>CM037090.1:20363944-21656922 GCA_020916435.1 Oxytropis ochrocephala | reverse complement strand
TGTCTGATGGTACCACCGCTTGAAGCAGCGGGAAGGACTACGAAGCTCTTTGTTTAATCACGAGATTTCGGAGAGCGGTTATGCTGCGGGAAACGTAAAACCAACGCCCCGAGATACACATGTTTAGTTTATGATTCATGAAATGTATGTGTTTAAGTGTTTTACTGATTAGTTTATGTCTTTTTCGAAATTGATATCTTTGCGAGTAAGTCAGACGATCATCCCCACTCCATTGACAATCACACAATCCACCAAATCGATTCATCCAAAGAGAGCTTCTTGGACATAGACCCAAAGTATACACTAATATTTAGAAGATTAACTCACTATCAACTTCAAACATATAGTGAATGTTCATAAAAGATTTTATATCTCCTCCCCCAATAAAGCGAGAATATATGGTCGGCATGACTGAACAAGCACAGGCCCACCTTACCTTATTCCAAATTTAACTTTATTTAGAAGAGGACATTTATTTTGTGAATGTTTGATTGCACCTAAAAATCTTTATTTAGAAGAGGAGTGCAAACTTACGAGAACCAAACTTTTAATACAAACTATCAAGCCAACAAAAGGAAAAATCTCTCACAAGCTTTTGTTATTAGGCAAAGGCTCATAAATAGTTCAATATAAAAATAAAAATAAAAATAAAAATAAAAATAAAAAGAGAAACAAAATAAATTGAAATCAAATCACCAAAAAAGCAATTAAACTCTTTTAACCCGCATGCATATGACAACCATTTGTTAGTTTATTGACAACAGTAAGCTAAAGTTATGTATTAAAAATTTAAAAAACTACAATAAAAATCTTTGCATATATAAAAAAGCATATATTGTTCCGCATGGTAAAAAATGTTTATTTAAGAATAAAAACTTTGAATGTAAATGTTATCTACCCTTTCATATTCATCTAACCACTTTTCCTCCTCAAAATGCAAATTTCCATTTCTACCCTATCTAAGATATCTCTTACGCTTTGAGCTTGCTCTTTGGCCTTTTTAATTTGATCATCCATGCTTTGAAGCAATTCGAGACAGTCAACATCGCTTTGCATAGCCATGAGATCTTATAAGTTTCAAGGAAAATAAAAACTAAGAAGTAAAACAGGACATAATTGATGCACCTATAAGTCTCTAACTGTGATCATGGGAGTTTTTAACGAGGGAGAGATGGGGAAACTAAAGATATATTCGTGAGCATTTACAATCAAATTTCAAGAAAAAAAGTTCATCGATACATTAGGCCACTGCAAAGAAAAAGAAAGATAGTTCATGTACTGGACTCTATGAGGTTGGTGAGAATCATCTGTTTGCTTCACTATCCGTCTATATGAACTTCTCTGTAAATTTCTTCAAGTTCATTCTGTCTTTTAAACACCAATTCCTTCATCTTCTTGGCTTTCAAAATATTCAATCGGCTGAACTTCACCTCAACTGCAAAAATGTAAATAATGAAGCATCTTAAACTCAAATTATGCAAGTGAAATTGCAAGATAAGTTCATGTCAATTAACGTTTCACACAGTCAATGACATCCGCGAGAGGCACCACTTGGTGCTTCGCCGTGGCGGATCTTTGAAATTAATCTAATAACATGGCTAAAGGGCTTTTGCTCATCAACTGGCGTCTCCATAAGATCCCATAACTCGACTAGGAATTTAGCGAATTCTTGATCAAATAGTAAGAAACCGCCGAATCCAAGACCAATAGTAACGGCGATCAGATGATGGTGATGACAAGTTCTGAGAACGGCGAAGCGATGGAGGATTAGGAAAGTAGGGATTTAACCCTCAATTTCGTTTTCGCATTAAGAGCAAGTTGAGTTACACTATCAAGCAAATGACCAAAATACCCCGGATTAAATTTTAGAATTTCTTTACTGCCCCATCACATTTATCACCAAGTTTAGTCAAACTCTCATTTTAATACTACTAAAAAAAAACTCTCATTGTATATGACGATTTTTTTGAAGCAATTGTATAAGCTGTTATTCAATACACAGTAACAAAATACCTCATGATTTGTAGTCGGTGTATCATTATGTATATAATATTATATATATATATATATATATATATATATATATATATATATATATATATATATATATATATTTATATGTTGTGTGAACAAAATTGTATATTTTGGATAATAAGTTTATCTACGAGTTTAAGATTGAATATTATTAAACTTGCACAACTTCACAATTTTGCTAAATTAAACAAATTAGTTCAGTAAGTAACGTTAAATTATTATAAATTATGTTTAAAATAAATGTATACCAGTCTTTGGCACTGGTCATACATACTAGTATATATATATATATATATATATATTATATATAACCATGAATCACACATAGACATCCACTTAATCACCCACGCCGTCAATAAATATATCGTACCAATTAAATCCACCTCGAAGAATTAAACAACTTAAATTCACAATGAATTACCAAAAAAGCCAAATGTGAGGATCGAACCTCTTACCTTTCAAATTTAAAAATTTTTGCATTTCAACCAAATGAGCTACCAACTTTTCTTTATTATACATTTGTAACGTATATATTAATACCATTCATCTCCTTTTATTTTTTTTTTGACAAACTTCTTTCTTTATTTCTAACAATAGCCTTTTACCTATTAAGTATATCTATTTAATATGTATTTTTATACTTATATATAGGCTTAATTATATATTACATATTACATATATATCTTAATTATTTAATATCTAATATTGTTTAATGGTTGTTAGGTGCTTATGTTTATAGATTTGAATTTGATGAATGAGTAAAGAGTTTAATTATGTTAATATTGTTTGAGGTTTTTGGACATCTTTTAAGGTATGATAGAAAATTTCAAAGCTCTGTGATGAGTGAATTTATACACGATATGCCTATTTTTATCACGTTTTATTAGGGTCACGGGTCATGCGGGCCAATCGGTGACCCTTCGGTTCGACTATTAACCCAGTGACCCGATGAACTGGCGGGTTGATCACCGGGTCGGTTTTAATAACATTGATTTGAACCATGTGGCGGCCATACTCATCCTTCACCTAACAACAAAGCAACAACGCTTTGCATTAAAGAATCAGTTAGATGATGAGATCCCGCCAATAAAATCAACGGTCTCAATATCATGCAAAAATCAGCGGTTATTATTGAAATAGATTTGGTGTATACCAAATCGATCTAGGGGACAGGAAAGCATCACCTTTAATCTTTGTTTATTTCTATTTTAAATGCTATTGATCATCTTTGATTTTTTTATTTATTAAAAACGTTCACAACTTGAATTTCTTTATATATTATCACTATCATATCATTAGCATCAATCGGTGAGCAATCATATCATATTAAAAACGATCACGCGGCTTGAATTTCTTTAACTTCTCCCATATTAAAAACATTCATAGTAACCCCAATATACACACAATCGGTGTTCATCCTTACTATCATATCATTAGGCATGCAACTCCATCGGTAAAAAGCTCTTCCCTATGCTATTGATCATATTAAAAACGTTCACGACTTGAATTTCTTTAACTTCTCCATGATTCACGTAATTTGGTCTATTTGTCCTATTATTAAAAACATTCACGACTTGAATTTCTTTAAATTTTATGTTTGAACTTCTAACCCATGATTATCTTTGCAAGGAAATTCTAATGGAACCATGTTAAAATAAAATTCGTTACACCTTTATTACCTTGGTTCGGGATGGCAAAATCATTACACTACTACTATATTTACAATAAATTTCGTTGAATTATAATCATAGGTTTTGCTTCCGATCCTCTGTATCAATACGTGTAATGCGCGCCTAATTTTTAGATTTTACTAATCAATAAATGTTTTTCAATCATGTTGAATTTGTGATAAATAAGCGAATTGATTTGTAAAGTCATTGCATGCATTGTGTGTTCACGATTGTAATTACAATTTCAAATTGAGCGCACTTTCCTAGATGCCCCCTTTTCAATAGTGGCGACAGAAAAAGGATAAACTTTGTTTTGTCATTTTGTCATGCCCTATTTTTCATTTTGTCTTATGTTCTAAGTCCTAACCATGCCTTTTTAACTTTTGGTTTTGATTTTTATCTGTCTTTTCTTTCTTGAAACTCTAATTTCTTAATCTCTCTTTCATTTGTGTTTTTGTTGTTGTTAAACTTCCAATATTTTTAGTGTTGAGCCAAATATTGTAAATTTCACTCATGATACTTCCTCTAGGATATTATACTTTTAAGATATTAGTGATATTCGCGATTCTCTTTATAGGTTGTGCTCAAAATGATTATTTGTTGTCTTTCCTGCTGCTCATTTTGATGCTGAAAAGGTAAGCTTATATTAACTTATAAGATTTTCATTTTTTTGTTCTTACTTTTTTTGCTCATTCTTTGTTCACTTTATTAGCGAGTTTAATTTAATGGTGAAGAAGCACATCATGTTGGAGAACCAATGCCTTTGAAATAAAGCGAGTGAAGATTTGAGGATGTTGGGAGATACTTGCTTAGATTTGAGTGAAGCTTTTGTTGAGATCATCTCCTCTTAAGTCAATTTGTTGGATATATCTGACCATATTATAAGTGATTACGTAGTTCGGGTTATTAACTTATTATCACGTTGAACTGAATTATGGAAAACAGCCAATGTGTATGGTATTATCAAATTTATCCGTATTTTATTTGATATTATTGATTACCAAGTTGTGTATTTGAGATTGTGCATGAGATTTGGTAATATGTACGAGTTTGGGTTGTAACATCTTTTAATTACATGATTATTTGAGATTGTGCTATAGCATTGAATAACTATATTTTAGAACCTACTATTGAGAGAATCTATGCACCGTGACTAGAATGAACTATAACTTTATACTTTTAGTGGTATGGTGATTCGTAGAAACAAATTTACCATGTTCTCTATCACACGCCATTTAGTTCGCTTTGAAACATAATGTTGATTCTCGATTTGTTTTTACTTGTTTGCACTATTTGTTACATGTCATAAATTTTAGACCCATCGTCATTAGGATTTAATGAAAAAATTTTGTTTAACCATGTTTTTTTGAATTGTGCTTTTAAATTTTAAAATTACTTAATATAACCCTCTCAAATTCAATACCAAGTCAATTTCAAAATCTTTAAATAATTAAGTACAATCCCATGTATGTAAAATATATTACAATGAGATTCAATTAGGATAGAGCAATACAAAGCTGTGAATTTTAATCATTGAAAAGAATCAATTTAAAACGAGTATTTTTTCACAAATATTTGAATCATTGAAAAGAATCAATTTAGAGCAATACACATTTTATGGGATTCACTTCCTAAATTGAAAACAAACAAAATCATATTCCATTTTAATCAGTTTGCACAATACACATTATCATGATGTATTCCTACTTATGCACAAAATATTCACACTATAATAATTTTGATGACGTTAAATTTAACAATATAATAATTCGATTACACCTTGCGCGTTTCTTTTTATTCTTGATTTCGTGGTCGTCTAACAACATGTGTAAGGCGTGCTTTGCATATGAGGCCCAACCTCAAAATAAATAAATTAGGACCCCAAAAGTTAAAACTAACACATAACCCATAATTATCATTGAATTAAAATAGTCATGAAGTTTAGTATCATTATAATTATTGGTGACCACTCAATACAATATTAGACTTGGTTGATGAATTTGCTTCAAAAACGGCTCGAAAGATGGCTCTTTTTAAGTAACTAGAAGGTTGATATTATTTTGAAATTATATCAAAATGTTATTTACAATTTATTTAATAATGTAGTTTACTGATTTTTGGTGATTTATTTGATTTTTTTAAAATTTGGGGACCAAATTTTAAGATTTACCAGTGGCCTCCAATTTGTTTGAGGCAGTACCTGTTGATTTCTAATAGGTTGATTTAAGAGGGCGTCAAAGTATTTTATATCTCACATATATAATACACATAAATATACAAATGCATCTATTTTTATATAAGTTTAAAGAAGCGTATTATGCGTGCATGGGTTAAATATACAAATATTTCTACTATTATACAAATATTTAAAATAATTGAAGTAATTATCTTATGTTGTCTAAACAAATGAATTTAAATAAGTCTTTGTACAGTATTAATTATACTAGTATATATATATATATATATATATATATATATATATATATATATATATATATATATATATATATATATATATATATATATATATATATATATGGCGCAATTACAATAATCTTTCAAGTTGATAGGAAATGAAGTCTCACAACTTAGAACATTTGATTCAATTGACATATTTTTACTGTTAGGTAATTACATAAACAAGATTATATTACTAAAAAAATATTTGATTTGACAAAAGAGTCTGAACGTTATTTTTAAAAAGGTAATTTTAAATTTAGTTGATTTTATTTTAAAATGTTGAAATTAATTTTTAAAAAATGAATAAACATTTATTTATTTAATTTATTTATTTAAAAAACAATTTTGTACTACCTTACTATGTTTAATTGTTTCGGATAAAATGAAAAGGTAAAAATAGAAGTATAAATGTATTCATCGAGAGAGCTTGAACCTGGCTTCTAGTAGTGGGAATAGGTCGGCCGGCCTACATGGGCCTACGACACAACCTACATCAGGCTCGGGCCAGACTAAGTTTTTTTAGGGTGTTTTTTTAATACCCCCACCATATCCCCTTATACCCCCACAATAAAGTGAAACCCCAAAATACCCTTGACAAAACGTATTATTTTAATTTTTTTTACACCAATCGTATATATGTTTTTTTAACATATATATGACCCTAAATTATTGGCCATCGTATATACACCCCCAAGGCGTATATACGATTGATGTGGGGGTTGGCCAATCGTATATACGCCTGGGGGGGGTGTATATACGATCCCTATGATATTTTTATTTTTTTTAGTCAAATATCAATTAATTAAGGCTACACACTATATAAAAATTAATATAGTGTGTAGTTCGTTAACACGTGACGATGTTAGACGTCGAACAAATAATTTAGGCTAAAAAATCGGTTTTCGGGCAACCTACTCCATCCTAATGAAATCACAACCATTAAATCCGAAAAAAATCACCGAGCATAATTCCCTTAGCAGGGACTTCTTCCGAGATTACGGCCTCAAAATCCCAAAATTCCATCGTTTACTATTTTTTATTAATTTTTAAATTTTTCATAGTCTCAAAAAAATCTAAAAAAATTTGCATAGACTTATTTTGGTTTAGTTAGATTTTTAGTGGTGTTTTTATAATTTTTTTTTATTAGTTTTGACTCTTTAACAAATTTTTAGTAGCCTTTTTATAACATTTTTAAAAAAAAATTAAAAAAAATTATTTAAAAAAAAATAGCCATCGTATATACGTGTTGAGTACGTATATACGATTGGACATAAAATAGTCATCGTATATACGTACTCAAAATGTATATACGTTTTGTTTTGTTTTTTAAAAAAATTAGTTTTCAAAGGGGTATTTTGGGGTTTCACTTTATTGTGGGGGTATAAGGGGATATGGTGGGGGTATTAAAAAAACACCCTTTTTTTAAATAGATAAGGCCTAGGCTTTTTAAAAACTCTATTTAAGTAAAAATGTCAGACTACAAACATCCAAAAAGCTTTTTAGGCCTACCAGACCGGCCTATTTAAACAAATATTAATACTATTTTTTATTACTACTATTATTATATTGAATTAGATCTTAATCTCATTGATCAATTAGCTTGTTTGTCTATTTACAAAGTCCACACTACTCAAAAGTTGTAGGTTTTCGTAATTTTTTTGGTGAAATAGGATTTTAAACAGACTTGCAGGCCTAGTTAGGCTTTCCAAAAAGTTAGATCAGACCTCAAAAGTCGGCCTATCACATGCCACAGACCAGACACAAGCCCAAGTCATGCAAAGCCTAACTCGGCTCATCCTATTCCCACCCCTACTGGCTTCTCTCAAGATGAAGCTCAAAACCATAAATAAGTGATTTCAGCCCAAAAAAATGAACGAAACAAACCACTCTTTCCCAATAGATGAACATGAAGGAAGAGAAGAGAGAAAATTTGGGGAGAAACGGCTAGGGTTATCTATTCTATTGGGATAAAAATCTGCTGTCCCCAAATTCTCTATCCCAAGCCTGTCCCACCAATCAAATTCTGCCACGTCAATTAAAATTCCATGTCATGATTTTCTAACTTTAACGGAACAACAGATTTTTATCCATATTGTGTGTTTGGTAAGATACTCTTAATAAAGTTAAGCTCCTCCAACCACCATATATTAAAAAAAAAATTACTTTGGAATATGTAGGTCAACACAACATAAAGGTAGTCATTTTTTTAAGGTAATCTTAATTCTATACCTATATATAAAGGATTTCAAAAAAAAACTGCATTTTGGTGTCAGATTTTACTTATATTTTACCCTTGAAAAATCACAACAACATTACTAAGTTGCCCTTATAATTTGCACTGATTACCTACGATTAATACCATTGGAGTCGATAAGCGCATCACGCTTATCTCAAGACCCAACACACATAAAATTAAAATTAAAATATAACTTTACATAAGTATATCTCTTGTATGGTGGTATAAAAAGCGGAAAGACGGACACGAGGCTAGTCTATATAAAATTGTGTTTTTTTATATAAAAAAAAAACTTCTATCATATACCAATACTATAGTTTGGCTGAACAGGTAATGAATTTATATATGGTTATCTTTAATCTGAAATTGTCCTTTGCTTCAAAAAAATCTGAAATTGTCCTAGGATAGAGGAGGATAAGCTACTAAACTAACCCCAAGATTAAGATGCATATAAAAATTGATTGATGACAACATGTTGGGTGAGGGTGAGGTGAGATTTATATGTCATCAATTGCTAAAAACATATACAATTACAATCTACGCATATGTGATATTAATTAATTAATTTTTTTCGATAAGGAATGATATATTAATTTTTTAATTAATTAATTTAGCAACCCGCACTGCCGTACAAGATTGTATTTAAAAAGAAGTAAAGAACTATTACTTGCGTGTTTAATTTGAGTTACGTAAACAAAATGCAAAAATACACTGGAAGTCTTTTAAGTTATTTATTTGTAATGAATTGGTTATTTAAGTTTTTTCAGTATGACTTAGTCGCTTTAAGTTCTTAACGCTTACTGTAGTTAATCCTTTTTATTTTCCATCTAACTCCGTTAGAAAAAAGCCTATGTGGCAGTTATCTGCTTATTTGGCAGGTCCAACATGTAATTTTCAAAGTTGACTCATATTTTTATTTGTTATTTATTAAATAAAAAAGAAATAATTTGATAAACATGTTCATCTTTACAAAAACTCAAACCCAGGAACATCCCCCTTCCTTCTTCTTTCTTCTTGCAAAAATAGAGTTACAGAAATGAGATTTGAAATTAAATAAAAAAACTTTAACCATAAAACAGATCTGCAAAGGGATTCAATGAA
The DNA here is from genome assembly GCA_020916435.1 of Oxytropis ochrocephala. Lineage (NCBI taxonomy): Eukaryota > Viridiplantae > Streptophyta > Magnoliopsida > Fabales > Fabaceae > Oxytropis > Oxytropis ochrocephala. Next base: position 21,647,421 of record CM037090.1, on the reverse strand, counting down.
ATTCGAATTCGTTTTGATTATGAAAGATTGGAATTCGTTTTCAATGATATTTGATTTCGTTTTCAATCAAATCTGGACAAGATTGGATTTCGTTTTGATTATGAAGATTTGAGACTGATCAACCACATTCGATTTGATTTTACAGTTTCACCGTTTGAAACCCACGAAACTCACGAACGATTCCTTCTCAATTTTCGTTTCACGAGAGTGCTTCTAGATCTGTTCTACATTTGTTTTTGTTTTCTGAACATATATGAAGAAGATGAATCATTTTTGCTTCCACATTTGTTTCAGATTTGTTTTTGTTTTCTGAACATTTGTTTCACAGTAGGCGAATAATGCATGGCTTTATTTTCTATATTCTAGATTTGTTTTTGTTTCAGATCTGTTATTAATTTCAATTTGAAAACTTAGATTTGAGTTTCATGGGAATGAGTTTTTGGAAAGATGAAGATGAAGATGATAAGTTTTTGGGAAATGGTTTTAATTTTTTTAATACAAATTAATTAAAAATAATGATTCAGCAGCCACCTAAGACCCGTTATTGCCACATCACCTCTGTTATTCTTTGCATCACTACATTCTTTGCCATATCACCATTTTTGTAACAGAAAAATGAAAAAACTTATGATTATAAACGTTAAGTAACTTAAGAAATTAAGTTATTCTGAAAAAACAAAGAATCAACTCATTCTTAATAAATAACTTAAGGGTTTTAATTTTTGTACCCTCCACATTGGCCTCCATACCCCCATAAACCAATTTAATACCAAAATACCCCTCTAATTTTCACTTTTTCAATAAAAAAATTAGGTCAATTTTTTGACTCTAGATTTATCTCTTGATGATAAATCCATAGTCTATTTTTGACTCGGATTTATCGCCACTAGATAAATCAGTAATCGATTTTGACTCCAGATTTATCCTCAAGTGATAAATCCATAAAAGTGAAGTCCATTCCCGGATTTATCTCTTGGTGATAAATCCGTAGTCAATTTTTTAACTCCGGATTTATCCTCAAGAGATAAATCCGTAGTCAACATTAGGTTAGTTTTAAAAGTTAAAATTTAGATTTGATCAACATCGAACTACCTAAATATGTTGACTACATGAATCCATCAAATTCATGACTACATATACAATCCGGATGCAACATTGACGTGACTCTCTTTGCAAGAAAATGCATATTTGGAAATTGGATATCTGCATTCACGGTGATTTAGGGACATTCATATGATTGCAATATAATTGTGGTTTGAACTTTGAAGGGATGTCAATGTCATGCACTCAACAAGCGGAAGTTATGAGACTATTGGAAACTGTAAACTGGGTACATGAATTGAAGTACGATAGGATCACTATCCCACTACACAACTCTATTTTTGGATGAAGCATATTTAGGAGGTAATGTAATTTTTGGAAATAATTCAAGTATTTTAGTTCAAAATTTTGAACTAAAATATTTAAATTTCGCCTAAAAATCGCATTACCTCCAAAATATGTTTCATCCAAACATACAATAAAGAAATTTTTAATGTATTTTGTGTTGTTTACTATGCAATTAATTTTTGTTGACTCATTTTTACATATAATCAAATCCGGGTTCATGCTTATGTCAAAAAAAAAAAAGAACTGGCTCATGCTAGTGCTACATATCCATGGATTGGTGGGTTGCAGTCGATCATATTCATACTTCACAGCCATAGATTTATAAAACAAAATAATTAACACTACATTAAAAGTTAATACCCATAACTCCACCAATTGCGGTTGACTTTCATGTCCTCCTATCACACTGTTTTACCATCACAGTCTAAATCGTTCTTTATGCCATTAGCTTTGGGTGCAGGATTAAAAAAATTAATAAGCAATTGAAAAACAAAATATCAATGGAATTTCTGTTTATAAAAAAAATAAAAAATTGAAAGAGTTGGTTCAATGTAGAGTCAATTATAGAGACACAAGAGGTCCCAAAAGAAGGCAAGTCAAGTAAAAGTAACCATCCTATGGCCTATAATTCCCCATAACTACTCACTAATAGCATCTCCAATGGAGAATCTCTTAACTAAATATCATTTTAGAGTTCTTTAAGTGGGTCTATATGCCACAATATCTTTTTTAAGAAACACGTACTCATTTTGCTCCATAATTTAGGTTCCTTATAGTAATGAGTCTCTTAACTGGTCTCCACATGTCAAACTTTAATATTTTAATAATGATGTTTTAAGAAGGTAGTTCAGTTGACGAACTAAACATTGAGAATTCAAGTGTGAGTGGTTGACTAGAGATAGACTAACACTACAAAAAACACGGAGATTAGCGAGGACATATATGTCACTAACGAGCCCAATCACTACAAAAAAAGCGGTCATTAGCGAGGAATATTCGATCGCTAACATGACCAATTCCTCGCTAATTGCCATTAGCGAGGAATTAACGAGGACCGATTCGGTCGCTAATTCCTCCTCGCTAATGCGATTAGCGAGGAAATTGTGTCGATCGCTAATTAGCGAGGGCAGTCCACTACTAATTCCGTCGCTAATTAAGCGCTAATCTTGACGCCACGCTTCCGATCGTACGCGCTTCTCAATCTGAGTTTATTATTATTATTAGTATTATTATTATTATTAGTATTAGTATTATCATTGTTATTATATTGTATTATTAATATTATTATTATTATTATTATTAGTATTATTGTTATTATTATTATTATTAGTATTATTGTTGTTATTATTATTGTTGTTGTTGTTGTTATTATTATTATTATTATTATTATTATTATTATAACCAAAATTTTCAAAGAGAGAGAGAGAGAGAGGAGTGAGAGTGGTGGTGGTGGTGGTGTCGTAGAGGTGGTGGTGGTGATTGTGTGGTGGTGGTGGAAGAGAATAAAAGAGAGTGGTGGTGGTGGTGTGGTGGTGGAAGAGAAGAAAAGAGAAGAAGAGAGTAAATAAGAGAGAGTGGAGTGAAAAGAGAAGAAGAGAGTGGTGGTTGGTGGTGGTGGTGTGGTGGTGGAAGAGAAGAAAAGAAGAGAGTGGAAGAGAAGAAGAGAGAAGAAGAGGTGGTTCGGATTAATATTAAAAAAAAATATGACAGTTTGCGAGGGAATTAGCGAGGGACCCAGCTAATTCCGTCGCTAACTATAAAGTGTACTGTCAATTGTCTGAGCGTCTTCGCAAAGTGTCTTTGTCAAGGTCGAAAAATTAGCGAGGACCCGAAATTCCGTCGCTAATTCTCGAGTTTGCGAGGACCTAATATTCCTCGCAACGCCCTCGCTAATCACACCGCTTTTTTTGTAGTGAATTCGGTCGCTAATGTCCATTTGCGAGGGAATTAGCGAGGGACAAGTTCAGTCGCTAATATCCTCCTCGCTAATTCCCTTTACCGAGGGAAATTGTGTCAGTCGGTAATTAGCTAGGGACCATTCCGTGGCTAATTCCTTCGCTAAGTCTGACAACACACTTCCCAAATCTGACTGGCACGCTTCTCAATCTGAGTGGATTATTATTATTATTATTATTATTATTATTATTAGTATTATTATTATTATTAGTATTATTATTACTATTGTTATTACTATTGTTATTACTATTGTTATTATTATTATTGTTAAATTATTATTATTATTATTATTATTATTATCATTATCATCATCATCAAACTTTCCAAAGAGAGAGAGAGAGGAGTGAGAGTGGTGGTGGTGTGGTGGTAAATGGTGGTGGTGGTGGTAGTGGTAGAGAGAAGGAGGAAGAGTAAGGGGAGTGAGAGAGATTTATGTGGTGGTGGTGGTGGTCGAGAGAGAGAAGGAGAAGAGTAAGGGGAAAGAGAGTGAGATCTATGTGGTGGTGGTGGTAGTGTGGTGGTGGTGTGGAAGAAAGAGAGAGCTATGTGTTGGTGGTGGTGGTCGTAGGAGAGAGAGAGAGGAGTGAGAGGGTAACTACTTTGGTGGTGGTGGTGGTGGGTGGTTTGGTGGTGGAAAGTAAAAATTGGGAAAGTGGAAGAGAAGAAGAGAGAAGAGTCAAGAGGAGAGAGAGAGAAGAAAAGAGAGTAAATGAGAGAGTGTGTGTTTGTTCGGATTGTTATAAAAATTGATGATTAGCGGCCAGTTTAGCGAGGGAACTTCCCTCGCTAATCCTCGTGTTACCCAAGACCACCTGCAACGGTCAAATCATTTGCAATACGTGACAGCTGTGTCAGACATTTAGCGAGGGATCTATCATTCCGTCGCTAACGACCATGGATTTGCGTGCCCAAGTTTTCAAATTGGCGCCCTTGCCTCAATTCCGTCGCTATTTGCCTCAATTCCGTCGCTAATGGTGACGCTTAGCGAGAGAATTTATTCACTCGCTAATTCCTTGGCTAATTTGTTTTTTTGCGAGGGAAATTTTTTCACTCGCTAATTCCCTGGCTAAACAACGTTTTTTTGTAGTGTAAATGAAGGATATATCGTTGAGAATTCAAGTGTGAGTGGTTGACTAGAAATAGACTAATTAATGAAGGATATATCAGAGAGATGACTCATATACCCATTGTCTTAGGCCTTTGCGTTAAGATGTGGTGTTTGAGTCTCTTGGCAGTTCAAGTCATTAGCTCGTTATTGATCTTGAAATTCACATTTTGGCCTACCCTAACTAATTACTAACCACCAATATTTGTCTATAAAAAATATTAATGCCCCCAACAAAAGTAAAATCCTTTTTGTGAAAACAACAACAAAAAAAGAACCCTTGGTCGGTCATTCTTCCATCTATCTTGACTCTTGAGTGCCACGGGAGAGAATACATGCATGGAAAATGCACAAGCAGGAGGACAAACCGACAAAGCATCTTTTTAAGTCTTCTTTTCTTCATCTGCGCAAAACCAGTTACCAATAGGCAGCACCATAAATATAAGGATGAGAATTTTTATATCCCACATATTACCTCTCTCATTTATTTCAGTTTCAACGTGTGGTCTCCTTTTTCACCATCTGATTTACCCAAAAAAAAAAAGGTAAATCTGTTATGTATTTATCAGACACATAAACAGATTTATTAAAATGATAAATTTGTTGTTGATTTTTGGTGCCAAACGGATTTATGGTTTAAAAAGATAAATCTGTAGTTATTTTTTTTGATAAGATAAATCCGTTATTGATTATTTATAAAGACAAAACGGATTTTTTTGGTGATAAACGACTTTATAAAGATAAATCTGTTTGGCATTAATATAATGTATTTTTCATTTATATATTTACTTAATTTTTTAAAAAATAAATCGAGATATGGATACAAATGAGGAGATGGTTCCGTTCTCGATAGATACATCAATGGCATTCACGATTTACAAAAGTATATTTAGTAAATTATTTTATGAGTTTTTATGGTGTTTATTTGTCGCAAATAAACTAACTAATAATGAGAAAGAAGTATGTTGAGTAGTGTGATATCACTTATGCCATGGAAATGATATGGAAGTGTTTTAATGCTATGGTTATTGATGAGAGGTTTGTATTCAAGAAATAACTTGATGAATTTGCATTTCCTAGCACAACATCTATGGTTCCACCACCCTCTAAAATTAAGACAAAGTGTGCACCAAAAAGCGAAAAATGTATGATGGCAAACAAGACCCTTAATCTTATTTCGAGAGCACGTCAATGAGGCAATGAAGAACACTCAAGACTCTGAGTAAACCATCACAACAAACATCAAAGAAACCCTCACAGTAGACATCAAAGAAACCCTCACAGCAGACATCAAAGAAACCCTCACAGCAGCTATCACAACGATCCTCACGGCATGATGTGCCACTTTTAGCATGGTTTCCTCCACATTTCCACCCTTACGTTGCTGACGTTTTGATGTCTTTGGGATGGAAAATTTGGCTACCGAGTTGTTCCTATTGAAATAAACTCTTAGAGACTCATTATTTGTTACTGGTCTATATGTTGAATTATTTGTTAACGAAATAAACTCTAATTTTGGTCTATATGTTGAATTATTTGGGAACTGACTGTCAACTATTAGAGACTCATTATTTGTTACTGGTAATGGCTTCCAGGATGAGGACAAGTGGATGTCGATGCCTGATATGAGGTACATTATAGCGACTAAATATAATGTCGCCCTAGTTTCATTATCATTGATGATCTCATATACTTTTTCCCCGTTGAGAGGTTCATATTCGACGGGATGAGTGTCACCATGATCGGTATTGAGTTCGTGAGGGACAATCACTGGTCCAGGTAAATTGGCTCCTGAGTGTGCATTGCCTCCTTGTGCTATATAGTGGGAGTGTTATGCATTAGACAAGACTAATACATGAGTGGAAACATATTTAGGGCATCTCTAACTATGTACGTGAGGCTTTAGCACCTATTCTCGAAACACCAACTAATTCACTTGAAATTGTTGAATTAGCAAATGACGTAGAATCGACTATGTAAATATTTAGTAGCTGACCTATAATTATAATTATAATATAATGTATTTTTAATTTATATGTCTTAAATACATAAATATTGAATTGTCTTGAAAAAATACCCATGCACAACAAATTTATGTTTTTAGTAGATAAATTCGTAGTAGTACATTTTTCAACTAGGATTTATCTATTAAAAACATAAATTTGTTGTTATTAAAATAATATAATAGATAAATCCGTTTTGCAAAATATTTTACCTACAGATTTATTTATAAAAAGATAAATTCATTTCTGAAATTTTATAACTACGAATTTATCCAATAAAATATATTTAATAGATAAATCTGTTTACAAATTTATTTTTAGGTAAAATGAAAATTTATAAGGTATGTGGGGGTATGGAGGCAGAGTAACGGTTTCTATCTTCAAAGGTTATGTAATATTTTTTTTATATAACAAAAGGTTCTACACAGTGGCGGATGTAGCCTTGAGCTTATGGGGGCACTTGACCCCACCAACAAAACAAAATTCATACATGAATATATTATAATATTTTATTGGCCCCTATTAAAAATTAGATTTGCCCCCATTAATATCTAATTACCCAAACACGCAAGTCCAACTCATTTTAATACACAATCTTTAGTAAAAAATAGACTTTGCTTCTAGCAACTACAACAGCCGAAAGATGTTTCTCTGCATTTATTTTTGTGGAGAATGGATTGTGCAATCATTAGAGATCAATAGTTGAATAATTATTTGGTTACATATACTAAGGGAGATATATTTTTTAGTTGACAATGAAAATATCAACAACATTTTTAGAATATAAAAATGCTTAGAAAACTAGTGTAATTAGTAGAAGCTTGAATATCTTTTTTGGAGTTTTTTCTTCATATACATAATCGTGTATTCTCTGAAAACTTTTAAAAAAATTCTTTTGAGAAATATTATAGATAAATGATTTTCTTGCCCCCATGGATGAAATTTCTGGATTTGCCACTGGTTCTAAATATTGTTCCATTGGAATTACGAATAGAATAAAGATTTCCATCATTGATAATTAGATGCAAGAATTTTGACCCTCTAGAGATTCTCTATAGTAGCTGCAGGTTGATATATATTGGTTTCAAAACTTTAAATTTACACCAAAATTATGTGTGAATTAGGTAAAAGTCATAAAAATGTAGCCGGTGTTGCATTATTTCGTCAATTAATTCAAGCAAGTACAAAGAGGTTATCTATAATTGATAACATTCTCTACCATCTTGTTTTTTAAGAGGTTTAAACTCTCGTATTAAATAACAATAAACAATATAGCCAATATATATGCTATTATTATTAAACAAGCACACAGTATAGCATTATGTAAGGATTCTCTCTCAACTTAAAAGTACAATAGTACTTTATTTGGTCCCCAGTTAATATGATGAATAATTGAGAATGAGTTTATCATTAGATATTAAATCCTTTACTACCTAAACTCCACAAAAATTTTAATTGAAGAAATTGAAATGAGTTAGATATTTACCTCCTTTGCACTTTCAAATTCAAAAAGAGAAAGGCGCTTTACAAGATTAGCAAAACAAGAAAAAAAGGAGAAAAAGCGTACCTGTTACTGTGCCCAACTAACAAGCCTGGAAACAAGTTATAATGAAAAAGGTCATCGAATGCCAATGGTGCCACTCCATTTTCAAAAATTAAACTTAACTTTGCAAAAAACACACACACACACACACACATATATAGTTTTATTCTTTTTGACATTTGGCTACATTTACATTCCCCTTTTCTTCTTTCAACTGTAATCCACCAAAAAAATTCAAAAATAAATATAGTGTTTCATGTGTCATTAATTAAATGCAAACTTGTATATATATCTATATTATATATAACCAATGAATCGACACTGGCGATCCACCTGTCACCACGTCGATAAATATGTCAAGACTAATTAAATCCACAAGATGTTATTTGAAATATATCAAAAAAAGCGTGTTCTGGATCGAACCCATTCCCCCACACTGTCACCTCCTAATGTTGACCATTTGAGCTACCACAATTTCATATTACTAAATCATATTACATAATGTTTATCCTATTATTTCTTTTATTGCAAAACTTTTACCTACTTTTTATATCTATTTATTATTTATTTTGATACATGTATATTTGGTATTATATATTACATTTATTTACCATCTAATATTTTGTATCACATTCCATAGATTTTATTCTATATATTTACTAACTAGAATATTATTAAATATGAGTATTTTTTTAACAAACGGACAGATTAGAATTTATTAATAAAAAAAGGAAAAAAATAGAGAAAAGCGAAGGGGGGACTAGACCAAAATCCTTGCTTAATGAAAAAGATCAATATTAAATATGAGTAATTTTATCCATTTCAACCTTTTTAATTCTCATCTTATAAATAATTTTATATATTAAAAATGTTTGTCACATATTTTTGTATTCACTTGATGCACATACAATTAGAATCAATATACAACTTTGATCGATCAAGATATTTGTAGTTTATAACGTTTGTGCTTAATATTCTTCTATTCACTACTGTTGTACTTAGAAAACAAGTAGAGAGAATAAACAAGATGACAGAGAACATTGATCCTACGGTTGTCAACGTCAATCAACTTAGTCAAAATCAAACTACATGTCCTTATGCAAAGGTATATTTGCTATATATTTGTAAGTTACTATTTACTAATACTATTTTAGACCGTATAATATTTATAAGTAATTCTGTTGTAATAACATCTCAATATGAAGATACCCACTGAAATTATATACACTATGGTTGTCACTACTAAAGTATTATTTGATTAAAAGTATTTTTATTTATGGGTTGTCACTACTAAAGTATTATTTGATTTCACGAGATCTCAAAATTATAATATATATATATATATATATATATATATATATATATATATAAATCTAAATTTAATTTCCTACTATTATACAAATATTTAAAATAGTTGAAGTAATTATCTTCTTGTGTCTTTTTTGGTATAAACCGGGTATCCTCTCATGCAAGATTGCAGAGAGACTAATCCCTCGAGGGTAGGACTACAATTGGCGGCAAAGCTCTCCTCAAGAGATTTAACACCGCTTCATGCCCAAGGTGGATTTGATCCCGGGACCTTGGTTAAGGTTGGAAGAGACCCTTACCATCTCATCCAAGTGCTCTTGGGTATTATCTTCTGATTAATCTAAACAAATGAATTTCGACCGTCTTTGGCAAAAAGAGTCAAAAGAAATGTTATCATTTAAAACAAATGAAGGAAAACATATTTTAAATAGTATGACACGTCACTAATTACATCATCAATGATTTTATTCCACATCATCAAGTTAATTCATTTGAAATATATACCAAAAATGTCAAAGCGAGGAATCGAACCCATCCTCTTGAATTCAATGCAATTCTTAACCAAGTCGACTACCTAACTCTGTTGTTTCATAAGCGTAACACATTATTGTTAAACCATTCTTCATTGTTATTTTAAATAAAAATAAAAATCTTGGTACATTATTTTATATCTCTATGATATATAACCATGGATCTTCCATCTCACCATCCACATAGTATGACACATCACTAATTCATCATCAAGTTAACTCATTTGAAATATATACCAAAAATGTCAAAGTTATCATCAATAGACCAGTTATGTATTACTATTTAGAGTTTTAGATATTAATCTTTATATAATCTTAAAGATTTTTATATAAACATTGCATCTACGAATAAGACTAGATTTTTCATATTCTAATAATCCCGTGAAGTGTTAGTTTGATATTTTCCGTTTATAGTTTCTTTATAGGAATATACAAAATACCATAAGGGTACTTTCAATAATATATGTACATATATTAAATCAAAATTAACATTTAAATAGTCAAATAGTATATAAAATATTCACTATATATAAAAAAATAAATAAATGTATAAACATATATATTATATATCATAATGAATTGATAAAAGTCGATTGTACAAAGAAATCGACGTGTCATATAACACAATTGAAAAATACAATCATGCATTTTTAAAGGTGCCAAAAATAATTTAAAATTTTATGGCAAAATGAGATGTATATACATTATTGCTTATAACAATAAAATCGAATTCCCACAAGTTCACACGCTTAGAAAACAAATTATGAATGATATATTACAAAATAGATGTTCCTTTCGCCATTAGTAATAGTAATGTGCTTTTCTATATACTCATTCGAATACATTAGATGATAATCATATTTTCATCGGTTTCAATTTTCGTTTGAGTACTTTGTTTGAATACTTTTATATTAATTTTCTTTCATTTAATTATTACGAACATTATAAGACAAGAAACAAAATCCTTTTACTGACAAAACCCCACATCCCAATTGAAATTGTAATATATAATTTTATTATATATATATATATATATATATATATATATAAAAATCTAAATTTAATTTTCTACTATTATATAAATATTTAAAATAGTTGAAGTAATTACTTTACTATATACAAACAAATGAATTTAAATTCGAATCTTGTGTGGGTAAATTATACTAAGTATATATATATATATATATATATATATATATATAGGAGAAAAGGAAATTTTGTTTCCATTCATTGTTCTGAATAGATACACAATTTTTTTCAATAATTAGAAGTTTATTGATACGATCTACCCAATCAAATAAGTTAAAGAGTTAACACGCCTAATACTTCGGTTACTCCTCATAAGCCTCCTACTATTCTAAGATCAACATATACCTAATATTAGCTAAAATTTCATTAGAGGCTAACCCCAACAAGTTGAAGAAATCTGAAGAAATAAAGTATTATTATGAGACTTACATATAAATTACTTTTCTCACTTGGAGGAAGAAAATAGGAGGGAGGGAGGGAGGGAGGGAGAGAGAGTACTTTTCTTTTTTTTGGTTTGTACCATTGTTGACTACCTATAGAGCGACTAATTATATCTGCTTGTATTTTAGTCCATTGTGAGAATTGAACTCAGGAGCATCAGATCGACCCCCTATGTCTCAGCGTAACTTATGCCACTCAGCCAACGACGCTGGTTAATTATTTAATCATCTATTTACCTATGTATCTATCATCATTTTAAGTCATTTTATAACCTAAATATATTTTTTCTTTTTACTTTTCATTTAACTAAAAGAGGAGATAAACTTCCACATGCACCTTTTTGTTATATTTCTCCATCCAATTAATACATAAAATCATCTTAATTTTTCTTTTATTTTTATTATAAAAAAGTTAGCTCTAAACATCATATATCAATTATAGAAAATGACATTAGTACTTTAGTAGTACATCAAAATTTAAAAAATTTAAAAGTAAAATTGCCGGGGGTGTATTTTTTTATTAATTGATGATACACCTAACGTTAATTAAAAATTATGTTTTCAAGATGTTACTTTTTATCTTAAGAATGAAGCTTGTGATTTGTGATGAGAATGAGAGGGCTTTCAGACATAAATACAGAACTTTATATATATTCATGAAATGAAGGTTAATGCACACTTCTCTATCAAAAAAAGGCACTTTGACATACGCATCATTCTATTAATAACACTTGAATGCCTATGTTAATGACATGAAATCTTGAACTTAGTGGCAATGCTAAAACCGTGTGTCACATACCCAAGAAATGACTTAAATGAAATAGTAAGGGTGTCTTCCAACTTAATCAAGATCCTAAGTTCAAATTCAACACTGAGAATGGACCAGTGTTTAAAACATTTGAAGAAGAATTTTGCCACCATTCTAGTCCTACCCGACTTGAAATCCTTCTGCAATTGTGCGCAGAGGATACAGAATTCACACAAAAAAAGACGTGTGTCACATAAATTTATCAAAACATCAACCTTGTAAGAGAGAGAGAGGGAGAAAACAGAGGAACAAGCTTTATGTCCAACTTAATAATATTCACGAGTTACATTACATAAAAATTACATTTAACCTTCTCACGTGATTTAACATTATTATTATTATTATTATTATTATTATTATATCACAAGGACAAAAATTGGGTATGAATTACGTGAACATGGTTGTAGTGAGATGAGGAGTATGTATCCTTCCTTCTCAGTTCCTAGTAGTTATTATTAGCTGATCAACTTTTATATTTAGTCAAATGAAAGGAAAAAAATGATTAAAGAAACTTGATTTGCTTTAATCGTTCCTACCACCACCAGCTAAAATGTAGTTATTACTTCGTAATCCTGATTAATTATCCTGGACAGGAATAGAGATTGCTCCTTAAACCTGTCCCTGATTATGACTTTTAATCATTATGATTGTACTATATATCAAAATTAATTGTCCCTTTACTTTGAAGAAAGAGATTACCTAAATAAAAAGGCACTTCGGTACACTATACTATTTTATTTTTTCAATAAATCTAAAACTACATTTTTCTCTTATATACAATATCAAATGGAATAATTTTTATGCTAGCACTTAGGGTCGTCTCAAACAATCTGGAGAGTGGAGACCTAGTTGAAATCTTAAAAATTGATCTCTAATTATACTTTCACCAAAGAAATCACTAAAATTTGAACCCCTAATTATTCTTTTTATCAAATGAATCGCCAAAAACTCAACCTACTTTATTTAAATTGTAAATAACATCACAATACAACTTCAAATTAATTATACTTTTATCAAATAGATATACTAATTTTCTTATGGGGTATAACAAAATGACATTGGGCTAAGACTCTTTGCAGTAGCCCAACCAGCATAGCCCCTGAGACCGCCTTGCCAGCACCCAAGAAAATAACATGCTACATTTTGCGTCCCGAGAAGGTAGTTCAGTTGGCGAGCTAAGGGACATGAAGGAGTTGCAGATTTGCAAGAAGGAGGTCTTGGGTTCAGACCTTGGAAACTAATATTTCCCCCACCCCAAACTAATTACTAACCACTAACCTTGCTTATAGAAAAAAACATGCTACATTTTGCACAAGAATGAAAATTCATAAAATAAAAAATATTAAACAAAAGTTAATAATTTGAATTAATTGTAAAATAAGATAGTTTTTTTTTATAAACCGGGTATCGTCTGCATGCAACTACATATACTAATTCCTCGAGCCGGGTAGGACCACAATAGGCGGAAAATATCTTCCTTAAGAGATTTAACACTACTGCGTGCTCAAGTAAAACGTAAAATGAGGAGTTCAATTAAATTAATAAATGTAAAAATAGGAGAAAAATAAAATGTTATAAGCTATAAACTCAAGTTCAAGTGACGTTTGAAAAAAATGATATAAGCTAGTTAAAGAAAGTATAAGATAGTAATACCAAACATGTATCACGAGCTTATCTATCATAATTTAGTCAAAAAAAAACTTGTATGCAATAAGTTATTCGTTAAACGCTTAGTTATTGACCTTGCCAAAAAGACCATAATCTAATTTTTTTTTCTTTTTTGTGCAACATCGTCTTATCAATACATAAGCCAATACAAAAGTTGGTGTTTATTTTTTCTCAATTTAAGATTATCATTGTTCAATGTTAAAGCAATAGCTATATTAGAAAGCAATCAAATCTCGTTGCTCACTCTCTTGCTAAATCACCAAAATCATATGCTACCTCTCATATTCATCTCTCTCAAATCTCACCAAATAAAAAAAGGTAATTAATAAATAAAAAGTGAATAACTAATAAAGTTTAGCAAAAGGTTTTTTTTCACCCTCTCCTTCTCTCTCACACCCCCATTTTACCAAAAATCCCAGAAATACCCTCTGTTTTTTTTATAAAAAAAAAATTAACTTTATGAGATTTGGGATTCCCAGATTTACCTCATAGGTAGGTAAATCCGGTTCACATTTTATGAACCGGATTTACCTACGTATGAGGTAAATCCGGGAAACTAGTGGGGGTTTGTTGGATTTTCGGATTTACCTCATAGGTAGGTAAATCCGGTTCACAATTTATGAACCGAATTTACCTACGTGTATGAGGTAAATCAGGGAAACTAGTGGGGTTTTTGGATTTCGGATTTACCAATGATTGAGGTAAATTCGGTTCATAAATTAATGACCTGGATTTACCTATCTATGAGTAAATCTGAAATCCAACAAACCCCCGTCAAAAGCGTATGTATTTTCGAATTTTTTTGTAAAATTAGGGTAATTTTGTCTAAAATGGTATTTATGGGGTCTGATAGATAATGAAGGGGTGAAAAAAACAGAAGAGGAACAACACCTAGTCAGAATAAAACAGAAGAGAATGTGTACATGAGGAAGAATTGTTCATTTGTGATGAGGATAAATAAGTGTTTATTAAGTAACCAACATAAAATATTATTAGTGTCAATAAATGAATAAAAACATTTTAAAATTGAGGAAGCCATATGCATATTTTTGTAAAAACATTAACCTATTACAACTTTTTGCTATATTTAGGCATATCTATAAGACCAAATCTCACACCTTATCTGCCTGGTATCCTACGTGTCCCACTTTTTATTTATCAAATTATTTTTACATTTATTTATTTATTTTTTCATTTTCACGTCACATTGTTAAAGCTCCAGTGTCATATAACGGTGAAAAAGAAAACGGCGTTAAAAAACCAGACAAGCAATCTATAAATAACCTTAAACAAAGGAAAGGAAGGAACAGAAAGAAGAGAGAAAAAAGAAAAGAGGTTTTTGTTTTGATAAAGCAGCAGCAACAGAATAATAATAATATTGACACTTAT
Source organism: Oxytropis ochrocephala (assembly GCA_020916435.1). Lineage (NCBI taxonomy): Eukaryota > Viridiplantae > Streptophyta > Magnoliopsida > Fabales > Fabaceae > Oxytropis > Oxytropis ochrocephala. Next base: position 21,632,253 of record CM037090.1, on the reverse strand, counting down.
TCATAAATTTTGGACTTTGTTCATATTTGACACACCCACCCACACCCTCACCCACACAACACACAACAAAACAAAACAAGCACACACACACACACCCATAGAGAGAGAAAGAGAGAGGTAGAAGAAGAACAAGAAGAAGAAGCTGAATAAGAAGAGGGAGATCTTGTGTTGTGAGATCGTTTAAGCTACATTTGTCACATTCTTAGTTGATTAAGGTGGTTTTTCTTTTCCATTTTCTGTTTGTTTTTCTATCTCTGCTACTTGCTCTTTGATCTCATCTGATTTATTGTTCATGATTCTAATACCAATCATTTTTAGCTACTTAGAATCTCATCCTCTTTCACCGCCAAATTTGACTCTTTTGCTTTTTAGAATGGGGTTATGCAAATTGGGTCAAAAGTAGAATTTGGTCTTCTGTTTACCATTATCTGCTTTTCGTATTTTTTTGTCACTTGATTTCTTCATTTGTTAGGTTCTCATGTTAAAAAAGGTTAAGTTTCTTCTTTACCTTTTGATGTTAATTAAGAGCATGTTGGAGTAGCTTCTTAATTTTCTTGTTTGGCTTCTTAAATGAATATTTCATGGTTACTTCCTAAATGATTATGTAGTTTTTCATCAGATTTGTACCTTGAGCTACCCTTCTCTTACCTTCTGCTTCAAAGAGTTTTTGAATTGGGTCTAAAACTGGTAAAAATAATATTAGCTCAAAAATTATTTGAAAGTTTCAGCCTTTCAGAGTCTTTGGTAAAGTTTCCAAAATTACAAATAATATTAATAATAAATAATTATTAAGTGTTGTTGTTATTGTTATTAAACCAATGGTGAGCAGTAACTGAGTTTGGATCCCACTCCATGGTCTCAAGTTTGAGTTTTTGGTGTGGCAAAAACTCTATTGGGAGGAAAAAACCACATAGAACGGCGAAATTGGGTACTTGTGGCCGGTTCCACAGCGTAGATTAGTCACTTATGAAAGTCGGTGAGAAATTGCGCACCAATAACACGTTAACTAAAAATATTGTTATTGTTATTAAAAATCTATTCATGCGAACTACATTTTCTCACTGAATTGGTTGATCTCCTAGATCTGTTGGAAAAAGCAATTTTTTCAACTTTATGAGAAAATTAAACTCATTCCTGAACAGGTAGAATTTTTCTACATGATTATTCATTGAAGTCCTTTCTTACTCACCTTGTAAATCATTTCATGCAGCAACATGGGGAGAAAAGTTACAGGAATAGAAGTTGCTGATAAGAAGCCAAATGGTTTAACAACAGCTTCAAATGATAAAGTACACCTTTCTCCTAAAATTGCAGCAGCTAAGGTTCAAACAAAGGATCCTGAGGTAAAGGAATGCACTGAAGTCAATTCATTTGTTGAAAATTGCCATGAGAAGAAGGATGTCTCGAGTCCCAAAGCGACAAACGGTAACACTGATTTGCCTCAATTGGAGAATGAGAAACATGAAGTGCTGAAGACGGGTAATGATGAAAAGTTGAGCTCACCTGCTGCGAGGAAGGAGCATACAGGTCCTGTCCCGCGACCAATTGATTTGGTTACCGAAAAGCATGAATCCGAAGCTCTTGCAACGGGTTTGAACTTGTCGCCAAATGCTAACAACATGCACTCACCTTACTCTTCAAAGAATTCACAGGTAATAGATGGTCTTACTCTTCTGAAGCTCAAACTACCATGCCAAAGGAATACATAAAATGGTTTTGTTTGTAAAGTTTGCTTGTTTGTTATGATTCTTGTGTTAACTGGTTTAATTTGTGTGTTTTTGTTTTGTTTATTTGTGAAATTACTGATATGTAGAAGTTTTTCCATTTATTTTCAGCCAAACTCACCATTTTCTTCAATTAAGCCCTTGCAACATGATGTTAAGAAGAACTACGATGATGAAGATAATTGGTCTGTTGCTTCCTCGTATCCTTTAAACACGAACTTTCTTATGGTTTATTCTGAACAGAGCAGGTTTTCTGGTATATTAGAAGAACCTTCTAAACTTTTAACTCTTCTTTTATGAGTTTCAATAAAAAATAATTCTTTTTTGGAACACTCATGTTAAATATTACCTACGCATATCATATTACCTATGATTTGATCTTTAACCACAAATATTAGTGCTATGTCTATGCGCACTACCAAAGCAAAGGTAACAATGGGTTCGGCCCCGACATTTAGAAGCTACTTAGCGTGCAGAAAAAGCGGAGGGAGGTATAGATTTACTAACAATTAGTTAACTAGATGAATATTAAACAGTCCATATTCCCTATTGTTGATATCATTTTAATTTATGCGCCCAGTTCTATCTCAAGCTAGAGGAGAAAAATCGAGCTCTTGAAGAAGAAAAAAGCCAGTATGAAGCAAGGCTAAAGGTACAGTGGTCTTTGTCTTTATTAAAACCAGTGATTGCGTGTCCGTGTCGTGTCCGGTGTTTGTGTCTGTGTCGGTGCTTCATAGGTATTATTTATTTAACATTATTAATAATTAGTGATAACCATCATAGGAAGAGCAAGAAGCAGCCCTTAAGCAGATGAGGAAGAACTTGGTAATCAAAGCAAAACCAGTACCAAGTTTCTACTATGAGGGGCCTCCGCCTAAAACCGAACTCAAGAAGGTTTGCAACTTTTCTTAATTTCAGAATGTAAAATACATAACAGCATCGCGTTAGTTATCACGTATAACATCAACATCATCTGTGGTTTCATTTGATTGCAGCTGCCACTAACTCGCCCTAAGTCACCAAAACTGAATCGGAGAAAGAGCTATGGGGATGCTGTGAACTCACCAGCTCGTGAAGTATGTAGCCGAGCACGCCACAGCACTGGCAGTCACATGACTCACATCAAAGCTGGTTCTAATGCCAATATCCCTCTCCCTCTCAGACAGAAAAACAAAGACCAGGTCATTCGTCGCAGTAGCAATGGTGCTTGCAAAACAAAAGAACGATCAAAAGTCGATACGGAAACAAAAACAGTTCCTCCAAACATCATCCAGCACCCAAATGCAGACATATCAGTTCAATCATGACTTGGAGGAAATTTTGCTTTTCATTCGGACTGACTCCTGATTCGTGTTAACTTGCGGTGTATATGTCTTTGTAAGTTATATTGGTATGCATCATGATGTTTTATATAATGATAGTTGTTATTTATGTACCAAAATGTGATTGTTCCCCCAAACTAGTCCCCCGGATTTGGCAAAAGTTGTATGGAATATTATATACTTATGTAGAAGTAGCATTAGGGATGTTATACGGTTTTGTTTGAGTGTTAAATGGGGGAACACACCGTGATCTTGTAATGCACTTTTATGTTGCTGGATTTGAGTTTGCATTTATTTTGATCATATTCTTACCACTTATATTATAGAGTACTAGTAGTATGTTGTGTGGTGAAGAAAAATAAGGTTATTGAAACAAACACCAATGTGAATACATGCTTGTATGAAATTATAGACAAAGGGTTGTTGCCATTGGTGTTAATGGGATTCTGAAATTATATATATATTTTTAAAGCGTTTCTGATATTACTTTGGAGATTTATTGACAAAAAAAGACAGGCACCCTTTTGTGAAGCCGACATAAAATGTTATTTATACTTTGACTACCTTTTTATTTTGGTCAACATACTTTGACCACCTTAAGCTGAATCTTTTATCTAACAGGGAGGAGTCCCAGCCAATTAAAGAAGATAATACAACTTTGGGTTGGGGGTGTGTTTAGGGTTGTTCATAGTTCAGTTCTCTTTATTGCACCAAGCTGAACTGAATTGTTTAAACAGTTTGACCGAACTGTGGGTCGAAGTCTCCCTTCTAATTACTATAAATATGTTGATGTGTGTACATTTCAATAGTTAATGATTATTTCCATTCTTCTCTGATCAATCAATTTTCTGTATGAACTTTGTGACAATTAGGAGGGGTTTGGCAAATGACATAGAGCGTTTTTAAGGATTTTACTTGCATTATCCCTTCCTATTTCCTGTACTCCCTCACACATTTGGCATCCAAACACTGAATGACAAATTATGTCCGATTGATGTTACAATAAGTTCAACAATGATAGTGGGGATCATATGAAGAAAGGCCATTTGGAAGGAAGATGGTTCATGGAGAGATTGGTGGTAAAAGTAAGAGAATTATTGAGGAAGATTCGATTCGGAGATTGTTAGTGGCACTGCAGGAATGAGGGCGAGCGATATGTAAAAATATAGGTATAAAAATACACTGCAGGTCCTTTTAAGTAATTTTTTTGTAACAAGTTGGTAGCTTTATGTTTTTTTAACAACTTGGTCGCTTTAAGTTACCTAACGTGTTCACTTGTTAGTCCTTTTTATTATTTCCGTCAAAAAACGCCTATGTTTGGCGTAACGCTAATGACATGTCGATTCTGATTGCTTATGTGTCTTTTATCTTGTAACGATTTAGTCCTTTAAAATTATTTCATGTAACAATTTGGTCATTTTTATTAAAACAAGAAAAAATAGAAAACTCTCACAATTCATCTTCATCTTCTTCATCTCCCAACCCAGAAACTAAACCCAGAAAATCTCCCAAAGTTTCACTCACGAATTGACAACATAAACAACACGCCACTAACACCGATGACAACTATCATTTCTCTTGTTTTGAAACCGAAGCATAAACTCAACATAATAAGTTCAAATTTTAATTCCCCATTTTCCCCATTTTTTTTCAGGTAAAATATGTTTTTAGTCCCTACAAAATTTTGTTTTCTTAAATTAGTCCCTACATTAACGAAATAGGTGTTTTGGTCCCTACATTTTTTTCCCATTTTCATTACGAGTCCCTGTCGTTGACTCCATCTGATTAGGCAACGAAAAAGTGACGTGGCTTTTACACGTGAGTTTTTTTAAATTATGTGGCATATCAGTAACTTACACGTAGATTATTCAATATAACTCACATGATGTGGATCTAAAACCTACCCGTTTAACTCGTACCCCACCCGGTTTGATTGATTAAGTCCCTAACTTAGACATAATAGATCATGTAATTAATCAATATTGACCTGGTTTGGTTTGCCATGTAATTAAAAAAAACCACGTGTAAAAGCCACGTCACTTTTCAGTTGCCTATTCAAATGGAGTTAACGACGGAGACTCTTAATGAAAACGGAAAAAAAAGTAGGGACCAAAACGTCTATTTCGTTAATGTAGGGACTAATTTAAAAAAACGAAATTTTGTAGGGACTAAAAACATATTTTACCCTTTTTTTTCTCACAATTCAGAAAAAAATCTCTTTTTCTTAATCAATGAGTAACTTTTGCTCAGACCCTTTGGTTAATTACAAGAAACAAATAAGAAGTAAAAAAACCCAAAAAGGAAAACCCAAAAAGGCAGATTTCCTTTCTCTTTCTTAAAAATCCTCCCTTAAATTACCGTTGGTGGTAAAAAAATAGAGTGGATGATGTTTGTAAAATATTTGATTTCTTTGTGTGGTATGATATTTAATTTAATGGCCTCATTTGAATATGCAGTATATGAAGACATTGAGTCAATCTCAAATTTCAAAAGGGGGTTTTGTAAAATTTCAAAACGGGATTTTGAAATCGATGTGCAAATGGTTAACATTCCAAATTGTTATTGAGTTTTGTTGCCTATAGAATCAGAGCTGTGCGGGTCAAACCGTGGGTCAAGCGACCCATTTGCTTATAAATCAGGTGAAGAAGATAAGAGAAAAATCGGTGTTTGAAATAAAAAAACAGCCACCTCATCACCTCGTTTTTATATATAAAATAGCCACGTCAGCATTTTTAATCCACGTGTGCAATGTAACGGCCATCTCATCACCATTAACGCCACATATGTGTTTTTGGAACGGAAACTTAAAAAATGGTCAACAGTGAACACGTTAAGTAACATAAATGACCAAGTTGTTACAAAAAAAATAACTTAAAGGACCTGCAATGTATTTTTGCCAAAAATATATTAAGTGGAGGGAAAGATCATGGAACGTCCCAATATATTTGATGTTTTGAAAGTAACACTATTTTTTTCACCATTTGTATATCATATTATATTAGACCATTGTTACAGCTAAATTTTGAAATCGAAATTAGCTATAATGACACGTAAGCAAAACTTTAAGGTGGAGTTCAAGGGTCGCCCAAAGGCAAGGATATTTGAGAGACAATATACTCAGATGACATATGAGCAACTTCGAAGAAGGTTTTGTGACAAGTTCCAAAAGTTGAGACGAAACGTGCAAAGATTTGAAGAGCGGCTGAGGCAGTTTCTCCAGGGAGGATTTGAACGCAGTGACAGGTGCAAAGCATCCAAACGCCTGAGGACATGTGACACCAACCATCAGTTGTCATTAGTTAGTTTTATTTTGTTGATTACTTTCAAAAGGGACACGTGTCCACCATGCAATAAGTTAGTTTATGCTTATAACTCTCAAAATAGCAGTACATACGTACGTATTACTAGGGACGACTTCATAACATTCAGTAACACATCACGCCTAACATATTCGATTGCACAGGATCTCTGGCTACTGTGGTGAACAATATATGTTTGAGTCAATCACTTGTACTTTCAATTCAATGCATTTTTACCTTTGACAATCGAGTGCTTCACTCTTGTCCTTTTCTTTTGTTTTCACACTTTGTTTTCTCTTTGTTAATTTCTACACTTAAGATATTTGTGATGTTCTTTCCTTCGTAGGACTGATTTCCGCGAATTGTTTAAGTTTGTTCTTGTTTTATTAACACTTTCGAAAACCACTAGTAAGAAGTGTTTGACGAAATCACGATGTCCAACCCTCTCTAAGTCTGATTCCCGTGTTTTGTTCAAGTGATTAGTACTAAATTTTACTTTGAACTCAATTAACCGATCATCTAGAATCTCTGATTCTTTTGGTTGCGCGACTGAGTTCCCTTATCTTATCTAATTCGAGTCCTCTTATCTTATCTCTTTTGAATTCATTTGTTTGACAAAATACCTTAACGAAAAATACTAGAAATAACTCTCTTACAATTTAGGGCCGAATCACTTCGACTTGACCTAGGATACCCCAGGCCCACCAGTCTGGCCCATGAGAAGGCTAGAGTAAGAAAGCTTAATATATCCATGAGCGCTAAAAGAATTCAGATGACCAGGCGGGAAATGGAAAAATCACTAAGAGAACTACAAGGGATGGTTGCAGAAGTGGGGGCTCTAGAGAACTCCCTAGAAAACTACTTTTTTGGTTTCTTACTTTTTTTCCCAAAGTACCCTTATTTCTACTATTTCTCAATAGCGGTTATTTAACTTCTCATTTGCATTTTCTTTTTTTCTTTTTTATTAATTCGTCATTTTGACCATTATTTACACACAACAATAATTCATAATAAAAACAATAGAAAAGTGAAAAGACGGGCACAGTAATAAATGTAATTATAATACTAATGAAAATAATCTGCAGGGGGAATGGATTTTCCTTGAGGGTGTCAAGTGTTAAATCTCAACCACTCATTACCCATTCTCTCTTATTTAATGTGTTAAAATTTCTCTCTCTTGGTTTTTAATCGATGGTTGAGATTTCACTTTACCATAATGTCACATGTGAGAATCCATTCCCTGGATTCTCTCCCATGAATTTATGGTGGAGTGATATCTGAACCAAACAAAAAGTTGGAGAGAAATATTAAAAGAAGTGAGTGAGAGAATTGAATGGTGCAGATTTAATACTTGATAGTGTCAAGTGAGAAGTCTAATGGACCCCAAACTTCGTGAAATTTAACGGGTTTTGCTTTTCCCACACCCCCTCTTACTCAAAACACACCCCATAAGGGTGTGAAATGACCAAAAGGCCAGCTAAAGCGTCTTTTTTTTCAAGAATTTTCACGTGTTTGAACACGGGGCTTCGAACCCGTTCGAGCGACATCGTCGCGTGAGTTAAAAATTGACTTCACACCCTCTTGTGCGTAATTTAACCTGTTCGAATGGGGTCACTCGAACCAGTTCGTATAACATTGTTCGAACACCCAATTTTATTTCATCTGTATGCTGTTAACCAAGGCAACAAATAATGGACTCTCACACCACATTCACCAATTTTATTGTGTTCGCATGCTGTTGTTCGAACGTGTTCGAACAATGTCGTTCGAACCGTCATTAAACATGTGAAGTCAGCGTTTCAGGCGAGGTCATTTTTGAAATAAAATTTATTAAGGGGTGTGAAAGAGTAGGAGGGGGAGTGGGGAAAGTAATACCCAATTTAATTGGTATTAAAACATTGATCATATCATAGAAGTCCAATTTTTGCTTCAACTATGCAACTTAGTCCTTTGCTGCGAATATGAACTTTGGCCATGCCTTATTGCTTGCAGTCCCGTTCCTGACATTTTAAGGGCCCTAGACAAATTTTGACAAAAGAGCCCCCTTATATAATTATTTATTATTTGAAAATACTTCAATAACAGACAAAAAAAATTAACTTATTTCATTTAACATTATAGGCCTTAATACATAATAATAGTTTTACAAAATACAAAAAACTTCTCTTTTCACAGAAAGTCATTCGAAGTGGTTTCTCCGAGCATTTTTAGATGCAAAATCATTTTTAATTATCTCATTAACATCATCAATGTGCTCCAACATATCATTTTCAATTGACAAAGTTGTCAAATCGTTCGATCACTCTTGTGATTGATGATCTCAAGTAGATTTTAATCAACTTCGGTTTTGAAAAGTGAAATATGGATAGTTTGACTAAAATGAATTAATAAATAGTCAATGTGAGTTCATTTTTGGGAAGAGAAATAGTCACTGTAGTTTTTTTTGGGCGTCTTTAACTTAATTTTTTTTTGTTATAACACAAGTATAATTTAGGCTTAGTATAGCTTTTTTTGGGACCCCTTACAAACGTGGGCCCTAAGCGGTCGCACCCCCAGCCTATGCCCAGGGCCTGCCCTGATTGCTTGTGTTAATTACTTCGTGCATCTATATTCGCTATGACAAAGCCTGTTTTAAAGGAGCCATTATGAGACTTGAGATTGTCAAGTGAAAAGTTTAATAGAGAGAATCTCTTCCCGTGACAATTTGCTTCCCGAACTATCCCGAAATCCTACATGGAATAGTGGGCTGTGTTGGAAAACATTTATGACATTCCATGTCTCTCTTTTTGCTCGTCTAATAGATGTTAGTGGGGGAATGGATCCTCTCAAGTGTAAACCTCTCAAATTTTTGGTTCTGCGGTGACAATAATAATTGAGTTTGTGAGATTGAGTTTGCGAGAATTGAGTTGGTTTAAAAGTTAGTTGAACGTAACGTGACTTTTGTTTGGATGCATTTATTGAAAAGTGAGTTTCACCGATCATTGTTGTTTGGATAGATTAGATCAAAAGTGCTTTTGAGTGTAAAATTACCAAAATGGGTATCAATTTAAAATAAAATTAGAAATTTAAATTAGATAATATAATTTATTGTTTGGATATTTTGGATCAAAATTGCTTTTAAATGTGGAATTACCAAAATATGTCTCAAGTTAATATTATTTTAAAATTAAAATTTGACAACTTACATAACAAAAAACATATACTAAAATTAAAGCTAAATTAACATTAATACTAGACAAAAAACTCTGCACACCCAAAAAATTTGTTCAATTCTTAAGAGACATTTCATCAAACAAGTACAATGCAGGTACATTTGAACGAAAAACATTTTTCTTTGTAGAAGTTAACAACACTGAGAAGAAGTTAAAAAATGCAAGCAAAGCAAAGTTCGTAATCATTAGAGCAAAGGGAAAAAAAAATTAAAATTAGCACAGCTAGTAAGAAGAAAATGAAGGAAGAAAAGAAGGAGAATTTCTTAAAAATGTGTTGTTATCTATTGATTACCTGTTGTTGCAAATACAGAGGGTAAAGAAGGAATAAAATGAAAATTTTACCAGTCAACAAACAATAAATGAGGAGAATATAAATTATAGAGAATTTTAAAACTAATTGTGTTGTGGTGCTTACAAAACCAAAATACGATTAAAACTAATTGTGCTTTTGATAATTGGATTCAATCGCTGCTTGTTCGCAACCAAGTATTGAGAAAAATTCAAGTTCCACAATTGACTAAAGATATAGTCTTTAAAAAACTTATAAGTAGAAGGCAAGCCGATTTTGTGTGATTGAGTTAAGGCTTAACCACATTCTAAGATGGTATCAAAGACAATCCAAGATTTGTTAGGTCACCCACTATTATTATTCATGCTGTGGCGATAGTCTTTGAGCGAGAGAAAGGTGTGTATTAGGAAAAACTAAAGTCGCACATTAATTAAAGACATGATCTCTAAAGAGTTTATCAATGAGAGACATTTCTCACCTTACAAACCAATTTTGTAAAACTGAGTTACGCCTTAAGACACATTCTAAGACCAAGACGTAATGCCTCTGTTTTGAGACCACTCGTCAGCCAAAACAAGATCATTTGTTCTGTTTCGTCAGATACATCTCTAATAGCTATGACAAACCAAGTACACCTGCATTTCTAATTTTTAAGAACAAATGTATGCATAGAATCAAAGCAGCGCAAAGTTTATGTAAACAAGGAAATTAAATTTTCCGAATACAGATACAAGATCAATATATTAAAAATCCAATACATTAGGCACGGTGTTGAATACAGAAACCCTTGAAATAATTCTACCAAAGGAATTTGTACATCAAGCTCCTACACTATATCTATCTCTATTAAAATCAATAATAAACCTAAATAACACACCACTAAAATCCAAAATCAAACAACACAAACATTTCACTTCCTAGCCTTCTTCGCCGGCGATTTCACACTCTTTGGCTTCTTCACACTCTTTACCGGCACCTTCTTTGCTGGCTTAGCAACTACCTTCTTCGCTGGCTTAGCCGCAACCTTCTTCACTGGCTTAGCCGTAACCGCTTTCTTCACTGGCTTAGCAGCAGCCTTCTTCACCGGCGCAGCCTTAGCCGTCTTTGCTTTTGGCTTAGCAGCAGGTTTCGCAGCAGCTTTCGGCTTCGGCTTAGTAGCAGCCTTTGCAGTTGGCTTAGCCACAGTCTTAGGCTTCTTAGTAACAGCAGCAGCGGTTGTAGTTGTGGTCTTAACCGGCGCCTTTTGAGTTGGTGCAAGCTTGAATGAGTTCTTAACCTTAACGAGCTTTCCGGCAGCCACCGCCTTCTTGAGATGGATGAGAACAAGCTTTTTGAAGGTAGGTGGTAGTTCCTTTTGCTTTCCTTCGATGAACTTTGTTATCGCGTATTGGCTTGAACCTGTTCTTTCTTTCAGGCTCACGATCGCATCGGTTATCATCTTCAATACAAAAAGTAAAAATCAATCAGAATTTAAATTCACAAGAACGAACAGAAATTGAAAAAATCAGATAAATTAATTGAGATGTGTACCTCGAAGAAGGAAGGATGGGAGAGAGGCTTCTTCGCCGTCACAGTCTTCTTCGCCTTGGACTTGGTTACTGCGGTGGTCGACATGGCTGAGATCGCAGTTGAAAAAACAGAATAACCGCCTAAGAGAGAGAGTGAGAGAAAGTGTGAGAATATGATGCAGATAAGATGAGGAAGGAATGGGTGATGTGGGACTGTGTGGGAAGGTAATTATTTATATGAGAAGGAGGAGAGGGGAAACGGTGGGAGCTTATTGGTTAGAATAGAGGCGGCACGGATCGGTGATGTTTGTCGATCATTAAATATGAGCCATTGGATTGAAGTTTATCCACGGTGGAAATTGCAAGTCAGCGGAGACACTCGGATCGTAGAATTGATAGTTAATTGAAGCTGCTTTGCTTTCTTGGGTTGGTAAATGCTTCCTGATTACTGATTAAAATATTTTAAAAATATTATTGAATTAATTAATTATTGCTACGCTTAACATAATTATTACTCGTATTAGCGAATATCGTATTTTTTTAATAAACATTTTTTAAATATATTCTTTTGTATAATGTTTTAAGGAACTCTTGTGTTTTGGTTTTGTTACTTTTGTGTCAAGTGTGTTTTCTTGCTACTACAATTGGGGAAAAAGATGATGTTACACAAACTCATAAGCTATAGAAAATCGAATGGGAAAAATTATCACTCACTCTAGATAAAATCATGAACAAACATGTTCCTTTTTTTTTTTGGTCAAGAACAAACAAACATGTTCTCCTTGTATATTATAAGGAGACGACTCTATCGAAAACAATTTTTCTTTACGATCTCATGGACTTAGTCTGGTAAAAAATGCATGATGGAATCATTATAACTACACAAGTGCAAACATTGTCAGAGTGAGAATGTTAAAAGGGATGAGAGAGAAGCTCCCACTTCTCTCTACAATCATCTCCTCTCCTCCCAACCCTAGGGTTAGTAGAGGCTTGCCCCTCTACCATGGAGGTTTTTCCCTCCACTATGGAGGCCTTCCCCTCTCTCATGGAGGCTTTTCCCTTTCCTTTCCTACCCATCGATTGGGTTTCTCTGTTGCTCACCAAAATCCCTCCTCATCCCTTTCCCATCTCCACCACCCTAACCCATCCGACCAAGATCCCCAAATCCCTCTCACCTCGCTTCCAGGAACAACCTCCAGCCGCGATGCCATGCAGAGGCTCCTGTCTCTGATGTTTTTGTTGGTACTGTGAGGTGGCCCTCAGAATCTCATCCAACACAACCACTCCTTCTCCGATCAAGGCGACCACCACTGTAGTCGCCTCCACCGCCTCCGACTTTGCTCTTCAACTTCACTGAAGCTTCTCCACCTGCCGATTTGACTACTCCTCGGCGGATCCAAAACCTCCATGGTTGGTGTCTTTTGGCTCAACTTCACCATCAATCTTGCAATGCGCTAAAGGTTGTGTCTTTAAATCGATGGTGTGCTCTTCCCTATCGCTTTATGCCATGTGTTTTTACGTTTACTCTATTGTGGTAGTGTCTTGTTTTGTGCTCATGTTTTTAATAGTAGTATGGATAAAGTTTGCCTCAAGGTGTTTGTTGAAAGGTCTCTACTTTGTTGGCTTTTTGGAAGGGGCTTCTTTCACCCGCTTCTAATAGTGCAGAAACATGGGTGACCACCAGCAACCTCTTCTACCCCTTTTATCGACAAGCTTCTTTCGTTATCATGGTAAGTCTGGACCACCGTGAGACCACGCATAGTCGAACCGTGCATATCCTAGCTAAAGAAATGATCCGTAATTGGATAGACTCAAAGACTGTGGATTCTCCTTCATTTCTGGCCATCTACCATATGCGGAATTTGTTTGTTTGGTTAATTGGATTAGATGTTATAGTTCTGCTGTAAATCCAATGTGGTATGCACTCTATATGTGTATTGAAGCTCGTAGTTTCTATTGTCTAATAGCTAGTAGCAAATCTAATTTGTGGAGGGAGTATGCCCCAACACTCACTCATCTAGTTGTATGGTTCTCCTTTTCATATATTGAATGAATGCATGTATTTCCTGTCAAAAAAAAAATACACAAGTGCACGATTGTTTCCACATGCCCCACACCACCCATTTGCATTTGCGAATGCTAACAAATCATACTCCATCCGTATCAAAATAATAGTCGTTTAAGGTTTTGGCACGTAGTGTTAAGAGTCCCACATCGGATGTGATATGGCCTGAAAAATAGCTTATAAGTGGGTGACATCCCTCACCTTATAAGCCAGTTTTGTGGGGTTGAGTTAGGCCTTAACCACATTCTAAGATGGTATCAGAGCCAATCCAAGATCCGTTGGGCCACCCGCTATCGGGCCACTCGGGTCACGCTCCAGTTGTCGATCCCGGCGTGAGGGGTGTGTTAAGAGTCCCACATCGGATGTGATATGGCCTGAAAAAGAGTTTATAAGTGGGTGACATCCCTCACCTTACAAGCCGGTTTTGTGAGGTTGAGTTAGGCCTAAACTAAGATGGTATTAGAGCCAATCCAAGATCCGTTGAGCCACCCGCTATCGGCCACTCGGGTCACGCTCCAGTTGTCCAGTCCTGGGCGTGAGGGGGGTGTGTTAAGAGTCCCACATCGGATGTGATATGGCCTTAAACCACATTCTAAGATGGTATCAGAGCCAATCCAAGATCCGTTGGGCCACCTGCTATCGGGCCACTCGAGTCACGCTCCAGTTGTCCAGTCCTGGGCGTGAGGGGGTGTGTTAAGAGTCTCACATCGGATGTGATATGGCGCGAAAAATAGTTTATAAGTGGGTGACATCCTCACCTTATGTTCCTGCCATGGGGTTGAGTTAGGCATTAACCACATTCTAAGACGTAGATTAAGAAAAACAATAAATTGACAAAGTATATCTCCATCAATTAATAAATGCATTTTGGTGATGTCTTTGGTTAGTGAAATGTTACAACAATTAATGAGGGTAAAATTGAAAAGATTTAATAAATGATGCATTGAAATGACAAAAAGTCAATTAATTTGAAATTTTTTACTATACCTAAAAAGATTATTATTTTTATACGGAGTGAGTATCATGTATTATTTAAATTAATATGAACTTAAGTTGGTGGATGAATCTAACATGAGTTATTTCTGTCTTTCAGGCTCACGATCGCATCGGTTATCATCTTCAATACAAAAAGTAAAAATCAATCAGAATTTAAATTAACAAAACGAACAAAAATTCAATCATTTGTATCCTACTCCAACCGCTTAATCAGTATCAAAAAACACTTTAAATTCATCTCTACTACCACATCTGTTATGCACTATAAACTAGTTTATCCACTATCTACTATCAGCTAATTCTAGCATTTATTATGGACTAAGTTTTAGTTGAATGGTCAAATTTTAATTGATGTATTAATCGAGGAAGAAATCGATTCTTTTTTTGTTTGCACATCCTGTCACTAGCTCTTTTCTGTTGACTAATCAAGGAAGGAATCAGATTCCATTTACATAGTCTAGTAGTGGTCTTTGACTGTCTAATCCGTCTCTATTCTTTCAGCAAATACTCACGCGTCACAACATTTCAACTTCATTCATACCTTTGCATCAAGAATTTTTTATTTAGTAGTGATCATTTTTAATTATCTCATCAACATCATCAATGTGCTCCAACATATCATTTTCAATTGACAAAAAATTCTTGATGCAAAGGTATGGATGGAGTTGGAATGCTGTGACGCGTGAGTATTTGCTGAAGAAAGAGAGATGGATTAGACAGTTAAATACCATTACTAGACTATGTAAATGGAATCTGATTCATTCATTACTTAGTCAAGGAGCTAGTAACAGGATGTGCAAACGAAAAAGGAATCTGATTATTCCTTTATTAGTCACATCAGGTAAAATTTGACCATTCAACTAAAATTTAGTTCATAATAAATGCTTGAATTAGTTGATAGCAGATAAGTTAGTAGATAGTGGATAAACTAACTTATAGTGCATAACAAATGTGGCAGTGGATTGAATTTAAATTGGTTGCTGCGGTGGTCGACATGGCTGAGATCGCAGTTGAAAAAAAAAGAATAACCGCCTAAGAGAGAGAGTGAGGGAAAGTGTGAGAATATGATGCAGATAAGATGAGGAAGGAATGGGTGATGTGGGACTGAGTGGGAAGGTAATTATTTATATGAGAAGGAGAGGGGAAATGGTGGGAGCTTATTGGTTAGAATAGAGGCGGCACGGATCGGTGATGTTTGTCGATCATTAAATATGAGCCATTGGATTGAAGTTTATCCACGGTGGAAATTGCAAGTCAGCGGAGACACTCGGATCGTAGAATTGACAGTTAATTGAAGCTGCTTTGCTTTCTTGGGTTGGTAAATGCTTCCTGATTACTGATTAAAATATTTTAAAAATATTTTTGAATTAATTAATTATCGCTACACTTAACATAATTATTACTCGTATTAGCGAATATCGAATTTTTTTAAGGCTTAAATATGTTTTTATCCCCTGCAAATAGGGTGTGTTTTGATTTTACCCCCTGCAAATTTTTTTTTTGTAAAAAACCCCTTGCAAATTCCACGTTTTTGGCTTTGGTCGTTCACATTCTTACATTAAA
Source organism: Oxytropis ochrocephala (assembly GCA_020916435.1). NCBI lineage: Eukaryota > Viridiplantae > Streptophyta > Magnoliopsida > Fabales > Fabaceae > Oxytropis > Oxytropis ochrocephala. The sequence goes on along the minus strand of CM037090.1, from coordinate 21,616,275 downwards.
AAGCAATTGACGTGTTTAACTGAAATCGATTTGGTTTATTCTTCCCATTTCCGGATTCATTTCCTCTTCCTCTTCACCTCCTTACCCAGAAATTATTCTATTCTCTTCATCTTCACCATAATCCATCTCTTCTTCATCCTCACCAAACACAAAGCCACAAACTCATCTTCACCGAACTCATTTTCTCCTCCATAAACTACCTACTTTGCCGTCACCACCATGGATGGGAAGCTAAACTTCTTCTGGCGCGCGTGTTGTTCTGCCGCCGTCGGTCGAAGGTCACGTCGGCGCCATGAATGGGTCACGCGACTTGACGCCTTGAACTTATATAAACAATGCTTGAAGGTTTCCATCTTGTCTCTTTAGATCTTTCTCTAAACAAACAAAAAAGACAAACAAATTGGGATTGAAATCCCTTACGGAAGAAACACAAAGTCCCTATACCGCCAAATCCCTCTGCCGTGTAATTACAATCTTCCATGGAATTCTAATGTCCTAATTCTTCACCTCTCTCTCTGTGGGTTTTATTTTCTTTAATTAAATTAATTTTTAAAATTTATTTTGAAGGACAATACATGTAGATTGTAATGTGCAAGAACATTGGTGCTGCTGTGAATGTCTTCTGCTGGGTGGTTGTGTTGTTGTTGAAGATGAATAAAATAAGGGTGGTGGTTGTGTTCTGGGTAGTGGGTGTGTTGTTATTGATAATGAAGATATGATATGTGAAAAGAAAATGAAATTGTTTTATAATTTTATCCAAGTCATCATTTTAAAAATAAAAGAAAATGATTTGGCAAAACCAACAAGTAAAGTTCATTAGACAAATTTCAAAGAACTTGTAAACAGAGACTTAATGAAGGATTAATACCAAACAAAAATATTTGCAAGGGGTTTTTTAAAAAAAAAAAAAAAAGAGGTAAAAGCAAACACCCCCTTTTTTTATATGAAGCAAAAACATATTTAAGCCTTTTTTTAATAAACATTTTTTAAATATATTCTTTTGTATAATGTTTTAAGGAACTCTTGTGTTTTGGTTTTGTGTCAAGTGTGTTTTCTTGCTACTACAATTGGGGGAAAACATGATGTTACACAAACTCATAAGCTAAAGAAAATCGAATGGGAAAAATTATCACTCACTCTAGATAAAATCATGAACAAACATGTTTCTTTTTTTTTGGTCAAGAACAAACAAACATGTTCTTAACATGCGTAATTTTGTATATTATAAGGAGACGACTCTATCGAAAACAATTTCTCTTTACGATCTCATGGACTTAGTCTGGTAAAAAATGCATGATGGAATCATTATAACTACACAAGTGCAGTGGTAGGCCACAGAGCTCTGTAATGGTTGTTGTGCTACCGCACAGGGCCCAAGCCCAATATCATTTTTTGGGCCCCCAATTCTTGTTTAGAATCATTAATATATGGTTTTTTTTGGACCCCCACCCCATCCCCATAAACCCCCACCCACACTGAAAACCCCAAAATGTCCTTCTGAAAACATATTTTTTTTACAAATTTTTGTGTCGTATATACATCAGGGGGTATATACGACCCTTATTTTTGCCATCGTATATACACTCCCCAAGCGCGTATATATACGATTGACACACCCCACCATAATCATATATATACGCCTTGGGGGTATATATACGATGGGCAAAAAATAGGGTCGTATATATACCCCCCTCAGGTGTATATACGATCCCCATTGTATTTTTTTAAATTTTTTTAAGTCAAATAAAAATTATATAAGTCCTGAAAATAGGTTTTGTGTGTAGTTCGTTAAAACGCGACGATGTTATACGTCGAACGAATAATTTAGGCTAAAAAATCGGTTTTCGGGCAACATACTCCGATCGTAATGAAACCACGACCATTAAATCCGAAAAAAATCAAGAATCAAGACTCCCTTAGAAGGTACTTCTTACGGGACTACGACCTCAAAATCCCAAATTCCATCGTTTACTATTTTTTACGAATTTTTTTAATTTTTCATAGTCTCCGAAAAATTTGTATAGCCTTATTTTGGTTTTGTTAGATTTTTAGTGGTGTTTTTATAATTTTTTGGAGTAGTTTTGACTATTTAACGAATTTTTAGTAACCTTTTAGTAATAAAAATTAAAACAAATTATTAAAAAAAATAAAAAAACCCATCGTATATCCCACTTTGAGTACGTATATACGATTGGACATAAAATAGCCATCGTATATACGTACTCAAAGGGTATATACGATTTTTTTTTTTTTAAAAAAATTAATTTTCAAAGGCCATTTTGGGGATTTAAAATTGGGTGGGGGTTTATGAAGATGGGGTGGGGGTGTGAAAAAAACGACCCTTAATATATTATATATAAAATAAAACGAGCGTTAGTTGTAAAATGATCTTGTAGCGCAGCTGATAATTTTATTTGCTACATAATCATGGGCCTCGGTTCTAACCCCTCAGCGTCCATTTTTGTGATTTTGTAACAATATTTATTTATTCAAAAAATGTTATTAAAGCAAAATGGGAGGATTGAACGTTAGTTAGTGATTTAACATTTGCCAAAATTTACCACTGTGCTATAACACATTTCTTATCCCAAATTTCATTAAAATCACTTTATTAAAACTCTACTTTTTGGCAATTTAAATACTCATTGCATGTTTAAAGTTGTATATTAAGGGCCCAAATTTTAAAACTTGCACAGGGCCCCCAAATTGTTTGGGACGACCGTGACAAGTGCACGATTGTTTCCACATGCCCCACACCACCCATTTGCATTTGCGAATGCTAACAAATCATACTCCCTACGTATCAAAATAATAGTCGTTTAAGGTTTTAGCCCAGAGATTAAGAAAAACGATAAATTGACAAAGTAACATGGTACTCCCTCCGGACCTAAATATAAGCAAAATAAACCACTTTCACACAGATTAAGAATGGTAGTTAACTTCTTGATTTCCTCTAATTCACAAGTCTAATTTACAGAAATACCCTTAATTATCTCACCTAATTTTAATTAAGGTAATTACTTCAGCTGCAACCATAAATGTGTTAAACCATTTAATATACTTCAGCTGCAACCACAAGTGTGCATTTAATATGTTAAACCATTTAATATGCATAACTTCTCGGTTAAAATTTTGAAAGGCTCCAACTCCAAATATAATTTTCATTTGAATTTCACATTTCCCTCCTTAATTTTCTATAAATTCAAGATTGAAACATCAGTAAAATACTCTTAACATCAAAGAAAATTGTTTCGGTTAAATATTTGGTTCCACCAAGTTCATTGATCCAGCAAAGTGATTTTACTTGATTTAATATTTTTAAACATTTTATTATTTAAATAAATAACATTAACAAATGAATCTGGAACAATAAGATTTGAAATATCCTCTTGACTTTCTATGCCTAATGAAAATGAAGGTCCATCATATGCTGCCATTTTTTGTTTAAAGGAGGATGGAAGAGTCCTATTCATCCCATATATGAAGAAGGACGTGTTGCTTAGTGAAGGTGTTAACAACAGTAAGGGACATTAGCATTGGGAAGATTAAAGGATAGGAGAATAGCCGTAATAGTATTAACTCCTTATTTCCATCAGCCATTGATTATTGGGAGTGCACTTCTTTCTTGAAAAAAGAAAATAGAGTTAATACAAGGGGTATTTTTGGAACATTAGTATTTTGTTGGTTAAGTTTTGCTTATATTTGAGTCCAAATTTTTTGGTGGTTTTTTGCTTATATTTAGGTCCAGAGGGAGTAGTTTTACTATTATATCTCCATCAATTAATAAATGCATGTTGACGATGTCTTTGGTTAGTGAAATGTTACAACAATTAATGAGGGTAAAATTGAAAAGATTTAATAAATGATGCATTGAAATGACAAAAAGTCAATTAATTTAAAATTTTTTACTTTACCTAAAAAGACTATTATTTTGATACGGAGTGAGTATCATGTATTATTTAAATTAATATGAACTTATGTTGGTGGATGAATCTAACATGAGTTATTTCTTTACAGAATTCTAAGACACATAATCAAAATGTTCATGGGTATTTTGCGGAAATGCATCTTGTAACCGCAAATAAATTACATACGTTTAGCTATATTTCATACATAACATGGCGAATGAATTTGAAATTTTCAACCTTCCTATACAAGAGGTTGCTACATACATCTGGACATAATAACCCGTTTAACGTAAAATTAAGTGAAGAAATGGAAGAAGGAAAAAAAACACTAGTTCTGTTGTCTAGAATTCATTGGCTTCCTTAAACAACGAAGCTCTTTCCTATAACAAAGCAATCATCTCAATAAATTGTGTCTTCATCGCCCTTTTGGATTGACAATTTGCGAGAAGATGGCAGCAGAATTATCGGTTGATGAGTCTTGGCTTTGTCGGTGCTCAGTTCCAAGGCCAAGGTTTTTGTAATGGGCAGCCATGTCATTGTGTGCCAAGCTCACCTCCTCAAACTCACTTTCATCGAGATGTGGAGAGCTAGTTGAAGCATTGGGGTTTTCTTGTAGGTTGAGTGCAAATTCGAGATTCCACAATAGATCATTCATGGAAGGGCGATGAAGGCCGTGATCAGACAAACACTTTTCAGCTGCATCTGCAAACTTTTTCAAGCTTTCTGGGTTGATCTTTCCTTTAAGATTGGGGTCAATGATATCCTCAAGTTTCCCTTTTCTTTTGTTGAGCAAAGCCCAATCTGCAAGACTCACTTGTTCCTTTGAAAGGCTGGGATTTAGAGCAGGCCTTGCACAAAGTGCTTCAAACAGAACAACCCCAAAGGAGTAGACATCTGACTTTTCAGTTAGTTGTTGTCTCCTGAAATATTCAGGATCCAAGTATCCAAAGCTACCCTTCACCACTGTACTAACATGACCATTGTTCAAGTTTGGACCAGTTTTTGATAACCCAAAGTCAGAAACCTTGGCAACCCAATTTTCATCAAGGAGAATGTTGGTTGTTTTCACATCTCTATGAATGATGGTGTACTTTGCCCCTGTGTGAAGGTAATGAAGTCCTCTTGCAGCTCCTATGCAAATCTCCAACCTTTGCTTCCAAGATAGAGTATCCAATGCTTTGTTGCCTTTGTAAAGGTGCTCCCTTAGTGTGCCATGAGCCATGTAGTCATAAACCAAACACATCTCTTCATCTTCCTCGCAAAACCCAATCAATGACACTAAATGCTTGTGTCTCAACTTAGAAAGCATTTCAATTTCAGTTTGGAATTCATTGACCCCTTGTTCAGATTATGGGTTTGATCTCTTAATAGCCACTTTAAACCCATCATCAATAACACCCTTGTACACCTTTCCAAAGCCTCCTACTCCAATCACATTTGACTCATCAAAATTCTTCGTTGCTTGCTTCATTTCTTGTAAAGAGAAATATCGACACAGTCCTTGAGCCATGGCTAAGTTTCCACTTCCAACACTCTTCCCAGATCCATTGGATTTAGTGCCAGATGTGTGTGAATTTCCATAAAGTGGAAGCCAGCTTGAGGTATTATTGGTGTACGAACCTGGAGTTTTCTTCTTCTTTTGCTGAACAACAATACATAGTGCTGCTACCAATGCAAAACCAACAGCACCTCCAGCAGCTCCACCAATAATAAAACTCTTGTTATGACCTTTTTTGTCTTGGAAAGTTTTTTCCTCCTCTTCATGTTCAATAAGCATGTCAGAAGGTTGAGGATTAGGGCCAGACAAGTTTGTGTCATTAAGTTTGAATATCTCGACCCCGTTAAGGATAGCATCATAGTATTCTGGCTTTGTATCAGGTGCTGGATGCAATGCAAGCCAAAGTTGGTCATCTCCTGGCTCATCTTGCACATATATCACATAATCCTTATAAGTTGGCACTCCTTTACCTCCCGTCCAACCAATCACATCTGCTTGAGTCTCTGCTGTTTGATTGTTGACAAAGACATTAAAAACAATTTGGTTGACTTTAGAATAATAGTATTCACAAAAATGAAACCTTGTAAGATACATGGAATTAGGATCAACTTGAAAACCCAAGTAAGATTGTATCCCATGTTCACATCCTTATTGGTCCCCATGGATCGCGACGTGGAATACACATTCGGGGGAGCAATGTATTGTGGCATAGTTTTGTAATTGATTTTGACATCTTTTGCAGCTTGGTTGGTTACACCAGTGGCCGCACCATAGAGATAAGGTGTATCATCATACCACATTCTACTCAGACCAGAATCTTGGTTTGGAGATATATATTGCCCACCAATGTTTAATCTGAACATTGTTTGGAAATGCAAACTTTTTGCATCCACGGTTTGATCAGCATAACCCACCAATGAAGCAGAATCAAACAACTCAGGCATTTGGATAAGTTGAATACCATTGACAAAAGCAAATGATTCTTTATATTTATCAGAAGGCTTGAATGTAAGAGTGAGAGTGTTTGAATTTAAAGGTGCGAGGGAATACTCTCTGTCGAGGTAGGCCTGTGAGAGGGCTTGACATGTAATTAAGGCACTGAAATTGGAAAGGAGGGTGATGTCATTTGCTGTAATAGAAAAATATGAATTTGAAGGGTTGAAAGTGTTGTAAACAGATGGGTAGAAATGGAGCCTAAGCCAATAACGCTTGTTTGGTAGAACAGGGAATTTGTAGGTTGCTTCAGATGTGAAAATGCGGGCTGTCATGTATGGAATCTCTGATAAAAGAGAAGGATCTTGGAAGGAGGCTTTGGATGTGATGGATTTTCCTTCTGCAAGGTACTTGGTGTCGGTGTTCCATTGTCTTCCATCACCATCTTTTCCACCACCTTCTCCCAATCCACATCCTAATATCAATGACTCACCATTCTCACTTCGCGCATAAAGTGCATTCAACAAAATGAGGATAGAAAAAACCAGCAAGTGACATGCACCGTTAGGCATTATTTGAATTATTATTATTATGCAAATGAAAACAAACAAGGACGAAGATCACAATATTTGGGCGTACAGGAAATGAAGATAAAATAAATAAATTATGTGTATCAGGTAACAAGTTTCAAGACAGTAACAAAGTCTTTTCCTGTACGCCAAAAACAGGAAATGGGCTAATGAGGTGCTGCTCTAAGATATCATCATCGTCTACCTGGATTGGTGGAATGTGACCAAACCAGGAAAGAAGGAAAATCTGAAGTTATAATAATTATTTTTTGGTTATATGGGGGAGTTACTATAGTTTTGTTTGCTCCTGCATTCTGAATTTCGATTTTGGGAACTTATTTTTGTTTGATGAAGGCTAACGTTTCGTGGTTGAGAAGGAGTGATAGGGAGCGAGTATCGTCGTAATGAAGGAAATAGATTTTGTTGTAAGTTACATACAACATTTTGAATGTGAGAGGGGCGATATTGAGCTATATTATATTTAGTATTTTGTTTCCGAATAATTTGCGGAGTGCGCGTTTACTCCTATTTACACAAAAACACATACGTGTGTGTATATATATATATATATATATATATATATATATATATATATATATATATATATATATAGAGCAACGTATATTATGAGAGAAGACTTTTATGATGAGAGGGTGAGAGAATCCAATCACTCATGTGTGATCAAATCAAGAATGGTTGAGATTAAAACAAAAAGTCAACGTGATAACTACCCACTTTCTAATCACAACCACCCATGTTGTGTTATAGCATCCAGATTTACTCCTCTCATCTCTCTATAATAAACACTCCTCTCACCTTATACATCCCCTATATATATATATATATATATATATATATTATTATATTTAAATAAGAGTTTTTCAAAAAGTCGTATCGCCACAACACAATAAAGTCATGTTTGTCAATGAAAATGCCACACACATTTCGCATAAAATATGTGGCACTCCACATGGCACTTCACACGCACCCGCTGATCAAGTGGACGGCTCATAACGCCTCGACTAATACCTAAATCCTACGTGCGACCGCATTACTTTGAGTAAAAAAATGAAACCGCCGTGTGTTTAGTCCTTCCTATCAACGCAAAACGACTAAAAACATCCTTTAAATGTCATTTATAACACAGCTAATTAGATCCAAAAATCATGGATCTGACTTTTGACTGTTTATCAGTGCACCAGCTTGCAAAGGAAGCCATACAGTTATCATTAAAAAACGCTGCAGAAAGCTTGCTTAGAAATCGTGTGGAGGAAGCTTGCTGTAACAGCTGCAGAAACTTTACCTTTTTACTTTCATTTGCTTAAATTACAACAACCATTACCCTTCGTTAATTGTTTCTCCATTTTCTCTCTCAAATCCCTTTTCTCAGTTTGATGATATTTTCTTTATTTGTTAGGGTACAGTGAAATCCTCGGAAATGGAGCTTCAAAGACGGTATATGTTTCTTTTATTTACTTTTTGTCTCAAAGTTGAAGTCTTTTTGGTTCTTCAATTCAAGTTGATCATTTCTGATTTGATAATTTGCGCCTGAGTTTGTAGAAATGGGCATCTGATAGATTTGTCTTTTTTATGTTGGTTTGGATTTTTAATTCATGCAGATATAGATCATTGGGTGATTATCAAGGGATTAAAGTTGCTTGAAATCAAGTCAAGCTTTATGATTTTCTACAAAGTCCTTGCTGTGAAATTCATCTGTTGAAAACATTGAAGCACAAAACCATTAAGAAATTTAATACCTCATGGGTTGACATTGGTAATTTTGTAGTATGCCATGTTTATTAGTCACTTTTAAATAATTTTTTTTTGTGTTGCTTAGTGATATGAGACACATTCAGATAGAACTAGCATGGTGGAAGCATTATTTGGCTTATTTCAGAACTGAATTTTTTAAAGATTTGCTATTACTTAATACTTCTCTAGCATGATTTGGCTTTTGTTGGTTTGGATTTTTAATTGATGCAGATGTATATCATTTGAGAATTACAAGAGATTATGTCCAGGCATTTTTAATTAATTGGATCACTCTTCTCTTCTGGCTAAGCTTAATTGGAGCACTCTTCCACTTGCAACTCCTGCTGTTAACGTTTACCTTATCAACTATGTCATGTCTATATCCATGCAAATAGTTTCAAGACACCTTGGTAACTAGGAGCTTGCTGCTGCTTCCCTTGGAAACACTGTATTCAAGTCTTTGCTTATTGCCTCATGGTACTCACTCTGTTTCGTTTCGTTTCGTTTCTGTTCTAGAACATGTGTTCCATATAACCACAAGTGGTCCAAATATTCAATTATAGAAATACAAATGAAATTAACAATCAAGGACCAATTCTTTACTTTTGTTTCCTATGGCTATTTGTCTAGAAAAGTATTGTATTTTACTATAATTATACCACATGTTCTCTTCAAATGTCTAAAAATATTATGCTATTCAGCATGGAGTCATGAATTAAAAGGATCTACCATATTTTGTTTGAAATTGAACATTATCATGAGGTGGATGAGTGTGATCTTATATGATCATTGCATTTGAAGAGCATCCGGGATGAAAATTGTAGTGTCCTTTTAATTGATTGCCTTTATATTGCTGATAATATATTTTACTGGATTTAGTATTTATCTTCAATTAAGATGTGCTTAGCATGACATTGTTATTTTTTATGATTTTTATGATTTTTTTGTCTTAAGACATTTCAGTCACTGGATTTAGGATTTGGATGTTTATTACTTTTCCATTCTCCTTTCCATGTCGTGGGTTTTCATTTTTGCCATTGATAGATTACCAATTTGCTTTCTTTTTATCCTAAAAGTTCTGTTTGTAACTTTTATTGTTCGATCCAAAGTTGATGTTGTCAAATTCTTTAGTATTAATATTTGTTAAGTTCATTTTCAGGGCTAATGAATGGGATGTTGAAAGTCATTAGCAAGGGAGAAGAATGCACATAGACTAGAAGACAAGGACAGCGGTAATGATCACATTAAATCCACTTTAATTAGATTATGCAGTTAATTGTTTTTGCAACTTAACTAGGTGAATTATAAGCTCACATACAACAACCCCAATTTTCAACAACTTGAATCTTCAGCTACCAATACCATGATAGGCTTATTTATACATGTATGATGACTTTTTTGCATCAATATAATGTTTTTCTTGCATTTATTTGTTGTTTTTTTTACAGTTCTTGCATTTATCAGTTACTTTCTTTTATAAATGAAGTTCATCAAATCAAGATGACTTGCTAAATCTCCTATGATTAAAGATGTCTTTGGCTTCTTATTTCATGTTCCCCCCTTTATTAATATCAAGCCTACATCAGATTCTCTTGGATAGATTAAAGGTTTGAAACTCTTCATATTAACCATATAGTTCATGGTGAGATCTTGGTCCTCTCACATGTCATATATCTATGGTCGATAAGTAACAAATCTTATATATTGATTTTTTTGTTCAATATTTGTCCTCTGCATGATGCATTACATCCCGACTTCCTACATTCTTCTCGCTTTCTCAACTCACAAATCTGTGTTTTTATTGATGAGGATCAGTTTTTCTCTTGCCACATATTAGTGTTTTTAGAGGTGAGGATCATTTTTTCATATAAGATGTTTTGAGTATTTGATTAAAAATCTGATAAGTTCGTAGATTTGAACTGATGAATTTTTAATCAATATTGAAAATGATCAGATTTTCAATTGGATGGTATTGTGTATTGAAAATGGAGCATTCTTTTCAAATGATCAATTGCATGGTATTTTGTACTAAAAATGGATAGTTATCCAATTCATTAGGTCAAAGGATTGGTGTGTTATCTTCAACATACATTTGGTTTCATATTTGAGCTTAACGCTTTCATCGGATTTTGAAATCAAGCTTTAAATAAATTGTTTTCGATAAATTTGCAGACGTCTTTTGGTTAAATTAGTTTTTCTAAGATATCACTTGAACATTTTCACAAGGAAGCGGGTTCAACAAACCTGTGAAATTTGCAAAGCAAACTGGAATGGGGCTTCAAATCTACAAGAATTGTCTTTGCTTTTATATCAATATGTTCAGTTTGATGCTTTCATGATATGCTATTGTGCAAAGCAAATTGTCTTTGCTTTTATGATATGCTATTGTGTCTCTACTGGAGAAGTTCTATGAGAGTAGGTTCTGCTACTAGCCTCTCCAGTTTATATTTGACTTCCTTTTTATGCCAATTTTTTTAAGCAAATGCTCACCTAGACACACGCTAATAAACTAGATACTAACTAGATTACTAATATTTAGATTACCCATAATTTCTTTCTCACATCTTCTCTTTTTCTTTTCAGGTGAAATGAGATTAATCTGTTGAAAGTAGTTGCTAAACTGATTTGTATTGAATTCCATTGCAGAAGGTAGTAATGATGAATACATGCTATTAAATAATTTGAAGTAATTAGAATTGTGGGGTTGATGTGATTTGGATGTCAAGGGGATGGTCGTCGGTGATGATGAATATGTTATAGTGAGATCTGCGAACATACACCAATGGTTGGTTGTAGAGATACTTAGATAGCTATGAGTGCATATCATCCCCATTACCTATGGTCCGCTAGAAAAATACATCCATATGGCGATTCTCGATAAGCTTTAAATTTCCAAAGCAACTTCAATGTGTGCTTTAGCAATCTATCTTGGTTTTTTTACTTCCTTATTTTCTTCACATCAAATACGAGTTCATGCAGGATTATCATCAATATCATGGTTTCCAATATACATATTCCAATGAGTACTAATTGTGTTCGTCTTAGATTGATGCGTCGTCAACCACCACCTATTCAAGTTTAGTCTCTCAAAATAATGTTCTTTGGAGCAAGCGCAGACAATCCAATAGTTATTGATCTCACTAACTTATAAAATATATTATATCAATTTGTTCCCTAAAAATGGGGACGAGGACGGAGATAAAAACAAACTGTAACATATTATATCATGCCTTCTTTGTCATCCCTAATCACCTCTACAGATTTATGTCTGTTTATTCACATTGTTATGTGTTTATTTTGTAACAGTTTCACCTTAGTATTTTTTTTTGATAAATAACTACAACACAACTTATATTATTTTAACTGATCAAAAAAATTATAATATTTGATCATACTATAAAAATAATTGCACATTATTATAATTGATAGGTATTTGAGTGAAATGGACATCGTTTGTGGATAAATATAGGTGTACGGAGTTCGAACTCCGCTCCCCCCTCCCCTCTAACAACTAACACACTAATTTTTAACCATTGTGCCTATCTAAAAAAAAAAAACCAAAGTCAAATATTTTTTTTAACAAGATAGTGTATACCCGTGCAGCTCATGGGTCATACATACTATTACTGGAACATCATTATATATTAGTCAAAAAAAATTGTTTGTCCGTGCTAGCACGGGTGCTGCAAACTAGTATATATCAAGTGAGAGTGTTTTTATTGTGAGAGGGTGAGAAGAACGAATCATAGCCATATATTAAGTAGTGAGTGGTTGAAATTAAAACAAAAAGTTAATGTGGTAACTGTTGGGGAGTCCGGGGGAGCATGGAGAGAATTAACGAGCTATCCAATGAACGGACCACCAAGAGACTTGGACACCACATCTCTACCCAAAACCTTAAGGTATTAGGTATATGGGTCCCCTCTCTTATATGTCCTTCATATAGCTCATTCCTAGCCGATGTGGGACTTAGCTACTCACACTTGAATTTTTCAACAATCTCCCCCTCAAGTGTGAGTCACCCACATCGCTAGCCGCTCCCCCACAGAGCCGAACCTTGGCTCTGATACCAGTTGTTGGGGAGTCCGGGGGAGCATGGAGAGAATTAACGAGCTATCCAATAAACGGACCACCAAGAGACTTGGACATTACATCTCTACCCAAAACCTTAAGGTATTAGGTATATGGGTCCCCTCTCTTATATGTCCTTCATATAGCTCATTCCTAGCCGATGTGAGACTTAGCTACTCACACTTGAATTTTTCAACAGTAACCACCAATCTTTTAATCACAACAACCCATGTATTGTTATACGATCCAGATTTAATCATCTCATCCTCTCATATTAAAACTCCTCTCACTTGAAACACCCCATATATGAGAGTGAGATGGATCATTATCAACCATCAGATTAAAATGAATGGATAGATTAAAACATGACTTAGGGGGTGTTTGTTTCTTGAATAGAAATTAAATTCCTAGGAATCATATGTTGAATAATCTGATGATTGGGAATGTGATTGTTGAGTATTTTTTAAACATGTTTGGTCAGCTACAAGCTCATTAATCCAATTTTTGGGAATGATTTACAAACTTATTTGGTTTGTGTCATACATTATTGTGAATAAACATCATAATTATCAAAATACTATTGTTTATATGAAATGTTATTTTAACTTGCTATTATAGGTGAAATAAATGTGTAAAATAAAGTGAATATTAACTTATAATTCTTTTTGCAATAATCTTTTGTTGTGATTTATTTTGGCTTTGGAACTGTATATTTTTATTTCCTGAAAATATGCATTAAACATAAATTGGGAATATATATTTGGCTTCCGAATTTATGTCCCAAAACTTAATTCCAAATTTTGTACTTCGTTTGACTTCCGGATTTTTATTTTTGATATAAATCCGGAATATAAAAATACATTTCGAATTTATGTCAAAAACATAAATCCGAAATTAAAAATGAAGTGTTTAAAAATAACTTTTACCGACAGACAGAAATCATCACTAAATGTGAGGTATCTGTGGGTATTAAGAAGCAGTTAAACAAATTATGGATATTTCACATTTAGTGACTGTTTCTGTCCGTAGGTAAAAGTCAATTTTTTAAAACACTTCCTAAAATTAATTTTCAATTTCGGACTTATACTTTCGACATAAATCCGGAATTTTCATGTCAAACACATAAATCCAAAATGTATTTTTTTAATAAAAAAAATACATTATGAATTTATGTCAAGAAAACATAAATCCGGAAGGAACAAAAGGAAGTTTGGTTAAAATGGGGAGTATGTGGTACAACATGACAGGTATGAAAATTTGCATCTAGATAAATATGTAGTTCTTTTTGTAACTACGAATTTAGTTACTAAATAGATAAATCTGCATACAATTTTAACTAAGGGTAAAATAGGTATTTCACTAAGTGTGTGTTGGGGGGTATGGAGGCAAAGTGTGGGAGTATAAAAACCCGAGTAGTGTTATATAACCAAACTTTTCTAGACAAAAATAGCCAAAAATCACATTACAATACCAATTAACCAAGTTTTTTAAGCAAATAATCAACCTACTTTTTCACAGTTTTCTAAGTCATTGGCTAAAAATTGTGAAAAGTAGGTTGGTTATTTACTTAAAAAATTTGGTTAATTGCTGTTTTAATGTGGTTTTTGGCTATTTTGGCTTGAAAAGTTTGGCTATATAGTTTTATTGTAAAAAAACCCACCCAATTGATAATTGCCAGAATTTCACAAATGTCATAAACTAGTATGAAACCCGTGCGATGCACGGGGAAACAATTTTTGTATTATATTTTTTTATTAAAATGTATTGTAGAGAAAATGTTAAGGTATCCATTTTATAACCTTAAGGATTAAATCAAATTATTTCTGAATTTATGTAATTGATATAATAGTAAATTACGTAACTTGTTCAAAAGGGAAACATAATTATATTGGAATATAAAAAGTAATTTTTATTATATTATAATATTTTAGGTAAATTTAATGAATTTTTAAGTTCAAAAGTAATTAAAGACAATGGAAGTATCATGAAAAGATATAAATATTCATTATTTATCATCTTATATATACATATATACATTTAACACACAACTAAAGGGGCTTTCACAACAAAATAAATAAAAGGTATGCTTATAATATATATATATATATATATATATATATATATATATATATATATATATATATATATATATGATAATTGTAATTGGGAAAATATTTTTCAACTTCTTGATCAACATAAATTTGATGTAGACACTATAAATAAGTCACGACACAACACACACTCTTTATTTAGGGTCCCTTTTTTATGGCTTTTTTTAGCTTATGCAAATAAATAGACTTTTATTTACTATTCATAAGTTTGTCAATGTAGCTCATAAAAAAACATATAGAGATACCATTTTTGTCAATGAGAACTTATGAATTAATAGTAAAAATTTATTTATTTGCATAAATTGTTTTTCTTAAAACTATAACCTACGTGCAAATATAAAATGCTATAAGGCAATAAGCTAATAACGATTGACTCTATTTACATTTCTACATATTTTAGCATTTATATTTGCACCATCGTAAAACCATAATGTTAATATTTTAAAAAGACTAAATTTTGAGCAAAATATGTATAAGACATCAAAAGTGGTTTGTAGATCCAGAAAATTTGCTATAAGGGGAAAAATGTATAATACATACATACATACATACATACATATTTATTTGGTTACGTGTTATTGTGGCGCAATATTCACCGAATTTGCCGGTGACTAATCTACACTGGATAACCTAGTTGGCCACATGTATAAATCCGACTTTGTCGGTCCATGTGGTCCCCTCCCAGCATGGTTTTTATCACACTTAAGATTCGAACTCGAGATCTTGGGGTGAGATCCAAGCTCAATTACCACTTAAGGTGCCTAAATATTCGGTATTGATTTTAATGACTTTAATTCTAAATATCTCATTTTGATTTCAAAGGTAAAGAGTCAACATTAACTGTATGTTAATTAATTCTGGATATGTAATGCACCAACCACAAAATTTGTTAGGCAATAAATCAATAGAACATTAGGATTGAAATATAAATATTTAATCCCTCAGCCAAAATGCGTCAAAAAAAAATCCCTCAGCCAAAACAACTTCAACAATGCGAGCCAGCACAATGAAATCAAATTCCTTGAAAAAATGTGAATATTTTTTTACAGAAATATGATTAAAACTTGACTACTAAATATATATGAGCTTGGTGATGAAATTGTTTTGAACATACATAATGAGAAAAAGATATATACATCTTGTTCTTGGTGATGAAGATCAGACAGTGGTAAGTTTCCACTTATAATAAAAAGTCATCAAATTCGTGGGCATATACACCCATTTAGATCATGAAAATAATTGAAAAACAAAATGAAATTATGTGTATGACATTATATATAGTGATATTTAGGTTTAAATTGGTGGGAAGCTAAAATTATTTTAAAATTTGAATTTCAAATTTAAGTTACGTATTATAATGAGATAGAAACAAAAATTGTAATTCTTTCAAGCTAATTTATTATATTTAATTATCATGTTTCATTGATGGAATTTAAAACTTTTTATTATTGAAATTGATTTTCCAATTCATTTTACATTTATAATTTATTTTTTAAAATGTAAATATTTCTAAGAAAACGTTATCTTTTATTATTTGGACAGGTTTTTGACAATGCGCCAATGGGGTGCATTTATCTCACTCAATCATAAATGATCCTATTATTTGGTCAAACTTTATTTGAATTTTGTTGGACTGGAACCACAATTTTTTTTGACTGGTACAATAATTTAAATTACTTCTTGTGTAAGATTGTTTCAAAACTCTTATAAAAAAAGATTGTTTCAAAATAAGGAATGACTAATAAATAGATTTAATTGTGTTCTTTTTTAATTAAAACCTAATAAATTCGAATGGAATGTCACATGTGTACATGACAAGTATTAATTTTTTTGATTATGTGGCCTTATTTTGTGGAAATCCTAGGTGGATAGCCTAGTTGATTGACAACTCAGATTTAAGGCCCATTGGTTCATTCTGATTTGTATATATAATAGATGACTAGACATTGACTCTAGGCTGTTGATTTATGTACCCAAAACTTTCCACTTTACCCTTTAAATTTAACAATACTCTCTCCCGTTATTTTTTCATTCCGGATTTATGTTTTTTGACATAAATGTGGAATGTATTTTTGACTTCCGGATTTATGTATTTTTGACATAAATCCAGAATTAAAAAAAATAACATATCGGATTTATGTCAAAAAAAACATGAATCTGAAATTAAAAATTAATTTTGGGAAGTGTTTTGAAGAAAATGGCTTTTACCTACGGGCATAAACTGTCATTAAGTCTAGTTTATTAGCTCCAGATTTATGTCAAAACATAAATCCGAAATGTATTTTTTTAATTTTAGATTTATGTTTTTGACATAAATCCGGAATTAAAAAAGTGCATTCCGGCTTTATGTCAAAAACATAAATTTGTAATTAAAAATTAAGTTTGGGAAGTGTTTTAAAAAATTGACTTTTACCTACGAACAAAAATCGTCACCAAATGTAAGCATTTTGTCAAACTGTTTGTAGGCACTCTTTTTGGTATAAATCGGGGTATCCTCTGCGCACAACTGCAGAGACTAATCCCTCGAGCCGGGTAGGACCACAATGGGCGGCAAAGCTCTCCCTCAAGAGATTTAACACTGCTGCATGTCCAAGCCTGGATTCGATCCCAGGACCTTGGTTAAGCTGGAAGAGACCCTTATCATCTCATCCAGGTGCTCTTGGGTTGTTTGTAGGCACTCTAGGATCAAATTTTTTATTTTTTAATAAGTAAAGAATATTATTAAAGGGGCCGGGAGCACCAACCGGTACATATACAAGAGGTCTCATTAAAACTTCTCTAGGCCAAAACCCCAAGGGAAAAGGGCCTTTTTTTATACCCCCGCCACTACCCCATCTACACTCACGTACCCTACGAAAAGACCAAAATACCCTTCACAAAATTTAAAAAGCCCCAACATATCCCCAGCTCCAAAAAAAAGATATTAAAATCGTATATGCCCTATTTACGATTTCCCCCTACAATTGTTAAAAAAAAAGTCGTACATACCAAAGGTGGGGGTATATACGATTTGTAATTTAACAAAGTCGTATACACCCCCACCTTTGGTATATACGACTTTGTATCCGAAATAAAAAATTAAATAAATCATTTAAAAAACTAAAATTATTTTTTTAAAATAAAAATAAATTAGATATGAATAACTTAGGCTAAAAAATCGATTTAGTGTGTAGTTCATTAACACGTGACGATGTTATACATCGGGCGAATAATTTAGGCTAAAAAATCGGTTTTTAGACAACCTACTCCGATTGTAATGAAACCGTAGCCATTATATCCGGAAAAAATCAAGGACCAAGACACCCCTAGAAGGGACTTTTTACGGAACTGCGAGGCTCAAAATCCCAAATTCGATCGTTTACTATTTTTTTTATTTTTTAAAAATTTTCATAGTCTCCAAAAAATCTAAATTTTTTTTTGCTTAGCCTTATTTTGGTTTTGTTAGATTTTTAGTGGTGTTTATATAATTTTTTGATTAGTTTTTTCTCTTTAACGGTTTCTTAGTAGCCTTTTTATAATATATTTTTAAAATTTAAATAAAAAACAATTTTTTTAATAACAAATTGTATACACGTATTTGCGGGGTATATACGACTTGTTAAATTACAAATCGTATATACCCCCACAAATACGTATATACGATTTGTTTTTTTATTAAGGTGGGGTACAAATGATTTGTAATTTAACAAGTCATATATACCCCTCCTATATGTATATACGATTGTGTCCAATTTTAAGGGGTATTTTCGTCAAAGAAAAGTCTTGTGGGGATACAAAAAAAACCCAGGGAAAAAGACCCAAGGAGAAAAGAGTACCCCAGAAAGAATGAGACAAAAAGACAATTATACTGAACTCATACAATCGAAATGATTTCCCCACCAATCAGATATATTAAAATAGGAATTGCGACCATCTATGCTTATGAACCAAACCAAAGATATAGAGTTAACATGATTAACAACCACCTGCATACTGAACACTTGACCTCTGTAAAGAATATTATTCCGATGTAACCATAGACACCAAGTGACAACCATTCAAATCAAATACTTCAATCTAAACGCCTTCTAGGACCGAATGTGATATGCTTGAGGGTTTTTTATTACACATTTCTTGTTGAAACGCACTATGCACTATAAATGATTAACTCTAATCTATTTTTATTAATCTCTCTACTAAATCTAACTGAAATATTTTTCATGTTTCTCCCAAAATTATTTGATGTTTAAGCTAAGCGGTGATATGAACAATGGTGTTCACAAACTGTTTGACAAAATACTCACATATAGTGACGGTTTCTGTTCGTGGATAAAAGTCAAAATTTTTAGAACACTTCCCAAATTTAATATCACCGGATTTATAGTGCACAAATTGTTTGACAAAATACTCACTTTCACCCCTTTTTTAAGACTGTTCGTGCACATCAGTCTTCAAATTTTCCCCTAACTATAATGCCGGATTTATTAGTTTAAAGGATAAATCCGTGGTGAGGAAAAAGTTCAAACGGATTTATCTATTTAGATTTATCTATTTAGTAAATAAATCCGTAGTTAAAAATTGAACTACAAATTTATCTACTAGATAAATCCGTAGTGCATTTTTACACACATTAGTTTATATATATATGGGTCCATCTTTGCTGTTAACCTAAACCAATAAAGTGTTTTTTAATGGCTTAAAATGTTTTTAGTCCCTGCAAATATAAGGTCTTTTGATTTTAGTCCCTACAAATTTATTTTTTTAAAAAAGATCCCTGTAAAATCAATCTTTTTCAAATAGGTCATTATGTTAGTCAAATGTTACAAAAAAGTTTGAGTTGACTAACAAAATTCTGATGTATCATTTTTTTTCAATTCAAATTTTTTTTAAAGCTGATTTGGCTTACCATGTCATTAATATTTATTTTGATTAATTTAAGTTATTAACTTAGATGCCAAATCAAATTAGATTTTTTCTCACCATCTCATCCTTTATTCTTCCCAATTTCCAGAATCCTCAACAACATTCATCTTCCCCTTCTTCCCATTTCCTGAAAGATATAAAAGAAAAAAGGAAAAGAAGAAGGCATCATCATCATCGTCAAGCTCAGAAGCAATTGTGTTTCTTGACATTCTTCGTTGATCAATTTTGAGCTTCCTTACTTTTGATTAATAGTGCAGGATCTCAATTTTTTTTTTATGGATTCTCAATTGCCCATAGTTGAAACAAATTAGGTTATCTTCAATCAGTATTTTTGGGTTCGCTTTTTTCGTTAGTTGAATATGAATGGGGATTGGATAATGTTTTGATTTATGGGTATTGTAATAAGGGGAGATTCCAGGAGAAGGAACGATGGAGAGAGGGGAAATTTTTGGATGGATGGGGTTCTTGAAATGAGGAAGATGGAAAATAAGGATTTGGGGCATAGAAGGTATGTTTACTTTTTTGTCAAAAAAAATTAATGTTTAAGATGCCAATAATTAATTTTAAAATAAAAAGAAATGATTAAAAAGGCCACATAAGATTTTCGCTTGCCACATCAGCATTTTGGTAATGGAGCACTTAACAGAAGGACGTAAACGAAAAAGTTGGCATTTGCAATGATTTTTTTAAAAACAATTCTTTTGCAGGGACTAAAAACAAAAGACTCTATATTTGCAAGGGACTAAAAATATATTTAAGTTTTTTTTAATTAACTTGCATAGGTTTATGCATTTTTTAGTTAAACTCAAATTAAACCAACCAAAAGAAGAATAAGTTGGGTTAGGCCACGTCAGTGCATCATGTAATAACAAACAGGAAAATAAATTCTGAATAAACTATCATTTTAATAGCATGAAAAGTGTTAGCAGCACTCTCACTTTAGTACTAGCCTACCAACACTCTCTCTTTAATTGACTAAAATTTATGTAAGTCTTATCACTTTGGAAATAGGTTCCACTAAAATAGTGAGACCCATGTAAATCTAACCCAATCATAAAACTGAGTGTTTGTAGAAGAGTGCTAAAGTAAGTGTCGCCAGCATTCCAACATCCCAACTATTTATATAGCCAAAAAATAATACTAACATTCTAAGAGCTTGTTGGAACAACCCCAACACAAAAATACATGTAGGGTTATTTACTAAATTCACTTAATAATGGTTACGATGGAGGTGTGGTTTTACACAATAATAATTAATTTATTAATTTTATATATTATTTATCTTTATCATACCAAGAGTATGTATACCGGTACATTCCATGAATCATGCACACTAGTATCAAGGAAACTATAGTGGTCGAGATGGAAGAATGGAATGAGAATCAGTGGCCGTAGAATTGATGTTGGCAGCTATGGGTGTTTGCGGTGGGATTTGATTCGGTTTGAGATAAAAAATGAATCGAATCGAACCACGAGAGAAAAAATTATATGCGATTTGGTTTGGTTCGGTTGGTTTTAAATAAACCGAAATCAAATCAATTCGATTTGATTAGTTCGATTTTTTCAGAGAGAAAAACATAATTTAAAACATAGTTAAAATTAACTAACATAAAAACGACTAACATAAATCTTTGAGAAAAAATATGCTAAAATATATATATAGTATATAAATTACTCTCTTTTAATTCTTTTAAGATACTACAACTATGTTTAAAAGAATTTGAATTGGATGTTTTATTGTAATTTTTAAATATAGCATAACAATATGAATTGTTTGTAAATGAGTCAATGAATTAATTGGATTTGGGCTAGTAAGTGAGTGAGAGTTGGATTGTAGTAGTTGGATTTGGGTTAGTAAGTTAGTAAGGAAGGTTGCAAGTCAATCGACTCTTGAGTGTTACTTACAGTTCGATTTAGTTTTAGTTCAATTGGTGGAACAAAATCGGCGGGCCAAATCGAACTGCACAGTTGATTAAAGAAACCGAATAGATCTGATAAATATCAATTTTTTACTGTTTTCGATTTGGGTTGGTTCGGTTTGAGGTTTTCTATTGGGTTGGTTTGGGTTTTGGCCCAACGAGAACTAATTGATCATGAGAGTGAGCTGACTCGTGAGTTAGCAACAGTGGTAAATGGGTTTAGGCCTAGCAATCGCGCATTGGACAGGTAAATTTGGGCGTTGCGCCCCGTGGAAGGCTTTTCTAAAAAATATTGTTATGAAATCTTCGATACAACAAAGAAAACCTTCCAACAAATTTACACCCCGAACTCTCAAAGGTTGTAAAGAGAATTTGGGCAAACAAGATTCACAAAGGCGAGGTGAAGGCTACTACAAAAAACATTGGCGACTAGATCCTTGTTGGCAAGGAGAGGTGTTATTTAGGTTGAACCATACAACTTGTCCACTCTGTTTCAAGGAAGAGGAAACTGTAATGGTGAACGCTCAATTTTTACTGGTATTTTTGACATTTTTCGAAAAAAATACAAAAAAATCGCTTTTTGGGTGTTTTCGAGTTTTAGTTGCTAAATACGTCATTTTACTAGTTTTTGTCACTTTTGTGTCATTTTTACTCTTTTTAGTTAAACAAAATTTTTAAAAAAACAATATGCTTACAAAAAATAGTATATTTATTTAATTGTTTAGTTACAATAATCCAAAAACATAAAAAAAAAATACGAAATTAATATATAAAAATACAACAAAATCATAAAACAACAACTTCAACAAATTCATGGGGTCAGCAAGCAGCAGGAGCTGATTTGGGCCTAGTCTTCAGCAACTCCAAAGCCCATATCTGCAAGCAATAGTCAAGCCCAATCAAACTGCATTAATGACTAAAGCCTAAAAATTAACTATAAAAGGAGGTCAAGCCATGAGTCTTAGAGAGGGAGAGGGTTCAACAAGAATCTCTTTCTCTCTAAATCATTTTGTTTTTTAGTCATTTAAAAAAAAGATCTGAAAAGGTAGGGATCTTAGATCTAAAAATATATTATAGAGGAGTTTTTTTTTCTCCTTTTTCAAAGAGATCGATCTCGAACCTGTCCGTTGATTTGGTGGTTATCATTGTGACGGCGCTCTCGGCTGGCCGCCGTCACCGCCATAGTGTCCCCACATTATTCCGTAAATCGATTTGAAAATAGGAGGAGAGCGGATCGTTGCAAATTTGTCACCGTGACGGTGGTCGCCATCGTTATATAGCGTTACTCGGCTAGGGTCATCGTTGTCACAGTTGTCTCCCACAGTCATCCCCTTCGGTGTGTTTCCCTGCACAATCCCTCTCTCCTCTCTAAAAAGCTTGCTTATGTTTGTTTTGAACTAATCAACTCAACAAGTTGCTAATATTAGAGGTTTTTGGTTTTTTTTTTTACAATCTATTGTTACTGAAATTAGATGAGGTCAACATCAAGATTAGGTTAATCTAAGATCTAAAAAAACGAAATTGTTTGAGTAAGAGGAAACGGCCATGAGGAGAAGAAAGAATGAACTTGGGGTTAGCACAAACTTAGGTTGCCTTTCATACCCCTCTTTATTATCACTTATTTAAAATTAATGCACCATTTTTATTATTATTTATTTAAAATTGCACTATATTTTTTTAAATTAACAATTAATTATTAGTCAAAAATCACATTGATTTTCTCTTTAAAAACAAATCTAGCGACCCCACCCCCTCTCAAATCCCTTTCACCTTTTTATTTTTTTATTTTTTTGGTTTGTTGTCCCATCTAGGGAAAGATTGAGGGAGGATGGAAAGTTCGTACGTCGAAAAATTTTCTCTTGTTTGGAATGCCAATAGGAAGGAAAGAAAACTCAAAAAGTGGTGTGGGTCCCACAATTTTTCAATCCTCCCATTTTGTCTTTTCCCATTTTTATCCTCACCTATTTATCAATATCATTATTACATAGGGATATTAATGTTATTTTACAAAAAACATCTCCTTCTTTCCTCTCACTTTCTATTCACTTTCACTTCTACCAAACAACTTAAGAATTCTATCCACTTTCTTTTCACTTTCATTCCTTCAACATTCTTTCCTCTCACTCTCTTTCCGTCAACTTTCTTTTCTCATCCAAACAATAAAGGCCTAAACCCTTTATCGAAAACCTGCGCGTCCCTCCCCTTCCCCACACCACAATTACTTTTTTTCTTTTTAAAAATCCGTATCTCTTTTTTTTTTTTTTGTTTTATTTATTATGTGATATTTTAAGCTTTTTGCTTCAAAGAATATATATACCTTATTTTATTATTTTTAATAATAATTAGGGTTTGATTTAGATGTACATCTTATCAAATCCACAACCCTGGTTTAAGGGTCTTTAGTTGTACAACTTGGACTTTAAATCCCTTCAAAATAAAAATCAAATCCACAAATTAACAGTTTCTAATCACTTACTTCTATCTAACACCTATTTTCATAAAAATACAAAAACTGGGATTGATTGAGATGTACATCTTGTCAATCCGATTTAAGAGCGTTTAGTTGTACAACTTGGATCTTAAACCTCTTCAAAAATTAAAATCAACTAACCAACAAAGTTTTAAAAAGAACTATGTGACTTTTGAGTCCCTCATTGCATTTAAGGGTACGTAGGAACATAGCTTCCCTGTAAAGTCAAAAATTAAATTTTCTTAATTTAGTTCCTATTTCGTTTCTTTGTAAATAATCAATTTTTTACTTTATTTATTTTTGGCTTAAATACTTGTTACCCATGCAAATATAGCTATGATCCATTTACTTCCCTGCAAAAATAAAAAGTTTCAAAAACACCTTGTAAAATACACTATTTTGCAATTATCCCCCTGCAATATATAAAATTATTCATTTACCCCCTGAAAAGAGGGGCGTAACTGGGTAATTTTATATTTTGCAGGGTGTTTTTTAAAATAGGGGGTATTTATATATCGACTATATTTGAAGGGGGTAACAAGTATTTAAGCATTTATTTTTTGAGGGGTATAATATTATTTCATCACTTTATTATAATTTTTACAAATCAGATTTAGAGTAACTGTCTTAGGACAGATGTATTAGGGATACAGTGGAATTAAGTTTCCGCCCTTCCATATGCATAATCGACTCACTACGCCAGATTTGTTTAAAAAAGGCGCCCCTATGAGCAGCGCTTTGCCAAAAAACGCCACAGATATAAAAAAATAGGTAACCAATGAGTAGCGCTTCGCCATAAAACGCCACCCATTGCGTTGCATGTTCTACCAAATAACCAGCGTTTTTAAAAAAACGCTGCCCATCGCGTAGAACGTGTGAGCCTTACCCAGCGTTTTATTAAAAACGCCACCCATTTCCTAGACCGTTCTACCAAATAACCAGCGTTTTATTAAAAACGCCACCCATTTCCTAGACCGTTCTACCAAATAACCAGCGTTTTATTAAAAACGCCATCCATTTCCTAGGCCGTTCTAACAAATACCCGGCGTTTTATTAAAAACGCCACCCATTGCCTTAAATTTTTCTACCTAACACTGTACCAAATTAACTCTCCCTCTAAGCTGCACTCTCACGTTCCTCTTCCCTCACTCTCACTCTCACGTTCCTCTTCTCTCGCTCACGTCTCTCTCTCTCTCTCTCTCTCTCTCTCTCACCCTCTCGGTTCTCTTCTCTCCCTCACTCTCATCAGCTCAATCCTCTCGTTCTCGCCTCTCCTCACTCTCGTTCTCTCGTTCTCCCTCACTCTCAGCTCTCCCTCACTCTCGTTCTCTCTAGCACCACCCCAAACCCACAAACCCCCAAACCCACAATAACCCCCAAACTCTTTCGTCTTTTAACCTAATCTTCGATTCATCTTTTTGGTTACTTCTGCGCTTATTCGATTTGTTTTCCGTAGATCGGTAACATAGTGGGACTTCACTCAATGTCTTGGATTTGTTCGCTTAATTGATTTCGAATTTGAAATTATTTGTTTTGAAATTTGAATTTGTTGGTTTTATTTAGGTATTTTTGAGGAAGTCAAAGAAGGTTAAGAAGAGCAATGTCTTGGATAATCTACGCGAGAACATAAGTTTGGTAATTTTTATTTTTATTTTTTATTAATATTTTTCTCGTGGATTTGATTGTGTTATTTTTTGTGTACTTTGGGTTGTAAAGAGTTAGAAGCTTTGTTTCTTAATTTGATTGATTTGTTTAGGAGAGAATATGAATAATTTTATTTAGGGTTATGGATGTTTTTGTCAAATGTCAATTTCTGAATTTTATAGTCGCTATGGAAATTTGAGATCGGTTTGTACAATTGGTAAAGGAAATTTTGGCTTGAACTTCACTTCATCGGAAAATTTTCAATTTTTATGTTCTTAATTTAATATAACATCATTTTGTGCTTGAGGAATTGATCTGAGTTTAGAATTTGTTTCGTGATACATATGTGGGAATGATAATATTTTATTGCATGAATTAGATTAGATTTGAAGTAACATGTACGTGTAGATAGTTGAAATGAAATTAGGAAAAGATCACTATGCATGTGATGTTAATTGAAGTTTGTTGACTATGCTCTTGGTTCTTGTGGTTGAGTTAAATAAAATCTAACCACCGCAAATTTATTTTATGATCATGGCGTGCTTTTTTTTTGGCGTATTTGATGGGCATGGAGGTGCAAAAGCTGCAGAATATGCCGCAAATAACTTAGAAAAGAATGTCTTAGATGAAGTGATCATGAGTGATGAAGATGATATTGAGGAGGCGTTGGAAGCGTGGATACCTCAATCATCGATTCTCGATTTCTTAAAAGAAGATCTCAATGGTGGCACTTGTTCTCAGAACAACATTGATTAAGAACGTAAATTAATCGTGTCCAACGCCGGTGATTGTCGTCTTTGTCATTAGCAGAGGAGGGGTAGCAGAGGCCTTAACATCCGATCACCGACCCTCGAGGGAAGATGAAAGAACCAGAATTGAGACTCTGGTAAATCTCCTAACCATAGTGGTTATTTCTCTTTTATATGTGGTTTGGCTTTGTTGGTAAATCTCCTAACCATAGTGGTTATATTTTAAGGTTGTTTAGTACTACTATATGCGATAATCAGAGTCTAGACTCTTTCTTGCTGTTGTTTAGTACTACTATATGCATCTTTGTACATCACTGTTGGTTTCACTATGTTGCCAACAACAGCTTATGCATCTTTTAGAAACTAATCAGAGCTAACTCATGACAATGCAGAATTGGAAGAACTGATAAATCAGTCACTACTTCTCCAAAGGGAAGAGGCCAAGAATATTTAAAACATGGTTGTGAAATTGAGTGTAATGTCTGTTTGTTCCTCTGACTTCTTTCATTGTGTAGCTGCAGGGCTGCAGGATCATTGGAGTTGTTATATCAAGCCATTTGGGCATGTGGCATTCCACTCACAATTTCATCAGGTCGATAGTGTATGTATGGTTTGAGAAGTTGTAGGTCCAACACAATGATGTATGAGTAATGACTAATCAGGCCATGTAAAAGGACAAATGTTGTTCACTCTTATTTCTTTTTTTCTAAGCTGTCTTTTGTTCAGCCTTTCAGATTCATTTAGGATGACAAGGAGTTAGGGTGGTGATTGAGGTTGCATCTCACTATTCCTTGATTTCATGTTTTGCTTCTGTGCACTGTATCTTCATGGTTGCCAACTTCATCAAAGTTAGCTCATACTGATTTAATCCACTTTAAGTTATGTTGTTTTCTGGTGCACTACTCTGTATTTGTAATTTTCATATATGTTGTGGGTATTATCTTGAAATAATATGATGTATCAGTTTGTTTCAACATTTTTAGCGGTCATTCGTGTATCTTATTTGATATGCACTATATTTAAATTGGCTTGAAATATATTCAGTTAATGACTTTGTGTAATTGTGTTATTGTTTTTCGATTTTTGAGAAGAGCCCAACCAAGATCAAGAACTATGGGATATGGTTGAGGTACCAGAGTAGAACTGGCTATCACAACATGTACAAGGAGTTTTTGTATTAAAGTCCTTGGCCCTTGAGGAACAGTTACTAACTGTAAATTATAGTTGGTTTTGACTTATGTTGTTGTTTGTTATATATTACATTCATTTGCAAAACCATAACTAGTTATTGTGTTGCAGTTGAATTTGGTAATCTTCTTATTTATTACTTAATCAATATCTAGTTTGGTTTCTTTGCTTGAGAGTTTCTTTTCAATATCCATATTCTCTCATTGTGTAAACTTAATCAATATCTAGTTTGGATGTATGATTTAATTTTTGGATGTATGATTTAATTTTGGATGTATGATTTAATTTTTTGGATGTATTTTGGATGTATGATTTAATTTTTTTATGATGTATGATTTAATTCAGGTTTAAATACAACAAATTCATAGATATCACTATTAAAAATATTTTGGATGTATGATTTAATTTTTTTTGTTGCAAATATAAAATAGAAAATACACAAAAACTGAAAAAAATTAAAAAAAAAAATTAAACAATGGGCGCGCTTTTAGGAAGTCTCGCCTATAGGGGGCAAGTTTTGGCAATGGTCGGTAGCTTTTTAGGAAGCGCGCCTATTTGAGGACGTGTTTGGGCACGGCGGTGCACGCCCATTGTTGGAGTGGAATACCCAACGCCATGCGCTCAAAGAGCCACTAAAAGCTACGCCTACGGATGAAAAAAGCGCGCCTATATACTAATTGCATTGTAGTGACTCCTAATCCAACCTAGTTTACGCAGACAATAACTTTAAGATAGGTTTTTCTCAATTTTTCTTATTTAATAAATTGGGTGGCGACTCCTAAAATAATCAATTTTGAATCGGTATGCATCGGGATTACAGTCACGACTGTAAGTCACCTATTTTTTGGTTGTAGTATTGCTAGTGATATGTCTGGTGTATGGTATCGGCTTGGATCAGAGTCTAAGATGTACCTCATGAAGCTCATGAAGATTAATTGCATAATTTTTTTTTGCATAATGTTTGCAACATGGAAAGTTCGTCTCTAAGCAAAAAGTAAGGTATTTAATTTGGTTAGCGACATTCTAGGCCATTTGGGGAGCAAAAAAAATGACGTGGTTTTCAAGGAATAACAATTGACAACAATATAATTTTCAATTGGTGTTGTAATTATGTCGTGGTATTGGTATGCTAAAAGTATAGGCACATATCTCAAGATGGCATTTCTGAATCAGTAGGACCTAGAGCTGTCAATTTGGGCGTCCAATGGCCGCCGCCAATGGCCGATATATTTTAGGCGAGCAGCCTTAAAAATAAGTAATTTCAAAATCAATCTGTATGTTTTTGGCCCGATTGGTGGATGATGATGTTATTAAATTTGGCCGCCCAACCATGGGCCCATGGGCGCCCGTTTGTTTTTGTTTTTGTTTTTAATTTTAAAATATGATGTTGTCTTATATACGCTTTGTTTTTAATGTTATCCAATCAAAATACGACAACTCAATTATTTATTCCACGCCTTCGATTTTGGAGCTTAACGGATGATCGCCCTTTCGCCTCTCTTCAAACCGTTTTTCATATATATGAAATCAACTTGATATGCAAGTTCAAGCATTTGTGTTTGAAGTTCTAGACATAGTGGTTGGAAATAGGACAATTTCCATAGAGAAGAATTTATTTATTTGAGCTATTTTTGGATTATGACAATGTGTTTTGCAAAACCAAGATTTAATTTATTTATGTATCTTTATTTTGGATTATGGACAAAGATATATTGTGTTCTTGAATTTTGTTTATGTATGTTGTTCATTGATAGAAACAATATATACTTAAAATTTTAAAAAGTCAATGGCTTGTAGCCAGTTGGGTGACCCATTGGCCCATGTGGTGATGTTGATGTTGGGCGGGCTTGGGCCTACATTTTGCAGCCCATTAGAATATTGGGCTGGCCCGACCCTGCCCATATACATTGTTTGGCCCGATGGGCCTGGGCGGGCCGACCCGAGCCCGGCCCATTGACACCTCTAGTAGGACCACAATAGGGGACAAAATTCTTTCTCAAGAGATTTGACACTGCTGCATGCCAAAGACCGGATTCGAACCCAAGACATTGGTTAAACTAAAAGAGACCATTACCATCTCATACAAGTGCTCTTGGGTTGTCATTCTTTAGTTTATTTAGTTTATATAGTATTAGATTAAAACTAGTATGTATTGCCCGTGCGCCGCACGAGTATACATTTAATTGTAACTTAAATTTTTTAATTTATTTTATGAGAAAAAATAGTTAGTTTTATATTTTAGTGTTTTATCTGATTTAAAAAGTCCTTTTGTACATAACGTCGAATAAACCTATTATAAATTATATTATAATTTATAGATATGTATATGTATATATAATTAATACCGTAATGGATGATATAACGTTAGGTTCATCAGAAGAGATGATGGAGCTAAGGTGAGAAAAGAAATAGCAAACTTCTGACATTTAGATTTATCTTTAGCGACAACTTTGACTGCATGAAAGTTGTTTTGCCGTACAATAGTGATTGAATTATTGTAAAATGGAGTATGTTATTGGAAAAATAATATGTTGTGAGAAAATGTGTTTTCTTTTTTGATATCATTAGGACAATACATTTTAAGTTCTTTTAATGTTAAGTTAATCATTGTAAAATTACATTAACTATTTGATTAGAGTGAAATTTTAATAAATTTCAATGTCTACATTTAAAAATCTATGAAGTTTTTAACTAATAAAAAATATTGGGAGTTTAAAAGTTTTTTTTTGGGTTACTAAATAAAATAGTTACAGAAAGAAATATAAAAAACAAAATTGATATAAGTTAATGTCATTTAGAGTTTTAGTTATATCAAAGGGTTGACAAACGGTTTATTCCAATAATAAATATTAGTATAAAACTTATTGTCAAAATAAAAGTATTAGTATAAAACATAGAAAAGGACAAGATTAGTATAAAAGTAATAGTTATAGTAATGGTTGTGAAAATGTCTAATGACATTGAATGCATAATTTCATTCCTGATTTTTAGGGGTTTAAATAGAGGTAATTAAACAGATTAATTGAGAGACATAATTTTGCAATAGGAAGTTGCTTGGTAGCCGTTGATTGACTAAGCCGCAATTTAGACAAATTTTGGTTGTGCACAATGTAGCTGCAATTTTGTACAATGATAATCGTTGATCTTTCATTACCATTACCTGTTTACAAAATCGGTCGTTTGATCATTTGTAATGGCTGATGTGTTTCCAATGTGTCACGAAAATGCTGACATGAACTTTTAACAATGATGATATATTTTTTTATGAATTGTCTAGGTGGACCACAATAAGCGAGAAATGTCTATCTCCTTCAAGAGATTTGACATCGCAGACGCTTCGCAGATCGAATTCGAACCCAAAACATTGATTAAAATCGAAAGAGATAATTACCATCTCATCTGAAGTCTATTGGGTTGTCATTCTTTAGTTTATTTAGCTTATATAGTCATAGATTCAAATTTCAAGAGACCCTTACTTCTTGATTTCTTATACGAGATTCTTGTCGTTTTTATGACGTGAAAAACAAATGATTGAAATAAAAAATATATTGAACTTAATTTAATATGTATATTTTCCGTGAGATAAAAAGTTTCTAGTAGTTTGTAGAGACAACTCGATTAATTTGATTCCTTTTTTGCTTGTTATTACTGTTACATTTAGTTAGTTAGTACTATGCCACCAAAAAAGCTGTAACATTAGTTAGTGACAGATGGTGGCAAAAACAGCGGCAGAGTAAGAATGATTGCTAAATTTTACCTTTGGAAAAACAATACCAGACAATAACACATCATAGGCAACTGAATCAACTGAATGCACAAGTGGGACAAAACAAGTAGTACAAAGAAACATAACCACCACCCTTTTGGTTACAAAAGATTTTAGTTACCCGAATGTAGCTACACCCCTGAAAATAAACAACATAGCCTGCACTTTCTAAATATTGCTCCTATAATGTTGCTGCTATCAGTTACAAAATGGATGGTGGAAACATATAAAGTTCCATTAATAGAACCACTTCATATACCCCCTTTCTTCTTATTCCATTTTTACCTTTCATTTTCCATTTCATTTTATTCCACCACCTCACTAATCACCTCTCCACGGCGAGGTAAGGCAAGGCGGTCCCCGCTTGCTGCCTCCGCCGCGTCCCACCACCAAATTAACCCATCGAAATTAATTATAACACCAAAAACACTTTAATTTCTTAATTTCCCTCCCTCTACAGGGTATAATAGGTATGAGCGACGAAGAGCAAAAGTATGACACAAAGATCATCTTCTTCTCGCCTCCATTGCCAAGTGAGTCGAAGAAGAGTTGCGCACATGCCATTGGCGCCAATTGCATGGAAGAATAGGAAGAGGCTATCGAAGCAACTATCAATGTGTGAGACGCCGAGAGACATAGCGTGGGAGAGAAGACGTAGACAAGAACGAAGAAGAAGCAGCGCTGTTCAAGATTTGAATTCATGTGTTGTTTGTGATGATATAACAGATGATGATTTGCATGAGTTGAAAGGGTGCATAGAACTTGGGTTTGGATTCAACGAGGAAGATGGTCGGGCACTCAGTACATTGCTTGCCGCGCTTGATCTCTATTTTGCCGTCAACCGTGGCTTGTCGCCAAGCCCTGTTTCTACCCCTCAAAGCCGTGCATCTTCTCTTGGTGCTCGTTCTTCTTCTTTTGGTAGCCCCAGAAGTGATTCTGATTCCTGGAAGATTTGTAGCCCAGGTCAGATTAAATTACATGTTTCTTACCAATTTCTTTCTTTTCATCCTTAGGCCGCGTTTGGATAAACAACATAACTAAGCGCTTATCATATAAGAACTTATATATATATATATATATATATATATATATATATATATATATATATATATATATATATATATATATATAAGTCGTTTTCTATGATAAATGATCAAATAACATTAAATTATTTTTCTACAAACAATACGTCATTTTCATAAGCTTGTGTAAATTAACTGAAAACATCTTATTAACATGTCATAAATTATTTTCATAAATTCACTCAAACAGACTAACAAGTACTTATTGAATATCTTAGCCCAAATAAACCAATCTAAATGAGTCCTCAGTCATTTATGTCAGTGTCATATTAAGTTGCATTATGTTTTTTTTTTCACACTTTTTTCCTGACAACTTTTTTTTCACACTTAAACCAATCAATAATGCATATAACTTAAAATCATAATACTAATGTATGGAAACATCAAAAACTTTAATGTCTCAAGGTAGATTGTACACTTTGGGTGCTTTTTCAACAAAAAAAGTTGTTTACTAGTAGAACATTTTTTAAAAAAATTATAAAATTGATTAAATGGATAGTTTTGTGATGGGGTTGTGGGTTAATTTTGTGGAATGCAGGGATGACCTGCAATGTGAAGACAAAGTTAAGACATTGGGCTCAAGCGGTTGCGTGTTCAGTGATGCAATCAACTTGAAGCGTGATAAAGTGTATTTGTGCGAAGGGATGTTTCTAGAGATGTAGCGACAAAAAAAAAAGATGAAAAACGGGGGCTTGACTTGAAGTTTACTTGAAGTCTAATTGCTCAGAAGAGATTAATTAATGCTAGCTTCTGAGGAATTTTTTTGGCTCCAACTTAATTAGGTTAGAAGACAATGGTCTAATCTAACCAATCATCCCAAACAATTTTTATTTAACTACCTTTTCTGTTCACATAGTTTCAACCTCAAACTGTCTTTCGGTATAGAAACTTTTGATCCATTACTATTAGTATGCATGTATGGCCTCTCCTTAATTACCATATCACTTGAGAGGATCATTTCCCAAATGTGTATTGTAAGAAGCCACCGATTATGAGTAGATAAGTTCTGCCTATGTATCTTTAGCTTATTAGAACATACCCTTTGACTTGGCACTACTTGATTATATATAAAAAAAGATACAGAGATGTATAATTGCAAATTGTAATTACTAATTGTTTCATCCCAATCCCATCTTTCTGCACCCCAATTCTATTATCTTTATCTTATTTTCTTTGTGAATTTTACGCTCTTTGAAATGGATGGTAAAAACTGTCTTGTTGGTTGTTAAGTAGATGGATATGAAGATTCAAAAAGTAATGTGCAATAATGGCAGGGAGTCTGAAATAGTACTACTCCATTGAAATACAATACTTTTTTGAGGTTTAGAAATGAGTAAAGTCAAACTATGTTAATTGTAATCTGATTCCACTCAAGCCTCTAACTATAAATGATTTTAACAATCTTAATTTTAAGCTCTTCAGTTAGTACATGAGCTAAGTTTAATAACTTGTTGAATAGGATTTGAAACTATTTTCAATTTGATTTGATTCATTGCGAGATCTACATTCTCTTAACACCTCATTTACTTCTTACTTTTTGAATTTTTTTTGTCTACTTAGACCAAATGAGAAATAAACACACTATTTATTTTTTGTATAATAACACTAATATAATTTTTTTATATTATTTGTATAATTTTTTAAGAAAATCAAGAGTAATCAAGGGGGTCTATTTGACTATCAAACCATAATTATCAATAACTAATCGGAAGTGATGGAGGGGTAACAAAGAGGGTTAGAAAGGACAACAACCTCGTAGTTGTTTCGAAACCATGAAAGTTTTGAACTTTAAGAAAAAGAGAAAGGATTCTTTCTATGTTCAAACATGTTTTTTTTACAGTGAAAGTCAAAAGAAGTTCATTTGGATTAAGCTTGCAAAATCATATGTGGATCCTCTATTTCCCACTTGATTTTGTTCCCCATCTTTTACATCCCATTTTCTCTCCATAGTTCGCCTCCACTCACTCTTGTTTTTCTCCTTGCAACTTACACTCTGTAAATTCTATAAGATGAACAAAATCTACGCTAAACTTTTTGTCGTCACTAACAACTAACATTGCTAGACATTAAATGGAGGAGGTCTCATAGGAGATAATGCTTGAGAAAAACTTGGGAGTGCATCCTCTTCCATTTTTCCCTTCAATTTTCTCTTGTTGATTTTTCTTGTTGTTAAATGGAGGAGAGTATCTTAAGCAACACCTTAATAAATACTGATATATAATTTTTTTGTTTGAATGCAAAGTGACAAATGTCAAGTGAAACTCGTGATGTTAGAACCCGGGCGGTTCAACAACCAGGTTGAACCATGAGCCGCCTAATCCAAATGATTGATTCAACCTCATTTGGATCACAGTATGGTTGAACCGTCCAAAATTGGGTTGAACCCATTTGAACTGCGGTTGAACCGTTAATTTACTCGAGTTGCACCATCTGAAATACATTTTTTCCCCAATTGTGAAAACTAAGGACATGAGTTCTAATCTTGGACATAATATCTAGTTTTAAGAACTGAATACACAATAAACGTGTAAGGGATATTCACTCTAATAATAGAGACCGGAGGTAGTAAATTAAACTCTCGAGGTTGTAAGTTTAGTTATTAAAATTGTTTTTTTTGGACAAAAATAAATATTGATAGATAACTTTACATATGGAAAAGTGGGAAAAAGAAAAAGGCAAAGCAAAAAACCCCCGAAAAGAAATAAAGGTAAAATTAAAATATTACTATAGAAAAACCACCTATTCTCTTTCTCTCTTGTGATTCTGAAATCTGAATCGACCGCATCCCTAAACCCTAAACTAAACATGCACACATTTCAGATCTAACCGTCACAATGCCGACCACAACCACCGCCGGCTACGGCGGCGTTGCGCCACCCACTGCTGCCACATTCCAACAAGCACCGACCTCCAATCTAATCGCCACTCCCCGCTCATGGCGCGAGTTCCTAGACATCTCTGCCCTCTCCCGTCCCTACTCTTACAACGACGCCATGATCCGTCTCCGACAAAACCTCAATTACTTCCAGTTCAACTACGCCGCCGTAATGCTGCTGATCGTGTTCCTCAGTCTGCTCTGGCACCCCGTCTCCATGATCGTCTTCTTGATTCTCCTCGTCGCATGGTTCTTCCTCTTCTTCTCTCGCGATGGCCCTCTCGTTATTCTCAATCGAACCCTCGACGATCGAACGGTGCTATGCGTTTTAGGCCTCGTCACGGTTATTGCGCTCGTGTCTACTCACGTGGGGCTTAATGTGTTATTGGCGTTGATTGTGGGTGTTGTCGTTGTAGGGTTGCATGCGTCTTTTCGGGTTACAGAGGATTTGTTTCTTGATGAGGAAAGTGGATTGCTTTCTGTTGTGGGAAGCCAACCTCCTCCTAGAACTAATTATACCCGAATTTGATTTGATTTCAATGGGATTGGGTTTTCCACTTTTCAGCTCTGGTTTAGTTTCAGTTTTTCTCTGATTTGGAGTTTTGCATTGTTCAGTGAAGATGAGAAAGTAAACTTCAAAACTGTGTTGGTCCTGGCAATGATGAAATAGAATCAAGTATGTTGATTTATGGGTATTCAGTGACTATTACTTGTGTTGTGTCTTGATGTTGCTGATGTGTGGATGGGATTGTAACAAAGAACTTTGATCATCAGCATTGAATAGTTGTGTGTTTTTTTCTATCTATGTTGGGTGGATTTGTCAATTGAGGAAGAGGGTCTTTTGATGTAGTAATAGACAGAAGAGGGTGGTTCTGTTTTGCTTGTTCAACATTTTCGTTTACTGGTTCCATTTTTGGTCAGAATTTGATGAGTAATGAGTTTGTGAATTTTGCTGCTCAACCTTCTGTAGTTTGGTTAATATCTATCTCCCAATCAAAAATGTTTTATTTTTGTTAGTTTCTTTTCCTGTGCTGGCCTTAGTTTTTTCAATCAATTGTTCTACCATGAAAGTATTGATTGCATATCAAACTTGCGTACTAGTTCATGTCCTCAAATCTGGTCTGTAACCGCCCTCCATTAGATATTCACTTAGTGGTGTTTGATTTCACGGTGTCGCGTCCTGAAGCTATCCGCCACGAAAGCTATTAGTTGTGGTTCGATATGAACACATGATGAGTGTCAAATCAACACTATTTCAAATAAAGTTTTGAAGTATGTTTGGATCCACAGTGGAAACTCTCAGAAATCATGGTAGAGGTGAAGCTACACTTGTAGGTTTATGTTTAAGGCGGCTCCACAGGTTTTTCAAGCAAACACTTGCTTAGTGCATGTTTGGTATGGTGGTGTGTGGTTGGGGAAATTGCAATGGCAAGTTGGGATGAGAGAAAAGCTACATTTGGAGAGTTTCCTATTCTTTTGGTGCTCATCATTGTTGAATGTTGGAGTCGGGACTAAGGAGCACTAAAAGGCTGGAAAGGAGAATTTCGTGATGAATGCTCTCAGAATATTACAATGAATGGGTGGCAATGATCATGAGCGGATTAATGGATTAGGCGTGTAGATTAATGAGTACAACATGTCTCCCATGGATTGGAAACTTACTTCCCCTCCCCTAAGGTTCAATGCAATAATGAATGGTAATGTGATAATATCATTCTGTCTTGTGTCTTCTGTTGTTTTGGTGATTTTTATATTACTGTGACTCTTTGAGTATTGTAATGACTATGGTTTTATACTTGGTGTTCGGTTGTCATAGAAGGTGCCGCAAGTCAAGATGCATCTCTAAAACTACACAGCTTGCTTGCCACTAAGATATGGTGCCAAATTTGAATAAACTTTCATAACAAATGATGTATCAAAAAGTTCAATCTGACTATGGAAATTAAGGCTATCATGAAGAGGGACAAGGCTAACTTATCAGGACCAACTTGTTCACAACTAACAATCAAACTAGCCCCTGCCACCACATCTTTAATAGTCAATTTCTCTACAAAGCCGAATGAACTAATTCTTTCCAAGATTAACCGAGAATCCCACGGTGCCAAATTATGTCGAGAAAAGTAAGAGTAATAACAAGAGCAATGGGCACCTCACTAATTATTGGATCATGAAACACCATCACACTAGGATTCCAAAATAGCAAACCAGACAAGTCTACAATGGTCATGGCTCGAGGCTTGTTGGACCCAAGCTGCCCCATCTTGTCCCATATAATTGCAGTCAAGTGTACAAATGAAAGTATCACCATTGGCATGCTAATGGAGTCACCATGAAAAGCCTCAGACCTCAATTTAAAATAAGAACCATGTGTCACTAAAATGTGAAATAACACTTTCTCACCTTGTATGAGAGTTCTGAAAATACATACTGGTCTGGTGGCTCCCATGGTGGTCGTTCAATTGGAATCGTTATAAGCCATAACGAATCAATTGATGGTGGTCTCATGGCGGTGATCGTCAACGTCATTTGTATGTGTCACCGCCTCCACCAAAAATGTCATCGCACTGAGTGAATCTGTTTGTCCTGAGGGCATTGAGTCAATGCTGGAGTCACAATCATCCGATTCCATGGACGAAACAATTTCGCTGGCATCGAAAGCGTCCTCTGATGAGATATGTTCACTAATTGAAACAGGTGGAGCATCATGCGCTGATTTAGATTCAACAATCTCCTCTTCCAACAAGGCGATCATGTGTGCGAATATCCGTTGAATTTCTCGGCGGTCTTCTGCCACGCGCCGATCAATTTCTTCGCAAGAGGGGAATTCATCGATGAAAGCACCAATGTAATGAATATCAAATTAAGTAGCAATTCGTACCCAACAAAAGTGGAACAATAATTACTGATCCATTGATATCAAGGAGAGGTCAATTTACAGTACAATTTATGAGAAAGAAGGGGTTCAGGTAGAAGGAGAAAGAATGATAGAGAGAAGAGAGAGACTAGAATCTATTAATAATACATTTATATAGGTTCCTCAAAGCATAAAATATGAGTTGTCAAACAAAGAGCACATCCACACCATCATTGCAAATTTTATGGCCTACTAGGATTAAATAATCCATGTCATCCATATCCATGTCATCCTCTAAGCAACTTATCAATTAATACACACTTTCAAATAAACTTCTCATGCACTCCTCTCGGTCCATTTTCCTATGGATGAATCTTCTCACACAGACCTCAACAAATGACAGTTACAATACATTAAGTCACTCATAAATGCAATTTACGTTTCAATGCATTTTTAAGTAATTGGCATTCCAATTATTTACTATGGTTTGTAAATTTTGTTTGATTTGATGATGTAATGTTTCCTATTTCCTTTTCTCCTCCCTCTTTCTTCGTATGTGTATTTTACTATTTTTCTCAATGTGCTTTGTCCGTGTTTCTATTTTTGGATTTTGTAGTGAGGGGAGCAAGAATATGAGTTGTTTGTGAGTATGGTGGGGGATATAAGTTAGTAGCTTTTTCATTTGTGTGGCTACCTTCTGTATCATAATGTTATAAGTTAGTAGGTATTTTTCCATTTGGGTTTCTATAATGTGGTTTTGCCTTTCTTAATCACACATATGCTTTTCAACTACTCATTGAAATGTGTAATGCTAACCATAAATTTTACATGAGTATGTGACAGGTGCCTAATAAGATAATGTAGGAGGTGGTGCAGTCATTAATTATTGATCTTGGTATAAGGTTAGGTTGAGGATTACTTAATTTTCATACCCACATGATGTTGAATGCATGATATGTACTAGATTGACAAATTACTCTAGCTTGAAAAGAATCTTTGCATACCAGCAAATTATCTAACCATTCTGACCCACAATGTCCATGGAGAGATTTCAATATCACAACAACAAAGATGGATTATACACGAGGTAATTTCTATGGATTAGTCAACCCCTTTCCATGTTTTGCCTTTCCTTATAATGTTTAAAAGAAGTCACAATCATGTTAATATTATTGTTATGAAATTTTCATTTTGGGATAAGATGTTACAAATTGATGGCAACCTGTTTGATCTAAAGAGTAAACACCAATGTTACTATTATTTTATCATTCTTTCATTTTTTTTTCTGCTACTTAACTTGATATCATTTCCTTTTTTACTTTTTATCTTTATTTGAAGAATTCAAGTAAAAATTTGACATTTTACCTGAGATTCTTAATGGTTGGCTACCATATTCAATAATGTCATAAGCTTAAAATATGAATGTCTTGATAGGACCCCATTGGAAATAATCAAGTTTTGATTCCTCTTTTGGGTGGTGTTGTGGAGCTCTTCACTGCAAAGTTGGTAAATATAAATTTTGAGACAAGGTTCATACTTTACTTGATTACGTTGACAGGTTCTGAGACAAGAATCTTGCTGGTACGATCAATGTTGTTATCTCTAAATAAGATATCACTTTTATGTATTCCTTTATTTTTCTTAAACTTCATAGATAATGGATTGACATTTCTTTAGGTGTTGGAGATTGTTTTGACGGACTCATTGTTTTTTCCTATCATGCTCATTATTTAATTTGTGTGCAAGTTCACTTTTACTTAGTAGTTGTTTAAAGAATGAGAGGAATATTTATTTTGGTACTGCTTACTTAAAAAAATAACTAATGTTATTTTATATTTGGTTCCATTTTTTTTGGAAAATGATAGTCACGAAGAATCTTGCTTTGATAATTTGTTTGTTGCATTGTTTTTCTTTTGAGGCTTTTATGAAGTTATTAAATTATAAGCTTTTGCAGAACTGGTAGGAATTGAACTTGAACATAACCATTTTATTTAGATTTGAACCTGAATCTAAGATATACATGTGGTTTGTTTGGATGGTTTTTCTCTTGGAACCTAACTGATGCAACCCACAATGCTATTTTGGGGGATTTATATACTTTCATTTCCCTCAAAAAATTGTGACATTGGCATCACAAAATCCTTAAGTTCGGCGAAGCTAAATATCTGACACATCGTTATGAGTTTGAGCATATCTTTGAATTCATAAGTAGTTTCCAGTCACAAGAAACAATGGTTCAATACTAACACTTTCTAAATGCATTTCCTTATATTTACATACTAAAATTGATTTAAGCTAATATTAATTTTTTATATAATAATATTCATTAATTTTATAATCAAGAGCTTTAATAGTTTACGGTTACAATTTGCTCCTTGAATGATTTTGATTCTTGCTTTTATGTTACCGCATTTTTATTTCACAACGCTTTATTTTTACTACTATTTATTAATACAATTAATTTAGAAAGAGTGCCAATAGCACAATATGATCGAGGTACGACCATATAAGAGATCATGATTGCATGCTTCAATGAGAGTTTTTTTGAAGAAAAAATAAATAATTATCTTCTACTTTTTAAATTTTGGTTTTGATTTTTGGTATTGTTTGTGAGACTCCAAAGTGAAAATGGCCTCGAGTGCACGAGTCCAGACACAGCTGCGAAAACCTTGAGGAGCAAACCAGATATTGGGTTGCACCGAAATGTCCATTGGAATTTTCTTTAAAGGCCGTGATTTTTGTCACGCCACAACTTCTCTCCTTTTACTTCTCACAATATTAATTTTTATTCAATACCTATCTATAATAATACACTTTTGTAGGCTCCTCAAAGCTCACTATAATGTGTCATCACAAGAGAAACTCAAGGGAAAATATTAATTATGTTTTTCTAATGGTACATTTCTATTGGTCCATATATAATAAAAAGAACCACGGCATCATCCAATCATTCAACAACTAAATTCACCTACAATTTCATTTCCTACTCTTTCCATTTGAATTCGAATTTAGATTTAAACACACCTTAAATACAATTAATACTAAATATAGTGAGTACTATTCCATCCCATTAAAACCACCAGCAAAATGATACATGGAAATAACACAAATAAGGAATTTAAGAAATGACTATCATATTAATGCTTTTTTAAATAAATAATTTGGTATTGGATAACTAAAGTTTTTTAATATCGTTTATGAAAAACACATAATCTATATAATGATTTATTTAGCAATTAGCATATATTATTATTTAAATACTATTATGTTATTATGTTTTAAGAATATAAATAATAAATATATTATTTCAAAGTTTTGTGCCTTTATATAAAATAGGTGTAAGTCATTTAAATAATAACATTATAATAATATTCCAAAATTAAAATCTATATGAGAGTACGTACCAAACTTAACATGTTTAAATTCTCACTCTTTAAAATATCATTACCAAATTCATTATTTTAATATTTAGTTATAAAGACTATTTAAATAAATTAATTGCATACCAATTGCAAAGTTAGTAATATTTGATGATTAATTCTCCCTAATTATAGTTTTGGCTGATTTCAAATTCTTTATTTAAAATTTGAAATTTGAATTTAGATTAATGACTATTTAATTGATATAATTGCATCCAATTAAAAACTATGGTAAAATTAAGCATATAAGTACTAATTCCATGATATTTTATTGGGCAGTTACTATATCATCAAATTTTCAGTTTCCTTTTCATTCTCCTTCACCCTCAGGTTCTAATTCTATCCTTTCTCTCTGCTTCAGTCTCTTTGTCTATTGTCAAATTCGGGTTCATCTTTTTATATTTTTTCCATGTTATTATTATTTGTTTTTTGTGAATTTGTTTGTTGTAATAGTGTTGTTTGAATTATAGGGTTTTATGCTCACTACTAAAGGTTGAAGATGCAGAGAATGTTTAGTCATGATAGTTCTCTCATCCTTTTTTCTATATTTAGTATGATTAGATAATTTATTAATCGTAGAGTACTTAACATTAATTTGAGAGAATTCGGTTGAGTTAGTTTAAACAACTAGTAGTTAACCTGTTCAGTGAGAGTAGTTATCACCATGGGCAGAGTCTGGATTTGAATTTGAGGGGGTGTCAATATCAAATTGTTTGATTTAATAAACAAAAATTCTCTCTCTCTCTCTCTCTCTCTATATATATATATATATATATATATATAAATATATATATATATATATATATGCATAAAAATTAATTTTAACAACTATTTTTCAAGTAAAAAAAATATATGTAGCTACATTACTTTAGTTGTGTCCCTCACGGTTGGTTCACTGTTTGTTGTCTTGGCAATTTCAGCGACATCAAGATATTCAAAATTTAACTATAATAAAGACCCAAAAGAGTATATCATTTTTCCGGAGTGACCATAAGTTATTTTTTTCTAGATCTATGAAAATTCGGACCATAAGTTCTGAATCAGTTCGGATCTTAAGCACTGAGTCTTATGTATTTACAGACAGACAACCCTCAAATTTATGATTTTTTAAAGGTTCGGAAGTTTGGAATCGAACCGGTTCGGAACCAAACTCTCGAACCTGTGTTCCGTGAAAAAACAAGTCAACTCCATTTTATTTATTTAGAGTGTGAAACAGAACAAGCTCTCGATCTTCTGGAAAACAATATTTCTTGCATACTAAGATGTTTTTCCATAACAATTCCAAACAGAATTACGTACTGCAAGTAATAGAAAATTATGGGCATCTAAAACATTGCTAACCCTCTCTTGTTAATTATCTTCTTCCTACATAAAATTTTCTCCTCCAGTGTCTCTTGTATATACCTAATCCTCGCCCTTCCCTTACGTTTCTCATTTACCCAATCACCATATCTGTTCACAATGGTAGCGATGATTAGTGTTTTTCCTCTGTTCCACAAACCAATTTTAATAGCAGCACTCTTCATTTCCAAATAAAGAAATTTTAAATCATTCTCATTGCCTGCTAGTAAGTCATTTTCATTTTGTTAGAGACTTTTGGGTGGAGGAAATGGTTTTCCCTAATACCAAGTGAAAGACTTTTGTTGTTTAGGATTTGGCTCCTACGTTATAAACCCAACGAAATTGTCCCCTGCACTTCAAAAAAATACTTGTGTCTGAATATGAAAAAATAATAGTGCTTGAAGTCACACCATACAGAGGGGATGAAAATGGAAACATGGGCAACTGGGCAAGATAGACAACGAATGGTACTATTCTAGCACACAGTAGCGAGAGAGAAGCCGCAGAGAAATACGAAAGATTTGGGTTTGGTTTTTATTATTTTTTTCCTTTTAATACTTGAGTCCTTAGATTAATCTAATGGCTGTTGTTGTTGGTTAACATAAATCAAATATCTTGATATTTTGAATCCTATATATAGAACCCTATCTTGATATGTTAAAAGATAAACAAGGCTTCCCCCTCCCTTAGGACAGAATAAAAGGGTAAAAAAACTCAGAATGGCAGAAACATAGGCAAACATGTGAGAGAGGTTCAAGCAAAACACATTCTACAA
This sequence comes from Oxytropis ochrocephala, assembly GCA_020916435.1. Taxonomy (NCBI): domain Eukaryota; kingdom Viridiplantae; phylum Streptophyta; class Magnoliopsida; order Fabales; family Fabaceae; genus Oxytropis; species Oxytropis ochrocephala. The sequence goes on along the minus strand of CM037090.1, from coordinate 21,572,449 downwards.
TTGAAGAGGTAGAGATAAGCTGACTAAAAAATCCAAAGGTCCATAATATTAGCCAGAAAAATCCTAGATATGTATCCACAAGAAGAAAGTTACTAATCCTCCTCGAGATTGATTGAGTCTTTGAACTTCCCATACAAAATTTTCTTCAGTTCAGACATCTGAGCGAGCACAGATTGTTTCTCCACTTCAAGCTTTTCCAATTTCTGGCTAGTTACCTCTTTCATCTCTTCTATCCTGTTCTCAACCTCATCCTTTGGTACATGAGCAAAAACTTCCCCTATTTGAAACCGAACAATCTCTTCATCTGTGAGAATCAACTCATTGCTAGCATCCTCCAAATTCTCATTTGATTCCTATAACAAACAGAATTGTGCAGCATTTACATCATAATATAAAAAATTCCCACAATGGATTTGCCATCACAAAATGCTTTGGAAGGCAGTGAAATTAAAACCATAACAGGACATAAAAGAACAGATATTTCATAAACGATGAAATACCAGTAAACCAACTAGAGAGAAGTTAAAAGACATAACCAATGAATTAATAAACTCAATCTTGTGTGTGTGTGTGTGGGCACAGCAGAAAAGGCTTTGTAGCTAACTCGAACAAAATTAGAATCAGTTAGCACACATAACTATAGGAGGATGAAATCATTCAGTGTAAGTTTGGGTATGCGTTTGATAGATGTGATTTTGAAAGAGATTGATTCTGTAGAACTAAGCAGATTAAAAAAGAGTGAACTCCAACGATTTATATTTGAATGTTTTTACCCTAGAAGCTAGTTCAATTCAAAAATTGGCGCGAAATTTTCAGCCTAACGCAAAAACTAGTTTTACCGCTTCTAACCAAATTGAGGTTTGCAGGTAAAATCAAGTTTACCTAACACATACTTTGTTTGAGAATGGGTTTTTGGAGGAGAGACAGGGGGAAGGAAGAGAGGGTTTATAGTAAACTCTCCCCTTGTTTGGGAATTCTTGGAAAAGAGCAAAAATACTTGAGGATTATTCAAAGTGAAATGCTAGCAACACTGTCTTTTATACACTCTCTCTAACACTCACTCTAGAGAGTGTTGCTAACAGTTTAACTCTAGAGGGCAAATTAATGAGTCCTATTTTCAAAGTGGTGGGACTCCCATGAATTTTAACCAATCATAAAGTGAGTGTTGTAAGGAGAGTGACAAAGAGAGTGTTGCTAACATTTCCTAATTCAAAAACCCTCCAAAGCCGTCTTCCTCCATACTGGTTTGCCCTCCCTCCCAAACAAGGTGAGGGAATAGTCTCCCCCAAAGCCCACCTTGCTCTCTCCCCTTAACTTTCAAACACATCTAGAGAAGAAATTGGATTCAATCTTTTTCTCAACTTTATTCCTTTGCTAAAGAGTGTAAGAATTAGGCATCAGTTTAAGGTTTTTCAAGATGAGATGATACAATCCATACCTACTTTGTTTTCTGCATACAGGGATTCAGGCATAAACTGATGCTATTTTCTTCAAGTAATAATATAACTAAACAACATGCAAATAAAATCCCTATTCATTTCTTCATCGGTTTTGAACTAAAGTAATGATAACGCAGACACTAAAAACCCAGAGAATAATTGATTACCTTAGCGAATTTGATCTCATCATCTAGCTCGTGAAGGCGATTATTCAACCTTCCGAATTTGTTGATGTTCTGCTGATCCTCCCATGTCACTTCCGTCTCAGATCCTCCTCCCTTCACGGATCAGAAACAAATGGGATTTAAAATCAAATAATACAATCAACAAGAATTGAAGTTAGGGTTTTTTTGTTACCTGCTGCATCTTGTTGATTGAAAATCCGTTTAGGGTTTTCGATCCCTGCACCGAGACCAGTACCTCTATTTGGTTGACAACCTTTATTAATGGATTGGACACTCGAAAAAATTCTTAGCTTCGTTTTTTCTTTTTTTTTTGAGGAAACTCTTCACTTTCTTTGAAACGAGATTTATGGGTGTATTGAATTGAGATTGAGATGAGATTTTAAAAGATAATTTTGATCTAAAAAAGTCTTGTAAAAATTGCATTAATTTCATAATTTTTTATTGGTTAAGAAAATGAATTTAATTTATATCTATTATATTAAACTATGAATGTTCCACATATCCATCCACCATCGCAGCCTCACTAAAAATACAAACAGTGAGTATCAAACTCCTGCCCTGCTGGTGGAAGAAGCAACTTTTAGCCAACTGAGCTATAATTCAACGTTGATATAACGTAATACAATGTACTTAATACAATCTATTATTCAAATTTACAAATTAATTATACTATTTGATATGTAAATTTGAATTTGAAATAGTGCTATTTGAATATTTTTCAAACACAATTCCGTAGTTTTCGCCTAAATATTATTACTCACATCTCGGCCTTTAGTTTTGAAATTCAGATTAATAAATTAACTATTTTATTTGATGTAAATTTGAAATATTTGTATTTGGACGAAAATGTATTTTTATTTGAAATATTTCGCCTAAATTCAATCTATCATCACTCATTTTGGAAATTCTGAAGGTTTTAAAAATAATAGTAACATGTATAAAATAATTATACTACATGACTATTTTGTAGTTTGACGAAAATGATTTTTAAATGAACTAATGGAAAGTTGTTTATAACAATAAAATCGAATTCCCAAAGGTTCACATGCTTAGGGGGAAAAAATTATGAAGGATATATTTCTAAATAGATGAGACATTCTATTATCGTATATCCACCAAATTAAACATTGCAGCATTAATAGTAGTAATATGTTTTTCTATATACTCATTCAGAAAACAATAGATGATAATCATATTTTCATCGGTTTCAATACAATTCTTAGTACTTTGTTTAAATACTTTTATATTAATTTTTCTTAAATTAATTATTACAAAACATTATAAAGCAGGAAACAAAATCCTTTACTTGACAAAACCTCACATCCCATTTGAATTTATAATATAACTAGTAGCATACCCGTGCATACGCACGGGTGCTGCCATATTCTTTTCATGAACGAACTTAGACATAATTTAAATAGTCTGGACAATACCTCGTGAAAAAAAGATAAATTTAAAATAGTTAAAAAATGAGTCTCAAATAAAAAATTAGATAAATATTAAAATCTAAAAATGTAAAAGTATTATTTAAAAACAATCTGTGCATTTATCCTGTGTTCTTTTATATATTAGTGTCAGGGTTGTTGTCCAGTGTTTTTTTTATATATAAGTGCAGCTATATCGTGTTTTCACATACATAATTGCAATTATCCCGTGTTTTTTTTATATTTCAATAAAGTTCACTACAAAAAAAACGTGATTTAGCGACGCACAATTCCCTCGCTAAAGCACAAAAATCCCTCGCTAATGTACTTTAGCGAGGAATTAGCGAGATCAAATCCCTCGCTAAAATGCTCCTCGCTAATTTAGCGAGGGAATTAGCGAGGGAAATTAGCGAGGGAATTAGCGAGGGAAATTTAGCGAGGGAATTAGCGAGGGAATTTTAGCGAGGGAATTAGCGAGGGAATTTTAGCGAGGGAATTAGCGACGAAAAATCCTCGCTAACTAATTTTTTTTTTTAAAAAATGCATCGAACATTATCATATCAAGAGGCTAAGATACAATTTTGAGCTCCTCAATCCATCGAAGGACTTGTTTTTTTATATATATTTATTATTATATTATTTTTCTAAAAGCATATTATTAAAATGAAAATTATATTATTTTTTTTTTTGTCAACAATGAATTTTTTTTTTTTTGGTTGTGGTGGAAGGTGGAGAGAAGAAGAGGAAATAGAAAAGAAATTCATAGGTGGTGGTGGTGGTGTCGTGGGGTGGTGGTGGTGGTGGTGGTTGTGTGTGTGGTGGAAGAAGGTGGCGAAAAGAAGAGAGGGAAAGGGGAAGTCATAAGAGAGAGAGAGAGAGAGAGAGAAGAGAGGAGCTCTAGTGGTGGTGGTTGTGTGGTGGTGGTGGTGGTGGTGAAGGGTGAATTAGGGTAGAGAGAGAAGGAAGCTAGGAGTGAGGATGAGAGGAGGTGGTGGTGGTGAAGAGAGAGAGGTGGAGAGAGATGCTTTTGATGAAGGAGGAAATGGGGTTTGAAGATGTAAAATGAAAAGAGAGATTTTGATGAAGGAGTATGGTTGGAGTGATGTAAATAAGGAGATAAAGGTGTGATATGATTTATCCAACGGTTAGTATTATCTTTTATCAAAATAATCAACGGTAGAGGTACATCTTAAAGTTTTCACACGGATCACAATGTTGAAATTAGCGAGGGATTTAGCGAGGGAATCATTTAGCGAGGGAATTGTGCGATTAAGCGAGGAACTGTACTCATCACCAAAGAGTGTCGAGTGTGCGTAAACTGTACATTTAGCGAGGAATTGTGCATTTAGCGAGGGAATTATTTAGCGAGGGAATAGTTAAATTTAGCGAGGGAATTTAAAATCAGCTGTTGTGTGTTACAGCTGTCTTTGAATTTAGCGAGGGAATTACCCCTTTTAGCGAGGGAATTTTTTTTTTTAAAAAAAATAAATAGCGTATCATTAGCGACGGCCCTGTCCGTCGCTAATTCCCTCGGTAATTGATTTTTAGCGACCCACCTAGATTCCCTCGCTAATTTCCCTCGCTAATACTGTCTTTTTTTGTAGTGGTTATCACGTGTTTTTTAATATATCGTTGAAGTTATCTCATAATTTCAATTGATTATTTTTAGTTGATTAATAGATTATAGTAGACAGTAACAGATAGATGGTAGATTATCAAATATTTCCTATGAAGTGTTTTTTATATATCAGTGCAGTTATCCTGTGTTTTTATACATATCATTGCAGTTATCTCGTGTTTTTTTTTACATATTAGTATAGTTATCTCATGCTTTTTTATATATCAGTGCAGTTATCTCATAGTTTCAATTGATTATTTTAGTTGATTAGTACATTATAGTAGATAGTAAAAGAAAGATAGTAGATTATCAAATATATCAGTGCAGTTATCCCGTGTTCTTTTATATATCAGTATAGTTATCCTGTGTTTTTATATATCGATCTGATTTATTCTCGTGTTTCAAATATTAATCGATAGTTGAAATAGTCATTAAGTTTTCCTTTTTTTTGATATATTAATATCGTGTTTTTTTATATATCAGTGAAGTTATCCCGTGTTTTTATATATTAGTGCAGTTATCTCGTAGTTTAGATTGATTATTTTAGTTAATTAGTAGATTTGATTTGATTTGATTTGAATTTCGAAGTTTGAAAAAAAAAAAAAGAAGGGAAAGTTTAAAAAATGGGAGTCACTACAAGAAAAATGGGTTTTTCCGGCGGATTTTTCCGCCAGAAAATACCCAAATCCGCCGCAAATACGTGATTTTTCGGCGGATTTTTTTGCCGGTAAATGTGTCGTCGCAACGTGTTTCCGGTGGAATTTCTGCAGGAAATTTTTTGGCGGATTTTTCCGGCAAAAAATCCGTCGGTACTTTCCGGGGGAAAATCCGCCGCAAACGCCAAAACTCCGCCGGAAAATTTGGACGAAAGTTCAAAAAATCCGCCGCAAAGGTATCTAAATCCGCCGCAAAGGTATCTAAATCCGCCGCAAATACCCTATTTTTTTAAAAAAAAAAAATTAAAAACTTATTTTAAAAAAATATATAATCACAGATGCTTTAAGAGCCAAATTGGTATATTTTGGTAAATAATCACATCTTTCAATGATCCACACATTAATTTATAGGTGCAAAAAAATGAAAACCATTTATGCAACTTATCACCAGGAAGCTTCAAATTATCATGTAGGAAAGAGTTCTTTTTCCACCAACTTGATGAACGGGGAAGTTGAAACGCTTGAAGAAATAAAGACAACATCAAAACAAAGTGATTGTGAGAAGAGAAAGAGAAAGATTTGAGAGAGGAGAAGAGAAAGACTAAATTTATAAGAAGTTTGAGTGAAATTGTGAGAATGGATGAAGAAATTTGTGTGAAGTTGTGAGAAAATGAGAGAATGAGTGAAGATTGAGAAGAATTCGAATATATGTTGAAGAAAGGCGTCCCTTCCGGCGGAATCTTTAGCATTTGCGGCGGATTCCTTAACTCAAACCGAGGCGCATTTCCGGCGGATTCGTGTGCGTTTGTGGCGGATCTCTTCCCGATCCGCATTTCCAGCGGATTCGTGTGTGTTTGTGGCGGATTTAGTTTTTTTTTTAAATTATTATTTTGTTCAGCTTAAATCCGCCGCAAGTGACATATATATCCGCCGCAAAATTTTCAACAGTGATAAATCCGCCGGAAATCCCACAAGATCCGCCGGAATTTCCACTTATTCTTGTAGTGAGTGAGAAGAAAGTGTGCATTGGGAGAAGAAATTTGAAAAAGAACGTGATAGTAAATTACAATGTTGCCCTTAGTTAGATGAGTTGTCAAATGAATAGGGAACTTGTCTGAATAATTTAAGTATGGCTTGTTTGTATAAATAGATATTAGATTAGTAGATAGTGGGTAAAGAAAGTTAGTGAGTTTAATTTGAATTTTGAATTTTGAAAAAAAAAGTAAGAGAAAGTTGGAAAAAAGTGGGAGTGAGAAGAAAATCCATTGAGAGAAGAAATTTGATAAAAGTATGATAATAAATTACAATATTGTCCTTAGTCAGATGAATTGTCAAGTAAATAGAGAGGCTTGTTTGAGTAATTTAAATGTGGTTTATTTGTATAAATAGATAAATAGATATTAGGTTAGATAGTAAATAGGAGTAAATTGTAGACTATTTAATATTAATTTAAATATATTAGATTATATAGTGGATTAATAAAAATTGGGAAAATAAATATTTTTAAATAAAGGTGTGAGACCACTAATAATAGATGTGTAAGAGAAATACTTAGGTGGTCACACATATTTGATCACACTATTTGATCACACACAAAACAACAATAAATGCACAGTGCATTTATTGTTGTTTTGTGTGTGTGATCAAATATGTGTGACCACCTAAGTATTTCTCGATGTGTAAGAAGTAAGAAATATTAAGAAATACGAGATTAAAAGAGAGTGAGTGAGAAAGGAAGAGAAAGTAGAATTAAAAAAGGATAAATAAAATAAAAGTGGTGATGTGTCAAAAAAAGTAAGATGTCTAAAATTGTAATTTTGTAAGTTGTTTGTTTGTATAAATAGATATTATATATGTATATATATATATATATATATATATATATATATATATATATATATATATATATATATATATATATATATATATATATATATATATATAAATTTAATTTCATACTATTATATTTTTGTCAAAAAAATCATACTATTATATAAATATTTAAAATTTTACTAATAAAAATTGAAACAAAATAAAATATGTGTATTTGTCTAAATACAATAGTTGAAGTAGCTACCTTACGGTGTCTAAACACATGAATATCGACTCGTGTTGGCACGAGTGAATTATACTAGTATACACAATAGGTGTATGCATATTGTACACGATCTACTGATCACATAGTGACACATCATACCCCTCAATAAATTAATAATCATCAATTAGTCAATTAGTAACCGGGACAGATCCACATGTTGTTCTTGAGTTCCGTCGCACATTTTGAAAAATAAAGTAAGCAAAGCACCAATACTTTTTTTTTGACCAAGCACCCATACTTTTTATCTAACTTTTTTTTTTCATATTCTGAAAATATTTTTTTTCACCGAAGCCATTAGTTTTGAACCACTTCAGTACACAACACTCACACTCCCGAACATTTTTAATTTTCTCCCTCCCTATGTTTCTCACTCTCGAGCATTCTTCTTTCTTCTGTTTGTTTAACTGTTATGTGATACAATAGGGTAAAATTAGTTATTCAATTTTTACATCTCGTGAACTTGTTTTTGATTTGTGTTGTTCAATTTTGTTCTCTGATTAGTTGTCTACTAACATAATCAAATTTGGTAAAATTAGTTGTCTATTGATAATTAATACATAAATTTCAATTAAAGAGGCCGAGGTCATCAAATGAGCAATGTGGATTAACTTCACAATTAGAACAACAACAACATGTTGAATTAATTTAGACGAATTGCCATTGGATCCTGAAAATCGAATTAAGATTACGACATCCTATTGTATCACAATAAAGGACAATTATGAGTTGTGTAATTTATTTATTTAAATATATTGAAGTTTTGATAACAATGAGTATGCTACTAAAAGAGTCAATCATCTAAAAATGAATATCTCTATCTTAAGAAGGTGAGGCCTTTCGACGGTAAAATAAAACCATCACAAAATCCTTAGGTGAATACCCTGTAGGGATTGACACGTTTTCTGAGGTTGACAGTGCTCGGAACCACAGATCTATGGAGTTATTCAATTGCAGAGATGGGGCACTGGCTGACCCCGACACATTATTTCCACCTATACAAATTACAAAACACAAACACTTTAAAAAACAAATAATGCACCAGATAATTTATGCTTATTATGTATATGAAGTAAGAATTCTTACTTTTCTTCTAGTAAGAAGAATCATTGCAGTCATGATTTTAGTCAAATAAAATGTTAAGATCATATCCTTGCAAATAATAAAGTAAATGAAGTTCACATAGCACATTGATCTGTTAATAGTAAGATGGTCAAACAACAACTGTTTGCTGGTATGCAACCTTGGTAATGAAATATCCACTTGACTTTCAGCAAATTAAAATTGTTGTATCTGAGACAACAACATCCATATATTGTTTTGAAATGATAAAATCTTGATCAAAGGTGTAAGGACGGATAAGGAGTCATATTTTCAGTACTTTCTAGCGCTAGTTCAGTTCCTACCTAGTGTCTACTTGGTGCATTGGTGTTAAAAGTTGACATACACAAAAAAAAAATGTTTCCTATAAGTTCATTTTCCTTTACATAAAATCACATGAACCTGCATGGACATGGGCAGCGGTGTGAAACTTCGACTATACTCGACAGTTGTACATTTGTACTATTATTTTTTCCTTTTCTACAATCTACCAAAATACAAAGTTGAATAAAACTCTATGACAACCCTAAATTCTAGCTTTTATAGTTGTTCTGATTTTTTATGATCAGCCCATGTCTAAAGGGCTTGAACTATGTTTGCTTGGTCTCTTAGAGAAATCTTTTACTAACAAATAAAGAAGACACACGTGGCAAATCTGTTTAAAAAAACGCGGCAAATGCGGTTTAATTTTGTGTCAAAAACAATTTTTTTATTTATTTAATGAGGGAAATCTAAATATATAATTAGTAGCCATTGTAACAGAAAACAAGAGTGAAGTTGATATTTAGAGAAAACAAGTAGCAGTCCACAAGAATTTTTGGATATAGTAAAAAGAATTCAGATAGTGTGATCAAATAGTGTGATCATTCGCTTAAGAGAGGATTCCTCTAACACGAAACTAAACTAATTCAATCTGTAATGATCCTGTAAAAACTGATCATTACCTTCTTTTTTCAAACAAAAACAAAAGTGAAGTTGATAATGAGCACTCCATATAGAAAAGTAATGAGCACTCCATAACTAATTTTAAATCTTCTCTTTTAGCGAGTAACATTAATAGAAAAGATGTATCCAAAGTTGAATTCTTTACTCTTGTCAAAAAAGGGGTCTGTCCTCTTTGCATATATTAAATGTTTCACTAGTCATTTGCCTTTTGATAGACTTTAGTCTGTTGCTCATCTGCGTTGCTGCGTTTTTTTTGCCATTCTTACTTAATCAAATAAAGAAGAATAGTTTTGAGTATCTTTCAAAAAATGTATTTGTAAATCTTAAAATATTCTCATTAATAATAATAATAATAATAATAATAATAATAATAATAATAATACCAACCTTCAATTTGTAATGATTCTGGAAAAGCTGAACACTATCCTTCAAGGTACAACTCATTACCTTCTTTTCGATTTCTTTTATTTCTTCTCTAATAATTTTTTATAAATATTTTAAATGACGACATAATTATTAACCACAAGATTAAATGTCTAAATTTAAAAATATAAAAATTAAAAGTTTGGATTTTTGAAAACACGAGACCAAAAATATAGTTTAGTCTAAAATTTATTAGTGCTACTATTATTAAATGCCATAATAATATGTGAAATAATTTGTTAGTGTGTATGTATGTGGTAACATTAATCAAATTTATTCAATATTATTTTATTTTCTCTAAATATATCTAATAAAAAATATAAATTTAAATATTTTATATAAAATATATATTTTTTAGAATTTCATGTTTCAAATTAACTATAAATCATTGTTATTCAAAAATAATTTTTCTCAATAAAATAGAAAATAACATTCCAAATACCTGCAATACAAGAGTCACACACTTACTTTAATATAGAATGGAAGATAGTGAGAATAGTATGAAAAGAGATAGTACTAAGCAAGTTAACGAGGGAGAAGAGGTGACTGAATAATGTTTTATAAGGTAGAGTGGCTTTGTTATCATGTATAAGTATCACGTGACAATCATGTTTGCTATCAAACAATACTATTGTATTTTCTGTGTAAAAGTTATTAGTAGGTTTCATGTAAACATGCAATTCTATTTGCAAAAAAAACATGCAATTCTAACATGGTAGTTTTAAAGAAAAATAAATAAATACTTAATGCGCCTTGTATAGCATTTTAACTAACACGTAATCTATTGACTTTTGTTTATTTTACTAGCCTATTAAAATATACATTAATAAGTACTCATAAAAAAGTACATTGATAAGTCAAAAACAATTCACCATAATCTTATTATGCCATATAGAACTTAACACTAAGTTACATATTCTTATGCAGCTGCTCTCTCACTGCCCTAGAACTCAGTTGATCCTAGAATTTTGGTTATCCTGTACGAATCAATAAAATGATTCCTTTGTAGTTATTTGAACAATATTCTAATTGAATTTTTGTTGAAAACCATTAATATTCGTTCATATAATTAAAAACTTTTTAAGAATGATTTTCAACAGAAAATTTAATGAGACTACTTAATCTAATTTGTGACAGTATATGTTGCAAATAAGTTTTTAATAATTTCAATTTAGAAAAATATTTTTTTTTGTAACAGGAATAGTTATAATATCATGCTATATATCTGCACCATTAAGATACAATTAATTGTCTTTAAAGATTTTTTTTTTGAGATTACCTTTAAAGATATTAGTATAACTTGATTTTTATTTGATTGTTAATATATATATCTCTCTCTAATGATTTCTAATTCTTCAATTATATAATTATAATTCTAATAACATAAAATCTTTATTTTGAAAATATCTATATATTACTAAGTAAAATAATTTTTAGCGCCCTTAATAAAATGGACCCCTAGGCAGTTGTCCCTCTCGCCCATGCTCAGGGCCACCCCTAGGTGTAAATTAGCAACCCCATATGTCTGAGTTTTTTAAAATTGGGGATCAAATCTACGAGTTTTAAAATTGGGGGATCAAATGTCCGAATTTTTCAAAACAGGGGGACCAAAACTATAATTTAGCCTTGAATTTTTTACCAACAACAGCTGATTTGAGTGGTAACTTGGATCCCATCTCAATGTCTCAGGTTCGAATTTTGGGTGTGGCAAAAACTCAGTTGGAAGGGGAGCACCAATATTAATTTTTTTAGTGCTATTTAATTTGTATTTAGGAACTAATTTGTGTTATTTAATTTGTGTTGGTCTAGTGCAACACAAGTTGAACCTGATAAAGTCTTCTTTTGAACCTGATAAACTCTGCTATGAATATTGTGAAGAATAGAATGTGTGACCGGATGTAGGATACATGGATGAACGACTGTATGGTGACATACATTGAGAGATGTATTCAATAAAATTAACTTTGAGCTTATTATTTAACGATTTCAGAATATGAAATCACGTTGAGGATAATTATGAAATGTATAATTTATTTATTTAAATATTTTATAGTTGTTTTTAATTATTTTTTTAGTAAATTTTGTACTTAAAAAATTTGACACCCCTGACCGAGTCATGGATCCGCCACTATATATATATAGACACACACGTATATTCTTAGCTTCGGTTCTTTTTTCCTTTTTGAGGAACTCTTCACTTCCTTTGAAACTAGATGTATGGGTGTATTGGATTGAGATTTTAAAAGACAATTTTGATATAAAAAAAGTCTTCTAAAAATGCATTGATTTCATAATTTTTATTGGTTAATTAAAAAATTTTAGGCTAGGGGACGACACGGGGAACAATCCAAATGTTGGTCAGGAGTTCGTTCGCACATTCTGAAGAAATAAAATAAACACCATAACCCTTATCTAATTTTTTTTGGACACTCTGAAAATAATTTTTTTTGCGCCAAAGCCCTTTGTTTTGAACCACTTCAGTACACAATACTTACACCATCACTCACACTCCCACATATTTTTAATTTTCTCTCTTCCTACGTTTGTCACTCTCGAGCATTCTTCTTTCTTCTGTTTGTTTAACTGCTATGTGATACAATAGGGTCAGATTAGGTATTCAATTATTACATCTCGTGAACGTGTTTTTGATTTTTGTTGTTTGATTTTGTTCAAATTTGTTCTTTGATTAGTTGTGTACTAACATATAATCAAATTTTGTTCAATTAGTTGTCAATTGATAATTAATGGATAAATTTCTATTAGAGAGACTGAGGTCATCAAATGAGCAATGTGTATCAACTTCACAATCAGAACAACAACACGTTGGAATTAATTTGGATAAATTGTCATTGGATCTCGACAGTCGAATTAAGATTATGATATATCATCCTATTGTATCACATTAGAGGACAATGATGAGTTGTGTAATTTATTTATTAGATATATTAAAGTTTTAGTTTCATAACATTTTTAGTGATGGGTGTGGTTAAAAATTTTGAATTCCTAACCTACGACCTAGATCTGCTGACGACGCCTAGTTCAAAACAACAAAAACGTTCGGCACAGATACAAATCATATAATGTTTTACTAGGTCAACTTATTGGTTTTTTTTGATAAAATTTTTTGGTGGGTTTTAAAACTTTAAATTAAAATTATGTTGATTGAATAAAATCAATAGGCAACATTAAAAGTTAAATTAATTTTTACATCTCTCCAGTTTTATTTTTCCTTAACCACGATTATCTCTTATCTCCATGTTAGTGTAGGATTAATCATTTGATGTTTGAGGGTGATGTGTTCAAATTAATATGATGTGCGCTTTTAATGTCTCAAATAGAAGCCAACTAGCGGTATACTCGTGCATACATACGGGTGTTTTCGCCTTATTTTTATTTATAGATTTAGAATAATTTAGTTAGTTTGAACATTACCCCGTGAAAATGTTTCAAATTATAATTGAGTTAATCCGAACAATACCCTTGAACATTTACTAGCAAGATGTAATATTTCCCGTAGAGATTAGAAAACAAAATTTTATTAAATTTCAAAATTTTCAAATTGTAATTTTTTTGTAGAGATTAAATAAAATTTATTAATAGAGAAAAATGATATATTAAAATGAAATTAAAGTATATATATTGTGAAAAATTGAAAAATGAGATAGAGTTAGAGGAAGAAATATATTAGTTTAAGAGAATGGTAGTTTGGTAGTGAGTGTTTTGATAAAAGATATAGTTGATAAAATGTGAGATAGAAAAAAAAGTTAGTTTAAGAGAAGGGTAGTTTAGTATTTTTGGTAGTGGGTGTTTTGATAAAAGATATATAGTTGAGAGTTGATAAAAAGTGGGGTTAAATGTGTTTTTAGTCCCTATAAATTTTCACTATTTTGTTTTTAGTCCCTATAAAAAATTTCATCAATTTTTGGTCCCTATAAAATGTTACAATTTCGTTTTTAGTCCCTATAAAATGGCAACTTATGTATACCCGTTGAATTTTTAAGTGATGATTTGCATACATGTTAAGGACATTATAAACATCTCTCCCACAAAAACTTTAAGTTTTCTATCAAGGGATGAATTAAATATTAATTTTTTACGAGCAAAAAATTCAAGAAACAAATTAAAGGAAATACTAACCTAGAAATCCAATTTTGAGCTTATTCTTTGTGAGAGACGTGTTTTTAATATCCTTAACGTATATGCAAAATATCATTCAAAAATTCTAAATGTATACATGAGTATTCATGATTTTACATTTTATAAGGACTAAAAACAAAATTATGAAATTTTGTAGAGACTACAAGTTGATGAAAATTTTTATAGGAACTAAAAACAAAATGGTGAAATTTTATAGGGACTAAAAGTATATTTAACCTTAAAAAGTGAGATAGAAAAAAGAGTTAATTTAAGAGAATGGTAGTTTGGTATTTTTGGTAGTAGATATTTTGATAAAAGATATAGTTTAAGTTTATAGTTGATGGTCCAACCTATATCAAGACCGAGTTAGATCAGTCTTTTTTCTTTTAACGTGTAGATCAGTGTTTTTTAAATAGAGAATACAAGACTTTGCTCCTCCATTCATACATAACACAACCTATAGGGGGGACATCAGGAAATTTATTCAATGTTAGGAACATGAACATGCTTATAGTGCAAAATGTTCCCGAAGTGAACAAGACATTCTCCCCTATGATAAACAATACTTTAAACTCGATAAGCTAGCAAATGGATAAACATTGCCATCAACAATATATGAAACTACAGAAAGATGGGAATTGATGTTGTTACATACTTATGACACCATTCACGGTAATCCAAGGTATGACACTTGTTAAAGGTGTTCCATAAATTGTTCTCCCATTACCAAACAGACAAAGCAGTCACAATAAAATTTGAGGTCACGGACATAAAAAAGATCGCATAGGTTGGTCTCATGGCCAAAACTAATGAACAAATCTCCAAGTCCAAGCAGTAATAACAATGAGTATGCTACTAAAAGAGTCAATTATCTATAAATGAATATCTCTCTCAAGAAGGCAAGACCTTTCGACAGTAAGATAAAACCATCACAAAATCCTTAGGTGAAGACCTCATAGGTGCTGGCACGTTTTCTGAGGTTGATGGTGTCCGGAACCACAATTCTACCAAGTTATGCAACTGCAGAGATGGGGGCACTGGCTGACCCCGACACATTATTTCCACCTGTACAAATTACAAAACACTAACAGTTTAAAAAACAAATAATGCACCAACTAGTTTATGCTTATTATGTATATGAAGTAAGAATTATTGCAGTCATGATTTTAGTCAAAATAAAATGTTAAGATCAGATCCTTGCAAATAATAAAATGTTAATGATCAGTCAAACAACAACAACTATTTGCTGGTATGCAACCTTGGTAATGAAATATACACGTGACTTTCAGCAAATTAAAAGGGCTGTATAGACAACAACATTCATATATTGTTTTCATCTGACAACATCTGGATCAAAGGTGTAAGGACTGATAAGGAGTCATATTTTCAGTACTTTCTACCGCTAGTTCAGTTCCTAGTGTCTATTTGGTGCATTGGTGTTAAAAACTTGACATACAAAAAAAATTGTTTCCTAGCAGTGTGAGACTTCGGCTATACTCGGCTTGAACTAATAGAGCATAAAATGCAGGAAGAGAGAAAGAGGAGAGGGGAGGGGGGGTTTCAACAGATCATAGTTCTCAGAAGGCAGTGACTGATATATAATGATCTCACCTCTGCTTCGCTGGCAAGATTAAGTTTCTTGGCAAGGTATTTTTGTATAAATGAGACATCCGCAGTACCATCGCTGTGATGAAATCAAAAACAAAGAATCACAATTATTGTTGTTTGGTTGTAAAAGGAATATATTCAAGAAGAAAGAACATGGAATAGAGAAGGAAAACAATAGAACAAAAGAGGAAGGAAACTGAATACTTTAAAACTGATTCAATATGGAACTTAAGGTCCCTACTAAATCAAAGCAGCTTAAGACTTAGACAATGATTGCCAATTTTCTAATCTATGGTTGTTTTGAGAAGAATGAACCAAAACTAGATAAAATGCAGGAGGTTCATTTCAAAAAATTTGCACTCCATACTTTATTATGATGCATCATGGAGGTGTTTGACTGAACATATGTCAAACGTATCACCAAATGCATTAAATATTGTTCTTCTCTTGGGTTGCAATTTAATCCAAAGGCACTTCATGAAATCATGAGGGAGCATATAAAAAACACTATTTACATATAACTATTAAGAATAAGACTATCTAAAGAGAGTAAGATTTATTCCCTTACTATTGACTTTTAGTCTAATTTTAACATAGCAAAATGAGAAAAATTATATTTGTTCAGTTCACAGGTCAAAGTTATCCTTACTAAATTGCAAAGGGAAGCAAAACTTAAAAAAATAAAAAACCATAAAAATTATAAGATAAATAGAAGACAATGAAACTCAGAAGGATTACTTTATTTTTAAGTAACATGCTGAGACTTGTGGTAAGGTAACATCTCCTTTCCTGTATAAAATGCCAATTTCTGTAAGGCCAACGAAAGAGCCACCATTCATAATCAATGAGTTTCGGGTATAAAAAACTAACTTACCAGTCTTCTGAAGCAACTAACGAAAACCAAACATGACTATGTTTTCGATTGGGCTTGCTCCCCATTGCATCTAGCATGACTGGGGCTGAGACAGACATCTCAGAAGTTGCAACTCTTTTCTGACCAGCAGAACACAACCTTCTTTGGTTCGCTGGTCTTGAAGGCAAGATGTTTGCGTCCTTGTCATCTCCAGATAATATTGTGTGTCCAATATCACTGTTTTTAGTTTTAGGAATGTTTAGTTCACTCTGAACAGATTCAGGTGGGTCTGATTTGGTTGCAATTTTAGGTGTATCTCCGCAAGGAGTAGTTGGAGAGTCTAATTTGGCAAGAGGAGTTGCTTGCGAAATTTTCCTCGACGAATTTGTTCTATTGGCATCTTCAACAAGGCAACTCAATGGTGTCCTCAGATCAAACTTCCCTTCAGTAAGTTCCAAATCGGTCTCTATATTTTCATTCGACTTATGCTTATTAGATGGCTTAGCCATGGAAGAATCCTACAAAAATTCAAAGAATTAATATTATACACAGATTGCTATCACATGCAAATGAGGTATGATTAATGCTACAGATAAACAGGCAATAGTCTGACCACAAATAAAAAAGTAACACAAATCATATTGCCTCATAAGTCATAATCACCACCGGACTTTCATTTTAAGAAGTCATATTTGATGTATTGTGGTAAAGATTAAGCTTACAGTATTATCTTCACTATTGGTTTCTTCCTTCTTTATGCAGCCTTCATGAATAAAACCGCATCCTTGTATTGCAACAACCTTTCTTCTATTGGTTTTTGTTCTCTTTCCTGTAAGCCTAGCTTGCATTGAAACTTTGGGAGCACTAACCACCAATGATGTAAGAGATATTTCCTTCCCTTTTGCAGGCAACCTTACTGAAGACGAAACTTTTAGGGCCGCGGTCTTCGTTTCCTTAAAAGGGAATACTTTTTCTCTCATATTTTGTAAATTATGGTCTGGCCTGCACATAGTTAATAAGAACCCGTGATTATTCTCTGAGATCTTCCTAAATATTTAATAGACAGATTCCTTTTATGATTCATAAAACAATTAATGCACACGACCCTTTAAAATAACTTATTCAGATCTAACATGCTTAAAAATGAGAAAGACATCATTTTGATTGTGATCTTCATGTCAAAGATCCATTATATAAATACATCGGTCACCGGTCTTCAAAAATCACAAGCTGCAGATAAAATACACATATAATATGCAATATGTGAAATGCACATATAAGGTGGTATTTAGACTGTTTAGGCAGATTGGTTCCTTGTAAAACATAAAGGACGATGTTGTTTTTATTAAGCAAAATGATGTGACTGAATGGTTATGTTTGGCCAACAGTTGAACATTTATTTGTTACAAAAATTACAATAGATGGGGCAAATGATACCATTAACATTTCTAAACGTTCTCTTATGCTAACAAACAACAGATACTGGGGGAGAATGAAGGAGAAGCAAAGCATAAAAACCAAACATATATTAATGTGTCTATAGCAAGAAATCCCAGTTGCATGTTTGTTTAGTTCAATTCAAAGAAACCCTAAATCACACGAATTGCAATAATAAATTGGCTTAAGATAGAAAACTGACCTGAGTGTTTTAATGGGAAGAGTGCCTAGATCTATATTGCATACAGGGCAGCAATTCATCTTCTCATCCGAGAGTTTCTCATATATGCACTTCCTACAAACTATTGCAATCATTGCTCAATCAATACATTGCACAGAAGATGTTTGAAACTGTCAAGCAATTATCTAAAAATTTGGAAAAAGGTGCGTGTGAAAATCAGGAATGTTAATGGCCTACTGAAATAATAACACAAATACGATGATTTCAATCCTCACCCGTCAAATCATAGATACCCATACAAGTACAACCAACAAAGTACATAGATCGAAAATGTGTATCACCCGAATCATTGATCACACAATGTTAAGACTTAAGACTTTAGAAAGGATTATGAATCATTGATCACACAATGGTAAGACTTAAGAAATGATTCAGGTAACCACGTTGAAAACCTAAATCACAGAAATCAAACTAATTGCATAAAAATTACTACAAGCCAAGGCGAGATCAAGGAACAAGAAGCAAGATGGGTTTACAAATAATCAAAATTGTTAAGCAGAAACGAAGAGAAGCAATCGAAGAACAAAAAAGGCAGTAAATATTACAGGTATGAAGGCATTCACAGATGGTGGTTGCATCTGTGAAGAGCTTATGACAAAGAGGGCATGTCATGCATGCTCGTAGAGGATCGCTTTTTACTTTCACCACCACCATCTCGCTATAACTTTCTCTCTTTTTCACGTTCTGTTATTAAGATAGCGTAGTATTCGAATCCACCACGATGCAGAGAGATACCAATACATACGCCACTGGAACAACACTCCTTTTGAACGTGGATCTGATCTGACGACAAAATTCAGCTCACAGGTTTAGGGGCCAAATTGCCAAATGAATTCCGATACTTTGCTGGAAAATCACATCTGAATGAAGCGACGCCGTTCAGTGTTGTTGGATCGAGACAAAGAAGAAAGAGCATGAAGAAAAAGAAAAAAAAAAAAGGAGAAAAATTAAACGCACCACACCATATGTGCAGCGTGTATGCGTGTATTCAAATTTGACTACAATAACCTTCCATTCACAATTTCCTTATTACTACTATTTATTTAGTAGTCACTCACACGTTACGCACTATTCCGCATAGAATACAACTTTTATCCTAAGCACTCACGCATACCACCTTCTAGTCTATTAGTACCCTCTACCATTTTCCCCTCCCCAAAACCCTACTTGTTGTTATCGTTTTGCACTTTAATTCTATTTCTCCGTTTGCCCCCAATTTGGTAACAAACCTCATCACTAGGAAGTTAAAAAATAAAAGACGAAATTCAAACAATTTGTCTCGTGATTCAAAAACCTCTGAGGATTCATCATTACGTAATGGAAAGAAAAATGTTTAGGATTTAGATTAATTATCATCCACACATGGACTAGTTGTGGTCATCATTTGGTGCAGTTAGTAGTCACTTAGTCCATCACCATTGGATTGATCCTCGGTGGAATCATGGCCTTTGATTGTTTTTATTAAAAAATAAATAAAATACAAAATAGAGTCACTTAATCCAAACATGGACTAGTTGTGGTCATCATTTGTTGCAGATAGTAGTCACTTAATCCTGCGAACCAATGCATGACGCACCATTAACTAGGGGACAAACAAGAATGTAAAGACAAAGTAAAATATGAAATTATGTATGGGTGAATGGTAAGCATCAAATAGTTCGTGTATCGTATCTTGTATCGTAAGATACATGATAAAAAATATATAACTTTTTTAAGTAAAACTAAGTAACATAAGTAAAAAAATACATGAACTTCAAAATAAATCAACTCATAAATACATATAAACACAGTGTGCTAGGTTTGTTTCTTAATCAATCTAACATGAGGGACTTAGAAGGTTTGCTTTTGGCTTATTATATATCATTTAAGAAAATTTTCCAAAAAAACCACTTGAGAAGGCATTTTAGCGGTATGAATTCGTATCGTAAGATTCAACAAAATTCATGTATCGTAATATACAACAGTGTGTATCGGGATACATGATGGGATACAGACACAAAAAAGATACACACTAAGATACGTATCGTTTTTGTTTGATTTCGTATCGTATCGGGATACGAATCGTATATATCGTAAGATACTGATAACCATGTTTCCAGCTAGTAATGTCAAAACTCTCAAGAATATAAGGAATGCATATCATAATAAAATTGTTGAAGTTTCCAACCCCAATTCTGAGAATTCATGGTATATAAATTTAAGGACTGGATGTAATCACCAGTGATGCGTTCTTAAGTTTGAATCTGAAATTATATAACTTTAAGGACTGAATACACTTTTATTATTTGTCACAATAACCTTTCAAACACCAGTAATATATAATTCTAATTTGTGTACAAACTGAACATGAAAGATTGAATATTCTTCTGTAAATGTCATCCCATATTTATGCTTTATTATGTCTCAAACTAGTAAACTAACAAGAAAAATATAAGGGCATGTGGAAATAGAAGCAGTAGAAAAACAAATGAATTTTCTAATTCATAAATAAATTGTTCCATTTGACTGACATAACGAGGAAAGCCAGTTATATGTGTATTTTTTATGAATTCTATACTAGGGACACTCACAGTCTTTATCTCTGAATCAAAGGCATTCCACACAACCTTTCTTCCAATCACAGATCTAATATTAAATAATATAACAGGACACACGTATTTTGACATATAGAATTAGGCTGCCACCGTAAAACACTTAACATTAGATTGAAGCATACCTGGTGAGCAAAGATCTTTCCTCAAATCCAGTCGCTAGAAAGTCACCCAGTAGTTTGTCTTCTAACTACTCAATGGCAACAGAACCTAAGACCCAAAGAGTATGAAAGTCCATTATTATTAGGCCATGGGGAAAAAGTAATCAGGAAACAAGAAGGAGAAGATTTCACTTGCCAGATTGATGGGATTGCTCAGGATGGCTTCGCGCTCCTTTCTTCTTTGCACTTCAACCTTGATCTTCTCCCACCACAATTGCCTACTGAATGGGATTGCTGATAGTTGTGTTTTTACTAGTATTCTACACAACCCTTCAAAGTTCAATCAATTATTAAGTTGGAAAATCTAGAAACAATAACGTTAATACACTCTTATTCAGGACAAATAAATAACAAATCATTATGAGTTAGCAAGCATTATCGACTACCTTGAACAAAAAAGAAATTACTTTATTATGTTACAAATCCCCAAACTCCATCCATTCCCTCTTTTTTTAATGAGAGCATAATACTTCTATTATCTACTACCTTGCAATAGTGACCAGAGTTGAAGAAAAATGAAGCTTATGATCAACATGATTCCAAATTAGGTACATCCACTTTCTTTATCAAAGAAGGTGCTATCATGGATAAGTAGATATAGGAATACGGTTTGACATTCCTCCGGCTTCAATTTAAACACTTGCAACCGAACTTTCTCTGCACTTAAATTGATTCTATAAGTTTAGTTGTTTCTGAACACCACAAAAGAAAACAGACAGGCATGCTGCATAACATGTTGTATTGCTAGGCATGAAAGGAAGCCACCCTTCTCACACTCAGTTGTATCATTAAATCTACCAGAAAACGTGATTAAGCTAAGTAACTTCTTCACTATACAATGTGTGCAAGCTAACCAGATTTTTCAAAAGATTGTTGTTTACAATAGATCTTTATGAAGGAGCTGTTGCTTTAGTAGTATATTCAATTCAGGTTTGCTTAAATTAGAATATTTGATGGTTAGTGTTCACTAAAGTAGCTAGGAATGTTTCTATCTTTACTTTCCATCCCTCATAACATCCACCGGTATTTTCTTTGATGAAACTAATTGAGAGATCATAAAAGGAAACCAAGCACATCCAAAAAAATGCATTTATAAAACAGAATACAATTTCAATTTCCATAAGAATGATAGAAATTGTGCAGTCCATTTTGGCATGCAATACAAGGTTGCTTCACAAATTCCTATTGAGAATGGTTTAATTTCTAACACCAACGATTAGCAGTTTTATTTATATTGAAACAAGGTTCATACTCGAACCTCGTTATGAAAGCAAAAGAAAAAGCAAGGCACACACCTGAACAACATGGCGGAAGTAACGGTTCTAGCTGCCATGGACGGTGGCGACCACTGTGCTCTTCCTCTGTGAGAGCCAGATCTGAAACCACAACCACCGTGCCGTTCCATCACCTCTATCGAATACCATCGCAACAAACACCGTGCTCTTCCTCTCTCTCTCACCTCGGTTCCTCCCTCCATGTCCCTTGTCTCAAACTCTTCTCTCACTTTGTGAGTTTCCCAATCGGTGCTTTCCTAGTTGCATTTCCTAAAACGCGAGCAACTATTTTGTGATTCATTTCTTTCTCAAATTGCAATTGAAATGTCAAGATACTTTTCCTTTTTCCCTTTTTCTCAACTATGGAATGTTTTTCCCTTTGTTAAGTGTTAACCTGAAACGAATGAAGGAATTTGCTTCTTCACTGCTCTGTAAAGAGATTTTCTTGCGATTGTTGCTTCCTATCATCGTTCTTACTCACACTGATTTGCCGTCAACCGCAATTCTCATCTCAGATTTATTGCTCATGGTACATAATTCTCTAGGAAAAAAAAACACACAAGATGTATATGGAATCTAATCTAATATCTATTTATACAAACAAACAATTTAAAAAATTACAATGTTAAACATTTTACTTTTTTGACACATCACTACTTTTATTTTATTTATCATTTTTTAATCTCACATCATTTATTTAAAAATATTTCTTTTTCCAATTTTTTTTAATTCATTATATAATCTAATATAATTAATATTAAATAATCTACAATTTACTCTTATTTACTATCTAACCTAATATCTATTTATCTATTTATACAAACAAACCACACTTAATCTATTTAATATTTATACAAACAAACCACATTTAAATTACTAAAACAAGTCTCCTTATTTATTTGACAATTCATCTGACTAATGACAATATTGTAATTTACTATCATACTTTTATCAAATTTCTTCTCTCAATGTATTTTCTTATCACTCCTACTTTTTTCCTACTTTCTCTTACTTTTTTCTCAAAATTCAA
This sequence comes from Oxytropis ochrocephala, assembly GCA_020916435.1. Classification (NCBI taxonomy): domain Eukaryota; kingdom Viridiplantae; phylum Streptophyta; class Magnoliopsida; order Fabales; family Fabaceae; genus Oxytropis; species Oxytropis ochrocephala. The sequence continues at coordinate 21,549,231 of CM037090.1, read as the reverse complement.
AATTCAAATCAAACTCACCAACTTTCTTTACCCACTATCTATTAATCTAATCTAATATCTATTTACACAAACAAATCATACTTAAATTACTCAAACAAGTTTCCCTATTTATTTGACAACTAATCTAACTAAGGGCAATATTGTAATTTACTATCACATTCTTTTTCAAATTTCTTCTCCCAATGCACTTTCTTCACACTCCAATTTTTTTTTTTAAGTTTCCCCTATTTTTTTCAAATTTTGAAATTCAAATCAAATCAAATCAAATCTACTAATAAACTAAAATAATCAATCTAAACTACGAGATAACTGCACTAATATATAAAAACACGGGATAACTTCACTGATATATAAAAACACGATATTAATATATAAAAAAAGGAAAACTTAATGACTATTTCAACTATTGATTAATATTTAAACACAGGATAACTGTACTGATATATAAAAACACAGGATAACTATACTGATATATAAAAAAACACGGGATAACTGCACTGATATATCTTTTACTATCTACTATAATGTATTAATCAACTAAAATAATCAATTGAAACTATGAGATAACTGCACTGATATATAAAAAACATGGGATAACTATACTAATATGTAAAAAAACACACGAGATAACTGCAATGATATGTATAAAAACACGGGATAATTGCAATGATATATAAAAAACATTTCACTGAAATATTTGATAATCTACCATCTATCCGTTACTGTCTACTATAATCTATTAATCAACTAAAAATAATCAATTGAAACTATGAGATAACTTCACTGATATATTAAAAAACACGTGATAACTTTATTGAAATATAAGAAAACATGAGATAATTGCACTGATATATAAAAAACACGGGATAACAACAATGACACTAATATATAAAAGAACACGGGATAAATGCACAAATTGTTTTTAAATAATACTTTTACATTTTTAGATTTTAATATTTATCTAATTTTTTATTTGAGACTCCTTTTTTAACTACTTTAAATTTGTCTTTTTTCACAATGTGTTGTCCAGACTATTTAAATTATGTCTAAGTTCGTTCATGAAAAGAATATGGTAGCACCCGTGCGTATGTACGGGTATCCTACTAGTAAGAGACTTGAATTGCAATTCCTAAAATAACGAATAGAGTTGCGGATGGGTTAGCGGTCCTAGGTTGTCATCTATAATATGAACACATTACCGTTATGTTTGATGATCCTCTTGATAACATTAAATCTTTAGTTGTTGATGATAATGTAAACGGAGTTGCTACTCCTAGATTCGTTCTTGTGTTCATGCCCCATTTTATGTAAACGGAGTTGCTACTCCTAGATTCGTTCTTGCCCCATTTTATATAAAAAAACGGAGTTGCTACTCCCCACCGAGATAAGTAAAGAGGAAAAATATCAATCATTCATATTATTTTAGGTTTGACATATGTTTGGCTGAGCGGTGGATACCCCACGACACCTCAAACTCACACGCCAAGTTAAAGCTCCATTTTCTAGCTTCATATCTGCCACATATTCTCTGCGACGTGGCCATCTATGGACGCAAGATTGAGATGTAAACGTGCATCCAAACATGCTATAAATCTTACAACCATTATTAATGGTATGTTGGTAAGAGATTTAATTGAGCCCCATCTTTGATGCCACCATACCAAAATATATTAACCTTTCTTTATAAATAAATTATATCAACCAAAGAGCACGAGATAGGAGCAGTCTCTTTCAGTTTAATCAAGTTTCTGAGATTGAATTTAGCTTTGGGCATACAGTAGTGTTAAATTTCTTGAGAGAGAGTTTTGTCGCCCATTGCATAAAAGGATCAATATAAAACCATTGCCACTAAGTTTTGGAGAATGATTTTTACATGTTGCCTAAAAAAGACATTCAAAAAAAACAATTTAGCAATGGGAACAACAAATCGTTGTTGTTGTTGTTATCTATGATAATCGTTTTTTAAGCGTTGCAAAATATTGTAGTGAATAACACGTGTGATTGCACTCAATTTTAGTCGAGAAAAATATTATGTAGTCACAACAATAAATCATTATCCACTGTTAAATTAAGATTAAACGACTATTTGTTTTAAAGTGATTCCATGTTTCACCATTAGATGAGTGGCGCAACATACCCGAAGTGCTTCTATTCTCAAAGTGTCGCGTCATTGACTATAGTTTGTGTTGATACAAACATTTTTTTAGCTTGGAATAACTGTTAAATAAAATTGTGTCTAGAATTGGTTTTGTGTACATGTCCGGGAGTTTTTTTTTTGATATATAGACGGAGTGATCACTACCACTAGAAACTCACACACACACACACACACACCTGTGAGTAGGGGTGACAATTTCTACCCATGATGAGTGGGGATCACATGAGGCTAGCTCCGAATGGGGCGTGGTGAGAGAATTTTTCCTTGTGGGAATGGAGACGGGGAGAAAAATCATCAATCATCAAAGTGGGGATGAGGATCATACCCCCCGCCCCGAATAAATTACATAATTATACTTATTATAGATATATATTATTTATAAGTAATTAATTTTTTAGTCTTTTTATACGTGTTTTGGATTTAAAATATTAACAAAATATTAAATTGTTCTAACTTTTATACTTTCCAAATATTAAAATATAAAACTAAGACTAAATTTTTTTATATTTTTTAATAAAAAAATGTTAAACTTTTGAATTTTAGTCTTACTTTTTATATATTTTTCTAGTTTTATTATATTTTAATTTATATTTGTGTTAACTATTGGAGTCCCCGCGGGGACAGTGGGGATCCGTGGGGACGGGGATGTGGGAGGAAATGTCCCCGAGGTGGAGAACGGGGATGGGGACGGGGGACAATTTGGGAGGTGGGAACGGGGAGCGCGAAAGTCTTCTCACCCGCCCGCCCATTGCCATCCCTACACTGTGAGTCACCTGATTCGAACCTTGAACATGATTTGAGGGATTGTAAAACTGAAAAGATAAAAGGACTAAATTAATAAAATACGAATGGAACAGCAACATTTTATTCTTCCATAATTAGTAATATAACTTTATTTATTAGGAGAATGTAATGCACTTATAACTTTATTACGAGTGCAATTACAAAGAAACTTGTCAGTCACCACAGTCAACAAATTCATAATGAACGATGAGATGGCCTTGTGCATTCCCATTTCTGTCTGAATCAAGCCTCTGGAACACACGATGAGATGGTCAACAATTCTCGCTATTTCTTTATCTCCAGTTCTAGCGTTTGTCACCTATCCCCAATAAAAAATACAACTATGCTTTAACTTCTTGATCAAACAACAGCGAAACAGTAATATTTATACTTTAAATATATCAATTATTTAATGAATCTAAAATAACAGACACATACACTCATGAAGCGGCCACAAGAAGCTTCGCCTTGAGGCCCAACCGGTTCACAGAAGGCAGTCCAGCCATATTTTCTACGCCATGATAAGGGCTGGTTTGCATCCCAAGTGGCACAAAATGCACTTACTGCGAGTAAATCCCAGTTATATATGCTGCTCAGGTTGGTACAACTGATATGTAGATCTCACAGTCGCACTTTGAGCAGAAGCAAAACCAAGTACACAGACCAAAGATAATGCACATAAGATAAGCTTTGCCAATATCATTAATTTGTTAAGCTTTTTTCCTTTTTTGTCTTGCAATGCAACTGATTTCTGCAATACATTAATATGTGATTGAATTTATAGGAAATTATAGGAATCATTGTGGCCGGCATTGATGACAGTAAAATTAAAGCTTGCATAAACTAATTTTGTTTCTTCCAAATAATTACATGTATTACATCGTTTTTGACGCAACTCGTGACAGATTAATTGAGAAAAAAGAGTAAAAAATATGAACCAACTACTTAAGAATTCACTATACTATTTATTTTGATAATTTTAAGATTGAATGATGTCGTAAAATAATTTTAGAGTAACAAATAATCAAAGTTGATATTACAGTTGTTAATAATAGACAAGTTGACGAAAACATTTCAAACTGAATAAAAAATGTACCAAGTGATTTTTTATTTATAAGAATATATTTAATTGATTTTAAAAAATATATATTTAATTACTTTGTGAATCTTTAAAAAATTCGAAAATTTCTTCTAGCATAAGAGATCAATTTATTTTGATAAATTTCAAACACATGCACGATTGAACGATGTTATAAAATAATTTTAGAGTAACAATAATCAAAGTTGATATTATAGTCGTTAATAATAGACAAGTTTACGAAAATATTTTAAACTGAATATAAGTGATTGTTTATTTATAAGAATAGATTTAACTTTCTTTTTTTTAAGAATAGATTTAACTACTTTGTGAGTCTTTAAAAAAATTCAAAAACTTCTAAATAGACCATAGAACTGTTTTTTTATTTGTGTGTGTAATTGGACCCCTTTTTTGACGTGTAGTAATTGGGTCCTTAAACTTATTCAATCATTTGTAACCAAGTACTGAGTTTTTTTGAGCCCTTAATAAAAAAAAAATTAAATAGATTATTAAACATTTAAATAATTTTTACTGTAAAAAAATATTTAAATATTTTTAATAGGTCCTCAAACAATGGGATCCGATTTTCAAAATTAAAGCATATATATGAACATAATTACAAATTTTTAAGAATGACCCAATTAAAATATAAGAACCCAATTACAGTTCTTAATTAAATCAAGGACCTACCTATATAGAAATGCTCAGGAGCTGCGGATTAAATATTTCTAAGGAAAAAAAGTTTACCCTGTGGTCTGTGGATGCTAAAACTTTACACAGATTCTTCCACTAAAGGCAAATCACTCTCTGTGGCTGACATATGGTCTGTTGTCTTAATTGGGTAGTATTCGGCACAAAAGTATAGAACATAAAAAAATAGTAGCCACAAATTGTACATTTCTTGCACTAGGGCGATTAAAATGCGATGCGATGCATGAGAGAGAGTGATGCGTGCATACTGGATGTAGTTTGAAAAAACATCAATATTTTATAAGGGGTATAAAAATACGCAAAACATATAGATTTAAGAGGCAACAATAGCGCGGTGGGATGATGCAACAAACAATGTCGGTCAAAAATATAGAGTGGGAGTATATTGGTAAGCGATGGAGTACAAAATGAGGGTACATTTTGATAATAAAAAAAAAAAAAAAAGTGTTGGACAAATTAAAAGTTTGTCGAGTATGTCGGTCCAAAAATATAGAGTGTGGGAGTATATTGGTAAATAGTGAGGTACAAAATGAGGGTATATTGGTAAATGGTGGGGTACAAAATATAGAATGGGGGTATGTCGGTCCAAAAATATAGAGTGGAGGTATATTGGTAAAACAAATGGGGTACAAATGAGGGGTATATTGGTAAATGGTGGGAATAAAATTTTCCCACCAAAAGTGGATAAAAAAAAGTGTTGGACTAATAAATATTTGTCAGGGGTATGTCGGTCCAAAAATATAGAGTGGGGGTATATTGGTAAATAGTGAGGTACAAAATGAGGGGTATATTGGTAAATGATGGGGTACAAAATATAGAGTGGGGGTATGTCGGTCCAAAATATAGAGTGGGGGTATATTGATAAACAGTGAAGTACAAAATGAGGGGTATATTGGTAAATTGGTGGGAATAAAATTTTCCCACCAAAAGTGAGGAAGTCAACGATTGTGTATTAATAGTTCTCGGATAAAGTGGGGGTATATTGGTAAGAGAGAGACTGAAAATAAAGTGTACATTTTGATAATAATAAAAAAAGAATGTTGGAGAAAAAAAAAAATTATCGTGTGTATGTCGGTCTAAAAATATATAGTAGTGGGGGTATATTGGTAAGCATGGGGTACAAAATGAGGGTATATTGGTAAATGGTGGGGCACAAAATATAGAGTGGGGATATGTTGATCCAAAATATAGAGTGGGGATATATTGGTAAAAAAATGGGATCTGAAAATAAGGGTATATATTGGTAAGTGGGTGGAAAAAAATTTCCCACCAAAATCGGCAAAGATGCGAGCGATCTTGCTATTATAGTTGTCGATAGGTACAAAGAAATAAATTGATACAAATTGTTTTGAAAAAAAGAATTTGATACAAACATAGTAGCTCTCCAAGGAAAATCACATTAGTTGTCTTACTAGCTCCTTGTAGGAATTATAAAACGAGTTATATATAAGATTTATAAAAGAGCAATGAGCTTATCAAAAAAAAAAAAAAAAGAATGCTACACATATTTTTAAAATCAGAGTAGAGATTGAATCGACAAGACTTCTGAATTATGGTTTAATTGTTTCATTTAGGGATTAAAAATTCATTTTTTGAGCTTATTCTATTCTGAAGCCGTGCATCTGTCTATGTAGGTTTTGAGTTGTTTATTAGGTTTCTCGGATCACGTAGCTCTCAAGAAGCAACTTGGTGTTGCATTGTTGTGCCTTTATGGCCAATAAAGGCTTGATTATGTCTCTTGTGGATTCTGTTGTTCCTACTCCAACGTGCACTTTTTGATATTTGAATTGTAGCAGTCATTATTCTGGCATTTGGTTAGGATCATAATATACCATTATAGTGTGTCTTGACTGAATGTGCAGAGATATTAGTGCCTTTTCTCATTGTATGAATGAGTCATTTTGAATACAATAAGTTGATATTTGCACTATTGGACTACTCTATTGAATACTTTATTATTCATGCTAATGATGATTTTGGACTTAAATTGTTTAATATGTTTAATTAACTAGTTAAATAGAAGTTGATGCGTAAGCAAGGCTACAAGAATGTCATTTTGAGTTAGATGTTCAGTTGATTGTTTTTTTGAAAAGCAAATATGTATAACTCAACGGTAGAACACAGGGGTGTCCTAACACATATACAATGAGAAAAACAACTCAAAGTCAATTCCGCTTTAATACAGAGACAAAGTTCAATATGCACTCATAATACAAACATTGAGAACCCCTCGGCCCAACTTATTGTCAATGCTTTTAACACAATTTCCATCCCTAATTCAGAATTTGGTTGTATTATTTATATTAGTAAGAATTTGTTTTCTTTATAACAACTCTCATATAGACTTTATCAGGAGAAATGCTAATAAGATTGCTCATATATACCTTTGTTGAGGTGACCCTATTAACAATTAGTCCTCGGCCTTATTTTCATGTTCTTCCATATATTTCGAATATTATTCTGAATGAAATGAATTAGATGTCTTTTGTCTAAAAGAAAAGAGCTCAATAGAAGTATTTGAGTTCGGTTAATTGAAAAAGTGACCCGAACACATCCAAATCAAAACAGTTTTTATGATTTTCGATTTTTTATTGGCTTAGTTCGGTTTTGAAAAAATTCAGATCATCGATCGCTTCGCACTGCGCAAGAGTGAGTGACCGTTGGATTTAATCCAACGGTAAATCCAACGATCTCACGTCTGCTGCGCAGCGGTGCGAGCGAGGCCACCGAGGATCCAGATCTGTTTTGAACACCTCTAATGTCCAACACACGACAAAAACACATACGGATGCACATGTATACAACTATTTTTTTCCTTCTAAAATGGACGAAATCTATGTAGAGAGAGATATGAAATAGTACAAATAAATAAGTAAGTTATAAATAGTAAATGATGTACAAGTAGAGAAGAACCAAAGTACATATATCCAAGGAGCACCACTTAATTATTTTATTCAATAATTATTTAGATGGTATTAGTTTTTGTGACACAATTTATACGGTTTTATTATGAAGCAGTGAACTAGTGATGATCACAAAAAGTGATGATTCCAGTCATTTAATCACCGCAGTTAACAAAGCTGTAGTTGACCGTAAGGTGTCCCTGCTGATTTCCCTGTTGATTGGTATCAATCTGATTGAACACATTCACATCCAAGTCCAACCCTCCATTGGAGCACTGATCCACGATTCTCACCGTTACCTGATCTCCAGTTGCAGTATTCGTAACCTAATCACCAATAATCATCAGTGTGTCAGTGTGCGATGTTTATTTGTCATTTCGTACGTCATCAAAAAATACAAAAAGTGAGAAAATAATACATACCCTCAAACACTTGCCACAAGAATCTCTGCCTTGAGGCCCAACAGGTCCACAAAAGGCAGTCCAGCCATATTTTTGACGAAAGGCTAAAGGTTTGTCAGCATCCCAGGTTGCGCAGTATACACTCGCGGTGTTATAGTTCCAACCAATATTCTGAGGATTGTACAAATTGTATGTTGCTCTCACGTTGTTTGCACTCTGAGCACTCGCTAATATTGATCCTGTTAGGCACAATAAACACCACACCATCAATATGCTTAATCCCTTCTGTGTCTTCTCCATTTTCATACTCTATATCTTTCTATCTATTGCTACGTTTTTGTGCATGTGTACCTAGAAAGGCAGTTTTGTACATATATATAGAGTAGGTGATGAAAGATTAACAAACACGTAAATGTTTTGGAAGAAATGTCAACAAACCTTTCCGTGTTAATTTCATCATGTTTCATTTTTGGTTTGATTTTTCTTTACGTTGAAAAGTAAAAACAAAAACCGCCAACACTGCTTCTTAGAACGTCTTTGGTTGGGGTGGACTGGTTGGATCATAGTGAATAATGACCGAGTCAACTTCCTTGTAAATTAATAAAATTAAGTATTTACTTTTTCTAACAATAAAATTAGGTTTGCTTCAAAAAACACAATAAAATTAGGTATTTACTTTATTTATCAACGAAAAATTAAGCATTTACTCAAAATAATAAATCCAACTTTTTTTACAAAAAATAATGTACTAAGTGAATTGATTTTTTTATTCATGTGAGTATTAATTAGATTAATTAGTACAAACAACTGTCGCATGTTGCAAAAAGAAAAAACTATTGCCGAATTCAAATCCTCAATGTGCTAGCTCAGTGGGAAGAACTTAGCATTGCACCCACAAGGTGTTGAGTTCAAATTCCCTTGGAGATAGTTGTAAAATGACCATTAGTGCCACTTTCATCAATGAAATTTTCCCTTTCCCAAATATTTTAAATAAAATAAAACTATTGCATATAAGCAATATAATATAATACTTATAAAAAAACAATATAATATAACAAAATCTAATAGAAAATATCAAGCAATAAGTTTTTCAACTAATTAGGTGGTAGTATAACGCAACACGGTCATGCATGGTATTTTGGGTGCTATGTGTGAATTTGAATGTGGTGTTCTATTTTTTATTTTTTATAAGTGGTATATACTGAAATTAATTATTTTAATACAAATTTAATAAAATAAAATATTATGAAACAAATGTCAAAGTTTACATCAATATTGAAAAGTTCAAACCAAAATTTCAATAGAATCAATTAAAGTAAAAATGGTTTTTTTTACAAAACCAACAAACATGTAGTAGTCGCACTCAACACTAGCAGCAAGCCATCAAGTCAACAACATCCACCTATTATTATATATGAATATCATTAATTCTCCTAGCATTTTTTTGCAGCAAAATAATTGATAATATGTTCTCAAGATTCTTTTAAAAAATAATTTTCAATATCAAGCTTCAGGCCTTTAGCGAGCGATAATGACATTGACTGCTGGACTTGCGATGATGAACATTGGATAGGTCACGTACTCACTTTTTATTTTGATAAATATTGGGTCAAGTTTATGATGCGCATGCCTTTTGGTTTCTCATCCTAAATAAGGTTTCTATTTTTAAGCTATGAGTAAAATTTTAGTTGAGACTTTTGGATGATTATTTTAATATATTTAAATTTGTTTTGTTATATATCCATACGTGGGTCCATTTGTTAAGTTTTATATGCTTTTTTTATCTGTCTAAATTTTGTTTAAAAAATGAGTATGTTAATTATATGATTTTTAAATTTTAATGTATATACATAGGAATATATATACAATGCATATATAATATATAAAAAAAAAGTTGCTGCCCCTAAAATTTTGCGGCTGTGTGCGGTCGCGCTTCCCGCACCCCCTGTAACGCAACGATCTTTATCTTGTGGACTTGTTTCAAGTTGTAATTTGAATAATTTTGTTGTTTGTCAAAAATGAATAGCAAAAATATTAAAGAACGTTATATTAAGTTTTGGTAATTGTAACTTGAAACAGCTGAGAGCAATATTATAAGGAAAATTATGTCAAAAACTCATTTATCGGTATGAGCAATATTAGCTAATTAAAATACAAAAAACTCATAATCAACATGAGCAATACTAATTAAACTGATTCAATATATATTCTAATATATTAATAAAGTGTTGTGCTAATCGATTTGAGCAATATTTCTATGAACGAGTACACAATAAAAAAGCATTATAATTGATTGGAAATCCATGTTTAATCGATCAATATAACGCTAAACTTGCATCAGAGATGCTTTAGTTGAATAAAGATTACTTTCTAATCAACTAGAGCCCTATATATGTGTTTTAGGGAACGAAATCCACTACGGTTGGATTTTTCTGCAATCACTGTAGTTGAACTATTTACTAGGGTGTTTATTGTTGGAATTGTAATCAAAACTCTATGTTAACTAAAACTCTAAATAGCTATTTTTTAAAAATATAGCCGTCGGCCTTTGGTAACTAACAAAACAGAATATACAAACGGTTATAACTAACCTAAAGTCTATTCTAGTTTGTTATGTAACAAACTTTGGTTGTTGACTAGCAACAACCAACTCTAACAGCTAGATCACCAGAAAAAGCTATATAAAGCATACACTTGTACATACAATTTTACAATGAATGAAAAATTTATAGTTTATCTTTTACTCTAAGTGTTTTATTCTACTCCATATACTGCTATTACTCACTGTAACGTTTGCTCCAAGAAGTTCTCCAACTGCATTCATAGTTTCTGGGTTCTAGTAGTGCAAACAAGGTGTGTTTGTACCTCGCAAGAACAAGAGAAAGTGATTAACAGTGATTCAGTGACTGAGTTAAAAAAGAAATAAGGAAGACATTAAGAGAGAAAGCAAGTTTACCTTAAGAGAGGTTCACTACAAGAAAAGTCTGATTTAGCCACCAACATTTGCCACAGACTTTATTCCGTCGGTAGTTTGCCACGGACTTGCGACGGATATTAATTCGTCAGTCGTTTGCCACGGACTTGCGACGGCAATGTATAAAAAGCAAGAGGCGCGAAGTTTCCCGCTGAAGTTTGCCACAGACTTAGAAAACGGTCGCAAATTTGCGACGGACTAGCCGTGGCAAGCCCGTCGCAAATGACGTTAGTTAAAACCCCAAACACGCGTTCATAAATCAGCTTCCTTCTTCTTTCTATTTCTTTCTCTCCCTCTCTGAACTTCCTTCACCATGGCCCCCTCCTCACGTCGCGCCTCCAAAGAATCCTCCTCTCGCGTCGCCGGCCACCACCGCTCCTTCTCCTCCTCCTCCTCTATTCTATTCTCGCTTTTATTCTAATTAAAACCCTAATTTTTGATTTATTGAAAACCCTAACCTTCTCTTCCTAATTCTACAGTTTTAACCCTAAACGAATTGAACCCAGCAACGTGTAGTGGTGGTAGCAGTGTGGTTCTTCAGAAGGGTTTGTGGACCCCAATTATGGGGAAGATGTGGGTTGTTTCAAAGGGGAAAGCGGAAGAAGAAGGTGGTTGTTTGCTGTGCATCTTGTTTCAACGATTTTGGGGAAGGAATATGTGAGAAGGAACTGTGCTACGAAGAAGAAGTTAGAAATAATGGAGTTGTTGATAAGGAAGAAGTAGAACAGTTTCTTTATTCCATGCTTGGGAATGATTGTGAGCTTAGCTTGGTTGTTGTTAGAGATGTTCTTTGTGAGTATATAGCCTTTTTTTGCTCCTTTCAACTTTGATTTTGATTTTGATTTGTGGCTATAGAAATCAAATTGCTAGATGTTGTACAAATTACTAGATTTGTTGACTTTAATTTAGAACTTTGTTGTTTGGTTCATATTTTTGTACAAATTACTTGATTTGTTGGCTATAAGGGGGAGGGTTGGAATTATTTTAGAAGTTTCTTGTTTGGTGCATATTTTTGTGGGGGAGGGGAGATTGGAACTAGATAGAGATAGAGGGAGATAAAAGAAACTATGGGTCAAACTGTAAAGAATTTGGATTTGGATTTATATAGTTTTCTTTCCATTAGCAGTAATTCATGTTAGGACACTATGGTGTTATTTGATTTATGTAGTTGATCCCACACCTAGTGGGGAAAAGGCTTTAATTCTTGTTTTGGTCTAACATATAACTTTAAATTTGTTCTTTTCCTTGAAGTGTTATGATACTACTTTTAGATATTGCTTATATATGTGTAAAAGATATTGAATATACTTGTTTATGCTGCTACTAAGTTTGATATTTTGTTTAGGGGATTAGTTTCTTTTGGTGTATGGCATGACCTTGGAATTTGTCTTTACGTGCAGGTCAATGCGGACTTGACGTTGAAAAGGTATAATGGTAGTCTGCAAGTATACTTACTACTTTGCAAGAATCATTTATGCTTGATGTCTGTATTGGTGGTTCATAGGAATTTATTAAGGAATTTCATGTTGTTCAGATAACTTGGCAATGGCTTCCTTTCATATGAGTTTGTTTAATTAAACTATATTGTTTTAATTTCAGAACCTTTCTTCTGGAAAGGGAATTCTTTTTGCTTCAATAAGATTAATTCTTTTGTTTTTTATTTCGATTCCAATTCTAACATAGTTTTTCCTTACATTGGTATCATGATGTTTGGCTTATAGTGTTAGACTGATAAAGAAGAGATCTATTTCTCTCAATGTCAAGTTATCCTGTCATGTAATGTTCTATTCACTACTTTCTGAATAGGAGAAAGAGAGGGAAAAAAGCAGAAAGTTCTCTTCTTGACTTCTAAGTAGTAATCCATTGTTAAATAACACACTCATTTAGCTGATTTCCGACATAAGATGTTGGGGAGTGCGAGATTGCTACTAATTTTTTTATTTTCGTTTCTATGAACTTTGGCAAAATTTTCGTGTTAATGTTTTTTTTCACTTTCAAGTGAAATATCATGAAACACATTGCAACAGATTGCATTTTTGTGGTTTTTGTTTTACTTAATCTGTCTTACAAATTCCCAAAAAGTGAATTGGGAGGAATACATTCCACAAGGATCGAGCGATTAGGAGTCACAAATGGTTATATCTAGAATGTTTGATGAGAAGCCTATATGGTCCAAAGTTTCACTTCTTCAAATGCTTGCTTGATAAGGGTTTAACCTTTTCACATGAATTGCTTAGAAGGTGATTTATGCAAATTCTGGCGATTAGCTTTTATTTTGCAAAACTTGAATTTCTTGACTTTAATAATTACAAGGTGACCTAATCCCTCTTGCAGTGCTTCTATCTAGAATTTCTTACTACTTTTCTAGTGGACCATTTCTAAGGTTCGGATCAAGAAAGGATATGATCCACGCAAAGATCCCGATTCTCGCATGTAAGATTTACTCCCGATTTCTATGTAATCTCTTCGATTTTAATCATACATTTGCACTCGACGTGTTTGGACTTTGGATCCCATAATAAACAAATTTACGTGTATTGTTTATTAGATTACTAGTGTTCGAGTTCAAATGTTATTGTTTTGTACCTTTGAATTATTAGGTAACAAAATAACAATAAAGAGCTAGATCAAGCGAGATGATGGGGTCACGATGATGTTAGAATCAAACACATGCTTCTCGTGTGCATTGTATATCTTCTCGTTGATAGATATTATAATCGTGAGCATTAGGAAATAGTGTCCGTAATTAGTGCTTAAATTTCTATACTCTTGTACTAATCATGTATACATTTCAGCTTTATTTGTATGTTGACATCCAAATGCTTAATCCCCCACACTCTGTACATTGGATGATTATAAAACTGTCTAAGGTTTTATCATATGTTAAGCTTTGAGAACATCTGGTTTAAATTTGTGCAGAGTGACAGAGGGTTTATTGCTTCACTGAAATTGAAGACTGGTTTTTCGGATGAGGAATTATTTTATTGAACCTCGATTTGAATAAGGAAAATGCTAAATAGTACTTTTAAAGCAATGGTTAAGGAATTTGTGTGGAATCATCCCATAGAAAATAATAATAATATTTCTCACCGTTGGTGGTTTTATACAAAATTGCAAATCTATTGTAGACAATTCAACTTGTTCCCAAGTAACTTTAATTCATTGGTTCTTGCCACTCTTATATCATTTGAAGAATAGCCGAATAAGACCATTTGGAAACCTTTTTCTTGTGTTTGTTAAGCATCCCCTGGCTTACATTGAATGCTATTGTTATGATTTAGATTATAGTTCCTCGTGTCTATTTGGCATTAGCTATGAACTATATTGTAGTTGACAGTATAATTCTGGGTTTGAGCTTCAAAGGTGAAGCTCATTGTGTGCATGCAAAGAAGAACAGTGAAAATTAGGGTTTCTGTTCAGACCAGAGAAAGAAGAAATCAAAAGTCACAGAGGTGTGAGATTTACCTTTCTTGAGTGCCGAGGATATCTATTTGTGTGTTCTTCACCTGAAATCAAAAGCGCAGAAATTAGGGTTTCTGCAACAGTTAAAAATCAAAGAGACATTGAAGAAAGTGTAAAGAAAGAAGAGATTCAACCTTATGGAAGTTGAATCGTAAGCTTGATCGAAGGATTCAAGCGATTCTGTAGCAAACTAGGGTTTGCGAAGGTGAGAAGTGAAATCGTTGGTCTCAGACTAGGGTTTCAGAACAAAACCAATTAGGGGTTTTGTTTCATCATCAACCAGAATCATCATTGACAGTGAAACGAAGCGTTTGGAAGCTTCAATCACCATTGAAGGTGAGAGCTTCTGCAAACCCTAGGTTTCGCAGAGAGAAGAAGAAGATAGAGGAGAAAGATGATCGGAGAAACAAGAAAGAGAGTGAAGTCTTGATTTTCTAAGAGAGAGTAAAGAGAATATATATAAGTTTGGTCAATGGACGACCCGCGAAGTATCCAAGTTGACTGGGTTCGGGTGCGCAAGACCCACCAGTAATAATTGTTTGGCAGAAGTGTTTGCATCATTGGGTTGGGCTGTTTGTGAAGTTGGGCTTTACAAGCTACACCTCCCTTAGGTTGTTAATT
Source organism: Oxytropis ochrocephala (assembly GCA_020916435.1). NCBI lineage: Eukaryota > Viridiplantae > Streptophyta > Magnoliopsida > Fabales > Fabaceae > Oxytropis > Oxytropis ochrocephala. Next base: position 21,534,140 of record CM037090.1, on the reverse strand, counting down.
CACCCCCTGCAAGTTAAACAAACAAAAGTGAGCAAAATTCAACATTTATAGTCTCTTTTTAGTTATTAAAAAACCTTCATTATTTCTCTAGATTCACTTTATTTAGTCTAAATGCAGGACCCTGCAGTTGATTTTAACTGCAGGACTCGTGGTCCATTTTATAGTTGCGGGTGTTGTATTTTATTTTACTATTTTAATAAATATTTCAAAACTGGAAAATAATTAATATTAAAGTAAATATATATAGAGATTAAAGTTTTGATTTATCTTCATAATATATATTCAAAGCTTATAAACGTTGCAATTTTTTTTAAGTTGACATTTCAAATTAATTGGTTTTTTAACGGATGATAAATTGATGCATATAATAACAATTGTTAGAATGTATCATCATTGTTTCCGTTTTTTTATTATATTATAACTAAAGTTTTATAATATTATTATCATTAATTATGATTGATATACCTACGTTCGATTTGGCTATATATAAGAAAGAAAAAGAATTTTGGAAAATAGACATATAATAGATGTGTGAGTTGTAACACATCCGGAAAAAACACTTTCCAATCAAATATTTCTGGGTTCATCTCCTGTCTGAATAAAAATATTCATTCTTGCCAGTTCGGAACCTCGATCGCTACTATGATTGAGAAGGACCGGTTGTATCTCGGGGAATTTGCGCTGTAGAGGCGGATAAATTCTTCAGGACAAGTCACCAGACGCCTCCGGTTATTTTTCCTAACGTGTTTTGTGTTTGCAGGTACTCACTGTTGTTGCTGTGTCAAAGCGCATATTACTACAATCTGAAAAATTTAACCCTATGGCTGACGCAACCATCAACAACAACAATGATACCAGTGGTCCATCAACTACAATCTTAAGGATTTATACGTGCAATCAAATAAAATTGTTTTTAATTCAGTCCGAATTTTGCCGATTGGAAGGGAATTGAATTCACTCATGAATTGGGAAAGTTATGGCCTCACGGTGGAGCCAGGTTTTAAGTTTCCAATTTACTTCATATTATCTGATCAATGATTATTTTGTCTTGTAATTGCTTTTTATTAGAAACGTAGCACAGTGATTTACCGTGTCCTAGTTTTTATGCTTTCATTTTTAGTGGCTTTTATCCAAGTCTGATAAAGCATGCCATCTGCTTTCTTTTGGTTGCTGTTTTGCATAACTTCATTTATTTGTGGTTTACTTAGTTGATCATCTTTACTAAAACCAATAACCACTTGGATTTTGAAAACTGCTAAGGATTTATTCTTAATATAAAATAATTTATTTCATAAAATTTCATTTTGGAAGTAATATTTTCATTTTATTAATATGTGACGTATTACCTTTGATTTTGGATTGATATGGTGTGTGAGGCACTGTGGGGGTTATTTTTAGATTCATGCTTTCTATAAAAATTAAGTCTTCAAATATGTAGACTTGCTATGTTGATAACTAAATTATCAATTTTTATTGCAATTGCATTAGAATGTGCAAGTGATTTAGTTGGTATAGTTATTGTAGATGTTTTTGTTAAAACCTATACAACTGATATATGTGAATATTGGAATTCTTGGTGTCTTTGTTTTCCACCTTTTGTTTGATTAATAAAGATCATAAAAGTGCCTTCTTTTAAAGAAAAAAATTGATTCTCTATAAGATAGAAAATGACATCGATCACTTGTTGACTTGTTCAAAGTGATTGAATCTAATAATCTTTTAGATTCAAAGATGATCTTGATAATTTACAAATATGAGAATTTTGTTTTGGATATATGTGATATCCATATTTTGAGATATTTGAATGTATATGAGACATCATTAACATACTTGTGAAATTCTGTAAATATTTTATGGAATTGTTGTAGCTTAGAAATTATCTAAGCAGACCTGCACGGATAAGTATGTTTTGAAAGTGATGTGGCTTGGAATTATGCAAGCATTTATATACAATTATCTATAGAGACATCATTGGGTATATTATTATATAGTGAATATCCATGATACTATGATTATAGCCAAATTTTATTCACATAAGAATAAATCTATAAGTGGCTTTATTTATGAACGGTTGTCACTTAGAAATTATCTAAGTAGACTTGTATAATTATCTTATAGAGATTAGGGTTATTACTCAAAGATGTATGAGATTGAGTTTATTACTCAAGACTTTGTAATATATGAGATTGATTGACTAAGAGACGTCTTGGTCAATATGTCAATGCATCATCACCATAGTTGATGCTTAACCGAGGTGAGAAGACGACGGTGGTCGACGTCGGAATACACTAGCCGAGAAGAGAACACACACGAAGCCGAGTACGCAAGAACGACAACGGAAAAACGCGCGTAACAGTAAAAACGAATATTATTGAAAAGTCGGTTATTACGGTTACACCGAGAGGGATTTTATATCCCTTTGATACAATGCAAAAAGACTAAACTAACCCCACAACCGAGGTGATATTACAAACTAGTCCTAAGCTTAAACCGATTGTGAAATTACCATATTTACAACACCATCCCTTAATTTCACAAATCAAAACGAAAAATTACAGTAAAATGAAACTATGGCTAGTCGAAATCAATGAACCAAACATAGTCCAAATCTTCAACACCTCGGACATTCACTTCGACGCAGCAGACGACCTTAACACCTCGGCACTCAGTCGAACGCTTCAACGCTTAGGTCATTCCTTAGCTTCACAAACTGCTCGGCCTTCAAAGCTTTGGTGAATATGTCTGCTACCTGCATTTGAGTGTTGCAGTAGCAGACTTCAAGTACCTTTTTCTCAACCTGTTCACGCAGGAAATGGAATTTGGTCTCTATGTGCTTGCTTCTCCCATGTGAAACTGGGTTCTTGGCAAGCATTATTGCCGACTTGTTATCAATCATGAGTTTAATCGGCTCCTTACTCTCAAGCTTCAGTTCTGTCATGACTGATTTAAGCCAAATAGCTTGGCATGCAGCAGTAGCACCTGCTATATATTCTGCTTCGCAGGACGACAATGCGACCACTGGTTGCTTCCTCGAACACCATGAGATTGGTGCTCCAAAACACATGAAGATGTAACCCGTAGTACTCCTTCTGTCGACCTTATCCCCACACCAGTCCGAGTCGGAGTACCCAAGTAATTTGCAGCTATTCTGATCTGGTTTAGCAGGAAATAACAAACCATACTTCAAAGTTCCCTTCAAGTACCTTAGGATTCTAGTAGTTGCCGAGTAGTGTATCATTTTTGGCTTCTCCATAAACTTGCTAACAACACCAGTAGCATAGCATATATCCGGTCTACTATTGCACAAGTACCTTAACGAACCAACCAATTGCTTAAATAAGGTCGGATCTACACATTCTCCATCAACTTCAGTCGTCAGGTTCTGATTTACCTCGGCTGGTGTTAGAACAGGCTTGCAATCAAACATTTCAAACCTCTTCAGCACTTCTATTGCATATTTCTTCTGATGTAACACTATTCCTTTAGGAGTGTAAAGGAATTCCATTCCCAGGAAGTACACAACTCTCCCGAGATCACTCATCTCAAACTCGGACATCAACCTTTCCTTCACAGACTTCACCTCGGTTTCACAGTCACCGGTTAGCAATATGTCATCTACGTAGAGGCAAACTAGGATCATTTTACCTCGGCTAGATGTTTTCATATATATTCCGTATTCGACACTGCACTTCTTAAATCCACAGTTTCCAAAGAAGGCATCTATTTTCTTGTTCCAAGCTCTTGGAGCTTGTTTAAGGCCATATAGAGCCTTGTTCAGCTTAAACACCATTTGTTCTTTCCCTTTTATTTCGAAGCAAGGTGGTTGTGTCACATAAACCTCTTCCTCTAATGCACCATTCAAAAATGCCGATTTAACATCTAGATGTAGTATAGTCCATCCCCTACTACATGCTAGAGCTATCACTAATCTTATTGTCTCATGTCTAGCTACAGGCGCAAACACCTCCTTGTAATCTAGACCTTCCTTCTGCAGAAATCCACGAGCCACAAGCCGAGCTTTATGTCTTGCCACTGATCCATCGGGCTTCAGTTTCACTTTGAAGACCCACTTCACACTTATCGGTTTCTTGTTTGGAGGTAGCACGATTAACTCCCGTGTTTTATTCCTTTCAATTGCATTCAATTCTTCAATCATCGCGCCTTCCACACCTTATTTTTCACCGCTACAGATGACTAAGTGGCTCGATGATCGCCTACTAGTGCAAATTGCAGTAAATCACCATCATTGTCTATCAAATCGTCTGCAATTAGCTCATAATCAGTGAGCCGAGGTGGTAAATATCTCTGTCTCTCTCGTGGCACGCCTGTCTTTGGAACTTCATCATCGGACCCAGTCGTCGCCGTAATCATTCTCTTGTTGTTCAATTTCATGCATGCCAGGTACCTCTCCCTGTACTGGTACTTCACTATGATCTTCTTCAAGTATTGCACTGTCAATGTCAATCGATGTTACTCCATTTGAATTCCAATTCCACCTTTCTTGTTCTTTTACAATCACATCTCTACTAACTTCAACTTTGTTGGTTGTAGGACAATACAATTTGTAGCCACTTGTTGAATGATATCCTACAAATATCATTGGAGTACTCTTGTCATCTAACTTCCTTCTCCTAGCATCCGGTATATGCTTGTAGCATAGGGTACCGAATACCTTCAAGTGACTTACATCAGGTTTCTCACCACTCCACATCTCCAAAGGCACCTTATTCTTCAACCTCCTTGTCGGACATCGGTTCAGTATGTATACTGCAGTTGCCACAGCCTCACCCCATAGAGTGTTTGGTAGTTGCATCTGTTTAAGCATGCATCTTACCATATCAAGTATCATCCTATTCCTCCTCTCAGCTACTCCATTGTGTTGGGGTGTATAGGGTGGCGTGACTGTTGCACCCGAAAAATCCGGTTTGGGTTTCTCAATGTACAACGTGGAAAATTTTTGAAGCCGCCACCAATATTTTAATTTTAAGACCAAAACATTGAAAAAAGGTCTTTTGAACAAGGCGTATGGTCTTTCGAAAACTAGAGATATGGTTCGGGGTCGATTCTGCGCGGGGAAGGTGTTAGCACCCCTCGCGTCCTCTCTACTGAGAGGGAACCTTTAATTAAGTGTGTGGTTTTACGTTTGATTTGAAAAATATCTAGATTTGCCTATTTATTCCTTATTTAAAGATAAATGGGAAAGTCTTAATGAAAATTTTATTTTTGGCGCTTGACGAGAGTTGACTTCTCGCTCCTACGTATCTCCGGGTGCGATGGAGAATTCAAAGCTACGTAGTTCTCGTTTGTCATGAAAAGGTTTTTGTTTTTTATCTTTTTTAGTGAGTTTTCGAAGTATGATTTGAGTATTCAAATAATGATTAAACTAACAGAGGTTATGGGTAATCACCGCTAAGTACTCTTGAAAATATGAGTCACTACCACTAGTCGACGCGAACAAAGGTTACGATTGACTGTTAGTAGCAACTCGTTTTTTATTTGATCTTTTGAAAATGGTTTTCGAAAGAGATTAATTGACACGAATGATCAAACTAACCATAGTTATGGGTGATCATCGCTTACTGTTCTTTGGAAAAAGGCATTGCCACCGATGGCTAGACGAACAAATGTTCTGATTAGCCACTAGCAACAATGGGTTTGAAAATGATTTGTTGTTATGGAAAATATTAATGTTTACAGTTGCGAAAATGATTTTTATTTGTTGCGCTTGACGAGAACGTGGCTCGCTCCTACGTATCCCGAATGGGAATCAAAGCGACGTAGTTCTACCTTGAAGACGAAAATGTTTTTGAAAGGGTTTTGGAAAGGGGAAGAGCTTTCATAATGACCAAGCAAGCTGAGGCTTTGAGTGATCGTTACTAATAACTCTCGATAACATTCATGACAATCAAACAAACCAAGGCTTTGGGTGATAGTCACTAATAACTTGCATTAATTAGAAAAGAGTTTGAAAGATTTTTGGGAAAAGGGTGTGAGATAGTAAAAAGGGGTATAACTAATTATAGGAGGTTGTATTATTAACGGGGTGTGCAAAAAGCGAAGCCCAGCATTTTGGGCTTAATATGCGAATGGGCTTTTAAAAGCAGGAGATGTATGAAGTAAACATGGGGTGTGAAAATGGTAAAAGCAAAACAGATGCTAAAAAAATGGTTATTATCTAATTTAATAATAAATAAATAAATAAATGAAAACAAGGGGCGTGGGATGTGCACATCATGATAACAAATCCTAAAAATAAGGGATTCTAATAACCACTAGTATCCACTCATAAGTGATAATTACAAGAAATAAAATAACAGAATAATAAACAGAGAGAGAGAGGAAAAAACGTTGGTGAGAGAGAGATAAGAGAAAGGGAACGCGAGAGAGGAGCTGAAACTTACGCAGACGAAAGAAACGATGGTGAGAGAGAGAGATAAGAGAAAGGGAACGCGAGAGAGAGAGAGAGTTTTTGGGAGAGGATTCCGATGGCCACGTCGGAGGTCTTGACGGTGACTCCGGTGAGGAAAACGATGGCTCCACCATGAGAGAAGGAGAGAGAGAAGGCTGCGAAGAGAGAGAGAAGGATGGTTTGTGGTGGTTGTTATGGTGGTGTTTGGGGGTTGTAAAGTGGAGGTTTTGGTGGTTGTTCGGTGTTATGGGAATGGTTGTTGTTTTTGGTGATTTCACCTTTTGTATTTGATAAATAGAGAAGATGTGTTGATGATTTCTCCATTTTTACTAGCTTCTCTCTCAGTTGCCTTCCTTTCCTCTCTACACTTTCTCTCATTTTTTCCTTTTTTTTTTCCTCCCCCTTGTTTTGTTACCACATCTCTTTATATGTGAATTTTTCTTGTGGGAAGATCGTATGCCCCAATATACTGAGATGCTTCTTTTTGTTTTTTTGTGTGTGTTGTTTTTCTGCTATGTTTGATTCCTCTGTACAGCATATAGTCATAGGTTGGGAGCTTAATATGGTGCCAAGGTTAGGAGTTTAGGGAAAGTGGTTTTGGCTTGAGCTTAAATTAGAAGTATAGGTGTAGAAGCATGGGAGGCTGTGTGCAAACTAGCTGGAGGGAGCAATGCTTTGTTTATGAAAAAAAAGCAAAGATGTGATGAAAGAGCAAGTAGACTTCTAACTCAAAGTGGAAGATGCCTCTCTTCTTTTTATTTGTTTTTTTTTCTTCTCTTTTTTTAGTTTTGTGTAACTATTTGACTACTTTATGTATCTCTCATTTTTTGCAAAACATTGGACAGATTTGAATATACTTAATATTTTTGTACCTCTCTTTTTGTTGTTAACTAATAATAGATAAACACCACTAATAATAATAATAAACAATGAAGCAAATACGCGTACCCGACAAGACGCGAGAGCGCGTAACAAGAATCAAAACACGCACGCGAATAGAAATAATACGAGAATAAGTACGAGCGCACGATTCGAAATGATACGCGCGCACGACGAGAATAAGAAATACTAGATTACTAACGAACGCAACTTGAACACATTTGTGCAATTGAAACCTACAAAACGAGACACATATTTTAGGGTTTTTTGAAAACGAGAAAAATGCTTATTAAAATTGGGTACTTACAAAAACACAATTTTATTTGATTTTCGACTAGTCGGACAAAATTGGGGTATGACAGTTGCCCCTCTTTATTTGGATTTTATCAAGAAATATGAATCGGCCGAGACATATTTTGAAGATAAAATAGAAATAAAGAATTCAGAAATTATACCAATTTTGTCCACTTGGGGAAATCCGAATTTTCTTTTTTCTTTTTCTCTTTCTCTTTTTGGTTTCTTTTTTTTCTGTTTTTTTTTTCAGAAAGATAGACACCTTCGTGTCAATGCGAAAACAGTAAATGAACACTGACGTGCGGACAGAAAAGGTAAAATGGGCACTTGCGTGCAGAAAGCGGTAAAATGCCCAGGCTGCCTAAAACCTGTAATCCTTAAACGAACTCTTGATTTAATCCGAGTTTGCGTGGCTTTGAGAGCACGCATCCTGTGAATCTCTGGTCTTTCGAGCGGCCGGGGATCGTTATCGATTCGAATCGATATACGAGATCAATGCACGGCGTCCATCGTATCTTAGGGCGATACAACTATTCCGTTGAACCTCACATGGGGCGCGGTCCATCGCGTTAACTCGTACACGATGTGAGACACAGGCGAGAGGGAGCGATGATCTCTCTGGGCTCCAATCCGCAATGCGCGCCTGAGCACTCTCTTTTATTTTATTTATTTTTTTTTTTTTCTGAACTCCCAACTTGGGGGAGCATTTTCTGGAACCTGAAGGCGAGCGTTAACACTGCGGTGTTTAGCCTCTCTCTCACTTGTCTGCAGTTGAAAAATGAACCAATGCATGACATACAAATGCCATGATTGCCATTTTCTTTTTCTTTTCTTATGATGAATCTAATGCAAATACCTGAATTTCTCTTTTCCTTTTCTTTATTATTATTATTATTTTCTATGTCCGATGAATGCATGATTTTATGCTTTGTGAATGTAATGCATGAGTTTCTTTTTTCTGCTTTGCTCTTTTTATGAAGTGTAGGTATGCGAATGCAAAATTTTGGTGTTTGATGATATGTAATGCTCTTGTGTTTTGATGAGATGACAGATGACATGCAATGGAAAACTTCTTCTTCTTTGCCTTTTTTCTATGAAATGTGAATATTGCTATTGTGCGAAATAAAATGATGAATAACATGAAATGATGAATGACATGGGATGTTTTAGCTTTCTTTTCTTCTATGAGATGCAAGTATTGATGTGATGCAACTGTATTGCTTTGATGTTTGATGGGATGATGAATTTTTGGTTTTTTTTGAAAATTGATTTGGTGTCTGATGCAATGATGATGAATGTTTGGTTTACTAAAAAGAAGCCAGTAAATGAACACTTGGCGTGCTGATGCGAAAATAGTAAATGAACACTTGGCGTGCTGAGAAAACGGTAAATGAACACTTGTCGTGCTGAGAAAACGGTAAATGAACACTTGTCGTCTTTGAAAAAAGCGGTAAATGAACACTTGTCGTCTTTGAAAAGCGGTAAATGAACACTTGGCGTCTTTGAGAAAGCGGTAAATGAACACTTGGCGTCTTTGAGAAAATCGTAAAATGAACACTTGGCGTCTTTGAGAAAACGGTAAATGAACACTTGGCGTGCTGAGAAAACGGTAAATGAACACTTGTCGTGCTGATTCTTTGAACTAGGCATGAGGATTAACATCTTGTGTTCGTCCACATTTTGCTTAGCAATGCAAAGAATGACACATGTAATGCAAACATATGTCATGATTGATGTCTTGAATATTATGGAATGCTTTTGTTCTTTTGTATTTGCTTCTTTTTTGTAGTTTATGAAATGCAAACATCAACATAATGCTTTGATGTTTGAATGCAAGTGTATGCAGTGATTGATGCTTTGATGAATGGAATGCTCCTGTTCTAACTTCTGTTTGTTTCTTTTTGCTTCTTCTATGAAATGCAAACATTAGTATGATGCAATGCTCTAATGTTTGATGCAATGATTTTTGTTCTTTTTCTTTTATGGAAATGCTAACATTAATATGATGCCAATGCAATGAAAAGATTTTTGCTTTTTCTTCTTTACTATTTTCCTCTATGAAATGCAAGTATTAATATGATGCAACTGACGTGGACCGTTTTTTTTTGCTATGTGATGAATGTACAAAATGTGAAGATGCAAATGTAATGCTTTGATGCATATGCTATAATGAATAGATTGAAATGCCTAGATGCATGAGGTAAACATTTTTGTGAAGATAAGATGCGAGACTTTGGATGCAAGGAATTGAGATGATTATTGACCATTCTGTTGAAAAATTGAATTTGATTCAAACCCCGGTGTTCTCAAGGTTTTTATTTACAAACAAACTCACTTGTTTTCTCTTTCTTTCCATGATGACTGAATTTTAGATATCACGTAAACAACTTGTGTTCCCTCTTTTTGAAGCATTGTCTAGGAAGCATGCATAGGAGTGCAAATGTGAATGAATGAGTCAGTTAATTTGGAATTGGTTTAGGGCATGGACATTTATGGCAAGTGAAGGAATGACAGACATGGTTATTGCCGAAGCTCATGAGGGATCAAGAGATACAAGATTGCCCCAATTCAGGTCTTTGATGAGTGAATAGCTTGCCCTGCATCTGTGGTGACAACAACTAGGGGTGTAGAAGATGATGAATTGGGAATGCTTGGATATTGGGATGAAAGGTGGAATGAAAGGGGTTTTGTCCCAACCCACAGAGTTTGGTGTTGCCCCAGTCATGACGAGACAAAGTTGCCCCCATTAGAATGACGAGGCCTTGTTTAGGATAGTGAGTTGAGAGATTACCCCTTGATGAGGTTTTATGGGAATGAATGAGGTGAAGGAATGGGAATTCACTTGCCCCACTTTGGAATGACATTTCAAACGGTTTCTTTGAGTGAGGTTGTGAAAGGTGACAGAGTATGTGACGGTTATGAACGGAGGGTGGTATGTGAATGGAATAGAACGATGAACAAATCTCCCCATGGTTGAGTCGAGTGAGAGGTGAAGGAAATGCTCCCTAGTACACATCTTTGGTTCTCTTTAAGAAAAACTCAAATGCAATGAAAGTTCTACCTTTTAGTATGAAAGAAGCCTCACTTGGTGATCACTAAACCTTGTTTTAATGCAACTTGAATGCATTTTAGAGTGCAAGTCTTTATTGTTTTGTCAGCTTTCTTTTTTGATCTGTTTCTTTTTATGAGGATTTTTCTTGATCGGCTTTCTTTTTCCGATCGTTTGTTTTCTTTTTTGAGCAAACCCATCGTAAATAGATAAACTTATTTGTCCTAGGGTTAAAATTTGAGAAAGCAATCGGTTATTGATCGGGATGGACTTTTCGAGATTGTGATGTTTTGTGGAGAAGGGATGATTGAGCTTAATGAAGTGTTTGAGGCTGATGGGCTGTTGGGTCTTATTCGGCATCGGCCAATGGTCAATGATTTATGAAGGAAATGGTTGTTAGGTTTGATGAGGTGCTTGGGGTTTTATTAGGACAAGTTTGTGTTTCATGATAGAATGGCTGAGGGTTTATGGTGGGTTAGATGTTGAGGCCAAAGAAAATTTTTGCGGTATTTATGAAAGGAGAGATGATTATACACAACAGAGTGTTGGAAAGTTTATGGAGACAAGGATCTCTGGTGTTTCATGGTGAAATATATCAGCTCACAATTTGTACTTCTTTTGTTTCTCTTTTTTCTTGGTCCTTTTTCTTTTTTTTTTCCTTTTTAAGTTCCCTTTTTTTTTGAGATTTTCATTTTTTTTTGAATCTTTTTGTTTGATTGCGTTCTTTTCCTTTTGACCTCTTTCTTTTCTTTGGACTTGGGTGAGCTGATAAAGATGATGTGGAATTGATCCTTGTCTAGAGTGATGGAGATATCCGGGGACTTTCTTGACTTAAGGTGGGTAGGAGGGGGATTTTTTCCTTCTCTTTAGGATTTTCTTGGCTGAAGGTGGGCAGGAAAGGAAATTTTTGGATTTTGGATTTTCTTGAGGTTGTGGGGAGGCGACCAAACTTCATTTCAAATTCCGATTGCTTATTTTTCGTAAAACCCGACAACAATTTATCTATCTACATGTGTTTGCTCTTTTCTTTGCATTTTCCTTTATGCCCTAATTTTTGCCTGGACCGCTCTTTGCGAGTTTTCAATCCACCGGGCGCTCCTTTTTGCCTAGGCTGCCCTTTGCGGGTTTTCAACCTAGCGAGCTTGTTCTTCTCATTTATCTCTTCTTTTTTTATTTTTTTATTTTTGGAAAGACTTGCACTAAAGGAATATAATGTCGATAAAGAAAGTTAGTGATCACAGAGTTGCCCCAGCATGCAGGACTCAGAGTGTTAGTGAGAATGAACCAAAAAGTCAAGTATGCACTGATGGGAGAGAATATGCGCTTTATGGGTGGTCGGGGCGGGATTAGACTTGATGGTGATGATGACAAGGAAAGAAACCGATGACTCAAACAAGAGAAACCGCAGACGTGTGTCGTGCACGTTCACTATAGGAATGCTTCACAGAGAGTCAACATTAGTTAGAACAATGAATTTTTTTTTAGCTACTTCAGTCTTTTGTCATGGAATGGATGGGATGCAGTGCCTTTGAAAGAAATGCAAATGAGCTATTGATTTGAAAAAACTGAGTGCCTTGGAACACCTTGAGTTTGCAACCAAGTAAGGATAAACTTTTTCAAAAAGGATGATTGTTTAGCAAGAACGTCTCGCTTCTCATCACAACTTTTATTTTATGCAATGAATGAATGAACAAATTATGATATGCAAGTATGATGCAAATGCGTGGAGAATGACCACTCGAAAAGTGTGGCTTATTCTAAATAATTTTGTTGTTTTTAATGCAAGACAAAATATGAAATGTCAATGCGAATGATGCAAAAATGATGCCCCCTTTTTTTCAAAATGATTTTTTTTGATTTTTTTTATTTTTTTAGTTTTTTTAGAGGCGAGACAAGATACGAAATGCCAATGCCCCTTTTTTGAATGATGAGAGATGCAAGAATGGTGATATGAGGAAACCGATTGTCGTTACCACAGTAACTTTGCATGAAACATTGAGTGGATCCTGACTCCATACTTCACACAATATACTGAAACGTTTCGACAATTAGTTGACTCAATTTAATTTCCTACTTGAAAATAAAACACATGTGACTGGGTCAAAGTGCCCTGACATCATAGAGTAACATCTCAAATTTGTAGTCGACAAACAAATTTGAGATATTACCCTTCATCGTTCAAAGGTGCACTTCTACCCATTAAGTCATCACATGAGGAAATTTTTCTTTGTTTCGAAAGGATGCATGCAGGGAGAAATGATGTATTCGAACAAAGTGACGAGGTTAATGAAATGATGCATGAGTGCACATTGACGCGATGTCTGCATTATTTGATGATGATTTTTGTACGTGCACCCGGATGAATGTGATGCTTATGAAATGCGGATGATAATTGCTGCTTGCTTTATTTTGTTTTTATGCAATGAAATGAAATGCATGATACTCACAAGTATTTTTAGTGCGTGGAAAGATATGATTCTTATGAAAATGCATGCAAAATGAGATGTTTGCATATATGATATGAAAAAGGAAAATAATAAAGCATGTGATATGTTTCTAAAAAAAAAATTATGCGAGAAAGTGCATGATGCTCGCAAATGATTTTTAATGCAAGGGAAAACATGATTTATTTTGAATGGAAATGTATGCAAAATGAGATGGTCACATGTTCACTCTTCATGATATGCAAAAAGCGATAATGCATGAGACACGTTCCTAACAAAATATGTTTTTTTTTTGACTTTTTGACAAAATTAGGAAAAAGTTTAGTGAATGGAAACGCACTCGCGCAGGGAATGCACTCCCGACAAACCTAAATGAGATAGAGAAAAATGCGCGTATGAATTTTTATTTAGTTTTCCCATGTTATGCAATGCAAAGATGCTTTTTGTATGAGAATGAGGTTGATAATGCTACTTTACATGCATGTGAAAAGCAAAGTAAAAAAATTTTTTTTTGGTTTGGTGATTGAATTTTTGAGAAAATACAAGATATATGTCACCTCATATAGATGTTTATGAAAATGAAAAAAAAAAATACTTTTTTTGATTTTTGAAAATTCTTGAGGGAAAAATGACTAAACTAGATGCAACAATGCAACACACAATTGGGAACGCCCTTGTGACCTAAAAAAGGGGGAAAAACCTACGATCTAGGGCAATTTAAAGGTAATCCTCCCATGTAGCTCTATTCACTCCTCACAAGGCCATCGAGTCACAGTCCTCTCATGAAAATCCCAGTAAATGCAAAGAAACCGCTAGATCTGAAGCCTCATGAAAAAGCACACAACTCGATTGAAACTTTCGCGAGTAGCCAAACGGACAAAGGTCCTGATGGGCTCCCACTACTCGAATCCACTCATCCTAAAGTATCCTAACAGACCTGGGTTATGGTCTCTTTCTCTAATCATATAATTCTCAAGGTACAAGTGTGTGTGTGCGAAGGGCATTTCCTTAAAAGCTACCCCACCTGCAAATGAAAATCCAGAACAGCCCAGACAATAAAAAGTAATAACATGTCGTATACCCTAGGGTTCAATATCAATCAAATATAACTACTCTAGGGTGCACAGGCAAAACAAAATATTCAAATCAATCACACAAACTACACACTTAATTAATTAGGCTTGACCCTCTTAAAAAAATGTTTTTTTAGTCCCCAGTGAAGTCGCCAGCTGTTGCACCCGAAAAATCCGGTTTGGGTTTCTCAATGTACAACGTGGAAAATTTTTGAAGCCGCCACCAATATTTTAATTTTAAGACCAAAACATTGAAAAAAGGTCTTTTGAACAAGGCGGATGGTCTTTCGAAAACTAGAGATATGGTTCGGGGGTCGATTACGCGCGGGGAAGGTGTTAGCACCCCTCGCGTCCTCTCTACTGAGAGGGAACCTTTAATTAAGTGTGTGGTTTTACGTTTGATTTGAAAAATATCTAGATTTGCCTATTTATTCCTTATTTAAAGATAAATGGGAAAGTCTTAATGAAAATTTTATTTTTGGCGCTTGACGAGAGTTGACTTCTCGCTCCTACGTATCTCCGGGTGCGATGGAGAATTCAAAGCTACGTAGTTCTCGTTTGTCATGAAAAGGTTTTTGTTTTTTATCTTTTTTAGTGAGTTTTCGAAATATGATTTGAGTATTCAAATAATGATTAAACTAACAGAGGTTATGGGTAATCACCGCTAAGTACTCTTGAAAATATGAGTCACTACCACTAGTCGACGAACAAAGGTTACGATTGGTCGTTAGTAGCAACTTCGTTTTTATTTGATCTTTTGAAAATGGTTTTGAAAGAGATTAATTGACACGAATGATCAAACTAACCATAGTTATGGGTGATCATCGCCATCGTTCTTTGGAAAAGGCATTGCCACCGATGGCTAGATTTAACAAATGTTTTGATTAGCCACTAGCAACAATGGGTTTGAAAATGATTTGTTGTTATGGAAAATATTAATGTTTACAGTTGCGAAAATGATTTTTATTTGTTGCGCTTGACGAAGCGTGGCTCGCTCCTACGTATCCCGAATGGGAATCAAAGCGACGTAGTTCTACCTTGAAGACGAAAATGTTTTTGAAAGGGTTTTGGAAAGGGGAAGAGCTTTCATAATGACCAAGCAAGCTGAGGCTTTGAGTGATCGTTACTAATAACTCTCGATAACATTCATGACAATCAAACAAACCAAGGCTTTGGGTGATAGTCACTAATAACTTGCATTAATTAGAAAAGAGTTTGAAAGATTTTTGGGAAAATGGTGTGAGATAGTAAAAAGGGGTATAACTAATTATAGGAGGTTGTATTATTAACGGGGTGTGCAAAAAGCGAAGCCCAGCATTTTGGGCTTAATATGCGAATGGGCTTTTAAAAGCAGGAGATGTATGAAGTAAACATGGGGTGTGAAAATGGTAAAAGCAAAACAGATGCTAAAAAAAATGGTTATTATCTAATTTAATAATAAATAAATAAATAAATGAAAACAAGGGGCGTGGGATGTGCACATCATGATAACAAATCCTAAAAATAAGGGATTCTAATAACCACTAGTATCCACTCATAAGTGATAATTACAAGAAATAAAATAACAGAGAATAATAGAGAGAGAGAGAAAAAAACGTTGGTGAGAGAGAGAGATAAGAGAAGGGAACGCGAGAGAGGAGCTGAAACTTACGCAGAGGAAAGAAAAAACGATGGTGAGAGAGAGAGATAAGAGAAAGGGAACGCGAGAGAGAGAGAGAGAGAGTTTGCCGGAGAGGGATTCCGATGGCCACGTCGGAGGTGCTGACGGTGACTCCGGTGAGGAAAACGATGGCTCCACCATGAGAGAAGGAGAGAGAGAAGGCTGCGAAGAGAGAGAGAAGGATGGTTTGTGGTGGTTGTTATGGTGGTGTTTGGGGGTTGTAAAGTGGAGGTTTTGGTGGTTGTTCGTGTTATGGGAATGGTTGTTGTTTTTGGTGATTTCACCTTTTGTATTTGATAAATAGAGAAGATGTGTTGATGATTTCTCCATTTTTACTAGCTTCTCTCTCAGTTGCCTTCCTTTCCTCTCTACACTTTCTCTCATTTTTTCCTTTTTTTTTTTCCTCCCCCTTGTTTTGTTACCACATCTCTTTATATGTGAATTTTTCTTGTGGGAAGATCGTATGCCCCAATATCTTGAGATGCTTCTTTTTGTTTTTTTGTGTGTTGTTTTTTTTCTGCTATGTTTGATTCCTCATGCATGACATATAGTCATAGGTTGGGAGCTTAATATGGTGCCAAGGTTAGGAGTTTAGGGAAAGTGGTTTTGGCTTGAGCTTAAATTAGAAGTATAGGTGTAGAAGCATGGGAGGCTGTGTGCAAACTAGCTGGAGGGAGCAATGCTTTGTTTATGAAAAAAAAGCAAAGATGTGATGAAAGAGCAAGTAGACTTCTAACTCAAAGTGGAAGATGCCTCTCTTCTTTTTATTTGTTTTTTTTTCTTCTCTTTTTTTAGTTTTGTGTAACTATTTGACTACTTTATGTATCTCTCATTTTTTGCAAAACATTGGACAGATTTGAATATACTTAATATTTTTGTACCTCTCTTTTTGTTGTTAACTAATAATAGATAAACACCACTAATAATAATAATAAACAATGAAGCAAATACGCGTACCCGACAAGACGCGAGAGCGCGTAACAAGAATCAAAACACGCACGCGAATAGAAATAATACGAGAATAAGTACGAGCGCACGATTCGAAATGATACGCGCGCACGACGAGAATAAGAAATACTAGATTACTAACGAACGCAACTTGAACACATTTGTGCAATTGAAACCTACAAAACGAGACACATATTTTAGGGTTTTTTGAAAACGAGAAAAATGCTTATTAAAATTGGGTACTTACAAAAACACAATTTTATTTGATTTTCGACTAGTCGGACAAAATTGGGGTATGACAGTGACCTCATGTTCTATGCCCTACTCGTCACAAAAACTTTTGAACTCGGTGGAGCTGTACTCTCCACCACCATCACTCCTTAATATTTTCACCTTGCAGCCACTCTGTTTTTCTGCATATGCCTTAAACCTTTTAAATTGATCAAAGACTTCACTTTTCTGTTTAATCAAATAAACCCAGATCATTCTTGTAAACTCATCAATGAAAGTCACAAAATATTTGTTTCCACCCAAAGAAGGAACTTCAAAAGGTCCACACACATCGGAATGTACCACACCCAAGGCAAGTGTTGCTCTTGGAGGTAATTGATGCAAAGAAGCAATCTAGATTGTTTACTCTTCATGCACACTTCACAAGCTACACTACTAGCAGTTACCTTTGGAATGCCGAGTACAAGCCCTTTGGATTGCAATTGACTCAAACTCGCATAATTGAGATGACCATACCTCTTGTGCCACAATGCACTCTCATCCTCAGCCTTTGTAACACTCAAGCACTGAGCTTCATCGCCTTCAATCTTCACTTTGAAGGTTCTGCTTCTTCTCAGTGGAGCCTTGAAGATCATTTTCTTATTTTTATCAAACAGGGTCATCACATTATCCTCCATATTCACTGAATATCCCTTTTCTAGTAGTTGGCCAACACTCATCAAGTTGTTTTTCACCCCTGGTACATACCACACATCCTCAATCAACACTTTTGAGCCATCACTCATTTGTACGAATGTCACCCATACCTTCAACATCAAGTACTCACCATCAAGACATCCGATCTTTGTTCTCTTCTTTGCCATCGAAATTGATCAACCACCTTTTATTTCCAAATCAAATGATTTGAGCGACTTTGTGTGTCGAGGTACCACATATCTGTAATCACCCCTTCCTCATTTGTTGTCACCATCAAGATCACGGGTTCCTCATTAGAATCCCCGTGCGCTATGTTAGCTTCTTCCTTCTTTTTCTCTTTATTCGACCAGCATTCATCGGCAAAGTGGCCGAATTTATCACAATTGAAACACTGAACCTTTCTTTTATCAAAATTTCCTTTCTTGTTTGGATTCTTAGAGTTCTTTCCAGGTGGTCCTCCCTTATCACTATTATTACTGCTACTACCAGTTCCTTTCTTATTGTTCTTATCAAGCCACTCTTGTTTCTTTTGTTTCCACTTATTTTCTTTCCAATTCGGTTTGTTTCCACCACCTTTATTAAAGACTTGTGCTTGCAGTGCCTTTTGTTCAGTTTCAACTTGAACATCCCTATCAATTACAAGTGTTTCATGTGCTTCTAAACTACTTTGTAATTCATCTAACTTCATTACACTAGTGTTCTTAGATTGCTGGATTGCTACCATGATAATATCAAATCTTGGAGTTAAGGAACGAAGTACCTTTTTCACGATCATTTCTTCAGTTACTGCTTCACCGTTCTGCTTCATTTCGTTGGTAATTGTAACCACACGCGTGATATAGTCTGCAATTCTTTCATCACTCTTCATGTTCAGATTTTCATATTGTTTTCGTAGCGATTGCAATTTCACTTCTTTCACAGTAGCATCTCCACCATAACTTCGAACAAGAATATCCCACGCAGCCTCGCTCGCGCGTTGGTTGCCTCGAAGATTTTTTCAAACACCTTGTGATCTACGCATTGATGAATGTAGAACAAGGCCTTTTGATCTTTCTTCCTCGCTCTCCTTTGCGCATTTCTCTGCGTGCCTCGTTGCACCTTCACCTACCGGTGTGTAGCCATCTTCCACCGGTTCACACACATCTTGCGCGCGCCAAAAGAACTTTCATTTGAATCGACCACCGATTCCAATTTTTCCGTCGAACAGGAAGCTTAGTGTTCAATCCACCGCTACCGCCGTTCATCTTCTCTTTCACTCTGATCACTCAATCTCTCGTGTTTCCTACCCCACGAAATCAAGAAAGAACGATTTCGTTTGATCTTGATTTGCAATCCGATGTGAATTACAAGAACAAGATCGAATGCACACACCTCACCGAAGAATCACTTCACTCGTGTTTCCCCAAGATCCCTCTAAAACGCAGCTCTAGATACCATGTCAATGCATCATCACCATAGTTGATGCTTAACCGAGGTGAGAAGATTTACGGTGGTCGGCGTCCGAATACACTAGCCGAGAAGAGAACACACACGGCGCCGAGTGCGCAAGAACGACAACGAAAACGCGCGTAACGAAAGAAAAAAGCGAATATTATTGAAAAGTCGGTTATTACGGTTACACCGAGAGGGATTTTATATCCCTTTGATACAATGCAAAAAGACTAAACTAACCCCACAACCGAGGTGATATTACAAACTAGTCCTAAGCTTAAACCGATTGTGAAATTACCATATTTACAACACAATATTGTGTAAAGTAGCTACTAATAAACGAGAAGGATTATATCCTTAATTTATGTGAAATCAGAAGTGATTCTAATCAATCTTCTGAAAAACCATTGGGAAAAAATTAATTTGTGAAACATCGAGGGGAATGGGGCTTAAGCCAATTTAAATTAAGAAGTGATGGTAACCCAACCTTTGTGATTGGAGATCCCATGAATAAGGTTCAATGTGGTAAAAATAAGTCACTTCTTGATATTTCTAGCACTGAAAAATTAATTCAAGGAATTATTTATATTCTTGTCCCTTCCTATGGTGTTATGATTGTGATAGTAGACTGTAGGGTAAACAGGTTAAGCTTAAAGCTTTTAATGATTATCATAGCCCTTATGGGTGGTATATGAGTTTCAAGTGGGGCCGCTTGCATGAGATCCTGGCGAGGTCTCTAGAGCACTCATGAATACTAAGCACGCGCACGGCCTAGTAGCGCACCACCGCGAAAACAGCAAGAATTGTGGGGGTGTAATGTGATAGTAAAACCTCTAACATATAACAAGTGTCTTGGGTTCCATAGCTTGCTAAACCAATTCACTGTATGTTATGTTTTATCTGTCTAGGACTGGTTCCATAGCTTGCTATACACCTCCGATGCATTACATCTACGATGTTAACACAGGAAATTTTTTTGATTGATTTCTTTCCCAACTTTTGAAATATTGGGGGATTGTTGTATTTTATTTTACTATTTTAATAAATATTTCAAAAGTGGAAAATAATTAATATTAAAGTAAATATATATAGAGATTAAAGTTTTGATTTATCTTCATAATATATATTCAAAGCTTATAAACGTTGCAATTTTTTTTAAGTTGACATTTCAAATTAATTGGTTTTTTAACGGATGATAAATTGATGCATATAGTAACAATTGTTATAATGTATCATCATTGTTTCCGTTTTTTTTTATTATATTATAACTAAAGTTTTATAATATTATTATCATTAATTATGATTGATATACCTACGTTCGATTTGGCTATATATAAGAAAGAAAAAGAATTTTGGAAAATAGACATACAATAGATGTGTGAGTTGTAACACATCCGGAAAAAACACTTTCCACTTTTTCTTTTCCAATCAAATGTTTTTGGGTTCATCTCCTGTCCGAATAAAAATATTCATTCTTGCCAGTTCGGAACCTCGATCGCTACTATAATTGAGAAGGACCGGTTGTATCTCGGAGAATTTGCGCTGTAAAGGCGGATAAATTCTTCGTGACAAGTCACCGAGACAGCGCCAGGTTATTTTTCCTGGCGTGTTACTGTTTTTGCAGTGCACTCACCGTTGTTGTTGTAAAAAAGCGCGCATATTACTACAGCAGGTTGCATCAATACAATACAAATCGATTAAGTCATGTCTAATCGACTATGAATAACTCAAAATGCGAGTTGTTGCATTGTCAAGAGACAACCACTAGAGAAAGCGAGCATTATTTTGATTCTATTTTTCACTAGTTTTTTTCTCTATATGTTTCTCCATTTTCTATCTCTCTCATATTACTTTCCACACTCTTCATTATTACTCTCTATTCTTTATTCTTCTTTTCACTCCTGTCACACTTGTTTTAGGAAGAGGATAGAAAATAAAGGGTGAACACGTACACGACCAAAAAAATAATACTAGTAATAGGGGACATGCAGAATAAATTAGTGGAACCCTCGATTGAAGGCCGTAATAGAAAGCACATGGCATGGGTCCAACTTGTTCATGTTCATGGATCCTCAGCATTTAATCCTCAACCAGTAAGCTCCATTGCAATTTGACAGAATGACACAATGGGTACGCAATGGGTATAGTACAATATACTATTACGATCTTTACTTTTTATGTTTTAAAGGGGTTATTACTTTTCTTTTCTTTTTTTGACAAGAAAGATTTGATTATGAGTCCTTCATAACCTTTCCTAAAAGGTTGTGTCAAAAAAAAAACTTTCCTATAAGGTGGACTAAGCGAGTACTCAATGATGCTAAGTTGCTAACTAAATCAATTTTAATGAAATTATTAGTTAGAAAAAAACAATGAAATTAGTAGATATTTGTAGTTTTTGATAAATTATTAATTTTTATAATACATTTAGTTGTTTATTATTACCATTCTTATTTTTTTATTTAATAAATAAATTTTAAAATAATTAATACATAACTAACTATTTGTTTGTCAAAAAAAAAATATAACTAATTAACATGATTTTTTATGATATGGTATAATTAATATAACTTTAAATTAAGACACATTGAAGGAGTATACATGCAGGAGTTTCAAGGTTTAAACCCTAAAAATTAACATTTTTACGTCCCCCAACTTTTGCTTAAAAAAATATAACTAATATAACTTTAAACTATACAAATAATAAATGAAAATGAATGATTTTTGCATAAGAAAGGTAAATAAAAAATATGAGAAAAAAATCTGGAGGGACAAATTTTTAGGCTTTTTTTTTCGCACCCCCCTCCTTCTCTCCTACACCCCCATAACCCCATTAAACCCGAAAATACCCCTATTTTTAAAAAAAAAAATTAAAATTAAAATTTCGGAATTACCTCTAAAAAAGGTAAATCCGATTCAAAAAAGGGGATACTCTTTTTTTCCCAACTGCTCAACTATTGTAGGGCGTTTGCTTTTCCCACACCCCCTCCTACTCTTTCACACCCCTTACCTAATTTTATTCTAAAAATAACCTCACGTGAAACGCTGTGAGGACGTGTTTTATGACTGTTCGAACGACTTTGTTCGAACACGTTCGAACATCATGCCAACGCAGTAAAAAAGTGAATGTAGTGTGAGAGTCCATTTTTTGTAATAAAATAAGGTGTTCGAACACCCTCGTGCGAACCTGTTCGCATGACCCCATGCGAACGGGTGAAATTACACACAAGAGGGTGTGAAGTCAAAATTTAACACACACGAACGATGTCATTCGAACCTGTTCGAAGGCCCGTGTTCGAACAGGTGAAATTTTGTAGAAAAAAAAGAGGTTTTGGCTGGCCTTTTGGTCTTTTCACACCCTTATGGGGTGTGTTTTGAATAGGAGGGGGTGTGGGAAAAGCAAACGCCCTATTGTAGCAAGCACTTGGGCCATTAATTTTTTGCTTAGAAGAGTTTCAGGACAATTGACTCGTTATATATAACATCACTCATAAAATTTGGCCCATGATTCGTACAATCCCCCCGCTACTCAATAGAACCTTCTTTTTCGTGTGAAAAGACCAAAAACCCTTACTGAAATTTGGTTTTTATTTTTTTTAAAGATTATGCACGGTTCGGCGCACGGTTGATCGAACTTGATCGAATCTCGTTGCGTCGAACCAGTCAAAATTTACTCAGACACCCCAGATTATGTTTTGACTAGGTTCGACCAAGCGTGTGTCGATCCAAATCGATCAGTCGTGCGCCGAACCCTCTCCACCGTCCAGTCAACAGCTAAATTTTTGAATTCTTCCCAACGATTATAAGTTTAACGGTTTCGATTGTTTTAAATCAAAGGCTCACGTTCGATCACACCTATTATAGATAAGTGCAACAAGTCATACAAACCGAAAAAGTCTAAAAAAATAAATCGTGCAATGAATAAATCGAATCGTTAAAAATCAGTAAAAATTAAACAACTAGTGTTAGTCATACTAGTGTTAGTAAAGAATAAATCGAATCGTTAAAAATCATTTAAAATTAAACAACTAGTGTTAGCCATACTAGTGTTAGTAAAGAATAAATCGAATCGTTAAAAATCAGTTAAAATTAAATAACTACTGTTAGTCATACTAGTGTTAAAAAAGAATAAATCGAATTGTTAAAAATCAGTTAAAATTAAACAACTCAAAGATCCAAAGAATAATCGGGGAGGTTCGACCGCCAAGTGTCGAAACCAGGTTCGACGCACACACGGTCGAACCACACTTAATGAGTTCGGCAGCACGCATGAGGTCGAACCGTACTTAATGTTTAAAAAAAATGTTTTAAATTCAGGAGTATTTTGAGAATAAAGGGTAGTATGGGGGTTCTAGTGAGTAGGAGGGGGGTCGTACGAAGTATGGGCCTAAAATTTACATCACTTTAATAAAATTTCATCACATTCATTATCATCACAAAGTATTGAAAAAAACTCAAGTTTCACATTGACTAGAGATATAATTTCAAAATAATTTATAAGTGAGAGACATCATTCACTTTACAAGTCAATTTTGTAAGGTTGTATTAAACTTAAATCACATTGTAAGACGAGGCAAATGCCTACTGAGATATACTAGCAAGAAAAAACAATTTTACAAAAGGGTATAACAGGAAAAAACTTGTGTGAAACTTTGCATTCTTGTTTAACATAAAAAAAGCTTAAATTTCATAAATATATTTTTGATGTCCAAACTTTATAGCTACACCGTTTTGTACGCATACAAATTACAATTTTTTTTGATTTTGCTTTCTCCTCAAAGTTTCACACACACTAAAACTAAGCGCATTATATACGGTGTTAGTTTGGGTGTTAGATTGAGCTGTAAAAAGAGACTCATAACAATTGTAAAGAAATGGACGGAGCAATTGACATTATTATTGTCAAGCGCACGCTGGCAATAAACAAGGTCATGTATTTTTTTTCCTTAGAAACAAAACCGGGGCCATATAAACATCTTCTAATTATTTCTTGTCCGTCCCTAACGAATTTCCAACTATCTTCTCATTCATTCATATAATACACATATAATAAGAAAATAACAAAAAAGAAAACAAAACAAAGATGGCACAGACACATAATAGTAATAATATTAATTAATAATAAAAATATAATCAAACTCTTATTCCTATATTAGCATCGACTTAGAAATTAGGACGCCGATGATCAACAAGAAGTGGATTGTTGTCTGAACAGGAAAATGACTCAGCTTCTGTTCTTGCACTTTTCCACTGCCCTTGGCGCTGTAATTAAGGAATTAAGAATATTTAAGATATTAAGATAAGATATTTATTTCTCATGGTTTTAAAATAAAATTTGTTATTAATTAAGTATTTAACTGACCTAGGCCAATTGCTTCAGAACCTTTCATTATGCGGAGGCGCTTGCAGGATTCAACGAACATTCTGTGAAATTAAATTGTGTTATGTTAGCAATACTATAGCATTAAATTAAATTAGAGAAATTGGAAAATAATGAAATGTTTGTATAGTTAGGGCACTCACTCCCAGGGCACATCACCGACGAGCATCCAGTCTCCGTCTTTGTCTTCATAAGTGGGGACATAATCAGAGCCATTCAAAAGATCAATCAATTTGCTCTCATTCATCATAAAGTCTTTGGTACCTTGGGACCCACAATGACCAATAGTAAAAGAGCTGAACATTTTAGCCAACGCATCTGACAGCTCTTGGTAGCTCTTGTACAACTTGATATCTACCTTCCGTAAGTATGGTGCACCATCCATACTCACCTTAACAAACGCACCTCCACTTGTGTTCTTCTCAACATCTTCGTTCTTGTTATTGTTGTTGCTCTTTTGAACATTCACTATGTTCTTTCTGAATGATCTAACTGGTGGCCAACCTACAACTTGTGCCCTGCAAATTTCAATTTGTACATCAATAATTGTTCATCAAAAAATAATTACCCATAATTTAGGTTAAATTATTGGAGAGAGAGAGAATGGGTTGGGTTGGTTGACACGACACGACAGGACAGGACACGACACGACACGACACGACAAGGGCGTGTGGACTATCGTTTTCTCCTTTTTATCTTTTGTTTTGTGGGATTGTTTTTCACAATTTTTGAGTGGACGGAAAAAGTAAAGATTCCATGTGTCTTGTCTTTTCCTTTGTCTACCCGACAACCAACCATGCCATCTGCTAAAGAAATTAGACTAAATTGAAAACTTGAATGACAACCCATTCCGCCGCCCTGTGATTCTTTTTTTTAAATAAAAAAACAATATTCATGCTCATAATCTGGATGATATTTTCACATTTTCTTATTGCCTGTTTACGCGCACTCCACGTTAATTTATTTCTTAAGATTGATTACTTTGAATTAAATTATTACATCATCTCAATAATAATTTACCTTAAACTTTAATTAAATTTCTTTTTAATTGACATTAGGTGCTGTTATGGTGAGCGAATAAATCAAATTCTATACAAGACAATATTATTCCAGTCAATTTCCTATATAAAATTACTATTCGGGTCAAATTTTTAATAACTAATTTTTTTATGTTTTTAGGCGAGAGATCAACTAAGTTCCTCACTGCTTATTATAAAAAAACTAAGTTTCTCAGCAGTAAATCATTAAAATTTTCACCGAAAGAATTAATATAAAACTTCATCAATTATTAACATTTAACATTGATTAATTAAATCTTAACCTCTCATATATCCAACGATCAATTTTAATAATTGATAGACTTAATTTAGCTCTAAGCCACCTAATTGTTCACAGTTCACACCAAACTGGAACAATATGTTTGAAACACGGAACAATAATTTTGTCATGCACCGAAAATTAGATCAAGATGTGAGAGTAAATTCAGGCCAAAATTAAGGAACACTGCTACAAGGAACATTACATAACTGCAACCGTGACCTTCAATCCCAAACAAACTTCTAACTAACTTGTTATTATTACATCTACTATATGATCTTTTCAATTGAAAGTTCAATGGATCTATGATTTTTATTTTTATTTTATTTTTTTTGAGATTTGATTTTTCTTTTTCTTATCTGAACGTTCGATGGATCTATTGTTTTCTTTTCTTTCCTTTTTTTCACACTAAATTATATGTATTTTCTGAGCAAGGTCCTCTAATTCTAACAATTGAACAGAATCTTCTAATAATCCTCCCTCCTATATTACATATTTACTAATAATTATAGATAATTAATTCAACCCATGCACGGACTAGAGTCTACGGATCAATGACCAAAACAGATACCAGAAAGAAAATATCCAACACGATAGTTTCAAAATCGAATTGGAGATTGAACCGACAAAAAGTCCTATTATGCATGGAAAAGATATTCAAGGTAATTAAGCATATGAGGAGGAGGAGGAGAAGAACTCACTTGGCAGGTGGTTTTGCAGGGTCCTTAGCGCGAGAAGTTGCAGCAGAAACAGCAGGAGGAGAAATCTTCTCGCCTTTGTTTGAAGCAATTGGAAGAGTTGATGGTGATACAGAGTCAGAAGCCAAATCATTATTGGATGAAAGATTAAGCTTCAAATCAACATTAGCAGTCTCTGAAAAACCTCTCTTTCCACAACTGCTTTTTGCCGGTGGCTCTCCGCCGTTATCAGTCGTGGACCCGCCGGGGAGCCCGAGTCGCAACTCAGTTTCTTCAAAATTTATCATACTGTACTTATCTCTCTCCGCGTTCGCCACGCTCGTCATTCTCTCTCTCTCTCTCTCTCTCTCTCTCTCTACCCGCGACGCAGAAACAGACAGACACTCGTTCGATTTTATTATGAAAGTGGAGTTTTGTGAGAAAGGGAAGAAGCTGGGAATTTGAGAAGTGAGGGATGTGGGAATTAGAAAGAGTTTTTTCTTTGTGCGTTTTTGAGAATGGTTTTGGTGATTTATGGATGAAAGAGTGTGGGGGAACCACACGCTTGTGAAAAACCACACGTGTATGGGTTTCCTATGGTTGGATCATCCGGGGATTGTCGGGAAAGTGACGTCATGGATGATGTAATAATAAGAATCATTGTGGTGTGGGTAGTGGACAACACAGTTTGGCCTTGCCCCTACTTGCCTGCCTTTTTGTTTGCTACAAATCAATTAAAAATTCAATTCAATCCTAAACAGCCATCTTAATTCCCAAATAAATATATATATATATATATATATATATATATATATATATATATTGTCTTTTCTAAATTTTCCCCTTTTTATCAAATTAAATTTTTTTGACCTTCATAAATATTCCTCTACTCAGGCTAATTTGAGATCAGCAGATGGAGTACGAGATCCATCCATCTAGAGATACAACAGATGTCGAGTAGTTGTGAGTGAGAGAAAATTTGAAATCGTTCTCGATAGCTACAATAGTTACAAAATTGGATAATTGTTCAAACTTCAAAGGATTAAAAAGCGTTGCTCATTGATAGAAATGGATAGCGCTACAAGCAAAAGCACCGCTCATCATGTTAGCCTATTTTGGATATAGGTAAGAATGCTTTTAAACGTAAGCGCTGCTCATTCCCAAAAAACGTTTATAGTCAAAAGCGTTACTCATTTTCTTAGAGTTTTTTAGGAATAGGTAGCGCTTTCTCTTAAAAGCGCTACCCATTCCTAAAAGTGCTAAGTGAACGAGTAGCGTTTTCTCTGAAAAGCGCCTCCCATTGTATAATGTTTTTTTTTCTTATTTTTTATTTTTTTTGTTTATTTTCCTTTTTACATTTGCAATTTACTTGGCATTATACAAATAATCCAACCCATTATGTATACTTCACAACATATATATAAACTAGCTAACAACTAATTACAATACACCAAGATGAATCAAAACAAATTAGCTATATATCCAAATGCACCAATATATCAACATATATATATATATATATATATATATATATATATATATATACACCCACAAGATGAACCAAAACTAACCCGTTAACAAGTTACATTATCCAATTCATATGTCTGCAAAACTAGCCAGCAACTTACATTATGAACCAAAACTAGCTAGCTAACAACTTATATGTATCCAAATCAAACTCCAACAACTTACAATATTACATTCTATCCAAAATCAAAGTAGGTTAGATAAAAAAATGGGAGACATAACGACACCACTCTCCCTGCTTAGCAAGTCATTCATCGTAGTATGTCTGCACCGACAATCGGGAAAATACTGAAATTATAGAAATAAATAAAATTAGAATTGAAATGGTAAATAGAATTAACTATTATTATATCAAAATAAAAAATAATTCTAAGTAGATACCTGACGGAGGATAGTCGTTTGGTTGCGGGTAATAATTTCCTTCATAAATTTCATTACGTAATACCCACAATCATTGGTATTGGGTTATTTTGGACACTACAAAACGCAAGATTAGTTCATTGTCAAATTTAATTTAATACATTTTTTTGACAATACAATGTGATTAAATATATAAGAATATTGATTACAAACTTACATCTATTGGTATCCATTTGGCCTTTGATTTTTCCAATCCCCGATATGTTTTCAAACAACAGAACACAATGTCTTATAACTATATTATTCGAAATACATACGTATATAAGTAAAACTAAGAAATATGTAGAGGGATCAAAATACACACACCTATTAAATATCTCGAGCAACTCGGAGTAGTTGTTGAAAAGACCATGCAATGAATCAAAGTAGTACACCATATCTTTCTTAGGATTTATTGCAAACAGAGTCCAACGTTCCCTACATAATAAAATTTTGAATAAGTAATTGACTAGTATTTAAAAAATGCATGTTATATAAATATGGATTAAATCTCTCACCCTAAGCTATACGGTGCTAAAAACATGGTATCACCGCTTGTATTTTGATCTTCCCAAAAGCGTCGTGTGATATAATTTCTAACATCTTCCTGTCTTCGTTCCATAATTAAGTGTCTTATAATTACACAACTAGGGCGACACGTCACGAAGGTTTGTACTCTCCAGACACAAGAACACAAATCTCTGTGTTTGTTCCGATTTGACTAAAATGCCCTCGTACAAGTACCTATAATTAGAGATATATATACAAATTAAATTAACGATGTGATAAAATAAATTCAATGATGTCAAATAATAAATTACATACGTACCTAACATATGCTCTAATAGAAGTACCGGTTGCCCACTTTGTTTTACATACATCATCGATATCCTCACGTGTGATCGTCAGTCTTTGACTGAAATACCCAAAAAATTGATCATCCATCAATAATTCAAGCAGGGTTGCCTCGGTCCATCCCGACTTACTGCGTGCATTTTCGACATAACCAATCATCTTATAATCATTAATGAAAGAGGTGGAGAAATTTGAGACACAATTGGAGAAGGGGAGGGCTGAGTCACTTTTGGAGGAAGGTAGGGCTGAGTCACTTTTGGAAGAGGGGCATGCTAAGAAACTTGTGTAGAATGCCTTTTACAACAGTCGATGCCCGATGAGTAGATGGCAAAAATCTACGATGACCAGAGTAAATATTCTTCTTACCATGTTACAACCACATCCAATCAGTGTTATCTTCACATATAGGGCATACACACTAACCTTTGTTACTGTACCCAGATAGATTGTTGTATGTTGGAAAATCATTAATTGTGCTAACTACAAGAAAATCGCTGATTTGCCACGGACATTTCCGTCGCAAAAGGGCCAATTTCCGTGGCAAAACATCATTTGCCACAGATTTGCCACAGACAAAAATTGGTGGCAAAAACGCTCGTCGCAAATAATTTGCCACGGAATTTCCGTGGCAAATGTTTCCATCGCAAATCCGCCGCTAATCCGTCGCAAATATCCGTGGCAAAGTCGTCGCGAATTTCATCGCAAATCCGTGGCAAATCCGTCGCAAAAAAAATATTAAAAAAAATAAATTAAATCTTCAAACATATATACATCCTGACTAACATTAAGCTAGCTAAAAATAAGCATCTCCTAACTATAATCAAATAATCAATACTCAAATATATAAAATTCAGCCACTTAACAACTAAATACATAAAATTGTCTCTTACATAACATTCAAATTTCTTAAACCAAATTAGAATGCTAAAATTAAATTGCATTAAGCAATCCGATATGGAAGTTTCAAACAAGCGGTATCCTTGAGAACCATTCCTCCATTCTTGCAATCGATCACCGATTTCTACGCTTAGCGCAACACATATTGCCCGTGTTCGCCATCAAGGTGGAGGAGTAGAAAACAAATGCTCCGATGTCTCGGATCTCATAATATTGTCATGATCCATAGTATCAAACACTTCCTCGCACATCAACAATCAATTCAAAATCACCAATGAAGCTAGCAAATGGCTATTCCTGCTACCATGTTAACAAGAGACAAAAGTTGTTGAATCTGCTCACTTTGCTTCTCTCTTTATCCTTAGTCCTGTTATCAAAAAGCACACAACGATTCTCACATAAAGTAAGAACTTCCTGCAATAAATAAACCAAATTATTTGTTTCCTCAAAAATGGAGCATTGATACAAGAGATAAAGTACTTGTATTGTAGATGAATATTTTTTAATGTAAATAAATAAATAAAGGTACTAAGCATTGAGAACCATGAATCAAAGATATATTAAAATTCGAACTCCATTACACATCATAGTTACTAATTATTCCTGCATTATAAAATTAAAACAGAAACCTTAAAAACAACCAGCTCAATACTAATAAAAATAAGTAAAAAGTAGGATCCAAACAAGCATAAGCTATAAAATCAAGCTTAAGCTTAATTAATCAGTCAGATCCAATTTTGAACTAGAATCAAGTAACTATATACACTAACAGAGGAACTGAGTAAAGTCACCTTAAAATCAAATAAGATACCCAAAAACTCCCAACTATGAAAAAATGAGTAAAATCAAAGAAAAAGAGATTACGTACAACGAGTTTACGTGTTTACGAGAAGTGTGAAATAGCAACTATTCGGGCCCAATCCAATAATACCCTAAAAAGAGACAGGAAAGGCATAAGCATACTGATTCGTGAAATCGCAAATTCACCATATTCGATGCTAAAATCATTCCTATCTATGATACATAAGGAGACAATCTGCATATATAGATTCTGCTAGATTATAGATTCTATAGACACGATTTCAAGCCATATATATAGTAAAAACTTAATTAATCATATATCAAAATTCAAGCATAAGAGTTTCATAGTATCAAACACTTCATGCACATCAACAATCAATTCAAAATCTTCAGATATATCAAGCTTTTCACATTACAATGAAGCTAACATAGAGACATGACAAATTAATAAGCACCTAAACAAGCCAAACCAAGCATCAAGAATAAATAAGCACCAAATCAAAACATGAAGCTAACACAAATAAGCACCAAATCAAGCTTTTCACATCACAATGAAGCTAACCTGCAGACATTACAAATAAGCTAGCAAAAAGTAACATAAATAAGCATCAAATCACCAATGAAGCTAACACGTAGACATTTTTGCAATCACTTTAAACATTAAACATGTTTTTCACATTACAAAACACATTACATGAAGCTTTTCACATTACAAAACACAGAAAACGAAAACGAGAACTAGAATCGCAAAGAACGGACCTCAAATCGCAAAGAACAAACCAGAATCACAAAGAACAAACCTCAAAACGAAAAAATCGCAAAGACCAAAATTGCTAGAAGCTTGAATTTGAGGCTAGTGTTCCTCCATTTGGGGCTAGGAAAATGATAACAATAATATTGCAAAAGATAAGAAAATGTAGTACATGTATCACAGAAATAAAGAACAAGATGAAAGTAAATGTAGTACATTTCATAATCATTATTGTGGCCAAAACTTGAAAAACAAAAAGCAAAACAAATATTGCAAAAGATAAGAGAAAACGTAGTATGGGAATTGACAATATGCGTAGAAAAAGGTTAGGGTCCAATTCAGAATGATAATGCGCTTGGAGAAAAATGATGTACTACCCATCGCTGAGAGATTGAACTTATCGTTGGATCGCCTTCATATTCTCGCAGAACTTGCGCCACATCGGCAAGATCAAACAGCCTTGACAGTTGATCAAGGTCGCCAAAGTCAATGCCATAGTCCTGCAGAAACACCATGAACATAAGCTTCTCAAGATCAAAAATTGATTCCTAAATTACAAATGATTTGAAGTATATCGCATAATGAAAGCGAGCCTTTCGCATAACATAACCATACTAAATACCACAACCAACCAATTGACATAGCATTTTGCCAAAGAGAATAGCCATAAACAACTAGAAAATCAACCATTAAAAATTATCTTAACCTCGTTAGTTGTGGCTAATTAGTTACCCGATTGAAAAAATTGATTACTAAGCACCACAAAGAAGTGAAGATATTCATAGAATATAGCACTATTCACCAAAAATCATATTACATAACCAAACATACTCACCCAAGTGAGCTCTTCTTTTCTCGCTATTTTTTGGAAGTGAAAAAGCAACTCCGCACATTTTGATGCATTAAAAGCACTTGGTAACAAGAATGTGCTACACACTTTGCTATGACAACAAAATGTAAGTAGAAGTGCGGATGGAACTTCTCACATGATAGTAGTAACGATCCGACACTCAATTTGAACAGGGATCTCAAATCACCAAGCAAAAACCACATCAAAAATTTAGCGAATCAATCAATATATTGAAACAATAAATTAATTCAAACAATCTCGGATTTCTCAAATCAATGTGCAATACCTTGAAATCTTGAGCAATTTCAAGAACAAGACGCTGGATAAAAAGCTCCCATGAAAAACATAAACTATAGCTCATGTAATTATCATTATGTTTTATAATCCAGTTTAGGGACATAAATTAATGTGGCTGAACAAGGATCTTGATCTCTTGAAAACTGAACTAGCCCAGTAAGACCTATTCAAATTGTGGTAATACGTTTCAGAAACTACTACAACAAATTCAAAAAAATATTAACTTTGATAAACAAGAATTACATAAATGAGATAAAGACATTAGAGATGAAATCATACCTCCTCAATCATAATATGATCATTGATTCATTTCATTTGTGATGTAATCCAAGAGAATAAATTACAATGTATGAGTTTTGCATACATACGGATGTACATATATATGCAAGTATTGAAACAGAAATTTTTATAAAAATTGTGTATAGGTGAAAATGTGATCTATTATTAATAGCTTCATTACAATCAATCGGTTTTTGAGTCAAAAAAATTACAATCAATCGCTGGAGTAATCATCTGTGGAGGTCTGCATCTATTGCATTACAATTTCTCTTTACATTTATTAAAAGAAGAAAACAAAAACAAAATCCTAAATAACAATTCAAATTTTTTGAATTTCCATTCCCTTTCTCTTCTATCCTTATATTATCATTGAGAGGAGTAAAACCGTATCACACGTAAAAGATCAGATCACAATACATAAAAGATACACTTGAACAAATCATTACCACAAGTAGTCGATATAGAGTATCATAGAACCATGAAAAATAACCCTTAAAAATGATTATGAGACAGATTCTACTATAACAGCAACCCAACCAAAGTCATATTCTACTGAAGTATATCAAAACAAGAAGCAAATAACACACCTGAGTAGATTTTGCAAACACCTTCCACCACTGCTTCAAGTCTCACTCAACCAAGCTTCACTGACCTAGATTTTCGAAGAAATAGGGAATCAAATAATCAATTATTATACAGCGAAACAATTGTAAAAAAAACAACAAATACACAAAATCAACTGAGAAAACATATGCAACAAAACCCTAAATACACAAAATCAACAAATCCACAACATATGTAACAAAACCCTAAACACCACAAACCGTATCAACCGAGAGCAGAGAGAGATACCGAGAGAACAAACCGAGAGAGAGAGAGAGAGTGAGAACGAACCAAGAGAGAACAAACCCTGTCAAGCTACTTCAATAGTCGTTCGTGAGCGAGTTGAGAGGGAAACAACTTCGTGAGTGAGATGAGAACGAAAGCTTCGTGAGAGAGATGAGCGAGAAAGGTACGAGAGCGACGAGAGGGAGAGGGCTGAGAACGAAAAGGAAGAAAGAGAGGGAGAGGGCTGAGAACAAATTTGAGTGAGAGAACGAGAGTTTCTAGTGTGAGGTTAGGGTTTCACGGGTTGAGGAGAATGATAGAGCAGAGAGCACGACTGGGGAGTGTGGGTGGAGGTGAGGTGGTGGTGATTGAGAGTGAGGAGGAGGAGGCGAGCGAGAGGGTGAGGAGGAGAGAGCGAGAGGGTGAGGAGGAGAGAGAGAGAGGGTGAGTGAGGAGAGAGCGAGAGGGTCTGGCTCATTTTCTGATTTTAGGATGGGGATCAGGCTCATTTTATTTTGATTAATGGGTTGCCACGGACTTGCCACGACATCTCCGTGGCAAACTTTTGTCCTTTCACATGTCCGTGGCAAACACCAGCGGGAAATTTCGCGCCCTTATTTTTTACGCATGCCGTCGCAAATCCATGGCAAATTACCGACTTTAATAAGCTCCGTGGCAATTCTTTGTGGCTAAAACAAGCTTTTTCTTGTTTTAGCGCAAGCGGCTATGATTTTTATAAAAATCATAGCCCTTAGGGTGAAACTTTCTTCTCTGAACCCATCATACACCTCTACTTCATTCTCCCACATTAGCTTCAAGTCTTTAATTAAAGGAGTCAAGTATACATCAATATCATTTCCTTGTTGCTTGGACCCAGAAATTAACAAAGACAACATCATATGTTTGCGCTTTCATGCAAAGCCATGGAGGAAGTTATAGATCGCCAAAATCATGGGCCATGTCTCGTGGGAGCTACTCAAATACCGTATGCGGGTTAAATCCATCCGCAGACAAAGGTAAGTCGTAAATTTCTTGAATCCAACCCAAATCGTGATAATCAATATCAATTTTTTTACATTACGGAGAATCCGCCGGGTGTCGTAGCATGTCATCTTTAATCATTTCATCGTCATGCCATGTCAAGTGTTTTCCTAAAAAAAACATTGTCTATGAATGATTCGTTTTGCATCTGTTTTATAAATCTCCTTTTTTATATATTTATAAACTCTCTTATTGTTTGGTCAAAATAAAAAAATAAACTCTCTTATTGTGTCCCTCTGATTCACGAAACATAATAATGAAAATCACGACTAATGTCAAAAAAGATAAAATTTGCATTTGAAGGATCATGTCTATAAAAAGAGAGATAAGGTTTTACAAATCATTATTGTAGTAAACACTTATCCTTTCTCCACCTTTTGCGGTGGCCATTGAAAGCGAGCCCTCACTGATGGTGTCCAACACTCAAACCACACTTCTGCATTAAAAAGTCGTTGGTTTCCTAAACATGAGTTTATTTTTGAATTTTGATTCATTTTTAAGCTATGTTTGGCAGGTTGTATCCGCTAGTAGATAACATATTTGATTAGCAAAATGACGAATAAATATGTTTCGTAAACACCAATTTTAGTGTATTTTGTATTGTTTCACATTTTAAACACACTCTTTTATATTGATTGAAATTCATGATTTTCATCAAATTTACATATAACCTACATGATTTAGCAAAATCCATTTTAAAAGGAAAGAGTGTTAGTGACTTAGCGGCACACTCTCAATCACTAACAAACTCTATAACACTCACTTCCCAATGTAGTCTCTCTTTCAAATGAAATTTACTAAATAACATAAGTTCCATGTAAAATTGATGAAATTCATATGAATTTCAACCAATATTAGATAATGTATTTAAAAGAGTGTGACACACTGACACTAGATAGTATTTCTCTATGTGTAGTTAAAAATGAGATGATAGTTTTAATAGTAAAGTTGATTAGGACAAACATTCTGGCATGTTGGTATGCTTAAAATAGGATGAATTGGACTACTAGCTACATGTCAAAACGCCAATTCACTTAGTTTGGTCAACCTAATTTTCCATCCAAACGGTCTACGAGCGAATCATACTAAGCCATCTATCAAACTAATTTATATATATTTTCAAACAATTTTATCTATTTTATTACATATTTCGGGAAGATCAACCTACCAAACCATATTTTCGCCCATTTGGGAAAGCTATGTTAGAATAACCCATCTATTTTAGTCAAAATCCGAGTTTTGTATTTGTTTTTAATTTATTTTAAACAAACAAACAACGAGATAAGTTGAGTTCAACATCCACCCCACCACTCTTCACATGTTGGGTTAGGGAGACCACTTTTGAGGACTCGCAATGCGGTTAAATTAGGTAATTTGTCTTAGAATTTGGATTGAGTTTAACTCAATTTTATAAAACTGGCTTGTAAGGTGAGGAATACGCTTTCATGATATATTATTTTTAGACATTATCTCTCATCAATCAATGTGAGACTTAGATTTTTTCAAATAATTTGAACCTATCCATTTTGCTATTCCTAGTGGAGTACTCCATTTGTAAGTGGACACACAAGGTAAAGAATGAGTTGGCAAAGTACTAGTTAATTGCCACGCTTACACCTTTCCTTGTCTTAATTAAAGTGGAATTAACTTTCTTGTTTTTCTTTCACTGTCATTATACCATAGCAACCGGAAATAGGCATGGCAACGGGGCGGTTCGGGGCCGAGTTTTGCATCCCCGTCCCTGCTCCTACCTTTAGCGGGGTCGGGTTTTATATCCCTCATCCCCGTCCCAAGCGAAGTCAGGTTCATGCGGTCTGCTTTCACATTAACTTATGCAAAAAATAAAAAAATTATATTTACGATAATTAATTTAATAAAATAATAATTATTATACAATGATAAAATCAAGTTAAAAATATTAAAATAGACTTTTCTTTTCAAAATAGATCAAAACTTAAAATAAACAAAATTATGAAACAAAATCAATGAATATATTTGCATAAAATAAAATGAAATAAATACTTAATGTGTTGTTGAACGGGTTTCAAGTACGGGGTCGGGGTGGACATCCTCGAACCCGCCCCGTCCCCTGGCAAAAGCGGGTATTCCCACAAACTCGGGTGAAATCGGGTGGGTCTTGCGGGTTCGGTTTTTGCCACGCCTAACCTAAAACACCATTCATTATCAGACAACTTAATACTCTTTCTAATTTTTATTATAAGAAAAATTTACAATTTTTTTTTTGGACGGAGAAATATATGTCGTTTTATGTTATTGAATAACTGATGTATCTATTGGTAAATACACCAGTTATTTTTTTTTTAGGAAATAAATACACCAGTTATTCAATAAATCTAAAACTACAAATTTTTATAAAGACGGGAGGGAGTAAATTGCTGAAAGAAATGAAGGAGGAATAACTTATGCAGTAGGGCAGTAGTAGTAACTTTTTTGTCAAGTTATATGCGTTGGCTTGTTTTCAAGAAATTAATTATTAGAGTATATAGAATATAAATTGATTGAGGATATAATTGTAAGTCGAAGTCGAAAACTGATTATTAGTTAGTCGAAGTCGAAAACTGATTCTTAATAGGTCTTATTAGTTAGTCGAAAACTATGCAAGATGATTAAGTCAATTCTTGCATAATACACTTGTATAAGTATCAATTGATTCATCAATACAAACTGATTCGATTCTTCATTCATATCTTCAAGCGCTTTATGGTATCGTGAGCAAAGAAATCGCTCTGCGTGCTAATCGCCTCTAACAACAAACACTTCGCCTCTCAATCCTCAACACTGCAACAATGGTGGAAGCAATAGAAGAAATCGAAGACTTAGAAACCAATGAACAAACGAAGAAAATCAAAGATCCTACTCTCACCTTAACGAGCCCCTACTATCTCCATTCGGCAGAGAACCCCTGCCGCCCCTCGTTCTTCGCCGATGAACGGAAATAACTACGACACTTAGAGCAAAAAGATGATGAGAGCTTTGTTAACGAAGAACAAGATCAAGTTTGTCAATGGGAAAATTATCGCTCCGGACGAAAGCGATGATCTCTACGGCGCGTGTGAGATGCAATGGAACCGCTGCCGCCTAGATAGCAGGATCTCTCACACCGAAATTGCGCAAAGTATCGAGAATGTCGAGAACGCATTTGATCTTTGGAATGAATTAAAAGGTAGATTCTCCAAGGCGATGCCTTTAGGATGTCCGATCTTATGCAAAGAAATTCACTCGATAAAACAAGGAGAAAGAAGTGTCGCGACGCATTACACACAGATCCAAGGTAATTTGGGAAGATCTTGAATCGCTCAGCTCCGTTAATGTGTGTTCTTGTGGAAAGATAGATGCTAGTATCAAGAAACAACGAGATCAAGAGTATGTGATTTGTTTCTTGAAGGGTTTGAACGAGCAACACAACACGGTAAAGACTCGATAATGATGACCGAGCCTCTACCGGATATCAACAAAGTTTTCTCTCTCACATTGCAAAGAAGAAAGACAAATTCAAACGACAACACTTTTGGGGAAAGACAAAAACGGCGTTGATGGCCAACACCGGAGGAAATCAAGGTTTCGGGGAAGAGTAACATTCAACTCACGTGGTAGGGCGTGGAAGATTCCTGGGGAAGAGGTAATAACAACAACAATGGTTCGTAAAGCCTCAGAGTTCTTGTGGGAAGCAAGGCCACACAAAGGAATCATCATGCTATTTTAAACATGTATTCCCACCGGGTTTCAAGTTTCGCGAATAAGAAAGCTCGGAAATAATACTGCTGCAGAAGGTAGCAACACTCAAAGTGATAACTCAACAACACGTAACAATGAATCTTCGTGAGCATCACTCCGCAGATATACCGTAAGCTTTTAGCATTGATCAATGGATCTCGAGATGGAACAGCAACCAAACTCATCATATCATTGCTTCCAACATGACTCGGAGACATTCGGGTAACATTATTTACACAATTTGGATAGTGGATACGGGTGCCACAGACCATATATGCAAAAATCTATCACTGTTTTATTCATATCATGAGATTAAACCTATTAGAATTAGGATTCCCAATGGAACACACACATATGCTAAGTTTGCGGGAACAACTGTGTTTAATTATGATCTAACACTGCATAATGTGCTATATGTACCTGAATTTGGGTTTAATCTCATATCTGGATATAAATTGTCACATCACTTAAAATGTAAGATAATAATTGATGATGATGATTGCACTATACAGGAAAAGCCCTCATTGAGGACGATTGGGCACGCTAGAGCTTTTCACTCACTATATGTTCTTGATCAAGGAGCCAAATGCTTGTCTGCTTTTAACATAGATAGTGATAAACTCTTTTCTGATTGTAATATGCATCTGTCTAGTCAATTCTTCAAGAATCATGTTGTATCTCGATACATTTGCCTTGGGCATCATAGGTTAGGGCATCCATCTGATGTTGTTATAAAACAAATTTGTAATGATTCTACATATGTACATGATAAGAATAATAATGGAATTTGTGATTGTTGTCATTTGGCCAAACAACATAAGCTTCCTTTTCCTGTTAGTAGTAGTAGAACTCAAATTGCTTTTGATCTAATCCACATGGACATATCGGGACCTTTTTCAACCCCTTTGTCCATGGTCACTTGTATTTCCTAATCACAGTGTAGATGATTATACGAGACATACTTGGTTGTTCCTCATGAAAAATAAAGCTGAAACAAGAGGATTGATCAAGAATTTCATAAGCATGGTGCAGACCCAATTTGGAGTCTCTGTGAAGAGCATCCGAAGTGATAATGGTCAAGAATTTTTAATGAATGATTACTATCAAGAGAAAGGCATCTTGCATCAGAAGACATGTGTGGAGACACCCCAACAGAATGCTGTTGCAGAGAGAAAACATAGGCATATCTTAAATGTAACTCGGGCCCTCATGTTTCAGTCTCATCTGCCAAGAGTTTTCTGGTGCTATGGAGTTATTCATGCAGTCCACTTAATAAATAGACTGCCTTCTCAAGTGCTCAACAACAAATCTCCATATGAAAAGCTATATCATCATCTACCTGATTTGAGGCATTTAAGAGTTTTTGGATGCCTGAGTTTTGCTTCAACTTTTCAACAAGGAAGAAACAAGCTTGATCCTCGTGCTAAGAAGTGTGTCTTTCTTGGCTACAAACCGGGTATCAAAGGATACATACAGATGGATCTCAAGAGTAGAGAAATTTTTGTCTCTAGAAATGTGTTGTTCTATGAGGACCATTTTCCATACATTAAACATCATCACCAGACCCAACACGAGTCTCTCACTCCAAACACCTATGATTTCAGCATCTTCGATCCTCAAAGCACAAAACCAGACACTGGCCTACCTGTTATCCCTGAAAATAACACTCTAGATACAGATCATATAGCTACACTTGATATTATACCAGACACAATTTCACCAAATAATATCCAAACACCAATCCTTGATAACAGACCAGCCAATTTACCTGATGATTCTCACACTGCTACACCAGAAATTACCACTACAGAGACCTACCAAAGACCTGTCAGGACTATAAAACCTCCTGCACGTTATGATGATTACATATGTGGGAATATCAGAATTAATCCCAAAGATTTTATATCCAATTCATCACTATTGGATATGAAAAACTAAGACATCCTTATAAGAACTTTGCTCTCTCTGCTTCTTCTCATCAT
This sequence comes from Oxytropis ochrocephala, assembly GCA_020916435.1. Classification (NCBI taxonomy): domain Eukaryota; kingdom Viridiplantae; phylum Streptophyta; class Magnoliopsida; order Fabales; family Fabaceae; genus Oxytropis; species Oxytropis ochrocephala. The sequence goes on along the minus strand of CM037090.1, from coordinate 21,493,413 downwards.
GAGCCTTCAACTTATCATCAAGCTTCAAAATTTGAATGCTTTGAACAGGCAATGAAGTCGAATGGAAGCTCTTGAACTCAACCAAACATGGGAATCAGGTGCTCTACCCCGTGTGGAAGAAGACCATTGGTTGCAAGTGGGTCTACAAAATCAAGTATAAAGCTGATGGTTCTATAGAAAGGTACAAGGCACGCTTGGTGGCTAAAGGATATACACAAACTAAACGCATAGATTACCTAGACACATTCTCACCAGTTGCCAAGATGACAACGGTAAGACTGCTATTAGCTGTTGTTGGTAGTCAATCTTGGCACCTTCAACAATTGGATGTGAACAACGCTTTCCTACACGGAGACTTGGAAGAAGAGGTATACATGGATGTGCCACAAGGATATGCTAATGCTCCCTCCAATCAAGTCTGCAGACTCTTAAAATCCTTATGCGGCTTGAAAGCAGCCAAGCAAGTGGGTTTGCTAAGTTATCTAAATTCCTTAGCTCTCTCTGGGTTCACTCAAGCCCAATATGATCATTCTCTCTTCACAAAGCATCATGGTGATTCCTATACAGTCATTCTCATCTATGTAGACGACCTCATTCTTCTTGAAACAATGTTAGTGAGATACTTTCACCAAGAGTGCCTCGATGCCACTTTTAGAATCAAAGATCTTGGATCTCTAAGTACTTCCTAGGAATAGAGATTGCTTCTGTCTCACGATGGAATATCCTTGTGTCAACGTAAATATGCTTTGGACTTACTTGAGGAAATCGGCTTGCTAGATGCAAACTCGCCACCACACCTATGAGCGAGATCCGCTAACCTTCACATAATGTAAAAATTCACGACATCGACCCCACCGCTTACAGGCGATTGATTGGTAAACTCCTCTACCTAAATACTACTAGGCCAAACTTGAGCTTTGCAGTGCAGCAGCTCAGCCAGTACATGGCCAATCCTAAGGAGAGACATCTTCAAGCGGCACATCGTGTGCTTCGTTATATCAAAACTTCACCTGCTCAAGGGTTGTTTTTCCCTGCTGCATCTACCTTACAGATTAAGGGATTCAGTGACTCTGATTGGGCTACTTGTGTCCTCACTAGAAGATTTATTACAGGATTCTGCATATTTCTAGGGGAATCTCTTATTTCCTGGAAATCCAAAAAGCAAACAACAATCTCAAGATCCTCTACTGAGGCGGAATACAGGGCCCTAGCCTCTCATCATGCATGAAATCCGAAGGGTGACTTATCTCTTGCAGGATCTTTCACTCCCCTTTATCACACCTGCTCTTCTCTATTGTGACAGCCAATCTGCTCGTCACATAGATGCCAATTCAAGTTTCCATGAGCGCACAAAACACATTGACATTGATTGTCATGTGGTTCGTGAAAGACTTCAAGCCAAGCTCTTCTACTTGCTTCCTATTGCATCATCTCTGCAGCTAGCTGACATCCTTACAAAGGCATTTGATCCTCAACCATTCACTACTTTACTATCCAAGCTTGGAGTGCACAATATCCACCCTCCAGCTTGAGGGGAGATATTAGAGTATATAGAATATATAAATTGATTGAGGGTATAATTGTAAGTCGAAGTCGAAAACTGATTATTAGTTAGTCGAAGTCGAAAATTGTAAGTCGAAGTCAAAAACTGATTATTAGTTAGTCGAAGTCGAAAACTGTAGTTAGTCGAAGTCGAAAACTGATTCTTAATAGGTCTTATTAGTTAGTCGAAAACTATGCGAGATGATTAAGTCAATTCTTGCATAATACACTTGTATAAGTATCAATTGATTCATCAATACAAACTAATTCGATTCTTCATTCATATCTTCAAGCGTTTTATAATTGGCAATCCAAAGTTAACATTGGATATTTTTTGAGTTTATCCTTAGCCAGGATAGTCTTTGTGTCAAATCCCTCAGAAATGTCCAGAAATAGCAACCGATGAAATTCATATAGAAATGGTTCAAGATTTATGATAGCACACCTGAAAGCGACGTTTTAATTTAAGATTTTGTCATGACACTTTCCTAACCTTGTCACGAATTCATCAACCACAATAAAAAACTATAAGAAATTTCTAGGAGGTCGAAAATTAGGAATAATTAACAAACCATACCGGTACTCCTTTCATCTCATATTATATAATTTTTTTGGCAAAAAAATTTGTCTCATAATACATGATTTTTTAGAATACCAATATAATATCAATTTTCTTTTTCAGTCACACCTTTCATTATTTAATACTATCTCTTCTTATAATTTTACTTTTTATGTTTCCAATGTCATTAATAAATGACAATTTGATAAACTAACTCACAATCTCTCTTTCTCGTACAAAATTAACTACATTGCTTAATTCCTGTGCCACAACCTTAAAACGACTTATAATATAGGACGGAGAGAGTACTTCCATAGTTATTAGTATCAGTTACTTTTGTGTCAAACATCCTCCCTCCATGTCACCTGAGTTATTTTTCCTCTTGTCAGTGAGTGACACTCTGAAATGAATTTCCCTGATTGGATTCGATTCTATTTAAATGATATTATTGTTCCAAATTGTGATGGTGATTTGAATGAATTAATAGAAGATTCTCGGTGGTTGATAACCAGGACGCTCATGAGGTAAGCTTTGATGCATGACCCCATTGAGTTTTGTTCCAACATCTTGTTACTCATTGACACGTCATTTTTTATATTTTAAATATTTTACAATAATTTAGATATATTATACTAATTTACGATCTCAACCATGAGATTGGTATATTAAGCTCTAAAATATCTAAATGTCGAAAAATGTGGGACCAGTAGCCTTTGAAGTATCTCACAAATACAACATTCCTCCACATATTTCAAAAGTTTTAAACTAAAAAAATTAACGAAAAATTTGTCTCGATCAATATTTGATGAGTTGAATCCAGTGAAGAAAGTTTTATGAACCAGATTTAAGTTGATAAACATAACACAAAATGATATAGTTAAACAAAATTTATGAATAGAGACACTTTACCTGTGTTAGATGTCCACTAATCACACCACACCCCCAAAACACTTGTATTCATAAGTGCTCAACACTTATGAATTGATGAGTTGAATCCAGTGAAGAAAGTTTTATGAACCAGATTTAAATTGATAAACATAACACAAAATGATATAGTTAAACAAAATTTATGAATAGAGACACTTTACATGTGAATTTGTGAATTTGTGTTGCGCATTTAGGGGGAGTACTCTTTTCTTTCTAATGTTTTTTCCCTAATGAGGGTTTTGCATCAGAAAATTTTAACGAGACTCCATATCACTTTCTTTTGCTTAAAAAAAGTTTTTAATTTGATCTCTCCTTTGCTTTTTTGTTTAGAAATGGTTCATATTGTGTTGCAAGATGGTCTCTTTTTAATTTTTGATTTGAAATAATTCCTTATTTTGCAAAAGTCATATCTCAATATCATTCCCACTTTTGTTTCAAAATAGTCACTTATTTATAAGAATTGAAGAAAGAGACTTCAACAATGCCAAAGCAATTTGATTTTTTAATCTTTGTTTTTTTATAAGCAAAAGGATTGTATTAAGGAGAGAACAAGAGGTATTCCAACTCGTACAAAAACTTGAGGCTTCGTTAAAACTCCTTGGACCAAAACCTCGTGGAAAAAACATCCAAAGAGGTAAAATAGTACTCGATCCAAGGAGAACGAGACAGAGAATCCAAAACTAGAAGGTAGAAGCCAATTACAGCCTACAAGGAGGTCAAACAAGCCTATGGGTTCTTGTTCCCCATCAATCCAAAATGTAAATAGTGATTTTTGTGTGAACCAAGTATCACCTGTGCACAATTACAGAAACTAATTCCTCAAGAATATGTATCACAAGTTAATATAATGTGTGTATCGTTTTTAGAATAAAATAATATTCATTTATTTACTTACAAAACTTAAATCAATGTGATCCATTGGTACCGCAAGATGAGTGTAATAAGTTAGTCAATGGACCTTATGGGCATGAACGAGGCCATGTGAAGTTTGGTGCAGATGCAACAGCTAGCATGCATGGCCATACTAACAGCCACGAAGGAAGAACCAAATCCGAAATTAATTTGCACCAAAAACAGACAAAAACACTTTACTCCAACATCAAAGAAAGGGGACCCAGTGGCTCATGCCACGATGCCAACCAATCCACATTCATTCATCCCCTCGTGTGGGTTTGGTCCCCGAGGCTCCTACCACTCCACAGTAAAACCCCCTTGGTCCTACGTGCCTGGCCTCTCTAGTCGTACTAATAATACTACTCTACTTTCCACACCAACTCACCAACCCTTCATATCACCCGTGCGATATTAATAAGATGGATATAAATATAATCATGTGACATACCCCACCACCACCACCACCACCACCACCACCACCACCACCACCACCAACCCCTCCCATATATTTGCATATTGGAAACTCAATTTAATTCCCATCAAATTTCACTTTTTTTTTCTATGCATATTGAAAATTCAAAAGTCCATCCTTATTTTAAATAGTGGGAATTGTTGGGGAGTCCAAGAGCAACAAGTTAGCCAATGAACCGGACCGTCAAAGAGATTTAACTCCACTTTAATGCATTTTTAGAGACATATTTAACTCACTTTTAGAGCAATTATATACTAATTATACAAATTATTTATATTCATCTTGGTTAATTGATCACTTGGCTAATAGTCTAAAAAATTTAGTTAATTGATGTTGTAAATTAGTTTTTCTCTATTTTTGTCTAAAAATATATGTCTATATAACATTGTTGAATTAAAAAAGGGTGTGGTGGAATGATGATTGGAAACAAACCATCGGGTGTAAAAAAAGAAAGGACGTTAAAAAGCTAAAGGAAAATAACAAAAAGGCATTGTCACGTGGCTTTAGCTTGGAGAGAAAGTTGAATTGGTTAAAACCCTAGGCATATCCTTATAAATAGGAAGGTGGAAATTAAAAGAGAGGAAGTCGTGAATAGCATAGGAGCGGCACACACCACCTTACGCAAGAATTAGAATTAGAGCCGCAGCAACAACAACAAGACGACGAGACGGTGAGAGTGAGGAGTTCGGGTACCGTTCTTGACACCGTGAGAGAGCTTTGGAGCAGAAGAAGGAGATTGAAGACAAAGATTAAGACTTTCTCTATTTTCGGGTTATTCTTATCTTTTGTAATTACTTACCTATTTCTATTTTATTGTTCTTAATTATTATGGATCTCTAAATCATCTTACAGGTGTCTTAGGTGAATCTTGCTGCTAGCTAGAGACATTTTATGTTCTAATTTACGGATTGAATTCCTATTTTTATTTCAATTAATACTGTCCTATTATTTTTATCACATGATTAGGATTAACTACCCTTTGCATGTTTATAATCAATTAGTTGATCAGCGAACGTACTGCAATTAGTTGGTGGACCTATAGGATAATTGTGACTATAATTAGGGCATTACCAAACCATAATTTAGTCTTCCAATCATTCAACCTTTTTGCTCTTTATGTTTTTCCTGAATTTAAATTCTTGCATGACTTTTAGGAAAAAGAATATTAATCGCGAATGACCAAACGGATTAGCAGCTTTAGTAAAGAGATTGATAGTTGAATTAAAATAAAGGAATTCAGGTTGAATTAAACATAGGGAAATCGAAGCTTGCAAGTGAAACCGTGACCCTAGGCTTCTCTCCATTGAATTAATTCTCACACTTTATTGCTCTTTATTATTGTTCTTTATTTCTGTTACAACTCAAATATTTGATCGTCTAAATAATAATAAATCTCGATTAGTTTGGTACTTGTTAGTTAATCTTTGCGGAGACGATATCTTTTATACTACTTTTGCGAAGGAGTACCCTTGCTCTAAGTGTGTCTTTGACGCAACAAGTGTACTCTTTCGCAGAAGTAGTATATAAGATTATCGTATCTACAAGGATTAATTAACAAGTACAAAACTAGTCGAGATTTGTTATTATTTAGACGAACAAATGATTTGATGATTATAATAACGAAATAAAAAGAAATAAATAGCAAGAATTAAAATACAAGTTTAATAAATGGTGAGAAGCCAATGATATACGATTTCACTTGCAATCTTCGATTCCCACATGTCTAATCCTACCTAAATTCCCTTATTTTACTTAATTACCAATCTATTTAATAAAACTATTAATCTGTTTGGTCATTCGCGATTAATATTCTTTTTCCTAAATTAACCTTTGTTTGGTCATGCAAGAATTTAAATTCAGGAAAAACATAAAGAGCAAATAGGTTGAATGATTGGAAGACTAAATTATGGTTTGGTGATGCCCTAATTATAGTCTCAATTATCCTATAGGTCCACCAACTAATTGCAGTACGGTCGCTGATCAACTAATTGATTATAAACATGCAAATGGTAGTTAATCCTAATTATGTGATAAAAACAATAGGACAATATTAATTGAAATAAAAATAGGAATTCAACTCAGAAATTAGAACATAAAAATGTCTCTAAGCAAACAAGATTCACCTAAGACCCTAGAAGAGGATTTATGTATCCATAATAATTAAGAACAATAAAATAGAAATAGATTCATGAAATTACAAAGATAAGAATAACCTGAAAATAGAGAAAGTCTTAATATTTGTCTTCAATCTTCTTCTTCTGCTCTAAAGCTCTCTCACGGTGTCAAGAACGGTACTCGAACTCCTCACTTTCACTGTCTCGTCGTAAGGTGGTGTGTGCCGCTCTATGCTATTCACGGCTTCCTCTCTTTTAATTCCCACCTTCCTATTTATAAGCCTAGGGTGGCTTTTAAGTTGCACAAATTGAGGTTTTTGTGTATTGTGCCCAAGTGTGTTAAATACCATTGATTTGGAGGCAAAAAATTTTAATGGCCAAGATGAAAGTTGGGTACTTGTTTTGACTGTTTTATGTAAATTTTAATTTATTTTCTTTTAAGGATCTCAATTATTGGTTTATTGTGACAATGGTTTTTTGACTATCAATAATCTTCTTCTCCCCACTCCGTCTTCCTCCCATCTCCTTGTCTGACTATATTTTCTTTTTGTTTGTGATTGGCTGATTGCCATTAAAGGAACTGATAAACTCTAAACCTTCATCATCACTAGTTCCTTCTTCTTCACACATTCTTCTATATCATCATTGACACTTGCAGCAAAACGTGATTCCCCTAGTTGAAATCTAGATACTAGAAATAGGATCCTGATGAGGATGGTATAGAAAAACATCAACATTCCAGAATCTAATATCCCCAAATCTTTGAAAGCTGAAATTTTAGCACCAAAGATAGCATTACTTATTAATTACAAAAACTAAAAGTGACCTAAAAATAGAAAAAAATGGTGAAATGGGTATGAATCAAAATTACAACTTTGGAAGAATCGGAGCGTGAGCCACGCCGAGGAAAAAAAAAAAAAAAAACTAAGAAGGCGATGGTTCCTCCTGATAAGGAGAGAATTTATCAGGGAATTTATTTTCTACCTAAAAATAATAGAATAATGAGGTAATCAAATGTTAGCGAAAATCTCCTCCTTCTTTCTTCACTTTCTTCGGTACCTTGTAACCATGACGATTTTGCCTTCTTCACTCTTCGATTTTGCCTTCTTCTTCTCTCTTCACTTTCAACATCCAAGCAAAATAATGAAAAACAAAATAAAGGTTAAATAATGAAAAACAAAAATAAAAGTTAAATAAAAAAGTGAATGTCAGCCTTCAGCGTCAGTCTTTATTAGATAAAAAACAAAAATGGTGTGGGGCTTCATTGTGTATTATTAAAGTTTTGGGAGACAAAATAATAAAATGCATAATAACCTGTTGTAGAACCTGCAACCTGCTACAACAAGGAAAAATGAACTTGGGCACAATACACAAAAACATCAATTTGTGCCAACTTAAAAGCCACCTTTTACCAATTCAACTTTCTCTCCAAGCTAAAGCCACGTGACAATGCCTTTTTGTTATTTAATTTTCCTTTAGCTTTTTAACGTCCTTTCTTTTTTTACTTAGGTCTTTGATTTTTCCACGTCCCCTCCTACTCAAAACACGCCCCATAAGGGTGTGAAATAACCAAAAGACCAGTTAAAGTGTCTTTTTTTTAAGAATTTTCACGTGTTCGAATACGGGTCTTCGAACTGATTCGAATGACATCGGTCGAGTGTGTTAAATTTTGACTTCACACTCTCTTGGGCGTTTTTCACCTGTTTGCATGAGGTCATGCGAACCTGTTTGCATGACCTTGTTCGAACGACATCGTTCGAGTGTGTTAAATTTTGACTTCACACCCTCTTGTGCGTAATTTTGCCTGTTCAAACAAGGTCGTTCGAACCGTCGTTTAACACGTCCTCGCAGTGTTTCACGCGAGGTTATTTTTGGAATAAAATTTGTTAAGGGTGTGCAAAGTAGGAGGGGGAGTGGGAAAAGTAAAACCCTTTAATTAAGGTCTAGAGTACCAAACTCAATGAGTCACTCACGACACTTTTCCTCTGATCATGAGTGGGCTTGATTCTTTAAGGTTTTTTTTTTGTACCCCCACCCTCTCCCCTTAAACCCCCACCCACGCTGAAATTTCCAAAATGCCCTTCAAAAAATCTGTTTTTTTCACTAAATTACACGAATCGTATATATCTCTTTTGGGGCATATATACGATGGGTAAAAATTTGACATCGTATATATGTTCAGTGTGAGTATATACAATTGATGCGTTTTAAGTCAATCGTATATACGCAAAATGAACTTATATACGATGGGTAAAAATTTGACATCGTATATATGTCCCAAAAGAGATATATACGATGGGCTTTGTTTTTGTTAATGAGCTTTGATTTTATTACGATTATAATTTGAAGTCTCGCGATTTGATTAACATCAACGGTGTAGATATATTGGATAAAGTAAACGCAGCGATAATTACAAAAACGCGATATAATATATATACACGTGTAATACAAAAATGTGTGAATCTATCTACAAGTCGTCAATAGAATCATCGGCTAAATCTATACATCTAGACGCATCACTTTGGAGTGGGAGGCCGCGCGGGAGGAAACATAGATCGCCATAGGTAAAACGTCCGGCATACGGATGCAACCATGAAGCGCACTCCGGTAAGTAGTGATGGTACCACCGTGGGGCAATAGGAGGCAACGGACAAGTGGGAGAGATTGAAAGATGCAACCAGTGTAGATTTTGCTCGTTCGTAATGCGGATATGATTTTCAACTTAGATGAACCGTAAGTGTCTCTCAAAGGCGGATAAGTTGAAATTCATAGGTAAAGAAAAGCAACCAATGCAACATTATACCGTTGTTGCAACCATATATACCCCATCTCGAGCAAATCAAACCACTTTGACTCGGTGGACGTCCAGTATGACTCGATAGTTAAAGCTTTGCGAAGCTCTCTAACGATCGCTTCTTCCCAAACATGTCGAATACAAGGTTTCCACCCCTTTGTTTCTGAATCAAAGCTTGCTAATCGAGGCCGTGAGTCCTCACCCATGTCAAGTCCAACCCCGATCGCTCTAAAGCCGCGATTCTGGTCACCTTCAACATCAACAATTTTTTCAACATAGTTGCGCGCGTGTCTTTGGAAGAAACGGTAAGTGGATTTTAGTCTCACCGTCGTGATAATACTCTAAAGCACCCTAAGATAATTTGGTTGACCATTGTGTAGGAATTTTGGAAGCCCCGATTCTTCATCTGCTTTTACCCTCTCATCCACGTGCTCCCACCCGTAAGGATCACGCTTAGCATCAAAAAATTTCCTTTTTTCTTCTTTTTGGTGCACCTTTCGCTCGACTTTTGATTTAGGTGCAACCATAGAAGAAGTAGAAGGAAAGCTATCTCATTCAAATGCCTCTTAATAAGAAACTTCTCCTCCTCACTCACTTTATTAAATCTTGCCAAGATAGCATCAAACGGTAAGAAATATCGCATCCGGATGATTTATCCGAGTGGATTTATCATCTATTGCATCCAAACTCAATCTGTTTCCAAAGATCATCAACAACAAAGAAGCGGAATAGAATTGTCGGAAGCATGAAAAATACCTATCTCACAAGCACAAGGAAGTAGATGCGTATTCCTTTGAATGCACCAAGATCGCCTTTGTCGTATCCAACCCCATATTTCGACCTTTCAAACTCCTTAACCATGTGTCTCAAAGCAGAGATAAAGAAACAAATCCTTGAAGATTTTTAAACAATGGAATATTGGACTTGACTTCAATTCTGGCGATGCTTCGTTGAAAAGACCCGATAATTTGATCAAAATGTATTGCCAAAGATGTCATCAATAGATATCAAACATTTTGATAGATCACCCTTCAAGTCTTCAATCGTCTTTTCAAAGACCAATGCAAGGATTCCGCTCAAAAATAATAAACAAGTGTCAAAAAAAATCGAGTAACGGATAGAAATAATAAACAAGTGTCAAAGAAATTTAATCGACAAAAAAAAAATATGTCCACGTGTCAAAAAAAATCGAGTAATGGATAGAAATAATAACCAAGTGTCAAAGAAATTTAATCGACAAAAAAAAAATATGTACACGTGTCAAAAAAATCGAGTTTCGGATAGAAATAATAAACAAGTGTCAAAGAAATTTAATCGACGAAAAAAAACATGTCCACGTGTCAAAAAAAATCGAGTAACGGATAGAAATACCTGTTGGTTGTGGAATTCCCCAAGTGTGGGATATGGTTAGTCCATGCTGAGATAAATCGCTCCTTGTGCGTTGTCAACCATGTGTCGTGCACATATTTAATGAGAGCGGGTTTATCCAGAGCAAGCAGCCTCAAAAAACTTCAGATTAGATAGATACATCGACTCATCAATGTAATCAATAATACATAGCCGAGAGATTCGACCTCCTCCCGCCTATCCTTGTGAACCAACTCCTTAATCTTCGCTTTGACATTTTTTGTAACATGCCAATGACACAATAAATTTGTAGCAGCAGGAAAGACATCAAGAATAGCAGACATACAGCCGAGATCTCTGTCTGTCAAGAAAACCTGAGGATGAATAGAATGCAACTCACATATACCTCGCAGCTGCTCCAATACCCAAGAAAAATGAATAGCAAGCTCCAAATTTCAATATAAGCAAATGCAACGTGGAAGCTTATCTCGGTGTTTGTGACTCCCACAATCTGTAGAAGAGGCAAATTATATCTGTTGGTCTTGTAGGTTGAGTCAAGAATGAGAACTTTGGGAAACAACTCGAGCAACTTTATAGAAGTGGGATGAGCCCACATGATATCACCGACGACATCGAGTTGCGGAATCTTTCTAGACCAACATAGATAATTATGGGATTCAATCAATCTCAACACCTCCCGAATGTTCGTTCTAGGACCCTCTTTGTAGACCTGGTGTTTGTGGACGCTTATAAACTTGACGAAGACTAGTCACATTCTCCTGATCTAGCTTCTTCAAAGCGATAATAGTAGCTTTCGGTCCGACATCAAGATCCGCATGCTCGTTAACGGATCCTTTTGCGCGCTTAGACGGGCGCCCAAATAAACAAGTACCAATGGAAGTTTTGAGCAACTCGTGCGTGTGTCTACCACATTTAACTCTCACACACCAACCCCACGACGAAGAGTGCAAGTAGCTTTCAATCTAAAAGACGACCTCTCCTTTTTAGAACCGAAAACCCTTGAATCATTAGTAAACCCGCCTTGTTTCTCACAACCAAAAACAATATTATCTCGCTTTCCTCTCTTTCACCGCTTTCTCGGATCTCACAATAACAACAACTACACCGATAGTTCTACCAACAGCTTTGGCCCACTCCTCCACAGCCTGCCGTGTAGAAAATATCTACAAAATATATAATTTACTAAGTACTTAAGTAATTTAATTCCATTTACCAAACTTGAGTAACAAAAATATACCGTATCCGTCGTGAAAGTCAGTGTAGTATCAATATCAACAGAGCCAACCGAGAGCTCATCTCTGCACAGAGAAGCGGTCAATATCTGCTCCAACAAAACAGATAGCAACTCAGAAAAAGCGAAAAAATAGCCCGATCGTATATACCTCCTCAACCATGTATATACGATGGGTATTTTTTTCACATCGTATATACATGGCCCAGATGTATATACAATCAGATCTTCAAGCACACTCGTATATAACCTATATACGATGGGTAGTCAACGAAGCATTTAATAATGCAATCGTATATATGTCTTGAAGGACATATATACGATGAGTAGTCAACGAAGCAATTAATAATGCAATCGTATATATGTCTTGAAGGACATATATACGATGGGTACTTTTTCAGGTCAGCGTTAAATATTAAATGTAATCGTATATACCTTCCATTGAGGTATATACGATGTGTATTAATGTGGGTCCCAGTCAGAGTGAATTTAATGAAAGTCAAAATGTGATTTATGGCAGGGGTAAAATTGGAATAACAATAATGGGTGGGAGGGGATGGGGTGGGGGTATAAAAAAACAAAGCCATTCTTTAATTGGGATGAGCTCATTCACATTGTGTGCTTGTCCAAGTCTTTGCTTGTTTTCTTCTTTTTGTTGGCCCACACACATATATATTTGATTGTGTTGAGGGGCTTTAAATTAGACTTTCATTCTTTTTAGTTATTTTCTTCTTTCTGCAAAATATGCAAATTAAGTCAATAATTTGTATAATTAGTATATAATTGCTCTAAAAGTGATCCAAACATATCTCTAAAAATGCACTAAAGTGGAGTTTATCATTTGGACATCACATCTCCACCCAAAACCTTAAGGCGTCAGATATATAGGTCTCATCTCTTATATATCTTTCATGAAGCTCATTCATAGCCAATGTTAGACTAACTATCACACTTGAATTTCCAATCTCTTCCCCTAAGCGTGAGTCACCCACATTACTATATATAGTTGATCCAAACCAGGATCCACTCCCGCTCCCACACCAAACCGAACCATGGCTCTAGTGCCCCTTGTTGGGGATTCGGGGAAGCACCGGGAGCAACAACAAGCTAGTCAATTAACCAGACCATCAAAGAGATTTGGATGCTACATCTCCACCCAAAACCTTAAGGTGTCAGGTATATGGATCCCCCTATCTTATATATTGATAAATTCTTACTTTACTTAAAAATATTAATCACTTCTAAGCATTTATTAGACTCAAACTATAATATTAGATTAAATTCTCACCCCCAAAAATTAGTTATCCTTAAATTTTGTTTATTTAGGTGAAAAACTGTCTTTAGAGATCAACAAAGACCAGAACAAGTGAATTGAGGCATGCACAAATTTTGGCAGTAGCTTGGCTATCCAAGACTAGCTTAGCAAGTGAAGTCTGACATTGCTTCACTTTGAAGAATTCCAGTAGATACCTTTCTCTGTCTTGAAGAAAGGAGACCAGCGGCTTAGCAACTCTACCAGTAGCTTATCTAGTGGCGCTTGGCTTTTCTGACACATGAGATCATCAACTTAGCAACTTTGTCAGTAGCTTAGCTAGAGGCACCTGACATTACCTCATCCTTAAGGTTTCTAGTTGAGACCTTTCTTCATGCTAAAGGCAGGGAACCAGTAGCTAAGCTACCCAGAATGCTAGCTAAGCTACTGGACTGTACAAAATTCTATATAACGGGGGCTGGACTCGAATTTGAAAAAAAAGGTACATATTCACATACAAAACCTAAAGGACGACAAAATTGAAGTATTTGAAGGTTTTCCATCATCTTGAGGGATCAAGGGTGTTAGATCTTGAGGTTTTCATCTTTTCTATCATTTGTATGATGGCTACCATGAAAATGGATAGCTAAACCCTCTTTGTTGGGATTAGAAGTAACTATACTTTCACTTATATTTCTGCTTTGATTCATATATATATATATATATATATATATATATATATATATATATATATATATATATATATATATATATATATATATATATATATATATATATATATATTCATTTTATGCATTGATTCAAAGATCTATTCTTGTTCTTAATGCTAGTTGTAGATTGATCACCTATAACTTGATCTTAAATTTGACGTTGGATTGGAAAATAAATATTGAATCTTGTTGTAGATTAAATCACCTAAAAAGCTACATATTTAGGAATGAAATTTAGTTTTCTGGTCATATAATCATCTGAACTTAATGCAATTGTTTACTTAAATAGCCGAGGAATCATTGTTTAGGTAGATTAATTGATGATTTCACCTTGTCTAAGGAATTAACAAATAAAAGGGTTGAAAATCTCAATGGCCGTTCACTCTTACCAATTATTTCCTTGGCACACTAGTGAAACAAATTTTTTATAGTATGGTATGTTGTAGTTAAGTTTCAATGCTATAAGTAGTTTGAAAGTTTACTTCCAAAAGGCCCCTAGTGATATTATAACTATCGGAAGTTGACTTTTTGACATGGTTATTTAACGGGGGAAATATTTAAATAAACTCACGGAGGTGTATTAGCAAAGTTAAGATCGCAAGTAGTAAACCACCTCATTTTCAATCAGCAAAAAAAGGTATGCAACTAGCAAACCACCTCATGAAAGTGTATTAGCAAAAATAAAGAGTACAAGTAGCAAACTAGTTTCTATTCGGCTTAATTTTTGAAGAGATTTTTTTTATCGGCCCTACCACTGACTTTTGGGCCCATGCTTCGTACAACTCTCCCTCTACTCACTAGAACTCCCCTTTTTGGTGTGAAAAGACCAAAAGCCCTTACTGAAAATTAGTTTTTATTGTTTTTAAAACATTAAGTACGGTTCGGCGCACGCTTGATCGAATCTCGCTGCGCCGAACCAGTCAAAATTTACTCAGAGACCCCAAATTATGTTTTGACTAGGTTCGACCAAGCATGTGCCGATCCAATCGATCAGACGTGCGCCGAACCCTCTCCACCGTCCAGTCAACGGCTAATTTTTTTAATTCTCCCCAACGGGTATAGTTTTAACGATTTCGATTGTTTTAAATCAATGACTCACGTTCGATCACACCTATTATAGATAAGTGCAACAAGTCATACAAACCGAAAAAGTCTAAAAGAACAATTCGTGCAATGAATAAATCGAATCGTTAAAAATTAGTTAAAATTAAACAACTAGTGTTAGCCATACTAGTGTTAGTAAAGAACAAATCGAATCGTTAAAAATCAGTTAAAATTAAACAACTAGTGTTAGTCATACTAGTGTTAGTAAAGAATAATTCGAATCGTTAAAAATCAGTTAAAATTAAACAACTAGTGTAAGCCATACTAGTGTTAGCAAAGAATAAATTGAATCGTTAAAAATCAGTTAAAATTAAACAACTCAGCATCTAGCAACAATCAGGTAGGTTCAACCGCCTCGCCAGTGCAAACCGGTTCGACTCACGCTTGGTGAACCATTGATTTTAAAAGGTTCGCGCAGACGCATGGCCGAACCGTAATTAATGTTAAAAAAATGTTTTACATCCAGGTGTATTTTGGGAATAAAGGGTGATATGGGGTGTCTAGTGAGTAGAGGGGGGTTGTACGAAGCATGGACCGACTTTTGTCTAGCCAAACCCATTGCCAAAGTTGGGTTGGGTTAACGCATCACAATATTGGCCCATACTACCTACAAACCCAACTACTTACTTAACACCCTCAACGCTCAAATATTCTAAAAAAACCTTTATATGAAACGCGCTTCCAAACTCCCTCATACTGCAATTCGGCTTGGTACGATACCTTAGTATCGAACCTGGAACCGGTTTGGTACTAAAGTATTGTACTTGACTTTTGTGAAAACTAAATATACGGTACCATAATATAGTACCTTTTTTAAACTGTGTTGCATGTGGTGATGTCTTAGTGCTTTGATTTTTGTAGCTGTTTCCATAAATTTCAGAAATAAATTTCTAGAAATCTTTAGAAGATTACTCAAAAAGGAAAAAAAATAGAAGAGGAATGTTGTGGTGTTTTTTGAAAAGCCTATATAAAGGCTTTGATAGCAATGTTTTAAATAAATCAAGCTGATAAAGGTTTTGATAGCAGTGTCAGAAATAAATCAATTGAACTCAAGATACATAGGAAGGAAAAATCTCTTCCTCTCATTTCTTTCGTGACAGTGTGTGTTTCAATTTTTTGATATCAATGAACGAAAGGAAATTCTTGGATTTTATCATGCATTTGGTAATATAAGATCAGTCTTGTTAAAATTACATTCAGAGCTGTGATTTCTGCATGTACCTATTAAAAATTCTGCAAAGGGGGGTGGGGAGTTTGACAAAAATTGTGCCACAGTACTATGCTACCATACTCGTTGAAAACCAGAAAAAAAGGAAGCGCTTAGAACTATTTTGTTCATTAATGGTATTTAACTAGTGAACAATTTAGGATAATGTAGTCATAGGGTTTAGGGGTTTTCCTTCAAAAACAATTTCTCCCTTCCAAATACTCCGAAGAGTTAACAATGCGTTTGACATTTCAAAGGAAAGGTTAGTTTGATATTTTAAAGAAAAGGTTAGCAACAGCAGAAGAATTTCGTGTGCTTTTTGTGTTCTCTTCAATTAGTTTGATGAGAAAGTTAAGCTTGCAGGCTACGTCAATGTAGGTAACCTTGTTTTAATTAGTTTTTTGATCAATATGAATTCCTCTTGGCTTGTGAGAATAAGCTCTGGTGTCAGGTTCTAGATGGCAGGGGGTGAGTTAACAAGTGGTAATGCTATTGTGAAAGCTTCTTAAGCATATCATAAATTTGTGGAATTTTTTTTTGTAGATGACCGTAGCTATTGGGCCATTGGAGATGGTATAGCATTTCGTCTGATTCTTGATTGTGTCTCGGGTATTAACTTCGTGACGTTAGTAATCCAGTGCCAACTAATTTCCTTCAGTTGAAAGTCTATGACTAATTTCCTTCAGTTGAAAATCTCTAATGGCTAATGACCTTAATAACCTTGATCATGGTTTTTGGAAGGCTATATATATGCGGCGTTTACGTGTCCCATAGAGATTGAGAAGCTTGCTCGCTTCTCCACTCACGCTAGATTTTTGTCAAAAAGAGCGCTTTATATAAGCGTGACTTTAAGTAAAAACGACACGGATGGCCAAAACAAATTAACCCATACCAAAGACTTTTTAAAAAATGATGCCCATCGCTTTAACGCACTAGCCATACCCAACGCTTTTTAAAAAACGTTGGGTATGGCTTCACGCGTTCTCCCAATACCCAGCGCTTTTTAAAAAACGATGGGTATGGCTTCACGCGTTCTCCCAATACCCAGCGCTTTTTAAAAAACACTGGGTATTGGGAGAACGCGTTCTCACACATCACTTTCTTACCTCTCTTCTCTCAAACCCTCACACAACCACTTCTTTGCCCTCAACCTCCGCCTCCTCCCTCAACCTCTGCCTCCTCCCTCAACCTCTGCCTCCTCCTCTCTTTTTTTCTCATCTCTCATTCATGTTCAGCGTTGTCAGCACCACCATCACACGGATTCTGATCGAGACTCTTTCTCTCTCGGTACTGATCCACCGCTCACCACAGGACTGCCTCGTGGTGGTTCCGTTCGTCCCTCCTTCTCCAAACGCACCTGGCATTTTTCGCCTCAGCATTCGTGTTCTCTCCTTCCATCGCAAGTGAGTAACAGTTTTGAGCATTCTATGTTGTTGCATTTTGTTGAAAAACATATTCTTTTATTTGGTTGAATCTTTCTGAACTGATGATTGTTGAAAGGGTTGTTCCTCTTCTTCTTATTGTTAGATTCTGTTCTTATTTGAAGTTTTTGTAAATTTGCCTAAACTAAGTTTCAGTGTGCACATCAACTGTTAGTTAAAATGCCCAAACCAAGTGCAGAATTTTTTTTTCTTTTCAGAGTTGGGCGTACAAACTGAATACTTGTTAAAATGATTTTCAACTTCAACCATCTCTCCATCTCTCACTCACTTGAATCCATCTCTCCATCTCTCACCCACTTGAAGTTGAAGGTATAGAGGTTCGATCTTTCTTCGTTTTTATATTTCTTTCAAATCTTCGTTATTTCTTTTGCTAGGTTGAAGGTTTATCATTTTTTTTGGTTGTAAATGGTGTTTGTTTATGTGTTGCAAATCTACTTTTTTCTAGATTAGGGTTTTGGATTTTGATATGCTTTTCTTTTAGATTAGGGTTTTCCCAGTCAGGATTTGTTATTTGTTCTCTCATTTCTGCTTAAAATTTTTATTTGTGATATGACTTTTTTTATTAGGGTTTTGTAATAATCTGTTTTAGTGTTAGGTTTTTATAAAAGTTTTGTTTTTTCGATTTTAGTTTCTAGTTAACTCTTTTGCTTTCACTTTCAGTTTTTTTCTATTTTAGTTTATTTCTGGTTTGGTATTTTACTAGTTTTATCTTTACTAATTTGACCCTGTTTTTTATTTTCATGGATGCTAAACATGGTGAAGTTGGTTTCTTTGTCTTGTGAAGCACGAGCAACTACGAAACTACCAAACAGGTTGGAGATTCGCTACTGTGGCTCTTTAATATTTTCATCTTGTCCCTCTTGTGTTAATTTATAACACTTTGCTTAACACTTAACTATATGAAAGTATGCTTCAGATTTCATTTATGATAGTGTGACAACGTGATAAAGCTATATTCTCAAGTAAAGAATACATACATATGAATACATATAGTGTTCATAAAGTGATCAGAATATAGTGTTATAATAGTGTTCAGAATATATATGTATTCTTTACTTGTATGCTTAACTATATATGTATTCATAGTGTTCTTTACTAATATGTTGCTATTGTATTAATTGCCTTTATTTGTTTTCCAGATTTACCACATTTTGCTTTTTTGGAGTCACTCATGACTCAGTGTGACCCAAATTCAATATCATGCCTAATGGATATTGCAGCTCAAAGACATATATGACACAAACCTTCATTTCTGATTCTGTTTTGATGGTAGATATTTTCTGTTTCTGTTACTCTATTATGTTGTGTGATTCTGTTTGTTTTTAAATGTTATTAAAAATCTGTTTTGTGATTATGTTCAGTTGGTTGATGCTTCACTTTGGTGGAAATGAAAGAGGATCCCATAAGCTGCCTTCAGATTCTCTTATTGGTGTGTATACTCAGTATGTTCTTCTTGTCTCTCAAATCTATTATGTTTTGTGATTTTGATTGCTATTATAATTTTGTTTTCTGATTATGTTCAGTTGGTTGATGTTTTCACTTTGGTGGAAATGAAATAGCAATCCCATATGTTGCCTTCTCATTCTCTTGCTGGTATTTTTTTTTAAAGTTCTGCATCTCCATCTAGTATTATTGGTTCGGTGAATGTAAGATATTCCAATACTGTTAATCTATGCATTTTTCAGGAGGGTGGAAGAAAGAAGTAATGTTGGATTGTATCTGGTTCACACATGAAGGATTTACATATTTGGTTGTGTTATTGATGTTTAAATTTGTTTTTTGAACTTTACTTTGGGCTGTAATTAATTATTGGGCTGTAATTTGGAGAGACAAGGAAGTCCACAATCTTTAATGTGTCAAAGTTTATACATACATATATATATATATATATATATATATATATATATATATATATATATATATATATATATATATATATATATATATTACAATTTTTGTTGTTGGCTATAGTTTGAATTTGGTTCATGAATTGGATAATGTAACTTGTTAGCTAATTAGTTTTATATATATGTTGATAAGTATACATATATGGATTTGATTGGATTGTATTGTTGTATATGATCAGGTAAATTGCAAATATAAAAAGGAAAATACACAAAACAGAAAAAAATTAAAAAAAAGTAAACAATGGGCAGCGCTTTTAATGAAGTGTTGCCTATAGTAGGACAGGTTTGGGCAATAGGCAGCGTTTTTTAGGGAGCGCTGCCTATCTGAGAATGCATTTGGGCAATGGGTAGCGCTTTTTAGGGAGCGCTGCCTATCTGAGGACGCATTTGGCAATGGGTAGCGCTTTTTAGGGAGCGCTGCCTATTTGAGGACGCATTTGGCAATGGGTAGCGCTTTTTAGGGAGCGCGCCCATTGTTGGAGTGGAATGGGCAATGCGCGCTCCGCGCATGCGCTAAAAAAGCGCTGCCCATAGATGAAAAAAAGCGCTGCCCATCCCCTAAATCTGTTGTAGTGCTCGTTCATAACAGACTACTCACAAATCATCGTAAAGCCATAATGCATTTGGGTGATGGTTACTGCAATCGTTGTCCTGGCTTGAAGACACTATTCACGTCTTTAGGGATTGTCGGCGTGCGATTAATCTTTGGGTGGGGCTTGTAAAAAATTCGGCTTGTAGCAATATTTTTGGAGGAAATCTTCAACACTCGATTGAGTTTAATTTAAACAGAATAATGGGAAGTTGCTTGATTTTGAGTGGCTAGATTTCGGGTCACGACGTGTCATGCTCTGTGGAGTTGGAGGAATAAAGAAGTCCACGAAGTGAACGTCAATAGACCAACACGCCATCAGAATCTCATTTATAGGTTGGTTCGGTAGTACTCCCTCTGTTGTTTCTTCAACTGGTGTGAGACTAGTTCGTGACAATATATGGACTGAGGTTTGTTGGGAGCGCCTCCTGTTGGTTGGTGGTGTCCCAACACTGAAGTTGCTGCTAAACATGGAACTCGAATTGCTGGTTGTGAGGGGATTGTTCAGAACAATATGGGAGAGTGAATTGGTGAATTTCTGCTTTGGAGGCTGAGCTTTAGGGTATTTTGGAGGGTTGAGGTTGTGTTGGGTTAATAATTGTAAACCAGTCATTGTTTAGGTGGATTATGCTGGTGTTTGCTCTATCATTCAGGATGATTTGGCGGGGCGTGTTTTGGGGTGGAGTCTTGTTTAGAGGAATTCATATATGATGTATTTGGAGTGGGACCCGAATTTGTGCCTATCTACTGCTCACAAGTTAGCTTCTCTAGATTGTAGTTTCCAAGGGTCCTTGATTTTGTTTGAGCAATGTCCACCATCTGTAGGACCTCTTTTGCTCAGTGATAATATAGGAATCTCCATTCCCAATTGTATCTCGTGTTAGTTGTTTTGCTTTTAGGACGGTAATCCCCATTTCTTACAAAAATAAAGGAAGAAGCTATATTTTTGGCCTAAACTGAGAGTCCTAAATGCTACTTAACTATAATACTAAAAATCACCCCCAAACAAAGATCTACACTAGATTTATACAAATAAACCACCTTTGATTTTACCAATATACTCCTTCTATCTAAAAGACACCTTAAATATTTAAGGGCAAAAATGTAATAAATCTTTCTACTTTTCCCACACTTTCCATTTATTCAAATTTAGTTTCCCTCTCCACTTTCACTTTACCCTTATCCCTCTTTCAAAATTTTCACTCTCTCTCAAACTCTCGATCCCTCTCTCATCTTCACCACTCTCTTTATTTTTCCTTTCCCTTTCCGCTCAACTTCTCTTCCTTCAATTTTTTTTACTCTTCAACTTCATCTTCCTTTTCTTCTTCTTCATTTTTGGAACTTAGGGTTTCAATTTTTGAATTCTGCAGACTCATCTATTCTTCTTCCTTTGTTCTTCTTCACTTTCAAACCTAGGGTTTCAAATTTCAAAACCCAGCCTTCAAATTTCAAAACCCAGCCTTCAAATTTCTTCTGCAGACCCACTCTCTCCCTAACCATTTTTTCTGTTCACTTCCATTTCTCTTCTCCTTCAACCAAAGCTCAAGAAGAAAGGGAAAATTGGGCAAACAGAAAAGAAAAACGGGAAAGTAAGAAGAAACGAAAAATCGGAAAGGAAGAAAATAGTGAAGTCGAAACAGAATAAAATGCAACAGTGAAAGAAATTTCACGGGAAAGAAAACGTCAACCTTTCATCTTCCATCAACCTTTCAACCTCAATAAAGCTTCCGTTCCATCTCGCATTTTCATCACTGGCAACCACCGAACAAGAAGTTCACGGGCATCCACTCCTCATCTCGCATTTTCATCACTAGCATCAACGTAAGTAACCAAACCCTCTAAGCTTTGATTTCTTCCAAAATTCGTTTTCCTCTGCTTTAAAATCGTTTAATATTGTTTTCCTATTTGCTCCTACGAATTGTTTGCTGCAATAGGGTTTAGTGTTTCTTCATGATTCCTTATCTTTAAATTTTGTTATCTTTAGCAGCTTTCATAAAGTCGTGTTTTTGTTATCTTTAACTTTTTTTTTCAATTTACAATTTGTATCGTTCTTTTATTCATTCTGAAATCTTCTTAGAGTTATTTTATTAACTTCCACACAAGGTGCTTGATGGAATGTCTATTTCATTTATCACCCAAACCCTCCATTCCTATTAGTAGTCCTATAATTAAGAATCAAAATCATTCTTAGTTTGATTATAGTCAAGAGACCTCATTATTTGGTTCATATTTTCCAAATGTGAAGTTATGGTAGTTGTCTATTTCCAGAGGTTCTTTGTGTAATTGTTTTACTTTTCAATGTCTTTTATGTTTGTTGATTTATTTATTGGATTGGAAGTCTAATTATATACGTGTGTTTTTAAATTTTTATGTCACTATTGGAAGTCTAATTATTGTAATATTTTAATATCATGATGATGATATGCCTTTGTCAAAGAAAATTACCATGAATTTCTAATTTGGGAATATCTTGCAGAACCACAATGACTTGAAGACTTGAAGTTTTGATTTTTATCACCTTACTCTTCAAAAATAGATTGTAGTTTTAAGGTTTGTATGCTTTTGGTCTTCTTAAGTTTTGTATTGGTGAACATTTGGTGCATTGCTTTTCAAGTGTATGTGTATCATTAACACAATCGTGTTGAGAAATAAAAAGAAAGAGTTTGTAGTAATTGGTTATATGGTGGTGCTTTGTAAAAAGAGGATAGTTGTGACATATTACTTTTCCCAACCAAAGTTTTGTTATGATTTGTAGTAATTGGTTATATGGGGTTCTATGGCTCGCGTTTTACACACACACTTCAAAAACTTATGAATGTTCCAAATTAAAGTTCTGTTATGATGAAGGTTGATCCTAACAAAAGTTGGATACTTAGTGAACAAATATGCTTTATCTATGCAGAGGGAGGAATTTGGGAACGGATCACAATTGGAATACATAGAAAAATCAAGGCTTCCATCTTATCAAGTGCCAAGGGCTTAGCTTTCTAGCACTCGAGAAAGAGGTCGCTTTGTCGAGTTACAAGTACTCAACACCGCCAAATCTATCAATGGTAATCTCTTGCTTTAAATGAAGGTCCTTTCTTTCATGCCCATGGATAAACCTCTTGGAATCTTATTTTAGTTTTTAATGTTGACAACATTTTATATTACTGCACGAGTATTTGACAAACTAAATTAATCACTTTATATACTTATTGGTCACCGGGAAGATAAGGTGAAAGCCTTTGACGGAATGACATAGAGCATGTGTAAGCGGCATAGAGCAAAGACACTTTTTTGTTATTGATGTTGGTATTTGGTATTTGGTATCAAAGTTCGGTTTCTTGATGCACTTCGATTCTTTGATGCACACGCTTTTCTACACTATCCTAGCTTACATCCGCAATCACCATATTCCTTTACGCTTTCTTTATTGCTATGTATTATTGCCTCAAAACATAACTACATAGTATCAAAGTTGTTTTAGTAGTTTTTATTTATTGAGCAAACCTTTTTTTGCAAAGAGAGAGGTAATATGCTCTCTGGTTTAATTCTTGCTCCAACATATTACATGTTTTAAGTTTAATGTTCACGAATATATATTGTGGTGGATTTGGTTTTGCAAGATGGGCAATTAAGAGGTGGGAAATTATGATTCCATCGACTTTCTTTGCGGTGGGAAATGATAAATCTAATGACTACTAACCCTCTTTTAACTCCCCACCTGAGTTGGTATTTAGTGTTTGAAATTGAAAATATTACTCTGTAAAATACAATTTCATAAGTGGTTTGGTTTGTTAGCTAAAGTTAGTTATTCATTTCTTTCACCTGCTTATTGTTTTACTGATTTCTTTCATGTTAAAGGTTGAACTTTTAGTCTCCCATATGCAATTTTTATTTGATTATTTGAAGACACACATATGGAATTGTGAGAATTGTTAGCTTAGTGGCATCAATGGGTCAAAATCATGGCAGTGGGTGATTGGAAGAGAGAGATACCACTAACACGAAAATCATGGCAGTGGGAAGATATAGGACTTATGGTTAATTTTATGAACTAAGACTAATAATTTTTCATGCACTTTTAGGCTACTAGATTACCCCAGCCTCCCATTCAACCACAACAGATTTGAGTCAATTTTTTCAATTGCTTTTATTTCTTTAAAATGCAGCTTTGATTAGTGGGTATCTGGGTAGTTATGCTTTAGTCAACGATTCATTTTTAAAAGAACTGGAAGTTAAAATATTTAAACTTTGGCTAGAGTTATATCATCACATATAATTAGAAATTATTTTTCTCAACTGCCTGTAAGTGTGATTCTCATTATGAGAAGGAAATCTAGATTATGTTTCCTTTGTACTGATTACAGAACTCCCTTTGTACTAATTTTTTCTTTGTTTATCCTTCCTTCCAATTCATCTTACTTGCTATCTGTGCCTCCTATATTGTAGGTTTTGGGTTGATATTTATTACTTTTCCTTCTTAATATATGGATAGATAAAGGAGTATCTCACTTGAACTTAGAAATGAGTTGTCGGTGTAATCTATAGTACTCACTTAAGGCAAGATAATCAAAGAAAGATTTTGGTTCATTGTTTACCATGTTACCTTCAATAATTACCTCCATCAATTATCTCTTTTGTTAGTTGACTTTGCAACTTCAAGATTTAGCTTCATAGTTATTTGACCTAATTGCCTACAATATGTCAGCATCTGTTGATGGTCACTATTCTTCATGCTCTTGCTTTTCCGATGTTAAAAGCTTTTAGCTCCAAAAATGATGTTAACTTATTTTGTTCTTTTTATGAAGGTCGGAGTGGTCTTCGATAGACTTGAAAATTGAAATGATGAAGGAAATATCTTACAATAATGAATTTACTGAGATATTCTTGCCGACACAAGCACGAAACGAGACTAAATATACAATTTGAATAACCTCTAAAGTCGCTTTTCAAATGAATATACTAAAATCGAACTATCTCTCTCATCCAAATTTAGCGCGCTACTTTTGCAAATCGGCCATGCATTCGATTGGCATTATTGTTGCGCTTAACTTACTCTGCTTCATCTCGAATCCATTATTGTAATGAATTGAATGAGATTCTCTTTCGATGTTTTCGTGTATGTATAGGAAGGGTAACAAAGAAGATAAGCCACCTCAAATGTAAGAAATGAGAGGAAGCATATTTCTCTAGGAAAAAGGTAGAATAAGTTATAGAAGAACTCCATCTCCGAATTTAATGCCTCGCACAATATCATCATAGAGAACACCATGGTCTAATGCCTCATCAATCCTTTTATTTTTGCTTAATTCAAAATAAGTAACTGCTAAGTGGTTGTTGTGTTTATAGGTAATTTAATTGAACCTTCAATATCATACCTTTACTTTGCATATAAGCTTGCCGAACCCAAGTTTTTAAACTCTTTCAAATAATAAGAGATAATTTTTCGCTTACTTTAGTGTGTTATGTTCCAATATGGATTATGATTGTCACCTTACAACGGTGTACTGAAACAAAATGAAGAGATATCTTACAATGAGATGGTATGAATGTTTAAAGGATATAAACCTCAACATTGGAAATAAACTGAGCTTTGAAATTTAAAATACTGAGACAATGGAAGAAATCATTGAGTTAGCAGGGTAGATCTCGAGATGCAGAAGTTTTTGTTCGAATTTTATATTTTACTTTGTAAAACATTGTCATTAATTTGTTGGTTGTTTAAACTTGCAAGACAATTTCACTATTATCTTCCTACTTATCACTTTAATTGTGATTTTTAAGTATTTCTAATTTAAATGTTGTTCTACTTATTTTGAGGTTAAATTGTTGGTTTTTTTATTAGCTTCTAATTCCACACAACAACAAAACTATTACATTTTTTTGGATTAGTTTATCTGTTTTTAGAACAATGGGGTTTCTTTCAAATTCACATTTTGGTTTGAGTAAAAAATGTGCCACATAACATCTATCCACCCGTGCGGATGCACGGGTATGTTACTAGTTAAACATTACAGAACAATACAATAATAAAAAGAAAATAAAGATTTTGTTCTGTCATCAAGCATAAACTTTTAAGAAAATAACATTGGTAAGAGGATAAGGTCTACTTTAATTTTATTAAGTAAATTAGTAAACTGTCATTTTCATCTTTCTCAGCTTAGCTAGCAGTCGGTTCAGTTATCTCTCACCTAATTTCGTGGTGGAATTCACTTGTATGTAGAAGCAAACAAAACTATGATGATTATTTAAAAATACATATAGCTTTTCCCAATTATCAGATGCTTCCAAACATCTCTAAAAGGTAAACAACCATATTTTAATTCAACTTGCACTAAAATTTCTCCAAATACATCATACATTACATATCCATCCCTTCCTTTTAAGTGACCCCACTTTCCACTGACTTAAATTAAAAACATAGAAAAAAAAAGGAGGTTCCATTACAAATATTTTAGTCATCCACCACCAACCCCACCACAGAAATTTGGGAGAAAAACATTCAATTTAGTCATTGAAAATATTTGGTCTTTTACCATGATATTGACATGCTGGGCTCCTCTAGTTTTACTTATTAGCAATGACAATTACTCCTAGTTTGACAAAACTTGAAAAGAAAAAGATAATGTAAAAAAGCAGCTTCACGAAAAATGCTAGTAACACTCTCTTTAATACTCTCTTTATGATTGAGTGAAATATACATAGGTCCCACCACTTTGGAAAGTAGGTTCCACTAGAATTTTGATCAATCATAAAGAAAGTATTGAGACGAGAATGACAAATAGAGTGTTGATAACACTTATCTATCGACTAAATACTTGTCTACCCCAATATAATAAAAAGTAGTGATAGGAAAATTTATGTGATGATATGTTTTATGAGTGGCTGTTGTTAGATTCAGGTTTGATGATTGATGATGAAGAGTCTGATTGGGGCATATGGAAAATTGCAGAGGCTAGAGATATGGGCATGATACAGAGTGCCTTGGATTGAAGAAATTGCATAGCTGATCCAACATCCTCTTCCATAAGTTTAGCCACTTGTTGTTCTGTGCCATCGTTGGACCACTTGGACCATGCTTGCTGGTTGGCTCCACCTTCTATGTCCTCTCCCTGTGGATTATATATAGAATCAATCAATAAAATTCAACATATAGTTGTGCTAAAACAGCAATACGTAAATTAATAGAGTAGACGACATAATATAATTAAGAAAAGTACACAAAGAGTAATAATGGAACTAATGAGAGTAAGATTTACGAATTTGATCACCTCAACTGCAGAAACGGGAACATCAGCAACAAGCTGAGCAACTGCGCCAGCTCCACCAAGTCTACTCATGCTTAAGACCTGTTTAAAAATATCAATTAAATTAAATTGCATGTAAATGAATAAGAGCTCCAGCAAGTCTACTCATGGTGGTGATGGAAGTTTAACATAACTTGTCTATGGGAAGAATATATATTCCCTATATATATGTTCAAGAAATGAAGAAGGTATTGTCGTTTATGATAGATAAATAGTATACCTTAACTTGGAGCCTTAGGAATTTGACATAATCCACAATTTCATCCAGCATTGCTGCTCTGTCCGTCTACAACCAAAGACAGTTTCATAATGTCGTTATAGGCATATATAACAAGACTCATCAAGATCGATTTTAGAAACAAACAGATAATCCATTAACATATGCACTGCAAAATAACCAACCTTATTGATGCTGGGAACTAATTCCTGTAATGCCCTCATTCTTTCAGCGATTCTTTCACGACGTAACTACATGAATGAGAAGCAATATATGTTGGTTACAGTACATCATGTTAATTTTTCTTGAATGAATTGATTATATAGGACTAAATAAAAATAGTATATATGCATGCAGTGTGTGTGTGGGTTACGTACGTACCCGCTCAGCAATACTGTGGGGGTCAGTGGCTTGGCCTCTTCTTGCTCGAACTCGAGGGCGAATACCAGGTGGTTGTGGCATGCTACCAACTGACGCTGGATTTGGTGCCTGGCTCTGAAACTGCTGCTACCAATTCCATATATAATTTTATTGTTACAACTTCATATATAAAATTAAAGAAGAGTAGCTAGCTAGCTAGCTGCAAGTATATGAAACTGACTTTACTGAATTGCCATGTAAATGCTCACAGGTGCTTAAGGGTTTAAAATTCTTTAGGTATTGAATACTGTGTCTTTTCTTCTAAAATCTTATTATTTCTTAATTACATATATAAAATTAAGGGTTTAAAATTCTTTAGGTGTTGGACGTTTGCAAAATGTCACAAACCCTAACAAATAGAAATACAGAAATGCGGGGCCCACGCGGTACCGGGCTGTTGTAGTTGGAACAGAGTCACCTCACCTGTTTCCTTCCTAATGCCTATTTTCTTTATACAATAACAGAGATGGGTATATTCTTACTTTATGCATAATCAACAGAAGAAAACAAGAAAAAGAAAAAAAGCGCGTTGGCGGAAAGGGGGGAAAGTTCTGTATATAATTAGACACTAATTAAATTAAAGTAGTACTAGCTAGTAGTTAGTAGTCATTAATGATCGGTGATTGCAAAACTCCAAAACTCCATACCCTGACTGACACCCAACAAAAAACAACTACTGAAAATGTAAGCTGATCAGCATAAAACAAAAGAAAATCTGGGAATTTTTTAAACATGAAGGAATCAAAGAAAAGAGGGGTAAAAAAGGCAATGATTCTGCGAATGGGAATATTGGGCTTGAAGAAGTGAAATTAATTAACAGAATGAGCTAGCGCATCCACAAGCAGGACACATCATGATGTTAATTATAAAAGTATAATATTATGATCCATATTTGAATAATAATAATAATATAATAAATGAATGGCATGGATGTGTCACTTTAGTAATTAATCATGGAGAGGCATCTCGATCTTCTCCTCTTTATGCACTGTAAAGGGACACAACTTTAAGGTGTGTATTATTATACTAATAATAATAATTTGTCTTTATATATAGGTTTAAGATTTATAGGGTATGGTAATGGACCCATAAATTTTAATTATTGTTGTTAAGATATATATATATATGAGAAGATGAATATTAGTATTATTATGATAGTAGCTAGCAGCACCTGTTGGTGTTGATGGTGGAGTTGGAGTTGGGGTTGGGGAGGTGGTGGTGCAGAAGTGAGCATGGGGCGCACAGAGTGATGATGATGATGAGGAGCATTATGTATTTGTCCGAACGTTGAAAACAAACCCCCCCTCATCTGCATCGAATCCCTATTATCCTGCACCCACGGACAAACCATATAACATCATAAAATCATAGTATACATTAATTAATATTATTATGTCTATGTCTATGTCTATGTCTTCTTCCCATATCTATATATAATCTTAATTCATGCTTATAATTATAATAATATATCTGAAGGGGAAAAGAGAGCTAGCAGAGATTGATTGATTGATACATACAGTGATTCCATTTCCAGGAGTAGAAGAATTAGGTGGGGAAGAAGTGGTATTGTTATGGTGATTCATGTCATGGAGACGCAGATGGTGATTGTTAATGCTAATTCCACCATGATCAGCATCGACAACGTTGTCGACGAGGAAGCGTGTTGTGTTTGTGTCTTGTTGTTGATGTCTGAGAAAACCAGTTTGCTCCAAATTCAAGCCCAACGGCATCGCTCCTCTCAAACCACCGCCCACCATATTCGTCCTCCCATATCCTCCTCCTGATCTGTTGTTCTCAGGCGGCACTAGTAAAATCTGCTCAAAGAAATCATCACCCAGTCCCTCTGAACAATTACCTGCCATGTCTGTTTATTTCTCTTTCCTGCGAATTAACCTTCAGCTGAATTATAATATATTGGGTGTAACTGTGTAAGTAGTAGTGAGTCCGGAGAGGAGAAGAGAAGAGAAAGAAGCTTTTTTATTGCAGCATTTGTTGTGTTGCTGCTCGGTTGTAACTGGACAAATTTGGAAAGAAAGCACGAAAGTTAAGCAGAAAACAAGGGAGGTTGGTTTGTTTAGTTCAAAACCCGATGGAATTTGGGGGGTGGGTGAGGTTCCTTCCACTTTCACTTCCCGAGACTTAATGTTTTTGTTTTGTAGCAGCTTGAAATATGGAATCAATAAAGAACTGAACTGAGAGAGAAATAATGGAGAAAGGGGAAAATATAAAAGAGAAAGACGTTGTGTTGTGTTGTGTTTGTATAATAAGCTTTTCAGCTTTTGCTTCTCTTCTCCTCTCTCCTCTTGAGATGAGTTCTGACTACACACAGAAGAGAATGGTGAGTGCGCTACGCCTTTTTAAAGACCACTCCCAAAATACACAACTAAACGCCAAACACCAAACTTCCACAAACCTCATTCCCTCCTTCAGTTTTTCTATCCTACACGCACGCGCTCACTTTTTCTTTTTTTTCCTTTTTTCTCAACCTTTTTTTTTTATTACCAAAACCTTTGTTTTATTTAAATCTTTTTTTTTAGTTATCATGTGATTGATGAACACTTTTCAGTTTGCTTATGACTAATCTATGTTGAGAAACTAAATTGACCACGAGTATCTAGTTTTGCCAATTTGTGTGGTTTTTCCTCTCTATAAAGTTTTTACCACACTCAAGATTCGAATCTGAAATATTGAGATGAGATCCGAATATAATTACCACTCGGACCCATTCTTGTTTTATTTAATTCTTTTATATGGAATTATAGATATCAAAGTAACTTTTATATTTTTCACGATTAACAATTTAAATACATTAAAATAAAAGTAATTAAAAATACAATCTGTGTATTTTTATCTGTATTTATGTATAGATATCTATGCAAGAATAGATGTGAAAGGTTATGTAAGAAGATATATTGAAGATTTTTTTTTGGAGATAATATTGAAGATTTTTGTGATCTTCAACGCCAAACTCCGTCCTAAACACTCCTAAGTAGAATTAAGTTTTTAGACGGAATCAGCTTCCTTTTTTAGGATTATTTAGTCTACTTTTTGTTTTTTTATAAATGGACTATTATACCCCAGGCCAGTTGGTTAATTACTGATTTCTATTAAAACAAATATTCAATATGACAAAATTGTATTTTTTTTTCTAACAAAAAAAATGATATTTTTAATTCCTTGATTAACTATTTGTTGTCGTCAAACTCTTTAAATCCTAGTTGTGGTATCGGTCAGTTGGACAAGTTTTAATTCCTCGTTTCTTCAAGCAATTGCACCGAAGAGGGAACTCTGCTCCCGAGCCCTAAAGAAGTGGAGTCACTACCCACGATCTCCACTAGCACAGTTAGTGGGAAAAAAACTCTTCGCACCACTTCTCCAAAACTTCGCTCCTTCGCTTGATCTTCAAGTCCCACGTTGTGATCACGTGCTTTCCTCGTGCCTTCCAAGTAATTAAGTCAGCCTTACCTCGGCCACCCAATTGCTCGACTACCTCTTGCCCATCGGGCTGTCCTGTGGAGTCAGGCATCCAAGCTAACGAGGTCGAGACACTCTATAGGTTGAGGCTTAACTCGATTCATTGGTAATCCCTTTTGTGAATTTGTCTAGTGGTACACCTTGGTTCCCTCGATTCATTGGTAATCCCAACAACTTGGTTATTTTTGGGTGTTAACACTCTTGCAACACTTCTTTTTCAAAAAATGTAGGAGTCTTGTGAAAATCATCCAATACAAATTCTCTTTAAGGATAAATCATCAGTACGAAAGAACACTCCTCAACTCATAAAAAAAACAAAATAAAAAAATACTATCTCTTTGGGTTATTTGAGACTTGAGAAATAATTGTATTTTCTTAGGTGGTGTACCTTACTTTGAGAGATGCTTTGACCGAGTATCATCTCTTTTTTGACGTTGGTTACAGGCGAGGTGCATTTCTCCTTCGTGCTTATACTATGGGTGCTTTGTAGCTAGATTATATTAATTGTTTGGCTGTTTTTCCTTTTTTTGAGGTGGTTTTTTCATTTGTATATAGATTGAGTACCCCTTGTACTCAACTTTAATATATCATATTATATTTGTGTTTAAAATAAAGAGGAAGACTAGACCAAAACCATTGCTAGGAAAGGCTAACATCTTTAACCAGAACCAGCCCTAATATTTTTGGTGCCCCAGACAAAGAAACATAATAGTGCCCCCATAATAATGTTTTTTTTATAAAAAACAATTTCTTTATAGAAATTAAAGTAAAACTATTTCATATTACTAATGGAATGAAGGAAGTAGTAACTTGGTGAACATAAATAACTGAAACTCAAAAATCAAAATTAGTAAGTTCAACAAAAAAAAACTCAAAATTAATGAAAAATCCCAATTTGACAAATCTCACCCACCCGGCAGATAGCATTTTGACTAGTGAAGGATGAATAGACATGCTTTGTAAGCACTAGCATTTAGTGTTTACATTCATTATTTTTCTTAAATTTCTTCTATATTCTCATTAAAACAAAAAAACAATTCAAAATCCCTATTTTTTATGATAAACTATCTTTCATTTTTATTTTAATCATATTACTATTTTTATTTTTTTAGGAGTTTATCATTGTTATATGTGGATTATTATATTGCAATACTCAAGCATTAATGGTATGTATATAAATTTTAAAATTTTAAAATTTAAATTCTAAATATTTTAATATTAGTTTAATTACCATGAATCAATAACAATTTATAAACATTGTGTCATATTTTATATTAATTAAATAATTTTAATGATGAATTAACTGTCATTTTATGTTATTTTACAATTGTCAGTTAGTTTAACTGTTATTTTTACCAAACACATTATTTACTATTGACTTGCTTATTTGGACGTTAGATACCCGTTGTTCGTTATTCACTAATTTATCTGTTATCCACTATTTTTTCTCAACCTGTGTGTTAGTATATTTATAGGAGAATATTATTTTCTAGGGGAAATTACACTCACCTCCCTTAAGTTTTGGTCAAATGTCACACACCTCCCCTCCTAATTTTAAATTGAACACTCACCTCCCTTAAGTTTTGGTCAAATACAATTTTCTAATTGTATTTAAAGATATAATCATGTGTTCTTGACTTGTGATGTACTTGCACATCCATTTCCATTATTTTTTTGGCCATCGAAGGCTAAATCTTATAGGTCATTCATTTCAAATGAGGGCTCTTCCCCTTTTGTACCCCTTTGTGTTGTGCACTAGCTACTTTCTCTACTTAATTTTGACTTCCCAACACTTTACAAAACTGTCGATAGGCTGCACTAGTTTCATCTCCCTTCTTCCTCTGTGAACCAACTAAAAATCTTTGTGATGATATGTTCATATTTTAGGGAATGAATTCTTATTTAAAATTAAAAATTGTGAATGAAGGAGAAAGATGAAGAAAACTACACGGGAGTAGAAGAAGTCTTTGTAATGGTGTATTAAATTTTAGGGATTGAAAATAATCCAATAATTTGAGGAGAGGTTATTCTAACATTATTGATGACGTGTATCATTGACCTACAAGTATGTAGATCGTTTTTTTTGAGCAAACATAGATCTTTTATTGAAGTTATTAACAAAAAATGATAAATAAAAATATATAATATGGAAGTGGTTTACAGCACATCACACTTTTTAGAAAACTAGATCCAATATTTTTCATTGCTTTGATGTATAAACCATTTAAGCATACAAATAAAACAATAATGACTGACAAAAAATAAAGCATAAGTCAATAATGAATCATCAAATCGTGGGTACGTAATTTCTTTCTACATACTTTGAAGTTATTCTCAAACTTTAGTTATAATCGATGATCGGTTAAGAGTTTGAACTTTTGATTCATTTTCTTAAAACCATTATATTGATAAAAGAATTTTGTTCCTCAATTATAGATTTCTTAACTACTCCAAAGAGTATTAGGCTAGGTGAGAGTGGCGTGTAGGATTATCTAAAGCTAAGTATAAGGGTAAATAGCAAATAAAAAGAAAATAGAATGCTTAAAAAAGTATAAATTAGATTAATTGATTAATCGTATTCTTACAAATATAGAAACTATATATATATATATATATATATATATATATATATATATATATATATATATATATATATATATATATATAAACCACTTTCATTTTGTTGCAATTTTGTATTTCCTTTAACTAGATTTGATTATTTTCATGCGATGCTTATTATGGTGATTAATGCGCTACTGGATGTAGTTTTCAAAAAAATCAACATTTTATAAGGGGTATAAAAATACGCAACACATATATATAAGACGAAGAGGCAACAATAATAATGCCTTGGTGGGATGAAGCAACAATGTCGGTCCAAAAAAAATAGAGTGAGGGATATTGGTAAACAATAGGTCTGAAATGGACGGATACATTTTGATAACAAAAAAAGTGTTGGACAAAAAAAATTGTGAGGGTATATGTCGGTCCAAAAATATAGAGTGGGGGTATATTGGTAAATAATGAGGTACAAAATGAGGGTATATTGGTAAATGGTGGGGTACAAAATATAGAGTGGGGGATATGTCGGTCCAAAATATAGAGAGTGTGGGTATATTGAGTAACAGTGGGGTACAAATGAGGGTATATTGGTAAATGGTGGGAATAAAATTTTCCCACCAAAAGTGGATAAAAAAAGTGTTGGACAAAAAAAAATGTCAGTGATGTCGGTTCAAAAATATAGAGTGGGGTATATTGGAGTGGGCAGACAAAATGAGGGTATATATTGGTAAATGGTGGGAATAAAATTTTCCCACCAAAAGTGTGAAGTCAACGATTGTATATTAATTAAGAGAGATAATAATAAAAAAAAAGAGTGTTGGAGAAAAAAAAAAATTAGCAGGGTATGTCGGTCCAAAATATATAGTGGTGATATTTGAAAACAGCAAGTCTGAAAATGAGGGTATATTGGTAAATGGTGGGGTTTAAAATATAGAGTGTGAGTATGCTGTGGCCAAAAATATAGAGTGGGCAGATATTGGTAAATAGTGGGGTACTGAATGAGGGTATATATTGGTAAATGGTGGGAATAAAATTTTCCCACCAAAAGTGGATAAAAAAAGTGTTGGACCAAAAAAAATTGTCGGATGCATGTCGACCAAAAATATAGAATGTGAGGTATATTGAGAAACAGTGAGTCTGAAAATGAGGGTATATTGGTAAATGGTGGGAGTACAAAATATAAGCGTGGGGGTATGTTAATCCAAAAATATAGAGTGAGGTATATTGGTAAACAAATGGAGATAAAATGAGGGTATATATAGGTAAATGGTGGAAAAAAAAAATTTCCCACCAAAATCCTATATTAAAGTAGATATTGTATTATAGACGAGGGATTACTAGCATCTTAAATCTTAATTCATGTGTGAAAGGAGAAGCAAAATGACAATTACATTGTAGCTTTTAGCTTCTTTTTTTTTCCTAAAATAAAATGTTTTGTAAATGGGATATAGCATGCAAGTTGACCCCAATTGTATGTTTGGGAGCACGTTTTCGTCACCACCACTGTACATCTTAATCAACAACTTGGTTTAAGAGAAATGCTATTAACATGAAATTCATTTGTGACTACTCAAATCTTCCTTCCATTAACTAACTGTATCAAGTATGAAAGATTTCAATGGTTTCCTCAAAAACAATTAATATTCTGCATCATCATCGACTACAAATTGCTTTAGGTAAAGTTCCTCAATTATTAATTGACTACGTGTGTCTCTAACAACTAATAGAGAGGGTTGGTTCCTCAACTACCACGGAGGCCAACAAATATTCCTTAACTAACCATATATCTTCTGCTACAATATTTCATACACTTTCCTTTACACTACTCTCTTGCTCCTCCTCTTTCTCACCTGCAGCAGTTGGTTTTTCTGCAGGGCTCTCTTCTATGGAGTTAGGTTCCTTTTTAAGCTCACTCTCAAACTCCTTTGCTGCCTACGTACAACAACATTTCAAAAATCTAATAAATAATCAAATAATAATTAAACAATAATCAGGAAAATATTAAACCGTTAATGTGCCGGCTCGAGGGATTAGTCTCTGTAGTTGCGTGAAAATGATATCTGGTTTATACCAAAAATTAATATTTGAAGAATTCAATTTTAACGAACCTACTACCTGTTGGAAGCTCTTAACGGTTTGGCCGATGCTACGACCTACTTCGGGCAACTTCTTAGGGCCAAAAACGAGGGCAGCAACTCCGGCAATAACAACAAGCTCTGGAACGCCGAGACCGAAAAAAGCCTTGCAGGTTAGGTTCTTTCTTCTTCTGCTGGTTCCAGTTCTAGCACTCTTTAAGAGAAGTGAGGTGGTGTTCGAATTGGAAGCTATGAAGGACAAGGAGGAAGAAGAGATTGGAAATTTCGGAATTAGTGAAGAAGATGAAAGGGAAAGGGTCGCCTCCATGGCGATGGCACTGAGATTCTATAGTATTTTCTGGTTTAAGCTTAAAGATTAGATAAGATTATTATGAGTAGCAACCAAGAAGAATATTATTGGTGCAGTTAAAGATGCGGTGGGACCACGTGAAGAGTTTTGAATGGTACACCTACACCCATTGCTTTTCTGACTGCGTGTACCTTAACATTGACAACTCAGATTATATTATATACAGCAATGTTATTTGGACAAAAAAAATTTAGACAAAAATAGACAAAAACCAACTTACAATATCAATTAACCAAGTTTTTTAGGTCATTAACCAAGTGATCAATTAACCAAGTTTTTAATCAATGCCTCGAAAACTGTGAAAAAGCAGGTTGGTTAATAGTCTAAAAAACTTGATTAATTCATGTTGTAAATTGATTTTTGGCTATTTTTGGCTGAAATTTTTGGTTAGATAACATTATTGTATTATATACTTCTAGTACTATTTTTATTTTCAATTTTTAAGTTTTGATATTTTTTTTTATAAATATAAGGGTGACTACAAGAGGCTATATGTGCTCACCCAAAAAAAAAAATACAATAGGCTTACACCAAGGAAACAATCTCACTTTTCTCATCACAATCAACCGGTAATCTAAGATTAGGATAAAGGTCTCTATTATAAAATAAATAAATAAATTATAGTTTTAGATTTATTGAATAACTTAGGTATTTGGTTTATATTATTGACTATATACATCAATTATAGAATAAAACCTAAAATTGAAAAATTTCTTATAATATGAACCAGAGGGAGCATCAAATTACTGGACAGAGTAATCAAATCAGATAAGTTATTTCTAAAGGCTAAATTAGCAAAAATATTTGTTTGTCTAAGAATGTGAGTAACAAGAATTAGGAAGGTGGATGTAGTGAAGAGCCTCATTTAAAAAAAGGTTTAAGAGAAGGAATTGAAAGAATTCTCTTAAAAGTCGTATCGACTAGATAAAGAGTATCAGTCTAAAAATTATACATTAAGTGTATAAGGTTTTAACATCAACTTCCAATCACATTTCACCATTTAACCACATCAGATTATTTCAATTAAAATAAAAAAAGTGCAAAATTAGTCAAAGTAACTGTTGTGTCACTTCCTCATGTTCTTCTAACATCATTCCTCCCATGAGTGGTTACTTTGACTAAGTTAGCGGGATTTTTATTTTAATTGAAAATAATTTGACGTGGCTGAATAGTGAAATGTGATTGGAAGTTGATGTAAAGGCCTCTATACACAATTAGTATATATAAATTAAACTCTATTTGTCTCGAGCAAACATTTGTGGTAGCCAAATCCTATCCATCTTGATACCCAAAATTCAGCCAAAAAGGGATTACCTAAGTCTAACTTAAAACAAAGCTTTCGAATGAAATTACTTGCGA
This sequence comes from Oxytropis ochrocephala, assembly GCA_020916435.1. Classification (NCBI taxonomy): domain Eukaryota; kingdom Viridiplantae; phylum Streptophyta; class Magnoliopsida; order Fabales; family Fabaceae; genus Oxytropis; species Oxytropis ochrocephala. The sequence continues at coordinate 21,455,511 of CM037090.1, read as the reverse complement.
TATTTCTAGCAATTCCATCACAAGATAAATATCCTCTTGAACTGATCTGAAAAAAGTCGACGGACTGAGGCTCGTAGCCGATCACAAGATGAATAGCCTCTTCTCATAGCAAGTTGTTTCATTTTCAATTCATTCCCCTCCCCTCTATTTCCTCCCATGAACCAAACATTTTGAAGGAAAAAGTTAAGAAATGGATAAACTAAAAGTAAATGTTTAACTTGCCCAAAAGAATATATGAGTGCAGTGATTGAGTGCAGCATCATGTGCTCCATTAAATTGATTTGAAATGTAGTCAAGAAGAATAGGCCTTTACTTATAACTAACATAAGTGTTCAAAAATAACTTCTAGATTGAAGCAACCATGAGATATGGCCATTTTATTGCTGCTCTCCATTAGGAGGTCCGCAAGAATCCACACCACCACGAATCCGCTTTTGAAGATGTTCCAAGCTAGCCACCCGCTGCAGGGGAGCTGATTGACCCATCTCGTTCCCACCTACAATTGCTGCAGGGTTCTGCTGCACATTTTCAATTGAAGGAATGTCCCCCAACCCATTGTTCACTCTCATATCATGACGGGGCATAGGATTATTAGCTGATGGTTGATAAAAGTGATGATGTGGGTCATCTTGCACAGGAACAGCAGCATCAGTTGAATTGTCTGAAGGGCTTCCATCAAATGATGGCATGCCCATTGATGATATATCAGTCATGGCATGCAACAGTGGGTTCAAACCAGTAATTCTTTTGACGGTCTCTTCAGCCATCTTCACCTAAAAGTAAGAACAACATGGATCGAAATGAAAACACATCAGCTCATCGCCATTAGAAATCAATATTACTTCGTTTTAACTAAATTTCCCTCTTCTGTGAAAAGATGACCATGATTGGGCTCCATTTCTGATCTTGTCAGCGAATACTAGGGAACTTGTTTAGAAAGAGCTGGTATGTTTGCCATAATAGTTTTTTTATCAAGTCATGATGTAAATACATAAAACAATTTACCTTTGCTCTTAAAGTTTCAACATCAGCTTTCAGGACTCTGTTGTCAACAGCAGATTCGCTGTATTTATGGCTTACATCAGTAAAGCGCTTTAACAAGGAAGAATTTTCACTTCTTAATTCAGAAACCTAAGATAGAATGTAAGGTCAGAACCTAAGACAGAATATATGGTCAGAAAACATGAAAATCTCTGTGGGAAGACTAACCAATTAACACAAAAGAGAAGACGAGGGAAAACAAGCAAGATCTAAAATAAAATGTACACACCTGTGTTTCCAACTCAGTTAAATGAGCCTGCTTTCTTCTTCTTGAGCGTCTGGCTGACTCCCTATTGGAAAGCATTCTGAGAGATAGATGTCATTACTCATTAGACATTGGGTTAACGGAGGTAGAAGTGTTTCACAATAACAGAGTAAAAAAGGATTCTCATCTATGAAAAAAAAAATCGAAAAATTAGCAGGAGAGCATAAGCACTTCAAATGTAATACAAACAACCAAACTTCAAGGGGGTTGTGACATGCTCAAATCTGAGTATGACAGAATAAATTAAGAAACTAGCAGGGGCTCAAAGTGAAAATTGATGCAAACCACATCAACAGTTTGGGCACAATTTGCGAAAAAAATACAGAGAGCAAGCATAAAGCAGAATTACTCTTGCTTCAAAGATCTTAAAATTATACTTGATTCAATTTTCTTGGCAGGCCATTACTAGGCTTATTTAGCAGGAGCCAGGAACACATGCTTAATAAAAGAAAATTTTAAATCATCTGAAGCCAATTACATGATAATATGGTATTCCAAATTGCAATTAACTCCTCAATGTACACACAAGAAGAACTGGCATTTTCTATGACAAATTCGTCAATTTTTAGACAATGGTTACCTCCTTACGCGTTTTACATCAGCAGGGTCCATGTCAGTCATATCTGTTTCTCCGTCAGCTTCCTCATCATCAGACAGATCTCTTGATGAACCACTTGTTGATGGCCTAACTGCAACAACAGGCTTCTTCTGGACAGTTGGGATGGAAGGAATCCCAAGAGGTATTTTGACATCTTTATCTTGTAATATAGGTGGATCATTTCCAGAAGGCGCAGATCCTAAATAGTGATATAATTCTATACGTGTTATCTATATGAAGTGAGACAAAAATCAACCCCTAAAGCAGCTCAAGAAATGACTAATCAGATTAGTGAAAGAGAACAAAAACATTCCGATTGAAACAAAACTGTAGACATAGATTATGCATTCACCCTACTCATGGAAGTTCTATTAGTAGTTACCAATTTACTTTACACTAAGATTTCAGATTTAATCATTCAGCTACTCTAATTTACTAAAAGGGCCTGTAGTGTCATTAAACCAGTTTTCATACATGTAATCCAATTTCTTCAATGAATCTTCTCAGTTTTTATATATGCAAAAACATTTATAGATTCTAACCTTCAAAAGCAGGCTGAGATCCAACTTGTGTAAGATTAGACGGCTGTGAGCCATTGTCAGGTAAAATGGGTGGATCTTGAGATTTTGGCAAAGTACCCTATTGCAATGAGTATGAAAGTAACAAAAATATTATATCCAGCCACAATTCTCATTGGGAAAAGAGGAGCGAAATGGTATACGGTGACCCAATACTCAAACCGTGTAAGTAAAAGTTATAAATCATACAAAATTACAAATGAAATGCAATTTGAAAGAGTAGAAATGAGATGCAGATGACCAAAAGTTAATCCAAGGTGGGTGATATGCAGGCTAGGGATGTCAATCCTAATTTATTCACGGCTATTAGCTGTTCATTGAAAGAAGACAGTGTCAAATTTCAACTGAATTTCAGAAGGTTAATTAATAATGGTTTAGGCCTGGGAAAATAGTACTAAGCATTTGAGCATATCAGATGTTAAAATAACCCTGAATTATGTAATAGTTGCACATCAATATGCTTCAAACTTGTATGCATTTGGAAGTAAAAGGGGCCAAGTGACTTTAGGTCACCCATTGCTCCTAATTGCACATGCTTTCTTCTTTTATTACTTTAGGTCGAAAGCACAACAATAAAAAAGAGACCTTTATGGTTGCTTTTCCAGTTAGCAAGAATAAAACAATTATGCAAACAGAAAAAAAGGGATCCAAATCCAAATTGAACAGAATCGCTTCACATTATAATTTCAAAGAAGGGAAAGAAAAAAGAAAATTACCCTAGTCATGGCGACCGCAGCACAAGCGAGATTGAGCTTGCTCTTAAGGAAATCCCGGTATTCATCGGAATCAACGGCCACGGGAGGAGGAGGAGGAGGAGCCTTGGGCAAAACGGCGACGTTAGTCGGAAGGGGCGCGGTGTCGATGGTCTGTTTGGAACGGTCGTTGATGTCAACGAAAACGACGTCGTCAGCGATGGAGGAAGAAGAAGGAGGAGAGGTAGCGGAAGCGGAAGCTTCTTGAATGAAGCGCTGGAAAGCCCACTCGGAAGCGCTGCGGGTCATGTTGGAGGAGTCGTGATGGATCGGCGGGGACCATAAGTGATCGGAGATTTCATCGACTGAGAAGACCCTATCCATATTTGTTTCTGTGATCGATGATTGCGTTGTGTTGTGTGTGTGAGGATGGAGAAGGAGAAGGCAGCTATATGATCCTAGAGAAGAAAACGAGAGATGGGGGCATATCGGTCAAAAAACAACAACAACTACTCTATATATGCAGATTGAATTGGATGAATCTTATTCCTCAATAACATTTTGTCAAAAAAAATAACAAAATGTTAAATTTTGTCAAAAAAAAAAAATGTTAAAGCACACGTTCTAGTGAACAATTTTAATTAGATTAAAGCTTAAAGATACGTTTAGTCCATGTAAATATCCAAAAAATTCAATTTCGTCCCTTCAATTTAATTTTTTTTAAAAAAACCCTTACAAAACGTCTCTAGTTTGGTCCCTACCGTTAACTTTCCATCCAAAAAAGCTGACGTTACTAACAGAGATGACGTTAGCAGTGACATCACTGCCACGTGTCACAATTTAATTGGTTATCTGTGCCACATGTCACTAAATGCCACATCACCACCACGTCATATGTGTGCCACGTGGACCACTAGATGTCCGCCACGTGGCATGTTGTATTTGAAAATAAGATGTTTTTTACAAAATAATTGAATGAAGAATCGACCCAACACCTATGTGATAACAAACCACAACCTTTACCATTGAACCACTCATTGCTCCTTGTTAGAATGTTATAACGTTTAATATACATATTATACCCATAATTCATCTTCTTCTCATCATCCTCTTCGTTTATTCCAGATCTTTGTTTTCTGTCAACAACAAAAATTAACAAATCAACAACGACATGGGTTCAACAACACGTTTTATCTACTTCGTTTTGAGTTTTAAAGATTTAACAAAATACATATGTTCAACAACAACAACGTTTTGATTTTGATTTCAATCCACATCAGATTTGTTTTTTTTTTTCGATTTTGATTTTAATCCCAATTGATTTGTGGGTTTCGTTTATTCATTGTTCAACAACGTTTATTCATAATCGATTTGTGGGTTTCGTAACGTTGTGAGTTTTGTTTATATATTGTTCAACAACAACGTTTATTGAATCTGAGATTTGGTAATTGTTGAGATTGGTTGCAGGAGGAGAAGCTCAGATTTGTTGGTTTTCTGGGTGTTTGAAGATGGAGATGATGAAGGCGATGAGTTGCAGGTTTTTTTTAATAACTGGGAAATACATATTATATATTTGTAGATGGCTTAATTTACCAAAGGAGTTCAGTGGCACAATTGGTATATAAGAGCCTTTATAAGTTGGGGATCACAGGTTCAACACTTTGTTCCCCTAAATTGTTAATTTTTTTTAGTAACAAGGCATCTCATTTTCAAATACAACATGCCACGTGGCGGATATCTAGTGGTCCACGTGGCACACATATGACGTGGTGGTGATGTAGCATTCCAATCCCACGTGGCAGTGATGACAGGGGTGATGACGTGGCATTTAGTGACATGTGGCACAAAGGACCAATTAAATTGTGACACGTGGTAGTGATGTCACTCACGACGCCATCTCCGCAGTAGCGACGCTCGATTTTTGGATGGAAAGTTAATGATGCGACCAAACTAAATCATTTGGTATTTGCAGAGCTTTTTTTTAAAAAAATTAAATCGCATTTAAGAAAGCTGATTTTTTGGATATTCGCGAATGACTAAACATACCTTTGCGCTTTTTGATTAATTACCAAAAATGAATATGGGAGACCAATTTTTATATTTTATTTCTTTTATATAAGCTACATATTTTATACTCCCCAAGTTCTTTAAAAAAAAGTCTTTTTTTTTATCATGTGTGACTTGTTTAAGCAGAAATCAATGTGCAAGACGAGTTTCTGAAAAAGAAGACAAAATCCATCTGTTGGGTGTTACCTAAATTGCAAAATCTAAACTGTATTTGATAAATTCTTGTTGCGGTTTGGTCCATGAAATCATCGCCTCCGGTGGTACTGCGAAAGTATTTAGCTTTGAGAATATGTGTAAGTAGCAAGTTTTGATCGTTGATAAGATTACATTCCACCCTTGTTTACCCAAAATGCCTATATTTAAACCTTTCAAATTGACAAAGTTCAAACAACCAAGAGCCTTAGTAGTAGCCAACTTGTCCCACCGAATCCAATTGATACTTTTACCATCATTCATCTTGAAACCCTAATAAAAGGAGTTCAGCATCCCCTCAACCTCCTCTCCTAGAGTGGATATATAGAATGAGAAAAGCCTCCATACAATAATGAAATGATGGCTTGGGCCACTGATTTAATAAGATTTTATTTGCTCGCTTGATATTCCAATCATGGAAGGTAGGCCATGATATTTATCTTGTCTCATAAAAGTAAAGACTCCAAGGAAAAATGATATATCATTAGAAACATTTGATGGAGTGTTTACACTAAAAAGCAATAGCAAAATTGCTTGTCCACTAGCATCGTCACATACTTGAAGGACATTTTTTAATTTAGCTGCTTTTGGAAGAGTGACTTTCCAAAAGAGAAAAATATCACTGCAAAAAAGTAGATGACTTACAGATGGGATGACCCTGCAAATTATTGCACCATAAGGATAACCTCTTGATTCAAATTGGTTGATGAGAACCTTAGTCACAAAGAATAGTAGGGTGAAAGTGGACTACGACAAATGGGGCGGTCAAAAACCAAGTCTATGCACTAGTGCCTCAAGAAATTTCCATCTAACACGATCAAAAGTCCTTAATATAAGAAGAAATTACAAAAACAACTAAACAAATGTATAGATTCATAGATAGAGTGCCTTGAATATGCACTTACACGTAAGCTACAAGTTGTGGTTAGTCAATAAAAACTCGAGCAAGAAATAAAAAAGTTGTGTTTTATTTTTTTTACTAATTTGGCTTTTTTTATTGATAAGATTTTACTAATTTTTTATTATATATTTAACGTGATAAATTCATGATAACTTATCTGTAAATCTTAATATTCATATTAAATTATTACTTAATGAATATGCAAGATTTTTTGTAAAAGCAAAAACTAATTTCCTTGTTTTCCTTATCGCTGAGTTATGATTCTCTCAAGTAGGAGAGAGAGTGACACAAATTAAAAGATAATAACATTTATTGTATTTATTATTTCATTGCATGTGTCACTCTCTCTTCTACTTGACACAGTGAGTACTTGAAAAGATTTTGACTCGAAATCACCATGTTTTGATTTAGCAAATGATTCTTTTAACGAATAAGGTATTCTTTTTTGGTAAATCAAGTCATCCTCCATGCGCAATTATGGAGACTAATCATTCAAGTAACAAACATATATTTAAGGCCCTTGTGGCAATGCTCGCACTGCACTTCACCCAGTGCCTCTTTTTTTGATTCCGAACGCTGCACAAGTGGAGATATTTGGAGACAGCAAGATTGTTCCCTTCCCCTTGGATGGTTCATTTTGAGAATTAGTGAACAACTATTGTATTATACTCTCTAAAGTTTTGTATTAATGTTTGAAAATTAATTTGCTTAAAAAAAGGGGTTGAGTTTTCCAAAAAAATGTGTTTCCATACACACTAATCAGATATCAAACTCAAGTCTAAATGTTCAAGGGATCTAAACATCTCATTTGTGCCCATTAATATCGATTAAAATAAGGTATTCTGATTTGCAAGTTGCAACACAATATTGAAGAAATAATATTAAAAGTAGTCACATACAACCCAATGAATATGCAATATTTTTTGTAAAAAAAATACTAATTTTCTTGTTTTTCTTATGCAGCATGTTAAATGCCTTCCGGATATCCATATTGTAAAAGTGGGAGAAAATCAATTTGATTTAGCAAATATGATTCTTTTGACAAATAAGGTATTTGATTTGCAAGTTACAACACAATAGTGGAAAAAAATAATATTAAAAGTGAGTCACATACAACCTAGCAAACATGCAAGATTTTTTGTAAAAAAAAAACTAACATGCAAGATTTTTTTTTGAGAAATAATATGCAAGATTTGTTTAAGTAGAGAATGGAAAAACTCTAATAACTTGAGGTAGAAAATCATTTTTAAATAATAAAATAAATAAAAAACTTCAACAATTAAGATTGCATGTATTGCATCCGTCCCATTTTATATGCAGTTTAAGGATGTTGCACACATATTAAGAAAAACAATTAGTAGTCTAGATTTTATAAAAAGTATTGTCTAAATTACCATTTAACCTTTTATCTCTCTACATAGATAAACGTGAATCATTTATTAAATGTAAAAAGTTGTAATGATTAATAAGAGCAATAATGGAAAAGTTTGTTAGATGCTTTCTTGAAAATGTAAAACAACAAATAATTTGGGACAAATTTACTTTGCTAAAACTACATATAAAATGGGATAGAGGTAGTATATTTTATGAGTTTAATTTATATACACATACAGTGTATAAGCTTTTACAACCACTACTAATTGCAATTCATGGAGTGGTTGGTTACCAATTGACTAATTGGTGGTTACTAATCGACCAATTTCTTTAATAATGTGTCAACTTCTTATAAAAGTCATCACCAACAAGGTTTGGTTGAATGGTAACTAGACTCGGATCCCCCACTTTAAGGTCTCGGGGTTCGATATTGGATGTGGCAAAAACTTAGTTAAGATGAGAGAACCACAAAGTCGACAAAACCAAATACTCGTGATCAGTCAAGTTTCTCGATCTTGGAAACTGCGCACCAATTACATGGTTAAAAAAAAAAGTGATGACAAAAATTTAAAATGTAGTACACAAATTGAGTTCATCGTGTAAAGTGAGAAGTAGCTGGGAGTGGGAGACGTTGGTTGTAAATTGTCTGAGTGGCTGCTACCGATTATCTATATATCTATCTATCGTGTTCAAAGCAAAGCAAAAGAAGGAATGAGTGGCCATCCCTTCTCATCCTATATATAGTACCAATCCTTCCCATCACTGCCATTCCCCCTCCTCTTATCTCCATACATTATCGCTGCTAACTCTTCTCTTTCTTAACATTTTTCTCTTCAGCTCAGGTATATTCCCCCTCAATTTCCCTTTTTTTTAGTACCACCGCCTTTTTATATATTTGTATAACGATTTACTATTAGTCTAGTTTAGGGTTTAAAAACTGTACTATCAGAGGTTTGTCTCCAAAATCTCATGTAACGCTTTTATCGCGTCTTGTATAGATTAGAGAGAGATCTTCTGTTTTTGTTTTTGTCTCTCTCTGCACTGCACATCATTCTCTTTTGTTTTACTCTCACCCCCTTTTCATTCGTATTGCTATTACATGTAACTGTAATCACGCTGCTTCAATTCAATTCTTTTAAAAATCCCATTTTTTATTCTTACATGCACTGTATTTTTTGCCAGCCATATTGAGTTAATTGTTTTCATACGCTTTCATTATTTAATTGCATTCTAGTATCCCTCATGTGCTCCCATGTGTTGATTGCCATTCTTTTTCCCTTACTCTAACCCTGTTTATTCCCTCAAAAGGGGAAATTTCATGAATTGTAGTTTCTCATGTTCAGTGGTGTCACTGTCACATCCCCAGTGAATATTGTTTTGTTGATTCAATTCATGCAATTTTCTAGTTATCTCTTAATTCCTGTATTTTGATGTGTAGGATGGGAAGTACTACAAAAACTGACTATGGAGCATACACCTATGAGAATCTTGAGAGAGAGCCTTACTGGCCATCAGAAAAGCTTAAAATTTCTATCACCGGAGCTGGTGGTTTTATTGCATCGCACTTAGCGCGTCGTCTCAAGACCGAGGGACATTACGTCATTGCTTCTGACTGGAAGAAAAATGAGCACATGAGTGAGGATATGTTCTGTGATGAATTCCATCTTGTTGATTTAAGGGTTATGGATAATTGCCTAAAGGTTACTAAAGGGGTTGATCATGTTTTTAATCTTGCTGCTGATATGGGTGGGATGGGTTTTATTCAGTCCAACCACTCTGTCATTATGTACAACAACACAATGATTAGTTTCAATATGATTGAGGCTGCCAGAATTAATGGCATTAAGAGGTTAGGATGCTTGTATATCATTTCAGTTATATGTTTTTGGACCAATTAACTAAACAAACATTTGTGATGCGTGCGGTGTCGGTTTCAAATATATGATTGCCAAAACCTTTTCATTTTCAGGTTCTTTTATGCTTCTAGTGCTTGTATCTACCCTGAATTCAAACAGCTGGAAACTACTAATGCTAGCTTGAAGGAGTCTGATGCATGGCCTGCTGAGGTTTGTTGACGATTTCTTTAATTGTTCGATATATGTTGGTTCTTCGTTTTCACATTATGATTGTGACTGATGTGTTTATTTTGATGACTGTGTTTAGCCACAAGATGCATATGGGCTAGAGAAGCTTGCAACAGAGGAGTTATGCAAGCACTATAACAAGGATTTTGGAATTGAGTGCCGAATTGGGAGATTCCATAACATATATGGTCCTTTCGGGACATGGAAAGGCAAGCTCTTAACTGAAATGAAAATTCTGTCCGTTTTGTCTTTTCCGAATGAGTAAATCAGCATTTAGCAGACATTTTAAATTTTGATAAGCTTTTGGATTTACCAAGTTTGTTATTTTGTCATACAGGTGGAAGGGAGAAGGCTCCTGCTGCTTTTTGTAGAAAAACACTCACATCCACCGACAGATTCGAGATGTGGGGAGATGGTTTGTAACGCGGTCGCTCACCTTCATTGATGAGTGTATTGAAGGTGTACTTAGGTAGGTATTGGTTGATTGTGTGATTCATGTAGCTAAATTAAATTCACGTGTTTGTTCTAGCGTTTCTGTTTGAATTACAATTTTGTGCTTGTGATTTTCTTAATTGATGAAATCATTTTCATGTTGAGTTATTCTATGGAGTTATAAATTTCACTAGTAGGTTTCTTTACAAAAACCCAATAAACTAAATGAGTGTTGTCAAATAGTGGAAACAGCTTAGCGGCTTTTGATGAATCTGCTATGAAAACCGCAATATTATGCAACTTCCGCTGTAAGGGTGATAGTTGCTAGTATAGCATTTGCGGTTATAGCGGCGTATAGCGGAAAATCGGTAACTTTAGGGTTTTTCTTTCTTTTTTAACTGTACAGCTGAAGAGTCAAACATGTATTGAACATGACTCATTTTTATAATTGTAAAATTGAAGAGTCACAATCCCCTCACATAACCAAACCGAAACCCTTTCAATGCGTAAGTGGATTTTGCTCTGCCTTCATTCACACCATTCTCCACCTGTAAAGAGTCTCATTTTCTGGTAACAGCATTCTCATTGATGATTATATTGGGGAAGGGTTGTCTTTTTTGTTCGATCTTTTTTATTGTTTTCAGCTATCACTAGTCAGAATTATTATTATTTTGTTTTGAACAATTGAGCTCGAGTTAATATCATGTCACTTTCTTAAACAACTTTATTTATTTATTTTAATTCTGCTTATTTTGATTTGTATACAAACATGCCCTTTTATATATAATTGAGTTATTTATTTCAACCGCTATGCAACTTCCACTATTTGCCTGCCACGCTGTTGGCTATTTTCACATGGCGGATTTTTGGCTTTTTGCTATTTTCTACGAGCAGCCATTGATAACAGTGGCTCTATCAACATTATTGGATTGGATTAGATGACTGTAGCTAGGCTTACTGCTTTTTGCATAATTTGGGTTATGATTTTATTGGTTGGATAGGGAAGGGGTATAGTATTTATTATGCAATTATTGAGATGTTATATTTTTTCCCACTTAATTTGTATATGACTTAACATCCATGGTTGTGAACAGATTGACTAAATCCGACTTCCGTGAGCCAGTAAATATCGGAAGTGATGAGATGGTCAGCATGAATGAAATGGCTGAGATTGTTCTTAGCTTTGAGAACAAGAACATTCCTATTCATCACATTCCTGGCCCAGAGGGTGTTCGTGGTCGTAATTCAGACAACACACTTATAAAAGAGAAACTTGGCTGGGCTCCAACAATGAAGTTGAAGGTATTAATTTTATTAATTAATTGGATGAAAATCACCTTCTTACTCCTACTTTATGTCCTATACTTAAAAGTTGAGACTAATGTCTGCTGAACAGTCATACTTAAACGGTATCTCAATTCTGATATTGTAGGATGGGCTAAGGATTACATACTTCTGGATAAAGGAACAGCTTGAGAAGGAGAAGGCTCAAGGTCTTGATTTATCTGTATATGGGTCATCCAAAGTGGTGCAAACCCAAGCCCCAGTTCAATTAGGCTCACTCCGGGCCGCGGATGGCAAAGAATGAAGTGAGGTTTCAAGCAAAGAGTTGGCTTTATAATGCCTCTAATAGAGAGGTTTGCTGGTTATTATGGTTAATTAGCTGTTAAATGTATTGTTATGTCTGGTAGTAGTTCATGTGTAGAACCGAAAGCCTTGATGCTCCTATTGTATTTTATACCGCCTTTTAAAGCACTGCTTGGTGCTTGGGGCAGTTTACTGCACTAAAAGTTCTAAATTATTTGTTGAGCCTCAAGCTTTGATTAATAACCATAAAATTGTTTTCTTCCTTGTGAAGTTCACAGTTTAATCGATATCCATGGTATTTATCTATATTTTATCAGTGAGGCCTAGCATAGCTGAATATTTACCCAAAAAAACCTTGACTTTGAGAAATGAGCTTGTAGAATCCACCAAGAGTACATTTGCTTTTTTATTAAAAAGTCTGAAGCACTATTACTTCCACGGTTGTGTAACATGATTTCAGATACTGTTAGACTTTGTACAAGCATCAGTTCCCTCTTACACTGGAACAACATTGATCAGATGTTCAGGCATTTTCTAAGGCAGTGGAATATTTGCCATCCCAGTTCTTTTTCACGCCTTTTGCTTGTTGTGTAGGCACATGGCTATGATTTATAGCTATAGCACTCGGCTTCTCAAAGGACCTCTTAGCCGGATTCTGATTGAGTGCATTCGGGAAACACAGCGATATCTCTCTCTCACATTTTTATATTATTTTTATATTTAAAAATAATATAAAAATGTGATGAGAGAGATAGACGACGATGCTTCGAATGCACCACAACCGAACTGACCGAATCCAAATTTCTCTTAGCCATATTTTTTTTGCACATGCTTTCCCCACCCCCACCCCCTACATACAACACACCCCATAACCCAACTAGCCCTAACTTAAAAACACTCCCCTCCCACTCTCCCTCCCTACCCCCTTCACTCTCACCTCACTCACACCAAACAGAACCGAACCCTAACCTCCCCTCCAAACCGTACTCTCACTCTCCCTCTCAATCTCACCTCCTCCATTGACACTCTCACTCAGTTCTCTGACCTTCTCTCACTCTCCTACTCCTATATTCTTATATGCATTTCGTTTTATCTGCTGGGCAAACTCGTTTTTTTTTTGGTTTTTCGCACAGTTCGGTTGCCTGCATTTGGTTGATGGCTCCCGAACAAATTCGGCTACGCACAACTGAACTCATTAAGGGTTTTCTGGTACTTTTGCAGGGTTTGGGAGTGTGCGCTGAGTAGCTGGGGGTTGGGAAAAGCAAGACCCATTTTTTTGGACTTTGGTTTTATGATTTGGGCCTCGACAGTTTTCTCCTTAACTTTCCTCTCCTTGTAACTAGAAAGAATGGACCAAGGCTTTGGTAATACACAGATGAGTAGGGTTGGAAAAATGGTTTTTCTTTTGGTAAAAGAGATATATAAATTATGAAACGATGCTTTAGTTGTCAAAAAAATCCTAAAAAAGTTAAATAATGTGAATTAAGATAGTCCATTATTTCTGTCAATCAATTCCTTTTTGGTTACAATATCATTTAGTGCAAGATTCACCGATTTTGTTGATTTACTAATCTACGCCAAGACTCACGGTCGGTGAATACACGACTTTGTTGGTCAGTGTGCTTCTCCCCTTCCAACAGAATTTTTGCCTCATACAAGATTCGAACCCAAGATCTTAGAATAGAATCCGAGCTCAGTTACCACTCGGCCAAACCCTTATTGGTTCTATCTATCATTTAATATAATATGTTAAAAGATTTCACGTTTTTAATGATTCAACCACATTAACTAATTTAACCAATATACAAAATTATAGATAATCAATCTCCTAAATAATAGTACTTAAAACGTAAGACATGAGATCCACCAAACCACAGGAACATATATAGTTACACATATACATAGTGTTAAACAAATCAATTTTCAATCCCAATGAAAGCAGTAAGTAATTTATAATCCGGAAACGATATTGATGATCCAAAATCAAATCTTCAAGAATATCTATGAGAACCTTTTCTGATGTAATCATCCTCGGCATGATTCAGTTCAGGACTTCTAGTTTGGAAACTACAAAATTTAACCCAAATCGACTCAATATTGTCGTATCTCTCGCTACAGACCTCGGAATTGAGTGTTTCCAAAACGATTGGAAAGATCACGTTCCGAAACGCAACATACAACAAAGAAACACCGAAAAAGGCTGTGTAAAACTTGAGATACAACCGAAAGTAACATACGCAAAATTAGGGAATTTGCGGGTTAGGGCTTGATGGAATAGAAACTGAAAACAAAAACGCTTATCTAAAAAAAAACAAGAACAAGAGGAAGGCGCCACAATCCAAGGATTGATAAGACGGAAGAACGCCAGAAGGATCAACACCCTTGATAAGTTCAAAGTGATTTCTCTCAAGAACCCTAGAGAACAAATTCTCACAAGCAATATGCTCGATATCCAAAATCTGAATTCGACAAGTTTGAAAGAGCTTTTTACCGTGGCAATCATTACAAGTTTTCTTAAACCTATCCCAAATCAAGTGTCTAACAAATAGGCCCAAACAATTTGCTTATTTAGCACAAACACAAGTTTTAACTTAAAGAAAAGAAATAACATAAAACTGATATTGATAAGAAATGGCCTAAACACCGGCGCCTTCATGCCTTCCTCATTCTGAATTAAGCAATTCACCATCTTTGGGATCAATTCTTTTGAACTCGGACCAACTTCAAATAAACCTACAAGGTTACTTAGAGTCTCTTTTAACCTCCTTAGATAGTTTTCATGATTTTTTGATAAACTTGCTTGCTTATTAATATGTATGTAGGGCCTTCATAGCAGTGCTAAAGAGTTGGTGATTTTTGATAGTTTTCTTATTTCTTCTCTAAAATATTAATTATTCTGCGCATAAAGTGAGAAAGAAGTATAGCAAATACCCCTCTAAATCACATAAAAAATAGACACAAGATTGGTAAGTGGTCTGCCCTAAAGGGTACATACAGATGCAGTTATCATGGATCTGTATCATAAAAAATAGATACATAGTAACATAGCTATGTATATATTCGGGTTTTGTAGATCTGGAAGTTGGGACTCATGGAGTGCATATACATCAACCAGAATATATGCAATATGTATAGATACTATAGATCAGAAGATGAGATTAGTATATATGAAAAGAAAAAAGATTAGTACAAATAAAAGGTTCTTAGTTAACCAGTTAACAACTAGAAGTAATTAAATTAAAGCCAGCCCCAAACATATATGTTACTCTCTGAAAGCATCCTTGCTATAATATATCTAGCAACATGGATTCCGATTTAAATGTATATAATCTCCAGATTTAGCTAACAGAAGAGTAGGCCGGCAATTCAAATTAACATGGATATATATTTATGTGGAAAAATCGAAGAACAATGAAATATATAGTACCCATATAAACGAATAGAAGAAATTAACCAAATTTCCAGGGCTGTGACACCAAATGAAATCCCTGTGGAGGATCTGAAAGAAAATTAGGGTTTCTATGCCACCATGAGCAGGTGAAACTGCCACATGATCTGTTGTCCCTCCCCATTAGAAGGTAAACCTCAGATCATGCTGGCAGCTTCAACTGCTCAAGTTGCACATGATTAATTAAGCTGCTGAGACTTCCATCCACACAAACCCTAGCTAGTATTGTATATATATTATCTAGCTACAATCTTCATTTATATTCTTCTTTGATTCTTCGTCTGTGTGTGTACATGTATTTATACACATCTTCACTCGCTAGCTAGCTCTTCAAAGTTGAGGATTGCGTATACACAAATATAAAAGCGAGATGAGAAAGATGGCAAACGTACAGCTAGGAGAAGTATATAGTTCCGTTTTTGTTCTCTCTCTCTCTCTCTATTATGCTTGTTTTTTTAACTACCTCTTAGAGGCTACATTTGGACCATCTCTGGCTCTAAGTAGCTTGCCAGTTTTGCTGTTCCCATTGTCACCATCTTCTTTTGTCTCATATAATATCATCAAGATACATCACTGTCTCTCTTCCTTTTTTCTTGTTTTTTTCTTATATTTATTAATACTATCACTATGTATTTCTCAAATCCAGCTGTTAAGATTTTTAAAACCCATCAGAAGATATTTAATTGACAGATATATATATTATCCATATGTATTTTTTAAATAATTCTCAATTCAACAGTATGATTGAATTGTTTTTACAATAATATTATTGAAGCAAATTCATTAATATGATAATATCCTTTAATATTGTAACAATGCTAAAAAAAATCCTATACAGTAACAAATTAATAATATCCAACAGTTGAATAATGCTATATTATCTATGAGATCATATATATCAAAGTTTATGTAAATCAAAAGCTTGTTGACATTTCATCCCACAATTTTATTTCCATTGCAAATATGTTACTTAATACTAGATAAGTAAATGTGTGTTATTAGACAACACACATATGTGTATTTTTTTTAAATTTGAAATATGTGATCACAAAAATAATATCACGTTATTACACAGTGAGATTGATAAATTTCATTTTATATGTGAAGTTATTAAATTGGATAAGTTACTAAGTTTTACGTCTGATGTCAATATGTCCCAACTCTCTCTCTGCATATACAAACCTAAATTTACCCCTCAAAGAGATAGTCTTAATATTTATATAGGAAATTTGGAGAAAATTAGCCATTATTCACGGGCTGTGGCTATATATATATATTCTCCATGCTATATAGGGTAGTTTGGTAACGTTACAATTGAATTAGGGACCATAAAGAAATAAAAGATGAAAAGTAAAACAAGAAAAATGTGTATGCTTGTGGTCCTATATTGTTGAAAAGAATTTAATAATGTCACGCTCACGCCACCACATGCAGCAAAACTTTGGTTGGATTTGCATCTTTTTCTTTCCCTCTTTTTCACGCAGTCTCTGTAAGGTAGGCATCAATTAGAACGAACCAAATTGAGTATGGAGACAATGAGTATAAAGGGGACCAGATTTTGCAATTTGCAATCCATCTCTGTAGCATAAGGTTCACACAAAAAGGAAATTAAGATAATCAACAAAGACAATATTATTTCATTACTTTTCGCTTTCTACAAGGGATTCATAATTTAGTGTTCTTCATCATTAAGCTCAACGTTTGATTAATATATATACGTACAAATTTAGTGTGATGTTTTGCAAGCAACACATACATAATATTGGAGTGAAGTGTTGGAGAGTTTCACAAGCAAAGAGAGTTATACGATACAAGTTAGTTGTTTCTCCATTTCTCAAAGAGTGGACCACAAAATAACTCACAATTCAATTCAAATGGATATGTTTACTTCGGACATTTTCCGTGTTACTGTAAAAAAAATGTAACAAAAAATTCAGAAAAAAATCAGAGAAAGATAATGACAAATAAAAGTCATTGGAATACCTATGTCATCAAATCTATAACTATGAGGCTCTTGTCATTGATTGAATTTATAATTGATTGAAGTTGATCTGTCAATCTGAACAATGAACATCGCAACAAGAAGTCAAAAAAATTGCACCAAGACGACGAACAACAATGACGTCTCACTCATACAGCAAAAATTAAGAAAAAATACGAAATAAAAACTAGATCTATATGAGAATCATTTATTTAGATAGCAAAAACAAAGGAAAATTGATACGAGAAGTCGTTCTATTAAAAAAAAAATTAATTAAAACCAGTCCTCTCTGGTTGATGAGCAAGAAGGAAAAGAGGAGTAAATAGAAGGTTGAGAAATACGTGTAGTATTTGAGGAAGGAAACGTTGATTCTTTTCATGTAGTGGTTATATTTCTATATCCTCCATCAACGTCCGGCCTGATCTAAGGGTGTTTGGGAGGGGTGGGTGGTTGGAGGATTTTGGAGGGGAGGGCTTAGTTTATATTTTAAAATGTATCTGATATTTTCAAAAATTGAAAAAATAACATAATAATAATAATAATAATAATAATAATAATATAACATTGTTAATCACATTTCATTTGTCCTCACTGATTGATTGCTTAAGAATTTCAAATGATATTGAGACGTCACTTTCTTGAGTTAACCCGAGTATGAAAGACTAAGTAGTGTGTGTTGTATTTTTGTCATTTTTCATTTAAGTAGATAAAAAAAATCACATTCCATTTATTTTTAGAATTGAAAAAACAAGCCATCTCCTCCCCTCCAAAAACATCTAAACATACCTTTAAGCAAATACTAAACATGACCTTTTCAAATCAGATATGATAACACAAAAATTATGGACCTTAAAGAAATTAAAAAATCTTAACTAAATCAAACTTTTACTAATTACACGTCTATGTTAAAAAAATATTTTTCTCTTGTAAAAAAAATACATATATTTTTCAACTGCCCATTCAACCCTTTTTATAATGGATTGGACCAAAAAAACCTTTTATAATGGATGTTATGGAAGACTAAAGGCAGCGTTTTTTTATACCCCACCCCATCCTCCCACCCCACCCATTATTGTAATTCCTATTTTACCCCCGCTATATAAATAACATTTTGACTTTCATTAATTTCACTCACTTTGGGACCCACATTAATACGCATCATATATACCCGATGGAAAGTATATACGATTACATTTAATATTTAACGCCGACCGAAAAAGTATTTCGTCGATATATGTCCTTCATGACATATATATGATTGCATAATTTAATGTTTAGTTGATTATACCCATCGTATATATGTCCTTCAAGGCATATATACGATTGCGATTAATAAATCTTGTTGACTACCCATCGATATAGGTTATATACGAGTGGGCTTTGAAGATCTAATAGTATATACATCCGGGCCATGTATATACGATGTGAAAAAATACCCATCGATATATACATGGTTGAGGAGGTATATACGATCGAGTTATTTTTTTCGCTTTTTCCCGAGTTGCTATCTGCGGTTTTAGAGCGATCGGGGTTGGACTTGACATGGGTGAGAACTCCCGCCTCTGATTAGGCAAGCTTTGATTCGGAAAACAAAGGACGAAAACCTTGTATTCGACATGTGTTTGGGAAGAACCGATCGTTAGAGCTTCGCAAAGCTTTAACTATCGAGTCATACAGACGTCACCGAGTCAAAGTGGTTTGATTTGCTCGAGATGGGGTATATGGTTGCAACCGTATATAATGTTGCATTGGTTCGCTTTTTCTTTGCTATGAATTTCACTTATCCGCCTTTGAGAGAGCACTTACGGTTCATCTAAGTTCAAAATCATATCCGCTCAACGAGCAAAATGTACACCGGTTGCATCTTTCAATC
Organism: Oxytropis ochrocephala; assembly: GCA_020916435.1. NCBI lineage: Eukaryota > Viridiplantae > Streptophyta > Magnoliopsida > Fabales > Fabaceae > Oxytropis > Oxytropis ochrocephala. The sequence goes on along the minus strand of CM037090.1, from coordinate 21,436,398 downwards.
TCTCCCACTAGTCCATTTGCCTCCTATTGCCCCACAGGGCATTACCAAAGACTACTCACCGTAGTCCGCTTCATGGTTGCATCCGTATGCCGACGTTTTACTCTATGGCGATCTATGTGTCCTCCCGCGCCTCTCCCACTCACGATGATGCGCCTAGATGTATAGATTTAGTGATGATTCTATTGACTTGTAGATAGATTCACACATTTTTGTATTACACGTGTATATATTACTATATTGTGTTTTTGTAATTATACGCGTTTCTTATCCAATATCTACACCGCTGACGTTAATCAAATCACGAGACTTCAAATTATAACCGGTAATAAAATCATAACTATTAACAAAAACAAAGTCCATCGTATATATCTCTTTTGGGACATATATACGATGGGCATTATTAACTCATCGTATAGAAGTTCATTTTGCGTATATACGATTGACTTAAAAAGCATCAATCGTATATACGCACAATGAACATATATACGATGTCAAATTTTTACCCATCGTATATAGGCCACAAAAAGATATATACGATTCGTGTATTTAGTGAAAAAAGATTTTTTGAAGGGCATTTTGGGAATTTCAACATGTGGGTGGGGTTTAAGGGGAGAGGGTGGGGGTACAAAAAAAAAAACCCAAGACTAAATGTCTCTCTCTTTCTTAGTACAAAACGAAAAGGGTTTTTTTACCCCACCCAATCCCCATATACCCCCACCCAAACCGAAAAACCCCAAAACGCCTTTCTAAAAACGTATTTTTTAAAAAAATTTAGCCGATCAGATATACACAGGGGGTATATATACGACCCTCTTTTTGCCATCATCGTATATACACCCCCAAGGCGTATATACAATTGGCACACACCACCATAATCGTATATACGCCTTGGGGTGTATATACGATGGGCAAAAATAGGTCGTATATATACCCCCTCAGTGTATATACGATCCTATTATATTTTTTTAATTTTTTAAGTCAAATAAAAATTAATTAAGTCCTCGAAATAGGTTTTGTGTGTAGTTCGTTAAAACGTGATTTATGTTATACGTCGAACGAATAATTTAGGGTAAAAATCGGTTTTAGGCAACATACTCGATCGTAATGAAACCATAGCCATTAAATCCAAAAAAATCAAGAATCAAGAATCAAGACTCTCTTAGAAGGACTTTCTTACTGACTACTGGCCTCAAAATCCCAAATTCCATCAAGTTTATTATTTTTTACGATTTTTTTTTTCATTTTTCATAGTCTCCAAAAAATCTAAAAAAATTTGTATAGCCTTATTTTGGTTTTGTTAGATTTTTAGTGGTGTTTTTATAATTTTTTGGAGTAGTTTTGACTATTTAACGAATTTTTAGTAGCCTTTTAGTAATAAAAATTAAAACAAATTTTTGGTCAAATACATAGTATTAGACTTTTTTTGGTCGATAAACTTTTTTTTTCGTACCCCCTTCATTCTACACCACACCCCCATAATACCATTTATCCCAAAAATACCCCTTAAATTTTTATAAAAAAAAAAAGTAAATTTCCCGGATTTACCTCTATTGTTATTAAATCCGGTTCATGAATTTAGAAAAAAAATTGTGGGGATTCCCGGATTTACCTCATAGGTAGATAAATCCGGTTCATATTTTGTGAACCGGATTTACCTACGTATGAGGTAAATCCGGGAAACCCCCCTTTTTAATTTTTTTTAATAAGATACGCGCACGTGTTACGATTTAAAATACGGTACAAACGCGTTACGATATACGAGTAAAGATAAGTTGATTAACCATTTCTACTGTATTTTCATTTCTACGCGTTAAGATAAGTTGATTAACCATTTCTACGCGTTACGATATACGAGTAAAATACGATACTGAGCGCGCATACGATAAACGATTTAAAATACGCGAACACGTGGGGGTTTTGGATTCCCGAATTTACCAAAAATTACAGGTAAATTTGGTTCACAAATTACGAACCGGATTTACCTGTAATTTTTGGTAAATCCGAGAATCCAAAAACCCCCCACCAAATTTACCAAAGCTGTAGGTATTTCCAGAAATTTTTGTTAAATTAGGGGTATTTTTGTCCGAAATGGCATTTATGGGTGGAAAAAAATCATTTTTTTAACAAGACCCAAAACAGCCCACTTTCTGCTATACAATGGAAATAAAATACTCCAAGACAATGCTAATAACACTCACTTTACCACGGTCCTCCCAACACTCTCCCCATTATTGGGTAAATTTTTTAAATTTTATGTAGGTTTCATCATTTTAGAAATAAGTTCACTAAATTAGTAAGACCCGCGTTAAATTCAGTAAATTAAAGAGTAAGTATTGGTAAGAGAGTGATAAAATGAGTATTGCTAGCACTCCTAGTAATAATAATAATGTGACTGGTTTTTGTTTAGAGGCCCTTTAGTTGGGTCAACATTTGAAGACTAAAACAAGGGTTATTGCTTTTCCCACACCCCCTCCTACTCAAAACACACCCCACAAGGGTGTGAAAAACTAAAAAAAAGGCCAGCCAAAATCTCTTTTTTTCACAAAATTTCACCTGTTCGAACACGGGCCTTCGAACAGGTTCGAATGACATCGCTCGAGTGTGTTAAATTTTGACTTCACACTCTCTTTGGGCGTTTTTCACCTGTTCGCATGAGGTCATGCGAACCTCGCATGACCTCGTTCGAACCCGTTCGAACGACATCGTTCGAGTGTGTTAAATATTGACTTCACACCCTTTTATGCGTAATTTCACCTGTTCGAACGAGGTTATTCGAACAAGGTCGTTCGAACAGTCTTTAAACACGTCCTCACAGCGTTTCACGCGAGGTTATTTTTGGAATAAAATTTGTTAAGGGTGTGAAAGAGTAGGAGGGGGTGTGGGAAAAGTAAACGCCAAAACAAGTGCTTGGGCCACCTTATACTTGGGCCAGTCCTAGACAACATTGTCCAACTCCTTTTGGGTTTTGCTTTTCTCACTCCCTCTCCTATGCAAAACACACCACATAAAGGTATGAAAAGACCACAAGACCATTAATGAATTGGTCAAACGTCTTTTTTTTCAAGATTTTTCACCTGTTCGAACACGGGCCTTCGAACACATTCGAACAGGTTCGTTCGAGTGTGTTAAATATTGACACACGCACCCTCTTGTGTGTAATTTAACCTGTTCGAATGACACTAATCGAATCGAGTTCAGATATATTTTTGTCAACACCCTATTTTATTACGCTCAAGTCTCATTCGAGTGTGTTAAATATGGACCCTCACACCACATTCACTAATATGCGTTCGAACCTGTTCGAACAAGGCCGTTCGAACAGTCATTAATCACGTCCTGCAAGAGCATTCCACGCGAGGTTATTTTTGAAATAAAATTTGTTTAGAGTGTGCGGTGAATAGGAGGGGGAGTGAGAAAAGCAAAATCTCTCCTTTCAGATGCGGTCATTCAATGTAATTTCAATTTTTTTATATTTTCCCAAACATCTGAAAAAGAAAATAGATAGCCATGCAGCTTGAACGTTAGGAACCTATCACATTGATAGTCACAACCATGCATATATATTGAGCATCCGTCTCTTATGAAATGAGATAGACGTTAGAAGTCATAAACCATTATTCATGATGCTGAATATAACTTTTCCAATCATATTTCTAAGAGTCGATGCGGAGCAAGCTTGAATCAACACTTTCAAGGGGTCAATGATCCTCAATCTTCTTCAAACCCTTCATGTCTGTCGTTTCAACTCTGCATCGAAAGTAAAATATCAGAAAATTCCTGTTAATCTTTTATATAACCAGAACACAAGCCCTTAACATGTAAATAAGATTGTGAACCAAAAAAATTGCATGAAAGGCTAAGTACTAATTGGCAATGCGTCAAGCGCAGTATGGCCAAGCTGTTTGTAAGATCACATTGCAACTAGAACAACAAAATGAGAATCTGATTCCATAAGAAAAATATCTATCGATAATATTTCACAAAAGAAAAATATTCAAAGTTTTTACAAAACACAATCAGAGTGATAAAAAATTCCAAAAAAATATCTACATTTGTATAAATTACAGTTGTCCTCTAAGCATTTTTATTTTGTATGATATTTTTATTATCTATCTATATTTGTACAAATTACAGTGTCCTCTCAAAATATGTAACCTAACAATCATTCAAAGATATATCTCTCATATGATTGCATAGCTGAGAAACATCTTTAAACTGTTGTATTGTAGCTACCATAGGAAAAACCTATTCTTACTTGGAGATGTGTACTAAAATGAGTTAGGCTTATGGATTTGAGCAATTGGATAATAGTGGGGGCAAAACCTATTTTTTAGTGGGGACAGATAAAATTTACTTTATGTTGATATACAAGTTTCTCTATTTGTGGGGGCAATTGCCCCTCTCATGCATGTATCAGCCACTGCCAGAGCCCAACTAATAGTATAGTGAACAACAACAAATGTTTTTCACAACTAGGTAGGGTCAGCTGCATAGATCTGTTGACGTCATAATATTCTACTGTAACTCATGTCAAAGGACAAATATTCAATTCTGAATCTATCTAAATGCTTTAACATATTTTTATAATTATTGAGCTACCTTTCGTATGATCTATTCCCCTTACCAAGACTTCTCTAAATCTTCTTCACATATATCCAAACCACTTACGGTGAAATTTTACGATTTTATTCAGAATAGGAGCGAGAGGGACCTATATTTTTCTCTAATATGTTCAATCCAAATTCTATCATACCTAGAGTCCTAGACTTCTCAATGTCTTCTTCACATAGATCCAAGCCACTTAAGATGAAATTTTACAATTTTATTCAGAACAGGAGCCACCCATATTTTTTTTCTAATACATTCATTCCTAGTTCTATCTTATCTTGTGTAATTTCTTCTTACTAAGACTTCTTTATGTCTTCACATCCAAACCACTTAAGGTGATATTTCATCATTTTATTCAGAACAGGAGCTACCTATATTTTCTCTCCGAATACCTTAATTCTATCTTATCTGGTGTGTCAACCCATTCATCATAACATCCTAGCTATAAAAAGTTATAAAATTGTAGTTAGTTGAATACACAGAGAAGTGATGACCGAAATAAGGGGAACAAACAATAAAATGCAAGTTTTAAAGGGTTTGCTAGTTTTGTCTTCACAGTAAGGGAAACTCAAAGTTGCAGCTGAAAAAGGAGGCATCAAAGAACTGATACATGGTTTAAAACTTACGTTGAACCATAGAGCAGAATCTTCTGAACTTTTGTGACCTCAGAATCAGTCTGGTTATCCTCAATAAAAATTGTCAAGCTGATGAAATAATTAACATAAATTAGAAGCTAGTCCCACCAACTGGATGATACAAATGGAAGGCACCTTATGAAAGAAGGAATCGAGAAACTTACCCACGAACATTTTGAAATCTCACATACTTAAGAATTACCGGTTTCCCCTGTCAGAACAAATCAGATAACTGTGATGTAAGTTATTCCCCACATGACAGAAAAAGATATCATCAAGTGGCTTCAGGATAATAAATTAGGGAGATGATTGTTAGAATAACAACCTTGAGGTTTTCCGGCGTCAAAACTGCCACATCACTTGGAGGAAAATCATTGACATTACTGTCATTTGATTTAATCATTAACAAACAATCAGCAACTATTTGAATCCCATGACACAATTCCTATTACAAACAATCATTTTTTCACAAAACTATACCTGAATCCCATGTGCTCCTTGTTAGAAAAGAGCTTCACTGTCTTGGGGCCTAAAGCACAACATTGGGTTCTAATTACAATAATATCAACATGAAGAAAGAAAAAAGGACAGTAGCAAATAAATACGTGAAGATCATAAGCTAAAAAATCATGTTTAATAAGTGAATAGTGTTCCTCTATTAGGGGAAATTGGTGGCAATTATGGAATATTTTAGGTTTACAAGAGTATAATAGTTACCTTCATCTTCAGGACCTTTGATAACAATGGAGTGAAGTTTGATGACTTGTAAGAAAGGAAGATAGAGCAAAATCTGCTCATCGGCATCACTCTCCAAATGCAAACCATCGTCTTCTCTGTAACCCTAATTATTAAGCAAATTAGAGTGAGTAAGATATCACAGCAAATCCAATAACAGAAAGAAATGATAGAAAAAGGGGAAAACCTGTTTGATAGCATTGGGGAGAGAGTGGGTGGAACTCTGATTAAGACATTCAACGCCAGACCAGTCTATGAAGTCTAAGAGATCAACCTGATCAACAAAAACAACAACAATACTAGGTCACAACTATCCTTACTACTTCGAATTGGATCGAGAAAAGACGGTGATGATAAAGTTTGAATCTTACTTGACCCTTGTGAATAGCGCTGGCGGATTCCCCAGACATTGCTGATATGATACGATTCGATTTGAGCGTGAGAGGCGGGGAAGGGGAGAGAGTTGGGAAGAAGAGACGAGACAGAGAGACAGAGAGAGAGAATATCGATGGCCAAACCCAAACCCAAGATTTATTTATTTATTAATTAATTGAGAAAAATAAAAATTCTCCAAATGTAAAACGACAGCGTTGAAGTGGGACTTTTTTTATTTCACTTTTTGTTTTTTCAATAACGTAATATATTTCATTGATAACCAACAGAGGCCACCGAAACATTATACAAAATGTAAGCAACTAGCATACAAAGAAACAGGTCAGATGATGGACACCACTTAATCATGTATAGTATAGCTAAAACTCCTAAAAATAACAATAAGCACAAAAACAAAGACTTATTACACAGATATACTAAAGAGCTAACTTAACTAAAAAACATAAATAAACCCTAATGCTAACAGAACAACCAAAAGAAACTTAACATTCACAGTAGCCGCTCGTCGTATTTTCACCATAAGACAGCGAGCCAAAAGCGCAACGGAACCGTCACTGTAAACATGTTCCACCACAGAGCAAGTCACGGGGCACCTAATATTGCTCCTACGGGATTATTACAACCCTTGCCTATTCCTAGTCAAGTGTGGGAGGACATTGCTATGGACTTCATTATTGGTTTAGCAAATTCTTTTGGTTACACTTTCATCATGGTAATGATAGACAGGTTGTCTAAATATGCATATTTTGTGTCCTTGAAATCATACTATAGCAGCAAAAGTGTGGCAGAGAGCTTCATGAATAACATTGTGAAGTTACATGGAGTCCCAAAATCGATTGTCTCAGATAAGGACAAAGTGTTCACAAGTTCATTTTGGAAGCATTTGTTTAAACCGCAAAGCACTACATTAGCTATGAGTTTAGCTTATTACACTCAATCAGATGGTCAATCTGAGATTTTGAATAAGTGCTTGGAAATGTATTTGAGATACTTCTTCACCTTTGAGAATCCGAAATCATGGTACAAAGTGTTGACATTGGCTGAATATTGGTATAATTATGTTATACTAGTTTGGGTATGAAACCTTTCAAAGCTCTTTATGGGAGAGAGCCATCATCATTAGTTAGACGAAATGTTGTGCAAACAGATTTTGCAGAAGTTGTAATTTTCCCTTGTACTACTTGAAGCAGATCAATGTATCCATACATATTCCATTTCTCGGTGCATGTATTTTCATTAGTAGCTCTATTACATAGTCCTGGGCATGAGAGAGTATATATGTTAAAGTCTCACTCGACTAAAGATCTGGCCTAAGTAATCCTTTTTCTTTCCTCACAAACAGGTTTTGTGGTAATGAGTTACACCCTAAGGTTAAATTTAAGCACATCTTGGAGGATTAATAAGTTCTCTTTTTTCAAATTAACCAGTGTTATAACGCATTGATTTGTATCATGAGTTGTGCTTGATAAACGGATTGCTTTGATCCTCCATATAGATGATACATGTGATATTAATTAGTAACGCAGCCTTCCATTTGTTATCTCATTTATCCTTAAAAACACATTATATATAGTATGGAAAGAAATAATACAACTGCAGACTGCAGTAGTGATAATCCGAATGGTACGTGTACATGGGTATATAAATATACAATCAGTAGGTATACAGTATACATATACCGTATAATACAATAGTCATATTCCGCGCGCGCAGATGTCTGAATTATGGTTTTATTTCTACAGGCTAATTTTAAGTTCTATTAATATTACACAAAAAATCACTGATCAGGACAGCAATCAAATAACAAATTCACCAAATTACTAATTTTCACCATCAAAAGAAGTGAGGCTATAACTAGCTAGCTAGCTCCACATAACCATACCCGTTGACATCAACAACATCATGATCCAATACAACTTTCCTTCAAACATTGAGCTTGCTGTCAAAAAATACCAAATCAGACATTTTTAATGTTAATATATTTATATATATACTGTGTGAACATAGAAACTAAGCAACATTAATAAATCAAGAAAAGTATGAGATGAACATAAGAAATATATAGGTAGAGTCAAATTAATCTGATCACCTTGACTACCAACGTCTGTGTTTGATGATGAATTTGAAACTTTAATACCAAGTCGAGAACAATCAGATCCAAGGGTACCTTCAAATCATATTTAGTCAATACATATAGTTCCTAATTCATTCTGTAACCATTCATTCATTCATTCTCAAGATAAATAAAGGTTTAAGGATGCTTACATTCACTGTAACAAGGAAAGACAGAGATGTTGAGAAGATTAGAATAATTGGGACTGCATTCACATCTGTGTTTAGATGTGTCTTTGCTGCATTTGCCTTCTCCACAGTATGCCCAATAGCAAGCTACAATAATAACAGATTAACAAAATTAATTAATTATAGTAATAGTAATTAGTAATTATTTAGTGTTACTACATACGATCAAAAGCTGATAAGTTGCGTGGAAGGGTCTTTTCTGGAACTGGTGGAGGTGCTGGCTGGCAAACATAGTTCAGGCTACCTGAAGAATAATAATATTTTTGATTATCAGGCGTTACTTTCATAAATAGTAAAAAGGGAGAATATTAATATGAAATTTACATTGGGGAATGACACATGGAAGAAAGCTAGTAGCAGTTTCATTGTCGTCATCATCATCTTGGGTTCGCTTCCAGCCAGATTCACACTGACAGATGAAGTTTAAAGGGTAACTGGTATTCACTACGCAGCTTCCTTTCCCACATTCTACTTCTTCACAAACCTTTTCTGCAATATAGCATCAGACACTTAGTAATAGTGTATCTAATATAGAAAGAAAATGAGTTTATTATGGTAAATGTTACGTACCAAGGATATCATCAAAAATATTGTCATCCCCTTTAGCAGCCATGGGAATCAGCAACGTGATAAGAAGCATGGCTGTAAGGCCTAACAACTTTGAGGAACCCATTTCCCAATGTCACTTAATTTGGAGAAGGTGTGAGAGAGAAGAAGAATTAAGGAGGAGGTATGTATATGATCGAAATGAGAATTAAATTTGTCCTATAAATATAGTAAGACTGTCTTATTTCTAATAGCGTGTTTTAATTGTTGGTCTGTTGTTTTTTCTTACACGCGTTTATTATTATATCGCCAAATGTCTTTTATTGCTGCCTCGTATTTTCAGAGAAATTTTTAAGTTATTCTCATCTAGAAGAGTAAACCTTTCAAAAAGAGACTAAAAAGGAAATGGAGTAGGAATATGTCAAAACAGAGGAGCTAAGAAGATTTTCACGTACTTTAGTACATTTTTCGCCCAATCGTATTATTCTAGTCCAGTTGATATGAATGGCCGTAATATCTGGTTTACGAGTTGTTTACCATTGACTAAATCAGAACCAGAAAAGTAACGGCATAGGGATGAAAGTCAAGTCACAAATTAAGTTATTCTGATGCATTCATCTTCAACATTAAATTCTAGAACTAATTGAAGTTAACTACCATGCTTGACCATCTTCCTCTTATTCTTTTCTAACATGCATAAAGTATGGGAATAGCGCGTGTGATCTACACACAATTAAGAAAAAGTGACGGTCAAAATTCATCACACTATAGAATAAAATTCTGGTTTTAAATTTGAGAAGTGGTCAAAGGAAAGTTATGTTGTCCAAGTGTTAGGATTTTCTCCACTTATTAGACAATTTTAATAGAAGCGATACAAGGTGTTCACGACCGAGCCGAGCCCTGATCCAACACCGCGGTCTCCCAAGACAAAGCGCCGAGGGACTAAGACCTTGGAACGCCACTCGCTTCTACTGGCCCATCAGATGCATGTGATCCCCCGCCCATACCTAGGCATCTTCATGTTCATCACACTTTATTATGTAATCAAATCCTTAATTATGTAATTCGTTATCATTTATTAGCCATGAATGATTGTAATACTATATATTTCGCCCGGAGAGAGAGGCTAATGAAGGGTTGAACAATTTTCCTATTCACGCGAGATTGTTCTTTGTGTTCTTGATTATCCTATCCACGTAAATAGTTGAGAACATTGGCGCCACCGTGGGGCTCCAGCAAAACTTTTTCCTACGCCCCACAATCGAACTCTAAATCGATTCACCATCCACTAGCATAATGGTGACCACGAAATCTGAATAATGGCGCGCGCCGTCCAAAGATCGGGGATCCTGAGATGAGCAACTGCGGCGCAGTTCAAACACCGCAAGCCCGCAATGCCGACTCAAGCCCGTCAAAATGAAGAGCAAGTTCTACGTGCCCGTGCTCTGAAGCGAGGAAGTGCGGCTACAAGCTCGGCTTACAGAAATGAGACACTTCGCCCAAGTGATCGATGCCACTAGAACACCTCTGCGCAAGCGTTTGACCTTTTTCCGCCGCTATCCAGTGCTTCAACTTCCCCACGCTCGGGAGCCATCCATTGCCACGCATGGCACCGGAGATCCTCTCGATCATGTGGATGCGTTCCAAACGCAGATGATGATCGGTGGAGGAACCGACGCCATTACCGCAAAATGTTCGCGGACCTTAGGCGACGTAGCCTTGAAATGGTTCGAGGGCTACCGCACGCTTCTATAACGAAGTTTTGAAGATTTAGCCATCGTTTCATACAAAGAATTCTCGGCAAATAAGAAGAAGCGAATGTTGGCCGAGGATATGTTCGACGTCGCCAAGAGCGGAGAGTCTCTCAAGGCCTACCTAGAACGCTTCAACAAGTCGACGGTTTTAGTGGATGATCCTCGACGAGAGATTTTTGTGAAGGCCTTTATGAAGGGTATTCGCAACGGAACCTTCAGCCAAGCCCTTTCCTTATGGAAACCGCGGACCATGGATGAGATTAGAGTCCGAGCGAAAAAACACATCGACGCAGATGACATTGCCCTCGGAAAAGATGAAAAGGACATGCAAGCACCACCGAGACGCGCGTGGTCTCACCGAGGCGCTCCCCACCCGCCCAAGATACACCCTATGACCGCGCGTGACGAGGCGCACATGCAAAGTCAAAGGCGGCGCGCTGCGTCCTCCAAATGCCGAAGCCGCTTTCACACCTCTCGGGCGCAAGACCGGTGATTTTTAGACGAAGGACTTCATGATGGATCGACACGCCGACCGTCACCTTTCGCTTGGTGTAATGGGTAAGAGTACGGTCTTATTGCGGTACCATCGGACGGAGGGACGACACACACGCATAAATTCTTTGGACCTCAAACAAAGAAATCGAGCGGCTTTCATCCAACAGCGGTCAACTCAAGAAGTATGTCAAAGCGGTGAAGAAGGAAGCGAAGGCCACAAATTTCCAAACCGGCGGTGCAACAATCAAATGTACACCCAAGCGAGGCGCGATGAGAGGTAAACGCGGCGAGCATGAGACGGCGGTGACAAAGGAAGAGTTAACACAATCTCGGAGGATTTTCCTCGGAGGGGAGCTACATCCTCATCCCGAGAAAGATATGCACGATCCATTCTATCGGTTTCCTCTGCGGAAACCACTTATCTCATGGATCGATGCGGAGTATCCCGCAATTTCTTTTGATGCGCGAGATTTTGAAGGTGTGCGCGCCTCATTCGGATGATCCAATTGTAATCTCCGTCACCACCGGTGGTTACTCAATAGCTCGGCATCGGGTAGATGGAGGCAAATCACCTAACGTTATGTATCGGCCGTGGCTTCAAGGTTTGAATTTACCAAATGGAGGCACTTAAAAGCTATCCCGGAACTTTGGTAGGATTTTACGGTGAATGTGGTTGAGGTCCGCGCTACATGGACTCGAGAACAACTTTTTGCGAAGAGAGAGTCGGCAAAATCAGAACTCGAGATATATGGTAGTTGATACCGATTCGTCGTATAATATAATAGTGGGAAGCGCCGACACTTAATGCTTTAATGGCGGTAGTATCGTGATCCTCACTGTGCATGAAGTACCCTTTCTAATGGCAAGATAGGTGTGGTAAGGGGTGATCAAGCTATTGCAAGAAAATGTTACGCAGAGAGTGCGAAGGTAAAGACGGTTCAAAGAAAGGTCGGGCAGGAGTTAGTTCCAACCGCAGCTTCCTAGACTCTAGACCCGCTGGTGTATGACCGGTAAAGGAGGAGCAAAGGTTGAAGCCGTGGATACTCTGAAAGAAGTAGTGATAGGACCGCCCGAAGATCGAAAAACAAGGATCGGCACTATCTAACTCCCGAATCGGAGGATCAATCGATCAAATTTCTCTCCAGTCACACTCACGTATTCGCGTGGTCCCCGTGACATGCCGTATTGATCCTAACTTCATCCGCCATCGGTTATCACTAAACCCATCCGTGGCACCCGTGAGCCCGCAGAGAAAGAGGAAGCAAGGTGGTGAAAAATCTGAAGCCATACGGGAGGAAACAAAGAAGGCTGTAAAGCGCAATTCATAAAGGAGGTCGAGTATCCCACGTGGTTGGCCAACCCCGTGATGGTGAAGAAGTCCAACGGAAATGGCGAATGTGTGTGGACTATACTGAGATCTCAATAAAGCATGTCCCAAAGATCCTTATCCTCTGCCGAGTATTGATGGTTTGGTAGACGGAGCTTACGGCTATAAACTCCCGAGTTTCATGGATGCATACTCCGCTACAACCAAATCAAGATGAGCCCGAGGATGAAGAGAAGACGGCATTCATGATAGATGTGTATAACTATTGTTACCGCGTAATGCCTTTTGGATCAAAAATGCGGTGCTACGTGCATCAAATACTGATGGATGAATCTTTGAGGCGTAAATTGGGAGATCCATTGAAGTGTACGTGGATGATATGGTGGTCAAGTCAACAACCGAGGAATCTCACCTAGCAAACCTCCAAAAACCTTCCTACTTTGGAAAAGCATGAGTTGCGTTTAAATCGACAAGTGTTCTTTCGAGTCCAAGCGGTGAATTCCTAGGTTACGTATTGACTCACGAGAGGAATAGAGGCTAATCCAAAGAAAGTCTTGAGCTATCGTGAGAAGCCCAAGCCCAACAAATGCCAAAGAGGTCCAAATCTTAGCAGTCGAATAGTAGCACTATCAAGATTCCTCGGTCGAGCGGTGACAAGATACGACCAATGTTTCAATCATTAAGGAAGAATGCGCAGCCCAATGGTCGTGAGTGTGAAGAGGCGTTGGAGGTAGTAAAGCATACTTGGCCGCGCCACCAATCTTAACCCCAACACGGGGGCCGCTTTGTTGTTATATTTGTGCATTCACAGAGCACGCAGGAAGTGCGCTTTTAGTTGAGGAAAGAGTCAAAGAACAATGTCCCATTTACTATGTTAGCCGAATGTGGAGAGGTCCTAACAATGATCGTCGTAAGATTGAGAAGCGACCTATCGCAATCACTCGGCGGCGAGAAACTTCGCAGATTTCCATGAGCCATTCAATAATCGTCAAACAGACTTGCTTTATCCGCCAAATACTTTCCAAGCCGGATATCGCCTGGAAGAATGGTAGCATGGTCGGTTGAGTTGTCGAATATGATATTAAGTACCAGCCAGGAGGACCAATTAAAGCGCAAGCTTTGGCGATTTCGTAGTGGAAATCGCGGGAGAACAATGACGGTTGAAGCCCATTCGAATATTGTTGGACTCTATCGGTGGATGGGTCGTCTAATTTGAGAGGCGGTGGAGCCGGGTCACGCTAGAGGACACGATAATGTGCTTATAGAACGATCGCTTGGTTCGGCTTCAAGGCCAAGAACAATCAAGCGATATCACGAGGCCTTAATTGCCGCATGAACTTGGCGGTAGACATCGGAGTAAAAACCTTAAAGTTCGTAGTGATTCTCTTCTAGTCACCGGCCAGTCACAGGACGTCAAAGCACAAAGATGAACCGCTCACTAAATATTTATCTAAGGTACAAGAGCTAAAACTCAAATTTGTTTCTTTTGAACTAACACATGTTCCTAGGGGAGCAAAATAGCGGGGGCGATATATTGGCAAAGCTAGCAAGTACTAAAAACTCAGCAATAACCATTCAATAATACAAGAAATGATAACCCAACCCAAAGATCAATCAAATCCAAGTCTTCGCGATGAGATTGACCCCGATTCTTTGGATGACCAAGATTCTTGCTTATATGCGGTGAAGAATCGAATGTGCTTGGATGACGAGAAGAGAAAGCCGGTGAAAGCAAATACAAACTACACCTCGATTGAGTCCGAATCAGTAAAAGAGGTTTCTCCATGCCGCTCCTTAAATGTGTCCCCAACAACAAAGCACAAGAAATACTCGAGGAGGTGCACGGCGAAGGAGTGTCAAAGCGACCATGTCGGAGAGTCGGGCCTTAGCTTCAAAAATAGTGCGTGCAGGATACTATTGGCCCACGATGAAGAGGGATGCGGTCGACTATGTCCGCCGATGCCACAAATGTCAGATGCATGCAAAAATTCCTAGGGCCCCACCAACCAACCTACAGTCGGTTTCCTCGGCTTGGCCGTTCGCTGTATGGGGTGTTGACATTCTTGGTCCATTTCCACCTGCGCCGGGTCAGCTGAAATTCCTGTTGGTAGCTGTCGACTACTTTACAAAGTGGATAGAGGCCGAACCAAAGAGCCATCATATCGCCAGAGAAAGGGTGAAAAAGTTTTATTGGAAGAGGTTGATATGCCGATTTGGGATTCCTGCAACCATAGTGGCTGACAACGGAACGCAATTTGCTTCAGAATCAGTTGCTACACTATGCAAAACTTGGAACATCTACCAAGCCTTTACCTCGGTAGAGCATCCTCAAACCAATGGGCAGGCCGAGGCTGCAAACAAGGTAGTATTGGCAGGTCTGAAGAAGAGGTTGGAAGGTTCCAAAGGAAGTTGGGCCGAGGAATTACCTTTAGTATTATGGTCTTACAACACTACACCGCAGTCTTCCACAGGGGAAACTCCTTTCCGATCGGCGTATGGTAGTGATGCGCTCATTCTGTGGGAAATCTCGAGCCAGTCCAAGGAGAATCTCGACTACGACGGTCAGGACCCAACAGCACTTCGCCGTGCAAATTTAGATCTGCTTGAAGAAGCCCGAGAAGCGGCAAAGGTAAAGGAGGAAGCGGCCAAACAGAGAGCGACCAAAAGGTACAACTCAAAGTGAAGGAAAGAACGTTCAAGGAAGGTGATCTAGTTTTGCGCCGAACAACAAGAGTAGGAGCGGTGGGTAAGTTATCTCCCAACCGGGAGGTCCATTCGTAGATCAAAGCCGTGGTCGGACAGGTGCATTCAAACCGAAAAACTCAACGGGAAATATCCCAAGATCATGGAACGCCACCAACCTTCGGTTCTACTATAGTGAAGATGAAAGAACCTTCTGGCTTCCCAACAGACCGAGGATGAATAACCGATTCTCTGTTAGTTTACATCAATAAATGTATTTTTTGTAGAGCCTATAGCTTCCCAAATGTACTATTACTTATTGAATAAAGAGAATCGAAGATTACAAATACTTTTGAAGTGCCAAATTTATTTGCAGAAAATTTATACAAGCAATACGTGAATGCGTCTCAAAAACAAAGTCCCGAAACGCAGCAAGGACCGAGTAGTTGGCTCGATGTTGACCCCGACACCAAAGATAAAAGGACCTCGCCAAGTTTGGTCCGGATGACGAGTTCGCGAACCTCTTGGAGGCACTTCACATGACCGTGAAGTAGTTAGTGAAAAGTTAATCTGCGAGACATGCGAAGAAACCCCTCTTTGTGTAGCAACACACCGACCATGACTCATTGAAAAGCAAGTCGAGGATCGCGTTTGCTCAAGAAATCAACGAGTTTACGCAAAGAGGATCAAAAACAAGACCGCGGTAGATGCGAGAGTGTCCCGCGGCATAAACCGGACGATCTTTCACGAAACCTCCTCCTCACCTAATAGAGGAAGAGAAGCGTAAACCAGATGCAAGTCGTGTGGAAGAAAAATAAAACCAAGAGCGCAATAAAAACAAAGTCATGAACATATATTACGCCGCTATGTTTCACAATATGGGCGAAACAGTCCATGGGACATAGTCATGAAGAACGCCAAAATCATCAAAATAGGAGGCGAAAGTAATCAAAATACAAGGTAAAACACCAAGATACAAAGCATCAAAATATTTGTCAAATATTCAAATTACAAGTTGCGAGTTATCAAAGTTCGGTGAAAACAAATTAAGTATGTGGACCCTCTGAGTGAGTTCTCTCGAGAGTCATCGGCCACCTCCCCAAAGACTCCACCAAAACCTCATCTCGCCGGGTTCTCATTCGCGAGTCCCAATCGGCGACAAACCATTCAAAGACTGGTCTAGCCCATCCAAGGTCCAAGAGGTAGTATTGTTTCCTCGGCACTGCAAAGACGCGCTGAGGTTCTGGCCATCAAGGATAGGAGCCATGATTTGGCCGTTGACCACAACATTATCGGGATCAAACACTGGGGGTCCAAGGCGTGGAAGTGCACTCGCGCTTGATCAAGAGCGATAAAACCCGCGGTCAAACTCTGTCACCACCGAAAGGCAAGATAATCGACTTCCTTCTTGATTTTATCCGGATCATTGTAGGCGCGATCAATTTCTCTTTATAACCGCACAACTCCCGCTCTTTGATCACAGCATCCTTCTTCAATTGCTCGTTAGCTTCCGAAAGACTCGTGATTTTCAAATCAGTCACTTTCTTGTGATGTGCATACTTCTTCAAATCTTCCTCCAGAGATTTCTTCTCCCGCAAGGCGGTACTCACTCTTCTTCCCATAGATTTCGGTCGGTCACACTCCGATCGCTTCCTTCGGCCATTAATTCCCCGTAAGCACTCTCAAAGTGATGAGCCAGCATGGAAGCCCAAAGACTGTAGGACTTGATTGCTACCAAACTCTGCCGAGGTCCCATTTTCTGCACCCGCTCCACATCACCAGGAAGAGAAACCGAATTCAAGGCCTTTGTCAGCGGATACCGCACGTCCCAGGCAGTCTTGAGGGAACCACTCGCTGTCCCATCCTTTACTTTCTTTACATCTAAGACCTTCCGCCAAGAGGCATCCTCCATGTCCTGAGCATCAGCTGGCGTGTTGGATTCAAATGAGTTGGACTTACCCCGGGCCAAGGTTGGAGAAGCCGGGGGTTCAGACACAGGTTTCGGTTTTTTAAGGGGAGGAAGTTGGGCGCACTGCCGTTGAGAACTTGAACTTGATTTCCTTTTTTTCTTTCTCGCAGACATCTTTGTTAGAGTCTTTGTAGCACGGCGTCGCTGGTATACCCTGTTTCTTTACGCTTCCTCGCGAATACGAATCTGGCGTCTGTCTTCTACACTCAATGTTGACATACCGAAGAGTTCTGCAGAAACACCAAATATAAGATCAAAATCACAAAACTACATCACAAAATAGAAGACACAAAGTTCAAGTATTTACTTAGGTATGCTATAAGTCCGGATGAGTCGTCAACTTTCTGTATGATGTGGGATGCCCAGGGTTGGTTACCCGATTGAACGTAAGACCAAATCCGGTCTACGTCCTCCTGATCAGCCGGGGATAAGCTACGCCTCTCAACGGTAAATTTGTTGTTTGGGCGTGGAGTCCAATAAAGGGGGAAATACTCAACATTATTCTCATCAACTAACAAAAATGGGTCACGAGGTCCGGCCTCTAACCGAAAGAAGTTGTCTTTGAAGGATTTGTAACTACTTTTGAACACTTTCATAAAAGGCCTACGGGTATGGTTACCTAGGGATACCCAAATGAGGAGGATCCTTAACCGAGGAGCGCATTTAAAATGAAGAAACTTCTGGCGGAATGATACATTAATACACTCACACATAATCTCAAAGGCTCGAGCGTAAGCCCAACCGTTCGGATGAAGTCGAGTCGAGCCACGCTTTAGCAACCAAGCATCGCACGCGGTAATATTCGGAGAAAGGAACCCTAATGCCTAGGTGCTCAAATAAAGTCGTGTACATATAAGTATAGGGTTTACTTCGACCTCCGACAATCACACACGGCCTCATCCGGCCCACTGGCTTTGCAATGAAGAAAGACCTTCGTCGTGGGATGACAAAGAAACGACCGAATTCGTACTAATGACTCTTGATCACTAACACGAGTGGGAGTCCAATACATCCAAGTCAATGCTTTCCGAATAATCACTATGATCTTCAACATCCTCCCCACCCATTGAAGATCGTGGCGAAAGCTTCCCTCAATGGAACGAGAGGGTTCATCATCGAGAGCAAACAGAGTGTTCATAGCTTTGCACATTTTGCCTAATACAATCTAAGCGGCAGCGTGAACATTGCCTACCAATGCAGGGAGGCATTGCCACACCTAATTCGTATAACCTCTCCTCACTATCGCTACTAATACTTATTATAGAAACCATAAATGTATTTCGCAGTGTAACTATGCGAGAAAAGCCAAAAGATAGAAAGGAAGAGGTAATGAAACTACTAGGATTAAAGGAAACAAGCGTGCACTTCAAGATGGTGGAATGACTCAAAGCGCAGAAAAATGTAAGTGCGTCGTTTTTCGCAAGCGAGAATAGGAAAAAGCGAAAGGGGAAAAGAAAGAAGCATTCGACTATTCAAATAACGACCTCAAATGAACCGCTTCGAGTTTCTACAATCAACGGTGTGATGTGATGCCTTTTCGACTCCAACGACTAGTGGCAACGCCACGCGGTGATTATACGGTGCGACGGATGGTCGGCACAATACCGGAGGATCAAAACATCATTAATCACAAATCAAAAGTCACGCTTCATTGCACGTGTCCTCACGCCAAAGGTGACGTCACAAACAACCGCGGTATGATCACAAAGACCGGTAAAAGATAAGCACAAGTCAAAAATACCTCTCACAAATTTGGATACGTACATATTCTCATTCACAAACATATTTCATTATTTATAATATATGATGCACTAACAAAATGGCTAGGCTAGAGCCGAGCACAATGAAAGTTAAAAATACAATTGCATGCACTAACAAAATGGCGCCTGGGCGAGCACAACGAAAGTTAAAAATACAATTGCAGGTTTCAACACACGTGATGATCCGCGGCGAACTGGAGCAAACAAGCCGATCCACGAAAAACCCGTCCTCCGAGGTTTCTGTAGATCCTGCGGAAGAAGCGGGGAAGTCGGCGGCCGTGCAAAGGGAGTGGTCCATGGAAAAATTCTCCAGACCCCGGGCCCATGGAAAATCCTCTACATTGAGAAGAAAAAATTAACCATTAGGCCGCGGCAATACCACTTCGCAGACAAAGACCACCTTTGGGCTCGTCACACAATCTCAAGCGGAATGACCAGATTAACCACACGTAAGAACACCCACAAATGTCGAAGTCCACAACTCCCTCTTTGAGCCCCCCAACAATCTTAAAACACTGAGGGACTTTAAGATTGTGTGCAGAGCCCAAAGGGGGAGCAGCAACCTGATAAAACACGCAACCCATAAGCATCAACAGCTCAAAGGAAGAAAGCGGTGGAGTTGAAGGAAGGGAGTGACAATCACGAAGCATCATGGCCTCTTTTATAGATAAAGAAAGAGAACAAGTTACAAACAGAACATTTATGAAGTGCGTAAAAGCGCTCGCGGCATGGTCAAACACAACTCCCGAGGGGGTCAAAGGCGTTACCTACGGCCAAGAGTGATAGGTAGTGTCAACTACAACACTCGGTTTTACTCAATACCAAGGAAAGCCGGAACCAGATAAGCAAGCATACTTTGAGCGACTTCATGTTTCTCATTCATCGCCGAGGATCGTGTTCACGATCGAGCCGAGCCCCGATCCAACACCGCGGTCTCCCAAGACAAAGCGCCGGGACTAAGACCTTGGAACGCCACTCGCACTCGGCCCGCATGCATAGCGATCGGTCCCGCCCCATACCTAGGCATCTTCAGAATCGCACCTTTATTATGTAACCGAATCCTTAATTATGTAACGGTTATCATTTATTAGCCATGAATGATTGTAATACTATATATTTCGCCCAGAGAGGCTAATGAAGGGTTGAACAATTTTCCTATTCACGCGAGATTGTTCTTTGTGTTCTTGATTATCCTATCCACAGAAATAGTTGAGAACACAAGGGTTTTGCTTTTTCCACACCCCCTCCTACTCTTTCACACCCCTTAACTTCAAATATTCCAAAAATACCCTTAAGTAGAGAGCGTGTTTTCACCGATTCGGGGATGGGCAACCGAATATATTCGGTTGAGGTCAACCGAACAGGTAAAAAGGTGAACGTGGTGTGAGAGTCCATTTTTTGTAATAAAATAGGGTGTTCGAACACTCTCATGCGAACATGTTCGCATGACCCCATGCGAACATGTTCGCATGACCCCATGCGAACAGGTGAAATTACGCACAAGAGAGTGTGAAGTCAAGATTTAAAACACACGAACGATGTCATTCGAACCTGTTCGAAGGCCCGTGTTCGAACAGGTGAAATTTCGTGAAAAAAAAAGAGGTTTTGGCTGGCCTTTTGGTCTTTTCACACCCTTATGTAGTGTGTTTTGAGTAGGAGGGGGTGTGGGAAAAGCAAACGCCAAATAATATTACTTTCAAAACCCAAATGAAGAGGAGGATCTCACTCCACTGTGGAGTATTGGGAAAAACCCAAATCTTATATTGACTAAGTATATGGTCACAAATAGTTTATAAGTTGGAGGTATCCCTCACCTTATAAACTGATATTGTGGGGTTGAGTTAGATCTAACCAACACTCAAAGAGAGACTTTTTTTTTTGGTCAAAAGAGGGACTTGTTTAATTGATTATGTCTGTCTAGAATTAGGCCATGACTTATTCCACTCCCCCTCCTACTCACCACACACCCCAAACCTCTCAAGAACCCAAAAATACTCTCACGTAGAAGACACTCCCAAAACCCCTCCACACTGCATTTTAAACGATGCACGCCAAAGATGGAACCGTCTTGGTTCGATGACATCTTGTCGGGCTGCAAAAAATTTTATGCGATTCTTGTGTATCACAAGATTCTGCATGCGGAAACAGAATGAGTTTGAACCCGTGATTTCCCGAAAAAAAGGGGGGGCGCTTGGAAGATTTGTATTCATTAAGGATATTTTGGACATTTCACAGGGTTTGGGGTGTGGTGAATAGGGGGAAGTGGAAGAAGCAAGGGACCTTGAATTACGGCGTTTGCTTTTCCCACGCCCCCTCCTACTCAAAACACGCCCCATAAGGGTGTGAAATGACCAAAAGACCAAAGCAAAGCGTCTTTTTCAAGAATTTTCACGTGTTCGAACACGGGCCTTCGAACAGGTTCGAATGACATCGTTCGAGTGTGTTAAATTTTAACTTCACACTCTCTTCACCTATTCGCATGAGGTCATGCGATGCGAACCTGTTCGCATGACCTTGTTCGAACTCGTTCGAACGACATCGTTCAAGTGTGTTAAATATTGACTTCACACCCTCTTGTGCGTAATTTCACCTGTTCGAACGAGGTAATTCGAACGTGTTCGAACAAGATCGTTCGAACAGTAGTTAAACACGTCCTCACAGCGTTTCACGCGAGGTTATTTTTGGAATAAAATTTGTTAAGGGATGTGAAAGAGTAGGAGGGTGTGTGGGAAAAGCAATTGCCTGAATTATTGTTAGCAACAACAGCCCAATAGACTCAAGCCCATATCACAACCAAATGAAAGGTCCAATGTTGACAACTCAAAGGAAAGGCCCATAAGGGAAGGAAGGAAACCTGCTCACCTCAAAGATTTTGTCACTGTTGTTCAAAAAAAAAAAAGATTTTGTCACTTAAGAATGCTGGTTCTAGAAGGGACAACTTAGCATCATTGCCAAGCTTAGAATTCTGTTAGGATTTTATTCTCTTTGTATTTTGCTAGCCATTGGATTCCAAAGACAGTCTCTTTAAATATTTCCATGATGGCAATGAAATCAGCAAGAAAAAAATTATTTAAATCTCCCTTTATCTACTTTAATTCAAGGAAGTTAGCACCTAACAATTTGGAAAAGTAATTGTTACATAAATCATAATTATTGCAAAATGATTAATATTTTTTTCACAGATACATGTTAAATAATGTCTAATCACTAACGTGACTAGCCTCTTCAGCCAAATGAATAGGAAGATGACGAATGCACGAATATAATGGCTAAGATACCAACCTCTGCTCCCCTTTCTGCAAGAATGGGGATTAAGACATCGAAAAATATCTATTACGACCATTACACCCGGATCAGACAGGTAATCTTATCATGAAAAAATTTATCGTCTGCTTCATTCATCAGTTTGAAAACTTGGGTCATAATTATTCAGTAAAGTGAAAAAGACGAGTAGATAAGAAAACGAGATAATCTAAAAAATCACCTGCCTAATTCTCCCGTGTGATTAAAGAAACACTGAGCTCTATGAATGATTACAGTTCATACATACTACAGCAGTTTACGGAGATTCTTCCGGGGTGCAAGTGTTCTCTTTGAAGCTCTTGCTCAACCAGATGGCAGTTTCCCTTGGGGAAACTTTCCCAGGTCCAAATGGTTTCAACAAAACTCCAAGTTCATCATACCTTGCTTGCTGTAGCAATCTTGCACTAAACTCAAGCAACCCTTCTAAGGCTTCAGCCCTTTGTTGGAATGACTTAGTGTCAAACTGTCGACGCCGCATGTCTGAAGAGGTACGGCTTGATGCACCAGCTGTTGCATTTTGATCAGAGGAACCACTTTTATCCTCATTAATTTCCTTTAACATGCTGTGCTTGATTCCCTGCCAAGCATCCGCAACACTAGGCTTAATCGAGGCTTTATCACATACCTCTATTGTGCATTTGTCTATCACAGTTGAATGATTGTCACGAGATGGGAATCCTGATGAGCCTTGTGCAGAAGTTGATGTTTTATTGACAGGGAACAAAGAATCTTCGTCGTATGATGCTAATGGGAATTCAGCTATCTTATCAATACGGGGAGAGTTGACCGAGATATCTGGTGAAGAGACATTGCTAAGCAATTCAACAGCCTTTCTGCAAGGAGGCTGCTGATTACCAGCCCTTGTTGGCAGTGGAAATGATGCTCTGCGATTTGTATGAGTAGATTTTGTGATATTCTGAGAAACAGGAACCTGCAACCATAGAATTTAGAAAGTCAAGCATGTAAATTTCATTTTATTGATACAATAACTTCCCTTGAAGTTATGATCAACTATCATCCCTCCTTGTTTATAAACAATCTATTAATATATATTATCCCATTTTATCCCCCAATTGTCAAATGTTAACTTTATTATAACTTTCGTGTTTCTTAGAATCTGTTCTACTGTTTTTTAAATCAATATAAATTGTACGACAGTTATTTGGCAGGAAAAAATGAAGTTTAAAAGCTGAACATTCTAATTACATGATGGAAGGTTTCTGTAATACGATGCTAATGTTCGTAATAGTTAAAACTAGGAGGAAGGTTCTTGTCAAAAACCCTTTCCTCAAACACCCTTTCTCAAAAAGTTACCCATTCCTAACATGTTAAAAACCCAAATTAAGGGCTTTTGACATTCAACCAAAAGGGAGCCTGTCCACCTTTCTCCCCCCAACCCTTCTCATCCCTTTCCCTCCAACTCCCAAACAAAGCTTTACTGATGTTCATTGTAAAAAACCCCCCATTTAACCATGGTGACACGCTTAATGAATAAACCACGCGGAAAACATTACTCCACCCCCAGTCGAAAAGGGCAGGAGGAAGCCAAAGACGCTTGAAAGACTTACAGTTTTCCTTACCACCTTAGGGTTCTTTGAGGGTTCCATTGATTTCCTGTTGGTGGCAGAAACTGTTGATGAAGAGAATCTTGGAGTCTTACCAATACTAGAAGTTCTTGAAACAACAGGTTTGCGGACTGACTTCACATCACGGCTATCTCCGGTACATAGATCTGCTAACCTTTGATTCAAATGGTCAGGAGTACAATCTATTTCTAGGGTAGAGCAAACAGAATCTTGATCAGCTCCAGATACACTAGGATTGAGTGTCCGGTCATTTATGAAAGAATGACGCTTATCCCTATAGATGGAAACAGAATCATCTTCGGGCACCAAAAATCTAGTTTTCTTCATGTAATTTGACCCTGGGCAATGAACAGGCAATGTATTTCGCCTGGGATTATTGATTTTGAGATGGATCTTCACTACATAAGATTGAAGAAGTGGGTGTCCAAGAAGCTCCGAAGCCTACCACCAGAAATAAACTTCAATGAGAAAAATAGGTTCATGTGACAGCTCAGAAACTGGCATGATCAAGAACAAAACATGATGTCTGCCCACAAGACCACAACCTCTGGTAAAATTTAACATGATGAATACCAACAGATGTTTGGACGACATAAATGGAGAAAATGGATTAAAAAGCTAGCCAAGACTTTATACTGAAAAACCTATATTGCAAAATGGTACAAGAATGAAGAATCATTACTGTCTTGTACGCAGTAGAATCAAACATCAGTAATATTTAGTAATATTTTAACATGTTAGGAACAAACATTTAACATCTGCTTATTGTGATGGAGTAAGTCCTGACTAGTAGGGATATAACTAGTGATGCGACTACCAGTGATCCTCTCATTATGATTATAAATATATTCCATGTGTGGTCGTATGACACCCAACATTCCAATACAATACTTTACACAACAGAAGTTCAAGAAAAAATTTTAGTCAAAAAAAGTGTATTACATTTGCCTCATTAATAGAAACTAGGTTCTTTAGTTTTCAATCTGAAAGTTTTTTCGCCTGTGATGAAAAAATGAGTGGCTCTCAATTTCAAGAAATGGTGTAAGACTTACACACCAGGGAAGTGGACAATATCATAGTGAATGACATTGTATTTTAATAATTAAGAAAGAACTGTAAGCATTAATGTAACTGATGGAGCCTTGGAAGAAAATAAGGGTAATAAAGTAATAATGACAAAGTAGTAACAACAATACAGTCAGATGCCTAAACAGCAAAATGGCATATTTCCACACATCAAATTAACAGGCATGGAATGTTTTCCTTATTAGACGTGACCTTTGTGTGAAAAACATTTAAGAAAGAAGGTTACACAAGACTGCTTTGCAATCAATTTTACTTCACGATCATCATCCATTTTTGCCTTTGAACTTGAAATGTATAAAATAAGAACATTAATTCACACATCCTCAGTCAATTAGGCATCATTAATATACCCGAACCAATTTGAATAATCATCAATGCTTGTTTACAAACTTTGGTATAATTTCCACTGTTTAAAAAATGTTACTAGTAGAATCAAACATCAGTAATATTTAGTTCCACTTCCCTCCCCAGTCCCCATTGAGATACCCTGTTCTCCCATGAAGTTCCACTTCCACTGCCTTTAATTGATGCAATGTACTACTGAGATATTTTGTATCAAACATTAAATGTTTGCACAAAGGGATGATAAGCCAAAATGAAATCACCATAAAATTCAACATGCAATTCATATTATCCCAACTCATTTCCAACCGGCCAAGCCAACATTATTCGTCCTGTTAGTCCATGCTGGATAAACTCCAATCAGAGTTGAGAAAACATTGTAGTAAAGAAAATTAAAAGAGAATTTTATGGGGCCATGACACCTCGAACTTAACAAACTTTGAGGAATGCATGGTTGAGTTCCATGTTTGTTGTTCAGATGATAGCATGAATGACTGTCTCTATTCTACAGTCGATTCAATTATAAAAACGAATATGATGCTAGATGTTGCCCTTAAACATTGCATGGAATTATTTAAAGTCAGAGGAGAATTATACATACACTGGGCCTAAGCTCTGGGTTTTTCCGCAGCATGCTTTTAACAAGACCTCGACTGCCAAAAGAAAAAAAACAAATATCACTGAACCAGTCATCAATAGTACAATATATCATTTCTAATATTAGTAATGTATATAATTTAACAAGAAACTCCACTTTGAATTTCTTTTTGGCTTACCCACTCCTTTTAGCTTAGACTACTTCAGATACTAAGTTGGTCAAATGCTAAATTATGAGACATGACAATGCAAGTTGCAAATGGCAAAATTGACGACAGTAAGCACACGATAAAAAACTAAGGACTTACAATGAACTAGAATATTTTGTTGGCAGTGGGGCTACTATCGACTTATTAATCTTGTTGATCAATGCTTGTATATCCTGTTCAAAGAAATTGAAAGATAATTAGGTATTAAAACAAGTTTGCAGAGAAGGTACGGAAACAGTAAAATTATAGATTTCAATTATACGAGACAGAAGATATAAGTAAAACAATGCAACTGATTACATCTAGTGTAAATCAGTTACAAAACCATGTGTTTAACGCAGCACAATTGTGGTTATAAAAAGAAAGTGAGTTAACAGGATTTAAGCCTAGGGATCAGTCCACAGAAAACAAGATCCAAGTCCAAGCATGGTAGTCTGATGATAGTCAAATTGATAAGCAAAGCTTGTATGATTGATTCATCCAACAGCAGAAATGAAAGTATTAAATATGCTCCTCAAAGAAAAGATACAGACGATAAATCCTTCAAATTAGAAAAGTAACTTACAAATGCTTTGAATGCAGGCTTATGTCCTGTCATTTCATATATACAACATCCTGGATAACAGATTTCAGAGATCACAACATAAAAAACCAAGAATAGAAAATTTATGAAGAACAAATTATCATAACACGAGTACTAACCCAAGGACCAAATATCTGATTTAGAACCATAAGGTATATCAGCAAGGAGCTCAGGACACATGTAGCTAGGAGTTCCCACGACCTACATGATAATGATTCATGATGACTGCATCTAATCAATATAAGGTAGGTAAATTCCATTCAAAGATTACACATTTCTTACAGAGGAAGCAAGATCATCCGAAGTCAACATTTTGGCAAGTCCAAAATCACCTGCTTCATCATAGATAACTGGTAAGAAAAAATTCCATCATCTATGCCTTCTTAAAGGAACCATAGAATAACTTACCCAGACGTATGTCATGATCTTTCGTCAAGAAGATATTTGAACACTGATGGAATGAAGTGATTTTCTCATTAGAATATAACTTAATAGGATTAAGATGGAAATGAAATACCACTTCAACATACATAGAGAAATTTGTTACAAACCTTGACATCACGGTGAAGAATGTGATTCACGTGCAGGTAGTCAAGTGCCATGAGAAGTTGAACAAGCCATTTACAAAGTCTCTGCAAACAAATGATCCCTTTTAGATTTTAGATGCAACAACTCAGTCTCAAATGCTAACCTTATTCTTGTCCAAAAGGAAAAGGATTTAAAAGGAGAAAGAAAAATAACCTCCTCAGAAAACAGAACACCATTAGCTTTCTTTATAACTTCCGCCCTGTGTTACAGGATAATGTATTTTGAATAATTTTCATGCTCCAATTCACATATTCTGAAAAAACATAAACAATAAATTGTACACTAGAAGTCCAGAGAAAAAGACTTACATATCTCCACCCTCACAATAACCTATAATGATGCAGACATAGCAACCCTGAGAAGGAAAAAGCAATCAAGACTTTCAATATCCTGAGAGTTTTTATGATAAAAAAACAAGAGGTTCTGGCCAATCTTACAATCAAAGCTTGTTTAAGCAACCTTATATTAGGAGACTTTCTTTTAATTAACTGAGGAGATGGAAGAGATGTAAAAGTAATGAAGCAAAATACCTTTTCTACCCATGAATCTTTATACTCCACAATATATGGGTTTCGTAATTTAGATATAAGCTCCATCTGTACAGGATAAGAAACATGTTAGAAATATCGTAAATCATAGGGTCAACAATTGTTGAGAAGTATACTGCTTAATTTTCATACCGAGGTTTGAAACCTGTCTTTAGGCCCTTTAGGATCTGTTTGGGAGGGAGATTTTGGAGGGGAGGGGAGGGGAGGAGGGCTCATTTTTCTTTTCTATATTAAGGAAGCTATAAATGTTTCTAAAAGTGAATGGAGTGTGATTGAAATGTTATATGATCACTTATCATGTTATTCTTTCAACTTTTTTAAAATCTCAAATATATACATATATACATTAAAATAAAGACTCAACCTTTCAAAATCTCCCTCCCAAACAGGTCAAAAGCATTTTATTAGCAAATGAAATTCTTGTTGAACTAGAACACAAATGCACCAGGAATCATACAGCATGCAAAGGAGAATATTTTGGAATACAGAAAATGACACAAGATAATCTGTTACTCTACTAGTTGAATCACTATTAGAAGCACCAACCTCCAGGTGGGCAGATCTACGAGTGCGCTCGGTTTGGCGGGCAAGACGGATCTTCTTCAGCACATATCTATATAAAGACAAGTTAAATGGAATTGCATAGACTGTCGTTTAAGTACCCAAGAAAATAAAAGTAGGCTCCATTCTCACTTTTTCTTCTCATGCTTATGTCTCACAAGAAGTGCGGAACCAAAAGCACCTTTTCCAATTTGCTCAAGTATTTCATACTGCTCCATCTCGCTAATTTAGTAAGAGAATCCCCTCTCCTAAGTACAAACCAAATCAAGTATGTTAAGGGAGGGTAATAACTAAACGGTACTTGAAATAAAGAGAGAATTATTGTACTACAACTAAGTGACTATAGAAAGAAACTACACTGGAAGAATTGCATACGCTTGTAAGCTAACCTTTTTCCTTTGTCAAGGTAGAATAAGAAAAGCTCAACTATGCAATGCAATTCAACCTTGATTATACCGTCACCGGAAAGAAACCAACCACGGTAATCAGTAATCAAAATTCAAAAATGGAAAGAAAAAAAAAGGAAAAACTGTAGTAAAAAATCAGGTTTAGCAATGCTCCTTACAATACAGCATAGAGCAATTGAGTATACTACTAATTACGCGGTAAGTAAGAAGTAACCATGGATCCCATTAAGTTATGCACGAAGGTTGACTAATCAGGGCCCTAATTACTTGATAAATAGGTTTCAACAACAAAAAAACGATTTATGTAGACAATAAGTGTCTTCTATAAGTTTCAAATAACTTGCGATGAACCTATAGAATTAGAAATTGTGGAGAAAATACTGAGATCACTAAGCATGCTTCGCTTGCTCACCAACATTTCATAGCAACACACGACACTATAGTAAATTAAGCAGTAATGGAAACAAATTACAGAAAAAGCGTTACAGTGGACGAATCAGAGCAAACAAAGTCAAAAGGAAAGTCAAATGTAGAAGAAGAAACAGTAACATCGAAGAGAAGGAAAATTGAACGAAAGAAGAGAAAGAGAGGATGGAGAAAAGTTGAATGAGTAGGAGAAATAAAAGGAAAGGGCAAAATGTACCTGAGTTGAGTGAGTCGGTGGGTTCAAGAAAGAAGAAGAAGTTGAACGGATCCGAAGGATTTGAAATGTAGAGAGAGGGAAGAGGAGTCACAAAGCGGAGAATGCGAAGTTGAACATTGACAGGGAAGTTGCAAAACGACAGCGTTGTTCGGGAAGAAGAAGCAGTAGATGAAGTTGCAGAAGAAGCTCTTTCGCCATTCTCGTTCAGAGAAGGAAAGGACAAATCCAGAGAGAGATTACATTTTATATTGCAAATATATATTATTATTATTATTATTAAATTAAAAAGAAGCGGAACTGTAATTGGTGTCGGAGAGAAATGGTTGAGAGAGAGAGAGTTGAGGCTAAAACCACGTTCTCGTGAGGGAGTGATTTTTTTAACTTTAGCACACTGTAACGTGATAGAGGGATAAATGGGAGTGGATGAGGGAAAATGATGTGGTTGAATTAAAACGAAACTGCATTATTATTTATTTATTTCCCGGTACGTGAAATGAATGTGACTACGATGCATTTGTTTCCTGTTTTGTGAAAAGAGGCAGAAACCGAGAGAAAGCAAAAAACCGGAAGGTGGGTGGTCTACTTGTCTCACACTCACACTCTACTCTTTACTGTACCTAGCAACTTGCTTTGTAAAATATCTACACTACTGTTTGTTTATTTTTCACACTAAAATAAAACAATGGTTTTCTCAATAGTTAATTTTATTAGTATATTTTATTTATTTACATTATAAAACAATGGTTTTGTCAATACTTAAATTGTTTTTATCTTATCATTTTAAAAATTCAATATGCACCATTATTGATAGCTGTACACATTGAGTAACTAGATCTTTATTTAAATATATGATTGTTGTCAAATATTTTCTTTCATTAGGGTTTAGCTAGAACACGATGTATAGGAAAAGTATGAAGTAGTATGATAATTGCAAAAATGAATTCAGGATCCTTTTCATTGGCCTCTAGGACTTATATTTATATTACAAGGTGTAATCAATGTTCATTAAGATCATACATAAGTGTAGCGAGATTCTTGGATTTTCCTAATATATCTCGTTGGATTCCCGCCTACGGCCGAGGGTAAGGGAGGCGACGGTCCTTTGGGCGAGGAGGAGTCCTCGCTCATGCGCGCCGACGAGTCCCCGCTCTTGAGGCGGTGTGGGTCTTCAGTCTTTGGTATTCGTCCTTGAGTCCCAGTCGAGTTGGTCAGGAGGTGGTGTGTATATATCCGAGCCTTCCTGGGCGGTCGGCTGGGAACAATGATGTAAGATAAGATTCTTGTATAAATTTATTGTATGTTAACATAAGATAATCTACTACGAAAAGAAAGCACTTCACGATCGTAGAAGTTTCTTCCAGCTTTAACGAAGTATTGAGTTCGAATTCACTTTTTGATATACTGATAGTGTTAAATCTCTTGAGGAGAGTTTTAGCTCATTACGTTATAGTTCTTTTTTCTAAATCTAGAGGGATTAGTCTATTCAGTTATACGCAAAACATTACCCATTTATAAAAAGAACATAACATAATCTATTTTGAATATATACTAAATAATTTTTATCAAAAATATTGAAATTTCATACATATATTGCTGATTGAAAATATTTTTGATCCAGTCAACGTCTATAGGGACGTAGTCCCCTTAATTGGTAACAGCCACACCAATGATACTTCGGAGTTCATCATTCTCTATACATAGTGTCAAAAAAATCAGTCTCCATACATAAGGCTCCACTTTTTTCTTCATAATTTAGTAGGTGGATTGGTCTAGTAATTTTAATTTTAATGTAATCTTATAGTCAGAAGCAATTTTAAATGCTTAAGATTTTATTTTGAAAATTGCAGTAATCTTGTACTCAACCCCGATAGTGAGTAGTCGCAGTGGCGTATCTAGAATCTTAGTTAAGGGTAATTAAATGATTTAATCTAACAATTAATATATATTGTTGTATAGATACTTTTTACAACGTCAGTCAATCACGAAACAACACATCATTATAAAAAAATATGTGACTTTATCTCACCTACTTTAAAAAGTTTTTGCAGCAATGTCATATACTAATTAAACATACATTGCTCTTCTAATTTGGTAATTTTGGTCCTTGTGGTTTTTTTATTGCACTTTTGGTTTGGTAGCTAAAAATCATGGATTGTGCAATTTTATTCCCTTATTTTTCCAAAATTCAAGATCTTTCAAGACCAAAAGTGCAAATAATATATGATTTTGTGGGAAGGAATTGCAAAATTAAGAAAAATGAAGACCATAATTGTCAAAGTAAAATAAAGAGACTAAAATCACCAAGTTAACAAAAAAGTACCATATTTGTTTGTAATAATAATAGATTTTTTTTTATCAAATGAGACTGATTAAACTAATGGACTTGTTATTGTTCTTTTATCTCCTTAGACAAATAAAGTTAGTTAAAGTAGCTAAATAATATATTATTAGGGTAACTAAATTTAAAATGTACCTAATTATCCAAATACATATATTATTTTTGGATAGCCAAAACTACCTCATAGTTACACTACCAACCGCTTCTGGAGCTGCAAAAGGAAAGAGTAGCTGGGAATGGAAAGAGAAAAATAGTTGCATGATGTGCAAAAAAATAAAACTAACAGTGGCAAAATATATTTTTCATAGGGGTATTGGTGTAACTTTTTAAAGTTGAGGGTGTGCAGCTGCACACATTGACCTATATGTACGTAGGTCCGTCCGGCCTGTAGTCGTTTATACTGTGTAATTCTTTATCCTTTCAAAGATATATTTGGGGGAATCACCATCTGTTTCGCTCGAGACTTTCTACCATTTTCTCCTTTATTTTAACAAAAACTAGCAGTATACCCTTGCATACTCACGAGTAACATTGTATTCTTTGTATAAACAGACTCAGACATAATTTAATTACAGTAAATAAAAAATAATGTTTCATGAAAACAAATATAAAAAATGACTATATATATTGACAACGTATTACGTTTTCCCAAAGAAATCAAAAGTATTTTTTTTTGTATGGGTATCTTTTGAGCGCAACTACTGCAAAGACTAATTCCTCGAGCTGGATAAGACCACAATGAGCGTCAAAACTCTCTCTCAAGAGATTTTAACACTGCCGCATTTCCAAGGCTAAATTTGATACCATCTCCTCCCTCAAGAAATCAAAAGTAATTTGATTAAATAGAGAGTTGATAAAAGAGAGATTTTAGTAGTTAGTGTTACGATTAAATAGATAGTATAAATTTAAAAAATAATGTGAAGAGAGAGAGAGAGGGCTAGAAAAGATAAAAGGTGAGATTGAATAATTGAAATTGCCTTTAAAATTGAGTTTTAGAAATAGGTAGTATGATATTCTTGGTAATAATTGAATTGGTTAAATAGAAAATAGTTTATAACCAAAAGAAGAATAGAAAAAAGTTTTTTTTTTGACAAAAATAATAGAAAATAGTTGATACTCCCTTTGGACCTATTTATAAGTAAAAAACCACTTTTTAGATTCATTTAAACAAACGATTCGTATCATAACGTATAATGTAGTACATTAGTTTTTCAACGAACCTAAAAAGTGATTTTCTTTATAAATAGGTCCCTATAAGTAGTAGTTGATATCAATAACACTATTGTACTTCTCTTTTCTTTGTTTTTGTTGAATAATCAAAACTTGTAGATTCTTGCGGATTGTGGAGGTGGGTGTTGTCTTTGTCAGATTATGTCTCGTGGTTGATCAGCACTCACGCTCTAACATTTGTTGTCAAGTGCCATTCCAAAAATTAGATGGCTAAAATATTATTCAAATGAACATGTGGAAGGTGCAAGAAGAGTTACACCAAGCTGACTCTCCCTTTAAAAAATTCAACTAAAGTCTTAGTACATAATCATGCTTCCCTTCTTCCAAACATTGCAGACATGGCTTCATTATACCGTTATCTCATGCGATGAAAGAAAAAGGGGAAGGAAATTCATTGGTTTTCACTTTTTGGCCTCGACTAGTAGTACTAATTTGTAAAATGAACAATCAATAAACATTAATTTGGAATTTGAAGAGGATTTATTTCAAAGGAAAACAGGCACCAAGGAGAGGAGGAGTTTACTTCTGTTGCGTTATGACGGACACGGGCATTCTTGTTGGAATAGTAGATAAGTACATGTTTGGTTTTTTTTTTGACAAAGTGGTAAAAATTGTTTTTAATGATTGGTTTAAAATTTTATGGTGTGCACATGTATGTTTTTAATGTCTTTTATGGCTTGTTCACTTGTTGCATAGACAATTTTTTGTTCACTTGTTGCATAGACAATTTTCAGTGACATATAGTGTGTGTTTGGTTCTACGTACGTGACGATAATTGATTTTGAATTGAATCGATTTTGCCAACTTGATTTAATTAGTTTAAAGTAGGTTAAATACGACGTGATTTTTGTGTGAATATATTTACTAAAAAAAAGATTTTTATCATCATTGATGTTTGGATAGGTTGAATTAAAATTACTTTTAAGTGTGAAATTACCAAAATGAGTCTCAATTTAAAATGACATTAAAAACTAAAAATTTAACAAGATAGAACCAAAATACTAAATGACCATGTTTGCATTTAATTTTATTTTATTTATTTATTTGATTCTTTATTTTATAAAAATATAAAAACTGCATATTATTATAAATGAGTTTGTAAGGTTCATTGAAGGTCATTTATAACCCATTTTATTACATAAAAACATAAGATTTAAATATATGTTTAGTCGTTACAAATATATGTTTCATCCAGTTTAGTCTTTATGAAAATAAAATTTTGTTTTTAGCCCTTGTAAATATATGTTTGATCCAGTTTTGTCCCTGTAAAATAAAATTTTAATTTTCGTCCCTACAAATATACATTTTATCCAGTTTAGTCCCCATAATATATAAAATACTTGATTTTATTCCTTTTTCCGCTCATATTGGAGTGACTAAAATCAAATATTTACAGAAATCAAACTGGATAAAACGTATATTTGCAATGACAAAAAATAAAATAATTTTTTTACTGACACTAAACTAGATGAAACGTAAATATGCAAGGACTAAAAGCAAAGTTTTATTTTTACGGGGATCAAACGTATATTTGCAGGGACTAAATATATATTTAGGCAAAAAGATTATAACCTAGTTTTTTTAAAAAAGAAGCTATTTATTCGCCTTTTAAGACCAATTTCCATTTGTCCCTCACGTATGTTGCATTGGCAATTTTAGCGGCTTGTGAATGTTGGCTCTCAAGTTTGAATCCAAGGGAACACTTGTGTGATTTTTATTTTTTATTTCATCTAAGATGACTAAAAAAATCTCATTTCACATGGGACGATATTTCGTAGAAAGTACAATGTAAATACGAAAAACATATTTTAGAAATTCCAAATATTTGGAAGACCTTTGTTTGGGAGTTTGGAGGGGAGGGCGTGGGACAAATAGTGTTAATTATTTAGTGATGGGGAGAAAAATCATCCCCGTAAACCCCTCTTCAAATTTGGGAGGTTTTGGAGTAGCTCACAAAATAAACATTATTAGTCTCATGGTTTCCCCTCTCCTCCAAATTCCCAAACATACCCTAAAGGAACCACACCAATAAATTATTGTGCATTGGGAAAAAAATTTAAAACTGAACTAGAGAAACTTTCAAGTCGTGGTACAATTGATTCATTTCGTTCAACAATGGTTAGACCAGATGACTAATAAATAAATAAACAATATTAATTGGGGGGGGGGGGGAGTAAATTTAAAAGTAAAAAACATAGTGAACGATTCAACCCAGTCCAATTGACGGTTTAAGGCAGTCTAGTTGCAGTTCAAATATATTTAACTTGTTCTGGATGGTTCAACCGGATTGCCGTCATACTAAAGTTGAACCGACTATTAAACTGGCTAGGTCAAGTTTTAACTGGTTGAAGCGCCTAGTCTGGTTATTACAACTCTAGCATTGGACCATGTTGGACAAAAAACCTAACGGGCATAGTTATTAAACCTGAATCAATTGGATTAAGACCCAGTTCCATCAACCCAATCTAATATGATAGTTTTTTTTAGATAGGCAATTGTTAGCGGGGGTGGGGGAAATGTTAGTTTCCGGGACTTGAACCTGGGCCCCCCTTCTTGCACTCATTTGGTGCACTCCATCGGTATTCCTTAGCTCGCCAACTGAATTACCTACTTGGGATATGATAGTTAACTTGGTGACTTTATCGACCCGTGTGACCGAGTTTGACCCGATCAAACCCACTTTTGACCTAATTAAATACTAAATAGGTACTTAAAAAAATAGCATCAATAGGGATCAAGCCCCCTTCATAGTGATGTAGTATCATATTTTAACCAAAACACCAATGAAACTTGCTTGTTTCATCTAGTGTAAGTATTAAATTTAGATCGTTTCTCTCTTTTTATATTTAAAGCATAAGAGTCAAATACATTTCCTAAAAAAAAGAGTAAAATACATTCGGAACATACTTTTCTATATATTATTAGCCATATACCCGTGCATGTGGACGGGTCATACGATATTACTTGTTATGGGTTATTCTATAATTTATGTAAAGACAAATTATTCTGGCAACTTGTGAGTAATAATATTTGGACAAAAATTTATAGACAAAAATAGCCAATAACCACTTTACAACAACACAATTCTAAACGTCACCTTTCATATGGATGGCTGGCTCTTGCCTCTTGGATAAACAGGACCAGCGTAGGTAGGCATGGAATCATTGGAATGAGCTAACCCGGGAAAGTGGAAGGCATGAAACGCGTTGCTGTAGAATTAATTAATCAATTAAAATAAAGAAACAAATATAGGCAAAAGACGGTGGAATTTGGGATTGGGATTAGGACAACGTAGAACACGATTAACGGAGAGACCAAAATAAGATTGAGTGCTAATGCAAATACTCAACGCCGCAACGCCCCAGGCGTCCTAAAACAGGAGAAATACTAGTACTAGTAAAAATGAATAGTTTAATTAAAATAAAGTCTAATTATCATTATACAGCAATATACATTTTGATCGATGCAAAATTTAAAATTATTCATTGTGTGTTATTTTTCTTACTTTGATAATGTTTTTGTTTTATTACCATGGGGGTTGCAAGAATCACTTTTGGAGGTGCAATTAGTAATTGTGAGGCCCAATTGCTCACAAATTTCAATCCATTTCACCCAAGTTTCAGGTTGCCAAACAAAAACACCCACCGGACTACTTGGATCCCCTTTGTTTCCTCTCTCAATTTCTTCTATTCTCAAACCCTAATTTCGAAAATGTTAACTAGGGTTTCCTTTTGTGTTGCATGCACTGGTTCGGGGCAAATCAAGGCATGAACGCTAACATGAAACTCGATGACGATAAATATTCAACTCAATCTTTCTTTGTTAGGTTTTGAGTGAATCTCAGAAACCGTATCCTTTATTTCTCTTGTTTGCGGGTTGTGTGAATCTGCAGAGATGGAGGTACCGAACGACAACCCAAGGTAAAACAATAATCCTTCCTGCTTTTTCCCTTATGTTTTCGTCTTCACACACAAACCCTAACTGTGTTGTGATTGTTTGTATGTACTAGAGCAAACGTCTTTGAGAACACAACCAGTTCTCAAAATCAACGCCTTCAAATACAAGATTTGTACCTAAGGAAAAACCCTAATCTCACAGTCTCTATTTCTTTGATTAGTTTCAATCCACCAAACGCGCTCCTTCTAATTCGTTATTTTCTATATGCGAGGTCTAATCAACCACTTGTTGAAGAAAGACTACACATAGAACACAAGAAGAAAATGGAGCATACGATATAGGAGTATAGGGTAGGAAAACAATAGAATAGAACTTAGGAAAATAAATTGTAAATTGTTGTTGTATTGAATGTTGTAAATTAGACTGGACTGTACAAGTATTTATATACATAGTTAGAATGTTGTTTAAGTTTGTTTAACAACTTTAACCCCTTTCAGTTTGAGGTAACAAATTGAATTAGTTCCAACGACTATGTTGTCCAACGGCTAGTTAATGCTAGGTGTTGGAATAATCTAAGGGCTAAGGATTACAATTGGATTTCAACATTTTGGTCCCTATATAGTCATTTTAAAGCTGATGTGTCACATGTTAGTGTCTTTTAATAGAGATTTATTTATCATTAAGATGCAATAGAAATAGCCAAAACAAATACTTCCTCATGAAGCCGTGAAGAGACAGTGTAAAGGAATTTTTACTAACCTCTTTGCGAGTTTGGAGGGGTGAGGAGGAGAGGAGTAGAAAGAAATATATAGAAATCTTTGACCAAGAGAGTATTTTTGTAACAATAATAAGAGAGCATACTTATGATTAATATATTTTTAATTTTAAGACTATTATAAAAAGATATAAATATCGTTTGATGAATTTGTCCAAACTCTACCAAACCCTCCAAAATGTTCCTCTTATACATTTTTGAGCCCCTCCATATTGTGGAGATTTGGTTTTATGAAGAAAAATAAACTCCTTACTGAAGTTGATACTTCTCTTTGTCTTTCATCAATTCTTTTTCTTTTTCAAGTCTTACCTCTCTCCTCCTCCAAATTAACTCTCAAACAACCCTAAAACATGTTATAGTAACATAAAATCTATGTGTAAAGCATGCTAAAACGTGCTTAAACAATTTCTAATATTCTAAAGACCCCATTTTGAGTCCATGCTCAATATTCCATATTTATTCAAATTCTAAAACTTATCATTTAGTCCGATTAGCATTGCTGCTGGTAAGTTGTTAAACAATTAACAACTCAACCCAAAAAAGGAAGGAAGAAATTACAACCTCTTCTTAATCTTATTAGTTACTAACACTGATATTTTATTCAGTTCTCAGAAATCACCATCATCAAAGCAAATACCCGTTTCTTTTTTTGGTAACAAAGTAACTGCCCGTTTCCGAGGGGGTGTATTTAATTTGGGCCGAAATATGTCTGGAGTGGGCTGGGCCGGCCTTTGTTGAATAGCGTTGACTTTTATTGAAAACAGATACTGACATACTACACGTGCAAGGGTTTTACTGTTGGACGGTGGAGAGAGAAGAAGACAAAGCAGAGAGAGCAGTAAAACATGTGACGTGATGCGCGTCGTGGCACTGGCAGGATGAGAAATGTCTCATTACACATCACACAGGTAGGTGTGGGGCCGCAACACGTCTACGATTGGGAATGGGACCCTCTTCCCTAGTGTTGTCATTGTATTGTGCCAGTCTCATACAAATAATTTCAAAGTATATATAGGGTCTGTTTGGATCGGCTTATTTGAGCTTATCTACTGACATAAGCACTTATGAAACTGTTTGGGAGAACTTATGAAAACAGCTTATGACATGTTCATAAGCTGTTTTCAGCTAATTTCCATAAGCTCCAAAGAATAGCTTATGAAAACAGCTTATGGCTTATAGAAAAACAGTCACTACAAGAATAAGCCTTTATTGCCACCAACATTTGCCACGGAGGACTGTCCGTCGCTAATTTGCGATGAATTTGCGACGGAATGTGTAAAAAGTAAGAGCGGGAACACTACAAGAAACACGGAGATTAGCGAGTGAAATATCCGCCGCTAATGTGCCCATTTCGATCATTAATGTCCATTAGCGAGGAATTAGCGAGACCGACCGCCGGCCGCTAATTCCTCTCTCGCTAGTGGCATTTAGCGAGGAATATGTGTCGATCGCTAATTAGCGAGGACCATCCTCGCTAATTCCTCGCTAATCTTGACAAAGACGCAACCCAAGTCCGATTAGCGCGCTTTATCAATTTGAAATTTTTTTTTATTATTATTATTATTATTATTATTATTATTATTACTACTACTACTACTACTACTACTACTACTACTACTACTACTACTACTACTACTACTACATATTATTATTATTATTATTATTATTATTATTATTATTATTATTATTATTATTATTATTATTATTATTATTATTATTATTATTATTATTATTATTATTATTATTATTATTATTATTATTATTATTATTGGATGTGGTGTGGTGGTGGTGGTGGTGGTGGTGGTGGTGGTGGTGGTGGTGGTGGTGGTGGTGGTGGTGGTGGTGGTGGTGGTGGTGGTGGTGTAAAGAGAGAAGAAGAAGGAGAAGAGTAAGGGAGAAAGAGGGTGGTGGTGGTTTTGTGAAGAAAGAGAGAGAGAGGGTTGTGGTTGTGTGGTTGAAGAGAGAGAGGAGTGAGAGTGGTTGTGGTGTGGTGGGGGCGTGGTGGTGGTGGTGGTGGTGTGGTGGTGGTGGTTTTGTGAAGAAAGAGAGAGAGAGAGGTTGTGGTTGTGTGGTTGAAGAGAGAGAGAGTGAGAGTGGTTGTGGTGTGGTGGGGCGTGGTGGTGGTGGTGGTGGTGTGGTGGTGGTGGTTTTGTGAAGAAAGAGAGAGAGAGAGTTGTGGTTGTGTGGTTGAAGAGAGAGGAGTGAGAGTGGTTGTGGTGTGTGGTGGGGCGTGGTGGTGGTGGTGGTGGTGGTGGTGGTGGTTTTGTGAAGAAAGAGAGAGAGAGGAAGAGGAAGAGGAAGAGGAAGAGGAGTGGAAGAGGAAGATGAGAGAAGAATGAGAGAAGAGTGAGAGAAGGTGGTTCGGTTATTATAATTAAATATATGACAATTTGCGAGGAATTAGCGAGGACTGCCCTCGCTAATCCTCGCGTTCCTGCCAACGCCACGGGTCGAAATCTCGCAAAAATGTCGACCAATTAGCGAGGACTTGAAAGTTCCGTCGCTAATCGCTTAAAAAAGCGTCTTTGCTCGATCCAAATCACCGAACATCTCATTTCCGCGCTAATTCCTCGCTAATGGGCACATTAGCGAGGACCTACAATTCCGTCGCTAATGTCGGGTTTTTGCGAGGACAAATATTCCTCGCTAATTCCGCCGCTAATTCGCGTTTTTTTGTAGTGGAAATTTCATTTGGTGTTTGCCACGGATTTGCCACGGACATGTGAAAGGACGTATATTTGCGCGGCGATGATGCCGTGGCAAGTCCGTGGCAAACCATTTATCAAAATAAAACACACACGTAAAACCCTTTCAAGACGCTCTTCTCTCATTACGTTCTTCTTCTCTCATTTCTTCTCCTCACCCTCTCGCTCTCCTCACCACAACCCGCCTCCCTCACTCTCAATCACCACCACCTCACCAAAAAATGGAAACAACTCAAAAAATCAAAGACCATGAAGTGGATAGGAAAAAATTGTTGGAGATGGTAGTTCAGGATTCACTTGAAGGGGGGGTTGAGTTTGATACTCAAGACACTGCTACATCCAAGATGGTGACTGAACTACCATCTCCAACAATTTTTTCCTATCCACTTCATGGTCTTTGATTTTTTGAGTTGTTTCCATTTTTTGTTGTATGTACTGGAAATTCCTATGTACGTGGTCTATTTATACCTCTTCATGCATAGTTTAGCTAAACTTAATATGCCA
This sequence comes from Oxytropis ochrocephala, assembly GCA_020916435.1. Classification (NCBI taxonomy): domain Eukaryota; kingdom Viridiplantae; phylum Streptophyta; class Magnoliopsida; order Fabales; family Fabaceae; genus Oxytropis; species Oxytropis ochrocephala. Next base: position 21,395,291 of record CM037090.1, on the reverse strand, counting down.
TTGGTAGTTGTACTAGAGAGAGCATAGAAAATTGTATTGGACTTATTGGACTTTTCAAAAAATTAATATTCAATCTATGAAAAGTGTGCAAAACAATAAATGAAGATAGGGGTATAATAGGCATAACATATAGTTAAATTAACAAAGTGACAAGTAAAATGAAACAAATTTTAGGCTCAAAAGTGACAAGTATTCAGGAACGGAGGGAGTAAGCGTTGTCTATTGAGGCCTCAATCATAAAGCTGCACTCCTTAATTACATGTGTGCCGTGCCATTGAACTTGGAAACATGAACATATAAATTTAGACTTTAACCAATGGTCGAGAAGTATTACCAAGACAATTTTTTTTCCACGTTTTTGGTGCACAATTTTCACTAACTTTACCGATGATTAATCTATGCCGAGGAATCTGACTAGCCAGGAATATTGGCTTTGCCTGCACCAAGACAATATTATTAATGACGGTGAAATATTTTATCTAAGACAAACAAATCATTTTTTTTTACGCTAAGACAAACAAATCATAATAGCACATTTTCCGCAAATTAACCAATGTACTCCCTCCGGACTAAATTATAAACAAAAAAATGTTTAGTTTTGGTGGATTTAAATATAAACAAAACTCAACTAATGTATTCATATTTAATGCTACTTTTCCACAACTACCCTTATATTAGCTCATTAATGTTGTGAGAAGATGATTATTAATTAGGGATAGTTTAATAAATCTATTTTTTTCTTCATAAATTCAAGAAAATTAAATGCACAAAACTACTATCCTTAATATGTGTGATGTTATTTTTGCTTATAATTGAGTCCAGACGGAGTATACTGGCTAATCTTTCAAGGTATCAAAGATTCTTTTAAGGCGTTGAACTCTCCCAACAAATATTTTTCCATATGTACCGATCAATTATCGAACTCAGGATTAAATTGTTAAGGGACTCAAGTATCTACCACGTTTGTCATAGTGTCTTAACTCAAAATCCTTATATTAATACTACTCCCTCTGTTCCGCAATACATGTCGTTTTAAGGTAGTTTACACATACTAAGAAGACTAATAATTTTTTCTTCTTAATTTTGATGGAAGTGTTTATCTTTTTCCTATAATACCCTTAACTATTTACTATTTCACTTCACAATAAATAGTTAAAGATATTATTGACAAAACAAAAGTTAATGCTACATTGGACTTTGAAAACGACAAGCAACCTTAAAAGCTAGCTACAAGGGTAACCACTATTCAAGGAATATCACCTCCCCCTTATTATTTTTTTTGAAATTGCAAATTATATATATAATATGAAAATTGTGTATCCAAGGCACACAAACCTATGAACAAACCTCAACACTCAATTGAGCGAAAGATTAACACCAAAGTACCAAAAGCAAAGAAAACATATACAAAATCCTAAAAAATGTGTAACCGAGGCATCCAAAAGATAACTAGTAGAGCTACACAAAACATATTACTCCAATCCTCTAGAAAAACATTCAACCGGCTCTACACACCACTCATAGAACAGACATCCGACCACCTCACCCAAGGGATTGTCTTTGCCCCGCCCACCCCGCCCCATAAGAAATCTCGCTGAATCTTGACAACCTCCTTCCACACTTTGACAAACATCTTCAAAAATGATAAATAAAAGACTGGGATACTATTTAGCACCGAGTTAATCAGGACAATCACAATCATTATTTGTTGGGAAAATTTCTTTCACCTCCAATAAGTTTTGTGTAAATGATGCAAAAACACCCACCCTCTTTATTTTTACATAATAGAAGGAGACTATACAATCTAGATTGTGACAGACTCGTTTATAAAATAAAAGATTTTTTTTCTGTCATAAATCAAAATTTATTGAGGGAGTACAAGATGTACTCCAACTTTTATTAAAAATTGAGATCTTATTAAAACCTTCAGGGCCAAAACTCATATTTGGGGAAGGCAAATATAATTTCACTCAATCCAATATTAACCATTGTAAAATTAGGACTTGTTTGAATGTCTTGGGGTTTTTTAGTTTTTAAAAACTGCTATGTCACATTCGATGATTATATTTCTACTTGTTTACACAATCCAATATTAAGATGGGTGGGACTTCAGCTTGATTATATTTCTACTTGTTTTCCCTGTGTACTCGTTGGATGAAAGAGACTGATAATTCCTCTAACATTTTTTATTAGTTTCAGTCCCTGGCTATAGTAAAGTGGAGAATGTCCTAAAGAATGTTTTTGTCATCCCTTCCTTTATTTTTCAATGGGTCAATGTCTTCCCTATTTTATAAAACATATATATAACATTGACTGATTCCCTCTCGTTATAGAAGAAGAGAAAAGAAATGGAATATAAAAAAATGACACTTACACCAGAACAGAAATATTGTTCTCATTCCTCAAGCTGTCGGTGCTCAACAAATTCTAAGTTTCTCAGAGATACATTCAATTCAATTTATATATACTATACTAGTATTAAAGAGAACTAACCAGTGCCACCATCAAAATAGAGAAGATAAAAAGAAGTTGTACTTATTAATCATGTCATGGCAAAATGGACAAATAAATGAATAATTTAAAACTGATCATGAAAATCCAAAGAAGGTACTTGTTGTTGCATCAAAGTTTTCTCACCTCCATGATGAACCTGCTGCACTGTGTAACCAGTAGCAGGCCCCACTTGAGAAGAAGTCTCAGCTTGAGTTTGTTGATCAAGATTATCTTCAGCAGCTGGCGCATTCAATTCTCCTTCTGGCTTTTCAGATTGTTGAGCAACAAGTTTTCCTTGCTTATACAAATTACTCAGTAGATGAAAATAAGGACAAGTCCTTGAATCAATAGACCTTTTCTATTAGCATCCTTTGTTTTTCTGAAATACTTGTTTATGTTCTCCCATTTCTCTTTGCACCTCTTTGCACTTCTCTTGTACCCCAATTCTAACATACCTTGTGATATTCTCTCCCATAGAGGAGCCTTATTGTTTCCTTCCTTCTCCTCGTTGTTGTTATTCAAACTAGTGCACCTCAAATTTATGAGTGCTAGGACTTCATCTTTTGGCCATCTCCTCCCAATATCATCTCTATTATTTGAAATTGAATTTGCTTCCAGTACTGAATTATCATTCTGGCTATTTAGAGAAGAACTAGGGTTGAGAACTGGAAGTGAAGTAGAAGAAGGAAGAACCTGTAATGTGTCTTTGTGTGCAAGACTAGAGCTAGGGTTTTGGTTTTCTGCTATAGGCACAACAGAAGAAGGTTTTGACTGAAGACTATTATTGTCAATAATCTCAGCAGCAGAAGAATTAGGGTTTACCTTTTTTCTATTTGGACCTTCAAAGGTTGAGAGATTCTTCAAGAATTGAATTATATTAGCATGTCTATCACAAGCAATAGCTTGTTCACGTGCCATAATCTCAAGCTCCTTATTCATTTTCTCCATCTCTTGTTTCTTCCAAGCTTCTTCTCTATTAAACTTCTCTTCATCTCTTTTAATCATATCTTGAAGTAACTTATTATGCATCTCTTCTTGTTGAGCCATCATCTTCTGCACAACACTCTCACAAAAACCCTTGAAAACTTCAAACCTATTTTCCCCTCTCTTCCTCTTCCTCTCCTTGTTAGTTTTCTCCTCCACCACCAGAACGACGTCGTCGTTTTTCTTAGTCACTGATACGACGTCGTTTCTTGAATCGTCTTCAGTTATTGCATGGTCCATGTTCTTGTCTTGTTGTCCCTCGCTCCGTGTCTTCTCGGTCCCAGCTTGATAAAGCTCTTCAAGTTCACTAATAAACCGATAATTATTATTCTTAACGTAATGATGATTATTATTATTATTATTATCAGTACTAATGTTGGTGAAATATCTAGTTTCTTCTTCAAATTTTTCCTTGCACTTGTCTGCACTTCTCTTATATCCAACCTCTGCTAGCTTCCTGCGCCCACATCATATCATAAATATATAAATCCAAAAAACCAACCATACAAGAATTTAATTAATTAATTTACTCGAACCAGCATTTTCAACACGTAATAATAGACAAAATTGGTTCCTTCAATTTTCGTCCGTTCCCTCTTTCCCTCGAGGTGTGTGTATGGTGTTGTCAGTGTATGATTTAAATTGAAGTTGCACGTGTGCGTTTGTCCACCACATGGAGAAGCTATTAGGCACTAGCACAAGCATAACATATGATAATATATACGAGGTAATTAAAAAAAAAAAAGTCCAGCTCATTAATTCATTGCTATGATCGAGTGTTTAGTTAGTTTTTAATTAATTAACAAGATTGAGTAGAGGTTAATTCAAGTTAAGTGAAACAGAAAGGAGATGAGATGAGATGAGATATGAATAAATTGGAATGGTGAGTAAGTGTACCTTGAGACGTGTTCCCAAGTGAATTCAGGGAACCAACTCTCCATGCTAGATCTGATCCTCAAAAGAGCAAGAACTTCATCATTAGTCCATGGATCAATATTATTCAGCTGTAGTGGTAGTTGTTGTTGTTGTTGATCTCTTTCAATTTCGAAGCTAGTACTATTTTCTTCCTTCTCTTCAATAATATCTTTGTGGTGTAATGATTGTTGTTGCAAGAGTTGATTGGGTTGGAGTGGCAATTGATGATGATGATGATGATGATGATGATGAGGGTTGTAAGGATCAAAAGTGGGAAAAGTAGTATTATTGGGTGTACTAGTAGGTGTAGCTGAAGCATGGAGAGGGAAAGGTAAGTGAAGAGGTAGTGAATTTGAAGAATTCCTTGGAGTTATGAATTGGTGGAACTGTTCTGGAACTCCATCAAACATGTTTATTTTCTCTGTGTCTTTCTCTACTTTACTTCTTCCTTTGCTTCTTCACACTGTAAATCAGCATAAAATGCTTGCTTGCTTGCTTGCTACAAGCAACTTTACAATACTTGCACCTTTCTCTCTCTCTCTTTCTGTCTCTGTCTATCTTACCTTACCCCTCTCTCACATTTATCAAAAAATTTGTCCTTGCATGGAAGGGAAAAGATAGGCCACAACCACACCCTTTTAGAAGAAAGTGAACTCACCTCGCCCTAACAATACAAATACATATACTATTACAATATTATTCTATTCTGTGTTTGGATTTCCTTGAATAAGTCAATCAAATCACGTTACAAATAAAAGGCATATTCAATGCATTTCACTCTTTTTTTCTATTTTCAATTATATTCCAAACTCATCTTTATCCTACTATATGCACATTATACCTTCACATCAAGAAATTTAGTGTTAGTAATAGTTAGCCTAGCCCCACTCTCACAAATCACACCTTCAATTTTAAGTCGACATATATATAATTGAATAATGCTATTTGAATAACTTTTTGTGTACAAAAGTGGACAAATACACAAATTAGACAGTAATAATTGGCACCAGTATATATATTTATGTTCCTAACTATTTCCTTGGGAAGGATCCAGCTAGAACACGAATGTAGAATAAATGAGTAATCGTAATAGTATAGTATGGAGAATGAGTAAGATCTTTGAATCCAGGGAATGTGTTGTCATGCCTTTAATGGCGATATATATATAGTACGGGTGATTATTAGTATTTATTACACATTATGGCCGTTGCGACTGTTCTAAGACATAATGAGGAATATCAGGATTCCAATGAATGCTTTGAATGTCATTACTGCAGAGCTGGCCGAGCGCAGGAGGCGACCGAACCGAACAATGTAGGTGGTCAGACAAATAGGCCGAACCGATGAATGAATGGTGGTAGGAGCCGTTCGAACCGATGATCGAATGGTTTTAGGAGCCGACCAAATAGGAATATGGGCGACTGTTCGAAGAATGTGGGCCGACCACAAGAAAACTCCTAATGTGTTCTTACTTTGAGTGTAGTATGGTCGACCGAGCTTCTAGATACTGGTCAATGCGGTTGTGAACAATTTACTACATATCATAAAGGGTTTATTAATTGTTGTTACTGGTTAATTTGTAGTTCCTTCAATAGAAGGAAAAAGAAGGGAGAAGAAAAAATATATAGCTAGATATTGTACTATATGATGTATGATTGGAGAGTGAAGAAGACGCGCGTGAAGGATGAGTGTGGTTAATAAATAGAGAGGAGGGAGGGGGGGTCTGGGTCTGGGATGGGAAAATGATACTTGTTGAAAGAAAGAAAGAAAGAAAAAAAAAAAATAGTTTATAGTTTTGGTTGTCACTGGGCCATTCGAATCCTATGCAGTAGCTGATGAGTGATGATGGTGTAATTAACGGCATCGGAATAGCAGGACACGTGAAAACATGCAGAGGATGGGACCAATAATTTATTTTAAGGATGGGAATCTTCACATGGTACAGAGGTGTACACTGTGCTATAGTACACCCCCCCTTCTTTTCCTTTTCCTCTCTTCACTAATAACATCTATTTAAGATATGCAAATATTTCAATTTATCGATTCCTATCTTGGGCCTACTATAACATGTTTATTTTGGATTTAACAACACCAACAATAAGAATATTTCCCCCACCTCTCAGGATTTACTTTCCACTTTCTGAGAGTTTGCAATTTTAAGAACCACTTTATCAATAATATGATATCACTATCTAGCTACTAATGCATGCATTTTTTTTTAAAATTCTCCTCCCTTTCCTCGTTTTCCTGATTCTTTTTTTAAGTATACGTGAGCAACTTATGATGTTGCACGCCAATGTATATTGTATTCTACCTTGCCCAAGCTCGGTCAATCCGGTTTAGTAAGTTCAGAGGGCTCCCGCCGAGTCGGACTTCAAAAGCCACACCTGGGTGGCACGTGCAATGTCACCTCAAGTCAGCATGAGAGAATTTCAGAATGAAGCAGAGAATGAATAGTGTACCTTTTTCTGCTGTGTGGACCTGTATTTATAGATGCCAGACGCGTCCCTAGAGCATTGGATCGACCTAGCGTTTCTCAGCCGTTGATCCCTGAAAGGAACGGATTGCCTATGAAGATTGCTTGCCGCATTGAGCTGTGTTGGAGCTTTGTTCGAGTAAGTCGGCCAACTCGGGGCCCAAAGTTGGACTTGTGCGTTCCGACTTAGTCCGAAACATATATATAAGTATAAATGATTGAAGCCAAGGTGCTATACATGTAAGTGCAATATATATGCGCGGTGGCTGAAGTTAATTAAGGTTAAAGATGGTTAAAAGGAAAGAAAAGAAGGTATGGAGGGGGTGGGGTAAGTGGTTAGTGTTGCAAGTTTAAACCAGCTAGCAATGAGTTGTGGAAAGAGATGTGTGATCTTATTATTGTTACATGGGCTCAATATCATCAGCCCTGTTGTACATCTATACCTGCCAATTTTCCCACTACTTTATGAGTTTTGACCCACTTGACTCAAAGCTGCAAGTCGTGTACCAAAGTTTATAAGAGTAAGCTTGGAGGCGCATTTACTCTCTCTCTCAATTATACGTCTAGGCTTGGAATAGAATTTTGGTTTCATATGGTTATTACTTTGTCTTCTTATTCAAATTGTCAATTTTATGTCGGATTTATATTTTTTTTGGACAAACACACTTTTAGTGTTCGTTGCGAATCTTTCTTGGGTTTTTTTTTGTACCCCCACCCCATCTCCATAAACCCCCACCCACACTGAAAACCCCAAAATACCCTTCTGAAAACGTATTTTTTTTTTACAAATTTTTGACCAATCGTATATACACCCTGGGGGTATATATACGACCCTATGCATTTAAGCATCGTATATACACCCCAAGCGTATATCGATTAAAACTCTCCTCATTTTAATCGTATATACGCCTTGGTAGGTGTATATACGATGCTTAAAAATAGTGGTCGTATATATACCCCTCGGTGTATATACGACCCCATTGTATTTTTTTAAATTTTTTTAAGTCAAATAAAAATTATATGAGTCCCGAAAATAGGTTTTATGTGTAGTTCGTTAAAACGCGTGGCGATGTTATACGTCGAACGAATAATTTAGGCTAAAAATCGGTTTTGGGCAACAACATACTCCGATTGTAATGAAACCACAAACATTAGAAGCGAAAAAATCAAGAATTCTTACGGGACTACTGGCCTCAAAATCCCAAATTCCATCAAGTTACTTATTTTTTACGATTTTTTTAATTTTTCATAGTCTCCAAAAAATCTAAAAAAATTTGTATAGCCTTATTTTGGTTTTGTTAGATTTTTAGTGGTGTTTTTATAATTTTTTGGAGTAGTTTTGACTATTTAACGAATTTTTAGTAGCCTTTTAGTAATAAAAATTAAAACAAATTATTAAAAATTAAAAAACCATCGTATATACCTTTGAGTGACGTATATACGACCCTTATTTTTTTTGCCCATATCGTATATACACCCCCCAAGGCGTATATACGATTATGGTGGGGGTTTGCCAATCGTATATACGCCTTGGGGGGTGTATATACGATGGGCAAAAAATAGGGTCGTATATACGTACTCAAAGGGGTATATACGATAGGCTAAAAATTTAAAAAAAAAAATACGTTTTCAAAGGGCATTTTGGGGTTTTAAATTTGGGTGGGGGTTTTTGGGGATAGGGTGGGGGTCCAAAAAAAAAAACCCCATCTTTCTTTGGTCCAAATCGTTGCCAGTTCCAATGGCCGGACTTGCGCTGCACATGCCCAAGATCAATGCAAATGGGTCGTAACAATGGGCTCAATCACTCATGTTAGTAATGGTAATAATCCTGGGCAGTGTTAAAGGCACCTCCCCTTTGCATTTAACACTTCCTATTCTCTCAAACTTTCAAAAATACCCATATTTCAATCTCTCTCTCTCTCATATTATGACACTGTAGTTAACTACGTTTTTCATTCCATTTTTCATTTGTTCTTTGTTAATTTTTACCTTTTATCGGTGATAGTAGTTGACGTATGTGTGTGCGCAATATGTGAATATTCTCTTTTGTAACTACCTCGTAAGGATATATTGGCCAAATATCCCCGTGCTCGCTCTCATGGCTTCTGCTACAAGCAATGCGACTATCACTATTGAGTTAGACAAGAAGTTTAAGGCAAACATTATGAGCTGCGTGCATTGAGCAGATGAACCTGGAAATGAAGGAAATTCGCTCCTTCATTGACACTATGACCTGCACTACTGATTACGCGAACCAATCCTCCAACCACCAACAAACTTAACGCTTTAACCACGACGGAAATAGGCGCAATAGCTACTACTCCATTCGAATTTCCAAGGTTGAGCTCCCAAGTGGTGGCTCCATTGTTGTGACCAGTTTTTCTTTGTTGATGAAACTCCACCTGAATCTAGAGTTCGACTCGCCTCAATCCACATGGAGGGACTAGCCTTGCAACACCTGCATTAGATTTGAGCAAAGTTCAATGTCTACCCTTGATCATCCCAATATGTTACGGATGTGATAACAAGGTTCAGTGACACATATGAATACTAGTTATCAGCTTTGGTTTAGGTAAAACAAATAGGGACAATATATGATTACGTTGATGCCTTTAGCTCACTCAAACTCAGGTGTTCCTGCTACCAGAGCACTCGCCTAGCATTTTTCTGTCTAGACTAAAACATTGCACTCAAATGCATTTTTCTGTCTAGACTAAAATAAATTTTCAGAATTAATTTGTTTGAGAGATCCATTCAGAATTATTATTTTTGGCAAAATTACACTGGAAGTCCTTTAAGTTATTTAATTGTAACAAGTTGGTCCTTTAAGTTTTTTCGTATCACTTAAGTCCTTTAAGTTACATAATGTGTACACTGTTAGTCATTTTTTCATTTTTTATTACAAAATGGCTCAATTCGCACTAACTAAGTTGATGTGGTCATGACGGATGCTACTTATCATCTATCTTGTAAGAATTTGGTCCTTTATGACTACATTCATGTAACAATATGGAACTTTCAATTTAATTTTTTTTTAAAAAGATGGTTCTTCTTCTTATTCATTTAAGTTGAAAGACCAAATTGTTATTCACGACAAAGATCTTAAATGACAAAATTGTTCTGAGCATGCATTTATGACATGAGGCTCCGTCAAACCATGCCACATTTCTGTTAGTGTGAATTGGATTTTTGTAATAGAAAATGAAAAATGGTGTCTGATTATGTAAACTTAAATGACCAACTCATTCTGATTGAGTAAACTTAAAAATGACTAACAATTAAATAACTTAAATGATCTCTAGCGTAATTTTGCCATTATTTTTTTAGACACGGAGATGGAATATTTTTTTTTACAACAGGTATAAAAATATTAGCAAGTGGATATTTGTTAACCGTATTTATATTCCTACATTTGATTTGATTTTGGCTTGTGAGAAAAGAAACGAACCTTTCTTTCAATATATAGGTGGTAATTATAATGAATCAAAATTTATGCTTAAAAATATAGAATTTAGAAAATTTGTCTAAAACCCTTGATCGCCGTTAAACCCTACGCCCCCGCATAGAAATCTACAATTAGAATTCTACACCACTGCAATTCTTGTTTAGACGGCGATGGCGGATTCTTCAAGCAACCCAAAGGAGCAAAACACCCGGCTTTACCATCCCTACCAACAACACCTCAACATTCCCATTGAAAAGCTCTACAACCTCCCTACATCACCGGAACTTCTCTTCTCCGAGGAAGCCGCCAGAACCCACCGCTCCTGGGGCGAAAACATCCAGTACTACACCGGCACCGGCTACCTTTCCGGCGCCATCATCGGCGGAACCAAAGGAACATTCGAAGGCCTCAAGGCTGCCGAGTCCGGCGACTCTCTCAAGCTCCGACTCAACCGAGTTCTAAACTCCGGTGGTCAGGGAGGTCGCAGACTCGGAAATTCGCTTGGCGTGTTGGGATTGATCTTTGCGGGACTCGAGAGCGCCATGATCCACTACAGAGGAAGAGATGATTTGGTCAACAGCGCCGTCGCTGGACTCGGCACTGGTGCGCTTTACAGAGCTGCGGCAGGACCACGATCGGCTGCTATCGCCGGCGCTATCGGTGGTATCGCTGCTGCGGTGGCCGTTGCTGGGAAGCAAGCTATGAAACGACACATTCCGATATAATAAAATTAATCATAATTTGATTTTGGAGTTCAATTAGTCGATGCTTTGCAATTGTCTTGTTTCTTTTTTTGTTGCCACTTTAAGCAATTTGATATTGCCGCTGTAAACCCTCTCCATAAATTCTTGTATTTAAATTGGAGCATAAATATCACATTGTATTTAAATTGCTTTCGAAAGTTGAATTCTTTAGCTTAAAACAGAGCAAGCTATCTAAATGTACTTGTTAGTTCACGAATTTCAATCAGCTTATGGTGGTATTACGAATCTGTAAACTGTAATAGTGAAAATAATTGATAAAGTTTAATAAATTTGGTCTTCACTAGAAAAAATCAGCAATCAGAAACGGCATTCGTGAAAGAATAATCCTATTGTCTTGCCTATCAAAGAATATATTATCCTACACTAGAGGGAAAGCTATGCCATTATGTGCAATTTCGACAATATCCTCTCTCCCGAGCTAGAGCTGTTGGATTTAGAGGGAAATTTCTCTCTAGACTCAATGGCTCCTTGTGGCGCAGAATGGTTATGTTGTAGGAGAGTATCCAGATCCGTGCAATTTTAAAAAGCTAACTCTACTTCTGCACTAGGGTTTGTAAACCTTTGATGAGCTAGACTGAGTTGATTTTGACATCAACACGGGTTTTGATAGGCTTTAGCTTAATTCCTAAACTCTCTATGGTGAGGAGTTCTGGCGCCATGCATGAATGGTTATAGGGGTTAGCTGCAAATGAACCGTTGCTCGATGAGGAAGCAAAATGTGATTGTCTGTGGAAGCCAAAACCCTTTAAGAAGCATTCAATTGGTTCTATCATAGAGTTTGGGTGTTCTTCTGTTACTAGTGAGCCACAATCCTGAACCTGCGCAAAGTAATCATGTTATATTTGTCTGTCTTTTAACACTGTCTTAAGGACATGGTTTACCTACCTCAACAAGTGCACAGAATTTGCTGTCCATTTTTGCACTCATGTGGACAGATTCAGCATGGAATGGACTACTCTCCCCTGCAAATATAAGTGTCTTGCATTTCAAGTTCTTCAGACCCTCACTCAGGTCATGCCTCCTGCAAGCAGTTCAACCATTTAGTAATAAATCATGGGAACAATTGATGAAGTTTCATAGGAATTATCGTATTTGAATGATAATGTTATGGGAATCACAAGTTTGTCAAAAACATAATAACTTACCCATTAATTGCTTGAAGAAAACGCATGACATTCAAACTTTGTCTTTCATCCAGAAGCTGTAATTACAGAACAGCAAAGTGGAAAAATCACACACATATTCAAATTTATCCTAATTCACAGCCAAAGTGTTTTTACAAATTAGTTGTCACTATAATAGAGATGTATGTACTCTTCGACAAGTTAGTATTGCATCTGATTCTTCTCCTTGAACACTGCACCTAAGTTCCTGTAAAATATGAAGAAAAGTAATGCTACCTGCAGAGATGAATCTAACTCCATAATGCCTCATAAAGAATGGGAAGAATACCTTACTGAAGTAACGCTGCAGGAGGCATTCCTTCAGTACGCCGCACATACCATAGAAGTATAGTAAATTCATCAAGACCTGCATCAATGGATGTTTAAATATTCTCTTATTCTGTTTTACAATTGATGAGGTATCTAAGGACCTTTATTGCTATGACAGACAATTATTAGTATGCTACAGTTTTCATATTGTGTTGCTAATTTCCTTAATCTACTTGCAGGTAGTTCAAGCATCAATATGAATATAACATATAAAGCAAGATGGGGGAGATTAGACCTTGTTATATAACCATTCAGTCCATGAAGGTCCGTTACAAATTGGTGAAACAAGAATCAATCCAAGTACTCTTTCTTTGTATTTCATCTGCAAAATGAGAAAAAGCATGGTGGTTAAGTATACTAGATCACTCTTATTTATATCAGATAATAAAACTGTTATTCAGAGTTTCCAACTTACAGCAAATAGTGTGAGGATGTAAGCACCAGCTGTTACACCCATGCACAGCACCTCTTTTAGCCTGATTTAATATATTTTTGTACAAAGATTAAAATCCTAATCCAAGAGAAAGATACTTGTTTCATTACACTGAAAAATGAAAATAGATATAAGATAGGAGAATAAGAGAAGCTATAGATACCCAAAATAATCAAGCACTTCTGCAACCTGATCAGCTAGGTCATCCACACTAAGCAATGGTTCATCTGAAGATATCTCATCAGCTCCCAACTGCAATAGCTCTTAAACAAATGAGAAAATAATGGATATGAAGTCATTGAAATTGAAGCTTCCCATTAACTAGTTAGTAATGAGTTGGAAGGAGAGGTAATAGTAGTAGGAATAATGCTGATACCGACCTCATGCCCTGGAGCATCAATGTGATAAATGCAGAAGTTATGAAGCAGCAACGAAGCTGCATCTGGACAAAACAATAGACCCTGGAAACAGGACACATCTGCAAAATTCCATGAACCTAAGTTAAGTTCTTTTGCTTCTAATTAATTCCAAACACTTCCACAAAAACACATTAACAAGACACCTAGCAGGAGTTAAAAAAGAGCTACTGTTTGAAGAAATTCACCAATATTTGCATTGAATATAAAAGAGTAATAATCATACAATTGAGAGCGAGATCGGGATAGGTTATTAGAGCTGGTTTATGTTGATCCCCACAAACAAGCACAGAGACAGAACCTTTACTTGTTTTCACCCTGCATTCCTGCAATAAAACCATACATGATTATTATGAGTCAAATTGAACCAACCAACCCCACCTCCATTACATTATTATAAAAAAACAAAACATAATCAAAACTTGAAGGTATCAATCAAGTTTCATGAGTTAAGTGCCATTCATTCATTACCTTTCCTCCTAAAGGTATCAAATCAACGTCAATGGCGACAGAGTTGCTTGAAATGCCCATGATTGACTTCTCTCTAAACAGTCAACAATATGCACCCCAATAATAACACACGGTTTAACAGACAAGTAAAACTGATGATATAGATGACGACGCTTGCTCTTCTTTTCTTTTCTTCGTTTTAATTGACAAGATCTTTTGTTTCTTCTTAATTCTTATTCTTACTCTTCCTGTAATTATTTTCTGTTTATAGCTGCGAAATTACCGGCACAAAAAAAAAACTTTTTCTCATTTGAAGGGAACAGCACGAGTGACCATAGTAAACAGTAGCAAGAGTACAACATTTTACAGTGTTTGTCGTATATACTCAGTCAGTGACCGTTGGAAAGGGTTAAAACGCCATTTAAATTTTTTACTTTTCAATTTCATCAATTATTATAATTATAATTTGTGTCTGTTAAAAGAAAAAATATTAGAAGGCAGAAGATTTTATCATCTATCTATATAATATAAATTAAAAAATAATGACGTGAGAAAAATAATATTATTTTTGGGAGAATGATTAATAGTCCAGACAAATTTAACACGAAATAGTATTATTCCCGAAACTTACGTGGCTCAATATAATATCTTTGTGATTTGTTTTCAAAATCAACGGTTGTAGAAGTAATTTATTGGCTGGAAATATTTTCGGGTGGGTTTGATTCAGGAAGGAATTTCGGGAGTAAATTAATTTCTGCGGGTAGGGAATTTTAATTTTTGAGTTTAATTTTAATTATAATTAATATTTTATACTGACGTGGCATGGACTTCAACCATCAAGGACAGGACAGCGATAACATTAGCGGCGCACATGTGAGTATGTGACCGTAACGAGAGGCATAAATGAATGTAATGTAAAAATGATGGGCTATCCCGTAATTTCGGTACAGACATCCTTATACAGCTGTTGACCACCTGGAATTTTATTTTATTATTATTAGATAATAAATGCCCTCATCCACTAACGTATTATCAGACGCCAGCTCATCGTTGCTCTCTTCGGTCCCACTAAAGGTTTTTTTGGGGCCATGTATTAAAGGTTTTTTTTTTATAAATCGAGAGTATTCTCTCGCTGCAAGCAATCGCAGAGACTAATCCATCGGTATCAAAAGTGAGGCCCACAATGAATCAGCAGTTTCTCTCCTCAAAAGGATTTCAATTCCTACATAACTTATAGTGTCTTTGGTTTTTATTTTATTTTTACAATAAATACTCAGCGCATTCATTTATATTTCAGATCAAGAATACATGAAGGAATGTTGTAGTACTCTTGAGGACTAGATAGCTGTAAATAAGTCTACTCTTGCAAGGGAATAAACAACTTTATTAGCATTTCTCCTAGTGAACTCTACATGAGAGTTATTGCTAAAAAAAGGAAAAAAAAATGTCACATAAACCGAAATTAAACACCCAAATTCAGAAATTACAACTTTGCAATAATTAAAAGCATCGACCATCATCTTCACCTCCATCCCAAAAATAACATCCTTAAAGCCCAACTCACGAGCCCAATTGATAGCCAGATGCAAGCTCATTGTTTCACCCAAAAGCACATAGGTCATTGGAGTAAACCAGTGAGTTTTGGCTCGAATGGAATTCCCCAAGTGATCACGGATACATAAACCAATTGCAACCTTATTTTCATCCAAGAGAAGGAGGCATTGCATATGAACGTGGGAAGAGCTGCTGCTAGCACCATCGAGACTCGCAAGACGGCAAGTCTAAGACCAATCGCTGTAGAGAGAAGAACCTGTCCAAATAATAGCATTAACATCAACCTTCTTATTAATCCAAACACAATCATTTCTAGCTTGCGACAAACTCCAAAGGGTCATACACCAACCCACTTTGGAATCACTTCTCAACACTGAAAGGACTGAGAAAAAATAGTCAACAAAAATAGTAAAATTAGCAAAACTATTGTTGAATGAGCAATTCTAAAATATCCCAACAATCAGCAGCTTTAGGACTAGAAATAAATAGATTTTTTTTCGGTTTCAGCAACCCCGGCGCACCAATGGCAGTCTGCAACAACATTGACGTGGTGATGGATAAGATTAGACCGTACAGGTAACACGTTTCTGCATAGGCACCAAGGTCACTTGATCTCCCAGACACGCATATCATTAACAACAAAGTGAAAAAGAGGCGTCCTCAATATAGACTCAGCAGTAGGTGCAGAGGAACAAGTTTTGAATAACATCAACCTTCCTCTTCACCATCTAGTGGGGGTTACTCTTATTATATCACTTTTGTAGATGCTTGTACAAAATTTACTTGGATTTATTTTCTTAAACGCAAGTCTGATGCCCTCAAAGCCTTTCACCAGTTTCATAAGCTTGTTACCAACCATTTTAACTCATCCATTAAGGCCATTCAATCAGATTCTGGGGAGAATTACCTCACTGAACTTGGTATACCTCATAGATTCACATGTCCATACACATCTCATCAAAATGGTACCGTTGAACGCAAACACAGACAGATTGTAGAAATGGGCCTCACTCTCTTAACCCACTCCTTTGTACCTCTCCAATTTTGGGACCATAGCTTTACTAATGTCGTTTTTCTCATCAACAGATTGCCAACCACAGCCCTACCCACCTTATCTCCTTACCAAGCTTTATACAATAAAGTGCATGATTACACTACCTTAAGGTCCTTTGGTTGCTCTTGCTTTCCTCTCCTTACCCACTACAACAAGCACAAACTCCAATTCCATAGCCAAGAGTGTGTTAATCTTGGTCCCTCTCCTCAACACAAAGGCTTTAAGGGTATGAGGCACTTATGAACAATCAAACATGGACTCTTACCTCATTACCTCCTAATATGAAGGCTATTGGTTGCAAGTGGGTCTTTAGAATCAAAGAGAATCCAGATGGAACTATTAACAAGTACAAAGCTCGATTAGTGGCCAAGGGGTACAATCAATTACCTGGCCAGGATTATGGTGAAACCGTTTCCCCAGTCATTAAACCTACTACCATTAGAATCATTCTTACTTTAGCTCTTACTTATGGTTGGGAAGTTCAACAAATTGATGTGAATAATGCATTTATTAATGGTAGCCTTCATGAGGAAAATTTCATGATGCAACCTCCGGGGTTTGTTGCTTCTGATAAGACTCTGGTATGCAAATTAAACAGATCATTATATGGGCTTAAGCAGGCACCTCGTGTCGTGCTTGGTATGAAAAACTTCAATTGTCATTGCTTAAGTTTGGTTTTACTCACAGTAGGTGCGATCACTCACTGTTTTTGTATGCTCACAAAGGTATCAAATTGTATGCTTTGGTTTACGTGGATGATATTCTTATCACCGGTTCTAGTGCTACTCTGGTACACAGTTTAATTGACAAGCTTCAAGATGAAATTTCCTTGAAGAAGCTAGGCAAACCAGAATATTTTCTAGGTTTGCAGGTTAAAAATTTGTCAAATGGCTCCATAATTTTGTCTTAATTCAAGTACATCAATGACTTGCTCAGCCGTGCAAATATGCAAGGTTGCAGCTCTATTGCTACACCTATGATGTCTAATGCCAAGCTAAGCAAGCTTGGGACAGATTCTATTACTGATGCTTCTCAATACCGTTCCATCGTGGGAGCATTGCAGTATGTGACACTCACTAGACTGGATATCTCCTACTGTGTAAATAAGGTCATCGCGCGCTTTATCCAAGCCAAGGGAGACACATTGGCGTGCAGTAAAACAAATATTGCGTTACTTGCAGGGCACCTCACATTATGGTCTGCTCCTTCAACCTGCCCCTCGTGACACACCTTTCTCCTTGCGTCCCTACTGTGACTCTGATTGGGCAAGTATCCTGATGACCGACGTAGTACATCTGGTTCCTGCCTTTATTTTGGACCTAACTTGGTGTCTTGGAGCACCAAGAAACAAACTCTTGTGGCTGGATCAAGTGCAGAGGCAGAATACCGAGGTATGGCCAATGCTACAACTGATTTAATTTGGGTTCAATCTCTTCTTAGTGAGCTGCAGATAGTCACTCAGTCTCCAATTTTACTCTATGACAACCTGAGTGCCATCATGTTATCTCACAATCCTGTGTTGCACGCTCGCACAAAGCACTTGGAGCTCGACATACACTTTGTGCGTGAGAAAGTTGCAGCCAAGCAGCTCACAATTCAACATGTCCCTGGTATTCATCAAGTTGCAGATGCTTTAACAAAGCCTCTGCCAGCCCAGTTGTTCAATGAATTCAGGTTCAAGCTCAAAGTGATTCCTTCTTCAAGTCTTCACTTGACCTTGAAGGGGGAGTGATAGATATAGATATGTGAATTTAATATTAGTGAGTTGTTAAATAGTTGAATAGTCAAAAGGGACCACTGCTGAGTCAGCATTATAGCTGAGTCTGCAAGTCCAAATGAAAATATATATTCTCTGTAAACAGATTCATTTTTCAATGAAATAAGATCACAGAAACCAATTCGGTTACTCTCTCTAACAAACGCAGTTTCACATTCCAATATGGTATCAGAGCCTATCCTAGATCTATTGGGCCACCTACCATTATACACGCTACAAGCCAAATAGTGCTGCACGTGAGGGGGTGTATTAAGGAAAATCTCAAGTCCCACATTGACTAGTGATAAGGTCTCAAGAGGGTTTATAATGAAGAGACAACCTCACCTTACAAGCTGGCGGTTTGTGGGGTTGAGTTGGCTGCAACCACATTCCAAGAGCAACAACCAGTTCAGACACACAAAACAGTGATATGTCTAAGATTTTGGTTAACTTGATTTAAAATTTTAATTTTAAATATGCTATAGTTATAGTTTTTACTTTTAGTTTAGATAAAATAACAAATAAATATCATGCACACACACTCCCATCACTCACATACGAGTCAAACTTGAAAGTCAACATACTCGTGTTCTTTAAACTATAATACAACAAAAAATTGAGGATATACTAAACTTTTAGTTAAAAGGGAATCAAGTGTCTATATGCTTGAGTTGAGATTCTCAGTGGATCCAAAAAATTTCTCTATTGTTATCTAATATTTTTTTAGACAAAATTATATAAGCACTTACAAAATACACAATCTCTCAATAAAAAAGAGTAAATATCCAAACCAATAATTGAGAAAAAACAAACTTATTAAGCTCCTAAGAATTGAAAAATATTAATTGGTCAAATTAGTCCTTTTACAATAATTTTAGGAACATTTTAGTCTTTTTTAGAGCAATAGGTCTCTGTATTTTTTGTAAGAGATTTATTTGGGTCTTTCACTCCTAAAAAATCAAAATACTGATACTTTTCATGTGTCTAAAGGTCCCAAAATAATAAAAAACAACAGAAAAAAAAATGTATCAGCTATGTGTAAACCTCATGTTGATCCTTCTACAAAACTCAATTTACTATATCAATTGACGTGAAAAAATAAATAAATAGAAACTACATAGTTCACGTAAAAATGTGTTAAAAATAAGTTTGAGTTCAAAAATCATATTTGGAGAAAAATATTTTAAATGACATTTTCAAGTTAAAATCAGTTTTAGATAAAAATAACAATGTTACTTAAAAACAGTCAAACATCTCATAATCAAAAAAATTTGTCTTTAAAATTGCCCCCCCAATACACCATCTATTTAACACCATTGGATTTGAATTTTTTTAATTTAAAATTTATCAATGGTCCTAATTGAGGCCTAAAGCGAGTTCTAAACGGGGCTTAATGCCCAAAGAAACGAAACTACACCGAAATCAAACAGGGAGTAACAACTGCCATACAATTAGCATCTAATAAGATTGTGATAAACTAGGGGGGTTGTTTTAAAATTACCATACCACTATTGGACTCACGGCCCAAATTAGCTAGGCTATATGCAGCTTATTGGATTCTCTATAAGCATGAGAGATTTTGACTTGCCAATCCTGTTGAAGAAGCACTCTAATTCTATGAACCAAACATCTTCCTTGCAAGCTGCTAGTATTGTCACCATTTAAACACTTAACCACTGCTTGAGAATTTGAGTGGAGTTCAATTCAATGTGTTTATAGCATTGATTATAAGCCAAGCAAAGGCCCTCCCAAATTCCCCATAGTTCAGCTACAAAGGCATTAGTGGAGCCAAGATACTTTGTTAACCCCATTAACCAACGTCCTTCACTGCAAATGAGACTTTTTATCTCCCATAAAAATGCGATTGTTCACAATTAATCTGCCCGCTAACTAATACACATAAAAACTCGAAATTGTAGGATATTCGAAATGATAAGTGGTTTTGTACACAAATTTGTTAGTTGCATCTTTATGTTGATTCATTCATTGAGTGAAATGGTTTTGTGCAAATTGAAGTTACAACAATTGGGCGATTACTTTTCCCGCACCCCTCCCTACTCACCACACACCCCCAAACCTCAAATATTCTCAAATTACCCTCACGTGTATCACGTGTGGAAACCTCCCCAGACAGTGTTTTTGACACATTCGGCTCTCACCCACCAAACTAGTTCAACTAACACTAACCGAACAACACAAAATTTCAACATGAGAAAAAGATCTGAGGGAAATTTCGCAACATCAATAGTGGATTTCTAGGTGTAGATCAAAACCATTCAAAACAACAACACCACCTACAAAATTTGCATCATTCACAAATGGTTTCCTATTTTACTCCTCACCATGAAACTGACACACTTCCATCACAACATTCAATCAAACATGGCTACCCTCCTTATTCATCAAAAACCAACAAACCAAAAAGCACAACAACACTTAGTGATGAAGATGAACAAGGTTTTGCAGCAGATGAAGACACCAAAAGAAAAGGATCATCACCATGGCATAGAATGAAATGGACTAATGGTTAGACTCTTAATAATGGTTGTTTATCACATTGGAGATGAAGCTAGTTCAGAATTAGGTACTGAATCAAAGAAGAAAGTCACTGATTTGCTTATTCAGAAGAAAGGAAAATGGAAGTCTGTTTCAAGAGGTATGATGGAAAAAGGATACTACGTGTCACCACAACAATGTGAAGACAAGTTTAATGATTAAACAAAAGGTACAAAAGGGTCAACGATATACTAGGAAAGGGAACAGCTTGTAAGGTTGTCGAAAACCATAGTTTGTTGTTGTTCTGCTGTGGATGATCGAACCTGTTCGGCTAGTTCCCTCCAAACCTATTCAATTTCACATAATGGGGTGTGTGTGAAAAAAAATATAAGGCTCGGACCCTTCTGGCCGAACTGGTTCGGATGCCCGTGTCCGAACTGGTGAAATTTTTTTGAAAAAAAAAAGAAGACGTGTTGTCCATTTCATTAATGGCCTTTTGGTCTTTTCGCAGGGCTATGAGTGTTTTATGAGTAGGAGAGGGTGTGGGAAAAACAGTGGCCATTACAATAACAGAAATAGGCCCAAGCTACAATAGTGGTCAATACAGCACAGCACAATACAACATATATCACTAGTTACACCTACACAATTGTTTAGTACAGCCAGCATTATTACAAAATGACACCGAAGTTTCTCCCCTCTCCCCCACCCCCTCTCTTCGCATAATAATTAAGGGAGAAATATGAATGTAACGAATGTATACAAATTCGTTCATGGTGTAGGTGATCAAACAGTCACAAAGGTAATGCTTACATGGTGTAGGTGATCAAACAGTCACAAAGGTAATGCTTATATGCATACAAGATTAACCTAGAACTCAAATAATAGAGAAATAAGTTAAGAGTAAACCAAGTATCAACTGAAGGCTGAGGCCTGCATGAGCATACCAACTTATCGTTGGAGTTGAACAAACTTGATAACAGTAAAAGCAAAGCAAATCCAGGAGGTATAGTTATCTTACCTAATTAAGTAGCTATAAATATAAAATACTTAGTTTCAACAAACATTAGCTACTTATTCACCAATATCAGAATATGTCAAGTCCACATGGACTCTGACATTTTGCAGATTGCAAATCACCTGGTTTTTTCATAAAAGTATTTCATTCCACAAATCACCAATAACTCCAGCATAAACAACTACAAACACGTAAACGATGTATCACATTAACTTTGACTGTCTCTAAAGTGCACAAACATGATCCACCAAATTCACAAAGTGAGAGGTATACAAAATAACAAAAGTATACAGAAAAAGGAACAACAGCATAAACAACTACTCCTTCATTACAGAATACAAGTAAAAAACTCGATCAACGAGAATTTAATGTATACGGTACAAAATTTGGACTAAATACATCAACTTCTATTGATCGGTTTTGCTTATATTCTATAACGAAGTAGTATGAACTAGGCACTTGGGAACGGGCAAACATTTTCCCTAGCACATTTTTACATATATTTGCTCCTTCCCATTTCAGCAATTACAATAATGTTAGAAGATCAATAGAAGAGCATCCTGGATTGGCCCAAAGAAGTCTCGAATCCAAAATGGTCAGTTTACCTGGCAAGCTAACCTTGGATTTTCAAGAGGGTAATTCCATGAATCAAACATGTGACCTCTTGGTCACATGACAGTAACTCCAACAGCCGTGTCATGACTCCCTTCATGGTATGAAGATCAATAGTATGAAAAATTATTATATGGCATATAGAGGCAAACAGGCTAGCATCTGATCTGATAGCAGATACTATAAGATATTGCTATCTCACAATGCCATTATTTAGTCACAAAATGACAAGATTTTCAAGTCATGGTACTAAATATAAATAACTAAAATGGCAGCAGTATATTTTGCTGTTGCCTTTCGATTGTCAAAGATTTCTTAGCTATTAGATTGGCATCTGAACTGGCAGCTGTACCTTTTACAAGAAATGACAACAATCATTAACTGTCAAATTCATACCTGTTGTATAATTTGAACGACAGAATAATACAATAGAAAGGCTGTGAGATTGAAAGACATGAATTCTTGGATTTCCCTTTGAAAGAAGGTATAGCAGTAACAACATAGAGCAGCAGAGCATTACATGGGAGAGTTCAGAGTCATGAATCAGAATCATAATTAGCCGAAAAATTTCAGCATCTTAGTTAGCAGACAAATTTTACCAAGTAATCGAAAGCCATGTCACTCACCTTCATATGGCAATCAAAATTATCAGGCATCAGAGTAGGTAATTTATCATATCACATCCATGCTCCATGCAGGAGTACAAAACAAGTATTGGGTAAGGATCACATAGCCCGAAGATGGTTTCACTACTTTAGGTCCCCAAAACAGAAAACAAAACTAATTATCTTTAAAATAAGAAGGAAACCAAAGTGACATTCATTCTAATTCATTGATCTGTCTCCCTCTCACAACTATCTTCCTCTATAATATCAGCTCCCAACCCTGTGACAATACACTTTTGGTTAAGAAGCACTCGAACAACACATAAAACAAACAGTGGAGCGTCAAGATTTTGTAATATGGATCATAAAATTAACAGTTGAAGATAAATATACAGCCAATTGGGGAAAAAAATGACTAAGACCTGTTCAAATGCACAGATATATTGATTTGAGGGTATGAATTTAAAGGAGGAAATGATAGAAACAAAAGTTCTGGTCGTTAAACAAGTGTAGTTCAACCAAATTCTTGATAAATCAAAACTCACTAAAAGGTCTGTTAGTATTGAATTCAATTGATGACGCTGGATTTCCGCAACTCTACTCATTCTTCCAAGCATACAAAACATGAGAGAAACCTAGACCTTGTTGCAATTTGGTATCAGAAAACCTTTGAGAGAAAGACCACTGGAGCATATTAGCATCAGAAATAGGTTGAGCAGGCCACATTTTATCATGTGAGAAGCTTGTTCTGAACATAAAGACAGCATTTCCAATAGAACCACCAAAGAACCAATTATAAACATCCCAGAAAACTTCCACAGCAAGGCCATCAACCATGATAGTATGGTTCCCTCTAAACTTCCATTTCAGCCTCTTCACCTGCATCACAGTTTTGCTATCTATGCGAATTATAAGTCCCGGTTCACCACTCGAACTCGAAGAATCACACTCAATAACAAGATCATGAACTTGACCATTGTCACAAAACACAGCCTTATTACCAAACAACTTCTTACCAAAGACATGCTCTTTCTTAGCAACAAAAACTGCATTAGAAGGTGAAGGTATAGCATTTGATTTCTTAAAAGCCTCTTTCCTCAAATCACCAAGAAGAAGAACCATTTGTCGATCTACAACTACTCCTAGATAAAATGCTTCTAAAGGTTCAGGTCCAACAGCAAATCTAGCAGAAGAAAGGTCCCAATAAACATCAATCTTAGAAGAATAAGCTTCTAAACTCTTAGAACCCTTTCTTTTTGAAAAAACCCATGGTTTTATATCAACCTTACATAGACATTGATGATTTGAAGAATCATCGATCCCAAGACTAAACCCTTGGCCCATCAAACTCTTGTTCCAAGTGATAGTAATTAAAGTGGATCTACCTCTTATTGTGCACTGGTAAACGCAGATAACAAGATTCTGTGCAGTTTTGCTTGCGTTTGAAGATGATGAATCAGCCACCTGAACTGCATTCTCATTGAAACAAGAGAAGTCCTTCATTTTTGAAATTGCAGCTTCAACTCAACCCAATTTTTTAACCTATTTTTTCACAGAGACAAATAATAATAATAATTAATTTAAAAAATAGAGAGAAGAACAAAGAGTAGACAATCTAGGGAGAATGCAGAAACAGAAATTGCAGAGATTACTAAGATATAAGACAGAGTTTAATTTTACCTAAATGGATGAGAGAGAGAGAGAGATTCAAAAAGTAGAATTAGAGGCCCATGAATCTATCTATCTATCTAGTTATCTTCTGTATTTAGAGAGGAAGAGGAGAGGGTGGAAGATGAAGACAAAAATTGGAGGAATGTAGAGAGTAAAACAAAGTCACAGGGAAGGAGACAAAAAAGCACACTTGTTTCACTGTCAATTTCTTTTTCTTTCCTCTCTTCATCAACAATTCAAAAATAAAAATAAAGTGTAAATGTGTGTGTTATTATTATATAAAATTAATTAATTATGTCTAATATGATTAGTATGAAGGAGAAAAGAGATAGTGACAGGTAAAGAAAAACAAGGTATGATGGTGGAAGGCTGAATTGTGAGGGTTACACAACACAACACAACACTGATTAAAGGTAAGGTAAGAGGGAGGAAAAAAGCATCTTTATTTTTTATTACTATGCTATGCTATGCTATGCTATGGTGTGTAGTGTAGTGTAAAGGTAACTTACCTGTGAAAAGCACGCATGAACAAACTTGGGTCGGGTTGAGATGAGAGGGCCAGCCTCGTCTCCTAGTCGTAGTGTTGTTGGTCATGAATATGATGGTAAAGAAGGAAATGAAAATAAATAGTAATAATGTTTTTTTGGATATAAAAGGAAAATGGAATAGTCAATGAATGTAAAATTCCCTTAATTTCGATGTATTTAAAGCCAAGGAGTGACGAGACGAGGGAGGGTCAGAGAGAGAAGTGAGAAACGCTTGTTGTTGTTCCTAATCCTAGATACTAGATAGGAAGTGGAACCCACTCACTCACTAACTCGTGTAAAATTGCTGGTACCACGTTCTCACAACTGCTACATGCGTAGCACACCTCACTCAATAATCGCAAGCTCTTCTGCACATTCCATTATTTTATTAAAAATACAAAACATATAGAAAAACTCAATTCAATCCCAAATTTGGTGAGTTGTCAAAAAAAAAAATCCCAAATTTGGTGCATCAATCTTTTATACTATTTTATTGCATTAATTATATTAAATGTAAAGATTCTCAATTCTCAAATTTATTATTAATTCCCGATGGAGATAATTATGCAATTATCTGTAAGGCTTAGTTCAACTGGCAAACATCGAAATTGTTAGGTTGAATATCATGTCTCGGATTCGAACGTGAGACCTCGTAGTGAGGTGTGTGAGTTTTTAGTGGCAATTGTCACTACGTTTACAAGCAAAAAAAAAAGATAATATGCAATTGTTTTAGCAACAAAAGTTTGTCCAAGTGGTAACTGAGTTCAGATTTCACTCCAAGGTCTCGAGTTTAAATATTTGGTGTGACAAAAAATTTGTTGGGAGTAGAATATCCCAGTGCAGATTAGTTATCAACAAAGTCAGTATAGATACTATGCACCAATAACACGGTAAAAAAAATACTATGTTTTATTCACTCGGCCATAATTATGTCATTTTGTATAATAATTTTTATGTAAATCATAAACTTATTCTCTTAAATAGCTTACATAATTTTAATTAATATTTAAATTGTTAATTTTCATTATATTTTATCATATAAATTTGAAAATAATAAATGAAATTGAGTAAATCTAACAGGAAATTTATTTTATAATATAAATGAAATTTTAATCTTTTTGTATAATATTTTTTACCACTGATAACTTTTTTTTAAAATTCATACAAATAAAGGTTTCATGGCAACAATAGTTTAAAATCACATGTAGTATGAATGTTAAAGTTGATCTTTGTGTTACTATAGTTTTTTTTTTTTGACAAAAAAACTGTTTGAACAAATATTTCTGATTTATGTAATTCAATTTTTGAAAAAATAATATATTTGTAATTTTTATATTTTTGACAAATATTTGTATTTTTGTTTTTTTTTCTTGACAAAATTTGTATTTTTTGTTGAAAAGATGAATTCATTTCAATTGAATAATTTCTTTTGACAATAATTTCAATTGAATAATATAAAGTTATTTTTTATATTTTTTAATGCATTTAAAAAAAGTATGTTTTATTATTGGCTTATTTTTCTTTTTGAGACATAAATGTCCTATTTATTGGCATACTCGTTTTATAGCAACCTTAATTAACGGGCATTTTGCTGTTAAAAAAAAAGTAATTGAAAATTTCAATCAATAAATCAAATAAAATATTCACCCATACCCTAAATTTAAAAGGATACCACAAAATTATATACCAAAATCAAAAGATACCTAAAAAATTAATACTTTATATAAAAATATCACTTTCAACTTTTTCTATTTTTGTTTTTTTTTAAATAAAACTTTTCTTTTAGACAAAACTTTTTAGTTTTAGTCAAAGTATTTTTTTGACAATAGTGAAAGAAATTTTGTAGTCACAAAATATTTTAAAAAATAATACTTTTTTTAGATAAAAAATGAAAAACATCATAACAAGAAAGCTTTTTATTTAAAAAGTTTCTGCATGTTATAAACTATAAAGGTCATCGGATCGAATCCAGCTTTGGACATGCAGAATAGTTAAATCTCTTAAGGATAATTTTCTCGCCCATTGTAGTCCTACTCAACTTGAGAGATTAGTCTCTGTAATTACGCACAGAGAATACCCGATTTATACAAAAAATGTTATAAACCATAAAACCTCCTACGCATAAAATAACCAATTATTAAATAGTTACAAATGAATCGTCCATATTCTTAAAATGATTATCAAATAAGTTTTTGCCGTCTATTGGTGTCCTCGAGGTCAGCCAACATCCCAAGATAGACCACCTTCACCTTTGACCCTGAATTGTCGGTGAAAATGGTTGTGCTCAGCAGGTAATACATATAAGCCCTAGCTGCATACTCCCATCGATGATCGTCAACGGCTCGCTTGTAGACCACCTCCCGCAGCCACCTTATATTTACATACATACATACCCTTAGTTTGGGCACAGAAGTCGGAAAATTCCCAACTATTAGGATGTGCAGTTGTACGGAGATGTCATCTAAGGTGATAGTCATCTCACAATGGGAAGGTGGAAGATGGGGGTGTCTGACTGACACCGCTCCACAAATTACATATAAGGCCTCTATGGACCTGTAGGAACCCTAGGTTCTTAATAGGAAGAAGACCTGATCTCTGCACAAAGTGCCTAATCTCTAGAGTTAGCTTAATTTTGTTTGTACTCTACTATGGTAAATGACTCGTAGCTCGCCTCGAACCTGCATGTTCGTGGTCTCCGTTACTATGGTCTCTATAGCAATTCAGAACCGACGGGTCCTCTGGACCGCCCAAGTATGAGTACATGGTTGTTCAAGATGATGACATCCCAACATCAACACCAGAGCGGTAAACATCAGCAACAATGGGAGGAGAAGTAGGAACAACACTAGTGGCTCGGCATCAACAACAATATCAACATGTTGCTACTCTTCCTCAAGTTGGGGGTTCTCGATAAACATGCCTCTTCGGCCACGTGTCCTTCTTTCGCGAACGGAAGCAATAGGTCATTCCCAACAGGGCCATTTCTAGTTAGGACTATCTCTAGTCTTTTCCATACTTAAAGCAGCGAATAAACAGTGTTAAAACCCATAAAAATTCAAAAATCAACAAAATAGACTGAAAACATCAAAATAGGTATAATACTAAAGTGTAGTACTGGTTCAATACCTTACTCTCGCATCTGTTTTTAAATATTTTTTTGAAAAAACAAGTATGATACTAAGGTGCAGTGTCGATTTGGTACCTTAGTACCACACTTATTTTTTCAAACTTTTTAAGGGTTTGGTACTAAAGTACCGAACTATACCTAAACAGGAGAAAAAAGGCAAATGTAGAATTATAATCAGAGAGAGGAGAAGGAGAACTCACCTGATGATGAAGGAGGAGTTGAGTGAGAGAGAGGGAGCCGGTGAAAGTGAGTGAGAGAGAGTTGTGAAAGAGAGAAGTGAGCAGTGGCGAACCCAAAACCCTGGGCCAGGAGGTTCAAAAAATTCGCTATCAAAATTATTGGTTTTTAGGATTGTGTAAAACTTTTTTTCTTCCAAATATCCTCACTTAATTTACTAAAATTAAGAAATCAAGTTATCTAACTCCAAATTCATTTAAGAATAAATCATCAAATTAGTCTCTAAGTTTACACACCATTTCCTATTTAAGTTTAAAGTATATGAAAATAAAAAGTAGTCCGTAAAAGTATGTAATATCGGTAAAATTATTTCCCAAAGTTTTAATAAGTAGTTCCTTATGGAGATTAATAAGACAAACTTATTAAGCATTGGGTGCAAATTGGATGCAAATTTAAGGATACTAATACG
Source organism: Oxytropis ochrocephala (assembly GCA_020916435.1). Lineage (NCBI taxonomy): Eukaryota > Viridiplantae > Streptophyta > Magnoliopsida > Fabales > Fabaceae > Oxytropis > Oxytropis ochrocephala. The sequence goes on along the minus strand of CM037090.1, from coordinate 21,366,356 downwards.
TTCAAAAATATTTTATATAAGGGTACTAGTACACAATATTTTTTATTCAGAGGATTCAATTGAATCCCCTGAATACTACATAGGTCCGCCACTGGAAGTGAGGGGGTGTGATTTGTGAAGTGAAGAAGAGGGAGGGAGAGTACTGTGGGAAGTAGGGGTGTTCGCGGTGCAGTTTTGTTTTGTTCGAAAAAGCATCCGAACCGCAAGGCAAAAACAAATGTGGTTTCGTTGTTTCGGTTGGCTTTCTTAAAAATATTCAAACCAATCTGAACTAAATTAGTGCGATTTGGATTTGTTCTGTTTCTTCACGAAACGAAAAAGTATAATTTGATCTAAAGTTAACTTAATTAATGTAAAGAGTCAAATATAAAATAATAATAATAATAATAATAATAATAATAATGTGATTATTATTTTATCACATATGAACTACCAAACCGAAAATGTAGTAAAATTAAAATAAATATTTTATGTGACTAAGTAAGTGGTAAAGGTGTGTGAGACTAAGGCGGCACATGTATTTGTGTGACTAGATTAAGTTGACATTCTTTTTGTTAATATATAATAATGTGTGCGGTTTGGTTTAGTTTGGTTTGTAAAAATAAACCGCCATCTGAACGGAACCGATCGTTGATTGGAAAAGTGATCCGAATACATCCAAACCAAAGCTTTGTGGTTTTCGGTTTGATTTGGTTCGATTTACAGATTACTGTTAGTTTGGTTCGTTTTTTAACATTCGTGGTGGAAAGTGGTTTTAGTCTTAGAGGAGGGATATTTTGGAAATTTTTAAAAAATGGAGGGTGTTTGAGAGGAGGGGAGTGGGAAAAGAATATGGCCTTAAGAATGCTGCAGAAGTGTAGTGCTCTAAAAGAAAGGGTAATCAACCATCTGAAAACTTACGTGAACATAGGGCAACCGTTACTTTAAGATATAATAAAAACATGTCCGAAGACAAGAAGAAAAAAAGGAAGAGCCGCTATAAAGTAATCCTCCTCCGAAGAAAAACCTCTAACGTAAATTGAATTGTCGGGTGTTCCAGATTAAAATGACGTTAGCGGTAGTGAATAGTTCAACCGTGATAGAATTCGTTGACGATGCAAAAAACTTCGACAGTTTCGTGAAAGAATGGTTTGCAATGATAGACATCAATGGTGATGGAATGCTTTCGCGTGAAGAAATTCGTGGTGGGTTTGGGATGTTTATGCCTTTAGGTGCAAATTCACAGCCACAACAAGAAATTGATAGTGTGTTGGAATTGATATTCACGAGGTTTGATGAAGATCGTAATGATAAACTTGATTTGGAGGAGTTTAAGAAGTTAATGACAGAGATTTTGCATGCTGTTGCTCGTGGGATTGGTGGATCTCCTATCATTGTTAATCTTGAAAAAGATAGCTTACTTATGAGGGCTGTTCAACGTGAATTAGCAACAAATTCATAATCTTCTTGAGTTTGATATTTGTGTTCATTGTTTATTTCCTCTGTTTTTTTAACTTTGATGTCTTTTATGTTATGTTGTGTACATTTTTTATTTGTTTGCTGTAACTAAAGAATTGAATGGTTTTGTTCCTTTTGTGATCAGATCTTCGAATTGGGCATAGAAAATTGTACCTTTTTTTTTGTTTCATTAAATTTTTCCACAAACCAGGTATTGTGGTAGAGGAAGATAGAAACTGTACCAAAAATGTAGGGATTGAAAAAAAGCTCCCAGTTGGTTTCATGGATGTAAAATTATTCCTGGGAAGGTGGAGGTTACAAATATTGATTCCCACGTTTATTACCAACGTGGGAGCTTTTTTTCCCACCATTTTCTTTGGGAATAAATTTATGGAAATGATAGAAGTTATTGAAAGTTATTTCACTCTTATGAATCTTTATATTCGAGAATAATTTGTTTCAATGTTCTAACAAAAATGGGAATACCGCTCCCTACATATGTATTCCTAAGAATCTTAATTGTATACTTGGAACAAATTCCCATGAATAAGGTGGGATTCCAATGGAGATTAGATGAAATTTTAATATAAAATTATTTTTATTTCTATAACTACCGTATTCTTGGGAATGTTTAAAAATTTACCAAATAATTTTTTTAGAAAATAGCTAGAGGGTGTTTGTTTTAAGTCTTGGATTAAATTATGATTTCTATTATTATAATCCTAGAAACATAATGGCATTTGCTTTTCCCACACCCCTCCTACTCTTTCACACCCCTTAACAAATTTTATTCCAAAAATAACCTCGCGTGAAACGAAAGTTCACGTGTTTAAAGATCGTTGAACGACCTTGTTCAACACGCTCGAACGACCTCGTTGAACAGTGAAATTACGCACGCGAGAGGGTGTAAAGTCAATATTTAACACACTTTCGAGCGATGTCGTTGAGCGGGTTCGAACAAGATCATGCGAACGAGTTCGCATGACCTCACTCGAACAGGTGAAAAACGCCCAAAGAGAGTGTGAAGTCAAGATTTAACACACACGAACGATGTCATTCGAACTTGTTCGGAGGCTCGTGTTCGAATAGGTAAATTTCGTGAAAAAAAAGAGGTTTTAGCTGGCCTTTTGGTCTTTTCACACCCTTATGGGAGTGTGTTTTGAGTAGGAGGGGGTGTGGGAAAAGCAAATGCCAAACATAATTCCCGGAAATATAACTTGAAACAAACACCTCCTAAGTGAGAGATTAAGTTGGCCATTGTTCATTTAACGTACTGCATGCATAGGGAAAGTTAAATGAAAAGTTCAACATTGTATGGACAGAGCGACTAACTTGTCTATGTTTGTAAATGTCGGAGACTAATATGTATCGCAAAGATATTGTTGGAGACTAAAATGTTCTTTTACACATATGTTAATTGCACTTAGCATCTTTTGCCACGTACAAGGTACAATACATTTTTTTTGACAAGACGTACAATACATTTTTGAAAGCTATTGCTTTAGTTATAGTATTATTATTTTTGGGATTCTCTTAATTTTTTTTTTTTTTTGCTTATTGAGAAAAATACACCTGGATGATTACAAAAAATATTTTATGAATATTGTATATAATTAAGAAATACCATTCACCTATCTTCCAAATCAATAATGAAGTAAGACATTGATTTAATTTGAGATAAAAGAAATGGATAGACGTCTAGCACAAGCAAAAAGACATGGAGAAGAAGAATAAAAAAAGAGTCCCAAAGAATGAAAAGTATAAATAAACTAACGTGTAGATATTAGCTGTCTAATAGAAAGTGGATAGTGGACACATTCTTCTCACCCTTTGCCTCCGTTAGAGGAAACTACTTTTTAATGTCACTGAAATTCAAAGATCAAGCATTGTTTATTAATAGTATTCATGACATTTCATGCCAAGGTGATTATTAGTTTTCTTTTTGAAAGTGACCTAGTTTATAGTAATCGGTTAATTCTATTAATCTATTCATGTTTAATAGGAATGAATGAGTTGGAAAGTCGTAAACTCTCAATGCAACCCAGCTCAGAACAGAAGGCTTTTTCATGCCTAGTTTGTCAAAGGCGAAAATTAAGGACAATCATAAACTGTATACAAAAGTCACAGCAACTATAATTTATCATCATGGTAATGAATCATGTTCTCTCCATTTTTTATAACAAAAAAAAAAAAACCTGTTGTCCTCATCATCATTAAAATTAAACATGGAATCCAACTCCTATGTTGACTACAATATAGCCTAAAAGCAAGTTTGTTATGTCAAGTTGAATTATAAACAAACCTAACATCCTTGCATGCTTTCAAATTTCAATTCACAATTGAAACATAAAGCCAATAACACAATCTCTATACACATGTTTTGAGAAACATATGCAGAAAATTAAGAAAATGGAAAACAACATGATCCGAGGTTGTTTCTTCAGCCAACCCAAAATACCATCAAGCTTAAGCACCACACAAGTGCCTCAGAATCTCCTAACACGCATATACCAAACTCAGCTTTTCAATTCTCCAGTGTTTCTCACCCTCACATGGTCCAAAACCCTTGTCTCTCATTCCTTAACACTTTCCGTTCCTGACGCTTTTTCCATCACCATTCCTTTCCAGCCATCAACCTTCTCATTCCTCAAAACACGGCCACGATCGAAATCAATCTACACCTACAAACATTCTAAGAGAGTTAAACTTTACTGGGACTTCGATGGAGCAGAGTTTAGTAATCAAAACTCAGCTGAGCCAGACTCTTGCTTCTATCTAGCAATATGTTCCAATGACAGACTTGATTTCTTTCTGGGAAATCTTCCTATGAAGCTTATGAGATACCAACGTGGCGAACAAACTCTATTGTCGAGAAGAGAACACGTGTTTGGAAGCATGAGTTTTGTATCAAGAGGTGAATTCATGGGTTGTAAGCGTGAAATAGAGATAGAATGCAATATTGGGGATATGATGCTGAGAGTTAAAGTGGATGGTGAAGTTTGTTTGGTGGTAGAAAGGCTTGCATGGAAATTCAGAGGGAATGAGAAAATTTTCATTGATGGAGTTGAAGTTGAGATTTATTGGGATGTGTTGAGTTGGGTTGTTAACCGTGATAATGGTAACGGTTATGGTGTTTTTGTGTTTCAAGTTGGTGATGGTGTCGTGTGGCCGGAAATTGTGGATAACGAGAAGAGGTTCGTGAAGAAAAGCTTGCCTGAACTCACTATGATGCCAACAACATCGATCATGTCACCGTCGAGGTTGAGCTCTGAGGTGTTGCAGTGGGCGGAGGAGAGCAGTGATGGTGGAAGAAGCTCCTACTCTTCTTCATCAACCACGTCGCCCGGGAGTAATGGTGGCTTCTCCTTGTTGCTCTATGCTTGGAGGAGAGATTAGAATTTTAAATCGGAACTGGATGAGTTCATTCTTCTTCCATAGGATTTTTAGTAATGAAACCATTTTTTCAACCTTCTCTCTTGCATAGCTAATTCGCTTCTGAATTATTTGTCATGAGAATTAGATAAACATGGTTATTAATTAACCAGATGATATTCATTTCTTGACCCTTAAACTCTATGTAATTTCTCCTATGTTTTTGGGTTTTGAGCACCCCTAGTGCTCCTTCAATGAAATATTGCTTATCTAAAAAAAAAAATTCTTGACCCCTATAAAAAAAAAGTGAAAAATAATTAACCATCTCCCTTCTATATATTATGTCTGTTTCAGTTCTGTTTACTTGCTTTCCTTAGAAACTTAGCCCGTAACTGTTCCAGAATGTTCTAATCTGTAACTAATAGAAACTAATTCTATAGGCCTACGGTTACTCAGTTGCATAGTCACTAGTCACATTATATATACTTGAGACTCAATAGCAAAACATTGCTTCAGATTCATGTCTCAAATAACAGTCCAGATTTTCAGCTTTCTCTCATTTCTCTCTTTCACCATAATCTAATAAGGACATCATACTTTGGAGGCACTTAAATAAACATTTTAATTCTGCACTAATTCAATAAGCTCATATAATATAAGTACTTGTGGTTTTCCTTTCAAGCGAAAAATAGAAAAGTAGTATTTCAAAACCTGCAATTATGTCTTGGCTTTAGCACAAAAGTTCTTTCAATTCCTTATATTTTGTGTTTACAGATAGACATAATACACTTAAAATTTCTCCTAACTAAAGCAGAAATAGTAAAACTCCTTTCAAGTATATAATAAAAACATTCTGCAAATACTCCTAGTTTGAAAATAGAAACTAAACAAATTAAGAATCATAGGCGCTTTAATGGAGACAGGAGACACATTACTTTAGTAATTTCAGCATGACTCAGCAAGTGCCAACAAAGAGCGACGTATGAATGCAAAACTTTATGAATTTCAACCACCCGATTTTCTAAACTTAAAAGTGAAAATCTGCAAAATTGCTTCCAGTGCAGAAACATTCCAACTCTCGACGTGCCTAACAATCTGTCAAACCGAAAAGTTGCAACAGCTAGTTAATATGGATATCAAATCATTTTAATGAGTGGAAATGTATACACAAGAAAGACAAGGATGCATCTTGACTCTGACTTTGAAATCTTCATTTAATTCATAAAATGTTCTTCCGTCGATGGCAATCAGAGGCCTCCAAGGAAGCTTTAAGTTGGTCCTGCATATCAGACAATGGAGAAAAAAAAATTAACGATTTAAATTTCAAATTGTAATAGGGACGACGATAACATGGACTTAGGGCCAAGCTTGTAATCTTTAAGGATTTGGCTCTTCTAAATTGAGGACAAAATAAGACATTTCAATCATTGATAAGAAAATGAGCCTTTGATATTCCAATATATCAATGATTTGTTATGCATTGTGATGTAATATAAGTTGTTGATTTTTTCATCGATGATTAACAGTCAATAGATGGCGATGCACCAACTTTTCTGAGATCCTTTAATGCAAAAACATTATGGATGTTCAAGAATGCCATTGTATCATTTCTACAATGGAGTCACACCTTAGTGCATTTAGAAGCATTTTATCACTGTTTGAATCACATGGCAAACTGGCAAACTGATATGAGACACATATATGGCAAAACCACATATAGATATTTCAAAGAATAATGGTACGAAAACGAAAAGGAATAGAAGTGACAAAGCAAAGCCGGTGAGTGTATTTTTATAGGCTGCAAGTGATATTCGTACGATTCATTTCGTACCATACATCACTGCTTTATTTCAAAAACATTATGCTGCAATTTAGGGATTATAAATTATTTGAAAAATGAAGCTTAGATGTTACATTAACCAACATAAGGAGAAGGGTAAGCACCTCAGTTTCCAAGATGCACGCAGATAATTTGTGTCAGAATCAACATCCTGCATTAGTATTGGATAGCCATCTCATGCTGGTACCATTTTCTGGTTTCTTCGACTAGTATAAAATGTTAATTTACAGAGAATATCTACCTTTTCAATCTTTAGTAGTACAATTGACGCGCAATCAAAGAAGGGAACAAGCAATTTCAAGTTGCGTGCATATAAGTCCCTACCTGTGTGACCACGCACGCATCATAACTTGAGCTAATTGGAAGATGATAGGTTTTTTCTTCTTCTTCTTTTAGTTCTAGTAAACCTTAATTTAAAGATTTGGAAATGGAAGAAGAGAGAGTGACAACAGTGTGTAACTGATGAAGATTAAATAAAAAGGAGACAAGGCAAGCACAAGAAGGAGCAGCATAAGATTAGTTATTATTGGCAAAAGAGTCATGAATTGGTTCTTACTTACCACGAAATTGAATAGTTGGATCTTCAAAGCTACAGTCTTCTGCATAAATTGAAGAAGTGAAGTTCCCTAGGTTTGAAAGACACAAGTGAGCAAATTTTAGACTTTCAGGGTTGGTTTAAACGCTATAAAGATGGGGAGTAAGAGCAATGATGTAACAAAATAGTAATTGTAAAGAGGGAAATGATTAAGATATTGAAGGAAAAGAAATGGTACCTCACCTGTAACAAAATAAGCATTGTCATAATCAGACTTGATGATGATTAGAACATCATCTATGCTTGAAACTGGAAATTGATCATCATCGATATCACTGCTTAAAGTGCTGCAAGTTAAGAAAAAGAAGTGGGACTTACTCAACAACAAATAGATATATGTTGATGATAAGTGAAGAAGAAGAAGAATAGATTGGCATACATAGCAGATAGCAGCACCTTGTTTGTGGGGAAGGAGAGAAAAGTCTGAGGAGCTCCGTCACTCCGCTCACTACAGTTTTCAACACCTGAGGGGTTTCAGTTTGTTCTCCTTTTCCCCTGTTAAAAATTGCGAAACTCTTCCTTTTACTGTTTGAGCAGTTTTTGTATTCCACGCTGTGATTCCTCCTCAACTGCAAAGGTGTTCCATTGAACCAGCAGTAGCAGCAGCATATCTTTGCCATTTCATATGGCGCCTTTATGATTCATAATCATATGCTCGTTTAGATAGATATTATTGGTTCAACAAGGTTGTGTTGTGACTTGTGAAGTTGTGTGTGTTTCCTCGGTTTTTAATTTTTGTGGTTTTCAGATCACTTCAGCATCCATGCACAACACACACACACACATACACTTGCTCAACTAATTATCTGTGATTGTGGATGAGAGAGAGACAGATAGTTGGGCCCACTGATAAAACGGAAATTGCCACGTACACCTCCCATAAAATACCAAAAGATGTGTAGGTAGCAATTTGTGAAAAGTGTAGGTAACAATATTCTAATTACCTTTGCTGATGCATGTTAGCAAATACGTCAATAGCTAAACTCAAAATATAACCGAAGTGTGTATTTTGGTTACTTGATAGTAATCGACATAATTGACTCAATATCTAAACTCTTCAGACATGATTTTATTTTAATAAAAATATAAATATTGGGCTACTATTAAGTAAAATTGTTTTTACTTGCATAAAGAACAAGCTTGCTTCATCATCTGTAATTGCTTTTTAATTAAATTAAATATACAACATAGAATATTACAATAAAGAACAAGCTTGCTTCATATCAGCGTGACTACATTATATGGACTTTTCTTTCATACTAGACTCAACTCATCTTTAGTATTTGAAAATTTTTGGTCATCTTTAAAACGACCATCAAGCTCCTTCCGCAATGCCACCAATTCTTCTCCGGCATCGCAAATATACGCCGAAGCTTGCCTGCCCGACAAGGTTGCACCTTCCATGCTGTCTATATAGTCCTGAACATATTAAATCTTTCAGCATGCAAGTATATAAAATATAAAATTAATAACGATCGGCAATATCAATGAAACTTAGATATCACAATTCGGGAAATCTTGCTGCAACTACTGGATAAAAAAGTTGAACACAAACTCAAAAGAAAAGGGAAAAGTCGTTTGACAAATTTGAGTAAGCTATGATATTTGTTGAGCCTGATTAAATATGTTCACAAGCATAGTAAAAAGTAACTACTGCTACAATCTTCTATTATAAATAGGTGCACACCATATTTATTTTATCCTTGCATATTTTTCCACATGTCAACTGTTGCGAGTATAAGTAAAACATAACAAAGGCACCTTCCACCTAATATTTATGACAGGTTAATAGATTTTGCATTCCTCAATTTTTATACTACAACCAGTGACAAGGAATTGTATGAATACGAGCTATTTCACATATGTTGGAGGTTTGAAACCACTTGATAATTCATCCTCATTTTATCAAATGCAGCAGCAAGCAAGAATGTATTGTTAGAGCAAAAATAAACCACCTCGCTTTATAAATTCTTTTCAAATTTCATACTAAAAGCCCAAAGAAGCACTTATACAAGAATATAAAGATTAACTGACTCCTCTATAGGATCTCATGTGTTCCACCCCCACAAAAATCTCAGCAGCTGCAATTGAGGGTTACATCCTAAATGGAAAGGACAAGTACGAATGCAATGATAGTCAAGAAGGTGCTGGGTATTTTGAATTTACCTGCTTTGTGTAAGAGCCAGCAAGAAAGAAATTCTTCACTGGTGTCTTTTGGTCAGGTCTAAATGGATCTTTGCCAGGTCCCTCTCGGTATAAAGATTGGCCAATTTTAACAACAGACGACCAAGTCACTTCTAAACCTTGAGACGATGGGAACAGTGATAAAACCTGACAACAATTTTTTATATCAATTCATCGACAAGAAGTGAATAATTAACATGGGAAAAAAGTAAAAACATTGCAAAAACCAACAAACTGGAACTTGCAGTGAGGTATGCAATAGAAATAATAGAAAATGCCATGCCTATGAAATCAAAACAATTCAACTGGCCATTGAACTGGCAGCATGAACAAAGAAGCACCAAATGAATAAGTACCAACCCAAGCAATAGCTCTTTTGTGAGGCATCAACTGATCTCATATTGATATTTCACTGGAAACATTTATCATGCACTTAACTTACCATTAGTAAATCATAAAATATTGAACTATGATATAATAAAACAACTCAAAATACAATGAACACAGTCCATCTACTAAAAGCATGTGAAAAAGCTATTTGTTTTACATGCACAATTTTCGTGTCACTACTAAATCAACAATGAAAAGATCATAAAAGAATAACAGAAACGGCACATATTTTAACCTACCTGCTTTACTACCCTTGCAATAATTTCTTCGTTTGGCAAAGGCATGTATGGATCTCCTGGTGTCAGAACACATCTGGCAGATGAAATAAATTTTATAATTAGAAACTCAACAAAAATTAAATATTATATGAACATACGTTAGACTTGGTATGAGGGGGGAAACCAGTAAAGGCACTGCATTCACCTATATCAGATACAAGATGCATGATGAACTGAAGTTGTAACCATTGCATTACAAAGTCATTTATGATTTTATGTTTAAATTGTTGGAAATGATAACAGAAGTTATTATAGCTTTGGTAACAAGAATTAGAATCCTAGAATATAGTCCCATTGTTAACTATTTGGTTCTTCACTTACAAAAATCCCTTGTAAGTTTATAACTATAAGTGCTTAACAAAAAATAGATGAGAGAGCCTCTAACAAAGTTGAGGAGCATAAGCTAATTTCAACTTATGCAAGCTATTAAGTAGAAGATTTATAGTCATTTCAAGATTATATGAATTTTTCTTTTCCTATAAGTGCTTTACGAATAGTTTATCCAAACTAGCTCTATACACAATATAAGCTGCATGATGGATTGATGGTGCAGTTTCATCCATTGCATTTGCTTAGTTATGCATGATTTTATGTATTATCGGAAATGATAACGGGAATTATTAAAGGTTTTGAAACAATAGAGTTTGTATAGCACGGGAACATTATGATTGTAGAAAATAGTCCAGATATTGTAAAATAAGCTGTATTCATTTTTCCTGCGTGTATAAATATCAGTATCCAGAAGGTAAAATACCCAAGAAACTCACAGAAGTTTCTCATGAAATTAATTCTCAAAACAACTCAATGTAAGTGAAAGTTTAGAATACATGTGTACATGCACGAACGCACACACTTACTGGAGCAATGATCCTTGTCCCTCAATGTAATAATCTTCAGGAGATGTAAGTGCAAGGTCTGCAAAGCAAGAAAAATCTGCATCGGGAGTATAGAGAAGATTATCTAACCCAGCAGCTTTCCTCAGTTGCCTGCCACCCAAAAAGAACACAATAATGATCAAAAGAAAATATATCATAACCTGTTCTTGAAACAAAAGTATCTCACTTTTTTTAGTTTCTATATGAAACCTAAAAATTTGAGAATTACCTTGACTTTTCTAGGTTCTGCAATTCTGTAACCCAACCATTGTATCTGAGTTGCACTGTGACCACAGGAACTCCAACAAGTTCATATATGTTATTGAAAAGCTCTTTTCCCTCCATTCTGATGGGATTAATCTTTTAATTCCAGGGACATCACAGGCTGGCATGAAGTCAATAATAGTTTAAGGCATTGTAGATTCTTGCAGCAATATGGATCTATAAGAAAAACAACGCGAGTAAACTACTAACCAGCAACATAAGCATCAGCTTCCACAATTTTCTTGGCAGTAGCCTGAGAAAATAAACATTAATAAGGTATTAACTATAAGGACTAAGGGAATGTTACTTGAAACCTAACCAAGCGTGTAAAGATTTTAAATAGAAAATATAAAGAATATCACCTTTGACATGGAAAGTCCAGTAACATAAGTGCTCCCATCAGCAGATTTACCATAAAGTATTTCTCTGCATCCCCACCGAAGATGGAACCTGTTCCAACAATGAATGAGAATCTAGATAGAGAAGATTTGGATATTTATGATGGAAATACTCTCATGTCTGGATTATACCTGCCACCTCTATCTGTGATGTACTGCCGGATAGGGCCACTCAAATAAACATCTGGTGAACCTTTCAGCATTCGCAAAAGGGAAGCCTCAGTCTTTGTGGCAAACAATGCAAATATGGTGAGCATGCAACGGGCACTCATATTATCACAGTCAATAAACCCAAGGGCATAAGCAACTGGATCCCACATTCTTTGAATACTCATGCGTGTGCCACCTTTGGATAAAAACCAGTCTGAAAAGCTTATCTGCAAGAAATGCATGTAATTGGTAAAAGAATAGAATTTGACATTAAGATTTGGTATACATCATTACACAAGAAAAAAAAAAAAAAAAAAGCGGACAATTAATCAGGAAAAATCATTTGGAAATGGAATGGGAACAAAAACAACATCCTCTTACGCCATCCAAATTCCGTATGTCCCTCAATGCACCATCTGGATTAACAAGAGCTTTGACAACTGGACTCAGTGCAAGAGCCAGAGCATTTCTAGCCTTATCATAAGTCTGTTACACAAGCAAAATGTAAAGTTAGCAGCAATGATACTCCTACCAAACTGCACACACATAATTTTCTTTTCTGCATAATACTTTTGATCCAGTTATGCAATCTGAACAAACATGGTAATAGGATATGCAGTGTGATTACCTTAAGCTGATTTGTGGCTAAAAATGCCCTTATCCCGTGTAAAGGTGCCCCAATTGGGAAGCGAAAATCTAGTTCTGCACTGTAAAACTAAGTTATGAACAGTGCACTATGAAACTACTATCTATTCATAAAAGCAGCGCAGTCATTAATAGGAAAATCAACAAGAGAATAATGAACAAAATGAAGCAAGGTGTTGCAGCTTAAAACATACCTCCAATTTGACCCCCTTTGTTTACAAAAGTGTGTGTGTGATCCTTCACAAGTAGATTGTTATCTGCACCCACCTAGCCCAAGCATAGACAAAAAAACTAATTCGATTACGTGTGAATATGACAAAATTAGACACAGCGAGAAAATCAATAGTACATGTGTGAGGCCCAAAAACATAGGCAGGAAGAATAATTTTTTGAAGACTGAAGAACAAACAATAAGAGTGCAAGTAAAGCTTGTTTACCTTTTTCATTAGTCGGAAAAGATTGCTGTAGCAACCAAAGAAAACATGCAGTCCCATTTCAATGTGATTTCCACGTTTATCAACAAACGAACCAACTTTGCCACCAATAAAAGGCCTCGACTCATATATATCCACCTGAATGGGAGAATTTTGAAAGGAAAAAAAATGATAATAAATACAATGCATTAACCAGATATCCTGACACACTCAATGCTGTGATTACAAAATAAAACTTATCAAAAGAGTCAATGCAGTTTGATTCAAAAGGCAACTTCACTTATGATATTCAATTTCAAAATATTACGATATGAGCAGACCATTAAGACAATGAAACAAACAGAGAAGGAGCAAAACCTCATGCCCTTGATCCAGGAGTTCCACTGCAGTTGACATGCCTGCAAGGCCAGCTCCAATGATAGCAACTTTCAGCTTGGGTCCTCGATAATGTTCAGGTTCAGGAGGAAACAGTCCCTTTGGCGCTGCCAGGAAAACCATCTCTTTTGTCAAACTTACAGCTTATGAAATGTCACCTAGACTAGAATCAGATGCATAATCCCACAGGTCTTCCCCCTCCCCCCAAAAGTTTAAACATGGAACATGAAGATTATGTTAATACCATCCATAACAAAGTAACAAACCAGTTCTGATCAAGTAACATCCACAAACAACCGCTAACAATTCACATCAAAATACACATAGCATAAGATAACAGTCCCTTGAGCTTGACTCAATTCTTTGTGCTGGCATGCTAACACTCTTAGTATAGTTATAGAACTTAGGAATATTGAATGACATACAAAATTCATGATATTGCAAAGGGGCGTCTAACATAGAAAATTGAATTAGAATTCCATATAACTTGGGGGAAATTCAACAAATATCATCAATTATAGAGTAGAATTGACAAACAGTGAAACCAATTATAAAATAGCAAGAGAGGAATGAAAAAGAAGAGAAGGAGTAAGTTACTGACCGTTGATACTCATATCGGAAACATTAGCATCCAAAGAGCAACGAACCCGAACCCTGTAGGTCTTGGTGAAACGGTTATTGCTGGGAACAAAGTAGCCAACAGAGTCTCCTCGAGTTGCGGAGAGGGAAGTTGCCGGACAATGAATCAACGAAGCCATTTTCAGAGGTGAGGAGGAACTAAAAGAAAAAGGAAAAAGAAGAACCGACTATTATGTTAGAAAAGGGAAGAGAAGTGTGAAGGTGAGGTTATGTTATTATGTATAGAAGAGAAAGAGCATGAACCGAACAAGGAGGAGGGTATCTAGCAGCTACGTAGTTGGGAGGAGATGCTGCTGGGATTGGCAAATTTGTCTGCTAGTAGTTGAGAGGATTGGAGCTTGTGTTGTTACTCTCAGTGGTGACCACACAAAATAATTATTAAAATTAAAAAATTGCAATTAGATTAGTGTATATGTCTTGATGGAAAATGGAGATGCCACTGCTGCCACTGCCATTAGCGATGGATAATTGAACAACAACACAACTAACTACTCCCTCCGTCCTCTATTAGATGTCGTTTAAAGTTCTGGCACAAGAATTAAGAAAAGTAGTTAATTTTGTATGGGAAAGAGAGATTGTGAGTTAGTTTACCAAATTGTCTCTCATTAATGACATTGGAAACATAAAAAGTAAAATTGTAGGAAGAAATATATTAAATAATGAAAGGTATGAATGGAAAAGAAAATTGATGTTATATTGGTATTCTAAAAAGACATGTATTGTGGAACAAATTTTTTTTCCTAAAAAGACATATAATATGGGACGGAGGGAGTAACTCATTGCTTGTTTTTTGTGTTGCCAGTGGAGTCTGAACACATCCACCACACTTATCTTATTACAAACTACTTTTCTTCTTCCTCCTTGTTTTCGCTTGTGGACTAACTATGTTACGTGGCAACTAGCCACTCTACTCATTGCCTACTTTGTTTACTATTTTTGATCATTTATCTTCATTTATTTATTTTTTCGTTTTAGTCTATTATCTTTCATTTATGTGTCATTTTAATCCCTTTTTGGTATTTTTCATCCACTAAGTTAATAGACGTCACGCTAGTAGTTAACTGCTGACATAACGTCTTAAGTGTCCGGGATGACTTGGAATTCATTAGATAATGTGCCAAATAAGGACCAAATTAAGACTAAAAAAATATAGGGGACCAAATTGACAAAAACATAAAACAGAACAAAAAAATTAACAAAAATAAAATAAAACAAAATTAGAAAATCTAGAAAATCACCTTCAATCTTCATCTTCATCTTCCCCCGCGAGCCACCACCGCCGCGAGCACTTCTTCCTCTTCATTTTCCAATTATGGTTGTATTAGAAAAAATCTGGGGTGTTGGTAGTAACTCCCTAGAGTAAAGACCAAACCAATTATTAGGACTACTTGTTGGCCCATGCTTCAGCCAACCCTCCTTCTACTCACTAGACACCCATTTATAGGGTGAAAAGACCAAAAACCCTTACTGAAAATTGGATTTTATATTTTTTTAAAAAAATTACATACGATTCGGCGAACGGTTGATCGAACCTGATCAAATCTGGTAGCGTCGAACCGTGTATCTTTCAATGTTCGATGGAGGTCCAGTCGAACTGATTTGATTACGCGTGCGCCGAACGGTGCATTCTTGTCTGTCACCTGATTTTCACGTGAGGGTAATTTGGGATTAAACCAAATTTGGAGGGTGTTTGGTGAGTAGCAGGAGGTTGGCTGAAGCATGGGCCTACTTGTTTGCCCAGTGCCCAATGCCACTATTCATACGAGAGTGGTTGACCAAAAAAAATACGAGGGTGATTTCATGCACCCCTTTTTTGTCCAGCAGCACCGTTCCCCCTTTTTAAACTATCCACTTCCCTCCCCTTAAACCCAAGGGTGGAGATTTTTATACCCCTTAACCCCATATTACCCTTTAAAAAATGCAAAACGGATTTTTCTATTTAGAAGATAAATCCGTAGTTAAAAAATCTGCAGATCATTTTTTAACTATAGCTTTATCTACTAATTAGATAAATTCGTAGTACATTTTTTTCACTATCGGATTTATAAATTATGAGTGTTAAATCCGTAAGATAAAAAAGTATATCAATTTTTCCCTACCGGATTTATCACTACTAGTATCAAATTTATCTTAAAATATTTAGCCGTTGGATTTACCAAGAGTGATATGTTAATTTATCATGTTGAAGGCAAATTTACGCCAACTGATTTATACATAAATTCGTTTACCAAGAGTTGAAGGCAAACTTGCATAACCCACTTACAAATTTATGGCCGGACTTACCAATGTTGAAAATGGAATTATATTTATCTACATATGGATTTATACTTGCAAATAAGCTTAAAGGTACCAAAGACACCTAACACTTAAGTCACTGAATCTTTTTCCATGAAAAACAATTTATGGAGATAAATAAGTTTTTATGTTAATTTATAAGTTCTCACTAACAAATGTTATCATAAGTTGTTTTTCTGTAAACTACATTCACAAGTTTATGAATAATACCTTTTTTTTTTGACAAAAAGTTTATGAATAGTACATAAAAGCCAATTTATGTAAAGTTTGGGTATTTAGGTCTTTTGGGTTTGGGGAGGGTGGAAATATTAAAATAGGAGGTTGTGGATATGAACGTCCATACATTTTGCACTTGTACCGCAAAAGCCCAAAAATGAGCATTGCCGCTAAGGATGAAGTCCAGATGTTTTGACCAAAAAAAAAAGTCCAAATGTAATTGATAGATTTTATGACTATTCTCTCAATTTTTTATAATTTTTTCAAAGTCTCAAATATATAGATAGAAATATATATTAATATTTCCAAAGCCCTCATCTCTCCTTCCCTCTCAAAACCCCTCCTAAACATACCCTTAGGGTCTGTTTGATACACAAACAGGTAAGTACTAGACTGCACAGTACTTGATAGGATAGTATTGGACAACTTTTTGTCTCGCACACTGTTTGGTGAATAATGGACAGTACAAGCAACAACATGTAAAAATTACTATACATAATTTCTTTTCTAATATTTGTAATGATTTTATATAACATAATTATAATATAATTAAACAGTTATATAGATGAATGTGTGATGGAGAAGATAGAAGAGAGAGATGAGGGAGAGGGGTTATGAGATGAGAATATATAATAGAGATGAGAGGAGAGAGGTAGAGAGATGGAGAGAGAAAGAGAGAGATGAGTGAGAGAGGTCATGAGATAAGAAGATATAAGAGAGGTGAGAGGTAGAGAGAGATGAGGGGGAATAATGAGGGGAGAGAGAGAGAGAGAGAGTTATCGAGTAGGGAATGAAAATAATATTTTGGTATTTTTTAGAGGTAATTGAAAAGTTGTATGTGGACAGAAAGTTGTACCGTGATTTTGTGAGGAATGAGAATTTGGGTTTTTTTTTCAATTTATCGCCCTCAATTTTGTCCAATACTACAAACAATTTCCAAATCAGACAGGGTACAACTAGTGTTGTCCAGCCTAATCACTTACTTTTTAACAAATCAAACTAAATCAATGTTTTTTTGTTGAGGCTATACACAGTTTCCCCGAGCCTTTCTAGTTTTATAGGGTGATTTATCATGTTTATGGACCTTTTCTCCTCTTTCAATCGTGGCTCAGTAGCATTTATCGTATTTTTTCTCTAAAATTTTATTAAAATAGACATAGAAGTTACTCAATTAGTAACCACCTGACATGTCATCCCTACAATGTATTGTGATTGGTGGATAGTGTAATAAGATTTACAAAATGTGTATACTAATTAAACTCTTAATAAATAATGCTAAAATGAATTGGCAATGCTAGGGAAGCAGACATGACATCTTTCTAGCTACATGCACATATACTATTGAAAGTACAACTTTCAAAGCAAAATATTTTCCTAATGATGATTTTATGGGGGCTCGCTTGGGCCACAATCCTAGTTATATGGCGTAGTATCTTTACTTCACGGGTGGTTGTTAATTTGGGGGCACGTTGGAGGATTGGAAATGGTGAAAATATTTCGGTTTGGCGTACCATGGTTGAAAGGGCGAAGTGATAGTTTTGTTAGATCTCCCATTGTTCAATGTACGGAAGAATTGCGAGTAAAGAATTTGTTGAATGCAAACAATAGTGGCTAGAACTACAATTTAATTGATCAATTGTTTTTTGTTCAAGAGGCTATGTTAATTAAATCCATGTCTAGATTCACTGAGTTGGATGAGGATAAAATTACTTGGTGGCGCCGGTCTGGAGGGACACCAAAGAGCCCAAATAGCCATCATAAATTTGTCAACAGGAACAAATTTATGATGGTTATTTGAGCTCTTTGGTGTCGTTGTAATGACAAAGTGTGGGAGGGGGTTCTGCAACCGGTTCAACAAGTGGTTCATAGAGCGCGATTTGCTTGATGATTGGGTGTGATCTCGGTAGCACCACCGTTTAGTCATTGCTGCTAGTCTTTGGGCAAATGACCTCCGGTTGTTGGTAGGTGGCTGAACCCAGGTGAAGGTACTTTCAAATGTGATGTTGATGCCGCGCTATTTACCGGTGAAAATAAATATCGTATTGGAGTTTGCATTCAATCCTCTAGAGGCAGTTTTTATAGAGGCAAAACTATGTGGTTTACCGACGTCCCTACATCACAAGAGGCGGATGCAATTGGTATTAAGGAAGTCTTACTTTGGTTGGAGGTCTTGGGGCTAACTTCTGTTTCTATTGAATTGGGTTGTGTTTCAGTTGTAAATGGCTTGAATTAGGGTCATTGCCAAATACCGAGTTTGGTGTTATTTTATCGCATTGTCGTAACCATTTACTTATTTTTTCTAGTGTGGTTAGCTACATTCAGAGACAAACAAATATTGTTGCTCATACGTTAGAATGGGCATCAAGATTATATGTTAGTTCCCACATTTTTGATTTGATTCCAATTTATATTGAGATAATTTTGATTAATGAAATGCTATAAGCTTATTCTTTTAAAAAAACAGTGATCGATAATTATCATTCATTTCTTCCTCATACTCTATTATGAATGTTGACAATTTTTTGTCCTTCTAATGAAATTATTGATTCTGGTCATGATTAGACAATTTTTTAAAAAAATGGACTCAATCAAAACTCTGAATAATCAGATGACATTGCAAACTATAATATAATCATGTATATTTTGTGTAACCAAAAAAATAATCATGTATATTTTGTAATATTAGGAGTTGAACTTCTGTCCAAAGAGGTAACTGTTTACAAACTCATTTACACTGCATTGCAACCCCCGGTTATAATATTATTGTGTATAGGCATAGCTATACATTAGTTTCTTTAATTTATTTTAGTCAATAGTTCATCACATCATCTCTCTCTCTTCTCTATCTTCTCCCTCATCTATTCTCTCTATCTTTCCTATCTCATTCTTCTCTCTCATTTCTACCTCTCTCTCACTCTCTCTACGTCTCTCCTCTCATCTGATGACATTTCTCGCCTCATCCCTCTCTCTCTCTTCTCTCTCACATAATTTTCTTTATAATTTTTTAATTATATTAAAATATATGCTAGAATTTCAGTCGCTGTCAGCAGTTAACTACCTTTAAAGTATTAATTAGAAAATTAAAACATATTTTAATATAATTTATTTGTCTATAATTAAAAGTTTAATTCTTTTTTATTGACAACTAGAATTTTATTTTATAATATGAAAGAGTATTTGGTAGAATGGAAGCAACTGAAACTCACTCAAACCCTCCCAAGCAAATAACTGGCAAAGTTGAATTGAGAAAAAATGTCAAAACTATAATTCAAAATAATTGATCCTCTCAAAAAAGGTATATATGATATTGGGTACTTGACTGGCTAATATAGATCAGATTTAGAAAATAAAAGCATTGGGTAAAGAGGTGCATAGGATCCGACTTGTGTGTGCATGTGCTGTTGTTGACAATGAATGCACCCTAACCTCCATACAGCACACATGCTCAACTTTTGTACAGAAAGATAGTATTCATTATTCCTATCAAAGACCTTTTTAATTTCTCTACTCTATGGCTTAGTGGTGGTCTTTGGTTACTCATACTTATAGAGTAATCTTATTTAGTCAAAAAAAATTAGACAAAAATAGCCAAAAATTACTTTACAATGAGGTTTGCCCAACCATGGTATGCCTCCTCTTAACAACTCACATAAAGCTATAAAAATTTTCAGAAGTTGATAATTTCCACACATTTCTCCAAATCCTCAATGCTACCCAAGGCAGAATGTGAGTCGAGCAAAACATAAGCTCTTGAGATAGTAAAGTTACCAAGAGAGTTACTTGGCCAAGTCTTCACGTCGTCCCCAGAATCAATCTTTGGCGGGAAAAAGGCTTGAATTCTGGACACAATAGGAAGGGAGAGAAATTGATGAAGAAAACTCATTCTAATCGTCATTCATACCAATCAAATGACACACTTTGAAATCCAATAATCTGGCAAGCAATTTAGGAATTAAAACAATAAGCTTACAATTTGAAGACACCCGGTTATCGTTCAAAGCAGAGGTAGTGGAACAATCCCCAATAACCCAAAAGCTAAAGTCATCAATGTTAAGGGGTGATTTGACAACATGCTTCCAAAGATGATAATTAGAAGCTTTAGCCACAAACTTGTGTTCTTCAAGCTTTACTTCACACCAAATCTCAGACTCGTTTTGCTTCCACACCCAAGTAAGTCTCATGACTCAAATAGTGTTCATAGTGATGGGATTCTAGAGATCGAGCCCCCGTATGCTTGGGATTAGTGATTGATTATCATCTCATTGCATGATTGTGCCTTTTACCGACACTCTCTCCCCAAATGAATCTTCGTTGGAGTTGGTGAATTTTCCTAAGGCAAGCGCTAGGGATCACCAATGTCATCATAATATATAAGGGGAGGAAACTGATGACCACCTTAGAAAGTTAAATAACATGTCATATATAATCAGGGGTATTTCGATAATTACGATGTTTATTAAGGCGAATGTATAAGTCTGAACCAAAACAAGTTTATAAAGCGTTTGAAAAAAATTGGATTAAAGATTAGAAGTAACCGACCAAACATGTTTTAGGATATACTTAGGAATCACATTCCTAGTCATCGAATTTCTAAGTATGCGATTCCTTAGAATTTAATTTCTATCCGGGAAACAAACGCACCATAAGAATTGTAATCCCCAATCGTCGATACTCCATCGTCAAGGACGCCTTTTATTTTTTTCTTCTACTCACTTTGTTTTATTCAGACTTTTAATTTTGCTTATTTTTTATTCAGTGTAGTAGTGGGTACGGCATTTACGGAAACTACTACATGTAGCTTGACATCAAACGCGGGTCCACTAGAAATTTTTCTTTGACCAAAATGGGAGGTGTGCATAATTTCGCTTATCTTTTTACTAGTACTCTTTAATAAAGCGTACGGCATCTCACGCTCAAAAAAAAAAGCGTACGGCATCTCATAATAATCTATTCAATTTATAAAAATGATACTCTCTCTGGACTCATATATAAGCAACAAACTACTTTTTAAATTCATTGAAAAAGCGATGTGTCTGGACTATATGTAGTCTAGATACATCACTTTTTCAATGAATCTAAAAAGTCATTTGTTACTTATATATGAGTCCGGAGGGAGTATCAAAATTGGAATCTTAAGATCACAAGAACGTGATAATGAGAACAGATTCACCATTCACTTTATCTAGAAAGGATATTATTTTTTAAAGTTTATCATTGTAAAAAAAAAAATAACCCTAATAAGTTGATCTAGTAGAACATGACAATATTTGTATCCGACAAATTCCGAATTTAAATCTCTACTAATTTCCTTGAGGTAATGAGGTGAATAAAAATAGTATTTGGCCATATAAAGCTTGGGTTGTGGCCAATAGATGCCCCCAAGAAATCCCCTCTAGGGAAATATTTGGCTTTGAAAACTCGAGAAATTATAGCATCCGGGTTGATATTTGAATATTTAAAAAGTATAAAAGTAAAAATAAAAATATAAAAATTAGTATAATTTAATATTTTTAATTAAAACATATAAAAAAGAGTAAAAATCAATTAACTTATAATATATATATATATATATATATATATATATATATATATATATATATATATATATATATATACCTATAATAAGAATATTTATGTGATATATTCGGGGCGGATGATCTGGTCTTTGTCGCCATCCCAAATTGACCATGGTAAAATCTCTCCCAATTCACTGTCCCCACGAGGAAAATTTCTGCACTGCATGAGGCCTCTAATGGGAAAGTCCTTGCAAGGATCTCCCCTAACAGGTAGAAACTTTCACCCCTAATTATTCTTATATTTTCTTCATTATTCAAGTGGATTTTATTGTTTCGTTGAAAAGAAAGATGGATTATTTCAGATGAAATTGAAACAAAAACTCGAAAAATGAATAAAATATCATTGAAATGTAGTCACCAACATTCCTACTTATGTTTGTAAAAATAAATAAATTCCTCCTTATGATTTTGTCAAAAAAAAAAAACATTCCTACTTAAAAATGTATTCCAATGGTGTATTCAAACTCAAATAATGATGTTGATGGTAGATATTTTGGGACACCATGTTAGTGTTATGGAATAAATTGTGATTAGAGATTCTTAGGAATTAATAGGAATATCATTGACTTTTTATATGAGTTGCATTTATTTTAGAGAAAAATAAATATAAAATGATAATTTAAGGTATATATGGTCTTAAAAATGAGGATTCATCGGTGAGTAGATCAAGGATCTACAAAATAAAATTCATTTTAATAGCAAAGAAAAAAGGGTTAAATAGAGGCGCAACCCTCCGTAATTGGAGGGTTGCGCCTCTAATTATAGACGAATAGGCCGTACCCGAAGCGTCGGATACGGCGTTGGATCTTGGCCGTTGAAGGAGGGTGCGCATTGTGGAACGCGCGTTGGGCCGTTCTCCAGGTTTGGATTGAGCCTTCCCAGATCTTGTGGGGTTTTGGCCTAGTCCAGAACAACTATTAACCTCAATGAACATCGTTCAATGATAGCTGCAATTTTTATGATTTAATTTTGATTAGATTTTTTTAGGGTTGCTTTTTTATGAAAAGATTATTACACTATATGGAATTGAAAGTTGTAGTAAACAATAGGGAATGAAAATCATTTTGAATTTTATATAGTATAGTTAAAAAACTAAACATGTATTGTTTTTTTTGACAAAAACTAAACATTGTGAACACTCAATTTTTAACGGTATTTTTGACGTTTTCTCGGAAAATTACGAAAATATGCGCTTTTTGCATATTTTGCGTGTTTTAGTCGTCGAATACGTCATTTTTCTAGTTCTCGTCACATTCGCGTTATTTTTACTCTTTTAGGTTAGACAAAACGAAAATATATAATTCAAAAATTACAAAAATAGTAGATTTAATTGATTGTCTTTTTAATTTTTTATTTTTTTCAATAATCCAAAAAGAAAAATAAAATAAATACGAATTTAATAAATAAAATAGCAGCTTCAGGGGTCAGCAAGTAGTAGGAGTTGATTCGGGTCTGGTCTTCTTAGCAGGTCCAAAGCCTAGATCTGCAAACAAAAGTCAAGGCCAATCAAACCACATTAAATGTCTAAACCTAATTTTCTAGTATAGAACAACAGGCAACATCAGTCAAAAGGGGGACGGAGACGGCGAAAATGACCTTCTCACACAGCAATCGAACAAAAAAAACAGCAATCAGATTTGTCCCAAAAAAACGTAGAGAGGTAGAGGAAGCCACCACCAACTAACCCACAAGCCACCACCAACCACCACCTCACAGTCGCGCTTTCCACCCTCTCTACAATGAGTTTGCGTTTTATTCTCTTCCTACTTATTCTTTCTTTTGCGACAAAAAAACCATATGGTCCCAAAAAAAATTCCCAAAATAACACACTTTCTAGGTTTTTTACCAAAGTTACCCACTTTTATTTTTTAGTTTAGAAATCGCCCCCACCAAGGAGCCTTCTAAACTAGGATTTTGCAATTTTTTTTAGTTTTAGTTCAGAAATCGCCCCCACCAGAGTGATTTTTGAACTGCGTTTTTTTATTTTTTAAATTTATTGATTTTAATTTGATTAAAATATAAATTAATTTAATTTAATTAAAATAATTAATTAATTAATTTAAATAAGATAATTTTTTTAATAATTAGTAAATTTATTTATAATGTAATTACGAAAAAAAATTAAGAGATTAAAAATTGGAACATAATATAATATAGGAAAAACATTGGAATAAACAACACAAATTGCAGAAATACAAGGATAGAAAATAAAAAATGAAACGAGAGGAAAACATAATACAACAAGATGCAAACATGATCGAAACTACTTCCAATTCTACCAAGGATTCCTAGGTGGTGCGGGTGGTCTTTGTTGTAGAAGATGAATGATTTCTTCTGGAGTGCGTCTTGTGTCCACGTCTGTATTCTAAGATTTGTCGCCCATCTGGAAGTGTAGCATGATATTCCATCATTGCCCGAACGCCGTAAATGCGTCGTTGCGGATCTCCATAACAGAAATATAGTCAGTCCTGTCATCTCCACGGTGGTACTTTCGGTAACGTATACGATACACGTCTTTACGCCACTCTCCCTCTAGACGAATCTTCCTCTCAGCCTTTTCCTTCAATTGGCCGAAGGTGATGTCCTTATTCATCCTACAAAAGATATGGTTAGGACAACGAAACACAACACCATGTTCGTCGGTGGTGACAGTCCCACAGTGATGAAGAGCAGTTAGGAATTTGTCATCTGAGTACTGGGTTGGAAACAACTGCCATTCCATTTTAGCGGGTGGGGCGACAGTGTTTGGGAAAAAGTAGAGAAGAGAGGATGACTCAGAAATATAGGTTGATATGGTAAACTGTTGGTGTGAATGTTAGTGTAATTTGAGAATGTATTTATAATAGAGGTGATCGTATATGAGCCGTTGGTTTAGGATGATCATAACCGTTGATTTTAGGGAAAAAACCTATGAGTGTGGGGATTTCCAGGCACTTCACTACCCCTGTTCACATGCCATCGCAACATGCGCAAAATGCAATTTCGACCACATGCAATTCGTCGATCCACCGTACACAATGCATAATGTTTTCAATACTTACATTGTGGAGTTCCCACCCTTTCCAACTGAGACCTCATGGCCTGATTCGATACTATAGAACTACAGCATGATCCAACTAAACGGAGAGATAAAAAGGGTCATCCCACGATCTACTCAGATTCGCATGCAGAGAGATGAATCAAAGAGAAACGGGCACCGCACCAAAAGATGCAGAATTTGTAGAAATGAGGTCACAACAAAAATAATCGCTTCTAACTGCAATGATATAAACTAGTCACATTTACTACTAATGTACTTTTCATATTAGTCTTTTAAATCAACTCATGTCTTTTAATATTTCTTTGTGACACTTAAATTTAATTAGTAATTTTGATTGAACAATATAATCAATTTAAAATAATTATCTTATTTAAACTAATTATTTTAACTAAATTCTTTTAATTTACATTTTAATCATATTAAAAATCAATAAATTATAACAATACAAAAGCGCAGTTCAAAAATCACCCTGGTGGGGATCGATTTCTGAACTAAAAGTGAAAAAAAATTGCAAAATCCTAGTTTAGAAGTCTTCTTGGTGGGGGGCGATTTCTGAACCAAAAAAAAGTGGGTCACTTGTAAAAAACCTAAAAAGTGTGTTATTTTGAGTTTTTTTTGGGACCGTATGGTTTTTTTTGCCTTCTTTTGCTTGATTTTTATTTCTCTCTCACCTAAAGAGACATGTGATGGCAAGAGTGAATTATGGGTTACCCACACTCCGTGGGTCCAACTACTTTTGTACTTTCCTTTCTAATAGTTTATTCTTTTTTTATTAGATCAATAATTTATGGGTGTTTTTTTATACCCCCACTATATCCCCTTATACCCTCACAATAAAGTGAAACTCCAAAATACCCCATTTGAAAATTATTTAAAAAAAAAAAACAAATCGTATATACGATGGTTACGGGAGTACGGTCTCAAAATCTCAAATTCCATCGTTTACTATTTTTTATTAATTTTTTAAATTTTTCATAGTGTCCAAAAAATCTAAAAAAATTTGCATAGACTTATTTTGGTTTTGTTAGATTTTTAGTGGTGTTTTTATATTTTTTTATTAGTTTTGACTCTTTAACGAATTTTTAGTAGTCTTTTTATAACATTTTTTAAAAAAATTAAAACAAATTATTTAAAAAAAATAAAATAACCATCGTATATACGTTTTGAGTACGTATATACGCGTGATTGGACATAAAATAGCCATCGTATAAGGGGATATAGTGTCACAAAGAATAAAATTTAGTCAAATAGCCATCGTACACAAAGAATATCTACGTATATATTGTTCAATCATAAAATAACCATCGTATATACGTTTTGACTATTTTTTAGTCAAATAAAAACAAATTAATTATATTGTTCAATCAAAATTACTAATTAAATTTAAGTGTCACAAAGAAATATTAGAAGACATGAATTGATTTAAAAGACTAATACGAAAAGTACAGTAGTAGTAAATGTGACTAATTTACATTGCGGTTAGGGTAGTTATTTTTGTTGTGACCCTCATTTTTGTTGTGACTAGTTTATGATTGAACAATATATACGTTTTGAGTACGTATATACGTATATACGATGGTTATTATACGATGGTTGTAAAATAGCCATTGAACAATATAATTAATTTATTTTTAGTAATTTTGATTGAAAAATATACGATTGAACAATATATTTCTTTGTGACACTTAAATAGTCACGGGTTAACGAATTACACACTATATTAATTTTTATATAGTGTGTAGCCTTAATTAATTTTTATTTGACTAAAAAAAAATACCATGGGGATTGTATATATGTCCAAATGAACATATATACGACCCTGAATTATTGGTCATCGTATATACACTTCGCGACGATATACGATTGGCCAACCTCACATCAATCGTATATACGCCGCCAGGGTGTATATCGATGGCCACGATAATTAAAGTCGTATATATATTAAAAAAACATATATACGATTGGTGCAAAAAAAAATTAAAAAAATACGTTTTGTCAAGGGTATTTTGGAATTTCACTTTATTGTGGGGTATAAAAAGATATGGTGGAGGTATAAAAAAAACACCTATAATTTATTATATTTTTCTTTTAAGAGGTATAGGAAAAGTGGAATCTGTCACTATCTTGAAAGTAAATAGCGTTCCCCTCCTTCCCAATCCTTTTTGATACTTTTTATTTTATTTTATTTTATTATTTTGCGTTTTTTTTAATTTTAAATCAACAATTACATTTTTAGAAAAAGGGGAGTTGAATACATTTGTTGGAACTAGAGTTCCTCTCTTATCATTCACGTGACATCTTTGACGGTACCCAATTTTATGTTTTTTTTTACTTTATTTTATCTGTTTGTCTTGATTTGTTATTTATTTATTTATCTATTTCAATAAAATTAGTAACTCTCTTTTATCAATAATAATTAAGGTTTGACTTAGATGTACATCTTATCAAACCCACAAATTTGATTTAAGGGTCTTTAGTTGTACAATTTCGACCTTAAATCCCTTCAAAATGATAAGTAGGGTTTGACTTAGATGTATATCATATCAAACCCTAATCAGTTTATTCTATTTAGCACCTATTTATAAAAATTCAAAAATATAAATGGATTCGATTTGGATGTACATACTGTCAATCCGGTTTAAGGATCTTTAGTTGTAAAACTTGGATCTTAGACCCCTTCAAAAATAAAATCAACCAACCAACAAATTTTTAGGAAGAACTACGTGACTTTGAGTCTCTCATTACACCGGAGAGTACGTAGGAGCGGGGTTTCCCTGTCAAGTCAAACTAAAATTTTCTTAAATTAGTTCTTTGTAAATAATTATATTTCTACTAAATTTTATTAAGTATTATTTTTGGGTAAACAAATAATTAAACAACTTATTAATCATTGCACAAATCAAATTTAGGGTAACTGTCTTAGGACAGATGTGTTAGGGGTGCAGTGAAATTAGGTTTTCACCCTTTCCATACGCATAACCGACTCCCGAGTCCGACCTAGTTACGCAAACCACTAACTCCTTAGGTTAGGTTTTTCTCAATTTTCCCTATCTTTAATAAATTGGGTGGCGACTTGCATAAAAAAATAAATAAATTGGGTGGCGACTCCTAATAATCATATTTTTGAGCCGTCTACGTCGAGATCCAGGTCACGACAAACATGTTTTGCGATAAACCCCAATTCTATAATTCATCTCCAAAAACATCAAAACCTATTTTTCATCTTGAGGATATGTAACCTACTATTTAAATAAAATAGTTCGTTTTATTTTAATATAACCGAATAAATAATTTCTGAAACCGTTAAAAGCATTTCACTAAATTAAATGCATAGTTATTTAAATGCATACAATAAATTAGTTATTTTTAAATGTATGCATCTAATTTTATTTCATCAAAATTAGTAGAAACAAAATTAGTAAGAAATCAGTAAAATTATTGCCAACAATAATGCATAGTTTAAAGGCTTAAATTTATGTTACCCCCTGTAAATATAACAATTATCCATTTACCCCCCTGTAAAAATAAAACTTTTAAAAAAGACCTTGCAAATATAAATTATTTCTAGTTACCCCCTGTTGTTAGATTTTGTTAACAGTGTTAAGTGTAAATATATGTTACCCCCTCTGCAAATATATTCATTATCCATTTACCCCCTGCGTAAATATATGTTACCCCCTGTAAATACGCTCATTATCCATTTACCACCCTGCAAATAATAAGTGTTTCAAAATACACTTAACGCTGTTAACAAAATCTAACAGCAGGGGGGTAACTAAAAATAATTTATATTTACAAGGTCTTTTTTAAAAGTTTTATTTTTACAGTGAGGTAAATGGATAATGAGTATATTTGCAAGGGGTAATATATATTTAAGCCTAGTTTAAAATACATATTTTGTTAATGTATGCATACAGTAAATTTATTTTTTATAATTTGGGTAGGAAAAATTTACATACAGTGAAATATAATTATTTCACTTGTTTTATTTACTAAATCAAATAATCAAAATAAACGGTCAATTAGTTTTAATTAAATGAAAATGTTAATTAATTTATGTAACCGTTTTATGTACTTGAGGATTGCAATTTATATTTTTTTATTTAAACGGACCATTTTATTTTTTAAATGAAATGATGGAATGAAACGGTTAATTAATTTTAATTGAATAAAACCGTTAATTAATTTATGTAACCGTTTTATGTTTTTCAAGATATGTAACTTATCTTTTTTTATTTAAATGGTCCGTTATTAGTTTTTATTTAAATAAAATAATCTATTTTATTTTAATTTAATAAAATCATTAATTAATTTCCGGAACAGTTAAAGTCATTGCACTATATGTAACTTTTCCTTTTTTGACAAATTTTTTTTATAATTAAATTACTTTTGTGAATTCAGTTTTGAAGATATCCTGAAATTTTTTAAGTGGATTACATTGTACGTAGTTATATATAATGAACATAGACTGAAGAATTGTGAAATCATTGGCAAAATGAGTCAAAAAAATAAAGCTTTATAGATGCTACATAATAAATAGAATATATATATATATATATATATATATATATATATATATATATATATATATATATATATATATATATATATATATATATATATGATAGTCTGATTGTAGAACTTGCTATTTGAATATCCTATTTTTCTTAATATCATAATGACATAGACACTTTTAAGATGCAACAGAGAAAAAGAGGTTAATGTCCATTGTCAAGGATTCCAAATTTCTGTGTTATTGCAATTTTTTTCTTTTATTTTATAAATAAAAGAACAATGTTTAGTAGAAAGGACGGAAGAACGAACTTTAGTAGTTTAGAGAAAACCCCTGAAGAAATAATATGTTGCAGCTCTCCAAAATTGGGAGTAAAAAAGGGGATGACAAAGAAAAAATTTCCTAATAAAAAACTATATAGAAATAATTTGTTCTAAAATAGGGGATTCGCATCACCACCTCCAGAATTATGTCATTTTTGTTCTTGTCCAACCACTTCTAGTGAACCATCTGAAACAAACTAAATAAAGATTATAATGAGCAGATACCCTAAAAATTATGGGGCAAATATATCCCTGAATCAAAACTCAAATGAAAATTGATTTCTATATCAAAATGTTCAAATAGAAGTTACCTCTCCTTATTGAACCAAGCCAAAACACAACTTTGTGATTATGAAAAGAAAACAACATTATAAATCAAGAACATTAGAAGTTATCTCTCCTCGTTGAAGCAAACCAAAACTTGGAGATCAATCCAAGATGTATTTTCTGGGATTGGTATTGCACTACAAAAAACACCGTCATTAGCGAGGGAAATATCGGTGGCTAAAAGGCCCATTCAAGTCGCTAATTGCCATTAGCGAGGAATTAGCGAGGACCGGTTGGGTCGCTAATTCCTCCTCGCTAATGGCAATTAGCGAGAGAAAGACTGTTCTGTCGCTAATTAGCGAGAGCGCTTCCTCGCTAAATCCTCGCGCTATGTCGACAAAGACACCGCCCAAAATCGCTTTGCACGCTTCTCAACTGATTATTATTATTATTATTATTATTATTGTTATTATTGTTATTGTTATTATTATTATTATTATTATTATCAAACTTTCCAAAGAGAGAGAGAGAGAGAGTGGTGGTGGTGTGGTGGTAAATGGTGGTGGTGATGGTGGTGACGTGGTGGTGGTGGTGGTAGAGAGAGGAGGAGAAGGAGAAGAGTAAAGGAGAAAGAGAGTGAGATGGTGGTGGTGGTGGTGACGTGGTGGTTGTGGTAGAGAGAGAGGAGAAGGAGAAGAGTAAGGGAGAAAGAGGGTGAGATGGTGGTGTTGGTGGTGGTAAATGGTGGTGGTGGTGGTGGTGGCGTGGTGGTTTTGGTAGAGAGAGAGAAGGACAAGATGGTGGTGGTGGTGGTGGTGGTGAAGAGAGAAAAGAGAAGAAAGAAGATGGTGGTGGTGGTGGTGGTGGTAGTGTGGTGGTTGTGGTAGAGAGAGAAGGAGAAGATGGTGGTGGTGAAGAGAGAGAGAGAGAAGAAAGAAGATGGTGGTGGTGGTGGTGGTGGTGTGGAAGAAAGAAAAAGAAGAGAGAAGATAGAAGAGAGATAGAAGAGAGAGAGAGTAAAAATGAGAGAGAGTGTGTTTGGTTCGGATTTTTAAAAATACGACATTTAGCGAGGAACCCTCAATTCCGTCGCTAAACACCATTGATTAGAGTGCAACGGTCAAATCTGTTCCAGGCGTGACAGGCTGTGTCAGGAGATTAGCGAGGGACCCTCAATTCCGTCGCTAATCCGTCGCTAATGTCCATAGATTTGCGTGCCAGAATTTTCAAATTGGCGCCTTGACATTTAGCGAGAGACTGTTATTTCCGTCGCTAATTCCGTCGCTAATTAGCGTTTTTTTTGTAGTGTTGTGAATTAGTGAACAACAAAATTTAATAAAAATGACTTAATTCCTTCAAAAATAAAATAAAAATGGCTTAATGATACAATTGCACAATTGGGTTTTTATTGTATTTGATGAGTATGAGTATATGCAAATTAATTTTCTGTTTATTTTTTCACCATTAATTTTCGTTTAAAGGTCCAGCATAGGTTACAAAACTTTTAATAGGAGGAAAGAGTGGTGTGCCATAGAAGTTGAGTCAAGAGAATATTAATGGTAACACGTGGCAAAAACTTGAATGAATTTATTTGTAATTGTTAATAGGTTAAATTGAAAAATAAAAAAACACGATTGAAGTCTCACAAGAGAGGCGACTTCCACACCATCAAACTAAAAAAAATTGCAAATTTTCAGTTTAGGAGGCAAAGACATGGGGGACAATTTCTGGTCACTAAAAAAAGTGTTCTAGTTTGGTAAATAACCAAAAAAGTGTTTTAGTTTGGTATTTTTTTATTTATTTTTGGTTCTAAGACCATTTTTTTGCCACGGAAAGAAGAAAAGTTGACTGAAATTTTTGTTTGAGGTTGCCCATTTGAGTACATCAGTCACCCTTCTCGATCGTACGGATCCCGTTACCAATTAATTTAACATTTTATTTTGCAGGCCTACTTTATTAAAACTAAAACTAGTCGTCATTCAACTTAAGGGGGAGAAATATTAGATAAATTACTCGATAACATTTAGATGAGATGATACAAGTATTTTTCAGCTTAATCAATTTGTTGAGTTCAAATTTAGTTTTAGCATGCAGTAGTGTTAAATATCTTAAAGGAAGTTTTCTACGCTTATTATTATCTTTATCCGATTTGAGAATTAATTTACTGAGTTGTGCATAGAAATCATGTCAATTTTGGCCCAAACATTAACGGGCGACCACTGAGCCCAATTTTTGGTTGGGCGGGCTCAAAAATGGAGGCCCAAAACCAACGGTAAGTTTTTGGCTGTACCCATTGGCCCAATCAAATTTATGGGTAGTGGGGCTATTAGCGTGATGGGCTAACCATGGGCGATTTGTTTTTAATATTTTCAATCTAACAAAAAAACTAAATTTCACTTGAGTGTTAATAACAAAAAAAATATATTCCACTAAAAAAATACATTCCCATTTTTCTTTATTTTCTATCCTTTTATTTAACTAAATATTAATTCCCTCCCAAAACCAAAAAAGTTCCCTCTTTTTCTCACGGTAAAAATTTCAGAACAAAAAAGCTTAGCTCCCTCTTTTTTTTTCACAATTAAAATCACATCCCACTATTTATTAAAAACAAGAAAGTTTTCAGACTTACGTTCCTCTTTCTCACAAAACCCTAAACAAAAAAGATTGGCTCCCTCAACATCACAACATCGCCTTCACTGATACACTGCTCTCGCAAAAAGGATCCTCTCTCCTATTACTAACATCGTGTTCTGCCTGCAATGCAACATCACGTTCATTGAAATTTAATATTAAGGTTAGTATTGCTTTGATTTATTCCCTTTACTTTTTCAAAACATAGCATCGATATATTATTCTTTTTCTCCTTTCTTTTACTTTTGTAGTTAAAATAATTGAAGATTATATTTTTGCTTTGTTAGAACTGTAAAAAGCCCATCATATTTGTAGTTTTAATTTTCCACTCTTTCTATTTTGTGTTTCAGTATTAACATGGCTGATAGATTAAGTAGTGAAAGGAGACTACCACACTAAATTTACACCCTTTGATTCTCTTCACATGTTTCTTTACTGAAAAATGTAGCTTCACTTTGAATTCCCCTTTCGCATATATTTTCTCTTTTGTGCAATATGATTGAAGCCGATTTTTGTTTGACAGACAAGCATCTTCATTCATTAGTACTTACATTTGATTCTTTAGACGGTTGAGAAGCTGTGTTGGTAAGTTGCTTCGCATATCTTTATTAATTCCTTTATTAATGATGTGATTTACGTGTGTGGAATATTTAAATTAATTAAGGAATTGTCAAATTCTGAGTAGTTTAATATTTTTGTAGTTATGGGTGTTATCATGGAAGTCGATTCTGATGATGACTTGCAAATTCTCGGGGATTCTAGTCCCCCTAATGATGAGATTTTGGATGATGTTAAGAAAAATGAGAATACCAAGAAAGTCGCGAGAAAAGCCTCTGCAGCTTGGGACCATTTTGACAAGTTGGAGGGAGGGGAAAAATGTAAGTGCAAGGGTTGTGACAAATTGTTTGCTGCTACCGGTGGGAAAAATGTAAGCTTTAGTTTTTGGACCAAGATATCTGTAGTTGAACTATTTTACCTGCTTATGGACAAGGTGTTTTGTAAAGCCAAGACAAATTTAGGCTGCTTTTTTTACTGTTATGGTTATCGACAAAGCGTTAATGTATTAACCATGGTGATTTGTAGAGCTCTAAACAGATTTATATTGGCTTTGTTTGAGCCAAAGCAGTTTTTATGTTATCTTACTTTCCAAAATAGTCTTTATGTATGTTGCTCATTTGTAGAAAAAAAACTATGGCCAAAATTCTAAAAATTCAATGATTTGTGGCTCCATTAGGGTGGCGCATTGGGCCACGCGACTTTGGTCGGGCGCGGGCAGTAAAATATGTAGCCCATTCAAATATTGGTAGTGGCCTGGCACCCACCAATGTTGTTTGGCCCAACGGTAGTGGCCAATGCAGAGCTAGCCATTGACAACTCTAGTTGTGCAGAGGATATCTAATTTATATTTATAATAAAAAGAAATAGATAAATAGATAATGCGGATACATTTATACACAAATTATGAGAGAGAGTTTTGTAACCCATCGTAATCTGCTCCGATTCGAGGATTAATCTCTACAAATTGCTGTGTGTAGAAGATCTTGGTTTATACCAATTTTTTTAATAATTTGCATGTTAAATACAGACATTTAAAAACAATTTTTGGACAGGTTTTAAACTCATTTAAGAAATTGGTAAAAAAGATTATAGTATCAAAATAAATTAATTCAAACGCGTATATTTGATAGTGATTATGAACATACACTTCTTAAAACTCAATGTATATCTTGACCAGCTTTTAAAAATTAAGTTAATAATTTTTGGACAGGTTTTAAACTCATTTAAGAAATTGGTAAAAAAAGATTATGGTATCAAAATAAATTAATTGAAACGCGTATACAATTTAATATTGATTATGAACATATACACTTCTTAAAATTCAATGTTACCAGCTTCTATAAATTAAGTTTATTAACAACAAAATTGATAAATAAAGTTAAAGCAAAGTATTCAATTATTTCAAAAAATATAATAAAACTCCATATATATAAATTTTAGAAAAAACAATTACAATTAAAATTGAATTATTAAAAAAAAATCCAGCTTTGAAAAATTGAAAGCCTCGAGTGGATCCAAACACGTACCTAGGAATCTCGCGCTGTCTATTTGTCACGTTCCTCCCCCCTCCATCATGGGGTGGGTGGCACTGTTTCTATCTCCTTAAAAACTGTAGTACTCTCTCTCTCTCTCTCTCTCTCTCTCTCTCTCTCTCTCTCGTGAATTTTTGATAAATTCTCTGTTTTTACGTTTAAAAATAAAATGTTTAAAAGGTCATGGAAAAAGTATTTTGTGAAATAAATAAATATAAATATTGTTTCCTTCTGGTCTGTTGCTCTCTTTCGGTTTTTGTTTGTGACTGATTATGTCGTAACAAAAGAGGAAGGGACACAAGCACAAATCATTTAATCATAGCAAAAAAAAAAAGAGCATCAAGTGGTGCAGAGAATGAATGGATTCACTAACCTTGATGAACAAGATGACTCTGAGTTTGTTGAAGTTGATCCAACTGGCAGATACGGCAGAGTATACATACCCTCTTAATCTTTCTCTCTCTCAATCTCCTTGTTTCCTTAGTTTCATGATGTTTTTTTTTGTTTTTGTTTCAGTACAATGAAATCCTAGGCAAAGGAGCTTCAAAGACTGTGTATGTTTCTTTTATTTATTGATTAATTTTTTGTCTAAAAGTTGAAGTCTTTTGGTTCTTCAATTCAACTTGATTATTTTTCCGGGCCAGTACTGATTTGATTTTCTCTGAGTTTGTAGAAATGGGTATCTGATAGATTTGTCTTTTTTTTTTTTTTTAATTGATGCAGATATAGAGCATTTGATGAGTATCAAGGGATTGAAGTTGCTTGGAACCAAGTCAAACTTTATGATTTCCTACAAAGTCCTGAAGATCTTGAAAGACTTTACTGTGAAATTCATCTCTTGAAAACATTGAAGCACACAAACATTATGAAATTCTACACCTCTTGGGTTGACACTGCTAATAGGAACATCAACTTTGTTACTGAAATGTTTACCTCTGGTACCCTTAGACAGTAAGTTCCTTAATTCTATGTTGTATCTATTCAATTTATCATGTTTTTTTTGTGCATTTTAGATCTCACACACTATTTGTTAATGTTTGAAATAGGTATAGGCTAAAGCACAAGAGAGTTAACATCAGAGCAGTGAAGCATTGGTGTAGACAGATCCTGAAAGGGCTTCTATATCTACATAGCCATGACCCACCTGTGATTCATAGAGATCTCAAATGTGATAATATTTTTGTTAATGGAAATCAAGGGAAGTCAAAATTGGAGATCTTGGCCTTGCAGCAATTCTCAGAAAATCTCATGCTGCTCATTGTGTAGGTATGTTTATTTGATTTAATTTCAGTAAATAGATCAGTAGAAGGTGTGGCTACTGGCTATCTCAAATATCAATGATAATTAGATCACTTGGTTGTTTCCTTTCTGAGAAGAGCATTGCTATTGCTATATGACACAAAAGTAAAAGTGCGCGAATCGAATCGCGCCCGCATTTTTAGAGAAACCGAAAACTCCAATTTGTATTTCGCGGAAGTTACGGGTGCTTTTCGTATCTCTTTATGCGGTAACTGTTTCATGATGTAAAGCATTTTTCTTTAAAAATGCTTTGGTGATGACCATGGTTATCGTATCTTACGCTACATACGATTCATATCCCAATTCGATCTGAAATTAAACAAAAATTATATATATCTTACTGTGTTTCTTTTTACACCTGAATTCCATCATGAATCCCGATTCACCTGTTTGAATCTTACGATTCATGAATTTTGTTGAATCTTACAATGCAATTGGCACCGCAAAAAGCTTGCTCAAGTGTTTTTTCTTTTCTTTTCCTAAATGGTATATAATAAGCCAAAAGCAATCATTCTAAATATCTCAAGTTCCTGAAATGCAATTTTTTAAACTTTCTACATTGTTTTTTGTAGGGGTTGAATCAAACACATGTTCAGTTTATTTATGACTTGAATTGTTTTGAAGTTCATGTGTTTTTTTACTTATGTTGCTTAGTTTTACTAATGTTAGATGCTTTTTATCATGTATCTTACGATCGATACACGATTCTTAAAATAGGTCTTTCCATACACGATCGTATCCCAATTTGATAACTATGGTGATGACATGAAACTGTGATATCTCCTATTTACTCCCGCATTTTAGTAGGAGCGCCTGAGTTCATGGCTCCAGAAGTTTATGAGGAGGCATATAATGAACTAGTTGACATATATTCCTTTGGGATGTGCATATTAGAGATGGTGACATTTGAATATCCTTATAGTGAATGTACTCATCCAGCTCAAATATACAAGAAAGTTATTTCTGTAAGTTTCCTCTTGTTTTCTCTCTTGTGTTTTTCGCAAGGGGTTGTTCTCTTGTGATGACGATATTTGATTGACATTTTCTATCTCCAGGGAAAAAAGCCAGATGCTCTGTATAAAGTCAAGGATCCAGAAGTGCGAGAATTTGTTGAGAAATGTTTGGCCACAGTGTCTCTTAGGCTTTCTGCAAGGGAGCTTTTAGATGATCCTTTCCTTCAAGTTGATGATTATGAATATGATATGAAACCTGTAGACAGTGGCGAATTGGATGACTTTAATCATCTCATGAGACAGCAATCATATGATCTTCATCGAAGCTATAGTAACTTCAGTAACGAATACTCAAATGGCTTTGGCTACTGAACGAGACTGGTGTTCGCACCCGCTGATAATGAACCTTGTGGAATCGAACTTTTTGAGTATCATGATGATGAACCCTCTGAAGATGTTGATATAAGTATCAAGGGAAAGAAGAATGACGACAGCGCCATCTTTTTGAGACTAAGAATTGCAGATAAAGAAGGTTTGGATGGGATGTCACTTTTAATTTATCTGTGATTTTTATTTTTCATTATGGAACTCGAGATTAATAGTCTGATTTGATTATATGTCACAGGCCGTATTCGAAATATTTATTTCCGTTCGACATAGAGATGGACACAGCAATAAGTGTGGCAACTGAGATGGTTGCAGAACTAGACATTACTGATCAGGATGTTACAAGAATAGCAGATATGATAGATGGAGAAATTTCTTCCTTGGTACCTGAATGGAGAGCGGGACCAGGAATCGTCGAAACTCCCCGCTATGCAAATCAAGGTTTATGTAACAATTGTGTGTCTAATCATACTTCTGGTGGCTCTTTCCTTGATTACCTTTCACATAATCCGGGTCACATGAACTTGCAACTTCCCGAGTGTTGTTGCGCCAAATGCACGGACGGTTTGAGGAGATTACTTTCCAATCTGAGGAGTATGGCAATCATGTTAGAGAGAATGTGAACACATTAAACCAGTATCAGGAGCTATGGAATCAGCACGAGAGCCGTGAACTGAGTCCGGTAGAGTCTGATCGAAGCCATTCTGATGAACAATATGAACAATTGGATAAATTAATATCAGCTGAAGATGATAAAGGACAAGATGTTTGGGAAAATAAGTTTGTCCCTAATGCAACAAATTCCCTGAGAAATTCATTAGGAGCTCTTGATTTATCTACTACCAATTCCTATTATTGTGACCTTGAGGATGGCTATGAGAAAGATATCCAAAAGGAACTTAGATGGCTCAAAGCAAAATACCAAATGGAGTTAAGGGAACTTAAGGCTCAACAGCTTGGGAGCGGTAACGGAGAGCAGAAAACAGAATCCGGAATTACGCCACCTTCATTGACAGAAACATTAAAAGGAGACAACAACGGGATTCAGTTGAAAGCGGTTATCAACAAGAGCGGCCCCAATTCGGACACCCAAAGGGACCAAAATTGCGAGGCGATGGAATCTCCAGGAGAAGGTATGGTTACTGCAAAGAGTTTTTACACAGGCTCATTGCTTCCAAACTCTCTACACAGGACAGTTTCCCTCCCAGTTGATGCTGTTGATATATAATTTTCTGAGGCACTCATTGGATTCTTTTGTAGATTATAAAATATATGTATATGAATTTCCATATAGAGGCTTAACTGATTTCTACATCACCCTAGTTATTATGTTCAGTGTTGTTTACTCCAAAGGATAAAATGATTTTGGTTAATATTTGTCCTAATTTTCTTTTATTTTGGTATCCATATTATAGGTGCAAAAGTATGCACCATTTTTTAAGAGTGACTAATTTTTGCTGGAAAATCCAAAGAAACATAAGCTGTTTATGGACAAAGCAACTAGGTAGGTAGTTTGTTACTGGTTGCATCATTATGACGATGTTGTCGTGTTAAAGTTTGTGCTTTTGGGTGGAAATTCAATTGATTTTATATTTATGCATGGGTGTGATGATATTGATATGGCAATCAATCAATTGTTATTAATTGTTTTAGTTTGTCATGTCAGTTGTGACCATGCATGCGTTGCCCAATGGGATGGTTTGAGAAGTTGATGTAGGGGGATTAGCTTTTTCCTCAATCATAGATGATAAGGTTGTTTTCCAAAGGCAATCAATTAATTGGACCAAAAAAGATAGGTGAAAGGCCCCACCAAAAGAATCAAATTCTCTGTTTCTGCCAACTTAGCCGGTTGCTGACTAGTACTACAACTATTATTGATAATTTCATATACATTACTGATTTGTCCACTTAGTGACCCCATTCTAGCTGACTTTAAATTTGCATTTTTTTTTTGGTGAAGTTTCTGACTTTTGTGTTCACGGAGAGTCGTATACTCAGTTGCTTCCAAGGAACCACAAGCTGAGAAACCATTTATTCAATGTAATTTATGGTTATTTTTACAGATAACAGGTAGAGGTGTTGGATTTTCTGAGAAAATTTAAAAATGCTGAAATTCAATTGATTTTTTTAGTTTTGTAATTTTGTTTCAAAAAACTAAAAAGAAACTTCTATTTAGGTTTTTTTTTTGTGATCTAGAGGTCTTTGATCCCACTTAGTGGTGAGAGGAAGGGAACCTTACTAATCCAAAGTTTAGTTGAGAGGTAAATAAAGTCTGTCTCCAAGTTGTTTCGTCATTGGAAATCTAATTCAGGCACTAGTCGAATCTGCTTTTTTAGATAGAGTGCATTAATCACTCACACACAACTCTAGAGTTATCTTCAATTTAAGTTTAGCGATGATAAAAGATCTCTTGAAAGTTTTGTTTTGTTGTAGAATCATTAGTTCAAAGAATTTTGAGTTTATCTTGAAAGTCAAAATTCTCGAGATAGTGAACTATCATCAGTTAGTTGATACTTTTTCCTTTATTTAATTACTTTGTTGATTTAGACTCTATTTTTGCGTGAATCAGTGTAAAGGCTGCTACAGACGAAAAATAGGAATCTAATAAAATGGTTCCTCTGTGAATGGGGGGACTCTATTCTTTGCTAAAATTCTTTCTTGCCTGATTTCATCATTCCTTTAGTACATATAGGCTATAGTCATTTTCAAAATAGTGCTAATTGTGGATTTGCCGCTCAATCTAACAACCTAGAGAGCCATGTGAATTTGGTGATATCTAGATCGAAGGTCCATCTTAAAGAACCACTGTGTGCCATATAATTCATCCAACAATTCATTTATGGTGGGAATTCGGAACCTATCTCTTAAAACGATGGCATTAACCGACGGAGAATTGTCATGTTTCGTTTGTCTTACGCACCAAGAGGGTGGGGGAAGAGAAGGAGTTATTGTTGTGCTGAATAAGGCCCTGGGTAAGTATGTCATGTATCCGAGCTTCAATTTCTTGCTTTTGGAATTGGGCTTGTAACTTCGTAGGGGACATGCGCTTGATAGGTGATTTTTTTGGACAGTGGGTTGGGGCTAGAGGTTAGGGCTGGTTTAGTGGAGGATTTGGGGGTGATGCTCGTGTTTGAAAGGTTTGTAGAGCGACGTTGGTATGAGGGGCAATCATTTAGTTTCTCTTCTTGCAACTTAGCTAAACTTATAGCATGAGAAAAAGAGATGGGTCGAAAAG
Source organism: Oxytropis ochrocephala (assembly GCA_020916435.1). Classification (NCBI taxonomy): domain Eukaryota; kingdom Viridiplantae; phylum Streptophyta; class Magnoliopsida; order Fabales; family Fabaceae; genus Oxytropis; species Oxytropis ochrocephala. Next base: position 21,325,655 of record CM037090.1, on the reverse strand, counting down.
CTTGTACCTCATGACGAATCTTTGCTTTGAAACTGGAGATGAAGCAACTCAAGTAAAACTTGTGAGGAAGGACTACAATGCGGTTTTCAAGCGTCTCAAAGGTGTTTTGATAGTCCTTGGCGTTGGTTGTATGACACAGCTTGAATAGAGCACCTTTAGGGTCCCATTCGAGTTCTTAGTTGGTTAAGCTCGATTTGGAGCTGAGTGAGAAGGCGAGTGAGGTTAAGAGGATTAAAGGCCATGTTAAATATTTGATATGAACACATTAACTCATGATGAGGATGTAATAGAGAAAGACCAATGTTTCCCCCCTCCTACTCACCATACACCCCCAATTCTAAAATACTCTAAAATTATATTCACGTGGAACACGCGTGGAAACCCCTTCACGCTGTATTTTAGAATGGTTCGATAGTGGACCTCTGAATTGGTTCGTTTGCCAATCTCTGAACTGGTTCGGTGGTCAAGTACCGAACGTTTAAAAATGTGAAAAAATGGGGTACCTGTTAGGCTTCTCACAATTGTGATACACATGTCATTCATATGAGATTTTAATGGGTTCAGAGACAGGCAACCAAATCAGTTCGGCAGCAGAGTCCTGTACTAGTTCGGCAGCTGATCCGAACTGGTTTGGTTGCCTGTCCCCGAACCCATTAAAATCTGGAAAAAAATAAGGACGCACTGGGAGTATTTTTGTTCATTAATGTTAATTTGGTCATTTCGCAGGGTTATGCGGTGTGTGGTGATGAGTAAAAAGGGGGTTTGGAAAAGCATGAGCCTAAAGAAAACAGGGGTGCAATAGTGACCCAAAAGGCTTGTGCTTTCCCCACACCCCCCTACTTATTCACACCCCATCAAAATTTTAATTCCAAAATTACCCCCCTTCAAAAAAACAAAAAAACCCACACCCCTCCCCCCTTCTCACTCTCCCCCGTCTCTCATTCTCCTCCCCTCCTACGAACCCTAAACCTCTCTTTCCCTCTCACTCACATTCTCCCAACTCACTCAATCTCACTCAATCTTCTCCACCAACACTCTCAAGAGCACCTGGGTTATTTTCGCCTCCTCTCACTCTCTCTATTCGTTCCATTTTCTTCGAGGTATGCCTCTCCCCCTACGCTCCATTCTCGGTTTTTTTTCACACTGCAGAATTGTTCGAACGAGCACCATCGAACACATGAAAATGCGAAGGTGTTCGAATGAGGTTGTCACGAACACCGCTCGAGCAACCTCATTCGAACCGCTGTATTTTGTAATCGAATCGACTTGTTCGAGCGGGGTTGTCGCGAACAGTTCGCGATTCACCGCTCAATACCGAGCGATCGACAAAGAAACCTTTCTCACCGATTCTCTTTGGTTCTGCGTAATTTGATTGAATTGGTTCTCGTTGATTGTTGTTTGAGATATGGTGAGGAGTAGAGGTGGTCATGCAGCTGAACCATCTGAGCGAGCCGGTCGGCCACCTCCTACGGTTTCAAACCGCAAAAGGAGGGAAGAACCAGCTGAACCATCATGTTAATTGCATGATAATGTTTCTTAATATTCTATTTATTTAAATAATAATGTTACTTTGGCGCAAATTTATTGTCATTACAGTAACAATTACGGTAAAATAAAAAAGTTGAACAAGATTTAATATTGGATAAGAACATAAATTAAAAACACAAATTGCAAAAATAAAGGATAGGAAATTTAAAACGAAACGACAGGAAAACAAAATACAATCTAGTTCTACTTAGAACTACTACTACTACCTCTAATTCTCTACATGGAGTTCTTCGACAGATTCTCGTGTTTCGACGAACAATTCGAGATAAGGTTCAATGAAACCTTGGAATTCTTCATGTTTCTCAAACATTTGACTTAACGTCTTCGTCATTCTTGATAGCTTAAGGCACTTCGAATACGATTACGTGGGTTCCAAATTCTTGACGTAGGGGATTCACATTCGATTTTTTTAATTTCTTCTTTGAACACCATCTAGTTTCACATTTTTATTAGTTTTTCTTTCAATTCTGCGAATGTGATGTTGTTCTTAAGCACGAAATTTTTAGTTTCACGACCATGAACCAACCCACTGTGTATGGAGTCGCACGCGTAGTCATCTCATAGTCAACTTTACGGTGTGCGTAAGTATGGGTTGTTGTGGTGCGGGTGGTGGTGGTTGAAGAAGATGCATGACCTCTTCTCAGTTCGTATTGTGTCCACGCACAACTCTAAGATCTGTCGCCCCATCTAACGTTAGCTAGATGTTCCATCATTGCGCGGACGTCGTCGTCATTTCGGATCTCCATGATCGAATCTTGGACAATCCCATCATCTCTACAATTGAACTTTTTGAAACGTATACGCTCCACGCCTTTTTCGCCACGCTCCTGCGGGCGAATCTTCCTCTCGACCTTTTTCCTTCGGTTGGGCGAAGGTGATGTCCTTACTCATCCTGCAGAAGACATGGTTAGGACAACGAAACACGGCACCATGTTCGCTCGGTGGTGACAAATCCCATTGTGGTGAAGAATTCATTAGGAATTTGTCGTTTAGTCTTGGGTTGAGCACAATTGCCATTCCATTTCAAATTGGGTTGGGAAGAAGGAGAGAGGCGTTTGGTGAAGAAGCGGTGGGTTGGGAAGAAGCGATTAGGGTTTGGTGAAGAAGGTCCGAGGATGTGAACCCCTTTTATAATAGGCGTGGTGAAATGTCGGTACCGTTGATTTCATTTTTAGATCACAAATCGAGCCGCTTAAATTCTATCCGCTTCGGTAGCACAATTTCCAAAGGATTAACATCCACTCCTTTATCTAACACATTTGACTGATTGTAAACCGCTGATTAAAACGCCGGTGGAATCTGGCGTCCAATACCGCTATGTCGCAGAATTTCGCAACATTTGTTCGATCAACGGCGATTCGAACATGTTCGCATTACTGTGTCGAACCACGCTTCGTATGACCTTATTCGAACAGGTGAAAGAACGCCCCAAGGGGGGTGTCTCGTCCATATTTAACACACTCGAACGCGGTCTCGTTCGAACTCGCTCAAGCCCCGTGTTCGAGCAGTGAAAATTTCTGAAAAAAATAGGTCTTTTGGTCTTTTCACACCCTTATGGGGTGTGTTTAGAGTAGGGGGGGTGTGGGAAAAGCAAAAGCCACCCAAAAAAGAGAGCAAGCCCACCGACAGAGTTTCTAAAATTTAATTGGGCCAGCCCAATGAGTTTCCACATAATAAAACACGATGTGGTCACTAGGGTTTCGTTTCTCCTTCCTTCTTCGCCTTCGCCTGTCATTTGCGCTGTGCGAAGCACTTCTTCTCAATAGTCGGCGCGGAACAACATGGCGGACAAGGCTGTCACCATCCGAACCAGGAAGTTTATGACAAATAGACTTCTCTCCAGAAAGCAATTTGTGAGTTTCCTATTTACCATTCTGAATTTCTGCAATGTATTTCTTAGTGCTATTCGGATCTTTGCATCTTGTTCTTTGTTTTAGGTAAATAGCTTTATTGTATAGATTAAAGCCCATTTGTACTGAAATTTAACTTGAAATACTGTTATCTTCAAAAAAAAAACTTGTAACACAGTCTTTATGGTACATTTTTAGTTATTTTCCTCCAACTAACTGAGTTTAGCGCGTTTTTTGTGCTTTTACTAAAATGATGACAGTACGATTTAATCATTTAGCTAGATGGTTCATATCATTGCTGACCATAACTCCCATTTTTCTGGCACTGATGGCACATGCTAATTTTCTAACCTTTTTTTTTAATTTTGTGATGCAGATCATTGATGTTCTTCATCCAGGGAGGGCAAACGTTTCCAAGGTACTTTCTATATAATGTTTTTTTGTGTGTGTTGAATTAATGAATGCCAGAAGTTCCCATGTTACTAATTCCTTGCTATAGGAGTTGATTATTATTGGGTTTGTAATCCATTATTTGTTGAAAATTAATTTGCCCCACTCTTTTTATTTGTTGTGATTTGCTTAAAGGCCGAGTTAAAGGAGAAGCTGGCTAGAATTTATGATGTGAAGGACCCTAACACGGTATTTGTCTTCAAGTTCCGAACTCATTTTGGAGGTGGAAAGTCCACTGGTTTTGGCTTGATCTATGATTCCGTTGATAACGCTAAGAAGTACGAGCCCAAGTACAGACTTATCAGGGTGAGTGCGCACCATCTTTTCACGTAGATACTTTGTGACTTTTCTCTCCCCCTTTCCTAAATTTATTTGTTGTAGGTTTGGGAGATCTTCATAAGAAATATTCTCGCACTGCTTATGTTGTTGCTCATGTTTTTCGCATTATTCCATTTTCAATTAATTTGGGAAAGAAGTTCGGTTGTCCTTGAAGTAGGTTCTATTGCTTGCGATTAAAAATGTTTCTTTTGTTGCTATGTTCCATACCATGCAAGTATTTCATATATATATATATATATATATAATATAAATATCCTCTGCTCCTTACTACTATTACACTTTAGAGGGTCTCTTTCCCAGACTTTGGTAGTTTTAGGAAGATAATGTTAAGAGGTCTGTAGTTAGGGGTGACTGCATCTGTCCCTCTAAATAACGTCATGATTTGGTTAAAGATTTTAGTGGGTCTTAATAGTTCTTAGCGATGTTATATATGACAGATGGCACCATTTCTTTGGGCAGAGAATTCTAAAATTCATTATCTACTCATTATTCCTGTGTATTAAGTAGCTGAATCTGCCATTCTTACATGTTAAGCTTTCCCATCTTTGTTATGATAATTGAGAAATAGAATTTATTTCAGATATTTTCATTTAACCCAACAGTGCATTCCTTTGCATGAGAAATACTTTACTTTCTTCTCTCTATTGCAGAATGGACTTGATACTAAGGTAGAAAAGTCAAGGAAGCAAATGAAGGAGAGAAAGAACAGAGCTAAGAAGATCCGTGGAGTAAAGAAGGTACTGCATATGTTGTCTTATTGGTGATTGTTTTTGTCTTATATAAATTATTGTTTGCTAAATGAATAACCTTTGTCATGCTATTTTTGCAGACCAAGGCTTCTGATGCTGCCAAGGCTGGAAAGAAGAAATGAGTTTTTAAACATCATGTTTTGATATTAAGGTTCCTTTGCTGTTGGTATTTTCTTAAAGGCTATTTTATTACCTGTAGCTTCCTAGAATGAGATTTTCTATAATTGTTCCTATTTAATTGATGTTTTGTTATAACTTGAGATTGAGTACCAGCATTTACCAGTTTTGGGAATTCAGTTGAACACTTTTATCCGCTTTCAAAATAGAATTAGATTGTGATAATTAATTGACATTGCTTGGTTGAGTTGGACCCGTAGTTTGTTGTGGAAGAATTTTAAAATAAACTTGTTGAAATCGTTCTCAAGCCTATAGGGTAGTAGTCTACCAACATAAATCTTGAATGCTTGTATTTAACCGATTTTGAAACTGATCGACATTGAAATGATGGGCACTATTTGCAGCTGCACATTGGATTTTGATCCGATATACAAAATTGTTAGGAATGGATTGTATGTTGGTTGTATCTTGGTTATAGCGTGGTCGATGTCTGATTCTTTTCCATGCATTGGTAAGAATTGCGTTTTATTTTGGGGGTGGTTGTGTAGGAAAATATGCTCTTTTAATGATTTTTAATTAATCAAGGGCGCCTAAAGCTCAACCAGAAATATAATGACCAACGTGGTATGTATAGCTTAGTACAACAGGTTCACATAAAGGCTCTATCAACAATAAAAATTGTAGGGGGGCTTTCATAGTATCCAAAGCCAAATAGTCTACCATTTTTTTGAAATCTACCATTCTTCTGAATTTCGAGTAGGTAGCTCAGTTTGCGAATTAAGGGATACCCGAAGGAGTGCATCAAATGTGTGTAAGAAGTAGGTCTTGGGTTCAAATTTTGAAAAACTAATATTCTTCCACCCCTACTAACAATTGTCTATTAAAAAAAACCATTCTGAAATCTTTAGGTTTGAGGAAAACAGCTGAAAAACACAAGTTTAATGAAGTGCGCTGGGCCATCCTGCATGTTAATAAACAAGAGGGAATGAACACAACGCCACTATTTTTTGTAATCCTATCCTACAAGAAATCTGAATAGCTAAAAGGATTCTTCACATACAACTCGGCTTTAGATGGAATGAACACAACGCCACTATGTATTCTCAGTTGCCGAGATTGATTTTTACTACCACCCGATTACCCAAACTACACTGTTTCTTGAGCTTTTGTACTTTTGATACTGTATGCCAGTCAGGGAATATGGTTTTCGGTGCAAATATATATATATATATATATATATATATATATATATATATATATATATATATTTCATGTAAATTCCCAAGGGTTATGCCGATCGTTACTTCCTAACCACTTATTACTCATTCTCTCTTATTTAATGTTTCAGTCTCTTTCTCTTAGTTTTTAATCAATGGTCGAAATTTCACTTCACCATAATGTCACATGAGAGAATCTATTCCCATGCTGAAGAAAGAACATTTCATCTAGTTTGCCGCAACCCCATTCCAAACCTCCGTAGCCAAAGAACAACCACGAAGCATATGCATAGCATTTTTTGCATGAAGGCTACACATTGACATGTTGCTGATTGAGCCATGCCCCGTTTCTGCCTTTGCTCATTCATTAACATTGCTTCCCTTGCAAATCTCTGTACGAACAACCCTAGTTTTGATTGCTATTATTCATATTTTTGATTGTCTAATTGGATTGGCTTATGAACAACTTAAATGATAGAATTAGCTTACAAATTTGTTAATGTGCTTCAGATACAAGCCCATCATGCAAAAGAATCTATCCTTCTGATTTAAATATACATATATGTGCGATTAAATTTAATTTCATGTCTTCTACAAGAGAAAATATTAGAGAATCGCTAAAGCAGCTATTCTACCATTTCATCCAACAACTCATTGAAATATTTGTATTAAAAAAATGGCAAGTTGCTTCTACACATGAAGAGAGAAAGAGTAAAACCTCAAAATCAAACTAACTTAGACCGCAACTCGTCCAACCTATCCTTGATCTGACCCTGCAACAACTCCAACCGATTCAAATACACCTCTAACTCCAAAACCTTCCTCCGTTTTATCAATTGCTCATCCTCCTCCACTTCCCCAGTAGGTAATAGCTCCGGCAAAGCGCCAAGTGGCTCATCAGCCAACAATTCCTTCAGCAATGGCGAAAAACATGACCTCATGGTTTCCTCAATAAATCCTTGTATGCTGCTACTAACATCATCACCATTCTTCTGCTCATTTGTTGTATTCACATCATCTGTAGTAGTCAACCGCAACCTTTTCGACACTCTCTTGTCTTGATCAACTTGTTCGATCTTCACCTTAACATTGTCAATTAGATCAGGACTTTCAGGAACAGGTCTTGATTCATCAACATCCAAAACATCATGGTCTATTTCACTGCCCCAAATCTTGTTGGAGAGTTCAAAAATGACCTGTTCCTCAGAGTTCTTGAAAGGAAACTGAATATCTTTGCCTTTATCTAAAATCATCTTATGTTTTCTCTTTAACCTACGTAGCTTCTCAACAAGTTGGTTCTTGTTGAAATACGCGTTGAGTTTGGGTATCACTTGATCGTACAATGAAGCTACCTCGTTTTGAAGAGAAGTGGTTGTTGTTTTTCCTTGTTGTTTGATGTAATCAAGGTATCCTTTCAACAGTTCTATCTCGTTTTGTTTTGTCCATAACCTCTGCCTCGTACCGATGGAATACGTGGTGTTGCGTTGTCGTTTTGAGCGTGTTACTACGGCGGTGTCTTTCTCGTCTTTGGTTGCCGGAAATGCGATCGTCACGGAAGGGGATGCATCTGGAACGGCGAGTGCAATGGGAATGGTGTCGTCGTCGACATTGCAAGAGGTGAGAAGGTGATCCTTTTCGTCATCTTCCATGTTGTCGTTTTCATAGTCCGACTCGTCGGTGTTAATGTCATGGCTTTCTTCTTCTGATGATGATGATGAGGAGGAGGAAGATGAAGAGGATAGGAGCCAAGAAACCAACGGCGAAAGCATGGTTGAGGAGAGAAGATACTTCCTTTTTTCCGCATATTAGACTATGTTTGGTCTTGGATGGTGCTTGTGCATTTACTATCAATAGAATAGAATAAAAGAGAAAAAGATTACTCTCACTTTCATTCTAACCAATGAAATTTAAAACATGAATATGGTTAGGCAGCACTTACGGTGGCTAAATTTTTGAACATAATAATATTTTAAAAATTAGTCTCACTATCATTATTTATTTTTACGAAAAATGGGGTTTAAAACCCCAAAACAACCGGACAATTGCAAATTAACCCTTATTTCTTTATCCTCAAGAAGCACTGAGTGGATAGAAAAAGGGGCAAAATTTTAAAACACAAAATTACAACTTAAAAAACTACTATTCTTAGCTAACCCCATCAATAACTATATAATTGTCTCTAGGAATGTTGGTCCACTTAACAAGAGCCTCTTCATCAATACTTCCTCTAATTATAACCAAAGAGTACATTCCAAGATGAACAGATCCAAAAAGTTGGAATATTTTGAACTATAGGTTTATTGATTGTGATTATCCATGGATTGAATGAGGAGATTGACTGAATCATTGAGAGGGAAATCGAAAGAAAGATGAGTGAAGAAAAAGGGAATTCTTCATTACTGTTATGATTCAGTTGGTTACAAGATAATTCTGATTTTGACATATACTGCATATATAAGCTAGTCAAAATACAATCGATAAGAGTTAAGCTAGCCTACCTATCATCTAACTATTGTTAGTTAAATAAACTATTAAGCTAACTAAACATCTAACAATTAAAACTGTTTTACAAACTAACTCACGATCCATCCAACTAGCTAGTTCTAGATAAGTTGATACTTCCCCTCAAGTTGGACAGTAGACGTTCTTCATTCCAAACTTGCACAAGAGTTGAGAGAATTGGCTCTTGGGCAAAGCCTTTGTCAGCAGGTCTGCTAATTGCTGCTATGATCTTACATGGACAAGCTTGAGGAATCCATTCTGTACATTTTCTCTTATAAAATGGAAATCTATGTCTATATATTTCAATCTCTCAGGTGTAGTAGAGTTCTCAGTTAGTTGTATTGCTGATTTGCTGTCACAAAACATCAAAGTTGATGTAATTTTGATCGGGAAATGCATACCTGAAGCTGAAAAAGTGAGGGAAATGAAGTTTGGGTGTGCACGGTTAATATATTTTGTCCAGACAATAATTAATAGTATCAGTGGTGAAAATTCAAGAGACACCTTTGAAAAAAATAAAAAAGTACATGAAGTTGCAACTTCATGAAAATATGGATAATTAATATTCACTATGTCACAAACATGATTGGAGGGTACTTTTCATTCTTATAAATAGGGACTCTTATGAAGTGTTGAAACGTCTCAATCCAAGAGTAAAAGCAAAGAGCAAATGTATGTGTGTATGATCACTTTGTGTGAAAGAGTCTTGTGTTGTGTTATTATATTTATAATAACTCTTAGAGTGAGAGTATTTTAGAATGATACACAATTTGGGTTGATTTATAAACTTTCTTGAGACAGTGAATATAATTATTGAGGTGTGTTTGAGGACGTAACAAAAGATGTTGAATCAAGTAAATACTTGTATACATTCTTATTTCTTTCTTTGTATGTGTTTTCTCATCTAAAAGATGATGGTGTATTTGGTTTTACTTTTTGACCAATTGAAATATATGATGATTCTTAGTGAAATAATGAGCCAACAAGTCCATGTTCTCCAAGTTCAATGAACAAATTATTTTACTAAAAAAGTAATACAGTATTAAAATTCAACAGTTGAACCAAAAAAAAAGTTCAACAGATTTAACTAGGAACCAAATTTTTGGGTGATGATGTAAAGACTAATTAGTAATTACCCTTACAATTTTCCTAAAAGGAAATTTAGGGAAAAGCAAATTGAGAGAATTAAAACAAATCCGTATATTTAATTAACCTAATAATGACGAAGTCTCATCTACTTAACCGATAAACAAACATCACGGGGTCCAAGTTGCTTGGTCACACACACTACCTAAACCAAAGCACCCTCAACATTCTCATTCTCATTCTCTTTCCCACAGAACCAAGTGTAGTAGTGTGACCCCATTTCCAACAACTAAACAAATCAAACCCCGTAATCGTGAGCATTGGCCACGCTCTTGGCCTAACCAATTTTCCCATTCCTCTCCTTCATGGAATCCTTTCAAAACGACACCGTTTTCCTCGAAGACGACGATGAACCGCAAGAATTCCAACACGATGAGGAAGAACACGACGACGACGATGATAACCGACCTTCTACCACCACCGCCTCCTTCGTCGTCGCCATGCCCGTTCCCGTTTCCGTCGTGTCAAACACGTCATCAGCGAGAGCGGTAACCGTTGCCACCGCCTCCCCGGAGCCAAAACAGGAGCAATTCGAAGAGAAGAAAGTGTTGGACGATTCCCGGAGACTTTTCCAACGTCTATGGACGGACGAAGACGAGATCGAGCTCTTGCAAGGGTTCCTAGACTACACAGCGAAGCGAGGATCTTCTCATCACAACGACACTGCCCTGTTCTACGATCAAATCAAATCGAAGCTTCAACTCGATTGCAACAAGAACCAGCTCGTCGAGAAGCTTCGGAGATTGAAGAAAAAGTACCGCAACGCTCTCACCAAAATTGCCTCCGGCAAGGAATTCTCCTTTAAAAGTCCTCACGATCAAGCTACCTTCGAAATCTCACGCAAGATCTGGGGCAATTCGGCTCCAATTGGCGGTTCCGTCGAAGACGACGATGAAATCAATCTTAACCCTAATTCAGCTCATACGACGCCGTTGAAGAACGACGCGATCATTGAGAAGAAAACTCCGCCGTCGCGGAAACGGTCTCGGATAGAAACAGAGGAAAAGCGCGAGTTGAATGATTCTTCACCGCTTAAAAATAATAACAATGATAATAATAATTATTATTATAATACTACTAACGGTGGTGATAACTGTAACGGTAAGAATAGCGTACAGAGTTTGATTGAAGAAACTGTGAGGAGTTGTTTATCGCCTGTGTTGAAGGAGTTGGCGAGTAATGCTATGGGAAGCTGCCGTTCTGGTTTTGGTGGAAGAGGATTCGAGTTAAATACTATGCCATTGAGATTTTTGAATTTGGGGAATGGGGAAACGTTGGTGGATGAGAAGTGGAGGAAGCAACAGATTTTGGAGCTGGAAGTGTATTCAAAGCGTTTGGAATTGGTGCAGGATGAGATCAAGGTTGCTCTGGAGGAGTTGCAATCAGCTGGAGCTGGAGGAGTTGATAAAGTTTAATAAAATGTTCTAACTTTGGGTTAGTTTGATGTAGAATTTTCTGTTTCCATTGAAATTGTAATGTTTGCAGTAGAAATGATGCCTCATGTAGTTATTAATTTCGACCGTCCCCAATCTCATTTTTTTGGTCAAGATAGCCGAAAGTATTTAAATTTGTTTGATGAAGGTGCAATGTGAAATTCTTTTGAGAAGGTTTGATCTTTAAATTAATGGTGAGATTCAATACTAAGGAAGGAATACTCTCATGTTTGCTAGAATTTTGAAAAAAATTACTTTTGGACATGAAGATTTTTAAGAGTAAAATAACTTCTAATAATTTTTATCATTCTCATGGATTTATTTTTAGGGAAAAAAATTCTCATATATATGTGAATAAAACCTATAAATAACTACTTATATAACCACTTTTAGAATAGTTCTTAGGAATGTTATTAAGTGTGGAAACGTGACTAAAAAAATTGAGTCAATAACATTCTTTTAAAAACCAAAATGTACATACCAAAAGTTAGAATTATTAGGTTTGAATCGGTCATCAACTCAATAAAGGGTCATTGGTGAGACCAATGAGTCACTAAATGAACTGCGTGACTCAATTAGTTATAATATATCAAAAAATTCATGATATGTATCAATTTCATACTTGAAAAACTATAAAAAATCCTTACCATACCTTAAGCACACGCAACAGAGAAAATGTGTTGTTTTTAAACGTTTTTACGTAAATACCCTCCCAATAGGCAAAACAACGACATTTGTAGTAGAAGAAAATGCTAAAATTGCCAAGCAGAACCGATATGATCTCAGGTAACTGGCTTGACCACAAAATTGGTCAGGTCATACTAAGTCATTGACATGTCCGATCCACCTACATGCTCGAATCAACAATACCATCAATTCCAAGTCGAACAAGTCAGATCAACAAGTCGAGTTTAATAACACTCAAACCTACTACTAACATGTTTTTAACGTTAATTATATTTCAAAAAAGAACACAATTTTTCTGAAATAAATTCTATAACAATACCGAACTGGCCCGAATCCCGTCCAAAATACACAATATAGGGGAAATGTGCCAGACATGATCTTTTTCTGTATTTTTTTTCTTAAATACCTAGAATACAGTTGGAGCCATGCAAGGCACGACAATCACAGACAAATTTACAACATTCCCCACTACACAAATCAAATTCTATTCTCATCATGTATGTACAAGTTAATTGTAAAGCAGAGTTACAAAGCCCAACGGACTTTACATTCCATGCCACAAACCAAACGCAACTTGCGCTGATTCCCAACCTGCGAATTGTGTACAAGTTTACAACACAGTTTGATGTTCTCCACCGACCTACACCAGTTCTATGTAATCCAAGAAAAAATGCAAATCTTATAGTTCTCGCACCTTTCCAAAGCCTGGGTAACTATCATTGAGCTACAGTGTCAAATCAAGGCAAATCAGAGCAGCACCTCCACTGCATTATATTTATCATAAAAAACTTCAGAAACCAATGCTCTGTCAAATACATTGGGGTACCAGAATGCTGATCGATTGTGGAACTAGGGATGGCCATAAAGACAGTAGCTCCAATTTGAGGAACGGGCGGGGAGAAGCAAAGGCACCTCAAACACAAGGCAAATAAAACCCACGACCATTACTATTGATTCCCATTTTCTGGAGTATCATGGGGCAAGCGTGTTTTAACTTGATAAACCTTCTTCGTCTTTTTATCATGGGATACTGCCCCCGACGCAGCTTCTTGACGCCTCATATACATTTCATTTCTAGGTGGTGCTTTGCTAATCCACTTTGGAGGGGTTATTGGAGGACCCATGTGCTGCACAAATCGGGGTTCTAAATTGGTAGTTATTCCAGAATTTGGCACCCTAAATGACCTGGGTCTCACTCCTTCCTCCATTGTTAAAGCAGAAAACCCGGTATTCACATTTTGGAACTGTTCTTGACGCCATGACCTATCTTGCATTCTAAAATTCTGTCTGTGAATCTGCTCACCACTAGATGAGGATGGATATCTAGGTCTAGTCATTGTGACATGGTGATTGTATTCGACATGATAACCATTTCTGTTGTCACCATAATATTTCCCATATCCAGAGGGACCAGCTGATTGGGGCCTGTTCATTGTACGGTGAACTGGAGGTTGCTCCCATGATCCATTATTATTCAATTTAATGTTAAGGGTGTTCTTGACAAGACGATGAGCAGCTTCTCCTAGTTGAGATCCAGCTATTGCTCCAGGTACTAATGGCCTAGCAGATGTCACAAACAAAAAAGTAAGGGTATGTTTCATTCAACTAGAAATGCACATGCTCAACTTCAAAAGCCATTAAGAACTTATACAACCTTCTTGATTTCATTTTTCAGGATTTTTCACAAATAAATTACTTGAAAAAATACTGTTCATTACTTATCAATTTTGCCAACATATTGCAAGTTATGTTGGTCTATTATTATAGTGAACATTAAACTCAACCATTGGTTATGGCTTAGTTAGAAAATTTTGAGATTGGATCCCAGCCAGCAACAAACGAAAATTATAATGCAGCAATCTAACATCCTCATAGGACTATTCTCACCTCTCTCTAGCTTGCTGTCCCCGACCAACATTGTCTTCATGCCATAGCACAGGCAAAGGCTTGATATCGGTGGCTTTTATTATCTGAAAACAACAATGTCAAAGAAGTGTGGTCTATATAATATAACTGATCCACGAAGGAAATATAAACATTATTTTTTTTAGCAAAACATAGTAGTAGGTTAAAATTTAGATAATTCCATCCATGCCAACTATATGAGCCTAGTCATTTTCGCAAGAATCAGGTTCTTGATGTAAATGAATAAATTAACAGTCATAGAGCTCCATGCAATGGATGGACCAATTAATCTTATCAATCATAGGGCTCTATCCACCGGATGAACCAATTAATCTCAAGTCAGGTGCTAAGTGTGGTGGTCAGCATACACATACCTTTTGGGTATCAATACACCATCTGGAGGCTTAGGAATGTGTTTATGTCTACTAGGATTAAGATATGTAATATTTCTGAAATTCAAAAACATTCAACATGAGTTCTCCACCAAAGATTTTAAAATACTATTAAAAATACTAGGTGAGTGTAGAAGACAACTTACAAGACTTGATTACACTCAATATCTTGCAATCCATCAATCGGAGACGATACAATAGAGTTGAAAATATTTCTCTCACTTAACCAAAGATATCCATTCATCCCACCACTGCTAACAAGTAACAAAGATAACAAAACAAACATATGAGCCTCTTAAGTAGCTATAGAAATTCATGAACGATGAGTGATGACCATTAACATATTTACCAACCTAGCATTTGTGTCAATTGGAAAGACAGATCTTTCATGCATGGGTAGTTGACCATAAACTTTGTAATACAATAAAATATGTGGAGCCAGATTATGTGCACGGTTGACATATAGCAAATCAAGCATCACACTATTCCGAAGCTGTTCTTCCTCCTGCATATAACAAAACAGAAATTGAGCACTAAAGACCACTAAGAACTAGTTGCTTTGACGACAACATAGAAAAAAAGTTGCTTTGATGAATTCTTTAGCAGTTGAACAACTCTTCAATGTATCTCACAGTTATGAGTTACGTACCCATTTAATTTATTGAAGAATAAAAAAGAGCTAAAGCAAAAAGCTTCTGGCAATTGGTCGCAAACATACAAGAGAGCATTATTTATACTATTACTAAACAAATCTATCTATTCCAAAATATCGATTTTAAAATGGCTACAGCTAATCAACATTCAATAATTCCTATTTCAAGAGTTGCAGCTGCATTCCTCCTGCCAGGTTCTGGGCACACGTTAATGCAACTCTTACCATATTTAGACAGTTATTGTAACAAAAATAAATAATCTCTGGAGAAAAAAGCAACTCTGTTTCGTCTGTATTATTAAGTTCTACATAATCCTAGACATTAAAATGTTCCTGGTCACCTCAAGAATTGGACAATTGTTATAACCCCTTCACATAAATAACAGAACAAAAACTTGCCGTTAATGTCTCTTCAAGCTTCCTTGTGGCAGCAAGCAATTTCTTCTCATCAATAAATGGCAATTTGGCAACACCCTGAAAAGAATCCCCAAAAGTAGTTTAAAAGATCAACCTCAATTTCCAGTTCATTCTAAAACAGTTTGAATGCCTAAATGCATTATAATACCTGCCATGCAAATCGTTTTCCATTCATATCAATCTCAAAATCTGTCAAAAAGATATCCATGTAATACCAGAAATATATATATATATATATATATATATATATATATATATATATATATATGAAATACATAGCAAAAAACAAAGCTCGCTTGAGACAAGAGATCTCACCAGCAGGGTAGAAGTGAAAAATAGGTGATGAAGGATCAGTCATCAAATCCCTATATTTTTCAGGCAGAGCACTTGAACTGTAACAAAAAATTAACAAGTATTAGCACAGAAAGCAAAGTATTATAGATCTAATGACAGGGGAGGAGAAGAACCTTGCAGCAGGTAGGACACCCATGAGCTGATCAAATGGTTTAAATGGCTCTCCGCGAAAAAAATTTATTTCTAGGTTAGGTAGATCTTTAAGATCAGAAGCAAAAGGAGCATAATGATATGGGTAGTACCTGAAGAAAGAAAAGAAATCAACAGAGAGCGAATTGGACAATTATAATGAATGGTAATTCAATGAAATGAAAGAGACACTCCTAGCAATTCAATCAATTATCTAAACACAACTCCGAGAGTAAAGACTATATCCCAGTCATCAAAGCAATTCAGCCTAGGTACAAAGACATTACTTATCATGTCGCACACAATCATCGAAAAAGAATATGGAACCCATTATTTTTCCCCAATATGCCATCTTTTGAGTGAAGCATTATAATATTCAGATCACCTCAATACATGCGCCCATTCATTACCCTGGGATATCTTTAAGCAAAGAAATAATCATAAAGACAAATAAACATTCAAACAAGCAGCATTCTAGCCCTACAACAGGTTCAAACTTCATATAGCTGGACTTGATCTTCTAACAGATCGACAGTGGCATAACTTCATGGTCTCTGAGTACGAGTTAGAGCTGTCCACCAAAACTTGTCCGCTTTTACCAACAGTTTAACATGCATGTAAACATACAAACTTACCAAGTGTATAATGAAAAAAAGCAGGAATTGATATGCAAATATAACCTATAACCCATGACTAATAAATAAAAAATTTATAACTAACCAGTTCCAAGAGCATACACCATTATAATAATACCGGCATACCCAACAAAGGCCTTCCACATACTTCAAGACCTACAAGGGCAACAAGGAAAATGATCTGTATTTTGATGCAATATATATTTTGCCAATAGCAACCAATTAATGAGGATGATAATTGTCAGAAGAAAGATAAATATTCAAAATCAACAAGTCCATCCATCAATAATAAGAACTTGCGTGAAGCGTACTCTGAACCCAATATTGGATTTTCTGAAATATTTATCCACGAAAAAGTTGCTAATAGGTGGAAGATTGAATTTGATTTACACCAGTATCAACAGATCCAACCCATTAGATGACAACATGTTGGCATGAGCAGACTCCCTTTCCTCCTTTGGAACACAGGCAGGGTGATAACAATATTTCCAAACCCCCTAGTAACATGCATCACCATCAAAGATACCAGTTTAAAACAAAAAGGAAAAACCTCAAGCCTGTATGCTTTCCATTTTAATAGAATAATTGAGAAAAAAAGTGGAGGAAATTAAACATACACACATTTCATGATTCAGCAACCCTAAAGGCTTAGGCTGTTGGATGAATACACAAAAACTATTTGTATATTATATGTCCAACACAACTCATGCAATAGCTCTTTGGACTGGAAGTTGGACAATGTACAAAACTCGCTTTCTTGTACTAAATTTAACCTTTTATATTAAGATTGGGGCGGCAAGGATCGGACTCTAGAGACTGGCTATTCCAAAAGCTTTAGTTATAGGTGAAAATATATGATTTCTCAATGGATCTTATATCTATACACTCTAACAATATATATATATATATATATATATATATATATATATATATATATATATATATATATATATATATATAAGCATATAATGTGAACCAATAACAGAAAAAAATTCCAACAAATTTGATTAGTCTTGGTAAGAAAAATTGGTATAACTTACTATGTCTTTCCTGATTTTATCAATCTCCTCAAGATTCGACACACCAAACTTTTCAACATAATACCTTTCCTTGTATCCAGGCTCCCTAACTTGACCTGACAAAATAAAAAAGAAATTAATTCATTGTGAATCTTTTTCAGAATGCAGAAAATATTCTGGCGATATATCATTATATCTTAATATGGAACCTTATCCAGAAGTGACGCCCGTGGCTCTTTAGACATTACTCCTCTTGCCCTAGCTTTCATCTCTTCATTATTTTCTGCCACCTGTAAATATAATCACAAGAACTACATATCAGGAAGCAACTTATGAAAGCATATTAAAGAAATAAATAACCCATGCATGTCAGTTCAAAAATTAATTAGAACACATAATACCTGCTGAATTCGAACTCGTTTTTGAAAGATTTGATCTTCATGAACAGCAGCAGACTGGATAAAATGTTCCACTCTATGTAAGAGAACCTGGGAGGTATAAAGATATTCACAATGCAACTCTTTAAAAAATAACAAATTCCAAATTATTGATGATTTAAGATAATATCCATTCCAAAGCACAAAACAAGCAATTGAAGAAGTGAAGAGATAATTGCTAGAGAAGACTGTACAAGAACATGTCATAACCTAATAACATATTGAAAAACAAAAAGATGAACACAACTTAGTTGGATTAAAAAGAAAATGAAATTTACCTCGCCTGCATCAGTAAGATAGCCACCCATGGTAGTAAATTCCATTCTATATATATGCATTAATAAATTTATAGCTCCCTGAAATAGTAGAAAGCCTATTTAAGAGAACAGCATTGACAATCAGGTAGAAACACAGATGTGCAAAGGAATAGAAAGGCATAATCAAAGCATGTTAAGATCCCACATAACATGCATAGTAACCAGAAGCAGATGAGAATGCCATATTCTGTTATGAGTACAGGTTAGTGCCACACGGTGGCTACCAGATGCTTACCTCCCTGATCTCTAATGTCGGCATATGTGGAAGAAAGTCATTGCCAACGAAGAAGCAGAGAAATACAAAATCATCCACTACGCGTTCAAAGTCAATCTCAAAAGGAGGGTTGGGAATCTCTAACTCATATTGCAAATATTCACGCAGCACCCAGATGTTAAAAAACTGTGAACACTGAATTAGTATACAATTTACCAAAAAAAAGGTAAAATAAAGATTCAGATCAACATGCTGAATTTTGGTCGTCCAACCTGATATTTCTTCTTGTGAATTGGGGTGTCATCAGCAGGATTCAAGTCCTCTTCTGGCTTACCATGACAATCAGCTGCATAATGGCCAATTTGGCCACACAAAAAACACTTTTGTTGTTGCCCAGGCAAAGTAATTACCTGTCCATCAGGTAATTAATCATTTGATAATATCCAATGAATCAGTGAGCAAACAATATCATCAGGACAAATCACACATTGGAAACACTAACCTCCCTCAATATTGAGAAGTGAACCTCATGTGTAGCTAAGGAGAGCATAATCAAATCAGCATCCTGGTTTAAAGATCATATAATACCATGCAAAAATCAAGGAAGGGATAGAGACACCAAAAACAGATAGTGAAAATTCAAAATACGAGAAAACTCACCAATCCATACAAACAGTGTCGAGTATTCGGATCAAAACCAGGAAGGTTACGCTGTAACCGGATATATTCCATTATTTTGTGTTCTCCCTCACCAGGCACATTCGAATCAGAAAGTATAACCTTCAAACAATTAATCACCCAATGCAGCCCGATAAATATATATTTAGAGACAAGCATCCTGAAAACCAGATGTATATAGGAAAACAAAATGGATGGGATTACTCCACAAGATAGGAATCATCCAATCTTGAAGGGATCAAGCGGCATAAAGAATTAATGGGATAATACTGAAGGTGTCAATCTTGAAGGTGTCATCACACCTTTATATTTTGCCAGGCATGGTTGACGTTTAATCTAGTATGTACATAATACTGAAGAGCCACTGACAGAGATGCCATAAATTGTGTTCCAGGGGTAATAACATTTGAGTCTGAAGTCTCAGGTTTGTCTTTAGAAGACAAAAGATTTCCCTCACCCTCAAATTCTTCCCTCAGCCTTTCCTCTTCAGCTTCCTATAATGTTTACACAAAACAAAAGCCTAGCAACTTAAACATCATAAAAAGAAGTAGGAGACCCTTGAAAGCATAAGCATGTTAATATTCTTACAGCCTCAGCTGCATCTTTTGCAGCTCGGAAGCGCCGAGAACGTTGCTGATTCATTTTGGCTCTTGGCGCACAGCCATCTGCAAATTTTGAAGAAACCGGAAACAAAAGCTGACGGGCCAACAAAAGTACAAATGAAAATAAATGCATGAATGAGAAAGTGGTTTAAAGGAAAAACGAAGCAATGAATTATCAGTTTGAAAATTATTTACTATAAAACTAGACTCTCAACTTTGCAGACGTACAGAAAGATTGTAGCTCTTATTGTTCATTAAAAACCTACGAGTCTCTTTGTGTTGCACCAAATTTTGAGTGTTCAAAACCACATAGGAGTGGGTCCAGTTTTTATCATAGTAAAAAAAAGAGGAGAAATAAGAAAAAACCATACCAATTGCAAGGTAGAGAAGCTTCCTCGGACGAACCAATGAAAAGAGATGGTCAATGTAATCAAATACTGATATGAACACTTCGTCATAGGTAGCAGGTCCTGCCTGCATTTTAAAAAAATTATCGATCATAGCCTCATATGAATGTAAGTACACCAAAATTACTTTGCACAGCAAAAACTCCAACTAAATCAATTCCTCAACAACCATGGGACGGAACATTTTACACTAGATCACACTGTAAAATACCTAAATTGAAGTGAATTAACAAAAAATCGTGGCAGAACTTCAAACGATGAGTTGAAACTGTGAAACATAAAGTCTTGAAACTTCTTTGTTCCAATCAAGTTCAGAATGATGAGGGGAAATGCTCGATATCTTTACAACTGAAATTACGAAAAGTGAAGTGAAGCGTGGAAGTTACATACCTTGCCCTCAGGGTGAAAACAAGGATGAATGATTCCGTTCATGTCCAGGTACAAATTGTCGAACTCCATGCCATTTGGATTAGGTTTAGAGGGATCAATAGGCAACGGAACGCCGTCGTCGCCGACGGTGGGTACTTCCTCGACTACATCGGTGATCGAGAGCGGGTAGCGGTCGGCGAGCCACCGGTAAAACGCTGGCACTCCCATGGCTTAAGATGAAAAGTGTGTTTGGAAAGGGACTTGTCCGATGGACGAAAATTCCCTTCTAGTGTCGTTTGCTTCCTTCAGTTTGGCTTCTATAGTTCTACGATTCAATCACACACGTCACTCACTACATGAATTACATCAAATCAAAAAAAATTATCTAGTTTGGTCTTGCAAAAAAAAAAAATTATCTACTTTAGTTCCTCCATAAACGAAGCGTGTCTAGTTAATCTAAAGTTAGTTTAATGTTAACGGGTTTGAGTTTAAGTGTGATGTGGATACCTACGTGGATTTAGGGCTTTAATTAGCTTCATCTTCCTTAAGCAATGCTTCTTCAAGTGTTACCTCAAGGCAAGACTAACTCCCAGTATGTGGTGGTGGAGAACCCATGCGTTTATGGATCTCTAACACGGATGAAAACTCAATAAGGAGATTATGTAAATGTGTTCATTGGGGGGCAAGTAAGCTATTTTCTTTTAATTATTTACTTCCCTTTAATTGTTTTTATTTTGGTTAGTGCATATGGATTTAAATCAATTGTATTTGATTTTATGTAGAGGTGAACCAGCTGCATGTTTTTTATATGGGATGATCAAGCCGATGTTAAGAGAGTGACTATGGTAACAACTTCACAAACAATGCAAGAAATCCCTAAGGTGGTAGAGTCGCCAATAGTAATATGCCAATGCAAATATGGTGACATTTTAAAGGAATTGGATTCAAAGAAAATTCCAAATTAAAGTTCAAGTTGTCAACTGGGAGAAAGAGGATGAAGTGGATTCAAAGTTTGTTAATGTTAATGATAAAAAAAATGACTTAGTTGTCTATTATTGTAATAGGGTTAGAAATGTGATAAACAAATGTAATATGAATTGGATTGGTCTAAGACATTTGTTATTGGCCAACCATTTGTTTTCTATGTAACCTTAAGTTAATCATCAATGAAGTGATTTAAGTTTTCATTAATCTATTAAGTTTTTAACTCTATTGCGCACAAATTATGGGTTGATGGGCTAGTTCACAGGCACTGGGTGCATGGGACCAGTTTACGAGGATGGGTCGCATGGACCTGTGCACTGGGCGCATGTCGCTAGTGCACAGGGACATGGATTGGGTGCATGGGACAGGGAACATGGCAATATTAACTGGGATTTGAGTTTGATACTAGGCGCCTGGGACTAGGACGCATAGGATAGGGAGCCTATTATGAATCAACATTGAAACCTAAAATGAATTCATTGATATGAATAAACGCATCACCAACAAATCAACATATAAAACATGTTATCAACTCATTAATTGGATCAACAAATAAATACACACTATACATTACTAAGTACATGTTACCAAGTTGGACCAGGTCATGTTACCACTTCCTAAGTTAATTAATCCCTATCTACAATACTTCCTAAGTACCAAAATACATTGCTCGTAAATAGTTTTCATTCACTTATGTCAATTCCCAGTTGTCATTATTTTCTTCATCCTCCTCAACTATTAGATGTGCATTTGGGTCACTATCAAGACAAGCATAACCTGATTCACATCTAAACTATAAACCTGAATTAGGTTATGTTTGTCTTGACAGTGCTTCAAGACAAACTTAAGGTAGTACAAACTTCCTGACCAGGTTATGCATTTGGGTCACTGTCAATGAGGCTGAACATGAATCCTTCAACAAGTACTCGTTCTTGAGCAGATGGATGTTTTTCTTCAACAGGTTCAGCCTCATTGACATATTCTGTTAGAGTTACAGCAGGTGCATGTGCAACCTCTCTTAAGCAAGTGCAGATCCAGGTGCAAGTACTTGATTAACAAGTTTAGTTGCAATTGTAGGTATGTAATCTTGCACAACATATTTACGGTAGAGACTTTATTTGGTTTTCTCTGCAACAAAAGTAGTAATATTTAAAACAGCAAAAACATTATAAATGAAAATGTTATTGATAAAAAATTCTCTCTCTCTCTCTCTCTCTCTCTCTCTCTCTCTCTCTCTCTCTCTCTCTCTCTCTCTCTCTCTCTCTCTCTCTCTCTCTCTCTCTCTCTCTCTCTCTCTCTCTCTCTCTCTCTCTCTCTCTCTCTCTCTATATATATATATATATATATATATATATATATATACACACATATATGATTACCTTTCTGAGTTGTGCATTTGGATCTATCTTTGTGCTTTTGCATCCGCTTCAAGAATCCAATTCTTCACAGACTTACCTTCATGGTGAAACACAACCGTTTAAGTACAAACAAAATGGTACACATTAGATTGAGGGATAAGATGGACATTTCAACATAAATATTGGACCCAACCCAAAATGGACATTAAACAATCACAACTAGTGGTCAACATTCAAACGCAGTAAAGAATCTTTGGACCACTCAACACTACACCTAACACATTCAATATTCGTCCTTAACCCACATGGCGGGCCTCTTATCCAAAACATTTGAACATGCAAGACAACAAATACAGAAAACCATGTGCAAGCCTACAATGTTTCAAAAAAGAGTCGTTGCGTTGAAACTCACTGTACCCTTCTATGTCTTCGTCTCTCTTCCTTCTTCGTACCTACATTTTTTGTCACGATCTCCCTTCTTGGTGCCCTTTTTCTTCGTCGCGGTCTCCCTTCGTATTTCCAATTTGGGATTTTAGTTTTCTGAAACCCTAGAGTTGTGAGGACCAAAGTGAATTGCAAATGTGAAAAAATGCCACGTCACAGTAAAAAATGACACATGTATATGCCACATCACTCATGTAACTGCCACGTCACACTTAAACTAACATTGTCACGTCACACTTAAACTAACATTGTTAACATTAAACTAATAGTAGGTACCGAATTGGATATGTTTGGTTTTTGTAGGGATTAAACTTTTTTTTGTAGGGACCAAATTGGATCAAAGTGATATTTGCAATGACCTAACATCTATTTAAGCCCAAATATTAATTATGGATGAATTCGTTTTGTAAATTTAAAATTTACATAAGTGAGTTTAGTGTAAACTTGAAATAACCCGATCGAGTCTAAAGCTAAAATAATCCAAAATTTATAGAAAAATGTAAATTTATAACCCGAATCTAAAATATATGATATTTGCCTGTAAAAAATGTTTGAGAGACTAAAACTGAAATAGCCCAAATTTTATAGTACCAACAACGCTCAAAGCTTATCAATATAGTTACCATTTTTAAACTTTTGTAATATATATATATATATATATATATATATATATATATATATATATATATATATATATATATATATATATATATATATATATATATATATATATATATATATATATATAATTTGATGGCTACTTGTCTACACCAAAAAATAGTTGGTTAGGTCCGCTCGACTAAAGGGAAAATATTTGCTCATCAGCTAAATCCTACTCAACTGAGTTCGTATCAACTGAGCTAAGCTAGTTGAGGACTGTCGATTGACTCTCAGTCGACAAAATACAAAATTATCCACTTAAGGTTTAATTGACTAAATATGATCACACTGTTAAGATACACAGCTGAAGTGTCTGACTGGCTAACCTATAATCTGCTAACCAATGGCTGCCTTCCGATCAAACAAATTACAAAATTAGTCGGTTAAGATCCAATTGACCAAATGTGACTACAAAACTAAGATAAGTAGCTGAGGTGCATCATATGCCAATGTAAGATCTGTTGAGGCACAATCGACTAAATGTGACTGCTAAGTCTATACGAGCTTGGAGTCTGTTATTTGGCCTTAAGGACTCGCATAATTGTTTATTAAATGCTCAAATTATTATTATAATTAATGAAAAGAAATATCATGAAAATGACCATGGACATGCAAGAAAGCTTATTTCCATAGAAATAAGACCACAGACGACGTGAATAGCCGCTATGGCAACCAACTTGTCACCCGACTTGGTGTTTTTTGGGCTATAACTTAGCCAAATGCCCGGTTACCTATATTTTTGTTGTTATCCATGACCTTATATGATGTAATATGTTAAGTAGTGAATTAAGAACGTGACAAGTAAGATTAATGTAAGTTTCTTATGTAGTTTTTGTCTATAAATACCTCTTGCTTAGATTATTTTTGACACACTTATTCAATCAAACACAAGTCTTGACTTATTTAAATTTTTTATTGCTTTTATCATTTATTTTCATGTAAACTTAGTTTAGCAGTTCAATCTTCTACACTAGACGCTTTCTAAAGTAGTCTAAAAACCCACAACTGAGTAATTGTGTCTCTTTCTCAACGTAATCGCTTGATCAACAAATGAATCACTATTAAGAATGCGAGTTAGTCAAAATAACACTTAGTCTATTTAATAAACACCTAATTAATAAGACAAACAAATAATCAGCTGATGTGCCAATTAAACGGCCAATCGACTAAGTACCAAATTCGCAAGACAACACTACTAAAAACCAATATTTACAAGAAATATAATAACAAAATTAGTTTGTTTGACCAGGGTAGAAATATAATAATAAAATGTGCTTTTACAAGAAAAAGAAAAAAACCTTATTATTTTTGTTCTTAGCATCTACAGTATCAGAATGGATTAAATAATGGGAGAAGATGAGCATTGAAGTTGGTGAACCCTTACGATACTATCACGAACCCAATGAGTAATGAACAAGGAGCAAAAAGTTGGGAAAATTCAATACCAAAGTCCAAAGTACACAACAATTCTTTTTTCCAAGTGGCATCGTCACGTCTCCTTCTTATATAAGTACAACTCAACTCAAAGACTCAGTCTCTGTTTTCAAGCTATCGTCTCTTACCCAAATTTCTTGGAGAACCTGGTGAGTCTTTCAGTGAGCAAACATCACCATTTTCCCTTGATTTACGAGCATTTCTTGTTATAGAAATTTCACATACCTTTTCCCTAGATCAGTTCATCAACTTTGAGTCTTTGATTATTTTTTTCAACATCTAAGTTTAATAGTCTGTACATAAATACAATTTCCAGTTTTGTCAACTAGTAATATTCTTTTAGGATACAATTATTTTAACCGTTTTATTATAGATGTCAGTATTATGGACGTCAAATAATTTATCTATTATCTTTGTAATTAGCTTAATTTCTGTTTTACAGTTTGTTGATACTATATGCTGTTAGATAGTTAGCTCTGAATAGTTAGAGTTAGTTTAGCTCCTAACAAACTCATCCCTCTTGTATATAAGGTACTGTTCACTGTTAAACAGTTCAGTTGAGTTGTGAGAATCTATTTCTTGAAACACCATGAGTTCGTTTCAATTCTCTGGAGTTAACACGTTTTAGTTCTCCGTGATAATTCTCTGGACCGGAGTTAACACTAGCTTGATATCTTTTTGTTATTTACATAAGAGTTAAATAAATTCAATAACACGCTTTCTTAATGGTAAGTCAACTTAACCAATCAAAATCCTAGTGATAATTTAATTTGTTAGGAATCTTATCTATCTAGTTCTGATTTTGCAGAGAATTGAACTGCTGAAAATGGCAGAAGAGAAGCCAACCATTGCAAAAGATGTTACTGAAGTGAGTTGTATTCAACACCATCCATTTTTAATGGTTAATGAAACTTTCTTAATTGAGGTATATATGTAAACAAAGTTCTTTTTAATTGAATTGTGCAGTTAATTGGCAAGACTCCATTGGTCTATCTCAACCATGTCGTGGATGGTTGTGTTGCCAAAATTGCTGCAAAGCTAGAAATGTTGGAACCTTGCTCTAGTGTCAAAGATAGGTATACAGAATTATTCTTTCTTTTATTAGAAAGTGCAATAGAAAAGCTATCCTCTAAGATTATCTTGATTTGCTGCTTGAGTGTTGTTTGCATTGTTGATTATGATATCGATTTCAATTGGCTTCTTTTCTTGGACTTAATCATGAGATCAATTTTAATTGGCATTTTGGGGACTGTACTCTTGGTATAGAAATTGCATAACTAAGCAGTCTAAGCTCATGTCTCTATACCATTTTCCTGCAATAAGATCTATTTTAAATGTTTCTCTGCTGATATATAATTATTTCCTTTGATGTAGGATAGGATACAGCATGATAACAGACGCTGAGCAGAAAGGACTCATTACCCCTCACGAAGTTAGTTTTTATTTTCAGTCATCCTTTCCTTCATGATATTTGAGTTCATGATTCCTCTACACTTCACATTGCATTAAAGCTTCCTTCTGCTTGTTAACTATTATGAATCATATTATTCAGTTTTAACTCGAGACTGATATTTTATCGCTCTCAAATTTTAAAATGTTTCTAATTCTATAGATTGGTTCAATGAGATTCTTGGACTTTGATTAGTAAATAGGAGATGAATTCACAAGGTTAACTGCTATTCGTTTTGTAGAGTGTCCTCATTGAGCCTACAAGTGGAAACACAGGCATAGGTTTAGCATTCATGGCTGCTGCTAAGGGTTATAAACTTATCATAACCATGCCTGCTTCAATGAGTCTTGAGAGAAGAACAATTCTTCGCGCTTTTGGAGCTGAGTTAGTTCTCACAGATCCAGCTAGAGGTATGAAAGGAGCTGTTCAGAAAGCTGAAGAGATATTGGCAAAGACTCCTAATGCTTATATTCTTCAGCAGTTTGAAAATCCTGCCAACCCAAAGGTCCACTATGAAACCACTGGACCAGAGATTTGGAAGGGCTCTGGTGAAAAAGTTGATGCCCTTGTTTCTGGTATAGGGACCGGAGGTACGATAACTGGTGTTGGGAAATATCTGAAGGAACAGAACTCTGATATTAAGGTTGGCTTTTGTTTTTCTAACTTTATGTTGCTACTCGATTTAAATGTCTAGATACATTTCTGATGCAAGTTTAATTTTTCTTATTTTCTCCATGTTTAGCTTACACATTTTTCTTTTGTTTTCTCAGCTATATGGTGTTGAACCACTTGAAAGTCCAGTATTGTCTGGAGGAAAAGCTGGTGAGTCTTATTATTTTGTGTATGTTTCATTCATGTCATTAATTGGTCTCTAATTCCCAATTGCATATAGGTGAGCTAACTACAGTTTGAAGAATCTATGTTGGTTACACACGTACTAACTCACAGTTCCCAAATGCATAACTTTTCACTGTTTATTTTATACAATATTTTGCATGGATACACTAAGACTTATCAAATGCCTTCCCCCTTTTATGCATCCCTTGACAAATATATGGTTTTTTTTCCCACGTACAAGGCCCTCATAAGATCCAAGGAATTGGTGCTGGCTTCATCCCTGGTGTTCTAGACGTTGGTTTACTTGATGAAGTTATCCAAGTAAGGCATGATTTTTTTTATAGATCTGTTTGTACCTAAAACAAATATATATTTTATACAATAAACTGATGAACTCATTCAAAAATAAAGATTAGTAAAACTAAATATATCTGTCCTTTTGGTTAGTAAAACTAAGTAGAAAGGAAAAGCGATGATGCAAGCAGATGAGTCTAGTCTGTTGCATCATCTGTTTTTCCTTTCTACTTAGTTTACTATTCATCATTGGAAACAATGGATTTTGAACATGAAGAAGCATGTTTTACTTGTTGAAGATTTGTCAAGTATTTGTATAACCTTTTTTTCAGTTCTACACCCAATCGTCCATAGAAAAATTATAACTTTTACTTTGTCTGTTTTCGTAGATTTCCAGCGAAGAAGCTATAGAAACTGCTAAACTTCTTGCATTGAGAGAAGGTTTGCTGGTAAGTTATCATTTTGTCAGTAGCATCATTTGAGCTGTCTTTCCGTTTGGTGTGTTTTAAGGGAAAGGAAGTAGAGAGAATTTAATGATATTCTTCTATTTCTACGATGACCATGCATTGCAGGTGGGGATATCATCAGGTGCTGCTGCTGCAGCTGCAATTAAGATTGCAAAGAGACCGGAAAATGCTGGAAAACTCGTTGTTGTAAGTTTCTGATCTTTTCATCTAGTATTGGATATTGCTCTATGGCTGTAGATGTAATATCAACCAGATTATGTTGCAAAAAGAAGAAAGATTTTGAGAGAAGTTTCCTGCTAGACTTTGGTTCATCTCTAACCCTGATACCAATTACTGCGGTTTTTCTTGATTGATAATTGTAAGGTTTAGATTGGAAAAATAATATATTTTCTAGATACCAACACGCTCTATGCTAGCAGACTAGCAGTGTAGTCTTATTTTTCTTGAAATGCAGCATAATTTATTTGTTTAAGTTTACGTTTACTCTTGTTGTAGCTTGTAACTTGTAAGTTTATCTAATTTTCTTGAAGTAAACTTTTTTAAACTATGATTGAAAATATTGGATTTTACTGTTTATCCCATTTAATATCATTAGTAGTGTGTTTGTCATATTCCAGCATTAACACGCTCATTGGATATACCTGAACATAGGTGGTTTTCCCAAGCTTTGGAGAGCGTTATCTATCATCTGTGCTCTTTGAATCTGTGAAGCGAGAAGCAGAGAACATGATCTTCGAACACTAAATTGAAGGCAAGCGATGTCTTTGACATAGAGATATCAGACATGTTTTTTACTTACACATTTGAGAAGTAACGTGCTTTTTCCGTTGCTTGTAAATTCAAATTCATTTGTACTTTTAGAAGTGCACGTTAAAAATATTATTGGTGATCAAATAACGAAGCGAAAAATTAAACGCTTAGCAACATTTTCTACAGGTAGTGTCCATCCGTCATTTTCGTTCCTAATTGGAAATGTGGATTAATGTAACAATTGTGTTATTTGAATGAGATGATTCTCTCCATTGACATTATGGTCAAGTGAAACATCAACTATATTGATTAAAAAGTATGAAAGAGAAATTTTAACACATTAAAAAGGGAGAATGGAAATTTGGATTGAGTGTCTTTAGTTATAGGTAATTTTGGTGACTTTAAGTTTATTTTGAAGGGAAAAATATGAGAGAGAAAATTAGATACGATGAGAGATAATAATTGAGGAAAGAGTTAAACACAAATAATTAAACGTATGAGTATCTTTTCCAGTAGAGAGACTGACTAATTATGGAATTTGGATTCTCTACAACATGTCGATGGTGCAGCAAGTTGCAAAGCTGTTAGATTTAGAGGGAGAAAGATTTAACGGTTCTCTAGGTAAGTTTCTCTCTTTCTCTCTCTAGATCTAACGGTTCTGGAACTTGCCGCACCATCTACATGCTTTAGAGGATCAAGATATGACCTTAAAAGGGAAAGGCTCGAGTTGCAGCAAAACTGCACGTTCCTCTATCGCGATGGCCCAAAGCGAAGTGCGAGTGAGCAATAGTATTGACTATTGACTAAATAGTAATTGAGAACCAATTTCACGCACAAGACATGCTATAAACTTGAGGAGCTCAATTTATCTAACTTGGAATCTTGTAGAGTCTTGTTTGCCAATAATTTTTCGTGGACGGACTCAATTTATCTAACTCAAGTGATTCTAAAAGATGCATAGAATTGGTTAGATGAGCACAACCTTGCTCGACCATCTGATGAAAGTCTGATTCCAATTCAGGTTTGCGCTCACCCTTCATAGACACTAGAGACTTTGATTGTTTTTTATTTTTTTCTATAGTTTTTCCACTGTGTATATTATTTATTACTTGACAGAATAAACTTCATAAATTCAATCCAAAAATAAATAAGGCAAAATAGCACCTGAGGTTCCTTAATTTATTTTTCGTTTTCGCTTAGGTCTCTTAACTTTTAAAACTTACGTTTAGGTCCCTTAACTTTTTAAAATGTTTCACTTTAGTCCTATTTAACGTTTTACCACTAACAACGTTAAACAATGTCTGATGTGGTCGTTACAGTGCCTATGTGTCATAATCCATGTCATTTTTAATTATTTATTTACTGCCATGTCATTTTTAATTTAATTTAATTTATTTACGTTTTCCCATTCTCTTCTTCTTCCCAATTTTCTCATCGAATAATAATCCCAATTTGAAACGAAAATGTCAGGTCGCGGGAAAGGAGGCAAGGGTTTGGGAAAGGGAGGAGCGAAGAGGCATCGTAAGAGGCAGGGAAGAACTCTCTATGGATTTGGAGGCTGAGCTTTCTTTCTTATCTGAAGCTTCTTTCATTTTGTAAATTGAACCACTCTGCGTTTTGATTTGCTATGTATCATGATAATTTCTAATCTGTGTGTAATTCAAGGTTACTAAAGTTTCGTTATTATTGAATGGTTTGCACTTCTCCCAATTGCAAAGTAAATGTAGATAATAACCCAGAATGAGACTATAAGATAAGAATAGCGGAACATTGCGAAACACAGCAGAACATTCTAATTAAGAAGAAGAACCATAAATCATAATAGTTCTATTAAGCAAGCTCAGCATAATTATTATTTGATTTTGGATAGAAGATAATGAAGATAAAGAGAAGGAGATGAGAGGAAGAAGAAGAAGAGAAGAGAATGGGAGAAGAGAAGGAGATGAAAGGAAGAAGAAGAAGAAGAAGAGAAGAGTAATGATTAACCCATTTTATTTATTTTTATTTTTATTAAGAATTAAATTAAAAATGACATGGCAGTAAATAAATAATTAAAAATGACATAGATTATGACACATAGGCACTGTAATGGCCACATCGTATTAATCGCTTGTTTAACATGTGTTAAGTTTAAAACGTTAAATAGACTACTACGGTGAAACGTTTTAAAAGTTAAGGGACCTAAACGTAGCTTTTTTAAAAGTTAAAGGGGCTCAAGCGAAAAACAGAAAATAAGTTAAGGGGCTCCGCCATTTTTTTGCCAATAAATAAATAAATAAACTTCATAAATTAGTGAAGGATTAATAGATTGGGGAAAATGCATATACCCACAATGACATCACAAGATAGTTTTGCCTATTCCTTAGCTCTGCAGTTCTTTTTCGGATAATTTTCTTTCTTTTTTTGACTGGTTTCGGATAATTTGCTACTGCGGCTAATTTTTTGTGATGCACGATGAATCATTTGTCTCGCTTGTTCAGCTTAGGCTTTCCCCCACATCACTTGCACGTTTTTTTAAGCGATTGTTAGTGGGGTGGAGGAAATGTTAGTTTCCGGGATTTGAATTCCGACCTCCTCCTTGCTGCTCATATACACAGCACTCCTTCACGTCCCTTACCGCCAAGTGTGAGCCTACCTTCCCTTTACACATCACTTGCACGTTGATGTTCTTGTATCTTTGTGAAGAGGTGTAGTCGTTTTTCTTCCGTGCTAGAAGGTCTTCTCTCCTCTCCCTCCTCTAGGTAAGGATATACATAAATTTGTACTCAAGGAACATAGGCAATAATAATAATAATAATAATAATAATAATAATAATAATAATGTTGTCAAAAAAAAAAATAATAATGTTGATGGTCAAAATATAAATAAATTATAATTATTTTACCCTACTCACAACATTCTACACAATTTTTTGCTTTCCATGAATTAAGTTTCATAAAAAAAATTAAACTAATAGTTTAAGAAATGCAATTACTTAATTGATAATTATAACAAGAAAATTAAATGAAGTTAATCAAATTTTTTTTTATCATTAAATTAGTTATTTTTATATATTTTCATTTCGGAGTAGTATTTCATAATCTATAATTTTCAATTGATTTTATAATTAGTTTTTATCACTTATAGTTTTAAATAGAAATAATGACTCTTATACATTTTTTTGGTAATGACTCTTATACATTTTAAAATTTGAAGATTGAGTTAGAATAAAATAAAAAAAGTATAAATATAATAGAGAAAAACAACTTTATAGACCATAGACTATTAAACTTACTAGTTACCGACAAACATGGACCAGTTAGTAAAGATTTTAACTCACATCCCACAAGGATGTTCTGTTGCCAATGTGAGGATCCTCAAGGCTTTCTCTAACCTTGATGAGCCTCTACGACCCAACTCGCCTAATTTTATCGAACAAAAAAAAAGACTATTAGACTTATAGAAGAAGAATTTACAAAACTACTATTGTCAAAATTAAACACTCATATTTATTAATTATCATAGTTAATAAAAAAGTATTGTCAAAGTTCTTTAAAAGTCAAAAAAATAATAAAGAATATGAAAGTGACCCTGAGTAGTTTAATTTTGTTAATTTTAAAATCTATGGTTCAGTAGCCATAACGTTTTTCCATAAAACATGACGACGGCTTTTGGATCTTAGCGAAAAGTCTGATAACTCAAGATATAATAAGCAGGCCTGTCATTGTTGCCAATCCATACTTTAAGTATACTCGCCTTTCCACTAAGTTCTGATCCTTTACTTGCTCCAGGCCTTCTTAAGCAGATAACATGGAGGAGCCACAGTTTGCAATCAAGAAGGATGTCACAGAAGTAATAACTATTTTTTTCTTTTTCACCTTCTTATCTTGATCTACTTGCAGTATTTTTATATTTATGTCCAATATTTAAATAAATGAATGATTTTATTCTCTTTTTTATTGTGCAGTTAATAGGGAATACCCCTCTGGTGTATCTGAACAACATTGTGGAAGGATGTGTAGCTCGTATTGCTGCAAAGCTAGAGTACATGCAAGCTTGCTGCAGTGTCAAAGATAGGCATGAAATTCCTGTATTTCACATACTAGAGTTGTCTGAATCTGTAAGGTTTGATTATTGTCAAAGAATTTGTAATGATGAGTTTTTTTCTCACTCAGGATAGCATGGAGCATGATTGAAGATGCTGAAAATAAAGGTCTCATTACACCTGGAAAGGTTAGTCAAGTTACGTATCTATGGTTTCTTCATGTGGCCTCGTCGGACCTGTAATAGTAAAGCCATGTACTTATACATATGATTTTTATATGAACAATTGTGCAATATTGTCCCTATATTGAAATGGACCTGTTTAGACATGTACTATGCCGTCCTTATATTGTTCTATGTACGATCTAAGCAAGGCTAATCGTTTTTTATAATGGTTGAAAAGACTGTTCTTGTTGAGCCTACAAGTGGTAACACTGGGATAGGATTGGCGTCCATAGCAGCACAAAGGGGCTATAAGCTTTTAGTGACTATGCCATCTTATGTGAGTCTTGAGAGAAAAATTATCCTGAGAGCTTTTGGAGCGGAGGTATATCTAACAGACCCTGCCAAAGGAGTTGATGGGGTTTTTCAGAAGGCGGAAGAGCTACTAGCCAAGACGCCTAATAGCTATATGCTCCAGCAATTTGAAAATCCTGCCAATCCAAAGGTATTCTCAATAATTCATATTTTCTAATTTGGTTGTTGGGTTGAAAAAGTTGCAGCCAATTAATTTGTTATTCTTTTAGATTCATTACGAGACCACTGGCCCTGAGATTTGGAGAGACTCTGGGGGGAAAATTGATGCTTTAGTTGCAGGGATTGGAACTGGGGGAACAATAACGGGTGCTGGGAAGTTTCTCAAGGAGAAAAACCCAGAGATCAAGGTTGATTTTGTTTACCATGCATACTTTTGGGTTTGGGAGTGAATGTGAGAAAGAAATTTCTTGATACTTATTTACCCTCACTTGATGACTTCTGCTCCTTTCTCCCCCTAGGTGTATGGTGTAGAACCAACTGAAAGTGCAGTTCTTAATGGAGGAAAGCCAGGTGATTTTACTATTCCCAGTATTTCTTTCTAATCTTCAGTCTTCTATTGGTATTACAGAGTATGTGAATACTGTAAATTTAGTGTGATGGTTGTTTTCTAATGGGAATACATTCTTAATATCATATTTCTTAAAGGTTTATCTTCTGGAAACTGTTTGAGATATGTCACTTTCATGAGCAGCAATAGAATTGTTCCACCATAGCCCGAGTCACTCCTCCGGTTGATCATTGACTTTGCTCGTAATCTAGCTTCTAAATATTGCTGTTATTCATTTGAACTGTTAAAATGTGTTTTTGTTTAGATGTCATATATAAATGCCCGGAATTTTATTCTTTAATCTTGAGTGGGTCCTTAGACAACCATTTGAGCATGTTTACTGATCGTTTTTTTTCATTTGCATACATATCAAAGGCAAACACCAAATCCAAGGTATTGGTGCTGGTGTCATTTTCCCCATTCTAGATGTTAATCTCCTTGATGAAGTTATTCAGGTAGATCTCATCTCAACACTCATACATATTGGTATTCAATCTTCAAAGTTTGATACAGAACTTGATATTTTCCTTCATTTAGAGTGAGACTTTGATGAGATCCTTGGTCCAATTAATCCAGCAAAGTCCAATAGGTTTAGTCAAGTTATACTAGAAAGGTTAAGAAAGGGGATATGGACTGAAGCAAGAGAAAAGGGAGGGAAAGAGAATAACTAACTTGCTGAGTTGGCAGTAGTCATGTAGGAGAGGAGGAAATATTCTAGTTGGTTAGAGATGAGAGAGTGAATATAAGGGAGGGTCACTAGTTGCTTGCGGCAGGCTTGAATTGGGATTGGGATCGGAATAGGAGGGAATTGGCAATTCTCTGTTGCTATTGTTACAGTTTAATTCTTCCAATTAATCTGTTCATATACAATTCTCAGAATTGTAGTTTTATTACAAGGA
Source organism: Oxytropis ochrocephala (assembly GCA_020916435.1). Taxonomy (NCBI): domain Eukaryota; kingdom Viridiplantae; phylum Streptophyta; class Magnoliopsida; order Fabales; family Fabaceae; genus Oxytropis; species Oxytropis ochrocephala. The sequence goes on along the minus strand of CM037090.1, from coordinate 21,290,405 downwards.
GTTTATCCAAAGTGTTCTTCTCATTTCATAGATACTCATCAGACTCTCTTTTGTTTCTTTTTATGGCCCAAGTGACACTTCACAGTTGATCGTTTGCATAAGAGCTTCAGATTTATTAATTAAAAAACATATAGAGCAAACAGAGAGAAGGAATAATCAGAGGGTGAGTATTTAATCATTTTGTTTCTCAGTATGAGAACTGATCAGGACAAATCCAATTTCAAGTTCAATATGAAGTCAAGACAATAGACTTTGATGAAGAATTGAATTGATATCGGGTTGTTGAACACATTCTAATTACGCCAAGCCTAAATACAGCTCTTCGTTGCATTCACTTTCTCATATTTGACGCTTAAAAAGTAGTTTTGTTAGTTTTTACATGTTTGGCTCTTAGTCTATTAATCATGTCCAAATCTCGACACAACTTTGTTTTCCCATTTTCTTGCACACTATCAGGCAACTAATCTATGCTATATAAATAATCCCGTTATTTAAATAGGTTAGTTACACACCAGGACACTCATACGCGGTATTTTAACTTCTAGCTATCAATAAAAGGGAGTCTGTCTTGACCCAACGAGGTTTAATGAACTACAGGTTTCAAGTGAAGAGGCTATAGAAACTGCTAAGCTGCTTGCCTTGAAAGAAGGTTTACTGGTATGGCAAGATAGTTTGTGATAATTGTTATTGGTTTTGCAGTAATTTCCCTTCAGTTATCCCTGTCAGATATGAACTCATGCAAATTATTATTTTTCATTCTGATTATATATATATATGTGTGTGTGTGTGTGTATGTTTTGCAGATGGGAATTTCATCTGGAGCTGCAGCAGCAGCTGCAATCAAATTGGGGAAGAGACCAGAAAATGAAGGAAAGCTCATTGTTGTAAGTTTGTAACTTGTAACAAGTTTATTAGACGGCAAATGTAATATTACTTGATGTTTGCCAAGAATTTGAGATTGATATTTAATGTAAAAGGTGAATAATTCGGAATGATTGTTGTGCAGGTGGTTTTTCCCAGTTTTGGTGAGCGTTACTTATCTTCAATACTTTTTGAATCCATCAGGCATGAAGCTGAACAAATGACATTTGAGTGAAGTGCATAAATAGCTGAAATAAGTAGTCGTTCTCGTTCAAGTTTTATGTTAGGCCACTTATAATAAATGTTTTTAGAGGAGCTGGAGGAATTAAATAGCATGTTATGTATTATATGGCAGTAGCTGTTTTATTATAAAAACAGTTTGTGTGTGAGTACTAAGTAGTTGTGTTGTAGTAATTGTGTAGCAGTTAGTGTGTGAGACTAAGAGGAGGACAAACTGCCGTCCAAAGCAATTATCCAGAAAAATAAGTTGTGTTAGGGGAAAGGGAGAATCAGAGCAGAAACGAACTGCTATGTAGGAATTGTTGTTGTAATTTATGTTTGGTGTGTGCAGTGTGGATCTTGTAATTCTGTTTTGAGTGATGGGTAAAAGGTACTTCTTATTTGACATTTGCTTCTTAATTGTGATTAATTCGGTAATATCAAGAAGGTTTCCTATTCTTGATTGAAAGACCTTCTTAACTGAAGGGAAATTCTTGATATTTGCTTCTTAATTAATTTAAGTCTCTTTGAGAGACCAAAGACTAGGATCCACACTGGAGGATGTAGAGGGGGCCGCATTGGAGCAAACTAGCTTCTTAGCTTGGCGAACATCTCGGTCCTCCACTCAATCGAGACTTGCAGCCAGTACAATTCAGAACATTATCAATTGTGTTCCAAAAATAATTATGGAATACAGTGATAGATTTTAAATCACAATTTCCACCAATTTTTCTCTTTTAAATCACAACTTGAAATGCTTCTGAAATCGAAGTCTATTTGCAAACTTCCAAAATGGGGTATTTGAAGAGAAAAAATACCACTGTTTCCTTTTTCATTACAGTGAAAGGAAAATACAAAAAGGTAGGAAAACTAACCTCTAATCTTAGTTATACCCAAGGCACCAATTAGGAGTGTGACATGAATCGTCGTAGGACACTGAATCCAATTGTGAGAACCTTATCCCATAGAAGAACCATATTTAGCAAGCCAATTAGCACAAGACTTCCCTTCCCTTAATGAATGTGTAAAGGATCTAATGTAGTCAATAACTGGAGCATAAGGGTGAGACTGGGGCACACCTGATTCAATAAGAGAAATGACGATGGTAGAATGAGATTCACAAATAATACGACGAAAGTCGTTATTCCAAGCAATCATAAGGCCTTTTGCTACAACGTGAAGTTCAACATTTCATGTTAGTTGTCATGTCGTAGCCACCAGAGAAGCCAAGAATCCATTACCCAAGGTTATTCCTAAATAGACCTTCATAACCCGAACACCCGGGATTACCCAAAGAGTTTTCGTCCACATTTAGTTTGAGCCACTGATCAAGAGAAGGAATCCAAGATAATAGTCGTGTTTGCCTATTCTTTGAGTCTGAGGCAAAGACCTTGTGTATAATATTTAGAAGAGAACAAATTCTACAAATAATTTTCCAATTTTCCTATTGAGAGTCAGGGAAGACTTCATCACTATGGGCTCTCCATAACATCCAATAGGTTACAGTGAAAAGGGGACCAATTTTACCTATTGCATTAGTCATGAACCAAAGGAGAGGATCATCCAAATTGAAGTCCCGTAAATTATGAAATCCAAAAATAGACCATGTGCGGAAAACCCTCTAACAATCACACAATGTATGCAAAACAAATTCAATATTTGTTCCACATCTATGGCACAATTGGTCCTAGGTGATGTGTCTAGCAAACTTGTAAGAATTAGTAGGAAGACTATGGTGCATTACCAACCAAACAAAGTGTTTTATATTTTCAGACAATTACAATTTTCAGATCCATTTCCACTCAAAGTTGACACCATTCACAGTATGTTGTACGAGTTCATGTTGATTATTTCTTAATCCTAATCAGATCCCTTTGGATGTGCAACTAGAAATTCAAGTTTATTTATTAATCCTAATCCTACTAACATCCTGACTTGGGCGTCGTCTCCATCAAGGACTTACTCCCTCAAGAGTGCCTATGTGTGACTTATAGGTACCAAAGGTCATTTTTTCCTGCATAAAACTGTGAATCATAGCGACAATTGGTCTTGGATCTGCAAGTTGAATTTTTGGAAAACCTGAAACATTTAGTGTGACTTATCATGCACTTGAGTCTTCCTACTAATAGTTTTCGGTACTATATACACATCTTACTCAAGACGAGTCTTGTCATCTCTGTGGTGCTAATAGAGAGGATATTATTCATATTTTACGGGATTGCTCTAGAGCTCAGAGTACTTGGAGGTTATTGTCTTTTAAAACTGATGCTGGTGAGGTTAATCACTACAAGAAAAACTGAAATTTCAAGGCGTGACTTTTCGGCGGATTTATGTTAATTTTTTCCGGGGGATTTTATCCGCCAGAAACTTTCCGGCGGATTTTTGGTTGTTTCCGGCAGATTTAAAATAGTAAAAGTTTTTTTGTCAAAAAAAACTGAATCCGCCAAAAATGCACTCATTCCGCCGAAAATGAGGGGGAAATTCAAAATTCAAATTCTGCCGGAAACGCGCAATATTCCGCTGGAAATGCACACCTTTTTTAAATCCGCCGGAAACGCGCACCATTCCGCCGGAAACGCGCCTCGATTTTGGGACAAGGAATCCGCCGGAAACACGCAAGATTCCGCCGGAAATGCACACCTTTTTTAAATCCGCCGGAAACGCGCAAATCCGTCGGAAACGCGCACCATTCCGCCGGAAATGTACCTCAGTTTTGGATAAGAAATCCGCCGGAAACGCGCAAGATTCCGCCGGAATTGCACACCTTTTTTAAATCCGCCGGAAACGCGTACCATTCCGCCGAAAATGTCTATTCCGTCTCCAATGCAAAGCCAAGGCTCTTTGGCCTTCCTTCATCATATATTCTCTTCTCTTCTCATTTTCTCACAACTTCACTCAAATTTCTTCATTCATTCTCACAATTTCACTCAAAGTTCTTACAAATTTAGTCTTTCTCTTCTTCTTTCTCAAATTTTTGAAGGTATGTTTTAGTTTATACTTTGTTTTAATTTATACTTTGTTTTAAACTATTAGTTACTAATTGTGGTGTTGTTTGAGTCTGTTTCCCTCTCATTGTTTGTTCAAAGGACTCTGGTTTAGCATCAAGTCAGAGTCTTCTCAGCACCACCGGGTGGTGCCTATTATCTGGGAGATGACTTAGATCGGCACACACCTTAGTAGCTTTATACACGTTGCGACGACACATTTACCGGCGAAAAAATCCACCGGAAATACACGTAATTGCGGCGGATTCGGTCCGAAAAAACCCATTTTTCTTGTAGTGAATGACGATGTGTAGCCCCTTTGTCCTACTATTGTTTCGCCTCTTTTTATAGCCAATGTCATGAGATGAACACCCTTATACTCCCGTTATTTTCTATATCAAATCATTTTCTCTTAATTCTTGGAATTTGAATTATGTTCGCACGCTTCGTGAGGATAACTCGCGTGCTGATTGGTTAGCAAAGTTAATTTGGAGCTAATTATGAACTATGGAGATCATGTGTGTCCTCTTTGTCCTATTGTTGTTTCGCCTCTCTTTATAGCCGATGCTATGGGGATAGAACACCCTTATGTTTCCACTATTTTCTACATCAAATCATTTTCTCTTAAGGCTTGAGATTTGAATTATGTCAAATGCTTTGTGAGGGTAATACACGTGTTGATTGGTTAGCAACGTTGGGAGCTAATATGAACTATTGAGATCATGTGTGGCCCCCTTTGTCCTACTACTGTTTTGCCTCTTTTTATAGCCAATGCTATGGGGGATAGAACGCCCTTATACTTCCATTATTTTCTACATCAAATCCTTTTATCTTAAGGCTTGAGATTTGAATTATGTTCACACACTTCGTGAGGGTAACTCGTGTTGGTTAGCAAAGTTTGACGTTAATATGAACTATGGAGATCACATGTGACCTCTTTGTCCTACGGTTGTTTTTTCGTCTCTCTTTATAGCCAATTCTATTGGGATAGAATATGTTAGACTCTAGTTGGTTCTGTTGTGTGTTTCCGCTTTTCTTTTGAAAGAAAACACAGGGTTTATAAGTAAAAAGGGTACAAAAGTACCCGAAACAAGTTGTTAGCGGGCTTTCATTGTTGCTTAGGCCCGAATTTTTTCCTCTTTCATCGATCCAAGTCCTCCACACGTGTGACTCTCAGCGCAGTGGATCTGTGCCTCCCTCCCAGGCTCAAGATCTACTACGAGCATCGCGTTTCCGTCCCCGTGTGGTGCAAGTTCATAACAAGTGATCACCCTCACCTGACAAGAGTCCTCACTCCACACTCGCTCCATCGTCGCACTTCCGAGATGGCTTTCATGGCGGTCTTGGAATCCGACCTCCGCGCTCTCTCCGCAGAAGCTCGCCGTCGTTATCCCGCTGTTAAAGACGGCGCAGAGCACGCAATCCTCAAGGTTACTACTCTTTAGTGCAAATGATCACTTCTCATATAAGTGCTTTTGAACTGCATCTGATTTTAGCTGTGTGTGACTCTGAGTTTCTGCGGCATTGCGATGAGATTTTTTTCAACAGTGTGGCAGTGTTTGGAAAATTTAGGAACTGATTTTAACTGAAGAGAAATGTGACTGTGTATATTTCAATTTTCATTTCTTTGCTGTTAGATCATCACAATTATCTAAATGTCGTGTGATTGGATCGAATTGTTCGCTACTTGGCTTTAGTTTGAAGTAACATCAAGCATTGACGTTTGATTGCTCGGAAAACAGGATCATTTTTATTTTTCATTAACTTCTGATGATGCTCCGATCAATATCGGCCGAGTGAAGGAGAATTCTTTGGCAACGTTCTGATGTTATTCTGTTAATTGCAGAAGTGTAATACTAAGAAGTGGTTTCCAAAGTGACATTTGTGTGCTTGTTTTGTCCATTTTTTCACTCTAGATAAAAGATGGCAATTATAAAATCTACATTTCTTGTTATCTACTTGCAGCTTCGTTCATTATCAAGTCCTGGCGAAATTGCTGATAATGACGACATAATACGAATCTTTTTGATGGCGTGTGAGGTCCGAACAGTAAAGCTTAGCATTATTGGACTCTCGTGTCTGCAAAAATTGATATCTCATGATGCTGTTTCTCCATCCGCTCTGAGGGCGATTTTATCTACATTGAAAGACGTAAGCTTAAAACTAGTTAGATCGTATTATGGTTTCAAAACTTACTGTGTCTGTGGGATCTTACTTTTGGCATTCCGGCTTTGGCCGATTGAGTCGTAATGTTTATTTTGTGGACTAGCTATGTTTGATTGCTGGGAACTTCCAAATCTGTTACTTCGATTTGATGACCGAGTCCAATTATAGTGTACTTATGCAACTAGCAAGAGCTGGAATGTGATATTTAAGTTTTATTCAAGTAGTTTACTCATGTATTGATAACCTGCCAATCTTTTTTCCCTTCCTCTCCTGGCCCCTGCAGCATGCTGAAATGGTGGATGAAGGTGTTCAGCTGAAGACCCTTCAAACAATATCAATAATATTTCAGTCTCGTTTACATCCTGAAAACGAGGTAAGCTTCAATAATGTGAACTATGTGTTATTGTCTACCATATTTAAACTGTATTATAGCTGTACGTTGAAGTTAGCAGCTACGCTGATTGTAGATAAATCTTGTTTAAAAAGTAACAGATCAAAAAAGGACTGTCTTGTGATATGGATTGTTGATACAGTTAACACATTCTGATTGGACGATTTACTTGTTAGGTGGGTTGAATCTTATCCTATTTTTAACTCTAGTAAGGATACATTGGGGTGAATGAGTTAAAGCTGCTTAGCTATGAGTCTCATTAGAATTGTTGGATAAATCAATACATGCTAATAATTATGCAAAATCTAAATAATATATAACACCTTTAAATTTGAGCTATAAATCATCAAGAAATTGGCACATTATTGACCTAGTAGAATAAGGCGTATTGGTGTTGGTGTTGGCACATTATTGACCTAGTAGAATACATGCTAATAATGAACGATCCGATTTTTAAAACATTCACCATCAGTATAAAGTCGATAAAAATGCTAATAAAATACAGTAGATATAAATAAGGCAAACATAACTGTTATACAATAAAACCATAGAACATCTTGAGGGAAATAAATTTCATCAAATGCATTTAAAATTGAAGATAAGAAAACACACTAAGGCAAATCATAAAGCAAACTAATGATGTTTTGAAAATGGTAGATTAACACTATAGTTCATACTTCATTCATTTGTATTATCTTTTTTGTTTTATTTTTTTAAAAAATATATTCTATCCTTTCTTCTATTTGTGAAAAAATATTTCCTATTCTTTGTCTCTACTACTTTGATATTAAAACGTTTTTATTAAAATATTATGTAAATATCATTAGTTAGTGAATTAACTAATAATAAATAGAAAATAAGTAAATAAATAAAAATTTTAAAACAAAACTACAAAAAATAAAATTAATAGTAACAGTATAGATGAATAAAATTAGTTGATAAACGGCTGCGTAACAGTAATTCCTTTTCCAGAAATAATTTCCGGTAGCACAGACTAACATGTTAAATAAGATATATATTTACCACAGAAAATCACGTAATACTAAATTTAAGCATTCTATTTTTTTTTTCAAATGGGACTACGTGGCAGGGTTATGTGAATTGTGAAAGCAGACACTGACTTGACTGCCCAAGTGCCCAAATAGCTAACTGACCACATTCCATCAAATGATTCGTGTTGGACTTGGAGTACAATTTATCTTAGCCCTATAGAGTGCCTATACCTTGAACCCCACCCAATATAAGTAGCATATTGAATTATGATCCATTATTTTCGGTGCAGATTTGTATGCTTCTATGTGTAGAAATCGGCAAATCTGATGATTAAACATCATTATAAAAATGACCGACTAGAATTCTTGGAATTTGGATTTGGGCTTAACTCAACTCCAAAAGATAGCTTGTAGAGTTAGGATTACCCCACACTTATAACAACTATTCAGGCCATATCACTATTGAGTGGGAGATTCCAACTCACCTCCACCCTCTGGCGCTCAAGACCACAAATCTGGAGCGTGAAGTTTGCACAATTGGACATCTGTGGGTGGCCCAACGGATCTCATTAGACGCTGATACTATCTTAGAGTATAGATTTGTGTCTAACTTAACCTCAAAAGCTAGCTTGTGGAGTGAGGCTTACCCCACACTTACCACTATTCAAGCCATGTCACTATCTAATGTGGGACTCCAACACGAATCATTTGATTTTAAGTTAATTTTTGTATATACTTGGGGCATTTGATGGATTGGTGGTTGGACAAACAATGTAATACAACATCCAGCCAAATGGACCAATTCATTATTTGGTTAATGAAAATACTGATAAAAAGGATACGAGAGGCTAATTTTGTGATATTATGCATCCATGTTTTGTTCTTTAATGTTTTCATATAAAAAAGACAGACTGTAATCACCTTTAGACAAGTTTTCTGACTTGTTATCATTGTATCTTGTTAATTTCAGGATACTATGTCTCAAGCTCTTGGTATCTGTCTTAGGCTTCTTGAAAACAGCCGATCTTCTGACAGTGTACGAAAGTAAGCATCCACACATGCATACACGTCATGCATACACACATACATATCCATATACATGCATAATGTATATATATCACTGTGAGGAAATTTGTATGTGAAAGTGAAAGGAGTAAATCTTGATTATTAAATCTAACAATGAATAGTTAAGATTAAAACATTAAATCATGCAGTATTATTTATACCGGATAGCAGAGTGTAGCTGCCAATCCCAAAAACACTATCGCGTGATTGCGGATAGTGGGATGACTGCTATTTTCAATTTATATACAATTTATATAATTTATACTAAATACATAAAAATTCAACAACCAGCTGTGGCTGACCAGTGAGAGGGTGAAGATTACTGCAGAAGTGAGAGAGGAGAGGCCCAAAAGCTGTTATATTGTTTTTCAATTTCAAAATTTCTGAAATACCCCAACCAAAAAGCCCTAACATTTAAATTTTAAGGTTTCTTTTGGAATTTTTTTGTCTCTTTCTGCGGTGTGAAGCTATAGCAGCAGTGAGAGTTGCTATTTTTTTGGCCGCTATGTGGCCACCATACTAAACTGTTCTGCTGTTGTGTGTCTTTTAGTGGCCAGGAGTCACCCTGCCACATCGCTATGGCATGGTATTGACATCACTGAAGCCATGTGACTTTTCTTAGTAGTCGCGTGATTTGATCATTAAATAACTTCCAATCCTGGTCATCCATTTATGATTATATGGCTAAGATTTATTCCTCTCACTCTCATATAAGTAAGCCGTCTCATATAACCAGTTATCATATTGCAATTGAGCTTGCTTGTCTCCTTGGTGACGTGTTGTCGATTGCTTTATGTTTTTAGAGATGTATATATTTCTCCATTATATATATATATATATATATATATATATATATACACACATACATACATGCGTGTGTTCATATGCAATTGTTTTGCAGTACGGCTGCAGCTACCTTCAGGCAAGCAGTGGCCTTGATTTTCGATCGAGTAGTTTTGGCCGAGTCTCTCCCTGCCGGAAAATTTGGTTTTGGAGGTCAGCTCTCACGGACAAGTTCAGTTACTGGTGATGTTAATCGTAGCATCAATTTGTCTGAGTATGTTTCCCCCCTTGTGAATGCATTTCCAGATCAGTATTCTTTTATTCTTTTTCACAGATGAAAGTGGGCATGCAGCTTAATTTTTGCTTTTGTTGAGGGGGTTGTTAATTTCAGACTTGTTTAATAGGGTTGTCTCAGGTTGACTGCACACGTCTAACAATTTAAACTTTTTGTTTTATCATGTTATAATCATGCAGCTCATTAGATCATGAATCTACATCTGGAGAGCCTCCTGTGATGAGGGAGGCGTTGACTGAAACTGGGAAACTTGGGCTACGACTGCTTGAAGACTTGACATCTCTTGCCGCAGGTGGATCTGTATGTGCTTATTTGGATCTTCTATTTCTCCCCCTAGAACTACATCCATTTTGTTGGAGCTTCTCTTAGAGTCTTTAGAAACATATTTAGACGGTCATTTTTTCTTCATTGTGATGATGCTGATATTCAATAAATGCCATTCTTACTGGATGACGTTAGCTTTCTGTCTATTCTACAGGCGATTTGGCTACGTGCAAATATTCTTCAGAGGACATTTGCACTTGATATTCTTGAGTAAGAAATATTTTTGGAACATGTTTATGTGATTTGCAGCTTTTTTTTATCAGATATATTTGTTTGAGAATTTGAGATACCTGGAGTCAATTATCTATTCCATTGTTCTCTTAACATAAATGACCCCCGAAAGAACCATGATCAATATTGACATTTTTTCTAACCAAAAGAAATGTTCAAAGTAGTGTTTACTTTTTCTATGATGTCTTCCTTTCTTCTTTGCTTGCAAAGTGATGTTCTTGTTTTTCTTATCAGTAAAGCAAAAATAGGAAAATGAAATGGGTTGCAAGATGTAAATGATTATCTCCACTCTTCACCCCTCAAATGTACTTCTTGAGTATTGACTGTGTGGTCCATGTCGGTATCCCATCATATTCCTTTTTTTTTCCTGAATGATTTTGGTCATTTCAATGTGGTCGAATATCGATAATGCTCATATTAATCATTCATAATTTACTTTTCATTTTTCGATATTATATTTCATATGTCAAATTATACAAATGCAAATATAGCTATAATTTGTTGTATAAGTTGAAATTAACATTTAAATGTGGCGACCAGAAGCTTTAGAGGTGCAACTGTGCAAGTTAAATTATTCTTATGTCTGTTGAGTATTTCTTATTATACAGTTATGACATGAACTTTTTGCATTGTTATTGCTTTCCAATTTTTTCCCTTCATAATGGTATATTACAATTTGTTTCCACTCTAATGGAAAATTTTCTCTTGTACTTTATTTTCTTATTATTTCTTATCTTTCATGTCATGTAAATTGGTTTTCAATTTCATTATACATTCATTTGGTTTCCACTTACATCACATATTAAGCCATCGACACATACATTTTACAAATTAGGTCACCACAATGCTTTTTAATAGGCTTCACCAGGAGGGTGAATTCTATTTAATTGTTCTAGTGAAATAATATATCAATCTGCTTTGCTCTTCTATCTTCGTTATAATATTCTGAATGTTTTTACAGGTTCATTTTGTCCAATTATGTGGCTGTTTTCAGAACCTTGTTACCCTACGAACAGGTGATTATGTTATTATAATTCAAAATGTTGTTGGCCTTTTAATCATACTAGCATATATTTTTTAATTGATTTTAATATATTTTCTTAAAACTTGTCAGGTTTTACGACGGCAGATATGCTCACTTCTCATGACTTCACTTCGTACTAATGCTGAGGTACCCTGAAACATGTATTATGAATTTATGATGATTTTATATCACCATCGGGATTCTTTTTCCCAGTTTTTTAAAGTGCAATAAGGATGCTTTTCATATTTTCTTTTGATATATCAATCAGCTTGAAGGAGAAGCTGGCGAGCCTAGCTTTCGTCGTTTGGTTATGCGCTCAGTTGCTCATATTATAAGGCTTTATAGTTCTTCCCTGGTCACTGAATGTGAAGTAAGTTCCTATTTCCTTTTCCATCTTGCCACATGGCCAATGGCAATTAAGTTACAGAAATGGTCAGTGCAGATATCTTTTTTGTTGATAATCTAAGATAGAAAGCTTTTATTATGTTGGCCTTCATTGCACCCCCGTTTAAATTATTTTAAATATCATCTCACTGATTTGACCGACCGATGCTAATTTTTTTCATTTTATGTGCAGGTTTTTCTCAGTATGCTACTGAAGGCTACTTTTCTTGACTTGCCATTATGGCATCGTATTCTTGTTCTTGAGATTTTGCGGGTAATCTATTTGTGCAGTGTATTTTTTATTTTCATTTTTTGAGTTGTTTATTTACTCTGTAACTTTTTATATCTAACAAGAAAAAATGGTGGTGTGATAGGGATTTTGTGTTGAGGCCCGGACATTGCGGATTCTTTTCCAGAATTTTGATATGTAAGTTCAATGTCCGTGACTGTGTCCGTGTGTGATTAACTCGGTGACATTGTGCACAATGGTATTTGCTTATCAGTATGCCGTATAATTATGATGTTCTGTCCTACCAGTGTTTGTCTTGTGAAACTTGTCAAAATATCTTTTTGCTCTCTGACTCGTTGAAAATTTTAAAGATTTAGATTTTTATAGACTCAGGGAGGATTCAGAAGATACAACTGCATCTAGTATGTTCATGATGAGAACCTAGGCTACACTAATCCGAGACCAATAGGTTTGGCAAAGTTTATTCTAGAAGGGGTAAAAAGGGAAATTCAGGCTTAGTTATGAGAATTGGTGGGAAAATGATGCAACCAACTCTGCCTAGCTGGCAGAGAGAGAGAGAAAGCAATTTTGAACATGATGGCTCACGTTTGTGTGCTGAGTAAGAGTATAAAGGGAGGAAGGGAGGTAAGAGAGAGCTGGCTGGTTTTTGGGATTGGCTTGGGCTTGGGACTTGGCACATTCTGTGTCATTTTACTGTTTCATTCAGATTCATACTTTCTTTGTAATGGTTTCTCACTCAATTCTGAAATAATACAAGTGGTTGTTTCATTTTGTTGTTCTATGTCTTCTGGTACCTATCAGTTCATATGATCAAGCTTTTGTATGATGTCTTAAAAACTACAAGGGAAGCCTTTAAAAAGGATTTGGAGTTAAATGGCTTGTCATTAGATATTCTTAGATTTTAGGCCTAACTCACCAACACAAAATTGGCTTATAAGCTGAGGACTCCCCAAGTCTTATAAGCAATATATAGGGCATATCACTAGACGATTTGGGACTAAACATACCCCCTCATATCAAACACAGTGAAGGTGCTGAAGATTGCAGTGAAGGCAGCCCAAAGTTGCCGCAATTAAGGCGGCATTTCCTATGGCGTCTGCTAAAGGCTTTTTCAGCCATTATTGTGCTGCTACTTGCAGCTGCTAAAGCCGCTACAGTGAAACGCTCCGCTACAACATTTAGTGTCGAGACAAAACCCTAATACTCTCCACTATTCCTCTATCGCCTGCTATAGTGGTGCTATTGACTACATGCCCTTGGAGGAGAAACCTCTTGCTTTTTCTCATTTTCCCCCTTCTTTTTATTCTTTCTATCATTTTTCTATTTCAATTTCTTTGGATTCTGGAAAATCGGTTTGACCTATCAAATCTCTTATAGTACGGAAAGAAATGAAGAGTTTCAGGGGGTATTATTGAAGGGGGTAGCAATTATGGGTTCCAACCTCCTTTGAGGGAGAACATTGTTGAGCTTAGAAGATGCTGAAGGGAGTGCTGAAGAGGCACGTGCCCAGTTACAATGAAGGAAGGGAGAATGTGCCATCCTCTGAGATTAAGCGAATTAAAAAGACGGGAGAAATCAAATGTGCCGTGAGTAAAGAGATGGAAAAACAAACACATTGTTGTGAGATGAAAACAACAGGGTAGATGAGATTGAGGTGGATGCCTGTTGTGAAGAAGCTGACCACAACGGATTAGAAGTTGTGTCTCAAAAGAATGCTGATGCAGCAGTGGAGAATATGAAAATTGTTACAGGAGAGAGTACAGGATAAAAGAGAGCAAAAGGAATAAGTGACAAGGAATGAAGTGAGTGTGGTGCAGAGAAGAAAGAAGCAATTGACAAATATGAGGTGTGGATCTCAGATAGTGTTAGAATTCGGGAACCCCACAAATCGGTTTGTACAGTGGGGACTGCCAAGTGGCAAAGACTTATAAACACTACTTAGGCTACATTTCTAGTCGATGTGGATTCTTAATACACTTCCTCCCTTTCTTTCTTGTTATACACAAAGTTGAGGCTAGTCGGTTGAAGGTTTGTCAGTTGCCAACCATGAATGCATCATTGAAAGAATGGTATAGGCATCTGTAGTTAAATGAAACTTCTACATTGTATTGTAATATACTCAGTACTATGTCTATAAGAAAATTTTAAATTCTGCTTTCTTACATGAGGTTTTCCCGAAATTTCTAGTTATCGCCTTAGCAGTGGCCACTTAAGGTGTCATATCTGAACCTTGTGTTTTTTCCTCTTGTGTAAAGATATATATGTTTGGAGAACACGACCCGTGTTCACTTCTATGTATTCATTGCCGCTACCCATTGGCATTGTAGGAACCCTAAAAATACAAATGTCGTGGAGGGAATGGTCAAAGCTCTTGCTAGGGTTGTTTCAAATGTACAGGTATGATTTAGACAGTATATGCTTCCATTCATTTTTCACAGTCTTGTGTTTCGGTCATGGAACCAAAAACAATAAATGGTGTATCGCGGGTTGACTGCTTTAAGCACTGCCTACTTTCTTTGGCTGACTTTAATTAATACATCTCAACATCCAGCCCTTACAATAACATGCATAGACATGGGGGGCAGGATTTGAAAATAAATTTTATGGTTAGAAAAAATTTCATATGCATTCTGTAGGTTCAAGAGTCAAGTGAGGAGAGCCTGGCAGCTGTTGCAGGAATGTTTAGTAGCAAAGCCAAAGGTATTGATTTTCATATAGATTGAAGGCTGTTGTTGAGATCCATCTCTTTTCTGAAGTCAAATATTTGTTTTAACTCCCTTTATTTGCCCAGAGTTCCATATTGAGTTGAGTGGGAAGTCTGATAGTAATTCTGTAGATAGGTTTATTTTGTTCTGAATATTTTGAATTATCTTCGTTGTTTCTATTTCCTGTTTTTAAAAATTGCTAGTTAAGTATTAGGTCAGCTCTTCTTAGGTTATTTTGTTCCTTAAATTTTATTTTAGTTTTGTTCCTTGGTGCAGTCCTATAGTTATCAGGAAATCTTTTGTGGTCCCTACGTTCTCACACTAGTCATGCCCCCTTCATTTATATCCTCAGCAGCTCAAATTTATACAATCCAAACACCTTTCTTTTCTAGAGCTTCTCACAAAATCTGTCATGGCCTTCTCCAAATCATCGAAAACCACAGATAAGTCTTTTTGATCCCTCCAATATCTCTCCTCTACACGTCTTAGCAAGTACATTGCTTCCTTGGTCGACCACTTTAGAAGAAAACCAAATTGATTATCAGTAATTTTGGTTTATTTTCTTAGTCTCCCTCAATCACCCTTTCACATAGCTTCATAGTATGTGTAAGTGAAGCTCTATTATCAAGCCTCTGTTAGTATAGTATATCAGTTAGTGTAATTGATGCTGTGTCATCTATTCTAGAACTATCTAAATATAGCAGTTAGTTAGATTCAGTTACTGCAGTGCGCAGGATAAGCACTGCAGTGCACAGGATAACAGATGTATAAATATCAAAGTCATGTAACAGATTCATTTTCAGTGAAAAGAAATAACAGAAACAGATTCACTCTCTCATCTCTCTCTCTCTAGTTTGTTAGACAATTTACATGGTATCAGTAGTTTAGGCGTTCCATGGCGACGGAACCAGAAGATCCTCCGACGCCACCGTTAACTCCTCCGGCGACGCACGCCGTGCCGCTCGCTTCTGCTCCACCGGTTGAACAATTAGTTACGTTTACGTTGAAGATTTCTGATAAGCTCGATGAGAAGAATTTTCTCATTTGGAGGCAACAAGTGGAGCCTATGATAAACGCGCACAATCTGCAGAGTTTCATTCACTTTCCGGATATTCCTTCTCAATTTCTCTCCGATGCTGATCGTATCGCTCACAACGAGAATCCTCTCTACCGGAATTGGATCAAACAAGATCAGTGGTTGTTATCGTGGCTTCAATCCACTCTCTCGGTCGCGATTATGCCGCGTGTTCTAGGATGTGTTCACGCGTTTCAGCTTTGGGATCGTATACACGATCACTTTCAGAAATTGACTCGCGCGAAGGCGAGGCAATTACGAACCGAGCTTCGTTCCACGACTCTAGATTCGCGTTCTGTTGCTGATTACTTGCTTCGTATCAAGTCAATTGTTGACAATTTAGCTTCGGTTGGTGATCCGGTACCTCTCGCGCAGCACGTTGACGTTATCCTTGAAGGATTGCCACAGGACTTTGCACCAGTGATCTCGGTTATTGAAAGTAAGTTCGAAGCGATGGAACTCGAGGAAGTTGAAGCGCTTTTACTGGCTCACGAGATGCGCAGTGAAAAGTTTAAGAAGAAAACTGATGTTGAAATTGCTTCAATTAATCTCACACACTCTGTTTCCAACTCTGTTTCTGGTACCACTTCAACCGAGCCTGAATCTGCTCAACAAAACTCTGGTAATACTGTTTCACACTCTAATTCTGATAATAATGCCTTTCTGAGTCAATTCTCTGGCAATTACCGAGGTGGATTTAACAATGGCCGAGGTGGCCGAAATGGCCGAGGTCGTGGCCGAGGTAGATTTAGCAATGTGCAGTGCCAGGTTTGCTTTAAATTTGGCCATCTTGCTTCCACATGTTATCATAGATTTAATCAACATTTTCAGGCACAATTACCCACTGATTTCCATGGTTTTCAATCCTTTCCCAATTCCTATGCCAACCTAGCCCCAAACAACTTTACTATGCATCAAAATACATGGAATAGACCTCAGTTCAACCCTTATGGCCAATACCATGCTAGACCAGCACCACAACAGCAGCATTCTGCCCCCTATCACCAAGCCTACATGACCACAGCCACACCAACACCAAACACTACTCAACCTCAACTCCCTTGGGCACCTGACACTGCTGCCTCACTCCATACTACCCTTCAATCTCAAAACATTCACCAACAATCTCCTTTTGAGGGACCAGACCAGATTTTCATTGGAAATGGCCAAGGTTTGAATGTTAACTTGTGGCTCCTCTACTTTCTCATCCCCTATTAATCCTCAAGTTAATCTAGTACTTAATAAACTGATTCATGTGCCTAAAATCACTAAAAATCTATTAAGTGTTAGTCGGTTTTGTGCTGATAATAATGTCTTCTTCCAATTTCATGCTAAAGATTGTCTTGTCTTTGACCAGGCCACCAATGAATTGCTCATCCATGGTCCAGTCAAAGGTGATGGACTCTATGAGTTTGCTCCCTTCAAGTTCCATCACCTGTCAAGTCCTCCTCAACCCTCCACTGAATCTGGCTCGGTCTCAGTTCCTCCTCCTCTTCTTCACGCTCCTAATCTCAATTGTACTACTTTACAACCTCTTTGTCACACTACAGAACATCCCCTCCCTAGTCTTAGTCATATATGGCACCTAAGGCTAGGCCATCCAAATCATGTAGCGATGAACAATATTTTTTCCAAATGTAATATTTCAATATCAAATAAAGATATTTCTCAATTTTGTGCTGCTTGTATAATGGGCAAAGCTCATAGACTATATGCTCCACCTTCGAATGCATACATAATACACCTCTTGAGCTAATATTCAGTGACCTTTGGGGCCCTTCACCAGTTGAGTCAACAAACCAAGCCCTATACTATGTCACATTTGTGGATGCAGCCACTAGGTTTACTTGGCTTTACCTACTCAAAAGGAAATCTGATACCTTACCCGTATTCAAACAATTTAAAGCCTTGGTTGAAAAACAATTTGGTTTACCTATAAAAGCCATACAAACAGATTGGGAGGAGTTTAGACTACTTTTTACCAATTACCTAACCGATCTAGGCATTGTTCACAGAGTGATTTGCCCTCACACACACCACCAAAATGGTGTTGTGGAGCGCAAACACAGACACATAGTTGACTTAAGTCTCTCTTTGCTTAGTCATGCTTCATTACCTCTTAAGTTCTGGGACTATGCTGTTCAAACAGCAGTTTACCTCATCAATAGACAACCCTCAGCTCCCCTTAAACATTTACCACCGTATACTGCTCTCTTCCACAAAGATCCTGACTATCATTTCCTCAAAGTTTTTGGTTGTGCTTGCTTTCCATTGTTAAGACCATACAATGCACACAAGTTTGATTTTAGGTCTCATGAATGTCTCTTCTTAGGATATTCCACTTCACATAAAGGTTATAAATGTCTTTCCCCCACTGGGAAACTCATAGTCTCAAAAGATGTTATCTTCAATGAGTCTAGATTTCCTTACACTGATCTCTTTTCTTCTTCTAAGTCCAAGTCTGCCTCTTCCACTCCTAGTGTCACCTTAGGCCCCCTTCATACCACTCTTGAGTCATCTACAACTTCTATGCAAGCACTTGAACAATCTACTCCTACTCCATCACCTGCTACAACCACTACCTCCTCATCATCCGATAATACCAACTCCACAGAATCAACACCAGACACTTCAATACCCACAATCCCACCACCACAAAATCTTACAGTTCCACACCCAACTAACAATTCTCACCCTATGCAAACTAGATCTAAATCTGGCATTGCCCTACCTAGACTAAACCCCTCAGTTTTCCTCACCACTACTGAACCCAAAACAGCCAAACAAGCTATTCAGAACCCTCAATGGCTTGCAGCAATGCAAGCTGAATACACTGCCCTTCAAAACAACAAAACTTGGTCTCTTGTAACCCTACCACCTAATAGGAAAGCCATTGGTTGTAAGTGGGTATTCCGTGTCAAGGAAAATGTAGATGGATCTGTGAACAAGTACAAAGCAAGGCTTGTGGCCAAAGGCTTCCATCAAATCCATGGCAAAGATTATCATGAAACTTTTTCCCCTGTGGTCAAACCAGTAACTATAAGGATCATTCTTACCCTTGCCCCATCCTTTAAGTGGCCAATTCATCAATTGGATGTGAATAATGCATTTTTGAATGGTGACTTAGATGAAGAAGTCTTTATGGAGCAGCCCTATGGTTTTGTATCTAAGGATCCTACACTTGTTTGCAAGCTGCATAAGTCTTTATATGGACTTAAGCAAGCTCCTAGACAATGGTTTGAGAAGCTAACCAGTACCCTACTCTCCCTCGGGTTCACATCCTCCAAGTGTGATCCTTCACTGTTCACTTTCTGTGCAAAGAAATCTGTAGCTTACTTACTGGTATATGTTGATGATATTATTCTAACAGGGAATTCTCCATCATTGCTAAAAATAATTACACAGAAGCTCCATCAAAAATTTGCTCTCAAAGATTTGGGGGAATTGGACTATTTTCTAGGGATTGAGGTTCATAAGCAACCTTCTGGTTCTCTTATCCTCACACAATCCAAATATATTAGAGATCTTCTCTTTAAAACATCTATGCATGATGCTGCTCCTGTTTCCTCTCCAATGGCCTCTAGCACTAAGCTTTCAAAGACTGGCTCAGCTCACTTCAAAGACCCTACACTATACAGATCCGTAGTGGGAGCCCTGCAATATGCCACCTTGACTAGACCAGAGATCAGTTACTCAGTCAACAAGGTTTGCCAATTCATGGCAAACCCCTTAGAGAGCCACTGGCTTGCTGTTAAACGAATACTAAGGTACCTGAAAGGTACTGTCAGCCACGGTTTACTGCTCAATCCTGCAGACATCAACAAACCTTTCAATTTAACAGGGTTTTGTGATGCTGATTGGGCTGCTGATCCTGATGATAGACGATCTACATCAGGTTCAGCAGTGTACTTTGGTACTAATTTGGTATCCTGGTGGTCCAGAAAGCAACCCTTGGTTGCCAGGTCTAGTTGTGAAGCAGAATACCGTAGTTTAGCTCACACCACAGCAGAGATTCTATGGATTCAAACACTTCTCTCAGAGTTACATGTGAAAATAACGCCTCCCATCATTTACAGTGACAATCAGAGTGCTGTGGCTATGGCACACAACCCTGTACTACATGCCAGAACGAAGCATATGGAAATTGATCTGTTCTTTGTACAGGAAAAAGTCCTAGCTAAACAACTTCAAGTATCTCATATTCCAGGAAATCTGCAGGTTGCAGATGCTCTCACCAAACCTCTGTCCACTACAACATTGTTGGAATACAAGTCCAAGCTCAAAGTGTGTCCTGTTGCTGCTATACACTCCCCACCTTGAGCTTGTGGGGGGGTGTGTAAGTGAAGCTCTATTATCAAGCCTCTGTTAGTATAGTATATCAGTTAGTGTAATTGATGCTGTGTCATCTATTCTAGAACTATCTAAATATAGCAGTTAGTTAGATTCAGTTACTGCAGTGCGCAGGATAAGCACTGCAGTGCACAGGATAACAGATGTATAAATATCAAAGTCATGTAACAGATTCATTTTCAGTGAAAAGAAATAACAGAAACAGATTCACTCTCTCATCTCTCTCTCTCTAGTTTACAGTATGGTTCATAAGTTTAATCCCATATCATGAATAATACAAGAAAAAAAAATCATATTCGACTGTCATTACCAAACACACTTTAGGCCAATTTCTTCCCACTACTCCCCATTTTTTTTGATAATCTTCCCACTACTCCCATTAAAGCAAACTAAATGTCACTTTAATTTACTTAAATTTCTGCACTAGGAAGTGACGAGCTTATATTTTGTGTTTCATACCCATTTGGTGTTCCATGTGATAGTGTTGTAGATAGGCAATAATCTAGCTTTTGTGCTTGCTTAACAGCTTAAGCTTCATGTTGCATGGTTCTTTAATAGATATAATAGTATAAGTAGGTTTACTTAGAAGTTTTCAAGTCTGTATATACTGTGAAGTGTCAAGTATATACAGACTTGAAACTTCTAACTAAAACTACTTATTCTATTATATCTATTATTATTTGTTGTTACTAGTTTGCGAGCTTATTTGAAATCATTGTTATCTGTGATCTCTCTCCCTTCGCTCTGCTCTATTGTTCTTTTTAGATCTAACAGTCCGAAATTTTAAATGGTTTTTCCTCTGTAAGTTTTCCGTAAATTTATGACCAAATATACAAGTCATGTCGGGAAGAGAGAAATGGTTACTGATGTAAATCCTGTAGTATTACATTTGTATTACTCTATCAAGTCCGTATATATTTTGCCAGCTGGCATGTGTTCCTTAATTTAAATTAGAATTAGTCTTAGAAGTCACAGTAAAAGAAATATTAATATGTTGGACATGATATATTTGATCAGGTTAGTGTTTTTAATATACGGTTCTGTGCTCTGACCAAATTCTCATAAAAGTTACCAGTTTTGTTCATGTCTTATTTTTTTAAAGCCTGGTGGAGTTCAGTAGCAAGTAGCATGGGACATCATGATATTTGACTAATTTGACTAATTTATGATAACAAATTAGATGTTGTTCCTTCTGTAGGTATTGAATGGAGTCTAGATAACGATGCATCCAATTCTGCAGTCTTGGTTGCCAGTGAAGCACATTCCATTACATTGGCAGTCGAAGGACTCTTGGGAGTTGTCTTCACTGTTGCAACTTTGACAGATGAAGCCATAGATGTTGGAGAGGTAATTTTATATGAGAAATGTTATTTGTACATCAAAATTCGACAACAAATTTCTTGTTAATACAGTTCAAAAACATGATTAATAGTGAGTTTGACTAATTAATATACCAAGGTGTCACAAGTTCACAACTCACTATCAACTAAACTTTACTAACCACGATTTTGAAAGTCATTAACCACAATCCTCAGGTGTTCAAATATGCATAGATTATATTTAAACACTTAAAAATCATGGTTATTGACGTGCGCATTTGTGGTTGACAAAGTTCAATTCATGGTTAACAAATGGCAACCACCTTGGTATATCCATTAACCAAACTCAACACTTCACGTACCTTGTTCTTAAACTACATTAAACACGTTTTTGAACTTCATTAATCACGTTTTTTATCTCAATTTTTTATGTTCAAGTAATAGGACAAATTTTATTTACTGCCACGCTATGAACATCAAAGTTCGACCAGAATTTCTGTGGTTAATGCTGGTAAAAAGATGGTTAATGAAGTGTTGAGTTTGGTTGGTTAATGAATTTTTTCAAGGTGTCACAAATCATTAGTCATCGACCGAATTTCATTAACTATGATTTTGAATGTTATAGACCTCAATTTTCAGGTGTTGAAATATAATCTGCTACACGTGTATTTGAATACCTAAAAATCGTAGTTAATGATGTTTGAAATCACGTTTAGTGGGTGGTCATGACTCATGAACCATAACTTGGGCTGCATCAACAATGAAAGTTGTTGAATTTTGATGTCCCATTTTGTTCTACAAATAATATTTCTGTTTTATATTTTCTTCGTTTGCATTTTATACTTTCTTCTTGTTATGTTGAATAATGGTCTGCTTTCTCTACTTCAATTCAGCTTGAGTCTCCTAGATGTGATAATGTTCCACCTGTAACATGGACTGGTAAAACTGCAGTTCTCTGCATCTCAATGGTTGACTCACTGTGGTTGACAATACTTGATGCGTTATCCCTTATTCTATCAAGGTTTGTTTTGTACACGCATTTTCCTATCAATAAAGTTTGTCACTGCTCTTACACCATTTAATAACCTATAAAAGTATCTGACGTCTCAACCTGTTTACTTATTGAGTATCATGTTGGTCTAGCATCCAATACCTTAAAAAAGTTGTACATGATAGAGTACAAAGTTTTTCCGATTCAACTGAAATTTGAGTGTAGACAACATGGTGAAAATAATTAACAAATGGCTTGATTTTGTGAGATTTTCATCCCATAAAATATTGTTATCTAAGAATCATTTTATAATCTGCTGGTTTCAATTAATCCTAACCCTTTGGTGTTTGTTATGATTGAAATATTTTCTGAGATCTGACTTGTGGTTTATTTGAAGGTCACAAGGAGAAGCCATTGTGTTGGAAATATTAAAGGGATATCAGGCATTCACTCAGGTAACTCTTTTATTTTGTATTTTTAGTGACTTCTGAAATAAACTTTGAATTTTTAAAAATCGTATGGATTATATGATTTCATAGGCTTGTGGGATTCTCCGAGCTGTAGAACCTTTAAATTCGTTTCTTGCATCCCTTTGCAAATTTACTATCAATTTTCCAGTTGAAACAGAAAAAAGGAGGTATGGTGTTTCAAATGCCGAGTTATTACTTTCTACTTATCATTTATTTGGTGTCTTTCAAAGAATTTAAGCTGACAGTACTGAGATTTTGGCTATATTTTGAGATATTAGCAGTGCTTTGCCATCTCCTGTATCAAAACGGTCAGAACTATCAGTTGACCAGAGGGATAGCATTGTGCTCACACCCAAGAATGTACAGGTGGTCCTTCTGGTTATGTGTATGAAAATGTGTACTTTTTTCCTTGTCTGTAATCATTTTTCTCTAGTTTGTTTTTTTGTAGTGGATTCATCTGTTTGATTGTGTCTTTGCAACTACTCAAATATCTCTCCCTGGCTGATTTTGTGAACTAGGCCTTGAGAACTCTCTTCAACATTGCTCATCGATTGCACAATGTTTTGGGCCCATCCTGGGTTTTGGTATGTTGTTATATTTTTCTCTTGTGTTCTGTAATTAGATAAAATTTCTTACTTAATGAGTAGTTATGATGTATTCCTGCAGGTTTTGGAGACTCTAGCAGCTCTAGATCGAGCAATTCATTCCCCACATGCTACTACTCAGGTATTTTATTTATTGTTGTATTATTCAGTAAAACGAGCTTCAATTGCCACCAAAGTTTTCCTTGATGTTGATAGTATGTGGTCCCTATGATATAGGGCCAAGTGATGACCGTGTAAATGAATAAATGGTCTGGTTGTTTGATTTTAAATTACTAAAAGAGAAAGCAATAAACGTAGAATATAGAGGTAACTTTTGTGTCCAAATGTAATTATTGTTGTTACTTGTTTGAGATATAAGTCAGAACAATTCTTGGCCCTTCTGAGTATAGGTCAAGTTTTCACAATAACAGATTCCCACATCTTTTTAACCAAGTGGTCCGGAGTATGAATTTCACTTTATTCTTTTGGCCATCATAATTAAAGTTGAAGACAGTGTTGATCAATATTGCCATCAATCTTAGCTCAACTTCTGCTCTCTTTCATTCCATTGTTGGTCAATATTGCTTACTTTTGAAGTTCCTTGTTGCTTTTTATTTATGTTTTGGAGGATAGCTTATTTTCTAACCAGGGTAGATGAGTATGAACTCTTGATACCTCTTGTGTGTATTTATGAATGTGCTGCTTTCTTACTTCCCAGTCTTCAAATAGAGTGAAGTGGCTCCTCCATGTAGCTCCCTCAAAGACTAAGTCTTCATTTTTTTGCAGCTCTTGATAAAATCATTTTCTAATGATTTTCTTCAAGGAGACTTATAAACTTTCTCTTTCTCTTGATGCATATCATGTGACTTAAGCCATGAAACGGTTGCTTTACTTTTTAGTCTTCCCAATGGCTTTACATTAATATGGTACTTTCGTTGTTCTTTGGAGTATCTAGCCAGAAGTCTTCCCCAGCTTACAATTCTGTTTTGGGACATGATTTTCCCTTTGGCCTATTTAGTGCTTGGTAAAAGATTTCTTTACAGGGGTTGTCCTTAGTAAATGTTGCATGTAGGATTCGAGAGCTTTATTGTTTTTGACTTGTTTGGTGGATTTTTGCATGTTTCTTTTTCTGTGCTTCTTCTAATGAGGATTTCTTCTCCTCTCCTGTTGTACTCTATTCTTTTTACATATAATATGACAATTTTTTCCTGAAAAAAATGTTTGTCAAATTAAATTTCAAATGATGCATAGTTTTGTTGAATTTCTGTCTGGTATGTCTTCAATAGAAGCTTACAGAGTACATGACCATTAAATCTGCAGGAGGTTTCGACCCCTGTCCCAAAGTTTGCAAGGGAGTTATCTACTCAATACAGTGACTTCAATATACTATCGTCTCTGAACTCTCAGGTGAGTAAACCAATTTATTTTTGTTTGGTGGCTGGCATGAAAGACAAATTTCAAGAACCACACCCAACATTAGGATGAATATGAATACGAATGTCATAAAAATTGTCCTAATAATATTATTCATGTGCCTGCAAGCTTGTCATCTTAAAAGCCCCTTCCAATATATGTTTTCCTTGGTAGAATTCTTTTTCTTGGAATTCCTTTTCATGTTCAAAGTTGAGAGTGCGGTACAAGTTTTATTTTTATTACTGATTAAGCACCATTTCTTTCTGCAATTTTCCTTTCAGAATATATAGGCCAATTAATCTAACCTTGTATTGTTTTCTGTTTGAAAGCTCTTTGAGAGCTCTGCTTTGATGCATATTTCTGCTGTAAAATCCCTACTCTCTGCATTATGTCAACTTTCACATCAATGCATGTCTGGGCATTCAAGCAGTATGGGACCAACGACCAGTCAAAAAATTGGAAGTATCAGCTTTTCAGTGGAGAGAATGATATCCATCCTTGTGAATAATGTTCACAGTATGTAGCTTCAATAATTATGAGCATAATATTGAATATACGTTTATCCTTCATGTCGTTTGTCCTTCACTTTTCAATATTTGTAATCTTTAGGTTCTATTTACCTAGTGTATCTTATGAATATTTTCATTCTTGAATGTTTTATTAAGGTTTGAAGATTTTTATATTATCCTTTTTTCACCTTAGGAGTTGAGCCATTTTGGGATGAAGTTGTTAGTCACTTTCTCGAGGTTTCATTCTCTCTCTTTTGTTTCTTTGTTGCAGCAATGCTAGTTTCATTTTCATCCCTCCTGATAGTTTGACATGCTTTTGCAGCTTGCTGATGATTCAAATCCACATTTGAAAAACATGGCACTTGATGCGCTTGATCAATCTATTTCTGCAGTACTAGGTTCTGATCAATTCCAAGACTACAAACAATTCAAGTCTCTTGTAATATCTCAGGAAGTGAGACCTTCTACCATTTTTTATAGCCAGCAACCCATATTTATTGATAGGATGATTTGTAAAATCACAATGATATGCAGATGGAAGCCAATCTCGATAAGTTGAGGTCTCTTGAATGTTCTGTCATATCTCCTCTGAAGGTTCTTTATTTTTCAACCCCAAGTGTAGATGTCCGTGTTGGATCTTTGAAAATTCTTTTGCATGTCTTAGAGGTAATGTTGTTGCTTACTGGTCAAGTTTGGTTTTCATCTTTTATTTCTTTATTCTTAGATTCTCCAAGTGATGT
This sequence comes from Oxytropis ochrocephala, assembly GCA_020916435.1. Classification (NCBI taxonomy): domain Eukaryota; kingdom Viridiplantae; phylum Streptophyta; class Magnoliopsida; order Fabales; family Fabaceae; genus Oxytropis; species Oxytropis ochrocephala. The sequence continues at coordinate 21,264,280 of CM037090.1, read as the reverse complement.
TTTGTTTAAAAATAAAATTCTTCCAGAGATATGGAGAGAAACTTCATTACAGCTGGCCAAATATACTTGAAATGTTGAGGTTGGCCTTCTTATGCCCTTTATGCACCTGTCTATTGGTAATCCTTTGGTTAATATGCACTTTTGTCTTACTTTAAGGTATGTAGCAGATGTTTTAGAGAAGGATCTTGTTACTCTTGGTTTCCAGGTATCTCGAGTTAGTTGCAGCATTTATTGTGATGGGGCTATTGGTCTATTGAGTTGACCATTAGCACTTTTCTCTAGCTACTCATGATTTTAATTCTGAAAGTACCCTTTATTGTATGGTGACCTTTTCAAGAGAAAACTAATCGCTATCCATAATGCTTGTCTATCTATTGACAACGAAGCGCAGTTCATTCTGTAAGACACTTCACCCACACCCACACACCCAAAAGTTTGTTGGTTCGAGTCATAGAGGGGGGAAGTGGAGAACACTATTGATCTCCTTTTAAAAAAAAAGTTTTAAACTGTTGTTACAACCATGGTTTAGAAAACCAGATCGAACCGGTGGTTCAACCGGGAACCGGTCAGGTGGACAATCTGGTTCATGGGGGAAACCGGCTGATTTCAGAACCGGTGGGAACCGGCCAAACCGGCTTAGAACCGGTTTGTTTTAAAAAAATAAAAAAAATCAGTTTTAAATTCAAAAATATTTTTTAGGTAAATAAAATGCCAATATCAAGTTATAAAATTACATATACATAATTTTTTATTTATTTATCATTTTGATTAATATTTAGTCATATTATATATATATAATAATTATTTATCGTAGTTTATAATTTAGTTATATCCGAAATTTATCACTTAATATACCATATAATCAGCGTCTTCACCAGTTTAATGACCGATCCGGTTGAACCACGGTTGAACCCTTGAACTAGTGCTTTCACCAGTTCAATGACCAGTCCGGTTTTCTAAACATTGGTTACAACAATATCCCAGGCTTTTCCCACTAGATGGAGGCAGCTATATAAATCAAATGATGCCATAATGTTATAGACTATTTATCTATAAATCTATTTTAATGGTTTTGGATTTTGGTCTACAATTTTTCTTGGTTTAGCTCTACCTCTAACGATTTTTATATTGGAATTGTCATGCTTTTTGATGTTTCCAAGGCACAAATGTAATCTGTCATTTGATTTTGGGAATCTTTTTTAGGTTACTTTTACTTAAAAAAGTATTCCATCAGTATTCAGTACCTTCTTGTTTTGATTTCTTATTCACATATTCATTTCATAAATCCCATTCTTTGGTGCTTCTTGCTTATTTCAAGCTTTCTGAAACCTAGATAGAATAATGAATAGTTATTTAAAATATCTATATTTCATAATGAATAGAAATCAAATAGAAAAAAAACAGATAAGATATAAAGAAGGTGCATGTGTTACTAGCATTAGTTTAATATTTAAACTAATTGATTCCGCTTCCAAAAAATTGTTACTTATTTTTTTAGTATATTCCTTACTCTTTAGCATTATGGTGTTTTCTAATTTTCCAGTTTTTATTTATTCTCAGAACCTACGGGTGATAATGAATGATGGACTGTCCACCTTACCGAGAGACTGCCTTCAAGTGTGAGATCTCAAATTCCACCATACTGCATACATACAATTTCTTCTATTTTCTGACTCTTTTTTGGGCTGCAATCGTAATTGCAGGTGTGTTGATGTGACTGGAGCATACAGTGCTCAAAAGACAGAGTTGAACATAAGCTTGACGGCAGTTGGACTCCTGTGGACTATGACTGATTTCATTGCAAAGGGCCTTCTCAATGAACCTTTTGAAGAAAAGAAAACAGGTTTAGATTTAGTTGTCGGCCATCTGTTTACAAACTGTCATCATTATGAATATACCAAGTCTTACGTAATATTTCTACCTTTCAGGTGTTGGTTCCACATTGAAGCAGATAAACGGCGAAAATGTGGAGGATCAACAGCATGGTTTTGCTAACAATGTGAGAGATCGGCCTTCTTATGCAGATGGTGTTGATTTTGAGAAGCTTCTATTCTGTGTTTTCTCGTTACTTCAAAACCTTGGGGCAGATGAGAGACCAGAGGTACACTGAATAAATTTCTAATCTTGCTCTGTATTTGTACTGTTCCTATGCCAGTTAGAGAGATTTGGATGTTGGACAATAAAGCAAAACCCATTAGTATAAACGCCTAAATAACATTACTCTCTAGTCTCTACCCAATACTGCTGGATGTGAATGCTTTCGAGCACTGAAAATTTTGTTTACAGGTGAGGAATTCTGCTGTCAGGACACTCTTCCAAACTTTAGGAACTCATGGGCAAAAGCTTTCAAAGAGCATGTGGGAAGATTGTCTTTGGAATTATGTATTTCCTACATTGGATCGTGCTTCTTTCATGGTAATCTGAAACTATTGCAGTTGATATTTGAGAGCTTATTTTCAGCATAAGTGGATGTGTTAAACTGTTGGTTATTTGGCAAGTAGGCTGCTACTTCGTCAAAAGATGAATGGCAAGGGAAAGAACTTGGAACTCGAGGAGGAAAAGCAGTTCACATGCTCATACATCATAGGTATTTAAAATTGACTCCGACTTATACCCATTTTGTTATTTGTGGCCTCTTTGATACATATGGTTGAGAACCTAGGGAGAATGAGAAGTGGAGAAAAAGGTAAGGGTAAAAATATATTCACTGAAATGACTCTGAACTGTATACAATATCATGATCCGTAAAGTCCTAAACTTGTATTTATTAATCGTACTATTCTTCTCTTCTACCATAATGAAATTTATAACCAAAAATGACACTTATTCCCTTTAGTTTCGGCGCACTAAAACTACTAAGTTTTCTTTAAATCCCATGTCACTTCCTTAAACTTCCCTTAATTGTTTAACAGTTGACACTCTTCCTTAAGCTGAAGCTTAGATATGCCTTCAACTTCTTTTGAATGAGCCAAACTTGACAAACGGAAACTTATACTCAGCTAGAAATCAAAGAATCATGTAACTACAGCCAGTTCAATCAACTACTTGTAAGTCATATAACTCTAGTAACAACTTGTAATGAGCTTCCGACAACTGCCACCAAACAGCTCAAGTGGTGAGACACACACAAGGATGTTTCTGTGTACTTAACTCCTAGCTCACCGGTTTGAATCCTTATGGAGGTTGTAGATATTCTTATATTCCTATATGAGTGACATATTAGTAGTGAGAGGGTGGCTGGTCCTTTTACAAAAAAGATACCGAAAATAACTGGTAGGGAAATCATTGAATGACTACTAGCTCAACGGACCACAACTTGCAAGGGGCAATGGCTCATGTATTTATCCACAAGAGAGACAAGATATAATCTGATTGTTTGTTCCATAAACTAACTAAGCAACTGAGGAGAGTAGGATTCAAAATCTCCAGAGCAGTGTAATATATTACTGACTCCTATGCTTATCTAAAAAAAAATATTACTGACTCCTATACCTGTATTTATGCTGATACTATAACTGCATAACCCTTTACTTTAGATGCACTTCAGGTAACTTCTTTGTTAATCTCATATGCCTTTCTAAAATGTCTTGGCATATATTTATATTCTAAGCATTTTTGCAGTCGTAACACAGCTCAGAAGCAGTGGGATGAAACTCTTGTGCTTGTTCTTGGTGGAATAGCACGCATATTGCGATTGTTTTTTCCTTTTTTCACAAGCTTAAGCAACTTCTTGTCTGGTGGGTTCATTATTAGAATTTGATGTATCTCGTAATTTCATTTGATGTACTGTAAAAGTAGTGCTGATTTAATTTGGTCATGTGTAGGCTGGAAATCATTGCTTCAATTTGTTGAAAATAGCATTTTACATGGTAGTAAAGAAGTAGCACTTGCTGCAATAAATTGTTTGCAGACAACTGTTAACTCCCATTCGTTGAAGGTAGGGACAGTGATCTGAATTAAAGCTTATTTTCTATTTGTAGATGAAGAATAGGCAGCTAAATGTAGTTTACCTTACGCTCCCTTCATCTTTAACATTAGCCATATTGACTTTTAATCAAATAACAAATATAAGAATGCAGTACTAGTTGAAATATACTCCTTTAAGTACTCACAGAAGTTCATGAATTAGGGAAATATGCCGATGCCTTACCTTATATCAGTAATTGATGTTTACGAGCTTGTTCTAAAGAATCCACCCAGTTACAGTGATAAGGTGATGCAGGAGATTCTGCATGGTCTTGGTAATGTATTGATTTTTATTTTATCAATTGAGATTTTATTTGTGTACATTAGTCATCATGGATGAATAGTAGTACCTTTAGGTTTCTATTTACACCATAGCTAAGTTAGCTTCAGATAGTGTTATTCACATGAGACTGATTTCACTTGATATTTTGAACATCTATCAGGAGAGATTTATGTGCAGGCTCAAGGATTGTTCAATGATGTCATATACACGCAGCTAATAGCAATCATAGATTTGGCAGTGAAGCAAGCCATGTTAACGAATGATAACTTTGAAATGGAATTTGTAAGTACATTTTGGATAACTTTTTCTTTGATCTCTAGTTGTTTTTGTTATGTTTAATATTTACTCCATCAATACCAGGAAATATGAAGCTACTAGCAAGCATGTATCAAATACATAACACAAATGACGGCGATATATTAATCATGACAGCAAATTACAATTACCACACATATATCGATTTACAGAATACATTGTGTTATTAAGTTGAGAACTTCATGTATTCCGACTTTGGAAAAGAAATCAAAATAACTGTGCAATCAAATGCTGTCGTCACTAAATTGTAACTTTTAACCAATAATTAACTCATCTGTAACAAGGTGTTAGCTAGGTGTAAAATTCAGGTGTGGCAGAAACATTTACCAAATTTCAAAGGTTGACTGTAAAGTCTTTGGTGTCATGCTTTTTTCATGACACGGGAGAAAATATGCAGAACTATCTGAAAGCTATAATTTGTTAACAATTGAAAAGGAGTCAGGGCATTAACAAGAAAATGCAGCACAAAGATGGAATGTTACTTTGATTTTAACATTACTGGTTCTTGTAACAAGTTTCTTGGTAAATATATTATATATGTACATTCAGAACTTTGGCCTTTAACTTCATTGACATTTTGGTAATACTTTTGCTCACTTAGAAATAGAGGCAGTGGTTATCGTAAAAACATAAGTTGTAGTCATAAAACTTTGGAGTATCACTAGGCATTCTTCACCTCCATATTTAGATAAATGCTCGGTGGAAGAAAGGGAAATAAATTTAGTAGTTGTAGACAACCAACTATCATATTAGGAAAATTTCTCTAACTTTTATAGGCACGCCCCTTTATTTTGAATTTCCACCATGTTAGATTATTAATGTCTCAAATGACTTTGTAGATTTAGTGTACAAAGACATTGCTTCTTCAATTTTTGCTTTGCCTTTAAAGAAATAATCCTGCTGTATATTTCCAAGAGCCTATTTAGTAGTTGTTGTGGTAGGATTATTATCACTTTTAAGATACCATGTGAATTCTGTAACAGAATGAGAGAGAGAGAGAGAGAGAGAGTGAACTGAATTTCTGTTTTTGATTTTTATTCAATTGATTGAAACAGTTACAGAGATGCTTATTTATATCTAACTCTTAACCTGTGCACACTGGGACTTAACGTGTGCACCTCTATAACAGAATGTAACTGATTTACATTTGAATCTATCTGCACTTGCAGAATACTGCAGAAATGTAAATATTGCAGAATACTAAAATATGACTAAGTGATGTACTCTTACAAGTAGAAACTTTCTCATGAATTCAATATTCATTTTTTTAGGGTAATGTCCCACCTGTGCTACGGACTATTCTGGAAATCTTACCACTGTTAGGTCCAACTGAACACATGTCTTCCATGTGGCCTGTTCTTCTGCGAGAGTTTCTGCAGTATCTTCCTAGACAGGACCCACTGTTACAGAATGAGGATGGAAAAATCGAACAAGCAAAAGGTTCCGATCTTATGCCATGCATGAAAGTATCTGGTTGTCGCGGAACTAGTTCAGTTTTTTGTGTAGCTTAAAATGTAAAATCTTTGCTCATTTGTGCAGATTCTGAAGCACCTAATGGCACTACTCCAATATCGCCTAATAAAGTAGTGGCATCTCCAGGATCTGGGTCAACTGCAGCTATAAATGCAGGACTTCCTAGTTACATATTTGCAGAAAAGCTAGTTCCTGTCCTGCTAGATCTATTCCTGCGAGCACCTACATTTGAAAAATATGTTATATACCCTGAAATTATTCAAAGCCTTGGAAGGTAGTAATTGCTCTTAACTAATTTCAATTATTTTGCCACTCCACTGTTATGGGTAAATACGATTGCTTGCATAAGGTTTGAAGAGTGTGTTTTAAAATTTCTAGTTGGAAAGATTTATATAATGAAGCCAAGAAAAGGCTTAGTTTGTGTTTCTGTTAAGCGGGAGTCTATTCAGGCAAAGAGTTTATAATTACTGGATCTACAAAAATAAGGTGTTTTATGATGATTGAGTTTCTAATTACTGCAGCTACAAAAATAAGGTGTTTTATGATGATTTATTCAGAAACCTGGGAAAAGAAAAATGACTTGACATATTAAACTTGGGACAAATACTAACCCTAGAAGTTCATTTCATCGGCATTCCCCCGTTTTATCCTTTGATGAAAAAAGACTCATTTTTCGGTGTTCTTGTACTCCTATGTATTTTTAGCCGTTCAAATTTCTGAACCCACCTGGAGTCAAGGTTGGGAATTGGGCTCTCAATATTTTCCTTTTTGTCTACAGATTTGTTAACACAAACTGCAAACCAGAAATTACATCGCAGCACTACAACAAACACAAATTCACACAGAAACCAACCCAGGGGAAATTTGAGAGTCCCTGGGCTCTCTCTCACCACCATTCACTTTCTAAAAAACCAAGATAATCTCCTAACTACTCATTATCCCCCTATTTTTTAGGCAACTAACTCCTGTACCAACTGCCCATAGCAGTTACATATGACAGTTATTATTAATAAACTGCCTACCAATAATAAACTGCCCTTTAAAACTACCTAAAATTGCCCATTCTAATATAATATTATTGCGTTACATTTCAGGTGTATGACCACAAGAAGAGACAATCCAGATAGTGCACTTTGGAGGTTGGCAGTTGAGGCTTTCAATCGCGTTCTTGTTGACTATGTCACCAAATTAACAAACGGGGGTCCAGGTTTGAGCATTACCAAACCTGTCAGAACACGTATATGGAAAGAAATTGCTGATGTCTATGAAATTTTCCTCATCGGATACTGTGGGCGAGCTCTTCCTTCAAATTCTCTCTCAGCGGTGGTGTTAGAGGCCGATGAGTCCCTAGAGATGTCTATCTTAAATATTCTTGGTGACACTGTCTTGAAGCTTCCAATCGACACCCCTCTGGATGTAAGTTTTTATGAGCACTAATAGAGTAATAGACAATAGATAAGTAGTTTTACTTATAGTTAATCTAGTTAGGCAGTTTAATAATTCTGTTATGCAGTTAAGTGTTTGTTACACAGTTAAGTTTTCTGTTGAATAGTATAAACCTGTTGAATAGTATAAACCTCATCTCCATCAACCAATTCAGTGATACTAGTAGATAGAATAGAACTTGGTAAAACCTGACTTGTGTGTAACCAAGTCAGATTCTGGAAACCTATAAAAGGTTCTCCCTCATGTGTGATCATTCAGAAAATCAATACAAATTGAATTCAGTTAGATGAAATGATTCTAAGTGTTCTCTAAAGCTTTTATGGTATCAGAGCTCCAAGTCCACTTGTGTGGCGCTAATTCGTTTTCTGCGCATCATCACAATTCCTTCAAACACAATTCTGCAATCTCTTCTGCGTGTCACGCCTCGCAGCGTTACTTCTCTGATTGTTGTTCTTGATTTGGTATGAATCTTGTTCAATTTGACCTAAATCGTTTTCGTTTGATACAATTTCCCAAAGTTTTTCAATTTTGACCTAATTGGCTTTTGCTCTGTGTATTTTCCCCAATTCTTGTTCAGAAAAGATTCTCCCTAAAAGGTTCTCCCTAATGTGTAATCATTCAGAAAATCAATACAAACTGAATTCAGTTAGATGAAATGATTCTAAGTGTTCTCTAAAGCTTTCAAGCACCATGAAGTTGTTATGAGCACGCACATCCAATGTATTACTGTTAGGTATTATTAAATTAAATAATAAGCTTGGTTGATGTAGGTATTATTAATTGTTCTCAGGTTGTGGAGCGACTGGTCAGCACGCTGGACCGTTGTGCATCACGCACATGCTCATTACCCGTTGAGACTGTAGAGCTCATGCCTCCACACTGCAGCAGATTTTCCTTGACTTGTTTACAGAAGTTATTTTCCTTGAGCAGGTACCATCCTTTGAAGGCTTATTTAATTCGTACTAAAAAACTTTGATTTCAAACGTCTGAGCAAAAAGTATCTCTTACTTGATTGCCAATGAAGTTCAACAAAGTACTAACTTCTCTTATAGTATGAGATAGTGTAAATGTCATGGGTGACTTTTATGTGCATTCCTGTGCACAATTGCCTGCTTTGTCAGGAAGTTTTTTTTCCTAATGCATCCATAGTGTCGAGAGAAATGTTCTAAATCCAGTTTATGTTATATTTTATGCATGCTCTTTCGGTATAATTTAGGTTCTTGATCAGTAATTTGGGTAACACTAATTGAGGCTTTATTCTACTCCCATAATTTCCGTTGATGAGATCTGATCAACTCACCCTTGCTAAAAGATAGGATCATGCCATCCATTGCCGACTTTCCCTGTCGCTCTTTTTATACTCTGATTTTGATTAGCTTTTTTTATCACCATTTAGCTTTCACAGTATATATTATATATCTTGGTTATGTTGAGCAATTTCATATAACATTAACAGTTATTCTAATGAAGTCAATTGGAATATGACGAGATCTGATGTCTGCAAAATCTCAATTATGGTGCTTATTACCAGATGCGAATACATCTTTGGCAGGTTTCTGACAGACGAAAATAGCTTAGGTGAGCTTCTTTTTTGATGAAAGATCATAGACGTCCACAACCTTTATTTCATCTCCCACTAATTGCCTATTTAATTATTTTCTTTTTCCTGCAGGGGAGTATCCGTTACCGAAAGCAAGACTCGAAGAAATTATTTATGTCCTCCAAGAATTGGCATGTCTTGTAATTCATCCAGACGCGGCTTCCATTCTCCCCTTGCAGCCATGCTTGAGAACTGGTCTTGCAGACGACAAGGAGAAGCATGCCAACTGTTCCCATTTGTTTGTGCTGTTACCTTCCTTTTGTGAGCTTGTTACATCGAGGTAAAGTAAATATAATCTAAGCGACCATGGTTAGTATTTGGCATGCAACCTGCGGAATCTTTAGATGTTAGCTGACTGGGTGGGAATTGAGATTTTATGGTATTCATTAATGTTCTAATTTTCTTAACCTTTTACTTCTATTGTTCTCTTTTGTCTCTGAAAAAAAATTATATACGAATCTTTTAAGCTTCTACTTTCTTGATTATGAGTAGTAAGAAAATATTCTTAGCTAGTGAAGCAATCTCAAAACTTCCAAGAGAGCACTAGCCAGTCCAGAAGATATGGCATACTTTGGCCTTTGTGTCTGACAGATTATTTTTTGTTTTTAAATTTTAATCCTATTATGATTTTGAACCCAAACAAAAACTATATATATTCTTTGAATGAACTTTAACTTTGTAGTAAAAGGTGGGAGCTTGGATTTTCTTTTTCCATCATCTACTTGTATCCGCTTCCTTTTCTGTTTTTAATATTTTTTTCTTCTGATGGACAGAGAATTAAAAATACGGGAACTGGTGCAAGTACTGCTTCGATTAGTCACCAAGGAATTGCGTCTGGAAAAGCTCAGCTTCGCCTGTGAAAATTATACATCCAGATGAGCCCCCTCTCTAAGTCGATTACTTCAAAAAATTGGCTTAAGGAATGCTTAGGTTTTTCTACCCCCCCTTTATCTTCTTGGCTGGGTAGTACATTGTTCTGTAGACTAGACTAGAATCACCTAGATCTTTCCTCAGTCTACTCTTGCTAGTGCTGTGTCATAAGTTATGATCAACCGTACTTTCTCATCTCCATCAACCATAGGCCTACCTGAAGTTGTTAAGATAGACGAAGGTTTTTCATGTAGTCCATTTCTTCCAGCACAAACACCGCATATTTGGGGCCAAACTTGGAGGACCAGAAATTGGGAAAAACAACTGAGCAGGTAACTAAAATGTGTGGTTTCATCAACCAGGGTATTATAAAGACAGTAACAGCCAATGGAGTGAAAGAAAACCTATTTAAATGGTCCTAGTGAGTTAAACTCCCTTGCCAATTTTGTTGTACCCAAACAGTGTCTGAAGCTGACGCTGAATCCAGGCTATTCTATTTTTTGTTTTTTGTTTTATACTAACAGGTTTTGCTTTATACTAACAAAGATATGTAAAATATGAGATTGGATGTAGACTGACAAAGAGTAGTTTGAATCCAATGGCCACCACCTAATTGCAGCTATTGAGAAAATTCTTGTATTATTCGTAGTTATTGCTACTGGCATTGGTGCCCGTTTCGTTCTCAAATTTACAGTGATGTTTATATTTTTTATCGTCATCACCATCACCATGTGGAGCATAAACAGAAATGCGTACTGAGAATGCTATGGCAATATAATATAGGTAGTAATTGCAGGATGGATTCTTATAATCGGCTAACCAGATGTGTCGTTGTGGGCACATGGAGTGCTGATTTTTTTGTTACAAAAATTTAATGATGAGTGGGATGACACTTCAGTTTAAGGTAGAGAAAACCTTTTGGCTCTTTGAGGAGCTTTGAGGAGTGTAGATTTTAATATGCAATGCTCCACTTCTCCCCTCCTCTTTAACCATTCACTACTTGACTTAACATGCTAGTTCTAACAGAGCTTGTTAATATCATACAATTCACTACTTGGCTTAACTTGCTAATTCTAACAAAGTCTCTTAATCATCTTTTTTTTATACATAAATTTTGGAGTGAGGGGTTGGCAGCTTAGTCCAATACAAATTCTATCATTCTCCACTAAACCAACCCTTTTGAGATTAGCCTCTTAATTATCATTATACTAATCACTTCAATAAACTTTTTTGTTTTTAATAAAACTAGGGGCTTGTGGGAATTTGAACTTGGAAACTCTCCAATACAAATTCTATCATTCTCCCCTAAACCAACCCTTTGAGATTAACCTCTTAATTATCATTATACTAATCACTTCAATAAACCTTTTTGTTTTTAATAAAACTACCACCCTATTCTCTACACCTATGGTGTAGATGGTGTAGGTGTTTGATTGTTTATTACTCATCACACTTATTTCTCTCTCTTAAATAAATAGTTATCTCTCCTAAATAAATAATTAAGAAATAAATAATTAAGAGTATAATTAGAAAACAAATAATGATGTGCCTTTAAATTATCTAAATTACAACTACAACTAAAGCGAAACACAAAATTTAGGGATATAATTGAAAAACTAATAAAATGAAAATTAAAAAGAAACAAATTCCTCTAAAAACCGACAAGTAATATGAAATGGATGGAGTACTAAAGTTTTATAGTCCATCGGTTCCATTTTATTTGCTATTTTACAATTTAACTTAGTTAATTATCTAGATCCCACGAACTTTAAGTTGAGCAAGTGATTTATAAAACCATGAAAAAGAAATGCTTAGTAGTAATAGCACATTTTTCCTCATTACCAGTGAAATTGACTCCGAATGATACCATATCATATAATGGTGTTCACTGCAAATGCAAAATGGAGTTTATTGGTAGAGAAGTTCTCCGGTGAAGAAACAACTATACCACCACAAACACATATGGTGTCACTGTCCACAACATAAGTAACATGCAAACCATTCCATATTTCATTGCATTAAGGAAAGTACATCGAAACACAGGGAGACAAGCATGACCATTAATATACATATGGTATATATTTGGTATCAGAATTGGCTAGTTGTTGTTGTTGGTTTGGTTAAGCCTAGCTGCAGCTGCCACTGATGCAGCCACACCCTTAGGGTGAGTAGTAAGGTACGGATCATTTCTCATTTCTGCACCCGCCACCCCTTCTGCATCTCGCCTCGTTGCTGGTCTGTCCGCCGGTAACTTACTAGTCGCATCCTGCAACACATTACACACACCAACCATAGCAAGTTACTTTTCTATTGTGTGTAACTCTGCGACATTTCTGATTGAAGAAGTATTTGGTATCCGACACTTTAATTACTTGTATTTTTCAATATTTTTGAAATTAAACTCAGTGTGTCCGTATTAGTGTCTCTGTTGTGTCCAATGTGTGTGCCGGTGTTTTATAAGTGTACGTGTGTATATGCCTATATGGAATGAAGTTTATTAATTAGATGAGTACGTACAGCGAGAATATCGGCGAGTTTGGTTTTGTCCTCGTCTCTTGTTGCTCGAGCATTAAGGGTTGCAGCTGATTGGGCCGCCGCAGCAACACCACCAGGGACAATGTTTGTGCGCCCGGTTGCTCTCACTTCTGCTGCTTGAATCGCTGCGGCATCACTCCATTCCACCGGCTTATTTCCTGCTTCTGTCAAAACCGTGGCTTCCAGTGCTTCCCCTATGGTAATCCCGCCACCAGCGCCACCACCGCCCATTTCTTCAACAAGAGAAGGTGGTGTCATTGTATTCATTGGTGCCTTTTCGCTAAATTGCTCCACCACCTGTTCATAATAATCGTATATGATCTTGAATATTAGAGTATTTTCTAGCATGTTAATTAATATATCAATAACGAGCTTATCGATCTAACTGATTTTGACAGTTTTTCAGACAAATACAACATGAAATGAATTGTTTAATATATTATACCTTAACTAATTTCTCAATTTTCCCTTCCTTTTCTTCTAGTTTGCGAAGAACCTAAGAAACCAATTAATCAATAATTAGAATTCAAAAGAACTTTACTCCTCCCAAAATTAAATAAACAATAAAATCAAATTTTTAGCATACGGAGAACCTGTCCGGCGATGGACTCAGAGATGAGTCGTCTCCCAGAATCATCAGTCTCATTTACGTTCACACCACCATCAGCGGCAATTTGATTCATATCTTTATGTCCAACAACTCCATCTCTCTCATTTTTCATCGCCGCAGATTGCATAACAGAGGCGGCGCCACCCTTTTGTGTCTTACCAAGCATTGCATTCTCTGCTTTCTGCATCATCGCAGCATCCTTCGGCGCTACCTTCTTGCTACTCAGATCTCCCTCCACGTTGAATACATCTCCGTATTTTATTCCTTCTTCTTCCTGCGGCCTCTGAGGCTGCTCCTGACTCATTTTTTTGGAATTATAGCTACTATGTATGTAATGTACTAACGCAATTGAATTGTTTCGCTGGAAGGAGTATTATATACGTGCATGGAGATCCATTCCATGCAATGATCGCGGTTTACACGTGAGGAAGGTTTGAGAGAAAGAAGGATGGGTACGTGAGCAACACTTGGCGAGAAACTAGGGCTTCTTTTGTGGCTAAGCTGTTGGTTTTTTTTTGTAAATTCTTGGTTGCCCTTTGATAGAATGTGGGTAATTTGCCTTTTATCAGTTAAAAATTGTGTACATGGATTAATTCCATTAACATTTATCACATAAATATATTCATATTATTTGTTTTACAGCTTTCTCTCTGCATATTTATATTATTTGCACATTCACCCCAAATTTAATAAATACTTTTGTCCTTTCATATTAACCCATTGTCATTAATATCATCAGCAGTGTAAAAAATTAAATTAAATTGCACAAAGTATATTCACTGCAAGATGTTTATGACAATGATCTCATTCATTCTTCATATTGTGATGCTAGTATTTTTTTTTTTTTTTTTTTGGTAGAGTACATTTTCCATTTTCAAGTAAATTAGGATATAATGATAATTTAAAAATATTTTCTTTAGTGCAATTAAATAACAATTAAGCAATAAATATTTGTTTTTAATAGACTAGTATTTTTAAGTGGAACTATACAAATTTGCTACAAACAACGAGTTTGACTAAATTGAAAGGTAATGAACAGTTTATTTTCAAAATTTTAAAAAATTCAAAGTTTGCCAAAATATAATTTAGGTTAAATATGTTATTATAACTTTTAAAAACTGAAAATTTTGTTTTTAGTCATAAAAAATTTCAGTCCTTTTAATTCTCACATTTTCCTCTTTCAATATTTTTAGTTTCTCGTGAACTACCACTAAAAGCATTATTAAAAAGCAAAAAGATTAAAAGTCATGTGGGACAAAAGCATTGGCGTGGGAAATTGTAGGGACAAAGTGAGTGAAGGTTTTTATAGGGACTAAAAATAAAATTTTATAGGGACTAAAAATGATTTAACTCAAATAATTTAAAGTATACCACACAATAAAAGAAATTAATAGACATGTTTTCTATAAAATTCTTAGTTTAGTTATCCCTAAACACCTTAGACTATTTTAGTGGATGACCAATGAACGTGTTTGTTGTCGTTAAACACTTTAATCCCGATCGGGGATCGGCTAGAGGTGTTGAAACAATTATGATCCTCTGTTCTTCAAGCAATTGCATCGAGGAAAAACTTTGTTCCTCAACAATGGGTTCTCTAACTCCTCTAAAGAGTGTTAGGATAGGTGTGAGAGGTCGTGTGGACTAGACTATCTAAGGTGTAAGAAACATAAAGGAAAGTTGTAGTGTTAGTAGATTTTTCTCCGACGTAAGAAAAATCTACTATATATATGTTGATCTCCTATCTTATCTTTCTCGATTTTCTTTCTATCACGCTCCCCTTTATTTTCTTTTATCCACCCACCTGCGCTCAACTCAGTCATAATTGTATTTATTAGCATTAATCTGTATTAATTATCCTTGTAATATAAACCACGGCCCCAAGAGGACAATAAATGCAGAACCACAATCATTTTCTCTTATTCAAATACTTGTTCTTTACGGTCCACACGAGAGAATAATACAACTCGTGTTCGGTCTCTTTCTCACCCGGAGAAACCAGTCGTAACATTGGCGCCACCAGTGGGGCTCAGGTAAAACCTCTCCCACCCTCACCTATCCAAAGATCATCCCTAACCAACAATCGTGACCACGAGAAATGGAATCGGCGAGCCTAACAACCCCAATGGTCCACAACATGGCGAGGACTCTTGCACGGAGGAGTTGATGAATGCGATCTGAGTTCCTCCGGACCAGAATGCATATCGCCAGGCGTAGAAATGAGGCGCAACGGCTACACTCCCAAGCCACGGAGACACGAGAGGCGTAGTTGCAATAACAACCGGATGATATGAGAAGATTTACCAGTCTTTGGAGGCTACGAGAACTCTTCTTGCGTCGTAGACCCCCAAAGTCATGTGGGCGCTTTCTAGACGCAAATGTTCAACAATGCGGTGGCAATGACGCCATCAATCGTAAGATGTTTGCGGGTACCCTAGCAAAGGTAGCTCAAATGGTTCAAAGGACTCGGGGCGGATCAATCACAAGATTCGAGGATCTCGCGGCGAGTTTTGTTCAATAGTTATCGGCTAACAAAAAAATAGGTTGCTTTGGGGATCGGTTCGATGTACGTCAAGGACAAATTGAGCCACCGAAAAGCTACCCGGATCGGTTCAACAAAACCATTGTCCTCGTTGAAGAACCGAGCGAGAAGTTCTTTGTAAATTTTAGCGAGGCACTAATTGTCTTGAAGCCTCGAACAATGGACGGCCAGGTCCGTGTAGAGCGGGAAAAACACATAAAAGTCGAGGAGTCCAATGTCAGCGGTGGAGATCCCCATTTGCGATATCGGTCTGCCACCGCGGCTACTGCAGTGGCAAGAGTCCTAATAAATGGAGGCAAGTCGGCCAAATGGCATCTATGGAAAGTGCTTGACAAACTCAAACTCGCACCGAGTGTGTCTTTGAAAGAGTATCCTGTCACCCCTGGTGGGATTCTCGGGAACAAGTGGCGATTCGGGGATATCTCGAATCTCTTCACAACATTCAATGAGAATGGGGCGCTTAAAAACCATATATTGTTCACGATATATGGTTGTCCAAAATCTTCCTACAACATGATCATAGGAGGCAGACCGCCCTCAACGACCTTCTAGCAATCTCCTACACATAAATTACCAAAACAAACCACATTTAAATGACCCAAATAAGTCTCCTATTTACTTGACAACTCATCTAACTAAGAACAATATTGTAATTTACTATCACAATTTTGTCAAATTTTTCTCCTAATGCACTTTCTTCTCACTCCCACTTTTTGCTACTTTCTCCTATTTTTTTCTTTCAAATTTCAAAATTTAAACCAAACCCACCCACTTTCTTTTTCCACCATCTACTATCTACTAATAAATTAAAATAATCAATTGAAACTACAAAATAAGCAGTCTCCATATAAAATCACGAGATTAATATCTAAAAAACAAGAAGACTTAATCACTATTTATATCTCTATATCCATACAAGCCATACAAGCATTAACATATTAATCAACTAATTAAATAGTTGATTGTTTAGTTTATTGAATTAAAACTTGCTTTTTATTTAAAAAATTAAGACTTTCGTTTTCTTCTATATATCTAGATTATTATTTAAATAAAAAGGAATAGCTAACTATTATTGTAAAAAGAAGGTAGAATAATTATGTCATGTTTCAATTTTTTTTTTACAAGGTGTCATGTTTCAAAATTAAAAACGACACTCTGATGCTTTATCGCTCGTTCATAGAAATCTTGAAAGTCTTAAATTGTGTGTGTTTATACTATTATGTCATTGTAATTCTATTTATTAATTGTAGGCAGCTTTTTGGTAAAAAAAAAAATTAATTGTATGCATATAGTTCTTAGGGTAGAAAAAAGTAAACACAAAAGCATTTATTAAAGTTGGGGTAAATGTACAAATAATATAAATGTATAGTAATAACTGTAAAACAGAAAATATAAATGTGAGTGGAATCCATATGTCAACTTTTAAGTGGTTAAGGCAAATTACCCACATTTTATGTGAGGGCAACCTAGGCCTCACCTTTTTTTTTTTGACAAAACGAAGACAAGTGTCCTTTATAGCGTCTTCGCGGTGACGACTGCAGGTTTATCCATTTACTTCCTTTTCTCCTGGGAAACTAATATATACAAGAGAATAAAAAGGATTATAAATGTATAAAACACTATATATATGACAATTTGACAAATACCATAAGCCATTCAACTTTGATTTTTGGACACTTTTATATATAAAAATCTTCTAACATGATCATTTTATTTCTTTTACGACACTTATCATTCATTCTTCTTAAATTGAGATTTTTTTTTTATAGCCAAATATTAAGGATTAATAGTTAGGGACAATAGTTTTCAGGTTTGAACTATGGACCTCTTATTTGTACTCTTTTAGAGTTTATTAGCTCACCAACTCAATTATCTACTTGATATTATTTTGATAAAAAATAAAGAAACTAAATTAATAAGGAATGGGAATGGAGAATTTTAAGGTGCTGTTTGGCGTGTCTCATCCGCTAGAGGATAGCGGATGAAAGTAGCGGAAGGAACTAGCGGATGAAGAGTACACGTGTTTGGTAAGCACTAGCGTTTAGCGTTTTTTGGGTAGCGTTTAGCGTTTTTTCAAACGCTACTTCAAGTAGCGTTTCAAAAAACCCTAGCGGATAGCGTCTCACTTTTTTTGGCATTTTTACCCTTGTTATTTTTCTTAAATTTCTTCTCTATCCTTATTAAATAAATGTAATCATGAATTAAATAAATATATCTTTTTATGTCATTTTACATTTATTAGCTAGTTCAACCGCTAATTTTACCAAACACAATCGTTATCAGCTAGTTCATCCGCTATCCGCTATCTGCTACTTTTTACCAAATAGAGCCTAAGTGTCCATAAATCATTTGATAATCAATTGTAGTAGTATAGTTTCATTCAATAAATCATTAATTGATAATCCATCCTAGTAATCATTAACAAAATGATTTTGAAGAATGAAATTCAAAATCAAAATCTTAACCTTTAAGGTCAATGAATGTTCTTGCAATAGTAACCCAAAAGTTTCTCATTTGAGTGATTCTCATGGATAAACAAATTGAGGTTTTTTTTAAAGCAACAATAGAAGTGCAATGGCATCATTGTGGAAGACATACATCCCAACTAGGTTGGCACTTCTGTCTCCATAAGTGGTGGCTCTGAGTATGGGCTGTAGGGGGTGGTTGCCCAGGGCCCCATTTTTTCAGGGGCACCAAAATTCGTTATACTTATTAGTGTATACATATATTAATTTGAATAAATTTTATTTGTTATTGTAATTATAATTATAATTATAACTATATATTCATACACATAAATTTAGATCATATCTAATAATAACATGAAAACAAATGCAAACTTTTTGAAACTTACTTAAGATAAGACGGTTCTTACGATCTTGATGGTGAAATTATATTTGAAGAATTGGAAGTCATTATAGAGATAGATTTTAACTGCCAAATCAAAATACAGTTATATAATATTGAATTCTTTGAAGACAATTAATTGTTTTCATAATATATGGAGACATATAGAATAATATTAACTATGTCGCAAAATAGATTAAATCGTCTCACTTTGGTTTCTATGGAAGATAGTTTTTTTAAAAATCTTGATTGTGATCAAATCATTAATGATTTTTAACAAAAACACAAGAGAAATGATATTGAAACGATTCTGAGAGCGTCATTTTATTTGTTCGTAAAAACATTAAAAAATCTCGGACCAAAGCACTGGTCTCCAACAATCCTCTGCAACACATTCAAAACTTATTAATAAAAAAAAGTGAATACCAACAAGGGGGACAAGAACCAAAACCCTTACCAAAAATGAAAATACAACAATCTAAGGAATTTTGTATTGTCTTAAACCCATCATATTCCTCAAGAAATCATGAGCAATAAAACGAGGGATGATACCTATGGATACTCATTAAGCTACCCGTCACGTATAATACCTACGAGTATTCACGGGTGCAGACATTTTTGTCATCCCTACATCTAACAACCCTAACCCAAACCCAGCAACTCGAACAAAAACACAGTGTTTTCATTTCATCTTTCCCAGAAATTGGTTTCGCAGCACTGGACTGAATACATCCAATGGTTTTGTTCTGAGGACGCAGCATCCATCATCAGCTACCGTGTCTTTGACCTCAACTTTCCCGCTCATCTCACTGAGTTCTAGTAGTCGGTGGATCGATGGCTTCGAAATTAAAATGGCAAGCAACTGCAGAAAGCTCTAGTGCCCTCTTGTATTGCTTATTTCGTTATGCGAAATTTTTAATTAAGTTGGGGGAAATTAGGATTAGGTTCAGGTTTTGTTTTCTGTAGAGACAAAATTTGTTCACGGCCTTTGGATTCTTTACTTCATATTCATCAATTAGTTTAATCCAATTCAATCAAACAATTGTTCAGGGAGTGAGGACTGAGTACTGGTTTTGGGGATAGATTTGAAGTTCAATTGATAGATTGTGAGTTGTGACGTTCAACAGATTGAAAAATTAGGGTCCCAAATGCTGCAAAACTTGTTTTCTGCGAAAGAAGAATGCGTTTTTCTTTTTTCTTTATTTAAAAATAATAATTTTTTAACAGTATTTAAAAATATAATTTAAGGATAATGCTTAGTATAGCGAAGGACTTTCTTTCGTGAATTTCCACGAAAGCTAATATCTAGCCAAAAAAAACTGATTTCACCACAAATTGTTTTGTTATATACCCTATATTACTGCATCTAGTTTTTATAATCCGTTGCTGAAGAATCCCATAGCAAGAAGAGACAAAGTTTGTGGTGGAGTTGCCTTTGACTTTTCAAACAAGCAGTGATTTGCTTTTCTAAATTGAACAATATTCTATAAAAAGGTGAAGTATGTTATGTTAATAAGTGCTGCTATGGAAACTTGTTTTACTTGCGAAAGAGTTGAAGAATGATGAAATTTCAGTTTTCTTTATTTAAAAATAATAATTTTTTAACAGTATTTAAAAATATAATTTAATAAATAAAAGACTTATTTTTAAAGAAAAAAATGTGACAAGGCATCTTAAGTTGGCATGTGAGTGAGCAAATATGAATGCCACATCAATTAATAAGGTGACACATCAGATTGGTTGTTGACCAATTTTGACTGGGGGACTAACAATTTAGAAATTGGGGAAATATAAGGATTAAATTCGTGAAAGAAAAAATTGGGGACCAAAATCGTGAATTGATCATAATAAGGAGATCAAAATTGTAATTAGGCCTTTATTTTTTATATGATTTTAAAATTATTGATGTAAATATTCTACATGTATAGTTGTATAATGTTACACATATTTTTTTTCCGTGTTTGAATAGAATATTTGTTTAGATGTAATACTTTATTGAAGAAAAGCAAAAGTACTTGGCATTTATAATATTATTATTTTTTAGCATAATTAAGAACTTTTAGATATACAATAAAGAAGATATTTGACAATTCTACCCTTATCATTTATTATATATATAGTTCTCAAAAATCCTAACCCTATTCTTAACATTCACAGTTTCGATATCTCCGCCGCAATTTATAGATCTGCCCTAAGTTCACCTTCATTGCTTGATCTTTCTACTTAGAGTTCCATTTTCACGATCCTCGTGTTTTCGAAGCTCGATCATCGTTCGGTAGATTCAGGTTCATTTTGTTCCTTTCTTTTTAGTCAATAGTATTAGACTTGGGATCGACCTTTTCTAAAAAAAATTTGCAGATCTGACTTCGAACATAATTTTCTCTGATATTTGTGATATGAATTTCCTTTATTATACTTTTCACTGAATGAGGTTGTCTCAACCTCTCTAGTTGAATATACTTGTGTATAATTTTTGTTACATTTTCAAGCATATTGATTTTTCCTAAAACTATTTAATGCATGTTGTTGATCATGGAAATAGGCAGATCTACCCTTAAATTATGATATCTCTATCACCACCGATAGATCTACCTTAAATTCACTGTCATCACTTCATTGAATGAGATATTCGAAAACTCTCTGTATCTTTGGTTGAATATTTCTGCATATGATATTAAAATATTAATTTGTTTAGTGTTGTTTTGTTTGCACACAAATTTTATTCCATGAGGAGAATTGATTTTTCCTACTAACTATTTGATATGGTCTTAATCATGGAAATAGATAGATTTACCCATAAATTGTGATATAAGTGTCTACTGAGTGTTTTATTACTTAAAGTTTTCACTAAAAAGAGAAAAAAGTTGCAAGATCAAATTAGATTATTACATGTTTTAGCACGCGTGGACTGCTATGTCACTTAAAAACAAATGTTAAATTCTTATTATACTCCAAATTTAAGTTATCCCCAAATTAAAATTGGGTGGGTATAATAGAAATGTAACATTAGTTTTAAGTGAAATGACAGTCTACAGATACTAAAATATTCACGTCAACATTGTCAGTTGTTTAAAATATGTCAAATCAGCTTAAAAATCAATGTAAGGACCAAAATGAATTAAAAAAAACATTTTGTAAGTAAGAACCTTTAAAAAATTATTTTTGAAGAGATTAAAATGATTATTCGCTCATTTTGTTGGGACCAAAATGATATTTAAGCCTAAATTTTTTCACCAACAATCAATCAAAAAGTTTAATATGGATGATTTTTAAGGTAGTTTAGATAATGTTAAACATTTTTATGACGTCTCATTTTTTGTGATCGATAAACATTATAAAAAATCATGTATTGTACTTCCTCCGTCCCATATTATATGTCTTTTAAGGTTGTGACACATGAATTAAGAAAAATAGTTAATTTTACATGGAAGAGAGAGATTGTGAGCTAATTTACCAAATTGTCTTTCATTAATGACATTGGAAACATAAAAAGTAGAATTGTAGGAAGAGATATATAAAATAATGAAGGGTATGATTGGAAAAAAAAATTGATGTTGCATTTGCATTCTAAAATGTCATATATTATAGGACAATTTTTTTACCTAGAAAGTCATATAATATGAGAACAGAGAGAGTATTTGGTATAACAGAAATTTCTCTCCGCATAACTCTAGAGATTAATCTCTGAACACAATAGACAACAAAACTTTCCACGTGTATTTAAATTAAATCAAAAAATAAATCAAATAATCTTAAAATAAAACTCTGTGGAGGAGTCGTTTCAGCTTCGTCATAACTTGATTGCTTAGCTCACACCCACTGTACCGCAATAATGTTCAAATTTAACATGCAAAATAGAAGGGAAAACACTCTTTCTACCCTAATCTAGCTAAATTTCAATTGCATTTTTCTCTCTTTGTTACTTAGAATTCATCTTCATTTCAATGGCGTCAAGATCAAGAGGACGTGCTGCGAGGGTACTTTCACTTCATTCAACCAATTTTTCTTTTCTTCTTCTCTTCTTCGTTCTCATTTCATTGTGAATTGTAGAGGGGCGAGACGCGAATGGACGCAGCTCTCGACGCAATGACCCCTTTCGGTTTCCCTAACAAACTCGTTCGGCAAACCGTTTCTGAACTACTGAAGGTTATCTCTCTTCCATTTCCTTTCTTCTCTAACAAGCTAAATTAACTTTACTTTTCATTTCATTTATTAATGTTTAATTTCTGCGATTCAATTTCTTCAGGTTTATGGCGGCAACCATGGCTGGGTCTTCATTGAAGAAGCCGCTTACACTCTACTAATCGACACCCTTCTTGAGAAACAACAGCAAGAACAACAACAACAAACGGTTCCTTTGCCTCAGGTAATTACTCACTCTCTTTTTGTTCTCTTACTTCTCTTTATATCTTTCCAAACTTGTTTTCGTTGCTCTGTGTTGCTTATCCTCCAAACTACTCGCATATTTAATTCTACATCCATTTTTTTATCATTGTTTCCATATGCAAATCATACTCATAATAACCTACATTTCAAAGGTTTAAGATAGGAATTATTTAATTATTAAAATATCAACCTACTATAATTTGTAAAATAGTGTTTTAATGTTATTATCTACTAAGATACTGTTAATTTTAACATCTATTAAAAAAAATTAAGTCTTGATTAATGAAATTTATTTGCAACAAATTGGCATGTGATACCTCGGGTTTTTCTTGGGAAAGCTACTTTTCTTTTTGACTTTTTGTTCCAGTTTGCAAAGCTTCAGTAGTTCATTCAAAGAACAATATGCTTCTTAGTATTTTTCAGTTTTTACTTTGTATGTGTTCTAAACAAAACACTGAACATTATTAGTATATACTTATGATATATGATCAATAGAAGACCTCTACTCTTAATCATTTGTGAACAAAATCTCTTCCCAACTCAATGTAGTTATTACTTACTTTACCACAAATGCATATAAATACAGTTGGCAGGGACATTTGTAACTCAGAGCTATAAATGTGTCTGATGTCTGATGGTAGCGTAAGTTAGTCGGTCATTATCGGGTTGCTATCATTTTTGTTTGTTTTGACACTTCGAAGTTCGTGTTTTTATGTCCTGCATTCTTTCAACTAGCTGTGAATCTTGTCTTCACAAATTCAATATTTTGTTTCTAATGTTATTGACAGCAAGGGGCTGGTTTATATGCCCTCTGGTGTTTCAGGCTTTCTGTTCTAGTTATGAATCATGCCCTCCCAAATTCAATATTATTTCAATTTAAGATAATGTCATGAGCAGCAATGAGCTGCTCTGTCTCTCCAAAGACATATTATTCCTTTCTGGAATTATTGAGAGTCTGCAATTTTTTTCTGATAGTCTTTTCAATATTCCTACCATCCATGCTGTTGTCAAAGGCCATTGTTTCTAATTTCTAATCTGTAGTTGTACATCTTGAATGTAAACTATAAACCTTCCATTTTTTTGAAAGTTTATTTAGCTCCAACGCCCCAAGTATGGCGGATCATGGGTTAGAATATTGAGAGATTCATATAACATTTAAATAATGCTGGAGAGACTAAATGGAATCTGCTTGAGTACTTTAATAGACCTTCTAAAACTTTTGGAAAGTGTAATCATGAAAACCCCCTGCTAGCTTCTTTATCTAGTGGTAGTTATATCTTATAAAATTGTGATCACTAATGACCTGCTCTATGTTCATTGTATTGTTCTGTGTGAAGAATTGTTTGATAGAAGATAATCAAGGAAATGGTCCCAACGAGACATCACTTGCCGGTTGCTCAAACCAAGCCCTTTTACCTTGCTCTAACGCAGAAATTTCTAATGATGCGCCACAACCAATGAATCGGGACGCTGACACTATATCAGCAGGCAGTGAAACTGGAAATCAAGTTCCTGTTATGGCTGTGGATGCAACATCAGCAACAGAGAAAACTGTTTATGAACTTCCCATCAAGCGCATCGGGACTTCATTAGCAACCGGCCAATTTATTAATCAACCTTCCATCAAGGCTGTTGACACTGTATCAGCAGGCAGTGAAACTCGAAATCAAGTTCCCGTTATGGTTGTGGATGCAACATCAGCAACAAAGAAAACTGTTGATGAACTTCCCATCAAGAAGCCCACAGCAACATCAGCAAGAAAGAAAACTGTTGATGAACTTCCCATCAAGAAGCGCATCGGGACTTCATTAGCAACCAGCCAACTTATTAATAAACCTTCCATCAAGGCTGTTGACACTGTACCAACAACCGCTGAAAATGACTATCAAGTTCCCATCAAGGCTAAAGACACTGTATCAGCGGACAAGAAATCTGGTAAGCATCGTTCCATCAAGCCTGCGGCCACTGTATCAGCAGCCGCTGAAAATGACAATAAGGAACTTCCCGTCAAGGCTTTTGACAAGGTCTCATTAAACAAGGAATCTGGTAATCAACTCTCCATCCTCGTTAGTTCATTTTAATTATAGTAGCTTTGAAGCAGAACTTGAATATCTTGTATACTACTGTCATCACTTCTGCAGAATATGCTCAGACAAAGTCCTCACAACCTATGGGGAGGCTTTGTCACAAGCGGCGTAGACCTTGCTATGGCTGGATTTCTCGTGATCATGATGATGAGGTGGAGGAGGGGGAGATAATAGAACTACCTCCAGGTCCATTGGCTAATACATTTTATAAGCTAGTGAGTGATAAGGTCAGTTACAGTTAGTGTGAATAGAGCAGAGTATCACATTACATGTAAGTAAAGTAATTGAAGAGAACTAGTATCAGATTAACTTCCGGGTTTTGAAAAGCATTTAGAGATATGCTATTGCTACATGCTCCGGCATCTGTAATTAATGCATGGCTTACTAGACTGTTTGTCAGACGATCCCATGGTTCAACAACAATACTTGAAATGAAAAAAATATGCTAGTGCTATGTGAACTTTTTTGTTTGCTTAATTATAGATATTCTTTTTTTTGTTTAATTTTTTCAATAAATCTTTTGCACTTTTTTTATATCCTACTTTTCAAACATTTTTTTTGTAAAACTATTTTTATATCCTGTTTTTAAAAATCTTTTATTATGAGCTTAGTTTTTGGAAATCTCAGTGTATTCCTCGGTCGTGTCTTACAATATCTCGCACGGTATCTTTTATTTGTTTACTCAATGACACACCCCACAAGAAATCAAATAAAATTCCACATGGAACCTCTTTTCCACCCGTTCTTGGAAATAACAAATGGGCCATGGACTTGGATTCATGACTTCCCAATCCAAATGTATCCTCATAGTCCTTTAATTAGTGTTTTAAAACTCGGACCGGTGACCGACTCGGTGAAGGTACTGGGTCACTCGGTTAAGGGTCGGATCGAATGGTCGACAGTTGAACCGCATAACAGGATTTTAAATAATATATAGCAATATTTGTAAGTTTATGTCAACAGTTACAAGATAGCCTAGTGGTAAACTCACTCATCCTTTACATGGAGGTCTAAGGTTCAATCCTTCGGCCATACATTTTGGGATTAAACTGATTAAAATATCTAAAAATTCGAATTTGAATCTTAGGCGCACAATCAATGCATGCATTAAAAATTTCGATATTGGAAATCTAATTAATAAATAGCAGCGATAATTAGCAGTAATAAATTCATTGGAAGATGGAAATTAATAAGCCAGTTAATAAAATCTGGTAAAAACAAGACATTTAATAAATCCGAGCCAACCGAGTTAGACCGAGTTTCAATGGGTTTGACCGAATTTCAACGAGTTTGACCAGGTTAAATGCAAGTCCGATCCACAAGCTGGCTCGACTCGGTTACCCCTCTGGTTCCCAGTCCGACCGGCCGAGCCGAACTAAGTTTTAAAACGCTGCCTTTAGATCATTTATTTACACCTCAAAGCACACAAAATAAAAATGTTTCCTTTTGGGAAATCGCAGTTTCAATACGCAACTTCTCACCCAATTTGCAAAGTGTGGCATTCGGTATTTTTTTATCGTGTTATTGGTGTCTAGTATTTATCGGTTTTGTCGATGACTAATTTATACTGGGGAACCTTTGTTAAAAAAAATTACACTCGGGAACCTGATTGAGCACCTATGTATCCAACTTTGTCGGTTCTTGTGGTTCTCTCATCTCAATAGAGTTTTTGTCACACCTAAGATTCAAACCCAAAACCTTAAATGGGTCTGAGTCCAGTTACAGTTCAGACCAACTCTTGTTGGTACGACATTTGGTATATAGGGTCAGTTTGGATCGGCTTATTTGGGTTTATCTATTGATATAAGCACTTGTGAAACTGTTTGGTTGAGCTTTTGGAAACAACTTATGACATGTTCATAAGTTGTTTGCAACTAATTTCCATAAGCTCCAAAGGATATCTTATGATAACAACTTATGGCTTGAAGAAAAATAGTTTTAACATTATTTCATCTTTTATTAACTAGTAATAAATTCATTGGGAGAGAAGGGTGGTATATCTATGATTTTTTTTTAAGATATTTCAAAAAAAAAAACAAATAGTAAGCTTGGCTATTCAAAAGAGAAGTTGAGGTCATGGCGTTAATTTATTGGTTTTTTTTACCTCCACCTTCTTCACATCTACCCCACATAATGGTGAACCCCAAAAATACTCTTAAGAAAACGTATTTTTTTAAAAAAAAAATAATACTAATATGAACATATATACGACCCTTACATTTTTGTCATCGTATATATGTTTTTGGACGTACATACGATTGATGTTATAGAAGGCCACTCCTATATACGTTTTGTGGTGGTATATACGATCCTGTAATATTAAGGGTCGTATATAGCTACACCTAAGGTATATACGATGCCCATCAAAAAAATTAACGGTTGTGATTTCATCAACGGTTTTAATTTTAACGGCTGTAATTTTAACGGTTGTGGTTTGATCAACGGTTTTAATTTTAACAATTGTGATTTGATCAACTGTGTAGATATGGATAATTAAAAACGTGTAATTACAAAAACGCGGTACCATAATAAATACAAGTGCAATAATAATACGAAAAACGTGTGAATCTATAAATCGTCAAGAAAATCATCGGCTAAGTCAACACATCTAGGCGCATCACTGGGAGTGGGACGGGGCTCGGGAGGACACATAGACTGCCAGAGGGCAAAACGACCGGTATATAGATCCAACCATGAAGCAGACTCTGATGATCGGTGATGGTATCAATGAGGAGTAATAGGAGGCCGCAGACAAGTAGAAGAGATCGAAATATGCAACCAATGTTGATTGCTCTTGTTCAGAATAGATATGATCGTATACTTAGACGAAACATAGACACCTCTCAAAGGCAGATAAGTATAATTCATATTCAAAGACAATTGAACTAGTGCCACATTATACTTGGTTGCAACCATGTACCCCATCTCTGGCAAATCCAACCACTTCGATTCGAGTCCGGCTGAAAACTGTAGGAATCAATAGTTAAGGCTTTGTGAAGCTCTAACATTCTATTCTCCCCAAACATGCTAGTATACAGTGGCTCCCTTTCCTTTGTTTCTGAATTAAATCTCGCCTAATGAGAGGCCAAGAATCCTCACCCATATCGAGACCAACCCCAATTGCTCTGAAACCACAATTACCATCAGCCCTAACATCAATAATTTTTTCAACATAAGAGTGTGTGTAACTCTAGAAGCAACATAAGAAGTAGAAGGGAATGCTACATCATTAAGTTGCCTCTTAATAATAAATTTCTCCTCCTCACTCACTTTATTAAATATTGCCAAGATAGCCTCTATCTGATAAGAAATATCATAGCCAGAAGATTTGTTTTGGGTGGATTTATCATCTACTGTATCCAAGCTAAAATGTTTTCAGTGATCATCAACAACATTCAACAGAATAGAAGTACCGGAAGCCTGATAAATACCTATCTCACAAGCACAAGGAAAAAGATGTGTCTTCCTTTTAATGCACCCACACCGCCTCTGTCATATCCAACCCCAGATGTCGATCGTTGAAACTCTTTAACCATATGATCCAATGCATTTAAGTAAACAAGACCTCGAAGGATTTTAAACACTAGAATATTGGAGGAGACTTCAATCCTATTAATACTCCTTTGAAAAGACCCGATGATTTGATCAAAATGAATTGTAAGCATGTCATCAATAGAAATAAAACATTTAGATAGGTCACCACTAGAAGTCTTCAATTGTCTCTTCAAACTCCAATGCAATGACTCCACTCTTAAATAATAAACACGTGTCAATAAAATTTAGGCTAAATTACTGTTTTGGTCCTTTATCTTTGGCCTCGATTTCATTTTGGTCCTTTATCTTTTTTTTCTCGTTTTGGTCCTTTATGTTTCAGTTTTGTGTATATTTGGTCCTTTTTTGTAGTTTTCTGTCTATGACCTTAACGGACGCCACGCTGGCAGTTAACTGCTGACGTGGCGTCTCAAATTCATTAAATGACGTGGCACAGTTAATTGACTTGGCAATACACATCACCATTTCCTTTTTTTTAAATTAAAACAAACAAAAACTTAAATAAATAAACAAATAACAGATTAAATGAAAAACACAAAATCAAAACAGAAGCTAAATTAAGAAAATCAAAACTGGAAAACAAAATTAAAAGAAGAACATTGACAAACTGGAAAACAAAATTAAAAGAAGAAGTAGAAGAACATTTTTCAAATCTGAAAAATCGAATCTGAACGAAAATCGTTTCTAAAAAATTGAATCTGAACGAAAATCGTTTCTAAATCTACACGAAAATCGAATCTAGAAATGCATTTTTCAAATCTGAAAAATCGAATCTGAACTGCAAAAATCGAATCTGAATCTGAAAAATCGATTTCGTTGATGATGTTTATGAATTGCAAAAATCCCCAATCTCGTTGCTGAATTGAAAAATCGAATCTGGAAATGATGTTTATGAATTGAAAAATCGAATTTGAACTGCAAAAATCGAATCTGAATCTGAAAAATCGATTTCGTTGATGATGTTTATGAATTGCAAAAATCCCCAATCTCGTTGCTGAATTGAAAAATCGAATCTGGAAATGATGTTTATGAATTGAAAAATCGAATTTGAATCTGAAGTTGAACATTCGTTCTGAAAAATCGATTTCGTTGATTTCGTTGGAAATTGATTCTTCGTCTTCTTGTCCTTGCTGAGCTTGTTGATGCATGGTTATGGAAGCAGATATGTAATATATATTGTTTTTTGGCTTAACATACCAACAACAACGTGTGTCTCATTGGTAAATGAGAGTGTTTTCAATGTATAGGTCACGAGTTCAAGTCCCAAGTTTGACAAAATTTCTATTAGTTTTAGTAACACACTACCCTCCATTATGCAATGTCAGTGCGCCACGTGGCAACCATCCATTGGTTCTTGGCGTGGCATGCCGATCTGCGTGGAAGTGGTGACATGAGATGACACGTCACCTCCGTTTGCCACATAACCTTTTTTTAACAGAAAGTTAACAGAGGGACCAAATGACACAAAAATTGAAGATGAAGGATCAAAACGAAAAAAAAAAGATAAAGGACCAAAATGAAATCAAGGCCAAAGATAAAGGACCAAAACAGTAATTTAGCCTAAAATTTAAGTAATTGATAAAAATACTAAACACGTGTCAAAAAAATTTAACCTACGATAAAAATACTAAACACGTGTCAAAAAAAATTGAATCTACGATAAAAATACTAAACACGTGTCAAAAAAATTTAAGTAATCGATAAAAATACTAAACACGTGTCAAAAAAAATTTAAACTACCATAAAATACTAAACATGTGCCAACAAAATTTAAGTAATCGATAAAAATACTAAACACGTGTCAAAAAAATTTAAACTACGATAAAAATACTAAACACGTGTCAAAAAATTTAATCTACGATAAAAATACTAAACACGTGTCAAAAAAATTTAAACTACGATAAAAAAATTAAACACGTGTCAAGAAAATGCAATCTACGATAAAAATACTAAACACATGTCAAAAAAATTTAAACTACGATAAAAATACTAAACATGTGGCAAAAAAATTAATCTATGATAAAAATACTAAACACGTGTCAAAAAAATTTAAACTATGATAAAAATACTAAACACGTGTCAAAAATATTTAATCTACGATAAAAATACTAAACACGTGTCAAAATTTTTTAAGTATATACGTCAAATACCATGTATATATGATGGCAATAAATTATGCGTCAGTATATACGTGGGTCCCAAACGTATATACGATTGAAGATTCAACTCCTAATCGTATACACCTATATACGATGGGTAGATACGAAACATTAAATATGTCAATCGTATATATCTCTCACACGAGATATATACGATGCTGAATTTTTAAGATAATGTGGGTCCCAATTAGAGAGAATCTCAACAAAGTGAAATTTTGGCAATCATGGCAAGGGTATTTTGGGCATTAATGAAAAACGTGGGGTAGGAAGGAAGGGGTAAAAAAAAAGACCCTAATTTATTTAGGAGTGAATACCTGACAAAATTTTTGGTGTCCATTTTAGTTTCCAAAAATAATTAATAACAAAACTAGTCCTCACAATTACAAACATGGAACACTACCACCTCATCGAACTCTAGATTAGTTGAGCCTTTTTTTCCTAGAAATTAGAGGAGAATCAAAGACATCTAGACATAAAAATGGAACACGTGTCTTGTCAAAAAAACATGGGACACATAAGGGTAGGATATGAAGCCCGAATACGATTCGGATACGATACGACATGATACGTGGATACAAATTTTTTTTGAAAATCAAGATACGATACGGCAGGGATACTTCAATAAAAAATAAAATTAAAATTTAAAAATATAAATCATAAAGATACTTGTGATCAAAATAAGTAAGCATAATCCAACAAGAGTTGGTCCTAGTGGTAACTGGACTCGGATCCCACTCCAAGGTCTCGGTTTCGAATCTTGGATGTGACAAAAACTCTGTTGGGAGGAGAGAACCACACGGGTCGGCAAAGTTGAGTACTCATGGTCAGCAAGGTTCCCCGATGTAGATTAGTCATCGGCAAAGCCGGTGGAAACTGCGCACCAGTGACGAAGATTAGTATGCACATAAACCAAAATTTGTGCCCTTTTTGGATCCATTTTATTTTTCTTCAAAGAATATATAAAAGAGTAAGTATTTGGTCGTTTTTTGATTTAAAAATAAATATAAATTTTAGGATACTCTCAGGATATGTATCCGGACGTATCCTGTAAGTATCCAATAAGTATCTGTTCTCTTTTTGATTTAAAAATAAACATAAATTCTAGGATACTCCTAGGATACGTATCCGGACGTATCCGACACATATCGGTATCGAAGACGTATCAGACACAGGTACGTGACCTATTTTGGAGTATCGGGGTTTCATAACCAACAGTCAGGGTCGTTCATGGACCAGTTTACCCTGTGCTATAACACAGGTCTCAAGCCCAAAATCAAATTTTTAGGGCCCCAAAAATTAATAAACAACATATATTTCCATATACCCCCACTCAGCGCAGCGACTCAAAGGATAGCGGTAGTCATTGGCTAGTGGCTAAACACGAGTTCGATCTCCAACATTAGTATTCTTCCGTTTTTTCTTTTTTATTAAGTTGTTTCTCTCCTTTTTGTTTGTTTTATCTGCTTTTTTTTGGTTGAGTTGTTTCATTTTTTTTTATTGGGCTATTTCTGTTTTTTACTAGTTGTTTCCTTTTTTTAAGTCGCATTTTGTTTCTTTTTAAAAATGTTTTGGCAAAATGATTAAATATATTATATTATATTGATTTTGGAATGTATTCAACCAAAAAAAGAATCACTTCTAGCAAATGTTTTTTAATAAATATTTGAAAATTTCCAAAAAATAATTCCACAATGTCAAATACTTGATTATAGGGTATGTTCATTGATGATTTTGGTTCCCACAATAAATTTGTAAAATTCCTTCACTAAGGGGTCAAATTTAATAAAAGTAAGAACTCAATTTTTAAGAATTGAACAAGTCTCTCAATTGTTTGCAACGACCCGATATTTAGTTTATTTAGGGACCCAATTTTAAATATTTGAACAGGACCTCCAACTTGTTTGGGACAATCCTGCCAACGGTGGTCTATGGCCCAACATGGTTTGAAAATATAATGAAACACATTTATTCACTGATATATATAAGGTTTAGTTCCAAATTTAGTCCTCCAACTTTTTCAGATTGACAATATTGGTCTCTCATTTTTTATATTTAGCAATTTTGTTCCCCGGTTTCATCAATTTGGTTTGTTCCCCAAACTTTTTTAGTTCCTTAAAATTATGATTTATTTGCACTTTTATGAAATTGAAAGATCAAAAGTGCACAATTCATGATTTTAGGGACCAAAAGTGTAACTAAAAAACATAGGGATCAAAATCCCAAAATTGAGAAAATCAAAAACTAAAATTGACAAAATAAATTACTAAGGTCAAATTTGTCAAACCGAAAAAGTTTCGACCACAATTATTAGGGCCAAATTTTATTATAAAAAGTTGGATTATTTAGAAGTGCATAAATTATTCTTACTTTTATACTTTTAAAATATTAAAATATAAAAGTCAGACTAACTGTTGTTTTTTCATATTAAAATGTCAAACTTTGGCTTTTTCATTCTTACTTTTTTATATGTTTTCAATTTTATTATATATATATATATATATTAAATTTCATTTTATTATATTTTAATTCACATTTTTGCCAACTTTTAATAAATTTTTGGGACCCCGTTTGGGTAGACAAACTTAACATGGTGGGGATTGGGGACAACAACGAGGGACAATTAGCGGAGTGGCGACACGGAGCGAGAAAGTACTCTATGCCCGCCTCATTGAAATTTATGATTTTTTATATCAATACCAAGTTATACTAAACCTTCAGGAAAAAATATCTAAATTTTGAATATTGCTTCATGCGATTCGATTATTGACCATTCGATCTGACCTTTGACTTACTAACTAAGTAGGTTGACTTAATTGAGCATTGATTCGAGTTCTAAAAGACTATTTATGGGTAAATATTGTCTATTCACATAAACTAGTAGTTAGATTTGTTTTTATTTTATCTTTAAAAGAAATGTTTATACAAAATAAATAATATTTGACAGAGTGGATAATAACATATACATATGAATTGGTTAGAAGTTAGAGGTATGGCCCAACCCAATCAGTTAACCCAATGGTCCAATTTTCTAGGTTGGGCTCGCTAAATTGAGGACAAAAAAGAGGGCTCGTGCTTTCCCCACACCCCCTACTTATTCACACCCCATCAAAATTTTAATTCCAAAATTACCCCCTTCAAAAAAACAAAAAACCCACACCCCTCCCCTTCTCACTCTCCCCGTCTCTCATTCTCCTCCCCTCCCTCCTACGAACCCTAAACCTCTCTTTCCTCTCACTCACATTCTCCCAACTCACTCAATCTCACTCAATCTCTCACTCAATCTTCTCCACCAACACTCTCAAGAGCACACACAGGGTTATTTTCGCCTCCTCTCACTCTCTCTATTCGTTCCATTTCTTCAAGGTATGCCTCTCCCCCTACGCTCCATTCTGTTTTTTTTTTCTGTTACGCAGAATTGTTCGAACGAGCACCATCGAACACATGAAAACGAAGGTGTTCGAATGAGGTTGTCACGAACACCATTCGAGCAACCTCATTCGAGCGCTGTATTTATTTATCGAATCCCGACTTGTTCGAGCGGGGTTGTGCGAACAGTTTCGCGCATTCACCGTTCGAGCGATCGTTTGGCGATAACCTTTCTCGGCTGATTCTCTTTGGTTACGTTAATTTGATTGAATTGGTTCTGTTGATTGTTGTTTGAGATATGGTGAGGAGTAGAGGTGGTCATGCTTGGTGAACCATCCGAGCGAGCCGGTCGGCCACCTCTGCGGTTTTTCAAACCGCAAAGGAGGAAGAAGCCACTTAGCGAAGCTAGCGAGCACTGTTGAAGCAAGCTCGAGTGCGATTCTTTGGTATTGGAGGATCATCATCGGGACGTGGCAACGTCTAAAGAGCCGCAGGTGGAAAAAGCCCGGTGATCTCCAACGAACCAATGCATGTCAACCTGGCTGATTTGGCAATGAAGATGTGGGAGGAGGCTAAAAGAGGATTGCTGAAGCCTCAGTGTTCTTCTGCTTTGCAAGTGTGGTGCAAGCTCAAAGAGAGAGGAATCGATGAAGCAACAACAACAACCACCACCGAGCAAGGAGGAGTAAAGGTGAAGAAAGAGAAGAAGGAAAAGAAGAAAGGAGAAGGTCGGACAGAGTGTCCACGGACAAAGCGGAAGGCTTAGATGCGGTGCGAAGAAAACAAGTAAGTCCCCCATTCAAATCAATAGTAGTTGTAGTTTCTTTTTCTTAGTTTTAAATTTTAGTTGAAGTTTTAGTAGTTTTATTTCATGTTCTGAATGAGACCCCCCTCTAAAAAAAAAAAAATTACATGTTGTATATCTTTGAGCGGTGAGGACACTTTGCTTTCAACTTTAAAGTGTGTGGGGGGAATCTCAATGTTTTAAGTTTCTGTCTGTGTTGTACATGAAATCAAATGCAAAAGCAATTTCTGTTCTTACTCTGTCAAAGCATGAAAATAATTCTCTTTGGGCTAAAGATAGTGAAAATATGTGTGTGAGTAGCCTATGCATGATTAGATGAAAAGAATTGATTGTTGCTCCTACACGAACTCTGTTTTTAAGAAAGAATCTAGTTAGCTAGGGAATATTTTGTGTCAAAGCTAGTTTTGGTAAACTTTGGTGAGAATAAAACTTGATTAAAAACCTAGAATAGCGATGAGAAGCTAAGTTTGGGGGTGAGTCAAGTCGTATTTGGCTAAATTTGGGTGCAAAGAGCGTAGGATGGTTAAGTCTTTGGTGTAGTGTGAGTGCAACGTTATAACGTCTACCCGCAGTAACGTTATAACGTCTGCCGTGTGTGTTGTGTAATGTGTTCAGACGTTACAACGTCTCACCCATAAACGTGGTAACGTCTACTTCCAAAAATACCAAAAAGAGTATGTTGATACAAATAAGTGGAAAATCCACATGTATTCTGTGTTCCTGTGTAATACCACAAAACAAATCACGAGCACTCCAAAGTAAAAAAAAAAAAAAATGAAAAGAAGAAGAAAACTCCAAAATGGAGCAAATAAAAGAGAGTTGCTCAAGAATGAGGGGGGTTACAAGGCTTTTGCGTGTGTGTGAGTCGATAAATTAGTGCACTAACCTAGTCCTAGCACCCAATTAAGACCCTTTGTCATGCTTTAAATGAACCCCATTTCTTATGTGAAAATGTTAGCCTATTCTTGGTTTTGAAAGATGTTTCTTTGTCACCATTTGGGAAGCCACTCTTTCACACAGGCTAAAGTAGTTCGAACTAGCTAGAGGAAGAATTAAATCACGAGAGATCACACACTCACTTTGAGCTTTAATAAATCTGGAATTTAATCATGCATTGGTGCGTGAGTGTGTGGAGAATTAGCCCTTGAGAATGAATTTTTGATCCGTTGATTGAGTAGAGCATAACTTTGCTAGCTAGTGTAGTTGATTTCATGCATATCACATTGGTTGTGTCTTGATTGCTTGAGGACAAGCAATGATTTAAGTTTGGGGTGTGATAACTCATATTTATATGAGTTATTTATACTCATTCAAAGAATAAGTCATGCAAGTTCTCTAGCAATACAAGGTTTATTAAATTAGTTTTATGTAATTTACGAGTTTTTAGCAAATAAGTGGATAAAGTGATAAATCAGTGCATTTAGGCACCAAGTGGTGCCCTTGAGAGCGTTTTGATGCTTTTTGTGCTTGTGCGGGAAAATTAGTCTTTGAACGTTACCACGTCCCTCACCACGTCCTCTTGCTCTGCAAGTGCAGAGAAAAGGGTGAAAGATCTTAATTTTGGCGCGCTAAGCAATGATAGTCAAAGATATAAAAGTCGAAGATCTTCTATTCCCATGGTGGCCTTGCAGAAACATCGTAGCTCTCGAGCGAGTGTCGAGCGTAAGAGAGGAAACAGATCTGGTAGGTGGGCAAGTGACATCGACCGCGCGTAAGCAAGGTGGCTATTTAAGGAAGGCTCATTTCTCTCTCGAGGCATCATCTTTTCTACATATCTTGAGAATCACTTCATCTCCATCTCCTCATCATCCCTCCATTAAATTCGAAGTAGTTTTGTAAAGAAGATCCGAAAGCAGACTTCTATATTTTGCTTGTGCGAACTTAGTTTTATTTTACTGCATTGTTGTAAAAAGCTCGGACGTTGTAACGTCTATACAACGTACATGCTAAAAAGTTACTTAGGTGTATCTTTTGCACTTAGGTTCTTTTCTCATTATATGTATGGTATTTGGATGTTAAATCCTTTTCATTCAGTAAAGATGCTCAACATGAGCTAAACACTTTGTAGTTGAGTTGTTGTTTTGCTTATAATGAATTTCTAGTTAATGTTATGAAGTATTGTCGTTTACTGTTTTAAATCTTTGTGTAAAAATATTTCCAAACTTGTTTTGAGGTTGGCCTCTTGAAATGGGTAGATTCATAGTACACGGACATGGTCTATGAAAAGAAATCAAAGATTTATATGAATGAACAATGCACTAAAGACATTTAGGCATCTTTATCTAAGTCTAGACATAGAATGGATAATAGTTCATAGAACATTCTTTGTGGGTGCTTAAAATACAGAGTGGGCCTATTTAGAACCTAGACATAGGACCTCTTATACTTGAAACTCTAACGTTTTGTCTTTGAAAAGCATAGCTCTTTTGCAACAGTTCAAGCGTGGCCACGTCGATCTAGAATAACATTTGAGCGTCATAGCGTGTAAACGTTATAACGTCTAGCTAGGAAGGATTTACTTGCATGCATCTCAACTCATCTCTCATCCATATTCACAACCAACTTTTGTTTACTTGTTGTATTTACATCTTTAGCTTAAAACCAACTCTTATTGCCGATTTGTTACTTACTTCTCTTGTGTTTTGAAACTTGAACTTTGAAAGCATATCAATCCTCGTTAGGAGCGATCTCTTACTCTTATCCACTTTATTACTTGTGCGATGTGTATACTTGCACTATAATTGCGAAAAACCACACTATTACACAAGCGCAACATAGATCACAAATCCGAGCCGTTTAAATTCTATCCGTTCGAGCACAATTTCCAAAGGGATTGACATCCACTCCTTTATCGGGTGATTTTGATTAAAACGTCGGTGGAATGGGCGTGCTATCTTTGCGGGTTTTTGTTCGATCAACGACGATTCGAACATGTTCGCATTACCACAATCGAACTGTTCGTATGACCTATTCGAACAGGTGAAAAAAGCGCCAAGGGTGTGTCATCCATATTTAACACACTCGAAACTGCTCAAGCCCGTGTTCGAGCAGTGAAAATTCTCAAAAAAATAGGTCTTTTGGTCTTTTCACACCCTTATGGGGTGTGTTTAGAGTAGGAGGGGGTGTGGGAAAAGCAAGAGCCAAAAAGAGACAGGTCATTTTGGCCAAGCCCAATTGGTCTATGGGCCAAATTGCACCAGTTTTTTGTGCTTTTTAAGAACTTTTTGTGGTCTCATTTGTTAAAAAGTTGGATTGGGCTTGGTTGGCCCACTTACCCAATGTCTTGGACTAACCCACCCAAACTACTTTTATGTTTTTTGCCTAGTGGACTAGGCCTGATCGGACGATCTAGTTTGATAGCTTTATTCGATGTAAACTGAGCCGATTACTGAAGAGGAGTCTATGAAAAAGTTTGTGAAGGTGCACAATAGATGTGTCGGTACCCACATAGAGGTGAGAAATGAATACATAACTTACCTAATGGGAATGAAGTCGTAAGTTTGAGGTAATATCTGGCGAGAATGGTTTATGCTGAAGTGGTGAGGTGCATGAGTTCGCGCGAGACTGTTAAACGCGTAAGATGTTTGAGAGTTTTGTAATAGTTGTGTCAATATAGTCAATGGTTAAGTTCAACAAAAAAATAATATATAAATAAGGGTTAAATAGACTTTTGGTCTATATAATTTTTTGGGTTATTTTGTTTTAGCCTCTCAAAAAAGTTTCACCTAGTTTTGGTTCGTGAGTTTTTTCCCATCAATTTTAATGCATCATGATTTTTAACACCATTTTTTTGGACCTTTTGTAGTGCTTCTTGTCGCTATTAAAAGTCATAAGAGACTAAAGCTAATAGAAAAAGCATGAGAACCAAAAGTAGGTAAAAGTTTTTTGAGGGACTAAAACAAAAAAACTCCAATTTTGTAGGGACTAAAAATATATTTAATCCTTTGCCTCAAAAAAAAAAGTATTTAATCCTATAAATCAACAAATACTATGAAAAGAGAAAATGATGTAAATTGTTTTCATTATTCCCTAATTTGTCAACCAGAAAAAAGTAAGTGAGACTATTCATCAGTTGAAGAAAGAACTTATTTAATTTCGTGGAGAAGAAATTTCCACTTGTAAATTTTTTGTGTTTTTATCTATAAGTTTAATTGATATGTATTGTTGGTATAATGTTTTTTTAGTAAATAAATAAAGTGGGCTTCATAAGTTTTTTTACAT
Source organism: Oxytropis ochrocephala (assembly GCA_020916435.1). NCBI lineage: Eukaryota > Viridiplantae > Streptophyta > Magnoliopsida > Fabales > Fabaceae > Oxytropis > Oxytropis ochrocephala. The sequence continues at coordinate 21,225,220 of CM037090.1, read as the reverse complement.
TCATAACCAATTATAAATTTTGATACGGAGGACTATTAAAATAGTCAAGGAAATTGATAATTTTTTGTGACACATGACAATTTATAAATTATAATTGACAATTTATTTATAATTGATTAATGTAATGTAATGTGATGTTTGGTCAAAATATTTTCTCCTGAGAAAATAGCACGACCTCCACCACGTAGGCTCCATATGGACATCGAATTGGCGCGCGCTGTGAAATTAGCGTGTACAAGTATGCATGTCATTTTCGTTATTTAGCATCATTTTTTGCCTATTTTGTGAACCGGCCATTACCAACACAACTCGCGGAAGTTTTTTCCCTCCTAGTCCTAACAATTTCCTTTCCCCTTCTTCCCTTGACTCCCAAAACCAGACACAAAGCAAGGAAAAAGAGGGCTGAAATTCGGAGAGAAAGAAAACGAAGAGAATCACAAACGCGTTATTTATTAGTAGAAGATTGGGACTATAAGATTAGAATTAGAAAGTGCTTTTGATTTCGCTTTTAACACTGAGTTGCTTGGATGAGTGAAAGAGGGAAGAAGGAAAAACCAACAGAGAAAAAGGATAGAATGAAAAACATCTTCAAGAAGCTTCACATAGGGAGCAATCACGATCCTCATCGATCCAATGAAACTCCGCCACCTGTACCCTCTCCGTCTTGCACCGCTGAACACGTTCAGAGTTCTGCTGCTTCTCCGTCGACTCCTTCTACCTCGTCTCCGTCTACAGCATCCGTCACTCCTGCCGCTGCTGCCGCTGGTAACGTGTCTGCGCCGGTCAATCGGCAAGATTTTTTCTCGTCGGAGGAGGAGTTTCAGATACAGCTTGCCCTAGCTATAAGCGCTTCCAATTCGGACTTCCGTGATGATCCGGAGAAGGATCAGATCCATGCAGCGACGCTCCTTAGTTTGGGAGGCCATCGAATTGACTCAACGAGGAACGGGGACGATGTGGCGGAGTCACTGTCGAGGCAGTACTGGGTAAGTTTCGTCGATTGTATTAGGTTTTCGTTATAATTAATTAATTGAATGGAGCTGAGTATGAATTTTAGGGGTTTATGTGGAGTGATTTTTGTTCTAGATTTTCCTAGCTTTACAATTTGTTCTTGTAGACTGTAGTGCATTCAGTTGTGTTTTGAGCTAAGATTTAGGACTGTATATGTGATTAGGGCTAGCGATTTGGGTGAGCTGTGAAATCTGTTTTTTTGATCAGCCATGTAAGGTTTTGTTTCTGCGGAAAGTAATGGAATTTTGATTTGTTTAGTATTTGACCTTTAGAGAAAGTTGTGATCCCCGGTAGACTTGTGTGAATATAGTCTGGACTCTGCTGGACTGATTGTTAGTTCAAGTTAAGTCAAGCTATGTTGAAGATTTAGGTGCTTTTAAGATATACATAGCTTGGGTCATTATTTTTTGAATCACCGAGTGTTTATTTGTGTGATTGACATTAAAAAATTAAGGCACATTCGTGATTAAATTTTTAAACTTGTTCATTGGCAAACATTTGTTCAGATGTTTTTATATTTTTACTGTATAATAAGATGGATTTTCTGCTACAATCAGCACTTGATTGTCTAACAGCTTGTGTCTGTGATTCACTTTCTATGTGGATATTCCTGTTACGAATTGCTTTATTTTTCTAATATCTTTATGTATCAATAGGTAAAGTTTCTATAGATGCACACGATCTCCATCACATTGTATTGGTTACAGTTTTGCGCCTGCTTGCTTGGATCAACTGAACATGTATTCTTTCTGTTGTATTCACCGGTTGAAATATAAATTGTATTTTATTTGTGAATAGGGAATGCATGTCACTTTATTTTTTTATCTCCATTAACACTTTTTTCAACTTTCCATTTAATGCTAGTTTCTTGAATTATTCCTGTTTTGATCATCTTGCAATTATATTTTTTGATCAGGAATACAACGTGCTCGACTATGAGGAGAAAGTAGTAGATGGTTTTTATGATGTATATGGGCTCTATAGTGATTCTGCAATGCAAGGAAAGATGCCATCTTTAGCAGATCTTGAAGCAAACCCTGGAGGTTCTAGCTATGAAGTGGTCATAGTTAATCGAACAATTGATCCCACACTGGAAGAGCTGTTGCAAATTGCACATTGTATTGCATTAGACTGCCCTGTCACCGAGATTGGTATTTTTGTACAAAGACTTGCCGAACTTGTTACAAGCCATATGGGTGGTCCTGTAAAGGATGCTAATACTATATTGGCAAGATGGACAGAAATAAGTACAGAGTTAAGGACTTCTCTTCACACAAGTGTATTGCCTCTTGGGTCCTTAAATATTGGGCTTTCTAGGCACCGGGCTTTGCTTTTCAAGGTTAGCATTATAGCTTTTGTTGGTAATTAAAATCTTCTGAGCCATAAATGATTTGATGTGAGGTCTAGTCATTATCTGCAAAAAAAAATTAGTTAACATGATATGTGCAGTAACTATTAATATTTCAATCCCTTTAAACTTTTTTGACAATTTCTTTTTAGAATTATCCACACTTAGTAAGTATCCCTGCTAATCTAGTCTAGAGATGGATTCAAAATAATTTTTCAGGATATAAGTAATAGTATGCTTAACTAGAAATGAGAAAGTGCGGCTCAATCAATTAAAAAATCTGGGCTAAAGATATTCATCAGTACTTCTAACACTATTGCAGGTTTCTAAGCTTTGAATTTATGGTATATACTTGCATAGTTTTGCATATTGAAAATTAATTGTTTCTGTGCATTTTTTATTACTTATTTTCTTATCAATATCTTGGCTGTGTAGTATACTCTTTTTTTTTTTATGGATGTAGGTATTAGCAGACCACATTAAGATGCCATGTAGACTGGTAAAAGGTAGTCATTACACTGGTGTTGAGGATGATGCCGTCAACATTATAAAGTTGGAGGATGAAAGGTTAATGATTTTGTTGTCCTTATATTTTTTCATGTATGATGTATCTGTTGTTAACTTACTGATTTGTATGTGCATGTTCATACCTACTGATTACTGTTGTTTATCTTCTTATTATGTGTTGGCAATGGTTGATAATCATTGGAAGTCTCCATAAGTGTGCCCCTGAAGTTTGTGTGACTGTTCTGGTCCCATGGTACTGATATTATACTATTCTGCTTTCAGGGAATTTTTAGTTGATCTCATGGGTGCTCCTGGAACACTTATCCCTGCTGATATTTTAAGTGCAAAGGATAATGCATTTAAGTCTTATAATCCCAAAATTTTGCCAAGTTTGCCTTCCACTAAGGAAACTGGATTTTCTTACTCAAGACCTATCCCACAATCTCATGGCGAAGGTAGTAGTAGTCAGACTTCTGTGATAAAAGGTCATTTGCCTCCTTGGAATAAAAAATCATATATTGAGAACTCAGACTATATGCTTCAGACTCAGATCTGAGCAGAGACACTGGTGTTGGTCCTTCTAAAATTCCTAATAGAGGGACTTCTAACCAATGGGAAAACTTGCCACCCCCAAATGGTACTTCTCTGTACAAAGGTACTCTTGGAATGAATGCAGTTGGTGAGGGGACAAGATTGAATGTCAATGTTGTGCCATATGCCCAGAACAACCCCAATGACACTCAGAACCTTTTTGCCGATCTTAACCCGTTTCTGATTAAAGGGACTGGGAAGCCCTCTGTGCATAACAAACCTCCAGAGCTTCATATTACAAAAAATAATAATGTTTCTGGTCAACCTGCAGTACCTCTGATGTGGAAGAATCGTCATGCCCTCAATGAAGTACCCAGGAAAACTAATCATAACCCTAATGAATATAAATCTCCTTTATTTGTTTCCAATATTTCTTCCACATCTGAAAATACTGATCTCAGCACTTCCAAATCATCATACAATTCAAATATAAATAATGGTGTAAGTTCTCAAACTTCGGCGCAAGTTGCTGATTCAGTCTCACCAGTTGGTGTAGGTCAAATAAACCGGTTTGAGGATCTTGATGCTGATTTTAACAGGGGAGATTTGGAAAATTCTCAAAATGTCATGGTAGATACAGTTAAAGAACCCGCAAACATTGAAATCAGACATCATGACTGGAGGAAGAGCACACATGACAGATTCATGGGAAATAATTTAAAATTAAAAGATCAAGAAAGTCCAAGCTCTTCAATTGATTCCATGACAAACAGAGTTGATCAGATATTAATTGATTCCATGACAAACAGAGTTGATCAAATATTGGACGATGTAGATGTTGGTGAATGCGAGATTCCATGGGAGGATCTGATTATTGGTGAAAGAATTGGTCTAGGTAATGTGCATGGTTTGTCATTACTCATGAATACTTACTGGAAAGTGGACGTGGCTCTGGTCTACTCTTTCATTAAGTATTTAAGTGAAGCTCACATAAGATAAATGACCTAGATCTAATGTTAATTTCTTTTATTTTTTAATTGATTAAATTACCTTCTTTTCCTTTTTTATTTGTGCAAAATTTAGTTCCAATGTTGTCGCAATCATGCCTTGACTTCTCATATTTTCCTATTTTATGTGTTTCACCTTTCACTGGGACTGAAAAAGTTGTTTAATGGCGTGTTTAAATTTTGAATGCCTATTGATATGTTTCTTAAAGTACTAATTTGTTCATGTTCACACTTTCTTTCAAACAGGTTCATATGGTGAGGTATACCGAGCGGACTGGAATGGCACAGTGAGTACTATAATTCCTTTACGTACTTGCAGGGGAATATTATTGTTGTAGATTGAAGTAGAAAATGTTTATATTATCTTGTTTTAAGTGATGGCAGTTTTATACTTCTGTCCGCATGATTGAATTGAAATGTAATATAAATCACTAAACAACAAAAAATAATATTAATAATAATAATAATAATAATAATAAATGCAAAGATCTGGCAGGCCCTTCTTCCTGATCTGTCACATGTTATGTGTACTTATTGTGTACATGCCTTGTGGCTCTTTTTTCAAGTGGATGAGATGTTTAATATAATTGACGTGTTAATAGTTAATACATTAATATAAAATTATAACCACTGTGAGATTGTTTTTGCATGCCGCCGATGTTCCTTTACAGTGTTATTGATCAGTGACGGTAATTTAATGAAAATGATGGCACTACTAATGCATAAGACCAACACTTAAGATTAGGAAGCTTTGGGCTGTTGAATAGCTTGAGGTCCCTTTTATGTTTACGATCCATTATGCAATCCTTCTATATTAATGGATATTCTTTTATTATGGGCAAATGACATGAAAAATACTTGATTCAATTGTAACCAAGTCTACTAATTAAAGAAGTTGGGGAATTTATGTTTTACATTTTTCTTAAAGTCCATGGAAATCTGAAGAAAGGGAAAGAAGTAAAGTGGGAAAAAATGGATGAAAAAGCTGATATGTCTCACTAGGCTATTAACTCTCAAAAATCATTTCTCTCAGTTTCTTTTTTCAAAACCTTTTACTCTAAAGGTAAGGAGTTCTTGTCTCTGATGTTCTAACTGATTATCTACTGTTGAAATATCAGGAGGTTGCTGTGAAGAAATTTTTGGATCAAGATTTTTCAGGCGCTGCCTTGTCTGAATTCAAAAGAGAAGTAAGCACTAACTTAGAATAAATGGAAAGGGGGTATTGAAATCTTGTGAATTTTGAGAATACTATTTTGTTACTTTTAATGTAATTTGATCAGGAGATTGAGTTGAAATATCAGTGAGGAAAGATTGATAAAGTACTTGACGGGGAGTGGATAAGTATAGGAAGTGCAAGAATAGAATGAAAGTAAATGATTACATGGACAAGGTTCCACCATTATTATGTTCTTGAAGGCCAAAACTAATCTGCTTTCCATCATTTTGCTGCAAGGTACGGATAATGCGTAGGCTGCGTCATCCAAATGTTGTTCTTTTTATGGGTGCCGTCACTCGGCCTCCCAATCTCTCAATCATTTCAGAGTTTCTTCCTAGGTAGATATATTTTTGACTTTTTCCATCATTATTTTTTTAATGGTACTGCTTATCAGTAGCATTGATCTTTGCTACTTCAGATCTGTTGCAAGTTACTCTTTTCATATTTAAGTGTTACAATGGTGTTACTGATGTAATATTTTACAGAGGAAGCTTGTACCGAATTCTTCATCGTCCCAATTTTCAGATTGATGAGAAACGGAGAATAAAAATGGCTCTGGATGTGGTATGAAATAATTATCAATCTTCCCTTTCAACCATCATTTATTGATGTACTTTAAATTTTAATACACTCCATTTTACAGGCTAGGGGTATGAATTGCTTGCACACCAGCACACCTACGATTGTTCACCGAGATCTGAAGTCTCCAAATCTTTTGGTTGATAAGAATTGGAATGTTAAGGTATATGATTGAAACTTCACAATTTATCCCATATGCCTTGTTTGTTATTTCTTTCATGTATACTGGTTCCTGGATTCTTTCTCTGCGGATCAAATGTACATGTTAGTTTGGTGAAGTCAGCTTAGTTAATTTGAAAACATGGTGTTGAATATGACTATCTGATTTTTTATGCAAACTGCGTGTTTTTTGGGGTTCTGTTTTGATCTGGTGTTTTACAAAAATTTGCTTCTTTTCATTACATTCGAAGTGTGGTCTTGGGATATAATAAAAAGGTGATGTAAGCACAGGCTACTGTATGCATTTTTTTTTCCAACTGATAGTAACTTTTATGATTGTGGAGAGATGGAGATGTAGAAGTGACAATCAGCTAAATGGTCTATTTGGTGTTTCTGTGTCAAGTTAAACCCGGATGTGCTTGACTTCATAAATAAATAAATTGATATGCCTATATAAGACCAGTTGATGTTTGTGTTGGATGTCTAACCCAAACATACCCCTACATGTTACATCCAACAGCCATAAACGGTACTTTCCACATGACATTAGACATTAGACAAATTATAGAGGCATAGGAATTTATTTATTTATGAAGTCAAGCACATCCGAGTTTAACTTGACACAGAAACACCAAATCCCTTTTATCATGAAGGTTAATTTGTCTAATGTATAAATTGCTATGCCTATATAAGCCCAGTTGATGTTTGTGCTGGATGCCTGTGTTTGTGTTGGATGTCTAACTTGAACCAATATCCACTAATTTTATACATTAGACAAATTAACCTTCATGATAAAAGGGCACACGAACTGACCAACCCCAAAAAAAGGTCAGATTGGCATATCAGTTTGGACCTTTCATGTCAAACATATTGTTTAATTAAAAAAATATCAGTGCTATCCTTTCAAAGTCAATTCTAACAAAATTGATGGAAAATTTAGGTCAACTGAATTTAGGATGATTTGGGTGTCTATACAATAGAATATTTATCAAACTGGTTATAATAGTTATTTACTCTACATCATTGCATAATTAAAGAGGGCCAAAAGCAAAATAAAAGTATGGATATAGCAAAAAGATTCTCAATACAAGTTCAACCAGAAATCAAGCATGTTGAAAGAGGTTGCATATTACAAGCATATAAGAGAGTAAGAGACAGGCTGGTCATTTTTCACTTTGGATCATCTTATTGTTACTATGTCTTATTTAAATGATATGTTTTAATATGAAAGATAAGACAGGATGATTTGGGTTACACTAGTTTTTGAAATTTGGGCACCAACCCAACCTATCCATGAAAACGAAACCAGTCTTTTGTCAAAAAAATGAAAACGAAACCAGTCCATTAGTATGAGTTGGGTTGCTCAGGTTTTCTTGGGTTTTGAATTGTTGTACTGGCATCACAAATGCGTCTATGTAAAGGCTATTTTCCTGTGGTTGTTGCCTTGTTGGTTTTTCATTTTCTGGACTTGTTTCTTGAATACAGGGAAACCAATTTCCGAACTATGTGGGTTTAACTTTATTTGATTTTGAGAGTAAGCAATTTTTTCTACAGGTATGCGATTTTGGGTTGTCACGCTTGAAGCACAACACATTTTTGTCATCCAAATCAACTGCTGGAACGGTGAGTGTAACAAAATTATGTGTTATTCTGAAGCTGATTGGCTTATTCAGATGCAATATACGTCTTATCTGCTTTTTGTATGCCTAACATAATTTTCATCAACATGTTAGCCGGAATGGATGGCTCCTGAAGTTCTCCGCAATGAGCCCTCAAATGAGAAGTGAGTTATTAATTTAAAATAAAGGTCTTTTCTGAATCGTACTTGTTATTTTATATCTTATTTGTGTGATCAATATTTATTCATTCCCAGCCGCCAGCCTGCTACTACAGTTTGAGAAAGACGATGCCAGAATTTCTGAACTTTAGCGATTAAACATATTTTGATTCAATTACCTCCATCTCAATTTAATAGTCGTTTAAGGTTATGCGTGAGTTTTAAGAAAATGATTATATATGTTAACTTTTATGGTCAAAAAGTATGACAGGATTTAAATATCCCTATATTATTATGAGGAGAGAGGAATGATATAGGAGGAAAGTCTCATACTAAGTGAGGGTATTATTGGACAAAAATAATAATTGTTGCATTGGTATTCTAAAGTGGCAAATAATCTGAGACAACAGCTGTGTCTATTGACTGCATCTCTGTTAATCATCATTTCAAATGTACAGGTGTGATGTTTATAGTTTTGGCGTCATCCTATGGGAGCTTGCCACTCTAAGATTGCCATGGAGTGGAATGAATCCTATGCAAGTTGTTGGCGCCGTAGGTTTCCAAAACCGTAGACTTGAAATTCCTAAGGAAGTTGATCCTTTAGTTGGAAGAATCATCTGGGAATGTTGGCAACAGTAAGCTTGTTCGACTTGAAATTTACTATTTTTGTTTTCTTGTGCATTTCATTACTGGAATGACTCCAGAAAATTGTGGAATTAAACTTCGTTTCCAGTTGTTGACCTTTTCTGCTTTATTTATTTCTCCCTCTCTCTTGTCAGGGATCCAAACTTGCGCCCCTCATTTGCACAGCTCGCGGTGGCTCTAAAGCCCCTGCAGCGTCTGGTTATCCCATCTTATCAAGACCAGGTAGCTTCACCTCTGCCGCAGGAGATTTCTGTAAATTCTACCCCGTGAAAATTCTCACATTTCTTCAGTGTGAATAAGTAGGCTTTCTGCATAGTTTACTCATGTGCGTACAAAGGTAACGAGCACAATAAAAGGGAAAAAAATCATCAAAAAAAAATATCATCAAAACCTGTAACGGCAAAACGTTTATATTGAAGAATGCATCAAATTATTAATTGCTGCTGCAGCCAAACAACTGCGGAGCCATTTTGTGTTTATTGTGTTTATTTATAGCTTGTCCGAGGAACCAAAACTCGGTAATATTTGTAAATCACCGTACTCAAGTCTCAAAATTGTTGTCAAAAAAAGTCTCAAAACTTTAAGTTAAAAATGTTTTACCTGGAAAATCTAGAATTCGGTAAACTAGTTTGTGTTTTAGGTTTTATCTGGTGGTGATGTTCTACGCAAAAGGAATTCTATTAATATTACTTTCTTCTGTGGGGATTACCATGAAAAATAAGGGATTTTTTTTGTTTTGAAACAAGGGGCTACGCCTCAATAACAAAAGAACTAAAAACCTATGGGGAACCACGTCCCATGACAGTCAGTCTTGACGACATCATTATAGCAACAGGAGGAACAGAATAAAACAATCTATTGCAAGCTTGAAGAGACGTGCCAAATTTAGCAAATGAATCTACCACTTGATTTGCTTCCTTGAGAGAGTGGGTGATAGTATCATCCGCTACCACGCGAAGAAGCTGCATTATCGGATCAACCAGAGAAAATTGGGTGTTTCTGAAGAACATCTAGACAGAATTAAGTTAATAGTTGTCACTGAGTAGGACTTAACGATTCATGTAACCATTAAGTTGCGCTATTTGAAGGCCCATGAAAATAACCTTCAACTCAGACACAAAACAACCCCCACCTTCAAAGCGAAACTAGAGAGAAAGTTTCTAGCACCATCTCTCACACACCCACCGACCGTAGCATTAGTTCCTCTACCCAACACCATACCATCACAGTTCAACTTCAACTTCCCTTCATTTGGAGGATTCTACTTCGCAGAAGTAGTTTGAGTATTCTGCACCAGACACATTGGAACACAACCAAACTCAATCCAGCTCTTAAAAATCGAATCAGCACAACTCCTAACCAACTCTGAACTTTTATGTACCTTATTTCGAAAAGTAACTTCATTACAATTAAACCAAATGAGCCTAAGAGCCACACCAAAAATTGTGTGCCAATTACCTCTCTCCCAAGAAGAGGCGAGAGAAATATTAGAAATAAGCCAAGCATTTATATCTTCTGTTTAGGAATAGTCAGCATGTACCAAACCTCTCGGACCTGCACACACTCCCTTAAGAGGTGGATGATAGGCTCAACCTCATTATTGCACACCGGGCACAAGTTGGAATCAACAATACCTCTTCGCTGTCTAGCAACATTAGTTAACAGAGCACCATTACCAACCTTTCAAAGGAATACTTTGTAACTCTCAGGACCCTTCCACTACCACAATACACGAAAAAGATGGTTCAAGGCACCATCAGGCGGCACCAACAGAGATTCATAGGCAGAAGCTGTAGAAAAAATCCCATCATTAGCAGGCAACCAAACAATACAATCATCACCAGAGTAGGGGCTAGGCGAATTCATCATGACAATTTTGCTGATGACGCGAGCTGGGAGAATGTTCTCAATCAAGTCAAGCCGCCAAATCCCATGGATATCAACCATATCCTTCACGCAAAAGGACTGAAAATGAGCATCACATGGATCCTCCCAAAAATTCACCTTACTACCATCTCCAACTCTCTAAATAATGGACTTGCTGAAATCATCCCAAGCATTGCAAATACCACACCATAAATTGGAACCTAGTTTACTACCCTTAAACACAAAGATAAGCTCATTCCCACACCCATACTTGGTTCTAACAACTTGAACCCAGATATCTTATCTTTTCAACACAAGGTCCCAATTAACCTTCATCATGGAAGCTTGGTTAATGTTCTGGACTCCCTAACCCCGAGCCCACCCCAAACTTTAGGCGACCAATTTTTTTTCCAATTCACCATATGGATACTACGATGGTTGTCAGAATCACCTCAAATAAACCTTTGCACCTTTTATCAATCTCATCACAAATGAACCTGGGAATATAGGAAGCTTGCATGATATAGGACGGGAGAGCTTGAATGACAAACTTGGTGAAGATAACTCTACCCGCAAAAGATAGAACCTTAGCTTTCCAGTTATTTTGCCTTTGATCAACTTTATCAAGAATGAATTGAAAGGAACGTCGGTTCCCCTTTTCATGGAGGATAGACACCCTTAGATACTTCCCTAGATCATTTGTTACTTGAAACCTCGCAATTTGGAGAATAATTCTCCTCACATATCCTTCCACATTATTGGAGAAGAAAACACGAGTTTTGGAAGAACTCGCCTTTTGCTCAGAGAACCTGCAAAACACATGGAGAATATGAGTGATAATAGGCATTTGCTCCTCCTTTGCTTCAGCAAACAATAACACATCATCAGCGAAGGCCGGGTGAGAAAGCGGGGGACCACTTCTAGAGAGCTTAATAGGTTTCCAATGATCATTCTCCATAGCCACATTAATCATTTGAAAAAACTTCTCAATGCACAACAAAAAAATATACAGAGAGATGGAGTCTCCTTGACGAATGCCTCTACTCAGACTGAACTACTCAAGGGCTTCACCATTCCACAACACCCTCATATTAGAAGAGGTCATACACTCCCAGACAATATTAACAAAATCCTGAGGCAGACTAATATCAACTAAGGTATCTTTTACATAGGACCAGTTTAGACGATCATCCGCTTTTTCAAAATCAATATTGATCGCCATCTAACCTTTCTTACCATTTTTCTTCCTAATGGAGTGAAAAACTTCTTGAGCTACAATGATATTGTCCCTACTTTGCCAATTGGGAACAAAACTACTCTGACAAGGATTAACTAGAGCGCTCATAACACACCGCAATCTTTGCGCAATAACTTTGGTCACCATCAGAGGCGGATCTAGAAACTTTATGTTGTGGGGGCAAAAATAATGGGTTTGGATTGTCTAACTTGGTAGTTCCTACCTTTCTCTAACTTTAAGCAAAATGTGAGATAATAAGAGGACAATGTGGTAATTTAAAATGGAGAGAGAAAGATGAGAGAGAAAACAAATGATGAGAGAGATAGAGAGAAAGTTACAAAAAGGTAGGAACACCCAAGCTAGACAATTCAAACCCAAAAATAGTCTAGTATCTTTTAGAAAAAAAAATATTGTGAACATTTATAACATATAGTTTCATGATAAAACAGAACAAAGACACAACCCATACATGACCAAAAGTTAAAACTTATTTTGTCTTTGAGAATTGAAAAATACCAATTTAGTGATAAAGGTAGTCAAATTAGTCGTTTTAATATCTTTAGGGACATTTTGGTTACTCTAAAAATTAGTTTGACTATTATTTGAGTTTTTAATGACCAAATTAGTAATTTTCATTTTTTGTAGAACATATAGGTGTCTATTTTTCGTAAAGAAATTTTTTGAACAATGACTCTTTAACAACCACCAATAGTTAAGTTTCTCATTGTGAATATTTAGTGCTAGAATGACCGAAGCAATAATTAGAATAATAAAAATTAGTATTCGTAATACCTTCATTTAAAAACAATTAGCTCATGTGGGCAACCTCTATTTTTTTATGGGGTCAAAAGAATTTTTATCAAGTGTAACTAGCTAAAATATTTTTACTTGGTGGGGGCAATTGACCCCACACCATCTAAGGTGGATCCGCCATTGGTCACCATATTATATGATACATTACACAGACTAGTGGGTCTAAAATCACGGATACTACAAGCATTATCAACTTTGGGAATCAGAGTAATAAGGGTATCATTAATAGATCTAACCTTACTTGGGTTCTTGAAGATGTCCAAAATAAGGTCACAAAAAGAGTCTCCAATCACTTTCCATCGAGATTGCAAAAAACCAACTTGTAACCCATCCATCCCAGGATCCCTAAAGGCACCCATGCGGCTCACCACATTGAAAATGTCACTTTTAGTCACCTCCTCTCAAAACCACGTCTATTTTCTTGGGATAGGGGAGGAAAAACACCTATAATACAAGGATTCTCCACCTCAGTATCCACTGTGAAAAGCTCCTTAAAAAAAGCAGTAATCATCCTCTCCAAATCTCGTTAATTACCAATCCACAACCCATTACCTTGTTGGAGCATATCGTAAGTGTTCTTGGTTCTTCTAACCGTAGTAAGACCATGGAAATAACGAGAATTCTTATCCCCATGAAAGAGTCATTTAGATTGAGACTTTTGAAACCAAAGATCCTCCTCCTAGACAAGCACTTCTTCGTACACCTTCCACACTCTCTTATAAGCTCTTTCCATATCCGGGAAACGGATTATTCATCAATTTCTCAAAAACAATTTCAAGTCTCTCAAAAAGTCTGTTCTTCTTGTCAAAGATATTTCCAAAGACCTCTGAATTCCATGTTTTGAGCTCCTCTTGAAGAGTTCTGACTGGAGAACACCATGGACTACCCCTCGGCCAAGCCTGGTTGATGAAACGGGGAACGTCAGAGTGAGTAGTCCAAGAAGCCAAGAATCTGAAAGGTCTCATTTTATTATTAACTCTTCTATGAACAAGAATAGCTCTGTGATCCGATTTGAAAAAAGGAAGATGTGTCACCACAACGGCCTAAAACATAAGTCCATTGAATATTGATCAACACTCTATCAAGTCTTTGGGATAGATCACCCCTTTTCCAAGTAAAAGGGCTACCCTGGAAACCAGCTACAAGATTAATAGAAGTAATCTCTCTAGTTAGGCTTTATCTCATCATATGGATTTTATTTTATAATGTAGCTGCTCCCTCTGTCTCACTAGTCACTCCCACTCCAATCATAAAATCTCTTCTCAAGTATTGTTCCCCAGTTAGCTACATTATAAAATAAAATCCATATACTACATAGTAAATGCTGAAAAACAGTTGTATTCATAATTTCATATAAAGGTCATGACAAACTTCAGTAAGAGTTAGTCTCCCCCAAATAGTTTACATAATCACATAAGCAAATACATAATGTCTAATAGAACCCAACAAGCTCAAAAACAAATAACTATCATGTTAAACAATGAATTAACTGATCCCAACCACCAACACCTCAAGGAAACACACCTATTAACACACCCTTTTGTTACAATTTGTCAAAGACAGTATCAACTGAAAAGAGTTAAACACACAACATCAAAATATCAGAGCTAAAATATCTTATATAACCCTCAGACCAGATCAGACATCCTTCTTCTATGACGACACAATGTTACTCTCAAATTTGGATCCGACGATGTAACCATTGCGCTTCGAGGAGTTATGACTTTTGATTCCAATTCATTGCATTTAGGCCTTTCTGAGAGAATGCTATTTGGAACATTATTTGTTTCAGCATGCCTAGATTTTCTATTTGAACTTTGCAGTATTGCTTTGATGCGAAAATCTGAATAACTTAATGATTGAGAACATGGAAACTGGATTGAACTTCTTGTGACTACTGATCTTAAACTTTTTGATCCCCTACCAACTTCTTTTTCTGCAGCAATTTGCCTATGGCGACTAGCAACCGTCGAATTCATGAATCGAGGCACTGAATTCGAGATATTTCTTTTGACAGTCTTCTTACATGCTTTAGGGGTTTCAATGACCTCTTTGACTTCATCTTTGGTTGCTAAGTCATCACTTTCCAGAGGGCTATATGTGGTTGAAAATAGCTTTTTATACTCACTTAACTTTATCTCAACCTTATGTATTAGATCCCTTAAACTCTGACGTTGCTTTTCAGCTTCCTTAATGTCTTCCTCGAGTTCCAAAATCTTTTTCTCCTTTTGCTTCTTCAATTCCTACAGTAAATACATGCAGTAAGCAATCTTTAAACAGTTTCCACTGAGGAACTTGGTTAAGGACAGAGTTCAGTAAGTTTATTTACCAATGGTACTTCTTTATTCGATTCTATTGCTCTCGCTCTCTTTGCAAAGTTTAACGAACAAATCGTCTCGGAAACATCTTCTTCTGAAGGGCTTATATGTACAAGCATCAATACCTTTGAGCCATCACCTAAAGTATTTGATTGTAAAGATTAGACATTTTATATTTCAGGTGGAAAAAAGTCCATAAAATATGAAATGTCTATACTCCTCTATCACATTTCATGCAGATTTCTTGTGCTTAACTGTTCTTACTCTAATCTGACTATTGTGCACACAAAATATGGTAGTATACTATTTGCATTTTAGAGAAGAAAGCAGAATCATACCGAGAGAATCTCTCAGTATTTGTGTCAGCTTGCTATTTCTGCAAACAAAGTAATATAAAATTATTTGATACTTTGATTGTCTAGAAAGAAATAATAATTGGGATAGCATAAAAAGTTAGCAGCACTAGAAAGAACTCATCTCAGTTAAGCATACTTGCCTGTAAGGCACATGACACCTCTTTCTCTTCAAAGCTGCTAGGACATCAGCTAAAGCAGAAAGCGAAAGATTAATAGCGCGACCCTCATCAAGTGTTAGTCCTCTGGCTCCAGTTTTTAGTAACCGTTCACTGCCTCCAAGATCAACCATCCACAATTTACTTGTTTCGCATTTGGCTTCCGAAGCATCCCCACGTCTATATATGCTTATCCTCATCAAGCTAGATATATAAAGCTAAACAGATAACTTAACTATCAAGCTAAGAAACCTATGAAAATAGTTTGGAGTATCTAATTAGACCTATTACTCACCAATGTGACCTGCTTGATGCCTCATTTACATTAGTCCACGAGGTTGATCTGAATCGTCTTCCTTTGTTGTACCACCATCGCGCTTTAGCACAATCAGAAATTTGCACTTCTGTGAGACCCTCTATTTCAATGAATCCCTTTGGATCTGTTTGGATGTTGAGATTGCTGTAAAAAGATTGGTGAGCTAGAGTCTCAAATAGATTATCCTATAGAATTCAATTCAATCATTTAAATTTTAGTGAAATTAGTTAAAAAGGTTACCACTTTGTGATAGGTTCACATGGTCTACCAGATGGTCTTGGAGCCAAAAGATCCCTGACATTTCCCATGTAAACTTCCAACATACTCATCGAAAAAGTAAAAGACGACGAATTGTCCATAGCGGTTTGTCGAAAAAGCTCTTCAAGAGCACGAGGAATTATTCCCGGCTTCTCATTTGTACCATCCTAGAAAGAATTATAACAGAAGCAACCATACTTTAGCAACTAGCTATGCTGCCACATACTTAGCAGTAACAGCTTTCCGCATATGAATATCAATACTTCTTCTAGTCCTATTTATAAGAAAAAATTACAGTTTTAGATTCATTGAATAACTAATGTATCTAGTCTCTATTATAAAGTAGATACATCAGTTTTTCAACGAATCAAAAACTGCAATTTTTTCTTATAAATAGGACCAAAGGGAGTAGCAGTTAGCAACACAATTTTAAATTGACTAACCATGGTGAATGTTTTGCCTGTGCCTGTTTGACCATAAGCAAAAACACACACATTGTGTCCATCCATTGCAGATCTTAAAATTGGCTCCACCTCAACAAAAACACTTTCTGAAAAGGTTCAAAACAAGACCAATCAAATACCTCTCCTTCAGTAAAACTTGAAACTGTAATTGAATAATCAAAATTGAGAATCACAATGACATATTTGATACTAGCCTTGGCTTGTTTCTTGAGGAAAAACCTTATCAAACTCAAAATCTTTCCTTGTTCCTCCTAACTTAACTCGAATTCTCTCTGATCCAACTGATACAGGTTCAGAAGTTCTTCTCTTCTCTACTAACAGATTCGGTCGAATTCTACAAAATACTCGAACGCTCCCTAGATAACAAAATAAAATTCCTCAACCCTTGAAAGAAAAAAAGAAAGTAATATCTACAAATTTCCAAAGCCCTCAATTAGTCAATTACCTTTGATATCCAGAATCTTACTCAATGCTTCTTTTCTCTTTTCATCCACTATTCTTTGCTTCAGCTTCAATTGCTCAACTTCTTCTGCACAAAGCAAAACAAAATTAACAACAGTTATTTCACATATGTAAATCCATAAAACCAAAACGAAAAAGAAAAAAAAGGATAAAAAATGAGTTTTGTTTATTTGATTATACGTTCTAAATTGAATATCAAGTGGTGAAGCTCGTTCTTTTGGTGCTCCGGTACGACACCAACATCAGTGTAAACGGGTGGGGATCCATCAATAGAATCTGTGTTCAAATTGTTATCCAATGAAGGTGATTTTAAAACCTCACTTTCATTTTCTGAAAGCAATAGAATCTGCTCTTCTTCGTTAGCAACCAGCATTTCTCTTGCTACTATTATGGTCAACCTTGTACAAGACACGATTTGAACAGTAATGGAACGGATCACTGCTTCCTCGTACTACACAACAGAGAGAGAGAGAGAGAGATCTGTTCTTTTGTTTTTCTTCCTCAAAGTAACCAAAAGAGTAAATTTACTGACTCATATAGTAGTAAAGAAAGATGAAAGTGGTGAACAGGTAAATTAATTAAAATATTAGTATAAATAATAGAGACAAACACACTTCAATGACTTCATTGAAAGCCAGGTGAGGTAGGTGACAGAAGTGAAGATTCTAGAATCGAACAACGGACTCGAGTCGTGCAAAACACTAAGCAACTACTACTACAACAAGCACGAGAAACCGAAACATAAGTGGATCACGCGTTGTGATGAAGCTATTATGTAGAAAAAACAATAAAAATATAATTTATGTAACGTAAAATGAGGAGGGAAAAAAAGAAAAAAAAGAGAGAGAATGGGGAGGCGTGCAAAGAGATGGATGAAATAAAAGGGTTTGAACTTGAAGGAGTTTAGTTTCAATGATTGAACACTCTTAATCTTATGGGACCTCCTGATTGATTGATTGATTAGGAGTTGAAATGAAAAAGGGGTTGTGTTGTGATAATAGTAAGAAGGAAAAGAAAAGAAAAGAAAAATAGTGGAGGAGTGAGAAGAGAATCTTTTTGGTTGGTTGAGATGCTGAACCTGAACAGTTGAACTGTAAAGGTTTGTCTTTGGTAGTTGGGATGGAGCGTGTGTGTGTGTGAGGAGCGCGGAGTGGCAGGGTTGAAATTAAAGCGTTCGTTTCGGGACATTGTTCGCTGCTTGTGTCAGTTCCTTTGAGTAAAACTTTGACCATAAGCAAGGGGAAGGAACGTGCTTGGTTTGGTTCTTCCGTTCAAAACCCTTTATTTCTCACAATACCATCCCCTTCCATCCTCTTTTGTTTTTCAACAAAACCACCTAACACGCTAGGATTGAACAAAATAAAAAGAGCAATGAGATAAATAAATGTGGTACGAAGGATTTGGATCCTCTCTTCCCACTTTCCATACTTTTTCATTTGTAGTCCTCTATGTCTCTCTTAATTTTACTCTCTCTCATCATTAAAAAATTATAATTAATGATAAGATAAAGTGAAATTAAGAGAAAGATAAAGAATGTAGAGAGAGTTGGAAGAAGATTTGGTATGCATCGTTTGAATTTGCGACAAGTATAACTCTGATGCATCCATCACGTCATCAACTCTCTTCCTATGGGATATGCACATACATCCTAGGTTTGGCCCCAACGAACTTTTTAATGTGAAACTAGCACAAGTTGGTAGATGTTGAAAATACCATAGTCACAACATTCATCATAGCAGCATCCTTGTCAGTAACTATAACATGTGGCAAATCATCATGTCTCCTAAATAGACCCCATAGTTTTTCTAGAACCCAAACATAGTTATCCAATTTCTCCTCTTGGACATAAAAAATGCAATGGAGAAAGTCATATCTGTTGAGGTTACATCGACGATCTCAACCAATTGATACTTATACCGGTTGGTCTTATACGTGGAATCAATCAACAATTCAATGGGGAATGTATTGAGAAGCTCAATCAAGTTAGATGTGCCCAAAACATGTCTTTGACAATCGAAGTCCCATGTGCAACTCTATGCCAATACACATATTGATCACGCTCCAAATAAGTCATCAATTGTTGGAGCTCAATCCTACCCTGTCGTAGACTCGACCGTAACCTTGAACGTGCATTGTGTATTTGTTTGAGAACAATGTGATTATCTTTAGGGTACATAGATTTGATTTCAGCCAGGATGCGATTAGGGGGAATCAAGTTCTTAGTCATTCTAGCAACTAGGTCCTTCTGTTTCCACGTTAATTTAGCATCGGACAGGTGACCTTCTCCGTACGACAACAATGTACACATAACACTCAATATCCATCCTCCAAACTTCTTAACAAATTTTCCGTTCAGCCTAAACTGGAAACAACATTTTCTACTCCCAAGTGGAACCAAATGAGCGTACTTGTATTTTTCGGCTTTTTCACAAACCAAGACACAATATTCTTTCCCTGGCCTCCGCCTGTTGTCAGATCTAGATATCACAATCACCATCTCAAGGGATTGCCCGACAGAACGTACCCATGTCAACAACTAGTCATGAGTAGGAAATACCTGTTCAGCTAGTCATGAGTATGGTCCACAACCATTGAGTCGCTTGGGATGTCATCTCCTCCTGACGTTGTACCATTTTCTGCTATCTTATGTTCCTAAATCTGTATAAAAACAAAACATAGATATTAAACAACAGTTTCTGCACATTCTTTTTTAAACTGATAAGGTTCAACATTATGTCGCCGAACAAGTTATGTACTTTAAAACTGTACGTGAATCTTAATACAGGTACAATTATATGTTACTGAACCAGTTCATTAGTAGATTACTGTTTCTACTGACTCACAGAACATCCCCTTTTACAATTTTAACAAGTACATTTGTTTGTTGCCGAATAGGTTCAGTACTAGAGTACTGAACCAAGTGCGTTACCAGAAAAATAAAACGAACACACACACAATTTCTACGTGAAAAAAGGAAAGGGTTGGAAGGGATCATACCTTAATAGGATTGCCAATGTGAAGATGATGTCTACAACGTGAATGAAGTTGGTGAGGTGTTGGGGGTATGGAGTGGAGAGATGGGAGGTGTGAGGTTTAGGAGGGGCGTGTAGTAGATGGTGGGGAAGAAGGAGGAAGTATAGGGGAATTTTTTAGGAGTGTCATCAGGGGTAATTATGTATTTTCATAGGGGTAGGGGATGTGTGATGAGTAGGGGGTTGTAGGAAGTATGACCCTTCATTTGTTCCAAAGAGGCATAACCAAGATAATATTATTGTGACCCAAGAGATTTTTCACTCCACGAGACAATGAAAGACAAAAAAGATTGGATGATGATTAAAATTGATCTTAAGAAGGCTTATGATAGGCTTAAATGGTTTTTTTATCAAAGATACCTTGGAGGATATTGGATTTCCCTCTCCTTTAGTCCAACTTATTTGGTATTGTATTTCCCCTCCCAAGATGAAATTGCTTTAAGTGGTGAGGATTTGGAGGAGTTTACACACTCAAAGGGTATCCGACAAGGTGATCCTATTTCTCCTTATCTTTTCGTCTTTTGTATTGAATGTTGTTTCATTTAGTTGAGTTTGCAGTTACAAACAAAGAATGACACCCAGTTCAAATCTCAAAGAGGGTTCGAAGATATTTCACCTGGCTTATGTAGAAGACCTAATTTTATTCATCGAGGCTACTGTGGAGCAATGTCATGTTATTCCGAGAATCATCTAATTATTTTGTGAGAGCTCTGGTCAAAAAGTTAGCAATGAGAAGACTAGAATATTCTTTTCTAAAAGCGTCAACTGGGAAATCAAGGATAGTATTGGTGGTATCTAGGGGTACCGACGCACAGAGGATCTGAGTAAGTATTTGAGAATTCGTATCTTTCACAAAAGAGTTAACAAAGGCACATTTAACTTTATGATTGAGATCAAAGTTAACTAGAGGTTGAGCTCTTGGAAGGCTAGACACATATCCTTTGCTGGAAGGGTGACTTTGGCGAAATTTATTATTCAGGCTTAACCTACATATGTTGTGCAATACGTTGTTCTTCCTAAAGGAGTTTGTGACGAGATTGACAAGAAGTGTATATCATTTTTATAGGGAGGTGATCCTCAACATCGTAAAATGCACTTGGTTGGCTGGGAGAGAGTGTGCAGGTCCAAAAAAAATATGGTGGGCTAGGTTTGAGATCATCTAGGAACGTTAATGTTGCTTTTATGATGAAAATTGCTCGAAACTTATGCTTAGAACCCTATTTTCTTTGGGCCCCAACCATTCAGGCTAAATACATGTGTGGTAAGGAGGGTTTCCCTAAAATTGATTAAAATAAGGGTGGGTCAAACTTGTGGCGAGGTCTTTGTGGGAACTGTATATATTTTGTGAATGTCTTTCGTCAAAGGTGGCAATGGTGAAAATGTGCTTTTTTGGGAAGACAATTGGCTCCAAGGCTATGCCCCCTTGTTACCGAAGCTTTGCAAATAACTGATGATGCTCTCTGAGACTTGAATTTGTTTGGCAACTATCTCCCAACAAACACCATCAGAGAGATCAAAGCCCTACCTCTCCCAAATGTCATTGTCGAGGCTGATGATTTCTCTTTGGAGAAAATTCTAATGGCCAATTCACTCCAGCCTCTGTTTACAATGGCATTACAGAACCAGATTCCACACCCTCACTCGAGAGTTTTTGCTAGAATTTGGCGGTGAGAAGGCCGTCGAAGAATCAAAGGGTTATTGTGGAAAGCTACTCATGAAGTACTTATGACAAATAGTGAAAGATGTAGATTGTAGAATGTAGATGGTGAGTTCCCCAAGTCTATGGTGTGTAAAAGAGTCTTTTTTCCATTATTTTGCCAAAGAATAATCACTGCTTGGCAAAGATCAATTTATTAGGTATATTCATTTTCAAGAAAATTAGTTTATAGGGGCAATTGCTCCCAATCACTAATCACTAATATCCGCGAGTGGACGTTACTATTCATCATCACACGCCGAAGACAATGCTTGTGACTTTCTTGTCAAGCTTGATGCAACTCACATGAAAAGATTCAGCATGATCAACAACCGTCCCTCAGAGCTCAAGACTTTTCTGCTTGCTGATGCGTGCGAATAGAACCCTTTTTCTAAGGATTTAAGTTTTGCTTTGTTTTCTTCTTTCCTTTCTTTTCTCTATGCACCCAAAAAGATAAAATTAAACAAATAAATAGAATAATGTTGCGAGTACATGAAAACATGTGGTGAATCGGTAACGAAACGCGAAATGCTCACGCAGTAAAACAAGGAGCACAAACAGAGGGAGTAAGTTTTTGACGTGGAAAAGACAATCTTATCCTCAATTGAAAAACACAAACCGGGTCAAATAACCAGCTATTTTTACCTTTCCATCCATTAACGGACTCTTCTTCACTCTCGTCTTCCCTTTTCCCTTCTCTTTCTTTCTCCGACTCCCCACACAAACCTTTTTCTCTCTCAAGTCGAAGCGAAGCTTCCACAATACATAAAAGCCAAGCTCAAAAATAAACTCAAACATTCATCATTCTTCCAGGTTCGACTTCATTTTTCATTACAAACTTTCATTTGTTTTTCTTCCATTATTAATTAGTATTGAATGCGAACAATTTTCATGCCAAAACTTATGATCAGGTTATTCAATTTGCTTAACGGTATAAGATTTATTATTAATATTATTATTATTATTATTTTAATTTTTACGTCTCTATATCCGGAATGATTTGGGAAATTCGATAGCTTCGTCTGGCTTTAATCTCTTCTAGGTTTGTCTTTGGTGATTGATTGTGTAACCGTGTATTTGAGTTTGAATCCATCTAAAGTTTTCTGCTGATTCGATAATAAATATGCGGTTTGACTGGTGAATGAGTTGGAGCTTCGGCTAGAAGCAAATGTTATAATATATAAGTACAATTGAAAGTGATAGGTGTAGAATTGCAGAGAGTAGTGTACTGTTAGTTGAGATATTGTGGAGAATCTTAATGTCAATTTTGCATACAATGGCAGATAACATTTGTCCACAAATTGAGGAGTTACTGGCTGTGGCTGATGGAAATTATTTGGGAAAAAACTCTGATGATGTAATATAGGCTTTTCAGTTCACAGATTATGGTTTAGTACTTTTGTGTTAGTCATCATTTTCATAAGATTATATTGTCATGTTTGAGGTTGCATTAGTTGTGTTTTTTGCGCTTCAGACTAATGTTATTGATTCTTCTACTGGCTCAATTTTGACTACTAAGGTCTTTTTTAGTTTGAATTTGTTATTTGCGTTATATAGACTGCTAAAATTAACTGCTGAATTGACGACATTTTTCATTTTGCTCAAATCTTTATACAAATTTCTGTTATTTATTGGGTATTGGATGTACTTTGGGTTATTGGTATTTTTGCAAAGCATTAGATGCACTAGATATATTTAATCTCATAACTCTTGGGTTATGCTTAATGTATTGGTATGGTTGGCAGTTTTTTGGAAGCTGACTGTGCCGTGGAGTCTCGAGAGTTCTTTCGTACAACAAACTATTGGAGTTGTTTTAGAAGCACCTAGAGTGGCAGAGACAAAAGTAAGGTTGTTTCTGATGTTCAATAGCTTGTTATTGGGTTTAGTGTGACGAGTTTATCTGAGACATATTCTGAAAATGCAGTGTGTGTATTTGTAAAAGTTTATTAGGTTCAATAGCTTGTTATTAGGTTGATAGTTGAGGGATACATGTCACATGTCAATCCTTGATTCTCCAATGAAATAACTTGTAGCATATGGTTAAGGTGTTAGTTCTGGTTTTCCTTTTGTAAAACTTGTGAACTGCATGCAGGCATGCAGCAATACATTGTCAACCATTTTCAAATACAAATTGTATATTTTTATTTCAGGTGACTCATGTGTGGTTGAAGCCAATAATTTATTTCATTATGCCACCTTTTTTATTGTATGGAATTTACTGCTGTATATGCTATTTATGTATGTAATTTATTATTTATTCACTGTCACAGTTTCGGCAATGCACCGTGTGGGTAGTGCGGGGAATACAAACAATTCAACTCGCCCCCGTAAGGAGAAGAGAATAACATATGTGTTGAATGATTCTGATGACACAAAGGTGAACTCATTATTTCGTCATTCTATCTGTTTCCGGAAAATGGCCAAGTTTCACGTGTTGTTATAACCTGCATCTTCATCCATGTAGACCTTTTCTTCGAGATTTGCCTACAAATCTTTCAACCACATGAGATTGAGAGCCCATTTGTTCAGAATTATTTTGAGAAAAAATCACTTTTTTTTATTCTTTGTAAAACAACCATTTTTAAGGATTTTTAACATGTTTGTTTAAGTTTTTGAAATATATCAGAATATAAAAAAAAATGTGAAGTTTGATTATAATGAAAAGCTATTTTGAGCAGCTTGTAAGAAATAATCTGATTATTTTTTATACAATGTAAAAATCAGTTTTTTTAATCTTAAACAAATTGGTGCTGACTCTCTCTCTCTCTCTATCTGTTTTCAACAATAGATTGGTGGCTTAAAAGGTTTCCTCCTTAATCTTAATATTTATCACAATTTTACCTAATAATCAGTCAAAGCCTCAAAGGTCCATTAATACTTTGCTGTACACTATGGTTCCCGAAACTTAGCATCTGCTTCTAGAAGGTGCATGTATTAGATGCTACTTCTGCATCAGTCTTGCAGCTTTTAGTTGGAAAATCTTTGAAAGTTGCTTCTTTTTCACAGCATTGTGCAGGTATAAATTGTTTGGCTGTACATAAGTCTGCAGTCTCCGATGGGCCTGATCATCTCTTCACTGGAAGCCGTGATGGCAAACTAAAACGGTGGGCATTGGGTGAGGATGCAGCAACATGCTCTGCTACCTTTGAATCTCACGTGGATTGGGTAATCCTTATGTCTCTTTCTTTGTATCTCCATTTATCTATATCTATCTATTTGGCTTTTAATACTTTAGAGAAAAACCCAAGTACACAAATCATACATGAGACCTAAAAACGTTTATAATGAATGAACATCCCTCACCTTATAAGCCGGTTTTGTAAGGTTGAATTAGGCACAAAACCTAAGATTGTATCAAAGCTCATCCTAGATCTGTTAATGGAATAATGGGCATGGGCCACCAAACATATTATTCACACACCAAACCCAGTAGTGTTGGGCATGAGGAGGTGCCTCGAGAAAAACCCTAGTCCCACATAGACTAGAAATAATCCCAAAACTTACGAAATATATTAACATTATTTTCTACAGGTAAATGATGCAGTTCTTGTGGGTGACAGTACACTTGTTTCTTGTTCTTCAGATACATCCCTTAAGGTTTGTTGATTGTTAGTTATTTGTCGTAATCATTTTTGCTTTTCTACTATGATAGCAGCACTGATATAATTTTTACTCCTTTTTGGCTGCTGTATGTTTGTGCCAGACATGGAATGCCTTGTCTACTGGAACATGTACTAGGACGCTCTGCCAACACTCAGATTATGTTACTTGCCTTGCAGCAGCTGAAAAAAATGTAATGTTATTTGAATTTTCCATGCCTCTTATTTAGTGCGTTAAGAAAAGTTTCATTTTCTTATTTTCGGTGTTCGGCATTTAACCTGATAGATTGTTTGATTGGATTTAAAGTTTGAATCTTATCAATCCATTTTCTGATTCTTTAATAGTGTCGTGAATTTTAGAGCAATATTGTTGCCTCTGGTGGCCTTGGCGGGGAGGTTTTCATATGGGATCTTGAAGCTGCACTTGCTTCAGCTGCAAAGTGCAATGATTCTATGGATGATGATACTTCAAATGCTTCCAATGGTTCAGGCAACTCATTATCAATGACAAGCTTACGTACCATTGGCTCCACCAACAGTATATCCACGCACATTACTCAAACTCAAGGATATGTTCCAATTGCTGCCAAAGGCCATAAGGAATCTGTTTATGCCTTGGCAATGAATGAAGGTGGAACACTTCTTGTTTCCGGTGGTACAGAAAAGGTGCGAGTACTACGTGACATCCATGTTCACATCTAACCTATGTCATAACTTTGTGTGGCTTCTGTTACGACCTTTTAATTTTAAGGGGCATTTTGTGTAATATTATATTAGGTTGAATTTTGTTAGCTAGATTGTGGGGTTTTCTCTCTGCTTTAAGAGAATTGTTTATTTTACTTTCCCCCTTCCTTCAGGTTGTACGCGTTTGGGATCCAAGATCTGGTTCAAAGACTTTGAAGCTAAAAGGGCATACAGATAACATTAGGGCCTTGCTTCTAGATTCTACTGGCAGGTTTGCTGAGTGGACTCACAATTTTTAGTTTACATTTATATGTCTCCTACCCTCCCCCTTCCCATACATACCTTATTCTTGTACTTTAAACAGGTTACCGTTTACAAACATTTATGAACTTTTTATTTTCACACATTTCTATTTATTACTTTATATATATATATATATATATATATATATATATATATATATATATATATATATATATATAACTACACATAAATAGCATGCAGTTTAAACTTCATGTTCATCCTCCAAGGACGCAAGCATCATTACTCCAGTTCTCGAAAGACTTTTGTCATCAATTTTAGTCTCTCAATAATTGAATGTGCCATCATCTTAGTCTTTTTGTTACCCTCTATTAGAAGGCTGTTTAACAGACACTGATGTAGCCCATTATCTACTTGGATGTCGATGTAGTCCAGTATCTGCTTGCCATGTCATTGCCTATTTTACAGCTTTCTAACCTAACGGATAGTAATCCAAGGACCAAAATAATTACACTATTAAGGGACTAAATTGATTACAAAAATCTAGTCAAGATTGAATCACTGAATTGATGATGCTTGTATCTTTAGAGGATAAAAATGATATTTACTAACGCTTAAATGTTCTAATGGGTTTCTATTTAATGGGCAACAATATACTGAATGGAAAGCTGTCTGGTTTTCTTTGCCATTGCTTGTAGCCATGCATCTTTTCATTGCAAAAGTAATTTTTTTTTCTACAGCTGAGATTTTTTTATCATTTTTCATTGTAGGTTTTGTTTATCAGGATCTTCAGACTCTATGATAAGGTACTGTATATTGTTTTAGATGATAAGGTGGTGGTGGTGGTGGTGGTGTCAGTGTGTGTGTGTGTGTGTGTGTGTTGTCGTAATTACTATTTGTTATAAGGTTGAAAAAGTGACCATCTTTCCTTGTAGGCTTTGGGATCTTGGTCAGCAACGTTGTGTGCATTCTTATGCAGTTCATACAGATTCTGTTTGGGCTCTTGCTAGCAATTCAACTTTTAGTCATGTTTATAGTGGTGGTAGAGACTATTCAGTGAGTGCAATTTTGCTTTTAAAATAAGATGAATTTTGCATTATTTCGACTTGATTTTCTGTGATGTCTCATTGTTCTGTTTAACTTGTGAAACTCATCTTCTGACCTATTCTTTGATTTGTCCAGTTATACTTGACAGACTTGCAAACTAGAGAGAGCATTTTGCTTTGCACTGGGGAACACCCTATTCGTCAATTGGCTTTGCATGATGATAGCATATGGGTTGCATCAACAGACTCTTCCGTTCACAGATGGCCTGCTGAAGTACACAATCCTCAAAAGATTTTCGAAAGTGGAAATTCTTTTTTAGCTGGAAATTTGTCATTTTCAAGAGCAAGGGTGTCGCTAGAAGGATCTACCCCTGTATGTTACATTTATTTTAAAAACTTCAACATACTAATTTTATTATTTTATTTAGTAAGAGTTGTATTTTTCTGGGAACACAATTCTAGTTGCATATGCACATTTAGAGGTGAAATTGTTTACATATCACTCTTTAGTGCTTCCGTTTTTGGGATATGATGGGGCCTCTCTTCCTTAGTAGTTTCTGTTCAAAGCTAAATTTTCTTTTGATTCTTTCTGTTGTGAAGCACTAATATATTTTCTTTTTGTTGCCAAAATTGCAAATATAAATAGGCTCCTGTATATAAACTGCAGACCTTGACTATTCCTGGCATCCCTGCAATAGTACAGCATGAAGTTTTAAATAATAAGAGGCATGTCCTGACAAAGGTATTCATGGTGTTTTGTGTTTGTGTAATTATGCCAAAAGTGTTAATATTGTCATCTGTTCTGTTAAGTTGACAATCCTTGTTATCTTCCAAGCTGATAAATGGCTTCTTTTATAGGATACTTCTGGTTCAGTGAAGTTGTGGGAAATTACGAAAGGTGTTGCAATTGAAGATTATGGAAAGGTGATAGTTGGTTTTACTTTCATTTGGTAGTCTGCATGGCTGTCTTGTTGTTAGGGAAGAAGCTTACTTTTACTGATTATCATTTTCAAAGTTCAACTATAGCCAATGGGCCTCATTTGTAAGTTCTAAATAGCTCATGCTTTACACGTGAACTATACAGGTACCATTCGACGAGAAAAAGGAAGAGCTATTTGAGATGGTACATTTACACGCATTCCTCGTCCTCGTTTTTTTTTTTGAAATTATAGTTGTTTTAATTATACTATATTGTTTGTTCTGGCTGGTTTATATTCTTTACCTACAACTTCAGGTTAGCGTTCCTGCGTGGTTCACAGTGGATACCAGGCTTGGAAATTTGTCTGTACATTTGGACACTCCCCAGTGCTTTTCTGCCGAGATGTATTCACAAGAGCTTAATATTGTAGGCAGGCCTGAAGACGATAAGGTTAATGAATGTATTCTCATAAGCAATTTACATACCCTTCTTTTGAATTTCTTTTCATTTTGGTAATTTCCCGATTTCCTACCTGTCTTTGGTATGTTAGTATTATTGGTCATAACAAGTTCATTTAATTGTTTACGTTATTCATATTCATGCATGTGGGATCCATTGCCATCAGTGTGAAACAACGATCCCCCAATTTTACTTTCTGGTTGCTTGGTCTGAAATGATGCTTTCAATCTCTCCCCCCTCTCTCTCTCTCTCTCTATATATATATACACAAAAAAATAATGCTGCTAATGACTCTTCCTGTTACTACACAGATTAACTTGGCTCGAGAAACACTGAAAGGACTCTTGGCTCATTGGTTGAGAAAACGAAAGCAAAGGATGGGAACTCCTGCTTCTGCTAATGGGGAGTTATTACCTGGAAAGGACATTGGTACTAGAAGTCTTTCACATTCAAAAATTGAGGTTGATGGAAATTCTGAGAATGATGCTATGGTTTATCCTCCATTTGAGTTCTCAATTGTTTCACCTCCTTCCATTGTTACCGAGGGAACTCATGGAGGACCATGGAGAAAAAAGATTACTGATTTTGATGGAACTGAGGATGATAAAGACTTCCCTTGGTGGTGTCTCGACTGTGTATTGAATAATCGATTACCTCCTAGAGAAAATTCCAAGTAACTCGTCTTCCTGTTCATTTTTGCTCTCTTTTTTGTTGTATGTAACCCATGCTTGTAGTAGCAAGGAAGAAAGATTTCTTGGGTTATGGAAATTTGCATTTATTGTTCTAGCATGATTGACTGATTATTTCGTGAATCTATTATTGTTATTATTATCATGGCTCAAAGTCATACCTTATGCATGTCCTCGATTTAAAGTTGCTTTATCCCTTGTTTTCTGAATGAGAACTTGATTGACTCTTGATAGTTATATGATGATGGTACTTTATAAGCCTCCTGAAAAGATGTGGTGGTACTTTAGCATAGCAATTATAGTGGAAATCAACTTGTGATTCTATTAAATCGTAGTGGTTTGCTTTAATCTAGCTGTATATGTCGCTTGGTTCTATGTATTTCTTACACCATTTTTAAGCGTTTTTGTTTTGCACTCATAAATTGATAAGTTTATTTTCATACTCTTTTAGACTTGGAAACTAGTGGAATAATACCTGTGGATCGAGTTTCTGGCCATAATGGCAATTTTATAATTCTGGAAACCTTTATTTTCTTTTGGCCAAATTCTGGAAATAATACCTATTGTTTTTTTTTGACAAAGGAAATAATACCTATTGTTATTATTATAATTATAATAATTATTATTGTTATTACCATTATTATTCTTTGCCAATTATATAATGTTCTCTTTTTTATACATTCTTTTTGTCCATACCCTTTGCAGATGCAGTTTCTATTTACATCCTTGTGAAGGCTCTAATGCGCAAATCCTCACTCAAGGGAAGCTAAGTGCTCCACGTATATTAAGAATTCAAAAAGTAAGTTTTAATATTTCAGAGTAATTGACCATTGGGAAATAATAGTTTCATGCGTTTTCCAGTGTTTCTTCATTTCTATATGAAATGGAAATGTTCTGTAGTAAGAGAGAAATGTGCTACTGCTATACCTTTATCCTGGAAGCGATCATTTGCTTTTGGCTTCAAACTTAACACATTTTATCGAACTTACTAGTAAGTCTTATTCATCTGTGTAAAGTTGACAATCGGGACTCAGGACATTGTTTTCTACTTTTCTTCTCATAGGGATGCTATATTATATTTTTGCAGTACATTTCCCTGTAGCTGAACATGTCTACATGAGTAGTTTAGCTGTGTGTTTCCTTTCCTTTGTTTGCTTTGTCCATCCTGGAGAGAGCACAAAATATGGTATAGTGGGATATGGGAAAGGAAGCAGATCTGTCAATGGCATACACGCCGGAGAGCCTCAATAATTGCCATGATGCATTGCATGTTGGTCTTTCAAAGAAAATGAAAAAGTGTGTTAAATACCATAAAAACAGAAGAGTAATACGAAGTGGGAAACTGAGATACAAACTATATTTTTATACGAATTCAAAAAAGATGGATACACACACACACACACATATATATATATGTTTTACATTGGGAATTTATTGTAAATTCATAAATAGGATATTGAATATGTTAATCTGTATGATGTTGAATTATTTGGGATATTTAGTAATTTAGGACTACTTGAAAAATCATTTCCTTTGAATAATTCTTTTAATCTGTCATTTGGAATTTAAATTATTATTAATACTTCAGGGATTCTCTGTATTCTTGCTTTTAGTAAAAGCTAGAGACTATGACACGGACTAAGCTAAACTTTTCTAAAATTTGAGCGATCAAACTGGCTACTAACTCAAATAAGAATATCTGGATATGGGAATATTGTCATTTAGAATATACATATCTGGAAAAATTAGAAGTTTATTATAGTTAGGGGATTTCAATAATTTTGGGTTATGAAACTATTTTTATAATTTGAGACTACCTGTTTTTTTGGGTTAAATAGACCGGACACCTGACTGGTTCCTAGTTCATCGGGTTTCACAATATTGGATGTAATTGTTGTTAACTTCTACCTAGACTTTGATTTGGAATTTAAGATTACAACGTCCTCTTACCTAACCGCCCCCCTCCCCTCCCCCCCCCCCCCCCCATTTTCCCTTTCATCCTACTCCAGTACCCCACACTTTCTTTTTATTCTCCCCTCTTCTTTCTACATCACGTTTTTTTGTTGGACATACTCTCTCATAAAGAGTTGTTTTACACTTTCTCACTTTTTATTCTATGTTTAATTAATTTTGCAAATATTGGCCATTTTGTTGTTTTAGGCATGCATATAGATTAAGTTTCGATGGTCTTCCGTTGAAGATTATGACAGGCAAAGATGTAATTTTGGTTCATTCATAATATGATAATATCTCGTAGCATTTCTTGTCTGTATCTTTTATTTATAATGAAAATGACTAATGTGGGAAGGACTGTGGAAGGCCATGAATGGGGAAAACAGAAATTTAGCCTCCACATGTACAGTGAAGACATATAAATATAATTAGTAAATAGTGGTAAGATTTTTTGTCTGTTCTTATGATAGCAAACTTCAATATATTTTTGTTGATTGCTTCTATCCCATGTCACTTATATTCACGCATTTGTAGTTCTTTACCATGTTCGTACTTTCCAAAAGGAGATGCATTTCTGAATGATCAACTGTTATTTTGGTCTAGGTTATTAATTATGTTGTAGAAAAGATGGTGCTTGACAAACCTTTGGATAGTGTCAATGCCGACAGTAGTTTCCTCCCTGGACTTGCTGGGTCACAGTTACAGCTTCCAACAGTTGGGGATGATTCTTTACGATCTGGGTTTAAACCGTGGCAAAAAGTTAGACCTTCTATTGAAATTTTGTGCAACAATCAGGCAAGTTACGTGTTCTTATCAATCTATTCATATGGCTGCGTGTAACATTTAGTATTTTGGTTGCCGAGGTGGAGTAAGTTCATGCGTTATCTTTTATAGTTGGCCTACTCTTCAATTATGTAAATGCCTTTTAGAATCTGTTCACTTTTCTTATTGCCATTTTCTGTCACCCATGGTGTTGTTTTTGCAAGTAATTAAAGACATAATTTCTCAGACTAACTTCCTTTGAGTTGGGGTATTATTGTGAACTTGCAAATTTAATCAGCTTCTTCCGTAAAAATAAAAAACTTTAATCAGCTTTGATAATCCATGATGCATAATTTCTGGACAAAGTCTTGGTCAACAGTTTTGAAAGTATTTTGGTGTAATTATCCTGAAATTCAGTTCAAATATCTTATACCTATGATACCTTGAAATCATCAGGTTAAAATGTCCCCTAATTCAACAGGAATAATACTTGGCACAAACTTTATTCTTCGTCTTTTGGGATATCTTCACCCATTGTGATGCATTGAACAGATAATGAGCTTGAAAAAACTATGTTTTCTTACTTAAATGTACTGCTTTGTCCTGAAAAAAATGTATTTTGAGATGTTATATACTCCTTACTGAAATCTTAAAACAATTGGTTGAAGTCTTGAAAAATCAATTGTGTTTCATCAGAAGTTTTAAGTTTTTAAATGTGTTCGAACTTTTATGCAGATATTTTAACTAATTTTTTAACTCTTGCATTCTGACTGATTTCACAATACTGACTCTTTTTGTTATTGTTTGACCCTAATTAACTAGGACTTTAGTTTGTTTTAATATAATTCTTGATTTAATATGATATTATGCATTTAGTTTTGAAGTTATAGGATTTTAGGTAAAAGAGAAAAGAAAGAATCATGTCCTGGAATTATGATTTTGGTTTGATGTGATTGATAATTCAAAAAGACCAAGTATTAACCCTTATTTTT
The DNA here is from genome assembly GCA_020916435.1 of Oxytropis ochrocephala. Taxonomy (NCBI): domain Eukaryota; kingdom Viridiplantae; phylum Streptophyta; class Magnoliopsida; order Fabales; family Fabaceae; genus Oxytropis; species Oxytropis ochrocephala. The sequence continues at coordinate 21,192,103 of CM037090.1, read as the reverse complement.
ACTAGAACTAGACTCCATATTTTAATCAAATAGGGAGACAAATCATAACATTAATTAAAAATATGGAAACTAGCCCTAATACAAGACATTCCAAGATAAATTGAGATATTATATTTTCATTTCATCTAACATGGCCAAGTGTTTTGATTATTTCCAGATATTGTCTCCAGAAATGAGCTTAGCCACAGTGCGAGCTTATATATGGAAGAAAACAGATGATGTGGTCCTAAATTACAGAGTAATTCAAAGGAGGTGACTGAAAATGCACTGGCATCGGAGATGGTATAGCATCTTGAACCTTTCTTAGCTTTTATTAGCTATGAATATTAATGCTTCCATGACAAATGTTCCTGCATTGCGTTTTGGCTGCTGAGAAGTATAGTATAGGGAGATTATTAAACCAAAACTTTATCAATAAAATTTTCTTTCTATCTGGAGGAAAATATTTCTGCAAGTTTGCCAATGCATGAATGATGATTATTGGTATCACAATTAACTTTTGAAGACTTGGGATTGAATGCATATAAATTTACCATCCTTTTATCATGCTTAGTTCTCTTTGATTGATGTCTCAGCAATGTTCACAGATTTAATAATTATGAGTACTTGCAGGTTTTCTTGTAATTGTGTTAAACACTTCTGGATTGGCCACCTTGATCAGTGTCATTGTGAGGGATTTGTATATTCTGAACTCTCAATTGATCACCAAATTTAGTGGCATGCTACAAACTTGCATGGACAGATTTTACATTATCAGAACATTTTACTAATTGTTTTTGGATTATAGTAGCTGGAGCATACTTCCAGTGTCGTGACTGGACTCGTGGATTCTGTGTGTGCAACATGAAGGTCTTCTAATTGGCTGTGTTGACAATTAGTGGGGATCACATGGATGTCTTCCAGGATGTAGTTGGTAAATTTAGAGATAACAACGAAAAGATTGTTGTACATTTGACAAGTGCATTAACATAGAAATTGTTATATAGGTGTATCTTCCTTCAAATTTATCCCTGTTCAGTTTCTTATTTCTTTTCAATTTTTTTTGGTTATTTTTAGTGCTAGTAATATTTTGCCATATCTTAAAATTAGAATCGGCCCTCCTCTATTTGAGTCCTTTTCTGCTTTTCTTCCCTTGGAGCTGGAGCAGACTGTTTTCAGTCTGATGTCCTTCCTCGTATTGCGGTCTCAGTTGAAAATTTGCACTGTACTAGTCTATTTATGGCAAGGTTGTCAAAACTGGGAATTGAACCGGATAACCTGGAATCGGACAGAGAGTCGGTTTTCATCTGTTTTTCTTAAAAAATCGTATATTATGTTGGATTTTTGAAAAACAATATGATAAATGTTGATTTTTGGTATGTGGGATATTTTTTATCCTTTTTATAATAAACAAAAAGATGAAATAAATCAAAAAAATTAAAAAATAAATATCCTTTTTATAATGACATTCTAGTTCTATGATTGTTGAATATTATAATTTTTGTTTTTTATCCTTTATATATTGTAAAAAAAATAATATTAAATAATCCATTTAATTAATTTTGGTTTGGCTCCCGATTCAATTGGTTGAACTCCAAGAACCTTGAACCGCTACCTCTTATGGTTCAATGTCCGGTCTAGTTTTGATTACCTTGATTTATGGTCTTTGATACCCTTTTGCCTTTATTTTATGGGCATTTACCGAGTGCATAAATGTGGATTTAGAAACTGAAATCACATACAATAGAAAGCTAATTCTATTATCTAGTTAGGTGAATTGAAATTTTTTGAGATTAAGTAGGTGAGAGGGTCATCTTTCTCCTAGCTCTTTCGATGTTGGTAAAGATTGCTTCATCAGCCAACTTCCAAAGAAATGTACGAATCCTCTATGGACCTTTCAATTTCCAAATCCTTTTCAAGATATTGTCAGTAGGATGATGAGAACTACCCATGCGAACACTATAGGCTGGTCTAGTGGAGAAACTCCCATTCGGAGTGGCTCCCCAAGTGAAGTTTTCATACTCATTAAGAATAGAAGGGGAGGAATGCTGGTTATTTTTTTGAGAAATGTTGTTAGGAAGCATACCTCAAACATCTACATATTCCACATACCATTTGGTAAAACAAATTGGCTCATTATTAGTTCCAAATTAGTTTCGAAACATTGCTCAATAGGAATCCATCAGTCAAACCAGAACCTAATGTCTTCATTGTTCCCCTCGAGTCCAATTGAGATTATTGCGAAAATCATTCCAATGTAGGGAAAACTCTATGTTCATGGCTTGCCCTTTGTTAAGATGTGGAAGACGACCTTGGTTGCCAGTAACAATAGTTTGTTTGGTGCTTTGTATGAAGGGATACTTTCGTAATTTTGGTTATATTTTGGTGGAAATCCATTGTGTTTGTGTTTAGTGAAGTCTGTTAGGGTGTAAAGAGGAATCAAGGCCTCTTTATTTATTTAGTTAATTTTGGGTTTTATATTTTAATTCAGGTGCTCCTTAATTATACTTTATGTTGAAATTTTAGGAGTTTATTAATCCTAATTGTGGTGCTGTAGGTTGGTTGTTCCTGTGCTTTATTAGTGAACTTTAGTTTACATTATTTTTTGTAATGTTTTGGTGGTGTTTACCCATTATCAATAAAATACTGTATTTCTGACTTAAAACAAGAAAAGAATGAACTCAACTCAACATGAAGAAGAAAAAAAAGACTAATAAAATTAAGGTACATCACTATAGTATTTAATATTTTTGTTTCTAGAATCAAACTATAACTTTGTCAAAAATGCAATGGAAGTTGACTTATATATTCCTAATCTACAACTGCTACCATTGACCCTAGCTAGATTGTTGTCACAAAAAGCATTGACCCTAGATGTATTTTAATCGGTTTAGAGATACATAGCAATTAGCAAACTTTACATATCCAATCTATCTATCTACTAACAAATATTGTGGGTGAGTATATAGATTTTGGTACACAGTTAGACTGATCATTTGTATATGAAATAACAGCTAACACACTCTGCAATATATATAGTCATGATCACTTCATCTTCCTAATTCATCATCATCACCCATATATATATGTGCTTCTCTGGTTTTTCTCTCGCTTCTGTAACTTTTGATCCATGTAACAAACTCAACTATAAAATTGACCATTTCTAGCTCTAGCAACTCTCTAAAAAAAAAGTCCCCCTTATTTAATCGCGTGCGGAACTGCTAATTGAGGCATGAACATATATAACATGAAGCCTCTTGGTCTCTTACGCATGCAGCATGCCCAGATTAGTCACGCTGCGACTTTCAAAAAGTCTTTCTTTGACCCTTCTTGGTTACAGAAGCAAGCCAATGTTCCCAAGAACTTCGTTTGGCCAAAAGAGTATCTTGTAGATGCTAATGAAGAGCTCCAAGCACCATTGGTTGACCTTAGTGGCTTCCTTAAAGGTGACCAAGAAGCTACACAACTTACTGTTGACCTCATTTCAAAAGCTTGTTTGACACATGGTTTTTTCCAAGTTGTTAACCATGGTGTTGATTTAAGTCTCATTAGTGAAGCATATAATCAAATGGACAATTTCTTTAATCTTCCAATTGACAGCAAACTTAGTGTTCGCAAGAGAAAGGGATCCATGTGGGGTTATTCTGGTGCCCATGCTGATCGTTTCTCCTCTAAATTGCCATGGAAAGAGACACTTTCTTTCCCTGTCCATCATAATACCTTGGAGCCTCATTCCAACTTCTTTAACTCTTCCTCCTTAGGACAAGACTTTCAACAAGCTGGGTACGTAAGACTAATAGTCAACCTGCTTCATGCCTTTTCTTTTTCTTTCTTTACACTAATAATTATAGGTCAATGACATAGAATATACATAAGTTATATATTTAAGTTTGCTACTTTTTGAAAATAATGTCAACATGCTTTATGTATGTTTTATGCTGTCTTTTTCTTTCTTGAGACTTAATTACTATAAGGTACATGACATGGAATATATATATTAAGCATATATATGAAGCAGTAACACATGATAGAAAAACATATATTACAAATTGGGAATTAATATAAGTAATTTGTTGTGCAGAGTGGCATTTGAGAAGTACTGTTCAGCTGTGAAGGAGTTGGGGATGAAGGTGATGGAATTATTGGCATTAAGCTTGGGAGTGGATAGGCAACATTATAAGTACTTATTTGAAGAGGGTTGTTCCATAATGAGATGCAACTATTACCCATCATGTCAGCAACCAAGTGTTGCACTAGGGACATGACCTCATTGTGATCCAACAACATTAACCATACTTCACCAAGATCAAGTTGGAGGACTTCATGTGTTTGCTGATGAGAAATGGCACACTACAACAGAATTAGTATATAGGCCGCGCTTTTTTTCATCCATGGGCAGCGCTTTTGAGCGCTGCTGAACGTGGCGTTGGGTATTTCACTCCAACAATGGACAGCGCTTCCTAAAAAGCGCCACCCATTGCCTAAACACGTCCTCAAATAGGCAGCGCTTCCTAAAAAGCGCTGCCCATTGCCCAAACACTTCCTCAAATAGGTTGCGCTTCCTAAAAAGCGCTGCCCATTGCCCAAACACTTCCTCAAATAGGTTGCGCTTCCTAAAAAGCGCTGCCCATTGCCCAAACACGTCCTCAAATAGGCAGCGCTTCCTAAAAAGCGCTGCCCATTGCCCAAACTTGCCCCCCTATAGGCAGCACTTCCTTAAAAGCGCTGCCCATTGTTTAATTTTTTATTTTTTTTTTTTTTTTCAGTTTTTGTGTATTTTCCATTTTATATTTGCAACAAAAAAAATCCACATCATATGTGAAGGGAATTCTCTCAATTACCCCTCATCTTGAATTTTGCTCTTTGTTTATCTTTTTGATGGAGTGTGTTTGCAAATTAATACTTTGTTCAGCCAAATGATACTAGAAGCAAGGGTAAAGGCATAGATTAAAGGGGTAAAATTAGTTGACTGGCATTGACTAATAAGTTCAGAAGCCCTTAGTACTTACAACTTAGAAGGGAAATCATCAGTTTCAAAAGAAGGTTACAACTACAAAGTAGTAATTTAACATTTTCGATCAATCCCAAGATTTTTACAAATTAAAAATTCATTGCCAAAAATAAAAACAAGTACTTGATATATTCCATCATAGCTTTTTCCACCTCCAAAATTCTATCTATCCTCTTCTTTCTTCGCATGCATGAAGTAAATCGAAATGAGCTACTACCTTGAGATGTTACACTTTTCAGAAAAGCCACCGTTGTTCCATCTGCCATTTCAACTTGGAAGCAACACCTTCGTGACAAGGAACATAATCCTCGTGAATCAAACATACAAATATATATATATATATATATATATATATATATATATATATATATATATATATATATATATATCATTTTATGAAGAAAATGTGATTGCATAATGATGGAAATATGCTTATTGTTAAATGTTACCTCCAGTTTCTTCACTAACTTTTTCGATGTCGATGCTGATACGATTATGTGGCGAGCGTTTGGGCTAATGAATCCCTCTTCCACAGCTTTGTCGATGAATGTCAGCAACGAGTTAAAGTATCCATCAACATTGACTAATCCAACCTGCAAGTTGTGGAGTGTCAAAATCTAGTTAGGCTAATAATAGCAAAGTGTTTTTCGATGAAACGAAATGGTCCACAAGTCAATTACCGGTTTGTCATGAATCCCTAGTTGAGCCCATGTTATGACTTCAAGAAGCTCCTCTAGGGTCCCATAACCCCCTGCATGCATGTGTGTGGGAATGAGAAATTACATAATTCAGAAACATAAGAGAAATTACACCTCATGTACTTCTTATTTAAGCATCATTTAAATATGCCAAATAACAACATTTCATCCACTATTATTGGTAGAGTCGATCAACACCAAATTCAAGTATCATCAAGATATTAGAGAGAGAAAATATATATTACAATGTTATAAGGCACACAGCAAGATGATGAAAAATGCTTGCAAAAAGGTTGGGGAAAAGGAGAGATAGGCTTATCACATGGATACATTTGCACCAAGAGACTAGTTAATAGACCATCTTTCTGGAAATCTCAACTAGAAGGAATTTTACACAAGCTACCAAGCAAGCGATGCACAAAAGCAAACGGAAGAATGGATGAGTCCATGCATTAAAGAGTAACAAGCTTCAGAAAATATATATATGGAACCCCCACCATAACACTACCAATATCATATCCATCTATATAAATAGTTTCAAGCATTCATTCTCCTATTTTACGGCATAAATATTACACATTATATTCTCCGACTAATCCACAAACAAGGTTTTGGAACACATTGTTCCTCCTCTAACCACAAACATCCCTTATCTTATCCAAATGTAAAAACACAAAAGCGATATCTTAAATAGCTCGGACAACGTGTTAAAAGTTGATTGAAACCTGTAAGTAACCCTTTCTTTATGGCTTATTATTATCAGTTGAGGAGCGTGGTGGTGTGTGGCCAATCCAATACCTTCATGGTGATTCTGATGCTTCTCCCAAAAGCCAAGATGACGGCCTTAGTGTGTGCCCAATAGTACAAAATGGAAGCCAACATAGACAACAATGTTAAGGCACCTCCAAAGAAAAAAAACACACTTGCGAAGTGTAGCGCAAGACAAGTCATGCGACACGAAATACCCTCTCAGATTTTGTGTGGTATGCGTTCTAGCCGACCACGCTAACAAACACGCCTCTGCTCCCAAAAAACTTATCCCGATTTTACAAATAATAAAAATAAATCAACAATTTTCAAGAGTAAATGATCATTTTGATCTCTAAATGTGTAAGGCAATTCATCATTGTAGTCAATGAACTATCAAAATTGCAAATGCGTCCCAACTCTTTTGTTAGAAGTTTTGTGGAATAAATTGACAAAAAAACATATTTGAAGACGAAAATGACTTGAGAGATACTTGAAAATGCATTTGCAATTTCAATATGGACACTCACACATTCGGATAGTAAAATGATTGTTTATCCATTTTTATCCAATCCAAAGACTATCTAATTATCTATCTATCTCGAAGACAAAGTTCAAACCAAAAGCCAAATTCAAGTCAATTCAAAACACTTTGTTAGGGATTTTAGGCGAAATTAGATTACCAAGAGAGAATGAAGAAGATGACGGCGGTGGTGGTGGAGCAACTGTAACGAGACCTTTACCGCAACAAAAGCATCCGGTGATACCGCTGAGGACGGCCCGGCCGAGGAGCAGGAGTGCAAAGGCGCAAAGGTCGTAAACGGTGGAAGCGCCCGGTGGTGTAAACGCAGAAAGTACGGTCGTCGTACTCATCGGGGACCACTTTAGCCTGAAAAAAGGAAAAAGAGGAAGCAGATTTGAGAGGTGGATTGCGGAAAGAGAATAAGAGTAGTGTGAGATAGATAGATAGGGTTACCTCGCTACGACGTCGTTCGGCTCCAATGGCGAAGACAAAGGCTAAGAGATGCAAATAACACACGATTCATCATTCACAACAAGAACAAAAAACTGAAACTTCAATTTCATTCTCAAGGAAGCGCTGCGGCGTGGAGGAGAGAGCAGAGAGATCTGATTTAGGGTAAGCTCGGCAAAGTGTGTGTGAGTGAGAGAGAGAGAGAGAGAGATGCGTTGTGAGAGAGGAAACGAACAGGCCAAAAAAAATTAAAACAAATACTCAGCGCTTTAAAAAAACGAATATGTGGTTTTTCGTTCTAATATACACTGCTTTCTAAAAACGCTGATTATTTGGCTTTCTCGTCTTCTCTATATACGCAGCTGCTTTCTCAAAAACGCTGATTATTTGGCTTTCTCCTCCTCTCTATACACAAACGTTTCTCAAAAACGCTGATTATTTGGCTTTCGCGTCCTCTCTATAAGCAAAAGGCGTTTCTTTGAAAAATGCTGGGTATTTTCCTATCTCGTCCTCTCTATACGCAGCGTTTATTAAAAAACGCTGGTTATGTGCAATCTCTTCCTCTCTATACGCAACGTTTATTAAAAAACGTTGGGTATGTGGCGCTCTTTTTTAGCCATTCTGGCGTAGTGGCAGATAATTCAACCTCGTCCAGATGCCCTTGTAATTAACATCGGTGATACCTTCACGGTACGTACGTGCTTAGGTTACTTAACCATTTGGTCAAAAAGTTTGTTCTAGACCCATATATATGATATGGAAAAATATTTAGTAAGAGAAGTCAATCCCTTAAATGAATTTTAGTAATCGATCGATTAATTTCTGCAGTTGTGTGTGCGGTAGATATCTTAGTTTAAAAAATAGTTGAAAACCAAAACGGTAAAGTAATGCACCAATAATAATAATAATAAAAGATAAGGCTAAATCTTTTTTATCATTGTTCATAAAATAATTAAAACGAAAAAGGTCAAAGCTATGTCCTAAAAACATATCCTTTTTATATATATATATATATATATATATATATATATATATATATATATATATATATATATATGTTTGACAACCGACGCACTAAACTCAAGACTCAGAGCAAGAATCTTAAACCCACATATCCTTGACATCATATTATCTAGCAATTATTTTTCTATTATTAATTATTGCCTAATAATTTACAGTAGTGAGTCAGGCAGCAGATGATTCTGTATTGTTATTTTATCCAGCCATCATACCTCATGAGTGGATGTGGATATATATGTGAGGCCCTAAAAGCACCGTTTTTGTCCCTTAATTATTTGGCATACGAATGATTAGACGGAAAAAGAAATCCAAGCCATTTGTTTAATTTTTCCTTTACATAACATATTCTATTCACAAAGTCTAGATTAGAAGTAGGAAGTGGGTCGACAAGAGTAGAGAAAGTGTGGTTGCATGTCTCTACCATTAATCATACATACGATCACATCCGAATTTAAAGAGTCGGTGTCTTCATATCGCTGAAATAAATTGGATTGTATACATGAATGTTAACTTATTATTTTGTTGGTTGTTTAGGCATTATCAAATGGGAGATACAAGAGTTGCTTGCACAGAGCAGTGGTTAATAGTTACAAAGAGAGGAGGTCCTTAGCATTCTTTTTGTGCCCAAAAGATGACAAAGTGGTGACACCCCCAGAAAATATTGTGTGTGAAGATGGGAGAAAACAATATCCAAATTTCACATGGTCTAATTTGCTTCATTTCACACAAAAGCACTACAGAGCCGATGAAGCTACCCTGCAAAACTTTACCAAATGGTTGCTATCGTCCAAAACAAAATCATGCTTCTTGAAGCACTTCTCCTCAGTGTGCCCGAGTATGTTGCAGTGAGTGCACATTGGCCTTTCTTTCTTGCCAAAAGTGCGAGATTTGGGTTTAGCATCGGTCTTGGACACAACACAAGCAAGTTGTTGTGCAGTAGTAGTGTGGTTACTGCCAATCTCCTTCTGTTTAGTTTCTTGATGTGTCATAGCATAAACCTGGTTGATGTTTGGTAGAGGATTCATAAGCAGAATTTGACCCCTAACCGAGTTGAAATCTTCATTGAGTCCCATTAGGAACGACATGACATGATCTTTTTGTTGATTGGCCTTGCAAAAACATCCACCACAAACGCAGAAGGTGGAGGTGTCAATTTCTTGCAATTCTTTCCACAGAGATTGAATCTTGGAAAAATAGGTGGTGACAGAAAGATCACCTTGAATGCAATTACTGAGATCACGCTTGAGCTGAAAAATACGTGGACCATTAGGTTGGTGGAATTGATCATGAAGCACATTCCACATCTCCGCCGCGGTGGTGGAGTAGATGACATTGGAGATGAGATCTTTTGAAATGGAGTTGAGTATCCAAGAGGAAACCACACTATTGTTCTGAAACCACGATTGATGTTGAGGATCATCAAATGAAGGTTCAACTAGGTCACCATTGATGAAACCGAGAACATTAATTATTATTTAATAAAACATTAATTATTGTTTTATCAATAACATTCTTAACTATTTGTTATTGCTAAGAGAGAAATAAGTGAAATGAGATGATAATAAATAGTTTAAGGATATTTTATAGGGAAAAACAAACTATTCAATTAAAATAATTGAATTTATTAATTTTCTTAGTATGATTTTTTCCGAGAAAAGGGCCTAACTAAGCCCAAAGAAAACCCAAAAGGCTAGCTAGCCGAATACAGGAACCCAACTCTATTAGAATTAAAGGACTCCATTAGGAAGTTAGGCAAAAAGTCATAAATGACACTAATAATGAGACTAGATTTAGCTAAGATATCAACCACTGAATTACAATCACTGTCAAATATCTCCCAATGGAAGCGCATCTCTCAGTCCTCATTTCGAAGGATACACATTCCATCGTAAATCCCCATAACTCTGATTCGACCATAGTGCAAGGATCAAGACTATGAGAGAAACCAATGAGAAAATTATCATGGTGGTCAGTGGCGTATATAGGACCACGGGGTAGGTAGGGTAGGGTAGGGTGTGTCAAATTTTGTAAATACACAATTTGATAAAAATTTATCCATTTGATGACATTTTTCAAACACACTATTAATACTAATTAGAATTAAGCTAATACAATGTACCAAAAAAAAAAGAATTAAGCTAATACAAATTAGAGACTAATACACACTATTAACTTAACTATTTTTTTTTTTTGAAAAGTTTTCTAAAACAAGCTATAAAACTAAACAAAGAGCAAAACAGTTTGTTGTTCAAACATTGATCATATTAATGAAATTCTAGCTTTAAATTATATACTAATATTTTCAACAAAATGTTGGTATTTAAAAAGGCCATTGCCAACGACATGAAGCTTCGTATATCTTTCATCCTGTCCTACTGGTATTTAAAAAGGCCATTGTCAACGTTCAAAAAATAGTTTAAACGAAAAGGTCAAAGCTTATGACCTAGAATAAATCCTTAGAGACTAATACACACTATTAACTTAACTATTTTTTTTTTGAAAAGTTTTCTAAAACAAGCTATAAAACTAAACAAAGAGCAAAACAGTTTGTTGTTCAAACATTGATCATATTAATGAAATTCTACTTTAAATTATATACTAATATTTTCAACAAAATGTTGGTATTTAAAAAGATCATTGCCAACGACATGAAACTTCGTATATCTTTCATCCTGTCCTACTGGTATTTAAAAAGGCCATTGTCAACGTTCAAAAAATAGTTTAAACGAAAAGGTCAAAGCTTATGACCTAGAATAAATCCTTAACTATATCAGTATATATGTGAAGAAAGTATTTTTCTATTATTTATAGTAGTGAATCAAGCAAGCAGATGCAGCTGTAGATTCTGTATTTTGTTATTTTATATATCCAGCCAACAATCGTCATACCTCATGAGTGGGGATATATATGTGAGGCCCTTAAAGCACCGTTTTTGTCTCTTAATTCTTTAGCATACAAATGATTAGATGGAAAAAGAAATCCAAGCCATTTGTTTAATTTTTCCTTTATATATTCTATTCACAAAGTCTAGATTAGAAGTAGGAAGTGGGTCGACAAGAGCAGAGAAAGTGTGGTTGCATGTCTCTACTTAATCACACGATCACATCCGAATTTAAATAGTCGGTGTCTGTTAAGAGTCCCACATCGGATGTGATATGGTCTGAAAAAGAGTTTATAAGTGGGTGGCATGGCATCCCTCATCTTACAAGCCGGTTTTGTGAGGTTGAGTTAGGCCTAAACCACATTCTAAGAGTGTCTCTATATCGCTGAAATAAATAAATAAATAAATTGGATTGTATAGATGAATATTAATTAACTTATTGTTTGTTGGTTGTTTAGGCGTTATCAAATGGGAGATACAAGAGTTGTTTGCACAGGGCAGTGGTTAACAGTTACAAAGAGAGGAGGTCCTTAGCATTCTTTTTGTGCCCAAAAGATGATAAAGCGGTGAGACCTCCAGAAGATTAAACCTAGTCATTCTCTATTTGAGTTCTTTTCTGCTTTTTCTTCCCTTGGAGCTGGAGAAGACTGTTTTTCAGTCTTAAGTCCTTGGTGTTGTACTTGTTAATGCATCATCACCATAGTTGATGCTTAACCGAGCGAGAAGACGACGGTGGTCGACGTCGGAATACACTGGCCGACTTGAACACACACGAGGCCGAGAACGCAAGAACGACAACGGAAACGCGCGTAACAGTAAAAACGAATATTATTGAAAAGTAGTTATTACAGTTATACCGAGAGGGATTTTATATCTCTTTGATACAATGCGAAAAAGACTAAAATGCCCCTAGGCCGAGTTGAAAAGTACAACTGAGTCCTAAGCTAAAACAGATGTGAAATTACTATATTACAACATCCTCCCTTAATTTCACAATCAAAACAAAAATTACAGTAAAATGAAACTATGGCTAGTCGAAATCAATGAACCAAACATAGTCCAAATCTTCAACACCTCGGACATTCACTTCGACGCAGCAGACGACCTTAACACCTCGGCAAACGACAGCTTTAACACCTCGGAAATCCGAAACTTTGACACCTCGGCACTCAGTCGAACGCTTCAACGCCTAGGTCATTCCTCAGCCTCACAAACTGCTCGGCTTTCAACGCTTTGGTGAATATGTCGGCTACCGCATTTGAGTGTTGCGATGCAAAGAGCTTTCAAGTACCTTTTTCTCAACCTCGCTTCACGCAGGAAATGGAATTTGGTCTCTATGTGCTTGCTTCTCCCATGTGAAACTGGGTTCTTGGCAAGCATTATTGCCGACTTGTTATCAATCATGAGTTTAATCGGCTCCTTACTCTCAAGCTTCAGTTCTGTCATGACTGATTTAAGCCATATAGCTTGGCATGCAAAGCGGTAGCACTGCTATATATTCTCGCCCAGCGGGACGACAATGCGACCACTGGTTGCTTCCTCGAACACCATGAGATTGGTGCTCCAAAACACATGAAGATGTAACCCGTAGTACTCCTTCTGTCGACCTTATCCCCACACCAATCCGAGTCGGAGTACCCAAGTAATTTGCAGCTATTCTGATCTGGTTTAGCAGGAAATAACAAACCATACTTCAAAGTTCCCTTCAAGTACCTTAGGATTCTAGTAGTTGCCGAGTAGTGTATCATTTTTGGCTTCTCCATAAACTTGCTAACAACACCAGTAGCATAGCATATATCCGGTCTACTATTGCACAAGTACCTTAACGAACCAACCAATTGCTTAAACAAGGTCGGATCTACACATTCTCCATCAACATCAGTCGTCAGGTTCTGATTTACCTCGGCTGGTGTTAGAACAGGCTTGCAATCAAACATTTCAAACCTCTTCAGCACTTCTATTGCATATTTCTTCTGATGTAACACTATTCCTTTAGGAGTGTAAAGGAATTCCATTCCCAGGAAGTACACAACTCTCCCGAGATCACTCATCTCAAACTCGGACATCAACCTTTCCTTCACAGAGTTCACCTCGGTTTCACAGTCACCGGTTAGCAACATGTCATCTACGTAGAGGCAAACTAGGATCATTTTACCTCGGCTAGATGTTTTCATATATATTCCATATTCGACACTGCATTTCTTAAATCCACAGTTTCCAAAGAAGGCATCTATTTTCTTGTTCCAAGCTCTTGGAGCTTGTTTAAGGCCATATAGAGCCTTGTTCAGCTTAAACACCATTTGTTCTTTCCCTTTTATTTCGAAGCACGGTGGTTGTGTCACATAAACCTCTTCCTCTAGTGCACCATTCAAAAATGCCGACTTAACATCTAGATGTAGTATAGTCCATCCCCTACTACATGCTAGAGCTATCACTAATCTTATTGTCTCATGTCTAGCTACAGGCGCAAATACCTCCTTGTAATCTAGACCTTCCTTCTGCAGGAATCCACGAGCCACAAGCCGAGCTTTGTGTCTTGCCACTGATCCATCGGGCTTCAGTTTCACTTTGAAGACCCACTTCACACTTATCGGTTTCTTGTTTGGAGGTAGCACAGTTAACTCCCAGGTTTTATTCCTTTCAATTGCATTCAATTCTTCAATCATTGCGGCCTTCCACACCTTATCTTTCACTGCTTCTGTATGACTAAGTGGCTCAGTATCAGCTACTAGTGCAAATTGCAGTAAATCACCATCATTGTCTATCAAATCGTCTGCAATTAGCTCATAATCAGTGAGCCGAGGTGGTAAATTTCTCTGCCTCGTGGCACACGCCTGTCTTTGGAACTTCATCATCGCACCAGTCGTCGTAATCATTCCTTGTTGTTCAATTTCATGCGGGCGGTACCTCTCCCCTGTCTTCGGTACTTCACTATGATCTTCTTCAAGTATTGCAATCACAATGTCAATCGATGTTACTGCATTTGAATTCCAATTCCACCTTTCTTGTTCTTTTACAATCACATCTCTACTAACTTCAACTTTGTTGGTTGTAGGACAATACAATTTGTAGCCACTGCTGAATGATATCCTACAAATATCATTGGAGTACTCTTGTCATCTAACTTCCTTCTCCTAGCATCCCAGTATATGCTTGTAGCATAGGGTGCCGAATACCTTCAAGTGACTTACATCGGGTTTCTCACCACTCCACATCTCCAAAGGCACCTTATTCTTCAACCTCCTTGTCGGACATCGGTTCGAGATGTATACTGCAGCTTGCCACACCACTCACCCCATAGAGTGTTTGGTAGTTGCATCTGTTTAAGCATGCATCTTACCATATCAAGTATCATCCTATTCCTCCTCTCAGCTACTCCATTGTGTTGGGGTGTATAGGGTGGCGTGACCTCATGTTCTATGCCCTGCTCGTCACAAAACCTTTTGAACTCGGGTGGAGTGTACTCTCCACCACCATCACTCCTTAATACTTTCACCTTGCAGCCCTCTGCTTTTTCTCGCATATGCCTTGAACCTTTTAAACCGATCAAAGACTTCACTTTTCTGCTTTAATCAAATAAACCTGCATCATTCTTGTAAACTCATCAATGAAAGTCACAAAATATTTGTTTCTACCCAAGGAAGGAACTTCAAAAGGTCCACACACATCGGAATGTACCACACCCAAGGCAAGTGTTGCTCTTGGAGGTAATTCTGATGAAAAGGACAATCTAGATTGTTTACTCTTCATGCACACTTCACAAGCTACACTACTAGCGATTACCTTTGGAATGCCGAGTACAAGCCCTTTGGATTGCAATTGACTCAAACTCGCATAATCGAGATGACCATACCTCTTGTGCCACAATGCACTCTCGCCCTCACCTTTGTAACACTCAAGCACTGAGCTTCACCAGCTTCAATCTTCACTTTGAAGGTTCTGTTCTTCTCAAGTGGAGACTTGAAGATCATTTTCTTATTTTTATCAAACAGGGTCATCACATTATCCTCCATATTCACTGAATATCCCTTTTCTAGCAAGCCACCAACACTCATCAAGTTGTTTTTCACCCCGTACATACCACACATCCTCAATCAACACTTTTGAGCCATCACTCATTTGTACCAGAATGTCACCCATACCTTCTGCTGTCAAGTACTCACCATCAGCACATCTGATCTTTGTTCTCTTCCTGCCGTCGAAATTGATCAACCACCTCTTATTTCCAGTCAAATGATTTGAGCAGCCTGTGTCGAGGTACCACATGTCCAGTAATCACCCTTCCTCATTTGTTGTCACCATCAAGATCACGGGTTCCTCATCGTAATCCCCTTGCGCTATGTTAGCTTCTTCCTTCTTTTTCTCTCTTTATTCGACCAGCATTCATCGGGAAAGTGGCCGAATTTATCACAATTGAAACACTGAACCTTTCTTTTATCAAAATTTCCTTTCTTGTTTGGATTCTTAGAGTTCTTTCCGGTGGTCCTCCCTTATCACTATTATTACCGCTACCACCAACTCCTTTCTTATTGTTCTTATCAAGCCACTCTTGTTTCTTTTGTTTCCACTTATTTTCTTTCCAATTCGATTTGTTTCCACCACCTTTATTAAAGACTTGTGCTTGCAGTGCCTTTTGTTCAGTTTCAACTTGAACATCCCTATCAATTACAAGTGTTTCATGTGCTTCTAAACTACTTTGTAATTCATCTAACTTCATTACACTAGTGTTCTTAGATTGCTGGATTGCTACCATGATAATATCAAATTTTGGAGTTAAGGAACGAAGTACCTTTTTCACGATCATTTCTTCAGTTACTGCTTCACCGTTCTGCTTCATTTCGTTGGTGATTGTAACCACACGCGTGATATAGTCTGCAATTCTTTCATCACTCTTCATGTTCAGATTTTCGTATTGTTTTCGTAGCGATTGCAATTTCACTTCTTTCACAGTAGCATCTCCACCATAACTTCGAACAAGAATATCCCACGCACCGCAGTGGTTGCCTCGAAGATTTTTTCAAACACCTTGTGATCTACGCATTGATGAATGTAGAACAAGGCCTTTTGATCTTTCTTCCTCGTCTCCCTTTGCGCATTTCTCTGTGCCTCCGTTGCACCTTCACCTACTGGTGTGTAGCCATCTTCCACCAGTTCACACACATCTTGCGCGCCAAAAAGAACTTCATTTGAATCGACCACCGATTCCAATTTTTCCCGTCGAACACCGGAAGCTTCATGTTCAATCCACCGTTACCGCCGTTCATCTTTTCTTTCACTCTGATCACTCAATCTCTCGTGTTTCCCTAACCCACAAAATCAAGAAAGGACGATTTCGTTTGATCTTGATTTGCAATCCGATGTGAATTACAAGAACAAGATCGAATGCACACACCTCACCGAAGAATCACTTCACTCGTGTTTCCCCAGGATCCCTCTAAAACGCAGCTCTAGATACCATGTTAATGCATCATCACCATAGTTGATGCTTAACCGAGCGAGAAGACGACGGTGGTCGACGTCAGAATACACTGGCCGACTTGAACACACACGAGGCCGAGAACGCAAGAACGACAACGGAAACGCGCGTAACAGTAAAAACGAATATTATTGAAAAGTAGTTATTACAGTTATACCGAGAGGGATTTTATATCCCTTTGATACAATGCGAAAAAGACTAAAATGCCCCTAGGCCGAGTTGAAAAGTACAACTGAGTCCTAAGCTAAAACAGATGTGAAATTACTATATTACAACAGTACTGCGGTTTCAGTTAAATTTTCACTGTACTAGTCTATTTATGGTCTCTGATACCCTCTCCTTTTTGCCTTTATTTTATTTATGATATTTCCATCGATCGTTGCTGGTTAAATTTTCTGTTAGTTTCATTTACGTTTTTTTTAAGAATTATTTAGTTTTACTAATAAAAAAAAGAATTATTTAATTTTATTTTTCTTATCAATTTCAAAGTTTAATACAACATTAATTATTGTTTTATCAATAACATTCTTAACTATTTATTATTGCTAAGAGAGAAATAAGTAAAATGAGATAATAAATAGTTTAAGGATATTTTATGGGGAAAAACAAACTATAGGGAAAAACAAAGCACCGAAAAAAGTCATTGCGGAGATCACCAAAATTCAAAGAAGGTTTCTATGGGGTGGAGATGAAGAAAATAAGAAAGTAGCTTGGGTGAAGTGGGAAACAATTTGTCAACCAAAGGAGAAAGGGGGATTGGGTATAAAAAATCTCGAATTATTTAATGTGGCTCTATTAACAAAATGGAGGTGGAGAGTTTTGTTGGAAGAAAACAATGATATTTGGAAGGAGGTATTGGTAGAAAAATACGATCTTAAAGGAAGATGGCCCGATATGGTGGAGAGTAGAAGAGGGTGGGAGAAGAAATCATTATGGTGGAGGGACCTATGTTTACTTGGAGAGGATATTGGCTTGCAAGAAAATGGTTTAGTCAATTGGTCCAAATTAAAGTTGGTAATGGTAACAAGGCGAGGTTTTGGAGGGATGTTTGGATGGGACGAGATCGGTTGAAGGACTTATTTCCAAAATTATTTAATTGTTACAGGTCTAAGGAAGCTACGGTTGACGAGGTCGGGCAATGGACGGAAGCGGGTTGGAGCTGGGCTGTACATGAGGCCGACGGTCTGCTGCAGAATTCTGCAGACCGATCGGTTGAAGTTGTTGTTTTACAGAAATGCTTCAGTCTGTTGTGCTGACAGCGTGCTCGGATAAATGGATTTGGGTGCCAGACGCGTTAGGTGGCTTCACTGTGAAAATATGTTACGAATCTTTGCTGAAATTTTCTGCAGGAAACGCGTATGTACAGCAGGGACAATAGGCCGTTATTGCCTCAACATGCAAGGAAATTTGGAAATGTGATGTTCCGTCCAAAATCCAAGTTTTCGCGTGGAGAGTAATGTTACAGCGGGTTGCTACTAGAGTTGCTCTGTATAGGAGAGGGATAATCCAATCCCAAAATGATCTAAGCTGTGTATTATGCTTTCGGGAGGAGGAGACGGTGAATCATTTATTTATGTCTTGTGAAGTTGCAAGGAGTATTTGGAGAAGTGTTCTCGGTTGGATGGGGCTTACGTTGGTTGGCACGGATAATTTAATCAATCATTATTTGGAGTTTGGGAAGTTGGTTAAAGGAAATAGACAAAGAAGGGTTAAACATCTTATATGGTTGGCGGTAATTTGGAACATATGGATGGCGAGAAACAATGTCATATTTAAAGGCGAAGTAGCATCAACTTCAAAAATACTGGCGGGCATCAAGGACTCGGCGTGGTGCTGGTTCAAGGCAAGGAAGGGAAGAAACTGTACGGTAACATGGGCGGATTGGTTCCATTGCCCGATGGGTGTTTTTTCTATCTTTGTAATTTATTATTTATACGGTTTGTAGACATTATGGATATTCATAGGGGGAGAAACAGTGGAGTGTGTTTTGTTTCCTCCACTGTGGCACATCTCTTGTGCAGGGTACTCTTTTTCCTTCTAGAGTCTTTTTCCCAATGGGTTTTGGCTTTGGGAGGTTTTGAGGAGACCCTCCCCCTTCCTTTTCTCTCATTGTAAGGGCTGGGCACCCCTTGTGCTCCCTTCAATGAAATCTTTAATTATCTAAAAAAAAAACTTAACTATTTTTTCTTGAAAAGTTTTCTAAAACAAGCTATAAAACTAAACAAAGAGCAAAACAGTTTGTTGTTCAAACATTGATCATATTAATGAAATTCTAGCTTTAAATTATATACTAATATTTTCAACAAAATGTTGGTATTTAAAAAGATCATTGCCAACGACATGAAGCTTCGTATATCTTTCATCCTATCCTACTGGTAGAGAACATATTTTAAAATTAAAAATTAAAGTCAAAAGGAAGAAATTAAGCAATTAAACAATTAGGGTTACAAATTTTCCCCAAATCAGAAACTAAACAATTAGGGTTTTCAATTTTCCCCAAATCAAAAATTAAACAATTAGGGTTTTCAATCAAAGAATCAAACAATCATTTCAGTAGATTAGACTAGAAAAGAGAATAAATCTAACTTGCTTTTGAGAGTTCAATAAAAAGAAAAAGTTGCTGCTATGAGAGAGGAACAGAGAAGCCGTGAGACTGAGTGAGAGAGCAGAGAAGCCGTGTCCGTGAGAGAGAGAGAGAGAACAGAGAAGACACCGCCCACCGTGAGAAGAGAGTTGTGTGTGAGAGCTCGTAGAGAATGTGAGAGTCTGAGAGAGAGAGTTGTTCGTGCATGAAACAATGACTGTGTTGTTTTTTGGGTAAATTAAATTTGGGTTTTTGATGCAAATGGGTGCATAATTTGGACTATTGGTGCAATTTAAAATATTCAGGTGTGTCAAAAAAAATATTTCTATTGAATGGTAAGCCACTGATGGTGGTCACGAAGAATCGCCCCGCACCTAGCAGATCTGCCGTTAATTATCACCAACAGCTCCATCACAGTTCTACCGCTTTCGATTGCTCAAACTCAAGTCAAACCGTCGTTGAACTGCTTTGTGCTCCATTTTTTTACCATGAATATTATCCCTCCCATGTCTCAGAAGAAGATCAATGTGAAGATTTGAAGGCTAATTATGTTAATTTTGGGATGGATTAAGCTGATAATTCCTTCCCACTAAAACTGATGATCCTGATCTTCTTTTTTGCTGAATTTTTCCCTTTTGTTATTATTGTGTTTTTATTGTGATTTTTTCTTTTTAGATGTTTGATTATGTTAGCCTACGACTGGGTCAAGGACACCAGGGTGAACAACTGCGGCTATGTTTTTAATTTTTTTTATCGTTCTGGAATTTGTTAATTTCATATTTTCTAATGGTTTAGATATATGTTTAGTCCCTGAAAATATGTGTTTGATCCAGTTTAATCCCTGTAAAAATAAAATTTTGTGTTTCGTCCTTACAAATATATATATTTAGTTTAGTCACTGTAAAAATAAAATTTTATTTTTCGTCCTTGCAAATACACATTTTATCCAGTTTGGTCATTGTAATACGTGAATTATTTGAGTTTAGTCTTTTATTCAGCTCATATTGTAAGGACTAAAAGTTTTTTTTACATACTATAGCGATCAAATTGGATAAAACGTATATTTGCAGGGACGAAAATCAAAATTTTATTTTTACAGGGACTAAACAAGATAAAACATGTATTTGCAAGGAGAAAAGACAAATTTTTTTACAGACACTAAACTGGATGAAACGTATTTTACAGGGACCAAACATATATTTAAGTCTTTTGTAATTTTTAGTCAACTTTTTTGTAGTATTTTTATTCGGTTGTAAAAAGCTCTTAATATTGTTTTTTTATTTTAAATTTGTATTTGGATTTTGTATATTTCGGTGTTTATCTAATTCAAAATTTAAATATATATATTTATAATTTCTCCTTTTAACTTGTTATATGGACATGTCCCTAAATTTTGAAAATGTTTTGAAAATTTAACGACTTCAAACCAGTGAACTCGAGTCATGGTTCAATCAATTTTGATTGCTCAAACTTATGTCTCAGAATTTGTTTAAATAAAACTGCAGTCATGAAAGTTATCCTTCCTATGTCTTAGAATTTGTTTTTTTATGTAGGTTGCCAGATAGTAGTTGTTATTGCATTTTCACTGATCTCAAGAAAAGTTCAAACTGATACAAGAAGCAGTAACGTAGTCGCATGCTACCCACTGTTGCTGCTTGTAGCGATAACCACAATGTTTTTACTGATTGTTTCTTTACTCTTTTTGATAGTTGGACAAATTTGCAATGACAAAGTCTGGGAAGGTACAACGAATCCAGTAACTCTTTCTCACCAACATGTGCAAGACTACATTCGAGAGTGGGAATTGCCGCGACTGTAGCCAAACTGAACCAATAGTGCTTTTGCAGGTGTTGTGCATCCAGATTCGCGTTGGCACAAACCGACACCAGGGACCTTGAAATGCAATGTTGATGTTGCGTTGTTTCATCAAGATAGCAAGTTCTGTATTGGCATTTGTATTATGGATGAGAATGGAGTTTTTATTGAAGGAAAAACAATGTGGTTAATTTGAAGGAATTCTGGAACCCCAAGAAGTTGAAGCAATGGGTCTATGGAAAACTTTGAAGTGGTAGATGGGGTTAGGCTTGTAAGCAGATGGATTGCATCTATGTGGCCAATGCGGTGCACAAAGCGACACCCCTCAACACCTATTTTGATGTCATTATTTCTCATTGTAATAATTTACTCTCTATTGTTCCAAGCTATAAGATAAGTTTTATTAGGAGATAAACAAATCTTGTTGCTCATTCCCTTGCAAGGGCATCAAGAAACTATGCTAGTTCTCAAGTTCACTATTATTGAAAGTGAAATGATATGAGTTTCTTTGAATCAAAAATAAAATCTGCACCACTTGGTACACTTACTCAATTAAGAACCAAGTATTGCGTTCCCATGGTTTTTTCCTCTTTGCTAGGGTTTGGTGCAGTTCCTCGACGCTTGCTTCTCCTAGTCCAACTTAGACTTGTCGTCGCCACTATTGCGGCTCTATCCAACAAAAGACGCACCTTTATTTGAACCTCGTTGTTGACCTCTCCTCCAGCAACAGTATTGGTGGCTACAGACCCTCCCCCTCTTTAGCCTTGACATTCTCTCACATCTGCTCGCCCCCACCCCTCTCTAGACCCTCCTCCATCACTCACCTACATCACTGTCTTACCTCGCCCTCTCCCTAAACCTTCTAGCCCTTCTCTAAGTTGGCCCTCCCTAACCTATCATCCCTTCTTTCTGATTCTTTCGTCTCACTTTATAGTACCCTTCTATCCTCGCCTGAGTGGTTATGCAAAAACCTCTACTCTTGGGGACCCTCTAACTCTTCCACCTTCGTGCTTCTTGTATCAGTTTGATTGCCTAAGTTCATTGCTCAGAACTCCTTTGACTAGTTGGTCTTCAAATACGGGGACCCTAGGTTCATGGCTTGCTCTTTCTTCATATGTGGAAGACGACCTCGATTTCCAGTAATAGTAGTTTCTTTGGGGCTTTGTACATGGTTGCTGGGTGGAGAAGATATATAGTGGGAGTGTACTTTCATAATTTTGGTGGAAACCCTAATGGGCCCATTGATTTTGGGCTTAATGAAGTCTCTTAGGATCTAAGTTGGAATTAAGGCCTAAACTATTTTATGTTTTCAATTAATTTTTGGTCTGTGTATTTGATTCAGGTACTACTTATGCTTTATGTTGAACTTTTAGGAGCTTACTAGTCCTGATTGCAGTTCCCTCTGTGGGTTGTTTTGGTGCTTTATTAGTGAGGTTAATTTAGCTTATATTTTGTGTAATGTTTTGGTGCTTTATTAGTGAGGTTTAGCTTATATTTTGTATAATGTTTTGGTGGTTTTTGTTCGTTATCAATAAATTATTATGCTTTTGACAAAAGTATAAAAGGAATGAACTCAACATATTGTATGAGAAAATAAAATAAAATACTGATCAAATTAAGGTGCAACAATGTTTATTAAGAATTTCTAGAATGAAACTCTAACTTTGTCAAAAATGCGATGGGAGTTGACTTATATATATATTCCTAATATATATACTACTGCGTAGCATTGACCCTAGATGTATTTTAATCGGTTTACATACCAAGACAGTAGTATTCTTTATACATACAGAGTATCTACTAACACGATAGGTGGTGATAGATGTTTGTGGGTGGGCATTAGAATATACTAGTAGCATACTCGTGCATACGTACGGGTGCTATACCATATTCTTTTCATGAACGAACTTAGACATAATTTAAATAGTCTGGACAATACCTCGTGAAAAAAAGACAAATTTAAAGTAGTTAAAAAAGGAGTCTCAATTAAAAAATTAGATAAATATTAAAATCTAAAAATGTAAAAGTATCATTTAAAAGCAATCTGTGCATTTATTCTGTGTTCTTTTATATATTAGTGTCAGTGTTGTTATTTCGTGTTTTTTTATATATCAGTGCAGCTATCTCGTGTTTTTACATACATCATTGCAATTATCCCGTGTTTTTTTATATTTCAATAAAGTTATCACATGTTTTTTATAATATCAGTGAAGTTATATCATAGTTTCAATTGTTTATTTTTAGTTAATTAATAGATTATAGTAGACAGTAACGGATAAATGGTAGATTATCAAATATTTCAGTGAAGTGTTTTTTATATATCAGTGCAGTTATCCCGTGTTTTTATACATATCATTGTAGTTATCTCGTGTGTTTTTTTACATATTAGTATAGTTTTTCCATTTTTTATATATATATCAGTACAGTTATCTCATAGTTTCAATTGATTATTTTAGTTGATTAGTACATTATAGTAGATAGTAAAAGATAGATTATCAAATATATCAGTGCAGTTATCCCATGTTTTTTATATAATCCCGTGTTTTTTATATATCAGTAAAGTTATCACGTGTTTTAAATATTAATCAGTAGTTGAAGTAGTCATTAAGTTTTCCTTTATATATATATATATATATCGTGTTTTTTTATATATCAGTGAAGTTATCCCATGTTTTTTTATATTAGTGAAGTTATCTCGTAGTTTAGATTTGATTATTTTAGTTTATTAGTAGATTTGATTTGATTTGAATTTTGAAAAAAAAAATTAAAAAAGAGGGGAAAGTTTAAAAAAATGGAGTGAGAAGAAAGTGCATTGAGAGAAGAAATTTGAAAAAAAAACTGTGATAGTAAATTACAATATTGCCCTTAGTTAGATGGGTTGTCAAATAAATAGGAAACTTGTTTGAGTAATTTAAGTATAGTTTGTTTGTATAAATAAATATTAGATTAGTAGATAGTGGGTAAAGAAAGTTGGTGAGTTTGATTTGAATTTTAAATTTTGAAAGAAAAAAAAGTAAGAGAAAGTAGGAAAAAAGTGGGATTGAGAAGAAAATAAATTGAGAGAAGAAATTTGATAAAAGTATGATATATAGTAAATTATAATGTTGTCTTTGATCAGATGAATTGTCAATTAAATAAATAGGGAGACTTGTTTGAGTAATTTAAATGTGGTTTGTTTGTATAAATAGATTAAGTGTGGTTTGTTTGTATAAATAGATAAATAGATATTAGGTTAGATAGTAAATGGTAGATTATTTAATATTAATTTTATATATATATATATATATATATATATATATATATATATATATATATATATATATATATATATATATATATATATATATATAGAATCATCACTTCATCTTCCTCTATTAAGTCATTGAGGCCATGAAAGATATGATAGAGTTCCAAGAATGAATTTCAATTGAAAGAGATAAAATTGGAAAAAAAAACTCTCTCTTTGGATTGATGGTACAATAGTATTATATACAAATATTTAACTATAGTTAACTGCATTGGAAAATTAACTACACATGTAACAACTTCTAAACTAATCTAGTTAAGTTAGTTAGGCATTAACTAACTTCTAAACTAATCTAACTAAGTTAGTTAGACACTAACTATATCTAATAGTCCCCCACAAGCTAGAAGTTATTCACAACACTTCTAGCTTGACATGAACAATAAAAAAGTATATCAAGACAAAAGAAAATTACATCTAGAAATGTCGGAATGCTATAACACCCTGGGATCATTACATGAGAATGTAGCATAGGAGATAACCACTGAAGCCTCCACAGTATGAGCCATGAAATTGCAAAGAATGCAAAACACATGCTTGCCCCAAATTCTCTTCCTGAATACTTGAAAACCTTCACAACTTCCATTAATACATCACTTGCATCATGGAGGGCAATGTTTAACTAAAGTAATCAAGGTGGAGTGAACAAGCTGTCTCAAATGCCTAAACTCCATTGATTGTATATTCTCCATTAATGCAACAACAACAGAGTGCACATCGAAACTTTTAAAAAATGAATCCCCAATAGTTGTTGACAGAGTGTAAATCCAAAAATGCTTGAACTCCATTCCACAAAACAATATGCTAATTTGTAGCATGTACAAAATCCCTTAATGAAAGGTATAGAATCAAATCACAAAATCGAGATGATGAAGAAAGGCGATGCAAGAACACCGATCCCGAAAAATGACGAACGTGGAATTAAATCGCGAAACATGACTGATTCATGTTGAATATCAGATATGAAAATACGATTCAAGATCGAAAACATAATCGAAACTCGAATCCAAAATAAAATTGGAACTCCGCTTCAGATCACAATCATCGGGAATCAGAATGAAAGGAGGACAATGAAGCGAAATCGCAAAACTGATGTGCAAGAATCGCAAACGGAAATGATGATTACCGATACAAGAATGACCAACAATTTGCGTCAAACAATTAGAAACGGAACAAACGAATGCAAGTTGCACAAACAGAAACTCTCAAAGAAGCGAGAGGAAGGAGAAAAACGCGATTCTGATTGAAAAGCGAATGATAGAATCAAAATCGATTCAAAGAATTTGCGAAACCGAAATTGTGGAAAACGCAAAAAAAAAAAAAGAGAAACGCAAGAAGAAAGAAAGATTGAAATCTGTGAAACCGAAATTGCAAAGTTGAAAACAAAAGTTGCAAGAATTCAGAGGAAACCAAAACGTAGAGATCGCAAAAGGAATGCGAATTAGACTCAAAACTGATAAAAAAGATAAGAAGCTAATAAAATAAATATAAAATTAAGAAATTTCTTATCATACCGCAATGAGCCCCATTCTTCATGAATCGCAAAACAGTAGAAGATGTAACACCCCCTTCTACCATAACTACTATTTGAATTATTTTGAAAAATCAGAGTGCATAAAATTTTCCGTGCAGCCACCCGAGGGTGCCACATTTAAACAAAACGCCTTAAACAAAACTCCAAAACATTTAATTGAAATAAAACTCCAAAAGACAGGATACATAGCACCAAATAATATCTGGGAAAATTATTACAGCCGTGGAAAAATAACAACTTAACAATAGTTCGAAATGTAACAAGAATAACAACTAAATATCCCCTGCACTACGTGATCGAGCGACTCGACCAAACACGAAGAAGGATCTCTAGTCACCTTCATCATCACACGTCACACTGCGCAGTTCTTGGAGCATACGAGGCAACACGACGCAAATAGGGTGAGTCTCAATGCATAGATAATAGTAAATAAAACAGAAACACAAAGAACTAGGCACACCAAAGATACAAATCGGTTCAAATATACTACCAATACAAATCCACACCAAAATTTACAGATTCACCAAGAATTACAGTTCACCAAGAATTCATGAAGACACAGTTAATCACCAGAACATGTATGCAATGTATGCAATGCAACCCAAAACTCCATTGGGCATATGCATGTGGATCCATCACCAAAAATTGCCTTGAGGGCATTCACCAAAACCCCAAAATATTTTCAGAGGCCGAGGCCTATTCACCAAAAATGCATATGATTATGCGACACCATGACTATGCACCAAAAACACCAATACACCAAAATAAAGCAATAACATGCTCACCAAAAATTACATGTATGTTCACCAAATCACCAAGGAGAGTCATAGACCTCTCATCACCAACACACTCACCATTTGCTTTATAACACCATAATTAATACTCCTACGGGGACTAAAAGAACACCACTAAGTATTTCCACACCAAAGGACTAAAGTCACCCTAAGGACTAAAGTCAACGCCCGGGACTAAACCCCCACCTAGGGACCAAACACCTCATAGGGACCTATTCCACCATTAGGACCATTTTAACACCTAAGGACCAATCTAACACCATAAGGACCATTCTGACACCTAGGGACTATTTTGACACCTCGGGGACCATTCTGACACCTAGGGACTATTTTTGAACCCACACCTAGACACGGCGCCAAGTTGCGCCTTGGGCTGCCAAAATTGGCGCCCATCACTAGACACCAACACCACTGCAGCGCGCTGGGCGACCAAAATGGCGCCCAGCACAAAGACAACACCCACGCACACACTCAAGCACACATAGCGCCACTAGCGATTGGGCAGCCAAAATGGCGCCCATCCATCGCTCCTCACCACGCCAACCCAAAGAAGATTTGCTGCATACACAGCGCCAAGTTCCTCGCACTTTGGCGCCCGCCTCTCTGTTCACGCCACCTGGTCACACTAGCACACACACACAGCGCCAAGTTTGCGAAGAAATCAAGCGCCCTGCACAGCACTCCTCACTGCAAAGAACAACAACAAAAACTCCGCGCCAAATTCATGCAGACTGGCGCCCCCCAAGACACACCCCAACCCACTCCAAACAAGAGCACAGCGCCAAATTCCCATGGAATTGGCGCCCTAACACTATTCACAAAGACCTTAATTATAAAACTCAACTACAACTAATCATCTTCATAACCATTAACACCTATCACACTCCATATTACAATTGACATACACCAAGTCATTCAAGATTCATCAAGAAACATATTTACATGTACAACAACACCATATCATCATGACAATAAATCATATACTCACAAATCATTTATATACATTATAAAATCAACCAAACAAATTTCTCCTATCACCTAATCCCTATGATTTCAAGGTTTATGAACTATTAGCTATGATAGAGAGCCCCCATACCTTTTTAGAATTGAAGAAGATGACACCAACAATCAAGAAGACCCCTCCAAAACCCCAACAATCCACGCCTTTCTTCTTCCTTCTTGATTCTTCACGAAATCTCTCCCTCTCTCAAGCCCTAGTCGTCGCACTCTTCTCCCTCTCCTCTCCTTTCTAATTTTTGATCTTTTGCTTCTAATGAGGGTTTCTCCTAAGACCCTAAGGTTTTATTAATTGGGTTTGGGCCACTTAACACTAATGGGCCCTATTTGCACACCCTTAATTACTTTCTCATATCCCTCCTTATTTAACTAAAACACTCCCCATTTATTTACTACACCCCACTCCTTATTTAAATGAGCATCAACACTCTAACGCTTTTTTTAATTTGATTTTTAATTCCCAACCATATGCTACTTTTCCTCCTACTTTTCCTCCTATTTTTCCTCCCTCCTATAACCTCTTTGGTTTTCCCTAGAAACTTGCTTTTAATGATAACAATAATAATATTAATAATAATAATAATAATAATAATCATCTTATATTAAGTATTTATAACATCAATTTTAGTCCTTCTCAACATGGTCCCTATGCCAAAAACTCTCCAATTTGGTCCACTACCCTATCAAATCAACTCCAAATAATTTCTAATAAAACTGATAAAAAAAGATAAGAAGCTAATAAAATAAATATAAAATTAAGAAATTTCGTATCATACCGCAATGAGCCCCATTCTTCATGAATCGCAAAACCGTAGAAGACATTCGCGTGAAGACAATGGAGGAATCATTGAGAAGAAAGGAACGCGGAAGCTATATCGCTCTTGATACCATATTAAGCCATTGAGGCCATGAAAGAGATGATAGAGTTCCAAGAATGAATTTCAATTGAAAGAGATAAAATTGGAAAAATAAACTCTCTCTTTGGATTGATGGTACAATAGTATTATATACAAATATTTAACTATAGTTAACTGCATTGGAAAATTAACTACACATGTAACAACTTCTAAACTAATCTAGTTAAGTTAGTTAGGCACTAACTAACTTCTAAACTAATCTAACTAAGTTAGTTAGACACTAACTATATCTAATAATGTGTTAAGAGTCCCACATCGGATGGAATATGGCCTGAAAAATACTTTATAAGTGGATGACATCCCTCACCTTAAAAGCCGGTTTTGTGGGGTTGAGTTAGGCCTTAAACCACATTCTAAGATGGTATCAGAGCCAACCCAAATTCCGTTGGGCCACCCGCTATCGGGCCACTCGGGTCACGCTCCAGTTGTCCAGTCCTGGGCGTGAGGGGGGTGTGTTAAGAGTCCCACATCGGATGGGATATCGCCTGAAAAATACTTTATAAGTGGATGACATCCCTCACCTTAAAAGCCTGTTTTGTGGGATTGAGTTAGGCCTTAAACCACATTCTAATATCATCATTCATCTTCTTCTCTGGTTTTTCTCTATAAAAAAAAAGTGTCCCTTATTTAATGGCGTGTGGAAAAACGTGTGCGGGCATGATCACAAACATGAAGTCTCTCACGCATGCAGCATTGCAGCATGCCCAAATTACTCGCACAGTCACCCTGCGACTTTCAAAAAGTCTTCTTCATTTTTATTATTATTTTTATTATTTGTATTTATATCCTTTTATAAAATTTGTTTCCCTAGATGCGATCCATTATATGCATGCCATCATTCCTTGACCTATATAAATGTGTGTGTATCCTTGATCCATTATATATCTCTACACTACACCAAGCTCGTTGTACTGATCCACTTGTATGCTAAATACATACAGTGAGTGTATCATCAATTTCACATTAATTAACGTGCCATGGATTCTAGTAAAGGACTGAAAGATCAAGACATTGAAAACCCTTTTTTTGACCCTTCTTGGTTACAGAAGCAAGCCCATGTTCCCAAGAACTTCGTTTGGCCAAAAGAGTATCTTGTAGATGCTAATGAAGAGCTCCAAGCACCATTGGTTGACCTTAGTGGCTTCCTTAAAGGTGACCAAGAAGCTACACAACTTACTGTTGACCTCATTTCAAAAGCTTGTTTGACACATGGTTTTTTCCAAGTTGTTAACCATGGTGTTGATTTAAGTCTCATTAGTGAAGCATATAATCAAATGGACAAATTCTTTAATCTTCCAATTGACAGCAAACTTAGTGTTCGCAAGAGAAAGGGATCCATGTGGGGTTATTCTGGTGCCCATGCTGATCGTTTCTCCTCTAAATTGCCATGGAAAGAGACACTTTCTTTCCCTGTCCATCATAATACCTTGGAGCCTCATTCCAACTTCTTTAACTCTTCCTCCTTAGGACAAGACTTTCAACAAGCTGGGTACGTAAGACTAATAGTCAACCTGCTTTATGTTAATTTCATGCCTTTTCTTTTTCTTTCTTTACACTAATAATTAGGTCAATGACATAGAATATATATAAGTTATATATTTAAGTTTGCTACTTTTTGAAAATAATGTCAACATGCTTTATGTATGTTTTATGCTGTCTTTTTCTTTCTTGAGACTTAATTACTATAAGGTACATGACATGGAATATATATATTAAGCATATATATGAAGCAGTAACACATGATAGAAAAACATATATTACAAATTGGGAATTAATATAAGTAATTTGTTGTGCAGAGTGGCATTTGAGAAGTACTGTTCAGCTGTGAAGGAGTTGGGGATGAAGGTGATGGAATTATTGGCATTAAGCTTGGGAGTGGATAGGCAACATTATAAGTACTTATTTGAAGAGGGTTGTTCCATAATGAGATGCAACTATTACCCATCATGTCAGCAACCAAGTGTTGCACTAGGGACAGGACCTCATTGTGATCCAACAACATTAACCATACTTCACCAAGATCAAGTTGGAGGACTTCATGTGTTTGCTGATGAGAAATGGCAGATAATTCAACCTCGTCCAGATGCCCTTGTAATTAACATTGGTGATACCTTCACGGTACGTGCTTAGGTTATTTAGTAGGAAAAGTCAATCCCTTAAATGAATTTTAGTAATCGATCGATTAGTTTCTACATTTGTGTGCGGTAGATATCTTAGTTTAAAAAATAGTTGAAAACCAAAAAGGTAAATTAATGCACCAATAATAATAATAATAATAAAAGAGAAGGCTAAATCTTTTTTTATCATTGTTCATAAAATAATTAAAACGAAAAAGGTCAAAGTTATGTCCTAAAACATATCCTTATATATATAGAGATATATCTGTATATGTCTGAAGCAATTATTTTTCTATTATTATTGGATAGTAATAAATCAACGTTTTGTCAACGTTCAAAAAATAGTTTAAACGAAAAGGTCAAAGCTTATGACCTAGAATAAATCCTTAACTATATCAATATAGATGTGAAGAAATTATTTTTCTATTATTTATAGTAGTGAATCAAGCAAGCAGATGCAGATGCAGCTGTAGATTCTGTATTTTGTTATTTTATTATCCAGCCAGCGCGCAATCGTCATACCTCATGAGTGGGGATATATATGTGAGGCCCTTAAAGCACCGTTATTGTCTCTTAATTCTTTAGCATACGAATGATTAGATGGAAAAAGAAATCCAAGCCATTTGTTTAATTTTTCCTTTATATATTCTATTCACAAAGTCTAGATTAGAAGTAGGAAGTGGGTCGACAAGAGTAGAGAAAGTGTGGTTGCATGTCTCTAGATTAGAAGTGTGGTTGTATAGATGAATATTAATTAACTTATTGTTTGTTGGTTGTTTAGGCGTTATCAAATGGGAGATACAAGAGTTGTTTGCACAGGGCAGTGGTTAACAGTTACAAAGAGAGGAGGTCTTTAGCATTCTTTTTGTGCCCAAAAGATGATAAAGTGGTGAGACCTCCAGAAGATATTGTGCGTGAAGATGGGAGAAAAGAGTATCCGGATTTCACATGGTCTAATTTGCTTCATTTCACACAAAACTACTACAGAGCCGAC
The DNA here is from genome assembly GCA_020916435.1 of Oxytropis ochrocephala. NCBI lineage: Eukaryota > Viridiplantae > Streptophyta > Magnoliopsida > Fabales > Fabaceae > Oxytropis > Oxytropis ochrocephala. The sequence continues at coordinate 21,160,242 of CM037090.1, read as the reverse complement.
GAAGCTACCCTGCAAAACTTCACCAACTGGTTGTTAACGCCCAAAACACAATCATCCCTTTAAAATTCATTTTTTTACTAGACACTGAGACTATTTGTTTCATTCATTGCTCTCTCTATTTTATACATACACATGCATATATATATATATGTATGTACTTTTTTATGTAACTTTTTTTCACTTAATTTGTTCGGCACGTTAAGACTTTAAATTACAAGAGTTCTTTTATTTTTGCTATTTTCTCTTTGGCCATATAATTGTTCTTGTTACATCAGTGATTCTACTCCTTTCCTTTGCACTATCTATAGATTCTTGTGACTCCAACCAATATTGATCAACGGGGATAAAACGATGCTTGTCTTGTCACACAAAGAAAGCATTGGAATTCAAGATATATTCATGGAATACGATTCTAGATAACATTTATCTTGACTGCAAAACATATATAATGAATAGAATCCATTAATTAATTTCACCGAAAGTAGCAGCATATAATATATGAATATGATTCTCTTGTGCACCATCGATAATGTTGAATCTTACTACTGTCAATTAGTTTCATAATTTATTTTTCTATATAAGGAGAAGAAGTTCAGGGAGATTTTAAATTGAAAGAATTCTCTGTATTGTGTTTGAGATCGAGTGATGGCAGAGTATGGTTACGCGTACAAGAGTGTCTCCGCTTACAGTAGTAGTACTTCTAGTGTGAGAAACGAAACACGTAAGCCTGTTATACAGCAACCATTTGTTCCTTCCGTTCCCAAAACTACTGATCATGGTTACTCAGAGAGCCATGTTACCAGAAAAATTATAATCCCAGTTACTAGTAGCAGACCTTACGATCATGACTCTGCACCTCCAAGCCCCCTTCGTGGTTCCCCACGTAAAGTTGACGACTTCCCTAGTCCTACCAAGGTGCACAATGATACTAATTACCGTCCTCAAAGGTTCACTCCTGCTGCTAATCCAACTGGTTCGCGCCATACACCATCGCCTTATGGCGGTGTTGAAGGGCACAAACCAATTGGATCAACTGGTTCCATTAATAACCATGATGGTTCTAATGGTTATGGTAGTGACTATGGAGGCAACAAAGAAGGTCCTCGCAAGCCAATAATCGGAAGTACCATTAGGAATAATGATGATAAATATGATGGTTATCATAATGGTACTAATGGTTATGGTAGTGACTATGGTAGCATGAAAGGTCATGGTTATGATCAAGGGCGCAAGCCAATTGGATCAGCTAACCATGATGGTTATGATGTTCATGGTTCTAATGGTTATGGTGGCCATGCTGACTATGGAGGCCACAAAGAAGGTCGCAAACCAATTGAAAGTAGCATTAGGAATGATAACTATGATGCTCATAATGGTTATGGTAGTGACTATGGTAGCAAGAAAGGTCCCAAGCCAATTGCAAGTACCATTAGGAATGATAACTATGATGGTTATAATGGTGCTAATGGCAATGGGTATGGTGACTACAATAGCAACAAAGAAGATCACAAGCCAATTGGAGGAAACAGTAGGAAGGACAACCACAACCATGGTGGTTATTATAATGGTACAAATAATGGCTATGGTGGTCACAGAGGACACAAGCCTATTGGAAGTAGAACTAAGATTGACAATTATCAATATGATGGTCCTAATGGATATGGAGGCTATGGTGGTCATGGTCATGATGATGATCACTACAACAAAAAGGAAGGTTACAAGCCCATTACTAATCCCAACTATAACAACGGGCACATGCACAAGCCCATTGGGCCTATAATTAGTTCAGCTTGGACTGCAGCACCGAGAAGAGGGACCCAACTAAGTGAACCAACTAATGATATTGAGAAGGCCTTAGAATTGTTGAGGATGGAAGCTGCAAAGCGTGAGCATATGCATAACAACAACAACGACGACGACAATGAATATCAATATGATGGGCCAACACCAACCCCTTTAGCTAACTGGGCTGCACCATCAGGCCCAGGTTATAATCGCAAGCCCACCACCGGTGGTTCTCCTCAACACGGATCACCACGTGTCAACAACAAGTTTCGAAACTCACAACTACACATGTCACCAACAGCAACACTTATTGATGGAAGGCTTGATTATGGGGATGAATATGGACACGTGCCAGTCATTGACAGTAGGGAGGCCGCGATGAAGTTTAAAGGCAGCAGGGTCTAGTCTGGTAGGTAAGTAATCTGTATGAATATGGAGCTTCAATGCACCCAATTCTTAGCAATGTAATGTACTAGTAATACTCTTTTAAAGAAGAGGTAGTAGTAGATATGTAGTATACCTTTCTGTGGGTGTCATGTCATTCGACTATATGTACCTGGTTGGCTTGTCAGAAGCAAAATAAGCGTGTCAAATATAACATGTAAACGGTTGAATGAATGAATGAATAAAGTAAATGCTAAATTATAGTTTTGGTAGCTCTATTTCACAAATTCATATATTTTGTTTCCTTATTTTAAAACTTGGATAGTTAGTGTCTCTGTTATTAAAAACTCAGAAAATTTAGCTCAAATTGGGGTTTTTAACCTTTTTTTTTTGCTGATGTGGAACTGTGTCAAAAAAAAGGTGAGGTGGACCTCATTAAATGAAGTGGTAATTGACATAGGCAACACACATTGCTGACACGTCATTTAATAAGACACATCAAATTGCTATGTCATTTATTTATTAAAATATTTAAAATAAAAACAAAATGAATAAAATAAATTATAAGAAAAAAAATGTACTTCCAAAATCCAAATCTTATCATTCCCCTTTCTTATTCTTCTACTTCTTCTTCAAATCTCATCATCAATTTCATCCCCCTTCTTCTTAATAATAAACGCTTTTTCATTGGGCCATTAAGTGATGTAATTAAATGTGGTGCCATTACATAGGAATATAAATAATCATTTAATTAAATGAACAATTTGGGAAAGAATATAAACTTTTATCATTATAAAATGAGAATAGTTGATTTCAATATCACTAACAGTATACTCGTGTCTACCATGGTGTTGTCGTTTTATTTTTATGTATGAACTCAGACAAATTTAATTAGTCCAAACATTACCTTGTGAAAATCTTGACAAATTTAATTAGTCTGAACATCACGCCGTGTAAAAAAATTGAATATTAAATTTTGTCAAAATTTCAAAAAAAAAAAATTAAAATAGTAAAAATGAAAAATGAAGGAGAGATGTATTTAGGTATTTTGGCAGTTTGATTTGTATAGATAGTAAATGTATGAAATCAGACAAAATTTAATTAGTCTGAACATTATCATGTGAAAATCATGACAATATTAAAGGTGACAAATTTAATTATAAAAAAATAATAAAATAGTAAAGAGAAAAAAATGAATGAGACATGTAGTTGACATTAAAGTAGGAATATTATGAAAAATAGATAGATGGAAGAAATATGAGAAGAGAGAGAGAGAGAGAGAATGAAAAAGTGAAAATGTTTGAAGAGTGGCGAGGGTGAGAATGAACTAGTTTTTGGGTGTCATCAGTTCATGGTCAATAGTGGTGAGAGTGAAAGTGACGAGGGGCCCTAAACCTGACTGATCAATTAAATGATAAAATCCAACAACCCGTGCTAGAGGGAACAAGTATTTATTGATTTTGTTGTCATGTGCAGATACTTTCAATTTTGCCCACAACTGAATAAGTTTAAAATGAAACAATATGTACAAAAATAAATTTGTGGGTGTCAGCTCATCTCCAGACAAGTCTATCTCGGTGAGAAGCATGTCCGACTATTCGCACCCGAGCGCAAGTACTGTTAGTGGAAAAGGTGTGCAAGTGTACACAGTCTTTAACAAGTAATGTAATGATAAGAAAAAGGTCGAACCCACAGGGATTGTATTAATTTTTGAGTTTTTAAGATAGTAGCAATACTTAGTGATACAAGAAATCAAAAATAGCATAAGAGTGATGAGTAGTGAATGTGTAATTGAAGTTAAGATAACAAATATGTTGTGTTTCAGTTGAGAGAGATTGATGGAATGTCTTTTCCTAAAAAATAGCATAAGAGTGATGAGTAGTGAATGTGTAATTGAAGTTAAGATAACAAATATGTTGTGTTTCAGTTGAGAGAGATTGATGGAATGTCTTTTCCTAAGTAACTAGTAGAATACCCGTGCATATGCACGGAGTGCTGTCGTGTTCTTTTTATGAATGAACTTAGACAATATTTAAATAGTCTGAACATTATCCTGTGAAAATAAAGACAAAATTAAAGTAGATAAAATAGAAGTTTCAAATAAAAAATAGATAAATATTAAAATCTAAAAATGTAAAAATATCATTTAAAAACAATCTATGCATTTATCCCGTGTTTTTTTATATATCAGTGTAGATATCCTGTGTTTATATATATATATATATATATATATATATAGGTTTTTTATGTATTAGTGCAACCTATCTCATAGTCTCAATTGATTATTTGAGTTTATTAGTAGATTATAGTAGATAGTAAAAGACAGATACTAAATTATCAATAAGAAATATTTATCCCGTGTTTTTTATATATTAGTGACAATTATTTGTCATTTTTTAGGTATTAGTGAGAAATATTTGTCACGTGTGTTTTAAATTATCAGTCCAGTTATCTCGTGTTTAAATTATCAGTCCAGTTATCTCGTGTTTAAATTATCATTGACAAATATTAATCTCGTATTTTTTATATATCAGTGCAGTTATCCTGTAGTTTCAATTGTTATTTTAGTTAATTAGTAGATTATAGTAGATAGCAAAAGAGAGATAGTAGATTATCAATAAAAAATATTTGTTTTAAATATTAATCAGTAGTTTGAATAGTCATTAAATCTTGTTGTTTTTTAGATATATAGTAGCTAGGGTGACGTGTCACCCTCTCTCTCTCTATCAATACTCTCTCTAAAAACTAACTATCTACTCTACTATCCGTGGGAAGGGGAAGGAAAATCAGCATCCATCTTCTCGCCTTCCTAGCATGTGGTACAATCTCCTCAAAAGTCAAGAAAGGTGATAGTTGCTTTTTCACCAACTCCACTATTCCCTTCTCATGCATTGCCAAGTGTCCACACATATCCAATAAAATCCGCACATGTCAGCACGCACAGTGATCATAAGATATGGAGCTTGGATTAATGAGCTTGGCGCCAAAATTGCACTTTCCCTAAAGATGCTCACCGATACGCTTACTTGACGCTTATAGCGTTAGGACGCTTATAGCGCTAAACACTGCACTACTTCACAAAATTCATCAAAACGCTCACAAGGGCACCAATTGTGCCAAATTCATAACAAAGCAGTGTTTAGCCCTTCCTTTCTTAATATTCACATAAATATACTAAATACTATACTAATATTACTTGAGAACTTACTTAATTTAATGATTAGAGGTATAAGTAACTCATATAAATATGAGTTATCACACCCCCAAACTTAAACCATTGCTTGTCCTCAAGTAATGACACTTGCAAAGACAAACAAACTGACCCTATTTACAACACACATGCTCTGATCAACACTTCATTTCTAAGCATACTCACTCAAACATTTTCTCAATGGGCTAATAATTCTGATTCACACTCACACCAACACACCAATGCATTTATTCAACTTCTAAGCTTATTACTGCTCAATAGTGTGTGTGTGATCTCTAGACTCATCTCAATTCCTAGCTAGATTTGGATTTCTCTTTAGCCTTGGAAAGAATGGTCTTCTTTTGGTAAAATCAAGAACTCTTTCAAAACAATGACTAGATTAACATCTTCACACAGGAATGGGGATTTTTAGGCATGACAAAGGGTTTAACTAGGCACTTCAAGTCTATGGTCAGTGTTCCTAACTTATTGAATCTAAGCACTCACGCTTATAGCGTTTGACGCTATAGCGCTTGGACAAAGATAACAGATTTACTAGTCAGAGCCCTCATTACTTGGCTCCTCAAAGAATTATTCTATTTTTTTTTTTTTTTTTTTTTTTTTTTTTTTACATAAGGCTTTGCCTCTTTCTTTGCCTTTGGGACATGACCTAGCTTTTGTTTTGGGGTAACTACAAACTTTACAACATATTTACATTAAACTTTTAAGTCACCGACCACCCTAAAACCTTTGTACCTAACCTTTATATAGCCCCACACCCCAAACTTATGCTTCAACAACTCTTCAAGTTTTTATTCAAGCCTTGATCTCACCTTGGTTAACTCAGGACTAGCCTAAACCTCGGATAGTCCTTGGCTAGCTAAGTTTCTTCTTAAGCACGTAGATTTACGTGTGAGAGCAATAATAAGCAAAGATTTCATCAAAAGCACGGCTCTCTTACTCACTCACACCATTATCAATACAATTAGCCCAAAGGAAACGATTCAATGACTATACCTAAAAATGAGGCACTTGAAACAGAAACAATTTTAAAACATTAACAAAAACATTAAACATTAACAACTTTAGGTCCTCCCCATTAACAAAGTGAGCGGTGTCCTCACCGCTCTTTGGGGACTAGGGAGAGGCCTGAACTTAACACACAATAAAGTAATTGAAGACTTAAAACATTTGTGAAGCGCAAGATGACGCTATAGCGCTTTCACAATTTATTCTTGTTCACAAAACATTAAACTTAAACAACGTAAAATTAAATTCACTTCTTAACCGCACTGCACTGCCTCTCGAGCTAACACGGATGGTGAGGAGGCTTTACACCTTTTTCTTCTTCTCTTTGCTTCCTTCTGTTTCTTCCTCGGGCGCTATAGCCTCGACGCTATAAGCGCTTCCACCAGCGCTTTCTTCTTTTTTCGCCTCATCTCTCGCTAGCTTTGTAGCGACCTCCTTCTCCTGCTCGCACACTTCCTTCCCGTTCTTGTCTTTCTTCACGCACTCTTTCTTCATCCACTTCCTCAATAACACTCGGCTTGGCTCCGGGCTCCTCCTTGCAGAGACATACGTTGGCCTTTTGCGCCACATGCTTCTCCTTCACTTTACTTGGGGTGCGGATGCGATGGCACTGGGCCTCGGGCTACTTCCTGGAGGACTCTCGGCCATTGCTTGGGCTTCTTCTTCGAGATCCTCGCAATAATGTTAGTCTTTGATCGGAGGACTCCTTTGGGCTTTTGTTTAAGCCTAGGAGTCTTTGCTGCACTTGATACGTAAGATACCGACTTGACCGAGGTTCAGCGCTATAGCATCGACGCTTATAGCGCTTGAATGGCCTTCGCAGGATTTTGGGAAACAGATTCTTTGTGGTGATGCGGTGGTGGGCTTTGTTCTTTTGTGGGAATTGGGGATTGGACTGATGGTTCGTGTTGTGGTGGCTCATTTAGGTTTTGTGCTTTTTCCGCTCTGTGGAGGTATGGTTGGTTCGCATCGTGGAGTTTCGTGAATGATTTGTTCTTGTGCTTGTGGTGAGGGTATTTGTGGTGAGGTGGTCTTGTGGGGGCTAGGAGTGGGATCAGCAGATACTTCCTCATCTTCTTCACTTTCAGATTTTTTTTCTCCGGCTCTCCTCACCGCACTTTCTCTTCACTTTCGAGTCCTCTTCGTAATCATTGACTTCTTTCATCACCCTCCTTGTCTCCTCTTCATCATCTTCACTCAACTCTTCTAAATCCTCGGTGTCGAGGACTCTTCACTACTCACCTTCGCTTTCTTCTTAGCGTGGCTCTTCCTTGCTGCGTGGCTCCTAGCTCTCTTCTTTGCTTGGATCACAGCACTTTTCTTACTCACCTTTCTTTTGCTTGGGGTGGCTCCTTCACACCCTCATCGCCAATTAGCCATTCCGGGAACACAGGGGTTCCATTAACTCCTTGCCCTCGATAGCTTTTCCAACACAACCTTCTCCCATTCAAACTTAGCTTTGACAAACTTACACAAGACTCCGCCGATTCTTTTTCAATTGATTGAGCGCTATAGCATCGTGACGCTATAGCGCTAGCATTTCTCCATCTGGTTTAAAAACAAAGCAGAATATCTCCCCGAGGAGTCCTCCTCTCATCACGGATTTCAATTTCAACTTCACCGCTTGCATAATTCAAGAATTAAACAGTGGAAAGTAGAGATTACCGCGCCGAGCTTTGAGCCTCTTTTCTCAATTTCTCTGCAATGATTTTGCCCACATCTATGCTCTCACCTTCCGAATAGCATCAAGCACTATCAACTCGTCCCTTCTCCACATTTTTGTTGTGTGGGAAGTAGGCATGAGTGAATGCCTCGATGAAAGTGAACCACATTGCGCCTTCATCCACTAAAAATGCCTTCTTAACCTTGTTGTTTTTCTTTGTAAATGGCCGAACTCTCATATGCAGATGCCTAATCTCATCAAGTTCATTTAATCGCAGCAGCCTTAGCCTTACCTCGCCTCTATCACAATCAAAGTTGAGCTTTTTTATGGCCCAATGAGCTTTGTGTTGCAACTCAATAGGAGGTGACATGCTTTTCCAAACACAAGTCCATGGAGACATTCCCAGAGGTGTCTTCAAGGTCATCCCAGAAGCCCACAGAGCATCATCCGCATGAATTGACTCAGCTTCCTTTTTTTGAAGGTCCCACCATTTTCTCAAGCATCCTTTTGATTTCTCTATTGACAATTCAGCTTGCCCATTTGTTCAGTGGGTGGTATGCAGGGCAATTTTGTGCCTCACTCCATATTTTCCCAATAGACTCAATCAACTTGTTACAAAAGTGAGAACCCATCACCGATAAGCACTTGCTTCGTGTGCCATATCTGTGAATATGTTCTTTGCGTAAACTTGCCGATCGACTTGGCATCATTGTCGGGAAGAGCCACACTTCAACCCATTTGGAAACATAATCCACAACCACCAAAGATATACAAATTACCATGAGAAGGAGGAAAGTGGACCCATAAAATCCATGCCCCATACATCAAAGAGTTCAATCTCTAAGATGTTGGTTAAGGGCATTTCATGCTTGTTTGAAATGTTCCTACCCTTCGGCACCTTGCACGCTTCTCTTACCCATTCTCGAAAGCATCCTTGAATAATGTGGGCCAAGAATACCCACATTGCAATACCTTGCAAATGCTCTAGTTCCTCCAAAGTGTCCACTACACATGGTGAAGCATGACAATGCTCTAACACTTGAGGTTGTTCTTCCTCCGCAAGGCACCTTCTTATCACTTGGTCTTGACATTTCTTGTAGAGAAAGGTTCATCCCAATAATAATCTTTCACTACATGGAAAACCTTTTCTTTGTTGATAATTCAGATTCTGCCAGTACAATTTCGCTTTTACCAAGTTATTCACAATGTCCGCAAACCGTGGAGATCATCTTCGTGACGCTTATAGCGTCACAAGCGTTATAGCGGCAACCGCTTATAGCGTTACATTTTTGCACGTATACTCGCAACAGCTTTCTCATCCGGGGAAGATTTCTTTAATCTCTCCCTGCTCGCACTGCATTGTCTCCTTCAAGTCTAGACAAATGAGTCACGAAGAACTTGGTTCTCCACCCTTTTATCATGAATTTCAAGTCAAATTCTTGAGGAGGAGAACCCATCTTATTAGCCTTGGTTTTGCATCTTTTTTTGAGATCAAATACTTGATGGCGTAACGGTCTGTAAAAACAATTACTTTTGTGCCAACAACCAAGTATGATCTAAATTTATCAAAGGCAAAAACCACGCCTAATAGCTAGCTTTTCAAGAATCGTGTAATTTAACTCGCGGCTTCAATAAGTGTTTTGCTTGCATAGTAAATGGAATGAAAGATTTTATCATACCTTTGCCTGCCACGCCTCCCACAAAGATAGTCACTTGCATCACACATGAGCTCAATGGTTTACTCCAATCAGAGCAACAATGATAGGTGCAGAGAATCGAGCTTTCTTTAACTTCCGAAGGCTTCAAGGCATGCATCATCAAAGTTGAAAGTGGTATCATCCTGAGGAGTCGATATAGAGGTTTCGAGATCCTCGGAAGTCTTTAATGAATCTCCCGTAGAAACCAAAGATGCCCAAGGAAGCTTCTTCGATGCCTTTGACACTTGAAGGGGTGGCAATTTTTCAATGACTTCAATCTTGGCCTTATCCACCTCCAAACCTTTCTCGAGATCCTATGCCCTAGTACAATTCCTTCTCTGCACCATGAAGTGACATTTCTCCCAATCGAGCACCAGATTTGTCTCTTCACATCTTATCAAGATTCTTCCAAGTTATCCAAACACTTCCTCAAAGCTATCCCCAAACACAGAAGTCATCCATAAAAACCTCCATAGATTTTTCAATGAAGTCGAGAATATGGACATCATTAGTAGTCTTCACAATTTTTAATTATTAATGACAAATATTAATCCCGTGTTTTTATATATTAGTGCAGTTATCCCGTGTTTTTTTATATATCATTGTAGTTATCTCGTAGTTTCAATTGATTATTTTAGTGGATTAGTAGATTATAGTAGATAGTAAACGATGAATAGTAGATTATCAATAAGAATTATTTATCCCGTGTTTTTTTATATATCAATGACAATTGTTCTTTTTTAGGTATTAGTGAAAAATATTTGTCACATGTGTTTTAAATATTAATCAGTTTAAATAGTCATTAAGTCTTCTTGTTTTTTTAGATAGTGAGTTTATAGTAGTCTTCAAAAATTATAATTATCAATGGCAAATATTAATCCCGTGTTTTTTATATATCATTGCAGTTATCCCGTGTTATATATATATATATATATATATATATATATATATATATATATATATATATATATATATATATATATATATATCAGTGCAGTTATCTCGTAATTTTATTTGATTGTTTTAATTGATTTGTAGATTATTGTAGATAGTAAAAGTTAGATAGCAGATTATTAATAAGAAATATTTATTTTAAATATTAATTAGTAGTTTAAATAGTCATTAAGTCTTCTTATTTTTTAGATAGTAGGTTTGTAGTAGTAGTCTTCAAAAAATTTAATTATCAATGACAAATATTGATCTCGTGTGTTTTTATATATTAGTGCAGTTATCCCGTGTTTTTTTATATATTATTGCAGCTATCTCGTAGTTTCAATTGATTATTTTAGTTGATTAGTAGATTATAACAGATAGTAAAAGATAGATAGTAAATTATCAATTAGAGGTGATAGTAGATTTTCAATAAGAGTGTAAACCGATTTTGGAGAGAAAAATTAAAATTTTAAGGTGATAATTTTTTTAGTGTAAAGTGATAAGAGAAAGAAAACAATTGTTTATGAGAAAAGTAAAATGAAAAAAAGAAGAAAAAAAGTGTAGGAGAAAAGTGAAAAGGAGGAAAAAGAGTGTAAGAAGAAAGAGAAAAAAAGTAAGAAAGAGAGTGTAAGAGAAAAGTGAAAATGAGGAAAGAGAGTGTAAGAAGAAAGATAAAAAGGTAAGAAAGAGAGTGTAAGAAAAAGAAAAAAGTAAGAAAGAGAGTGGAAAAAGAAAAAGAGAGAAATAGTGAGTAATGACACTTTTACCCTTAAATTATATATGTGTCATGTTAATAAGATATCCAAATTGGTAATATCATAGGAGGTTTGTTTGTATAAATAGATAAATAGATAAATATTAGATTTCACTTTGAAAGTATTATGCTACTTATGATGTTTCTGCAATGATTGCACCTGAAATGGATGTTGTTAAAATGACACTTGTGTTTTTCAGCAACTTTATCTTCAGTTTCATTACAAGTCTTATGCCTAAGCTCTTAAGTAAGTTCACCCTTGTATTTTAAGCTCCAACAGTTTCACCCTATGGACTAAGTTAGCCTATGTCTAGGATTTAGTTTGGAGTTAATCAAGTTTCCTTTTATTAAAACACTAATTCATATTAGTTCTTGAGTTCAAACCATAAATTAACCATGTCTGTATTTATGATCCTACTTATTCTAAGTGATCAATCTTAAAACAAGCCTTGAAAGAATTATAATACAAGAACTAAATTGCATAACATCAAAAGTAACATAATAACTTATCAAATATCCATTACATAGTTAAAGCATCTCAACCAAGGGTAATTTAGCTCATGCTTGACATTGTTAAACTCATATAAACAAGAGATATCGAGAGATGATTTGAATGAAGAGAATGAGGAGTATTTATAAGCTCCAAGAAGTGAAGTGCCTTTGACGCCAAGTAGGGGTCGAGTGGATCTTCAACTTGCTTCAAAAAGATTGATTTGAAGCCTCACCAACTAATAAGGGAGGTCCAATAACCATAAGACATGTGTACTCGTGAAGTTCCAACTTGTTGGTTAGAAGCATGAACTTGGCGCCGCATCTTGCCACTTGTGCAACTTGCACTTGCAACTTGACATCCTAACGTCATCATCAGAGTGCTAGAGCATTGAGTATGAAGTTTATTGCTGGTGCACTGATTGCAGGTGCAATGCTTCTGTTCTACTTGAAATATTCATTGCTGGTGCTATGATTGCTGGATGCATTGCAGGTGTAATGGTTGCTGGGTCTATTGCAAGAGCAATTACTGCAGCAATTGAGCAAACACATAAAAATACCACAAGTTATAGAATTTAATGATGATGTATTTCAAAGCAAGAGATGCTAATTTTACTCTTCATTTCTTCATTTGACTATGCAAAACTATTGAGCTACTGATAACTCTATTTTATATAGAGTTGTTCATCTATTTTAACTTAGGTTATTGTTTATTTTCAAGTACATTAATACATAAATATAGCTTATTTATTAAGAAACAACATTTTTAGGATTCAAAAGGATTAGGATAATGAATTAGGCAAAATACACATATCTTGTTAGGTTTGATGTTTTTGTTCAATGCAGCTACTTTAGGAGTGTCAACACTGCTTACACTAAGAGTGGCAACACTGCCTACACCTGCTAAAAACCAGCAGTTTGTACCAAAACATCCAAGGACCAATTTGATGCTTTCACACTTGATTTGTGACGTCATGCCTAGTCATCTGGAGTAGAGTCACTTGCAGAATTCAGCGACCACCATCAAAATCAAGTTGCAAAGCTCACTTACTCAAGGACATGTGGCACTTCTTTATTGGACCACCCCATGTGAGCTTCATGCAAAACGACCCAATTGAGCCACTTGCTCGATGGCAGGTCTGCAACTAACCATGGTTAAGCATCTCAGTTGATATTTCGCGCCAAAGGAAACCCCCAAGGGAGGAAAGCTTTCATGCCTATAAATACAAGCCATATATTCACTTACAAATCATCCTTCATCCAAGTCTTAAAGGATCACTTAGTTTAGTTTATTTCTAGCTTAGTTTTAGTTTTTATTTAAGTTTCTGAAGAGAAGGAAGGTAAGGAAGTGCTCGACAACCACCCCCTTCACTTCTACTTGGAGGAAACTTGTGTAAGGAACTCATCTTGTACTTCAACTTGGGGAAACTCATGCAAAAGATCTCATATTTGTGTAATCTCTATCCTTTTGAGCTCTTTTGCTATATTACTCATTTGATTATGCTCTTTGCAGATTTTCTCTATTATATTATGAGTAATATGAGCTAATTTCCCTTAGTTGAGATGTTGTAGCATTGTAATGAACTTCTACGTAAGTTATTATGGTTTATGTAGTGTATGCATTTTAACTCTTGTCTAATACTTCTTTCAAAGCTTATCTTGGAATTGATCACTTTAGAATAGGTAAACTTGTGGCAGCAGAACTCAATAGTTAATAAGAATGAGTGTTTGTAACAACATATTTGTTAAACTAGCTTTAATGAGGAATTGCTTGTTAAAACCATGTTAAGTCCTAGACATAGGATAACATAGTTCTTAGGGTGATACAGTGGGAGCTTAAGAGACAATAGTGAACCTATTTAGCATGCCTAGACATAGGAAGCTTGTAATGAAACTCTGAAGAAAGTGACTGAAAGACACACACTATTGCAGCTGCATCCAGTGTTCCCACACTGCATACTCCACTAAAACACTTAGAAGTGATTTACTTGGTGAACACATCACAACTATCTTATCTCACTGATTCCTTACACACATTTATTGTTTATAATTGTTTTATAAACCTTGAAACACTCCAACCAATTGTGAATAGTGTAGACACACTAAGTGTACACTCGAACAATACAAAGTTTTCATAATCCCTGTGGGTTCGACATTTTCTTATCATTATATTACTTGTGTGACTATGTATACTTGCATACTATTTTCCACACCAGCTACATACAAGATTTAAATTTTAAGAGTCTAAATAACTCTATATAAAATAGAGTTATCATGTACTCATCGGAGTATTCTCCGGATCACCACCACCTGACCGCAAGGACCGACCTCTCAATACTAATCCTGGATAGTTCCTTGGTATCCTGCCACTGACTCTAGTGTATACCACTGCAAAAAATAAAAAAGAACAAATTATTAGTTTTAAAAAATAAAAAAGTAAAATAAGAAATAGCCCCTACGGATTTACGCTAAATCCGTTTGCTGGCATTTGCAACTAGGGATTTACCCTAACTCCGCTTCCAAAAAAAAAGCAACAACAGATGTATGTTGACAACATAAATCCTTAGGCAAATTTTTAGCTGAAACAGATTTATGTAAATCCGCTTTGAAATTTTAACCCTAAACAGATTTATGTAAATCCGCTTTGAACTTTTTTCCCAAAACGTATTTACATAAATCTGCAATAGATTTACTTACTTACGTTGAAGATGAAAAATCAGAGTTATTTGGTGAAAAAACGGATGTATGTGAGAAATGAGACGGAGTTGAGGGTTTTTGTTAAAGATTGAGCTTATTTTTGGTTTTTTACAAGAATTGTGGGGTTATGAGTAGCACTGTCAATTTTGGGCCAACTCGCCACAGGCCCGATTTTTTGGTTGGGCCGGGCTCTAAAAATATAGGCCCAAAAACAACGGTAAGTTTTTTGGCCCAGCCCATTGGCCCAACCCATTGGCCCGATCATATATATGGGTTGGGCCGTGGGCTGGACCGATTTGTTTTATTGTTTGTAATTTTCGACTCTAAGAAAAAAAACTACATTCCACTTGACTTGAGTAACCCTTATGACAAGAAAAAAAACTTGAGTAACTCACACACGCTTTTCACTTTCAGTAACTCACTTCATTCCCTCACCTTTTCACTTTTTGTTTCCACAAACACACTCTCTCCAACCCTAGACCTGACGCTCTCTGCTTACTACACACTCTCTCCAACCCTAGACCTGGCGCTGTCTGCTTCCTTCTCCACTCATCATCAATCATCATCGTCGCCTCTCATCACTCATCATCAGTCATCACCATCGCCTTCCTTCTTCATCAGTGGTAAAAAATTTAGTTTTATTTTTCACCTCTCATACTGTTAATGTTGTTATGGTCTTGTTGATTCATTGTGGGTATTTGCCTCTAATACTGTTAATGTCGTCTTCCTTCCTTCTTCCTTTATGTCTTTATGTATGTTGCTCATTTTTAGAAAAGAAACTATGGTCAAAATTCTAAATATTCAATGATTTGTGGCCCATTTACGCCATAAAAAATGATGTCGACGGCGCTATATAAATATATCTGTTTATTAAAATATTAAAAAATGACTTGACCCAACTCACAAATGTTGTTTGGCCTTATGGGCCGGGCCAGACCCAGTCCATTGACAGCTCTTGGGGTATGGTGGTGGGTAAAAAAAAACACCCTAAAAATTATTAGAAGAAAAAAAAAAGACATAAATGACTTTATTAGAAAGAGATATGAAGCTTTGACTTTTTGGAAACAGGAAGATCTCATCCTCCCCATATTCCTTCTCTTTGTCTCAGAAGCAGAAAAGACAGCTAAACACTAAACACCACAGACGGAAACACCTTCGCCAGACAAACCCAGGTAAAAAGCGCCACAGCCAGCTAAACTCTCTCTCTCTATCTCTCTCTCTTTCTCTCTCTCTCCAGAGACAAGATAGTCAATCATCTCCTCTTGGTACAAGTCCCACCTCCAATTACTCTTACTGTAAGTCTCTCTCTCTCTCTCTCTCTCTAAGATAACACAGCACAGGCACAGCACAATCTTTTTCTGTTTTTGATCTTTGCCCCTTTTCTTTCTAAACCTATCACGTGCTCTATTTGGGGAAAAAATTAATTGACTTTCCTTGTATATAGATTAGATCACTTTCATATACCACACTGAATCTTGCTGCCTTTCACCTCATTTGAATTTCAAATTGATTACTGGTTCTATTTATATGCTTCTGCATCTTTGTGGGCCACTGATCGTTCAAACCATCCACAAGTTTTACTTTTGATTCCAAATTCTTCTTATCACATGATGCATACCTTTGCTGCTTTTCAATGGATGATGTCACCAATTGTAGTAGGTTTATACCAAATTAGGGTTTAAAAGTATGTTACTGATTCCTAGTTAATTAATGTAATGATCATGCTTGTGTTAATTTTTATTGGATTGGATTAATGTTGTGATTGATCATTTCATAATCAGAATTCAGAAACCCTAGCATATACAAACCATGTCAAGGAAATGAAGCTTGAATTTGAGGAGAAATGGGTTGCGTGATTAGCCGAGAAGTAGAATCGGGAATAGTTACCGAGGTGAAGGAGGAGAAGAGTGTGAGTGTTGAGTCCAACAAGAAGGTTGATGAAGTGTCCACCAGCAGAGCTGAGGGGAATGCGGTGGAGGTTCAGAATGGTGAGAAAGTGAAGGTGAAGGAGAAGGAAGAAGTGAGCGGTGATGATGGGATTCAGCGGCCAAGGGGTGAAAGAAGAAGATCAAAGCCAAACCCAAGGTTAAGTAATCCACCAAAGCATTTGCAGGGGGAGCAAGTAGCAGCTGGATGGCCATCTTGGCTTACAGCAGTGTGTGGAGAAGCCCTTAGTGGGTGGATTCCGCGAAAGGCTGACACATTTGAGAAAATAGATAAGGTGGGTTTGTATTTATTGTCCAAAATTTTGAACTTTTGTTATATGTTTGTTGGGTGCATGTGGTACATTTAACTTGAAATGGAAATGCATTTGATGAGTCATACCATATCAGGGATATGTGGATGTTGTTTGAGCTGACAGTATGATGATGTTGTAACTGTGTTGTCCAAACTCATGATGCGTTGTTAGAATGATCAATTTGTGGGCAAAGGAATCAAGTCTGCATTATTTGAGGCAGAGTGCTACATATTGTGTAGAATCCCTTGCCTCTTCTAGCAAAAGTATTCTCATCTCGTGCTTGTTTCCTTTTTCTTTTCTTTTTCTCTTTGTTTTAGATTGGTCAAGGAACATATAGTAATGTCTACAAAGCAAGAGACACGGTGACGGGCGAGATTGTTGCACTAAAGAAGGTTCGATTTGACAATTTGGAACCTGAAAGTGTAAAATTCATGGCTAGAGAGATTCTTATATTGCGAAGATTGGATCATCCCAATGTTATAAAGTTAGAAGGTTTAGTTACATCAAGAATGTCCTGGAGTTTGTACCTGGTGTTTCCTTACATGGTGCACGATTTAGCAGGACTTGCTGCAAGCCCTGACATCAAGTTCACAGAGCCTCAGGTTAGACCAGGTTTGCCTTAATAATTTGAAAACTATAATAGATATCATTTGGTACACTTTTTTTTCAGTTGGCAATATTTGATTTCTCCAAATACTATGTCTATTGCAGGTCAAATGTTACATGCATCAACTGCTATCAGGACTTGAGCACTGTCATAAGCGACATGTACTTCACCGCGACATCAAAGGATCAAATCTTCTGATTGACAATGAAGGAATACTCAAAATTGCGGACTTTGGACTCGCATCTTTCTTTGATCCAAACCGCAGGCATCCAATGACTAATCGTGTAGTTACCCTTTGGTATCGGCCTCCTGAGTTGCTTCTTGGTGCCACAGAATATGGCGCAAGTGTTGACCTTTGGAGTGCTGGTTGCATTTTGGGAGAGTTATTGGCTGGGAAACCAATCATGCCCGGCCGTACAGAGGTGATAACTTGAAATGTCGTTTTTTGATTATAGGATTTTTTATTCCTCTCAATCTCTGCCAACAGCTACTGTGGTACTTCAACAAATTTTCTGTTTTGAAATAATTGAAAAGAAGTTACATATCCTAATCAAAGAGTCTTCTTTCTAGACATGTATGTATGTATGTACCTTTTACCTGTGGCATTGAAATCTTCCCCTAACCTACCACTCCTCTCACAGAGCTAGAGGTTGCAACTGCTTGTTACTTCATCTAACCTTTCTGATCACCTTGGATAATTGCTTCATGGCCTGCTCAATGAACGGTTGCTTTTAGTTGCAGCATCCATACCCTTGGTTTAGGCCACTTGTTCATGCTGTTTAATGTACTTGGACAATGGAAAACAAAAAACTGGGTAAATGGGAGATACAAGTTTCAGAATTCTATAAAGGAGCGTGATTATTTTAGGGGGCTTAACAATGTTCTATACTATATAATATGTTTAATTAAAAAGTTCTGAGGGTGAAAGAAAAGGTGGAGCTCAATTGGATTTTTCTCAACAGGATAACTGCAGCCAATAGAAGCTTTAAAAAATTTTCTAATTCATGTTATTTCTTTAAAACATTTTTCGAAATGTACTGCTATGAAGTCATAGTTTGGCCATTTATTTGTAGCTTAATAGTAAATTAAATAATGCGCCCTCAAAAGTAGAAAGGTAATCAAGTCATGCATTTGTAAGGATTCAGACGAACTGGTGATCATGATGATTGAAATGATAATTTCTGTTAAAATATCTAACTATACAATGTGCACTGATATCTAGGAAACTACATTCTCTTAGTGCCTTCAAAACTTCTGTATTTTTCTTAATACATCTCCTAGTCTGTTTAGTTAGTCACTCTTTTTAAGGGATCTGCCAGATCTTATGTTTAATTCTAACATCTCTTTCATGGTTTTTTGCATTGTGTTCATTTGCTGGTTATTTTAAATCTCCATGGGATCTTTTCTGACCCTTTTCTTGAATGCTTAATTAGGTTGAACAACTTCATAAGATATACAAACTTTGTGGTTCACCTTCTGATGAGTATTGGAAAAAGTCAAAGTTGCCCAATGCTACCTTGTTTAAACCCCGAGAGCCATACAGAAGATGCATAAGAGAGGTATTTAAAGATTTTCCACCTTCTGCTCTACCCCTCATCGATATTCTCCTTGCAATTGATCCAGCAGAACGGAAGAGTGCCTCAGATGCTCTAAGAAGTGAGGTATGGACTTCTGAAAATTCCCGAACTTTTTGACATTAAAATGCTGGCGTGCTGTTTTTGAATTTTATACTGCTTTGATTTATATTAGTATTCCGTGCCAATTGGATCGGCTCAATCTGTTGGATCCTGTCCTATTTTCAGTGTATATAGATTGCCTGAAACACGTAATAAAAATTCTCGTGTGAAACATATGCAGCTGCATATTCTTTGTGAATCCCTATGGCTTATTTATGATGTTGTGAAACTAGTTTTATCAACCATGTGTGATCGATCCTTAAGTACAATGATTGCTAGTGGGTTTAAAATGGACGAAAATCTTCTAGGAGCCCTGTTTTTCAGCTTTTTGCTTTGAGTATCTTGTAGAAAGCTTCTGGGTGTATGTCATAAAGTGCTGCTGTAGGAGAATAGTCTGTTAAATCTTGAGTGTTGTCTGAGGAGGAGGGGAGGGATTTAATTAGATATTTTGTTTGGTTGAGACTTGAGAGAGAGAGAAGGGGGGGGGGGATAACCCTCTCCTTTGGTTGGTTCACTAGGGAAGGGGAATGGATTTCATTTTAAAACTATTTTACTTTTTATATTAGAATAACCTTTACTTTTACATTTCATGTAAGGACATTTTAGCTAATGCATTTAAAATATTTTAATCTGATCTTCTCTCCCCTCCAATTCTTCCCAGGGAAACCAAATTCGAGGGAGGAGGGAGTTTATTGCCCTCCCCACCAGAATGTTGAACCAAACAAAAAAGATTCATAAAATTCCCTCCCCACTCCTCTCCGTTTCTCCCTGGCCAAACAATATGTTAAGCTTTGCTTAATATAGAATATGTATCCCCTCTTGGAATAGGATAGACAAGTTGGTTTGATATAAAATGATCAGTTCTAGGTCGCCTTGGAATATCACTTCACTCTCTTGTTTTCTCTGGAATAATAACTAAATAAAGGTCCAAAATGATGGAATGAATGACGTGCCAAATAACCTGGATAGACTATATGTCTATGTGGACATTCTAAAATCAATTTTGATAAAATGAAACTTACTTTGAATCCAATGTAGATGTTATTATTGTTGAATTTAGATGTTTTTTTTTTTTAAATATTCTATCCATATGTTTACCTTGCTTGTCTATCCTATCATCTTTCAGTTCTTTACCACAGAACCTTATGCTTGCGATCCTTCCAGTCTTCCAAAATATCCCCCAACCAAGGAAATGGATGTTAAAAGGCGCGATGATGAAGCAAGGAGGTATCTTTTCTTTATTTGCTTTCTGCATAATCGAAGTGAGGCACACACTAAATGGGAGCAAATATTTGAAAAAAATGATACTATATAAAAAACAGTCTCGTTATTCGATCATAAGTGGACATCAAAATAGATAGTTAATGTAGTTCAAGTTTGTGGTCAAACAAATACTCCCTCCAGTCCCTATTATAAGAAGATTTTTGGAGTTAATTTTGGTCCCAAATATAAGAAACTATTCTAGTATATTTATTGCTTAGATACCAATTTTACCTTCATTGAATGTTTTGTCTTTTCAATTTTCAAAGCGAGTGGGAGTAGTGCACATAAATCCATTCAGTTGAGTGGAGAGTATTTTGGAGACTTAAAAAAGACAAGAATTAAATGAGCTCCTTGGTAGTAATGATTTTTGTATTTTCTTCTTATAATAAGGACCAGAGGGAGTATATCAATGTGTGTCAACTCATTAACCATTAACTGGACATCATCAACCACGATTTTGAGGTGTTCAAATATACATGTGTTTGTTTATATTTTAGGGGAAATTCCATTCACTGCCCCTCAGTTTTATTTTAGTTAAATAACACGTACACCTCCTTCTATTTTGGACTAGACATTGGCCTTCCTTAGATTACACACACCTCCCCTATATTATTAAGAATAAAAGGGGTGCTTGTCACTTTATCTCTTTTAAACAAAACTTAGAAAAGGTAAGTTAAACTTTCTCAGTAAATATGGGAGGTGATTGCTCAATTTAAAAATAGAGGGGTGGAGTGTCTATGTCTTTTAATCATAACTTAGGGGAGGTGAACGTAGTTACCCCCAATATTTTAACACCTGAACATGATGATTAATAATATTCAACATCGTGATTAATTAGTTGAGACACATCATTATATCCATTAGTTAAAACACAACACTTCAATAACCACATATTTTAACTGCATTAACAATATTTGAAATGCATTGACATATTGATGTTAATTTTTTATGTCAAGTTTTTGATCAAATAACATTTTTCATGTAAAAAAAGGATTAGGAGTGAGAACGTGGGAGGAAGATATGAACATTGAGGATAGCATGTAAAGCATTCTTAATCAAAACAGTTAGATTTAATATTATTTAAATGATTAATGCCATTTATAACTTCGTATCTTTGATATTATTTAAATGATTCAATGGCATTTATAACCGTGTAAATGCTTTATTTTTTGCTAACCCACCTTGTACATTTTCTCTTTATCATCAGTAGTGACTTGGGTAGTGAGCTATATCTTAACTTTTATCTTAATTTAAACTTATGACTGAACATCACCAAATAGAGGAAAGTCTATTTCAAGTTTCACACACTGACATTTATAGAGATTTTCTTCCTTTTGGTTAAACGTCTGCATATTTTGAATTAGCTATCATATTATATTTGACCAACTTTGAAATACTACGATTATGAATGTTCAGATCAAGAGCTGCAAGCAAAGCTCATGGTGATGGGGGAAAGAAGAAGCACCGGACACGTGAACGTGTTGTAAAAGCTTTTCCTGCTCCTGAAGCCAATGCTGAGCTTCAATCCAATATTGATGTATGTTAAATAAATTACTTCTATCTTTATAATCATAACTACATGTTTGATGCGCTGGTTTATGAAGTCCCACAATATATGTCCTTTTAGATTATTACTATTATATCTTCTAAGAATGCATAATTAAATAAATAATATGTGCTTTGCTATGATTTCATGTGTAACAGAGAAGGCGTCTAATAACTCACGCTAATGCTAAGAGCAAGAGTGAAAAGTTCCCTCCACCGCATGAAGATGGACAAATTGGCATTCCTTTGGGAGCATCGAATCATATTGATCCAGAATCAGTTCCTAATGATGTCCCATTTTCGTATACATTTTCAAATGAACCATTCCATGCTTGGTCTGGTCCCATTGGTAATTCTAATAGCAATGGTGTCGCGAAGCGGAAGAAAAACACTGCAAATGATGCATTGGATTTATCAAAACCATATAAAGGAGCCCTCAAGGATAAGGGTAAAGGAAAGAAAATCATAGCTTAAATATTTACTACTTTCTTAAGAGTCAAATTATGAATGAATCTGTCACTGCTGCCTCATTTTTTGGTCTTGGAGTACAACTGCTGCCTAATATGCTTCTAAAAATATATCCTGCTGCATGCCTGCTTCCTAAGTGAAGTTGGTTCCTTCTTAATTATCAAAGTGTAAAACCATTTTTAAACCTTCATTTTTTTTCCATAGTTTTAATTTTTTGGTTTTCATATTGATAGAACCTTTTTTGCAAGAGGGAGCTGTTGAGTCTGTTGGTATTATAGAGAATTTTACTATGGTATAGTCTGTAGATCGTGATTTTTTGTTTTTTTTATACTCTTGTGTGAATATCTGAATTCTGTTTGATTTCTTGAAAATTACAATAAACTTGAGTTGATGTTGTGGTCTTCATTTGTTCTATTTTTTTTCCTGTTATCAATATCACCTCAATGAAGTTCTCATTTTCATTCTATTTTACTTGTAAAAAAAAAATAATCCCTCTGCCATAACTAGTCACTTCTCACTTGTAATTCTTTTTTTGTTTTTTGTGTACAACAATACCCCCACCTCTCCTCTTCCCTTCCCTTCCGTTGTTGTGTTTGGATCCTCTACTGCAATGTTGCATCTGCAGCAAGAAAAATAAGAGTGGAGGAGAGAGAAAAGAACAAAATATATGGAAGTAATGAAGAAAGATAAAACAGTTGTGAGAGATAGGGAAAAAACATTTTGTAGAAAACAGCAGTAGAGGATCCAGGTCCTTCCGTTGTTAGCCTTCTCAGGTACTCAACATCAAATATTTTGCACACGCTTGTTAAAATCTGCCTAATCACTTTAATGTAGAGCTTTCAGTTTCACCATTCAACTAGTAGAACTAGAACACCCTCGTGTGAGGATCCAGGTCCTTCCGTTGTTAGAACTTGACATGACTTTATCTAGTAGAACTAGAACACCCTCGTGTGATGCACATGATACATTACACATAAGTTGATTATTATTTCTTGTAGGTATAATTGATTAAATTTAATGAGGTAATACCAAGTATTAATTAATGAGAATAATAAGGAATACTAACGAAATTAATAATTAATAATACTACGTAAAACATGATTTTGTCTGACATATTACAAAGCCAAAGTTATTGAAAATTGGAAATACTTGGAATGGCATAACACATCTAACAAACACTATCCATTAAAGCAAACGTAATGTATTTCGTCAATAAAATCTAGAATGTCGCTCATTTCAACAAACCAGATAATACATAACTACTGGTGGAGCTTGGAAATATTTGTTGAGGGGGCCAATAGAGTTAAACGTGTGTTTTGAATATTTTTTACAGTTGAATAGACATGACCACAAAAACTATAGAGCGAAATTTCACGTGTTGCCGAATTTTAAACGTGGATCCAAACATAATGTTTGTAATATATTCAACAATAAAACACAATAAAACATAATGTTTGTCAAAAAAAAACAATAAAACAAAAAATAAAACAAAACATATATTTTAAAAATGGTGCATTTACAAACAAACTAAATTTTTAGAAAAGCTTATCTTTATTCGAAAATAAAATGATTTTAATGCTGATAGTAGATTCAAATGATTTTAATTTAAATAGCTGAAATTAATTTATAGGAAATTATAAAATATTTATTCATAGATTTTATAAAAAATGTGATAGTTAAGGTCTTTTAAGAAGGATATTTTATGTTTTTACTGTCAAAAAAATGAAGGATAATTTATGTTTTTAAAGAAGGATAAATTTGGGTTAATAAAAAGGATAATTTTTGTTTTTTATTTGAATGGATGGATCAGTTTTTGAGTATGTTATTAAGATGAAAAAGGTTTTGATTTTGAATAAATTAAATAAATAAAACTAGTTATTAAAAAAAGTTCAACATGAGAGTTGAACACGGCTCCTATGACTGAGAAATAAGGACTCCAGCTACTCGGCTATACTGTTTTAACGGGATTAGTTGCAAACGCTTTTATATATTATTAACGACAGAAATATTTAAAATCTTTAAATATTATAAAAGTAAAATAAAAATAATTTAGATAAAGGAGTTTCAAATTTAAAAAGTAGATAAGTATTAAAATCTGAAATATAAAAGTTATCATTTTAAAACAATTTTGTCTGTGTGTTTTTAATATGTTAGTATAGTGTTTTTTAATTATATCATCACTAATTAATTTTTTATACTTTTTTTATATAAGGGCCGTGAGTTAGAATCCTCTGTATTGACGGTTGTAAAATGGCTATTAGTGTCACTTTGTTAAAAAAATATGTAGATTATAGTAGATAGTAAAAGATAGATAGTAGATTATGAATAAGAAATATTTATTTTGTATTTTTTTATATACCAAAGTGACAAATATTTGTGCTTTTTAGGTATTAGTGACCCCATCAATGGCAAATATTAATCTCGTGTTTTTTCATATATCCCGCCCTTTAAATAGTCATTAAATTTTCTTATTTTTTAGATTGTTAGTTAAAAACATTAAAGTAGAGTGATAAGAGAAAGAATAATTGTTTATGAGAAAAATAAAAGTAAAGTAAAAAGAAAAAAAAGATGAAAGAGAGTGTAAGAAGGAAAAGTAAGAGTGTGAGAAATATTGGGAAATGTGAAATTGAAAGAGAGAGAGAGTGGGAAAGGAAGAGAAAATGGAATTAAAAAATGATAAATAAGTGATGATGTGTCAAAAAAATTAAAAGCTCCGCACCTGTACATAACAATAATATGGATTTAACAAAAAGAATAAATTCTCAAAATGACTCAAACAAAAGTTATATATGATATTACATAACACCTCACTCCTTAAACTGAATCATAGCGAGAGATACCGTAAGAGCCATTAATCCATAACTAACCCCAATCCCCGTGCGATGCACGGGTTCGGCTAAAGCAAATATATTTATTTTTAACATAAATACAAGAAAATTAAATTCATAAAACTACTATCTTTAATATGTGTAAAGATGATCTCAAAAAAAAAATGTGTAAAGGTAATTAATTTTGCTTATAATTAAGTCTGGAGGGAGTCAATTAATGCATCATGAAGGATTGAATAAAAATCACTAATAAAATAAAAACATCTACACAAAGTTGAAAAAAATTGTTGGCGAGTTCTATTGTAACTGAGGTCGGTGTTCCCACGAAAAAAGTTAAATTATAACTATAAATTAAATAACAATTTATCAAATTAAAAATAAACTTTAACAAAGACACACAGATAATAAAAAAAGTCTAATTTTTTTTAATAACGTTATCTATATTCATCAAATGGAGATATAAAAACTCAAATCATTATCAAAGAGAAAAGAAGACATTAGAAAGTGAAACGACGTACGTAGGTATCATCCAGAGTTTGATTTAAAACTAAACACCAATTTAAGTATGCTTCTAATACTCGTTGTTGTGAAATTATCAAAATAAAGAAGAGAACACCAAGTTTGACATGTAAAATTTTTTCTGGACCCTAAAGTACCCAAAACACACTGCCTAACATCACATTTACGTATTTTGTCACAATTTTTTTAATCAAACCGTTATTGAGGAATGAACTTCACGTATTTGAACATCTAAATTTTTTTCGGGACACTAAAGCACCCCAAAATACACTGTCAGCATCGCACTTTACGTATTTTGTCACAAACTTATTATCATTTTTTACCAAGCCGATTATTTACGATGACACTTCTGGTATTTGAAGATTAATTTTTTTTCTTAATCCTAAAGTACCCCTAAACATACCGCTTAACATCTCACATTACGCATTTTGTTACAAAATATTTTTCCCCATCAACAACACCAAAACACATTGTTTAGCATCACACATTACGTATTTTGTCATGAAATTAAATTATTTTTCATCGAAAATTTGCATACTTAAACATCTAAATTTTTTTGAGACTGTAAAGTACCATTTAAAATATAAAAAGAAAAAAAGAAGGACCTTGGATGTGGTAAAAACTCTACTGGGGAGAACCACACGGACCGACAAAGCCGGATACTCGTGGTCAGCCACACTCCCCAGCCTAGATTAATCATCGATATAGTCGATGCAAACTGCGTACCAATTACATGGCAACAAAAAAAAATTAAAAAAAACAAAAAACAAAACCAAAAAAATTGAAGCGAGAAACAAAAAAAAAGTAAAAGGAAGAAGAGAAGCAAAAACAAATCAAAAAAAAGATTTGGCACGCTCTTGAAATAAAATAACAACATTATCAAATTAAAAATAAACATTAACAAAGATATTGGAATTGAACATCCACAGATAATAAGAAAAAATGTCTAAATTTTTTTAATAACGTTATCTATATTCATCAAATGGAAATATAAAAACTCAAATCATAATTAAAGAGAAAAGAAGAAACACAAATAGAAAGTGAAACGCGTACGTAGGTATCATCATGAGTTTGTTTAAAACTAAACACGAATTTAAGTATGCTTCTAATACTCGTTGGTGTGAAATTATCAAAATAAAGAAGAGAACACCAAGTTTGACATGTAATTTTTTTTCTGGAACCTAAAGTACCCCAAAACACACTACCTAGCATCAACACTTTACGTATTTTGTCACAATTTTTTTTCAGCAAACTGTTATTGAGGAATGAACTTTGTGTATTTGAATATCTAAAATTTTTTCGAGACCTTAAAGCACCCTAATAATATTGGAACAAAAAGTTAAAGAAGAAAAGAAAGCAAAAGACAAAACCAAAAAATATTGAAGCAAAAAACAAAACAAAAAAGTAAAAGGAAGAATTGAAAAAAAAAAAAAAAAAATTTGGCAAATTCCCGCCCAAGTGACAAGCGCGAGAAATCAGAGATCTAGACGTTTGGAGAACACTACTTAAAGGAACCCTCCCATAGAGAAATTCACTTGATTCATTCACTAAAAAACCTTAGGTTGCTAAGACGAACCCAATCTGATATGTAATTATTTGTAAATTATTGATTTGTTAAATTAAGTGGCATATCCACATCCATTCACATGATATACAACCACCAAAACAGTAATATAATATAAATATCAGGGATTAGAATTTGGAATATTTTTTGGAGTATTTTTCTCAGCCAATCCGTGATGGGATCTAAAACCTGAATATATATATATATATATATACTAGTATTAGTGACCCGTGCGCTGCACGGGTATAACTGACATCGTGATTAATAGCGTTGAATTTAGTCAATGAAG
The DNA here is from genome assembly GCA_020916435.1 of Oxytropis ochrocephala. NCBI lineage: Eukaryota > Viridiplantae > Streptophyta > Magnoliopsida > Fabales > Fabaceae > Oxytropis > Oxytropis ochrocephala. The sequence continues at coordinate 21,132,623 of CM037090.1, read as the reverse complement.
GTAAATGGTTAATGTCATTCTTTCGATGTTAAAATGATGATTGTAAATGTGTGTATTTTCAAAGATTCGATTGAGAAGTCTACTATAGGTTATAAATTGTAATATTTAGGTCTCGTTGTATATAGATATAGTTGTACGTTCAATTTTTATTTGAATATATAATTTGCTTAGTGGCTGATGAGGCGTTTGGTGACGCTGAATTACATCGGAAGGCTATTAATCACGTTTCATACATTAGTCTTCAACAAATGGTTTCAACGTGATGAAAAAAGTCCAACGTGAAAGAGGAAATCAGTTTTGGGGGTGCATAACCAATTATTTATGAGTCTCACATTTTTTTGTGTAGGTCGAAGACGATTGCGGAAAAAAAAAAATAGTTCGAACTTGATTTTTAATTTGTGTTGCAGAAGACGAATAAGAAACATGTATTATACAGCATGCCAATAATAACAAAACTAATAGAGATTTGTCATGTATGAAATAGGGTAAGTTAAAAAAATTCTATAATTTTCGTCAAATCATAATATAGACAATGTTAAAAACGTTGACTTCTCTCATTAGGGACTTAGTTCATATATGGGATCAGCATTGGTTCCAGAGCGAACATGAAAAGACAAAACCCAATTTGCAACAGCTTCCTTCTCAATCTTGAGGTCATAAACAATTGCAATAAAAAATCAAGAATGAATGAAAGAATGATAAGAGTAAAAGCATGGTGGAATAAGATGATAGTTTACTTTGTGGAGAGCGTTGTGGATGTCAAGAGAAGAGATGGCAAAGTAAGCGAGAGTGAGGTGGTTGATCTCTTGAGAGTTGAGACTCATATGAGGTTGGAAGCAAATGATACATCATCTCTACAAACGTCACATGAAGATCTTTGGCTATTCATCTCCGAACACTCTTCCTCTGAACTCATCACTCTTCCTCTGCCGCCTCCTGATGTAGAATTTCAATAGACTCGATGGTGAAAAACAAAAAGAATTCCCATTAAACTTATAAAAAGAAAAAAGAATGGCTTAATCAAAAGCATGAATTTACTTTTTTTTTTGTAAATGGATTTACCTTGTTGTGATTTTGTCTTGCCCCATAAAAAGAATAGCCGTCCAAATAATATTTCAATAGAAGCCATCTTGCATTTGGCCATTGGGATGAATCAGGTACCAACTAATTCATAATCTGAACAATTAATAAATTACTCGTAATGTTTTGTCATTGAATGCCATTAACACCGACGGTTTTTATTTTTAATGCATTTAAACTCTATCACAATTTAGTCCATGTATTTTGATTCAAATTTCTTTTTTCCAACGGCATTACAGAGGATAGCTTGGTCCATCAAGGGAAAAAATTATTTATGGCTATTAAGACACAATTAAAAGATAACCGTTGCACATTCATGGCTAATCAATACTAAAAGTATTTTTTTGACGTATAATTTTTGGTCCCATCGCATATTCAAAGTTAATCGTCGATCTGTGTCATTGGTAGGTTGACTAAAGGATAACCGTAGGATGACAGCGGTTTTCGGTTGTGAGGAATAATCGGTCTTAATGGCTGTAATTATTCCTATTAAAACTATACGTTAAGCAATTAATTTTTAACGGAGCCGCAATCTAAATGAATATACACCGTTGATATATTGGACCAACGCTCAACCGTAGGATCGATCTGTACACGCGCAATCCTTTGATCCAATCCGTCCAAAATAACATGCAATACATTTGAGATGACGTGGAAATGACGTCATCGATGACGTCATTTATTTTGTCTGGTGAGTCGTCAGATATCCATTAGTTATATCCATAAGATTATATAATATATATATATATATATATATATATATATATATATATATATATAACAAAGACCCAATTATTTCTGTTTTCTCTATCAGCTGGAAGTGGAACTAAAAATGGGGATGTCTATGACTATGACTTAATCGATGGCCCCATGAGCAAATGAATTGAAATATGCACGTTCATCATCCATGGTCCCAGAAGCGATTATAATAATGAGCTGATAGTTGAATTTATTTTCAGACTTCGTGCCTTGCTCTTTTCAAGCATTAATGCAGGTATTATTTTTTAAGGGGCACCATTTTATTTATTTTATAGCAGTGTATTCTTTTTACTTTGATGAGCTATTTTTGTAGTATTTACAATCCAAAATTTCTCTAAATACACATAAATAAACCTCAAGTTTGCCGTTGGATCTTAATTATATTTATAGGATTCATAATTTTTTTATATATATTAGAGATCACAGCCAACCCAAGGGGGAGGCTGATTAAGCAAGAGTTTTATATTCGCCCAAAAATCATAACTATATTAATTCAGGAGTTTTACACGTCAGCGTCCACATAGGACCAATGAAAAAATGACACACACATCTCAAAGAAAATACGTGGCACGCCAACTCATTTTACACACTTACGGTTTCAGTATAAATAAAAAAATATGCCTTTAATTTAAAAGTCAATCAGCCTGCGGTTTCAATCCATTCAATCAGCCTGCGGTTACAATTTAAAAATATTCCTATGCCTTTAAATGCATTTAATCAAATGATTTTAACGGAATTACATTATGGCCTTTAATTACACTGAATCCTATGCATTTACATCCTATGCGTTTATATATTAAACTTGCGGTTTTAAAATTAAAATCAACGGTTTATAAATAAATTCCTTCCAATATAGACAATCCTTTTAATTTTAATTATAACACCATAACCAAAACCCCCAAAATAGTGGATCCCGTAAAAATACAACGTTTTCCTCCCAACTTGCAGAGAAGCTAACCGAATTAAATAAAATCCACATTCAGCTTATTTAAATTCATATCCACATTCCTCCCACTTACATTTTCTTGCGCATAAAATCCACATTCAAATGCATAACCTGCAGCTAAATTAGTCTTCTCCTTCTTTGGCCAATACATACCGGTTCGATCTGGTCTCATATACACATCACGCACTTCTCTGTGACTTTCAGGAATATGGCTGCAGCCATATTCGTCTTCTCCGCTTCGAATATTGCTATCTCAGATATTGCTCATTATCAACAATCATGAATTTATATCAAATGATTTGGCTAATCTAAAAGAGGTTCTATTATTTATAGACATAAAGGTGACATTGACAAAACTTTAACCGTGTATCCTATCTCAGATGTTACTCTTGATCAACAATTATGAAGTTCCAATAAGTTCAAGAACTTTGGCAAACCAAATGACAATGAACAAACATTGCTATATAACAAACATTGATATATACTTTTACAATTGATGAATTTGTCTACGATTGATAGAAAAATATCTTAATTTGAGAATTGTGGTATAGTACATGATATAACAAACATTGATATATACTTTTACAATTGATCCACCTCCTAATAATAATTTTCATGATATAATACCTATGTAACAAAAATATCTATATACCTCTACAATTGATGATGATGTAAGTTACTGCTGGTATTAATAATATCTGATATATTTTTCAAAACATAAAATATGTAAAAAGGAAAAATCAGATATGATTTTCAATAATGTGTGTGTCATGCTGATTATTGGATTTCAAAACACCCTTTTAATGTTAATTATAACACAATAAACAAAACCCCCAAATTAGTGGATCCTAATGTCACTCCTAATTTTTGGCTGATATTTAAATCCGATTGAAAGTAGCAACCAAGACATAATTTAGCTGCTATATATAAGTGCATTCACCTATTGAATAAAATTCACCAATCTTATATATAAGTGCATTCTCCAGGCAAAACTTTATTCCTTCCAAAGAAATAAAGAAATAAAGAATCATTTCTAAAAGATACTTAGCGATTGACATTGGAAAATAATCAATTATATAGTTTTTGGTAATCAAAAGACACGATCCATAGCAAATAAAGCATTCAGAATTGAACCTGCAAGATTTGGTACTGCAAACGATTTGGAAGACCTGGAAGTCAGCATCCTTGCCCTATTGAATAAGCAATTTCTCTTAATTTAATGACAGAATTAGTGGTGCAAACCAACAAAATGCAAACACAAAAGTGACATTATAAATATTTTCTCACTTCCCATCTTCATGTTTTTAAGCTTTCTCACCTTATAATTGCAAAAGTATAAAAAACTTGAACAAATCAGAAACCAAGAATAAGAAAATACCCATATCAACATATTGTGACTTAACGATAACAGATGGAAAAAAATTAGAAAGCATCATAAACAACCATCTTTGCACACCATAATCATGAATGATTTTTCAAACGTTTCAGCAAACGTTTCAGAAATGTGGATCCCATAGTAATTTCTCCTTTAAAAATCCCATCAGAAATGGTAAACCCGTGCCAGCAAACGTTTCAGAAATGTGGATCCCATAGTAAATCTGATTTGTAAATAATGGTAAACCCACTTACAAACAGGTCTTGACTTTACTAGGTGTTAACAGCATAATTAGTTTCAGAAATGTACGAAATGGCAGATAGAAACACTAATCATACTATGAAATACAATAAATTTGCACGAACGTGAGAAAAATGAGACGAAACTCTCCTATATTTAACTTTATACAATGGATCTGAGATGAGATGAGACGAAACCCTTCTCGCAAATCTGATGGTATCTCCCGTGCCATCACTGTAATGGATTGGAGATGGAGAGTTCCGCTAGCCAAACCTCATCGCATCCTCGCAGATTCGACTGAAAACGATACATTATAGAAACCACGCTGAGACCGGTGCAGTTGTGGAGGAGCTTTGGTTAATTCGCCATCATGACCGTCGCCGTGACGGAAAGTAAGCTTGGTATTCTACCGAGATCGTCGAACGTGCGATGGTGTTGCAAAGAGGAAAGTTCACTTCAATTATTGAAGCCGACCCATCTGTAATGTAAATTGTATAGTACTAACTTTTGGGTTTTAATCTTTGTACCCCTCCCTTAGACCCTATACCCCCTTTTGTGCCAAACTTCCAACTTTGCCCTTAATAAAAACAAAAAACGCTCCAACTCGGAAAGTTTACTTAATCATCTCCTATTGATGTTTCCGAAACATCCAAATAATATAAATCCGGAAAATTTAAAAAAAAATGACTACGGATTTACCTTCTTGGTGATGATTCGGGAAGTTTAAGAAAATGACAGGGTATTTTGGTATTAAATCTTATTATGGGGGTATGGAGGTCAAGGAGGGGGGTCCGAAAATTTAAACCCCTAATTTTTCTGTGACCCAATGGATCTGTAATGTAAATTGAAGTTCACTTCAATTATTAGGAAGACCATCAATTATAATGAGTAAATCTCTATTGCCAAAATGCATTTCTCTCAATTCGATGGATCTGTAATGTTAATTGAAGAATATATATTTCTGTGACCCACATTATTTTCTATTTTAATAGTACTAATATTTTTTAGTTTAACTTTTTTAAAAAAGGTTAAATTATTTGTGGTATTTAAAATTAATACTAAATACCAAAACACCAACACCCTTGACGAACTCCGGTAAATACAACTTTTTTTTATTGTGTAACCGACGTAGGCACATTTCCCGCTCAGAAGAATTGTACATCATTGCTGGTACGAGACTGATATACCGTATAAAGTGCTTAAATGGTAAAAAAAGAATGTTCGCCCGTGCTGGCACGGGCACTGCAAACTAGTATAATTAAATATAATTTAAATAAGTAGATAATTAAGTCAGAAAAAGACTTCTTATTTTTTGACAAATAAATAATAAGTCATAATATGTGCTTAGATTTTTTTGCCAATGTGACTTTGTCTGTGGTCTAAAATTTAAGTATTACATTCAAATTTTACCTTTAAGAGGCTATTAAATTTAAGTTTAAAACATAGCTTTGGAAAGGTCTTGCCTCAAATTTTTGCTTTAGGCCTCTCATGAGGTGTTAAGTCAACCATGTTATTATAGATCAAACAATTAACTCATTTACTAAGAGGATTTTGAAAGAGAAGGGGACCGTCGGGCAAATATTTTCAATTTTAAATTGAGGAAGTTATAAAATGTCTCTAAACATAAATGAATTGTGATTAAAAATGTTACATGGTTATCTCTCATGTTCTTTCAATTTTTTTAAAATCTCAAATGTATATTAAAATATAGATTAATTTTTCCAAAGTCCTTCCCTCTCAAACATATATACCCTATATAAAGGTAGATTTGGGAGGACATATTTTCAGTTATAAATTGAGGAGGCTATAAAAATATCTCTAAATATAAATGAACTGTGATTAAAAAAGTTATCTTAAAATGATATTATAATGTTATTCTTTAAAAGAAAATTAAACTACATTTTTTTGTCTATTCCAATACTTTTAAACTACATTTTTTTGTACTATTCCAACACTTTTAAATAGTTAAAAACAATTCAAATGTTTAGAAAATATGCAAAATCAAACTTAAACTCATTAATAGTCATCAAATTCAAAATGTTAAAATCGTACAACTAAATACAAAGATGAAAATTTTAAGCAAATAAATTACTCATTAAATGATAAAATAGTCATCAAATATACTTAGTCACTTGGAATTTTTGTTCAAGTGGTCGGTCTGCGGGCTGTTTTTTAAAATCTGTAGTCCAAACTAAACTACTACAGATTAGTGTGTGTTATCAAAAGAGTTGGTTCGAGTGGTAATTTGGTTCGAATTTCACGTCAAGTTCTCGAGTTCGAATTTTAGATGTGGCAAAAATGTTGTTGGGAAGGGGAGAACTAAACAGGGCGACAAAGTCGGGTACTCGTAGTCAGCCAAGCTCCCCAACGTAGATTAGTTTTCAGCAAAATTGATAAATATTGTACACCAATAACACAGTAACAAAAAAAATCATTATGTGTTGGTTTGAGTTTTTTTTATCAACTAAATCGGTTTCATTAAATTTGGCAAAGCCTTAAAACCAATCCCACGAACCAAATAAATCAGTTTGGATTGAAATAGTACTTTGTTCAACTCAATGACAACTCAACTTTTTTTTTTAGTGATATGACTGTAAAGTAACAGAAAAACCGGTGAAGTTTGTTACAACTGAAAAAACTGATTATTGCATTGATTGAGAAATCAAGTATTTACAATAGAATTTATACAACAGGGCTTAGAACAAATATGGGCCGAGAGAACACAAGGCCCAATCACCAAGAAGGCCCAAAACAAAAACAACAAGCCTTATTTATTCTACAATCCTTCCCTTAATCTGGATGCAAGACAAATTGCATGTCCAGATTACAACAACAACATTAAAACAGAACACATTACAACATCATACTCAAAGCAAAAACAAAAGAACAGACTAATAGATCACAAAGAAAGCGTGAGAGAAGAATATCAAAGAACACGATTCATGTGCTCTCTTGCATTCCCATCTCTTCCTTGAGCTTGTTGAAAGTCTCATTTTTCACTGCCTTTGTTAGGAGATCAGCTAGTTGATCTTGTGTGCCACAAAACTTCAATTCTATCACACCATCCCTGCATAAATTTCTGAGAAAGTGAAACCTAACATCTATGTGTTTAGTCCTACCATGCATAATTGGATTCTTAGTTAATTTGATGGTAGAACTATTATCACAATACACAACTAAACACTTGTTCTGGTTCACTTTCAATTCTTCAAGGATTCTTTTAAGCCAAATCCCTTGGCATACACAATAGGTCGCAAAGAACGTGCTCACCTCTCTGTTGTAGACAAGGTGACAATTGGTTGCTTCTTGGTGCACCGATATCTTTGCTCGCACTCCTAGCATGAAGACAAAACCGGTAGTACTCTTCCTATCTTCCAAGTCCCCAGCATAATCACTATCACTATATCCCACCAATTCATGCTTTCCTTCACTTCTATAGCAGATACCTAGACTAACTGTCCCTTTCAAGTACCTCAGTATTCTTTTTGCTGCTACTAGATGTTTATCTCATTGCTCGCCCATGAATCTACCGATTAAGCTAACAGCAAACATGATATCTGGTCTACTAGCATTCAAGTACATTAAACTACCTACTATTTGCTTGAAATAGGTAGAATCAACAGTCTTACCACCTTCAATCTCAGTTAACTTGTCACTGGCAGAGACAGGATTGCTAACAGATTTCTTCATCTGCGCACCCAAATCAGTTAACACTTCACCAGCATATCTTTGCTGATTGATAAAGATACCTTTGTGACTTTGAGTGACTTCCACACCCAAAAAGTGCCTCATTTTCCCAAGGTCACTCATATCGAAATACTTCTTCATAGACTCCTTAAATTCTGTGAGCAGGCCTGTATTACTACCAGTATAGAGTAGATCATCAACATATAAGCTAACAATGACAATATCTTTGGTATTACTAGTTTTAGTAAATAGGGTGTGTTCATGAGGACATTTCTTAAAACCCTCCTTGGCAAAATATGACTCTATCTTGCTATACCAAGCTCTAGGGGCTTGCTTCAAGCCATAGAGAGCTTTCTTCAATTTGTAGACCTTTCCTTCACTCCCCTTCACCCCATAACCTTCGGGTTGCTCCACAAAAATCAAGCTTGCTTCACTTTCACCATATAAAAGGCACTCTTGACATCAAGTTGATAGACATTCCATCTCTCTTGTGCATGCAATGCAGAGCTAGAATACATCTAATAGTGTCCCACCTAGCTACAGGAGCAAAAACTTCAGAGTAATCTATCCCATATTGTTGTGCATACCCTTTGGCAACAAGCCTAGCTTTGAACTTATCTACTTCCCCTGCTTCATTATATTTTGTTTTATAAATCCATTTTACTCCAATGGTTTTGGCACCATGAGGAAGATCTACAAGATCCCAGGTACAATTCTTTTCTATAGATTCTATTTCACAGTCCATAGCTTTTCTCCACCTCTCATGCTTCACAGCATCATTGTATGTAATGGGATCAGAGAAGTTCTCAAACACAGCAAAACTGTGTAAATTCTCACCTTCAATCAAAGACATTCTCCTCTTCAATGTTACCAACGAGAACAAAGTCATTATATCCGGCCGAGAGTTTAATTGCTCTACCAGTTCTAGAGGTTTGGGGTGATGATTCATCTCTGCCTTCTACATTTTCAGTAGATTCGGTGTGAGTTTCTCGCTACTTCATTGTCACTTTCGAAACTTGATTGTCTGTGCACTCTCAATTGTGTCTCTCGACCACTCACCTCATCGTTGTCTTTCTTTCTTTTCTCATCGTAATCACACACAATCCTGTCATTTATCTCATCATTCCACTTCCGAACTCATTCTCCTCAAACACAACATCTCTCGCTTGTCACAATTTTCTTTTGATAGGATCATAGAGCCTATAAGCCTTAGACTCATCCCTTTACTCCTAAAAATATACATTTGGTGCTCTTATCATCTAGTTTTTTTTTTGAGTGTCGGGAATATGCACATGAGCTATGCATCCAAACACTCTCAGGTGTTTCACAGAAGGTTTCACTTCATTCCATGCCTCTTCAGGTGTCTTATCTTCTAGAATAATGGTTGGACATCTATTCAAAATGTAAAAGGACCATCTAACTGCTTCTGCCCAGAAAGATTTAGGTAGTTTGGCTTCACTTAATGCACTTCTTACCATGTTCATCACAAATTATTCTTCCTCTCAAAGAACTCCATTTTGCTGAGGAGTATAGGAAGCTGTAAGTTGCCTCCTAATTCCATTCTTACTACAGAATTCATTAAATTCCTTAGAGGTAAACTCTCCACCCCTATCAGTCCTAAGACAACTAATTACACAATTAGACTCTTTTTCGACCATGACTTTAAATTTCCTGAATGTTTCTAAGGCTGCACTTTTTTCAGATAAAAAATATACCCAACCCTTTCTAGTAAAGTCATCAAGAAAAGTTATGAAATACCTCATATGGCTATTAGATTCTGGTGAGATTGGCCCACAGATGTCAGAGTGAATGAGTTCCAATTTCCTAGTTGCTCTCCACTTACTTTGCTTGGATATTGGATCTCTATGTTTGCTTTCCCACTGAGACATCGAAGACATGGCTTTTCCGCTCCTTCAACTCAGCAATCCTTCCACCATCTTCTTTGAGTTCAATAGCTTCAACCCTTTGTGACTCAAGTGGCAATATCTTCTATGCCACAATGAAGCTGCATCTTCAGTAGATATTTGTAGACAATTTGAAACCGTAGTAGCGCCAATTATAGTAAACATTCATTATTTGCCATTCTTGAGGTGATTATCGGACACCGCTTGCTTGGATAAACCTTGCACATGTCATCCTCAAAGACAATCTTCAATCCCTTTTGTTGAAGTTGACCAATGCTCGGAGGTTGTTCTTCAACTCGTGGATAAAGTATATATCAGAGATCACTTGCACACGACCTTCAATCTTGATTCTGATGCTACCTTTTCCTTCCACTTTCAGTCTCATGTTGTTGCCAAGTTTCACTGTTTCTTTGAAACTCTCATCAAGATTGAAGAACCAGTGTTTAACCCCACACATGTGGTTGCTGCATCCGGAGTCAAGGAACCACCTTTCTTCATTAGAACCTTTAGAGTGACCACTGTCACTACTAACCATAAGGAGCATTTTTCCTTCATCAGATGATATGTGGTAGTTGCACCCCGAGTCAAGGAACCATAATTCTCCATCAAGATCCTTGAAATGATCACTAGCATCATAAGCCATGCGAAGCATCTCTTCTTCTTCATCATCACAGCCAGCATAGTTAACATTCTTGGTTTCAAGATCTGGACACTCACTCTTGTAGTGTCCCATCTTACCACATTTGTAACACTCAACGTGATCTTTGGAGCCTTGCCTTCCTCTTCCCCTTCCCGAAGTCCTTCCTCTACCTCTACCTCTACCAGATGCAGTAACCTTCAGGGCTTGTTCCTCTTCCTTCTGAGAACCTTTCATACGTTGCTCTTCGACAATTAAGCTACTTTGGAGATCATCTATTGACAATTTCTCAATATCTCGGGATTGTACAATAGAGCACACAACATAGTTATAGCTTTGATTCATTGATCTAAGCATTTTCTCAACTACTTGTGTCTCAGTTATCTTTTCATCAAAATACTTCATTTTGTTCACAATTGAGAGAGTTCTAGAGAAGTATTCGTTTACCGTTTCCCCTTCCTTCATGCGCAGAACTTCAAATTCCCCGCGAAGAACTTGCAATTGAGCTTTCTTTACCTTCGAGGAACCCTGGAACTTCTGTTTCAGTGAGTCCCAAATATCTTTTGCAGAATCCATCTTCAAGATCGTCTCTAGCACGCTACGATCAAGAGCCTGAAACAGATAATTCTTGGCCTTCAAATCCTTTAGCTTCGCTTCCTCTGCAGCCTTCTTGAGTTCCTGAGATGCATTTGCTTCTGCCGGAGAAACACCATCCTCCACAACCTCCCAATACTCCTTCGACCGAAGGAGATTCTCCATCAAGATAGCCCAGTGATCATAGTGTCCATCAAAACGAGGTATAGCCGGAGAAACGAATGCTCCGTTTAGCTGTTTTTCTTCCATTATCGTCGCCGGTAACTGAAAAAATGCGGTGGTGAACAACCAGGCCCCGTCGTGGGGCTCTGATGCCAATTGTAAAGTAACAGAAAAACCGGTGAAGTTTGTTACAACTGAAAAAACTGATTATTGCATTGATTGAGAAATCAAGTATTTACAATAGAATTTATACAACAGGGCTTAGAACAAATATGGGCCGAGAGAACACAAGGCCCAATCACCAAGAAGGCCCAAAACAAAAACAACAAGCCTTATTTATTCTACAATGACAAGCCCAGTTTTAACAACCTTAATAAATTCAGATATGATGGTATTAAAGACTCTTATTTTAATTCCGGTGTATTTAGGATACCCGCTATTTTTACGTCAAAAAAGGATACCCGCAAGGGCCGCTACTTATCTGTGCAACATCAATAGTAGTCATTTTCAACCCAAGAGCACTTGGATGAGATGGTAAGAGTCTTTTCTAGCTTAATCGAGGTCTTGGGATCGAATCCAGCCTTGGGTATGCAGCAATGTTAAATCTCTAGGGAGAGCTTTGCCGCCAATTGTGGTCCTACTCGGCTAGAGGGATTAGTCTCTGCAGTTGCGCGCAGAAGATACCTGGTTTATACCAAAAAAATAATAGTCATTTTCAAAAATAAATAAATCAGTATTGGTCAACAAAACAAAAATCAGTAATAGATCAAGCCATATAATCGATGATTATTATTATTATTATTATCAATATCCCACTCTCAGTTGATTTTTTCTTTTTATTCAAAGTTGGAAGAGATTGTTAGAGGTTAATCTGAACAAGAAGAGCAACACGCAACAACTTTTACCTTCATAGTGGTGCTGGATTGTATCTGATTTTCTCGTAATGACTTTTTTTTTGCTAACAACAGTGTCTCTTTCAGATCGATTTTCCTCAAAACTCAGGGGACAATTGAAGCTTCGCTGCAAGCTGTGAACATCGCTCAAAAGCTTGATCCTCTAGCTCGTAGGAACGAGGCAAGTGCTAAGTTCTGGGTTCCTCATCCTTTTCGCTTCGTGAAACTGAATGTGGATGGTTCGGTGAGAAAAAGTGGAGCGAGTGTTGGTTGTGGTGGTGTCACACAGATCGTGATGGTGAATTCCTCTTTGCTTTTTCTGATGTGAAATTCAAGCATAATCTTGAATATTTGGATATTTTCCATGATGTAGATTATAGGAAGAGCACGCCTGGGTATCTTCGTATGTTGGGATCTGTTGTAGTTCCATGGTCCTCAAAGAAACAACCAGTTGTGACTCTCACTGAAGCTAAGTATATTGCAGGCTTGCAGCTGCATCTTGTGTTTGTCAATGTGTGTGGTTGAGAAGAATTTTTGAAGAACTAAAGAGTGAGCAGAAAATGTCCACAACAGTCTTTTGTGACAATAGTTTGTCTTAATGGTAGTTGAGTTTGACAATTATATGAATTTATGGATATAACATCTTACTCGGTAGCATACCGGGCTAAGGACCAATGGGGGCACCTTCTCTTAAAGCTCTTAAAGCCGGTAATACTTGCTCGCGCTTCCTTCACCTCGAGAACTGCTTTTGAAAGCCACTCAGCTCAGATGCTGATCCGGGAGAAGTCTCTTCTTTCTGAAAGCACCTCTGTTTGGATCGGATTCTCGTTTCAACCAAGACCCAAGAGAAAGAATCCCTTGTTTCTAGGATCTAGAAATCGAACCGGCATAGTTTGAGAATGTAGGCCGTTAGAATGGTCTTAATTCTTGAATATTTAGACAATAAAACAAAATATTGAGACAGTTATGAATTCCATTGAGTTTCCCTTACTTGATCGAAAAATGAAAAATTCAGTTATTTCTACTACATTAAATGATCTTTCAGGATGAACGAATTCATCACCACCATAGGCCATCATCAAGGATGAAGCTGCTTGCTTTAAATAAAAAGCGCAGAACAACCACCCTTATTTCCGACCAAGGTGAACAAACAATGCGAATAACAACAACGGACAAATCAAGGAATCAAAATTACAATAACTAGTACCGATTGATGGAGGAGAGACATATGTAGGTTGACTATCAAGCCGTCTAAGAACCCAATCCTTCGCGGAAGGAGCAAATTCATAGATGTGAGATTTCATTTCTTGAGATATCTCTCTAAAGATAGAGTAATTGAATTGAAGCATTGCAAGCCAGAAGATCAAATTACAGACATGACTGACGCCCTCAAACTTGAAGCCTTTGTAAAATTAATGAAGTGTCTTGATCTATGTACAATGTAAAGTTAGTAGTTTAAATTGATTGTTTGCATAACATCAATTGTAATAAGATGTTGCGAGTAGTGCCATTGGCACTTGTATATGTAAGTGCCAACGTAAAAATTTTATTAAAAAAAAACCATTATTTCGAAAAATGCGTGAAAATTAAATTAGTGACACTGCAAACCCACGGATGTCTTGTTAGTCTATATATAAAAATAAGGTTTAAATATGTTTTAGGCCCCTGTAAATATAAGGTGTTTTGGTTTAAGCCCCTGCAATTTTTTTTTATTATTTATAAGCCCTTGCAAAATGACACGTTTTGTTTTAAGTCCTTCTGTTAACAAACTGTTAGTTAGACGTTAAAAATCTCTTCCATGTGTGTTTTTTTATTTTATTTTAAGCCTTTGCAAAAATAATTTTTTTTATTAGACCCTTGCAAAATATATATTTTTTGGTTTAAGCTCCTGCAAATATACACGTGGAAGAGATTTTTAACGTTTCACTAACAGTTTGCTAACCGAAGGGCTTAAAACAAAACGTGTCATTTTACAAGGGCTTATAAATAAATAAAAAAATTACAAGGGCTTAAACCAAAACACCCCATATTTGTAGGGGCCTAAAACATATTTAAGCCTAAAATAAATACCACTTTGGATATGTGTCCATCAATGATGAAAATAATTCACTCGACTAGGGCTTCAAAGCGGCATATTCAGAGGCATGAATTGCTAACTTTTATTTCGTTACAATATTTGTAGGTATTTTGTCGATTTGTGCTATTAGCTTAGGTGATGCAAGTTTGTTTAGACATTCATAATTTACAATTTTAGCAATGCAGTGACTAATCTCCTCGCTGGATTGGAGGAACCTCGAAGGGTGGAACAGCTGACCCAAAGATTTAAAGTTGCTCCATTCCCAATACGAGGATCGAACCCTCGACACTTGGTTAAAGGAGGATGAGCCTCAACCGCTCAACTACACCCCCTGGGTTAACAATGCTGAATTTGTGTTATTTTCTATGTAATCTATAAATTAAAATGAATGAATATATTTTTTTAGTAAAAAAAACTAATCAATCATAATAAATTCGGACTGCACGAAGGGCTCTCATAATAAACATTACACGTTGGTACAATTTTGTTACTTTTATAATTTAGTTTAATCACCTTTATGTAGTTAAAAAAAAAGGAAACATTATATGTTGGTGATATAGTTATTTTTGACATTTTACCTTTATAATATAACTAGGACGGTTACCCGTGCGATACACGGGGAGGTGATTAACAGGCCTACAGATGTAGTTTCGAAAAAACATCAACATTTTATAAGAAGGGTATAAAAATACACAACACATATATATAAGACGAAGAGGCAACAATAGCCCTTGGTGGGATGAGACAACAATGTCGGTCCAAAACTATAGAGTGGGGGTATATTGGTAAATAGTGGGGTACAAAATGAGAGGTACATTTTGATAATTAAAAAAAAGTGTTGGACAAAAAATAAATTGTCAGGGGTATGTCGGTCCAAAAATATAGAGTGGGGGTATATTGGTAAATAGTGAGGTACAAAATGAGGGGTATATTGGTAAATGGTGGGGTACAAAATATAGAGTGGGGGTATGTCGGTCCAAAAAATATAGAGTGGGGGTATATTGGTAAACAGTGGGGTAAAAATGAGGGGTATATTGGTAAATGGTGGGAATAAAATTTTCCCACCAAAAGTGGATAAAAAAAAGTGTTCGACCAAAAAAAATTTGTCAGGTGTATGTCGGTCCAAAAATATAGAGTGGGGGTATATTGGTAAACAGTGAGGTACAAAATAAGGGGTATATTGGTAAATGGTGGGAATAAAATTTTCCCACCAAAAGTGGATAAAAAAAGAGTGGGGGTATGGTACAAAATATAGAGTGGGGGTATGTCGGTCCAAAAATATAGAGTGGGGGTATATTGGTAAACAGTGGGGTACAAAATGAGGGGTATATTGGTAAATGGTGAGAATAGAATTTTCCCACCAAAAGTGGGGAAGTCAACGATTGTGTATTAATAGTTCTCAGATAGAGTGGGGGTATATTGGTAAACAGTGGGGTACAAAATGAGGGATACATTTTGATAATAATAAAAAAAGAGTGTTGGAGAAAAAAAAATTTGTCAGGAGTATGTCGGTACACAAATATATAGTGGGGGTATATTGGTAAACAGTGGGGTACAAAATGAGGGGTATATTGGTAAAATGGTGGGGCACAAATATAGAGTGGGGGTATGTTAGTCCAAAAATATAGAGTGGGGGTATATTGGTAAACAGTGGGATACAAAATGAGGGGTATATAGGTAAATGGTGGGAAAAAATTTTCCACCAAAATGGCAAAATAAAGTCGATACTGTATTATAGACGATGGATAACTATATTTTTTGACAAAAAAAGTTATAAGTGTCTTTACTTTTTATAAATGAATATTTTTCTGAGGCTTGGTGGAAAAATATTAGTTTTCTTTTTAATTATTTGTTATACATTTTCTGTATAATCAATTGATATTATTAGTATACATTTCACTACTTCTGATCTCTAGGAGGAAAAATATGCATGTTGTCGGAATAATTTTTTATATTTTTTAATTATAATATAAGAAAAAAATTGCATTTTAAAATAGAATAAATCCTTTATTTGGTCCTTAAACTACAAAAAAATAATAAATAGTCCCTAATTCTTTTGGTAACAAAAATTTTAGAGTGAGAGGATGTCGTCTCAGTAAGGCAAGAAAGACATTTGGACTCTTTGAACACTTATGAAGGTAATTACCTCACCCTAAGAGGACTAATAGAGATTTGAACCTAAGACATCCTGGATACAAATCATGTCATGCTCCACTAATTTGTTGCAAGTGAATTTTTAGGGTGATACAAATCATGTCATACCCCTTGAGTTTAAGTGGTCCCTAATTTGTCACAAGTGAATTTTTAATTCCAAACAGTGAACTTAATTTGTTGGCTTAATTTTTTTTTTGTCAACGGCAAGATTCATCAAACAATCATCATGTATATTTGTTGGCTGAGAAGAAGCATACTCATGTTGCTGAAATTATCAATACAATCAATTGTACGAGAATAACAATCATCACCTCTGGCACCAACCACGTTAGTGTACATTTTTTGTTTGAACAACTACTATACATGAAGCGTCACAACATTTTAAACAAAAAATTAACCTCCAATCGTATTTAAGAGCAAATTTTGCATAACATCAAAGTTGTCTACCGTGTGAATCGAACTCAAGAAAGACATAATGACCCTGCAGAGCGGATCTTAGTGGGAGCGGGGGTGTCACTGCATTCTGGCCCATATAAAGTTAATATATAAATATACTCAAAGTTAGAATATATAGAACCAAATGAAGACTAAACAATAAAAGTATTAGTAGCTGAGAGGTTAAGAGCATTATTGGCGTATTTAGTGTCCCCAGTTCAATTCTTGTGATGATCACATCTCTTTTTTGCAGTTATTTGTATATATTTTTCTCAAAAATTAATAAAAAAATTGCATAAAGCAAGATTTGAACTCATGACATTAAAATTGACATAGATAACTTTGACGACTAAACCAAACAAACTATTATAATTACATAGTTAATTTTTGTTTATATATTTGTTACTATTTTGGCCCCCTCTAATTTTTTGGTCAAGATCCGCCACCTGGTCGACCCTGTGTCTTATGGAAGCATATTCCAGGGGCCAACCTGTTGGTTAGTGTATTAATAAATACTAATCATGGTTAACCAAATCTTCCACGGCAGCTCACACGCTTACACACCTCACTGTTAGAAAAGACAATCAATATAAATCCGTGGGGCAGCATCCGTTTCATTACCCTGCTTAACCGCAACGCGACGCATGTTAGCGAAACCCATTGATACTCATATTCGTGTTTTCTTTCTCTTCTCTCTGTCCACACCTCACGCCTCTCTCTCTCTCTCTCTCTCTCTCTCTCTCTCTCAACCTTTGCTCCCATCTTCTCTATATTTCTAGAGCTTTCATAACCACCTTCATTTTTCTCTCTCCTACTGAGACTAAAATCAAAAAATATCTTCCTTTTCAATTTACCGTTCCTTTTCCAACCACCTTCCACGAGCTTCTCGTTCAATTGCTTTTGATCCTAACTCTGTTGGTCCATTTCTGTATTCGTATTCGTTTCTAGCTTGATCCCTGCATAATTATCTCATTGGAACCATTTCAGAGAGCTGAAAAGTGTTCCAATTTACTAGAAATTCGAACAAAGGATTGATTCTTAGCTTTCTCTGTACGAATTCTTTGGACGTTGAAAATCAGAGACTCTTTGCAATGCTGCTATCAACTTTTCAGGTAAGCACTACACTGTATATCTTTTTTTGCAGCCTTGTGAATCAATTATTGAGTTCAAAATCTTTATTGGTTAGCTGTAGCAGGGTTTGATCTTCTGTTTTTCAATAGGATTCTAAAACCTGACTGATGGTGATCTTTTTTTAGAATTGGACAAAACACCAGAATTTCCTCATAGATTTCTTAGTTATTCAAACTTGGGTTATGTACTTTATACCTTACATGATTACAAAAGCATGTTTTAGGGGTTAATTTCTAAGCTTTTTCCCTTTTTCCTAATTATGCTTTCTTTTGTTTGGATATAGGAATATGTTTACCAAATATGTGCTGCGTGTGAGGGTTTATCTTTGTTATGGAGAATTGTTTACATGTATGTTTGTTACTCTAATTGCAGAGAGTCTTTTGTTGATGAGATCTGAAGGTTCTTAAAATGGACAGTTCAGAAACATAAATTTGGATCATTTACTACTGGACTTTCAACTTGGCAACTTAGCAATAAATCTGAATCTGTTTTAAACCTGCTTTTGGAACTATTTATTTACTGTGGAGGGTGGACGAGATGGCTTTTGAAGCTACTTCTGTTGTCTCTAAATTGGCAAATCTATCCACTTCCGACCATGCCTCCATAGTCTCCATGAACTTGTTTGTGGCACTTCTATGTGCTTGTATTGTTATTGGTCATCTTCTTGAGGAGAATCGGTGGATGAATGAGTCCATCACTGCCCTTTTGATTGTAAGTCTTCACTTAACTTTAGCTTGTTTTCCAATAAAACTTTGTAGGGAAACAAACTCTCATTCTCCAAGTCTTTTGCTATCCTCTAAGAGGCAATACTGTTTACATGTATTGATGCTCAGTTTAATTTGGATGATGACTTGTTTTCAGGGTCTTTGCACTGGCATTGTCATTTTGCTGTTTAGTGGTGGTAAAAGCTCGCATATTCTTGTTTTCAGTGAAGATCTTTTCTTCATATACCTTCTGCCGCCTATAATATTCAATGCCGGGTAATTTTATTTTTGGCACCATCTTATTGTCTGGTATAAGGAATTAATATTTTATATTTCACCCTGTATCTATCAATGTCTAATTAAAAGTGGGGATGTTTTGTTTCACGTCTATATGAACCTTAAACTAATGA
Organism: Oxytropis ochrocephala; assembly: GCA_020916435.1. Taxonomy (NCBI): domain Eukaryota; kingdom Viridiplantae; phylum Streptophyta; class Magnoliopsida; order Fabales; family Fabaceae; genus Oxytropis; species Oxytropis ochrocephala. The sequence continues at coordinate 21,113,435 of CM037090.1, read as the reverse complement.
CAAATGAAGATCTGTCCACAGATATCTTGATATGATACTCTGAAACTATAGCATACTCAATATAAGGCACATCTTTATGAGAATGAATTTCTGCATAATCAATGATATACTTGATGGAAGAGAAATTTTAAGATAATATGTCATTTGTGGAGTTTGTGTTTGAAATATAGCTGGTATTAGCACACTACTAACAAGTAACTTAGGATTCTTCACTCCTATGTTTGTATACACCCCTTTTTCATTATTTCAATAATGTCGAAAAGCTTTCAACTTAAATAACCGTTTGCATAAACAACTTAAACTTAACTAAGCACTTATGACATAAAACACTTATCATATAAGAGCTTATGCATAAGCTGTTTTAATAATAAATGATAAAATAATATTAAACTATTGTTCTATAAGCTAAGCTATCCTGAGGAGCTTATGGAAATTAGCTGAAATAAGCCGGTCCAAACAAGTGCTTATGGCAGTAGCTAAGCCCAAATAAGCCGGTCCAAACAGGCTCTAAGTTGTACTTAGTCTTCTTGGTTATTTCTCGCAGATACCATAGGCAATTTAATCTACTAGGAATAATAAATATTGATATGAACTGTATAATTAAAAACAGCTATTCTGTTTACCCATAACATGAGTATGAACTGTATTCTTTCATACGAAAAATTTCATTACCACACTGTTTTCCCCTTCTAAGATTCTTATTCTGCATTCTGACAATTAATTTTTTTATTCTTTTCTTTTAGTTTCGTCATGTGTATAAATTCGTACTCTGTAATTGCAGGTTTCAAGTGAAAAAGAAGCAGTTTTTTGTCAACTTCATGACTATCACGTCATTTGGTGCTATTGGAACAGTGATCTCATGTGTCATCATAACTTCGGGTATGTCTTACCTTACCCCTTTATACTTATTTATTAAGTTTATTTAAGGTTTGACATGTTAGGATTGTTATCTAGTAATTGGTAATTTCAGACAAGTGTTAGTTCCTTGCTAACCTAACTTTATTGTTTAAATTTTTTTTTTTTTTTGGTTTAGAAATTATGCCGATCAGGTGAAAGAGAATTACCTTGAGGAAACTGACCAGAGACATTTGTCTAGCTCTGCTGATTTAAATCTGTGGCATTATTTCAGGTGTCACATATGCTTTTAAGAGGATGGATATTGGGCCGCTGGAAATGGGCGACTATCTAGGTATTATAATAGTCAATCCTATCTACTTGGAAGCTACTCATTCAGTTTCCAACTTACTAATTTATGATAATTTTCAGCAATCGGAGCAATATTTGCTGCAACAGATTCTGTTTGCACGTTGCAGGTTTGATATGATAAACTTTTTGCATTCTTCTGGCAACTATGGTTTCATAGTTGATTGCTGATCTTGTATATGATGATGCAGGTGCTAAATCAGGATGAGACACCTTTGCTGTACAGTCTTGTATTTGGGGAGGGTGTTGTGAATGATGCTACATCAGTGGTGCTTTTCAATGCAATCCAAAGCTTTGACCTCGATCAACTTAACCCTTCAATTGCTTTGCACTTTTTGGGCAATCTCTTGTATTTGTTTATTGCAAGCACACTGCTCGGAGTTTTGGTAATTGTCTTTCTCCATCTGCTTCTCTCATGCACACATCACACAGACAAGATCTCCATTGACAGTTATTGAGCACACCACACACACGAAGATTGATATGATTCGTTATTTTGGTCTAATTTATCTCTATCATCTTGTAGACAGGTCTGCTTAGTGCTTATGTTATTAAGAAGCTGTACATTGGCAGGTATCTTCTCTGACACCTTGCCATTCCCATTGTCTTTTCAACATTAACCGTGACAGGGTTCGATTGTGTTATTTTGTATGCATGGAGATTGTGTTATGTTGTATGCATGGAGTCTATTCGAGTAAAACTTAAAATTGTTGACAATTATATGATAATTAATTGAGTTCCGGCTTCTGCCACTCTCAATTTGTTGTATTATTGTTAACTAGACAAATGCCTACAGTTTATGAAGATTATACTGAACTTGGTTTGGTTGTTTGAACTTTGAAATAATGATCTGTGTTAACTGGTTCATTTCCGCTTTGGGCAAGAATGACGAAATTCATTATTTTTTAAATGAGTTCATCAGTTAACTGGTTATAAATGTTATGCTTTCCATTCTAAATGACTTCATATAGTCGAAAAGGAAACATTCAATCAAATAACTTAATGAAATGGTACCAATAGAGTTGGAATTGCATGAGATTGTAGGCATGACTCATGAGTTTTTAGTATAAATTATATAACTATCCTTCACTCCTGAGTTCTAGGTGGGTATGAACTGGTATCACTTTCAACTGTCTTAATTTTCTTATTCTTGTGTAGGAATTTATATTTCATTATTCAATGAAATCTTTTAATAACTTGTGTCTCTCTGTATATGTATTTGTCAGTTTTTGTGTTTTGATATTGAGAGCATTGTAGGGTACAGGATTATTTGACGCAATTCTTTAATGAAGTTTAACAATTTTCTCCTTAATTTCAGGCACTCTACAGATCGTGAGGTTGCTCTTATGATGCTAATGGCATACCTCTCCTACATGCTGGCTGAGGTAGGTTTTAAAGAACTTTAATAATGTTTTATGGATAATGTCAACAATTGTACTAGCTTGATGCTGATGTGTCTACTTCTTCTGCAGTTAAGCTATCTGAGTGGCATTCTCACCGTATTCTTTTGTGGGATTGTTATGTCTCATTATACTTGGCATAATGTGACTCAGAGTTCAAGAGTTACTACCAAGTATGTCTTTAAACAAAGTTTCTCAGGCTATGCATTCCTCACTAATCACTATCCAAGTCAATGTATATCCAGATATATCTTGCGTATATGTTAACATATCTTTTTTGCTTAATTCACACAGGCATGCTTTTGCTACCTTGTCGTTTGTTGCTGAGATCTTTATCTTCCTTTATGTTGGTATGGATGCCCTGGACATTGAAAAATGGAAGTTTGTTAGTGATAGGTATGTTATGTCCTATATTCTCTCTGGGACTGGTCCTTGAGACAGCAACTTTTTTACTATGTAAAAATGTTGGGTATCATTTTTTCATGTCTATAAATAAATGGTATGGTGGATCTGCTTTACTGAAAGTCCTTGTATTACTTGATGTGACTGGATGTATTTTGTATGTCGTTATTTTCAGCTTTTATATTCCTTTTGTTATTTTAGAAAACATTTAATCACTTGGTTTCCTTTGCAGTCCTGGAACATCTGTAGCAGCAAGTTCAGTATTGTTGGGTCTGGTTCTTTTGGGAAGAGCAGCTTTTGTTTTCCCGTTATCCTTCTTATCCAACTTGACTAAAAAATCACCATATGAGAAAATCTCCTTCAGACAGCAAGTATGGTTAAATTTCTATCGACGAGTACCCTTATGTGTATTTCTTTTGCTTAGTACCAATTTATGTTTACGAGTTTCTCAATTATAGGTGGTCATTTGGTGGGCCGGACTTATGAGAGGCGCTGTTTCAATGGCACTAGCTTATAATCAGGTATGAGCAATACTGCTGATTAGGAGTTTTGGTTTTTGGAAAATTAAATGATTGGCAACTGCTTCGGCTATAAAAAGTAGCGGTAACTGATTCATCTATTGGGAAATGGCATGATGATGGCTGTTTTCACTAAAAATGGGAATCTATGCATAAAAACTAATATATACTAAAAAATGCAGTTCACCATGTCGGGCCATACTCAACTGCGAAGCAATGCAATTATGATCACTAGCACAATCACTGTTGTGCTTTTCAGCACAGGGGTAAGATATCTATTTTGTAGTTTCTAATATCCTTAAACAGTAACCATTGGTTTCGTTTAACTGCAGAGGTATTTTCTCATTGCTTTATCACTGATAATCTTTTTTATTGTATTAACCATTTGGTATGCTGTTAGGATATTAAATATGTAATAAAGGTTAACTAAAGTAGTTAAAGAACGTTAGGGGAGTTAGTTATGTTTGTTAGGTTGTTAATATGTAAATGTGTAATAAAGGGTAACTAAAGTAGTTAAAGGTTGTTAGGGGAGTTAGTTGTAATATTGTTAGGTTGTTAGTTGTTAGTTGTTAGTTAGGATGGTTATTGATCCTATCCCTCTTATCCCTTGTATAGGAAGCCTATAAATAAAGGCTTCTATCCCATTTGAAATCATCTTTGCCAAATTTAGAACTTTGATTGGTGCATACTATTGAGTGGTAAATAACCGGAAAGGCAGAGTTTGGCTCTCTTGTGTACCTTTCTTTTCTAAATAAATAGTATATTTTCGGGAGCCAAATCCTAGGTTCCCAACATATGCTCTATATGATATTGGAACTATGATTAAATTGGTTTTTCCAAGTCAGATAATTAGTCATAAATCTCATTTGCATGAATAGCAACAATGCGACATGCTCAACTTTGTTATCTGTATAACTAAAGGTCACCTTCACTTCATGGTAGACTGTTAGTTATATATATGAAAAATATCTATAAGATGGTACTAACACAACTTAATTACAATTCTCAGGTGTTTGGTTTGTTGACTAAGCCACTCATAAGGCTTTTACTACCTCATCCCAAAGCCACACACAGCATGACATCTACAGAACCATCTACTCCGAAATCAGTAACTGTCCCACTTCTAGGAAGTGCCCAAGATTCTGAAGCTGATCTTGATGGCCGTCCATTTCATCGTCCGAGCAGCATTCGCGCCTTACTATCTACTCCAACGCACACTGTTCATCGATTATGGCGTAGGTTTGATGATTCATTCATGCGTCCTGTTTTTGGTGGCAGAGGTTTTGTTCCTGTGGAGCCTGGCTCCCCAAGTGAACGCAATGGTCATCAATGGGGTTGAGAAGAAAGCCAGGACATATGTAATATATGCTGTAAACTACGTATGATTTGTGTATGATTAGTGAAAGGTCAAGCAATGTGTGTATAATAAGAACCCTTTGATGAAATTTTGTGAAGTTCTTTGGGTAGCTAGTACGAGAAGGCCGTGTACCATAAGCCATCTCTGCCTCTTTTGTAAACTACAATTTTTATTAGATTCTTTGAACCTTTATCATTGTACTAAATATTTTTCTCACTGTGACATGTTTGTGTATTTGTTGGGTGTATTCTTCCTCCAATGATGAAATTTTAGTACACCTGTTTATCAAAGATATATACCTCACATTTTATAGACGCCAACATGGAAGGACTTGTTGTTGACTATGAATGATTATATCAAAGAATTTGTGGTTAATGGACACCTAAAGGTTGAAGAGTGAATGATGAAGAGTTACATTAGTTAGGAATGGATTAAGAGAAAGTACCGTGTAAGTAAGAAAGACTTGCTTGTATCCATATTAAGAAGTTGGGTCAAGGGTTTGTTGCTTGTAAATAAGATTTATTTTCCTTACGGATACATTGGGACATGAGATGTTGTCGACACTTAGAGGAAAACCATGATTGAAAGAGTTGATTAAAGCATTCAAAGCTGATATTTATTTTCTGTATATAGTCTTTCCCACCACAATAATCACATTGATATTGAGTGTTGAATTCTTTTGTTTTTTAGGAGTGCTAGCAACATTATTTTAACACTCTTCTACATGTACTCTTTGTATGATTGAGTAAAACCCATGCCGGTCCCACTAAGACCCATTTTCAAAGTGGGAAATACATGAAATTTAGCCAATCTTAAATAGAGTGTTGGTAAAAGAGCGTTAAAGTGAGTATTGCTAGTATTTTTCTTTGTTTTTTAACATTGAGATTCATAATCCTTCATTTTCAGCAAAAATGAACTATTAATTTTTTTTGTTGGTAAAACAAAAATTTCATTGAGGAAACCCTACAACATCCCAAGTAGATTGTTTAGAAGCCAAAGGGTATTTCTAAACCACGAACTCTTAAATACCGTATTAGGAAGTTAGCTTTAAAAATTAGTTCAAATTAGTTTTTCTTGTTGTAACAACTTTCATAGTTGGTTAGTTAGTTAGATTCTTACATTTACTTTCACTAAAATATAAGTGATCACCTTTTCCTATTGTATCAAGTTTTTACCTCACAACTCATTGGAATGAAATTCATATTCAATTTAAAAATAGAGTTTATAACTCTAAATATATACCACCTGTTAGGTTTATCCATTCAGTCATACATCATCCATCATGACAAAGGAGAATTGAGAATCCACATTCTTTACATCTATCTATTTATGAACCATTTATTTAACTTCTACAAGTTCATATCCACACAATTGGTCTCGGATATGACTAAAATAAACTGTGTGCCTGAGGCTACATAATGAGTGGAGAAAAAATTGAGATCGATGTAAGTTAGATTTGGATTAGAGCTGGCAAAACGTTCTACTTGGCCCACACCAGACTGACCCGTATCGGGCTCGGGATTAGAAGTGTCAGGCTAAAAAGCCCATGGTGAAATTCAGACTCACCCAATAAGTGAGATGTGTGCATTTGGACTTGGGTTTATGAATTTGGGTTACGAAATTTGGGCTAGGCAGCAATATGCATCCTATATTTTTTATTCACGAGCTTGTGGGCTACCTATGGCCCGATCGGGCTATCCCGACACGGGCTCGAGGTTTTGCGGGTCGAGCTAAAAAACTCGAGTGTGGAAAACAGACTCAATTCATTCAATCCAAGCTCTCCCATTTTTGCGGGCTAGCCCTGCCCCGCTCTACAGGCCTAGCCTATTTTCTCAACTCTAATTTGGATCTTGCCCTATGTTATGACTTTAATCCCAAAATGTTAAGTATTTTTGGGTCTTTGCATAAAAAACATGAGTTGCATTCTCAATATGGAGGAACAACAACACAGTAGCTACATGTGGTGACTTTGGTAGAAGGTGAAGAGGAACAAGATGCACAATTTGTTAATTGGTAGCACATGAAGATGGACAATCTTTTACTTAGGTCCGGTGGGGACAATTGTTAATTGGTAGCACATGAAGATGGTAATTTGTAAACATGAGATAATTCATGAGGTGCCCCTTGGTAACTCTTACACCTTGAGGACATGTATAACTGGTGGAAGGTAGTCAAATTTTCCATTCCCGGCTGTAAGAAATGTTATTTTCTTGACAAAGTAATGGAACAAAATAATAACGAATAGATGGAAGGATCAAAATGCGAGAGTTGATTAGTTATGTGGTTAAATAATTAAATAAGTGGATTAAGTTCAGCAAGCACCAGTGGTCTAGTGGTAGAATAGTACCCTGCCACGGTACAGACCCGGGTTCGATTCCCGGCTGGTGCACTTTGGGTAGCTATGATAATATTAGCTGCGATGGTGGGTCCATCGCTAATCCTGAAATATTGGATGAACCAAGCGCTCTTTGAGCTACCTTAATTTTTTTAGTTTCTTTCACCGTGTAAAGTTAAAACACCCATGTTATTAAAAAAAACAGATATGAAAAGTGTTTAATTACTAGTGCGGTGACCCGTCCGATGGACGGGGCGCACGCTTCAATCATTCAGGAAGATGGGGTTAGGAGATAGACATAAAGCCGATACATTTAAAAGTAAATAGAAATAATTTTGTCTACCCTAACCTTATAAGTTTAGACATAACAAAAAACTTATAAGCAAGTTAAATATCCCAAAAACAAATAGAAGTAGTCTTAAGTCATTACAAAAAGGATAATAATAGAAGTTTGATTGTATCCAATTAAGCCTTTACAACATCAACAAAAATAGTAATAGGTGAGTCCCTAATCTCCAACTTGAGAATATCCCCTTTTTCACCCTTGTTCCTTGACAAAATCTAACCACACCCTCCCATGCAAATATTTTTCGCCTGTTCGTGTACGGACACCATTTTTATCAACTCTTTCAAAGACTCGAATACAACATCCATAAGTTTTTCCAGTTGCATTATCATGGAGAGTGATGGTCTCCATCGAATCGGTATATGCTTTCCAATGTTCATAGGGAAATGCCGGGTTTGAAATAAATAAAAAGTAATGTAAAATAAATGACATAATAAATACGTGGATGTAAACTCAAGAAGCTAGATAAAAAAACTCACCATCACACAAGAATTTTTGCAGATATAGTGAAATTGTTCGCTCCCACTTTAAAGGAGCAATGTCCTAAAAAACACAACATTTGATGGAGGAGAGTGAGGATCATTAGTCTTAGACTTAGGGACACTTGTCATTTTGGTGCGTCGTCGCAATAAACTGCTTTAAAAATAAAGAAACAACAATGAACGGAGGCAAAGACAAATTAGACATAATCAATAACTAAAATGATAGGTAATATACAATTAAAATTCTTGGAACTAAGGTAGGAAAAAATTGGATACCTCTGTTTTCACTGAGTTGTTTGATGATTGCAGTCATCATTTTTGCCCTCCTTTCCAACTTATCAAAAGGGGACTCATCGAGTCGATGATGAAGAAGAGGATGAGCTAGATGATGAGGAATCAATAACATAGACAAGACCCGTGTGGGAAGGCTCCGGAAGTTCTAAAATAAAAATGCAGAGCAAGATTGAAGATACATTAAGGTAAGAAAGAAAAATATTTGATTCCCATGAATTATTAATGAGAGAGAGATAAATACTTTTGGAGCTTTGCAGATCGACTTCTTTTCCTTTGTTGGATGATGACATTGTAACAAAGCTAGCAAAGCAATTCAAAAAGTTATGCAGACATGTTAAACAACTCCAACTCTAAAATAGTAATGGAAACACTAATCAAAGGCAAAGCAATGTGTTATGCATAATTCGTGTTCATTACTTGGGGACAATGCTTTAAGTTATATTAAAGAGGTTCCATGGAAGGTACAAAATCGAAAGAAAGAACAAAGATGACAATAATTGTTTTGAGGCCAAAATAGAAAGAACAATCATGCAATTGGAAGCAAACAATGCAAGCCTAACCACAAAAAAATAAGCATTGACTTACTATTGTCATGGTGGGTGGCACGTCCACTGAGGATGAGGGATGGAATGCTGGGGGTGGTGATTCATCCACTGGGGGGTGGTGGATGGAATGTTGGAGGAACATCAATCAAACATTCCATCCACAACCCCAAATAAGAATCACTCTCTCCTTTTTAGTTATTTTTCCTGAAATATGAAATGTGAGATGGAAATGTGCTTTTTGTTATTTTTAGGGGTATTTTGGTCCGTTAATTAGGGGGTGTGAGAGAGGAAGGAGACTTCAATGTAAAAAGAATTAACTTTATAGAGATGGCACAACACAATATTTCTTGTATTTGAGAAGACTAAACTGTTAGAAGTTGTGCATTTAAAAATGAGTTAATTAGGAACATAATGATAATAGAAATGACCTAGCATCCTCTAAGCATTACAGGTAAAATAATAAGTAACAAAATTGGTCCAATAATTATGTAAGAAAAATGTATAAAGAGACGCAAATGTAGATAAAAGAAAAGAAGCAAATGTAAGCAAACCAAAAGAATAGTGACTAAGAACGCACACATCGTTGTCTCCTTTGGCGCCAAGTTTCTAGCAACCGGCGCCCCTTCACCGTGCCACTCCTGCAAAGACACACCCACACCGAGGCACGCACCCAGGCGCCAAAATTCTAAGGAATTGGCGCCCCACACACACGCACCGTGCCACACTTGCCTAGACACACACACACGCACCCTGGCGCCGAATTCCCAGGGAATTGGCGCCTCTCCCGCACTCCGCACCGACACCGCGTGCGCATCATGCACTCACCAGCGCCAGATTCTCGGTGAATTGGCGCATGCTAAAAAGGAGGTTGGATAAATTTCTAAAATAAAGAATAGTTCAATAGGATGGAATTACTACAACAATTTTGGGAAGAAATATCACCTATTAAAAGGCCAAAGAAGAAAACAAATACAGGGTATGAATAACTACCAACAATTCTAACAATTGAAAGCAAATACAATGAAAATATAATGTTTTAACCAAACCATTGTTTAATTAGTACAAAGATACTAAAGTGTATAGAGGTAAAGTTATGCCATGGCACAAGACATAAGGAAAACTACAAAGATAAAAGAACAATTGTTAATATAAAACCAAACCAAACCAGAAAATAAAATAAAATTTAGTAGCATGTATCGTGCAAAAACAATTGCGCTTATACAAATTAAGAAAAGAAGAGAACGAACTCAAAGGTTAGTTCGGACTAAAATATGAAAGAGATGGATAAGAAAAACATTACCATTAAAAGATATACAAATCAAGTCATGGCTAGAATGACATTAAACTACTATAGACCAATACAACTAACAAAATTGTGAGTACCATGACAATGAAACTGCATTAACAATGTATGCCTATATAAAGGAAATCAGAACACCTTGGCTCTTGCAGAGAATATTAAGAGGTGCCTCTATGGTTTTTAATATATATATATGATAAGAAGTTACCAAAAAGCATTAAATCTCTTATGAATACACATCCAAATGACAAATCACAATCATATTAAAAAGTCATATACATGGTATCTTTATCAACATAATACATAATCATGAGGCATAACTCAATCATCCAAGTTAACTCAATTGGATTCTACTTATAATGCAACAGAAATGGCCAACACAATTTCCACATAATAGAACCTCATGTTTGATAAAGCATAGCATCTATTCCATGTCTATCCTCCATTTCAAATGAAATGCAATTTATTCAAAATTTGTTTTTACATGTACAATTAAAAATGCCTTTTCTTACTACACAAGTCACTAATGTTGAAAAAAGGCGAGCATAGACAAATTCACGAGAATCATTGCTTTGAGACATGTTAAACAATTCCAAGCAAAAATAGTAATGGAAACACTAATCACAGGAAAGCAATGTATTATGCACAATTCTGTGTTCATTACATGTAAATAAAAAAGCATGTCAATTAAACAGTGCATATAGAAAGGAACTAACTCTAAACCTTGAAAGGAAAAATCCATAACGGGAAAAAAAAAAAAGCAGAGCATAGATTAAATTCAAAAGATACAAAGAAGTATAATAGTACAGATTAGTTTAGAACAATGTAAAGCACAAACAAACAGAAAGCGATTGTGAACGAAATAAAACGGACAAATGGAACCCTAATTTCGGAATGGCGATGAAAATAAAATGGAACGATTTAACAGAGGCAACGAAAAACTCGATCAAAGAGAAGAGAGATTTAGAGAGTCGAGTTCTAACCTGATGAAGAAACGGGAAGAATGGATCGCTGCTACTGAAGAAAGGAAACGGTAAAGGATTGAAAAGGAAGAACGATGAGAAAGCAAGAGAAATAAGCCGTTGCTTTCTTTTTGTCTATAGTGTATTGGGCTGGGTGGATTATTTTGAATTTGGGCTAAAACACCTCAGTTTAAGCCCGCCCCACTATTTCCACTTACTTATTTACTTCATGTACCCCCTGGATGTATGGTTTGGGCCTAGCCCATAGTTACAATGAATTGAAATCATAGTCCATTCGACCAAAAAAAAAAAGAAACCATTGTGTTGACATAAAAAAAAAAAAAAACCATCTAATTAAGGCAAACAAAGCTATAATAAAATGAGAAAATGACTTGTTTGTAGACATTGTTTGAGGTTTGGCTTGTCAAATTCCCTTCATCATTAGTTATCAAGATTTGTAAATATTTTTTTAAGTAGCTATTGTAATTATTCTTTTATCAATTATTTCCACTAACACTGTTGAATAAAGTCAAGTGTATTTATCCTATAATCAAGTAAATAACATAATACAACACAGCTTGTAATATTATTTAGAAATATATTTGTGTTGTTTTTTTTAAGATATGTTGTGAATCACAATAGCCCCACACCAGTTGAACCACTATAACTTATCTCCTTTCACGATCGCTTGTAATTTATTGGGCTTTATCCATTCTCTTTTAATAAAAACGTATCTACTCTGTAAACCATTTGTTCGTATCATCCGATTGATGGACCGCACGCAGTTTAATTGTTATGGAAAATTGGGGATCACGAGATAGACACAAAGGCAATACATCGAAAAGTAAATTGTAAAGCATAAAAGGAAACTGCTTTAAAATTAGTTTTGTCTACATCAAGTCACAAGCTTAATTTGAACACGCCATAAGCAAAATTAATTGCGTGATAATAGTCATCAAAACACAAAAAGTTAACACCAAAAGTTATAATTTATCACAAAGAAAAACAAAAGTTAATTGACATGATTGTTATGCCAATCTTCTTTTCTTACGGCCATATCCAAACTTGCGTTGATCTTCCTTCCTTACGATCATCACATCCACCTCAATGGGAAAGCCCTGAATTTGCCATTCTATAATGTCTCCAACCCGCATAGCATTTTTTTTCCAAGAAGGTTCGCCATTCAAAACCACGAAGATACTTTTCTCCACTATTTCTTTTAACAACGTGCAACCGAAAAAACCGGTGGAGATCCGTGATCGAGATCATAGACCTCCATCACATCCAATGCATCTGGTATTAATCTTCCAACCCTCATAGGAAAGTGCTGCAAAAAAGTGTTGAGAAAAGTAAGTGCCCTAGCAAAATATATCAAAACGGTAAGATTAGCAAAGGTATGTAAAAAAATAACTCACCATCACACCACCCCTACTTTTGATGTGCTTGGTTATCCTGGTATTCCAAGTTGCTTCAAAGGTTTTTTTACTATCAATAACAACCAAAAGACATCAGTTTATATTTACCTTTACATATGGGCTCTTAGCTTATGCGATCATTAACCATTCTTGGGCACACATTCAGAAAACTAAACATATATTGAATGGATTAGGATATCAAAACATTCACCACAGACGCATACACATCAATCATATTGATTCCTCTAAATACTTTGTCTCCTAAGTTGCTTCAAAGGTTTTTTACTATCAATAACAACCAAAAGACATCGCTTTATATTTACCTTTACATATGGGCTCTTAGCTTATGTGATCATTAACCATTCTTGGGCACACATTCAGAAAACTAAACATATATTGAATGAATTAGGATATCAAAACATTCAGTCACAGACGCATACACATCAATCATATCGATTCCTATCAATACAAACAAGGATGGATTCATAGACTACACATAACAATTCGTAAATTTGCAAAGAACCATAGCTAAATTTCAAGGAATCATTTGACATATTAAATGACAATGAAAAATTATGAGCCATTTAGTACAGTTTAAACAAACAACCAATAGTCATCATGACCTAACTTGTGACACGCCTAAAATGATAATAAATTAATCAAAAGACATGTAACTTGAGCCTAAACAGCAAACACTTGCTCTTGTTATGACCATGGACTACTCCACTATGGTTTGGTGCTGGTATATACCCTATTCCACGTTGTTCTAATCTCTCTACCCTAGCTAATTGGCTTCTGAAGTCACAAGGTTTTGGAAAGCTACTTGCAGAGATCAACAACTTGGTATCTCCCATCTCTTCTATTACTTGTGGTCTATTTGGAAGACTATGAATGATAAGGTGTTTAATGACCAACACCCAAACCCTCGGGGAGCTATGATTATTGCTCAAACTTAATGTTCTGTAATATCTAAAGCTCAAGAAACCACTCCTGGGGTGTTTCACGTGCTGCTCGAACCTGGACACATTCAATGACAACCTCCAAAGAGAGGAAGAGTTAAGATAAATGTGGATGCTGCTTTTGATAGGCAATTGGGAAAGGGGTTCTCTGGTATTGTATGTAGGGATTTCATTGGCAAAGTCTTGGCTGCACATACCACCTCAAAAAGACATAGTTTACAATGAAACAGAAACAATTCAAATAGGAGTTCAATCTACATACAATTGCTAGTGTCAATAGTTATAAAAACTTATCAATCCGAAATACAAAGGCATACCTCATTGTGAAATTTGACCAACCAATGGCTGAAAAAAAAGTAAGACAAATTAGTATGAATAAGTCAATAAATAAGTAACAAAAACTCGTAGGAAAGTGGAAATAATTTGGTCACTTTAAGGATAGGACAAAAACTACTTGAGAAATAAATCATCAATCAACATGCGGAACAAAGGATTAGTAACAATAGAATAAGAGGAAATGATGCAATATTAAGAAAGTTGCATCACAATAGAGGTGACAATAGAATAAAAAAAAATCAGAGACAACCAGTAAACTCAAATTTAATCAAAATGGGAGCACAGATGTTAGTAAAAATGTAGGATTCTGTTAAAACGATTTATATAAAAACAAAAACACATAAACTATGAATTCGAAATAATGTAAAACAGAAAGCAAAACCAACGATTGTTATGTGAAACTACCTCGAACTATCAAAAATCGATGATCATTGATTAAATGGAATGGATAAGATACATGGATGAAAATTTATGCATTTGAACAATGGTGAAATTTGACTACATTTAATGAAACTTCAGACTGTGTTGAATCAAAGAAATTTGATTTGTGCGAGTGTGAAATTGATTGTGCATGTAATGGAACCCTAACTTCGAATGTCCTCAAAAACAAAATTAGCGATTTAACAGAGGCAACGAAGAAAACGTAAACGAATGAAAGAGTGTACAACAACACGGATTAAAGAGAAGAGAGATTTAGAGAGGAGAGTACTAACCAACGATTTACGATGAAGAATCACGAACCGAGCTCTTTGCCATCAAGAAACGAAATAGCAAAGTTATGAAAGGGATCAACGATAAGAGAGGAAGAGAAATAAACGGATCGTTTTTTTTTTTTTCACACAACAGATTGACTGGGGTGGATTATTTTTAATTTGGATCATTGGGCTGGTTTTTGGGAAAACACCACCTTAGTTTAAAGAAAATATATAATTAAGTTGAACAAATTACATAATTGAATGAATAAGGAAATTACCTAACATAGCCGATGGAAAACTTCTTTGTAGACAACGTTTGAGGTACTCGTCTGCTGAATTTCCTTGATCATCGCTTATCAAGATTTTTAAACCTTTTTTGAAGTAACTCTTGAAACGCCCACATACAATTGACCGTGTGAGAAAACCTGTTGTGGTAAAAAGACGCCCACATTTTTCAAAGATCGCCTCGGCTCTTGTTGATAGTCATTGCAAAGGAAACAACTATAGGAAATTGTCTTCTTTGAAATTTAAAGGAATTCGAGGATCGATGGAGTCAACGATAGCCTTGGTATAAATACCTTTGAACCAACATTGTTTCTCGACAAAACCATCGCCTCAATAACAAATTTACCCAACCTTGTTAAAATAAGCCGAGTTCCATTACATAAACCGTAAGAGTGATCAATATTTCTCAAAGAACATAATTGGAACGCCAATCTTCAATTTAAGTTTGTGACTGGAAGACCGAGGCAAACAATTGTATTTAAAAATTCAGATGTGTGAATGTCGTCAATAAGCGCCAACATTAGAGTTATTGGTGCAAGGCGTATCTAAACCGAGATATATCTTTTCATCACTTGGTATCAAAGACAAAGATATGATTATTGATTTCATCAACAACTTCATTTCTAGGAGCTAAGATTGCTCTTTCTTGAAAGAACGAAGGATCATGCATCTTATCAAGGAACGAAGGATATATTGCATCAACAATTGCTTGAATTGGTTGAACTGAATCTTTTATAATCAACTCTTCCGCATCCGAACAACAATATTTGAATCATCTTCTACCCCAATTGTCCCGTCTCCAATCTTTAGAACCCAATCAAGAAATTCTCTTGCTTCAAAGAAGATCTCGCATTAGATGTACCATGCAATAATCTCATATTTTTTGTTAACGTTAAAAACTCACAATCTTTCCATAGATAAGAAGAGTTGATTGTGGCATGCACAATTTGTTGCCTTGTTCCCTTAGGTATAACAGTAGTATCCACTTTAAATCCCCACCTAAAACAACAACCTTACCTCCAAAAGGAACACTTAAATCATTACTATGAGAAGGTCTCAAAATATCTTGCAAATGCTCGATCTAGAGCCTCAAAACAATTTTTGTTTGTCATTGGAGCCTCATCCCATATAATCAATGAACACCTACGAGTGAGTTCGCTAAAGTGATCGCCTGCTTTATGTTGCAAGTTGAAAACTCATCCGGGTTGAGTGGTATTGCAAATCTAGAGTGAGTCATCCTACCTCCAGGAATTAAAAGAGAGGCAATACACACTGGCCAAGCAACCGCCAAAACAATTTTTCCTTGTGATCTTAAACCACTTGTCAATCCTCCAAATATAAGTCTTCCTGCTCCGCCATACCCACTCAAAAAAAAAAAAAGAAACCAGTTTTTTTTCATTTACCCTTGACATGATTCTATCATAAATGTTGATTTGCTCATCTGTCATTGATGCTAACAACCGCTGATTCTCAACCCAGTAGCTTAATTCTATCATAATTCATCTCATCAAATATAAGCCTATTTTGATTTGTTCCAAGAATATCTTCATCAAAGTTGAGGTAAAGTAGTAAAATCGAAAAGACTCATATTATTGCTCAGAACAACTTATTAATCTCAACCAAAGTAAATGTCTTTATTTCATCACAGAGACAATTGTAACTCAGAATAAAAATAAATGCATTTATAATTTTTGTAAGAAGGGCAAATTTGAGTAACACAACTTGCAAAAGATGTAGAAGCAAACCCGAAATCGTAAAATGGATCGTTGCCTATGCAAAATGTCATCACCTAAATGGAACCAGTAGCATCCCAAACAACCTCAGTCTTGTAATTTGCGCAGATAGTAAAAGTACAACAAACAATTTATGCGAAGAAAGTGCCCAAAGACTCCCAATGGCTTGCCTCTTTGATACCATCTATGTATTCTTTGTCATCTTCTAATAAACCCAATGCATAGCAAGCATCTTTAAAATTTGGATGAACAAAATCTCCAACCTTTCTTATATGTTCAAAACACTGGACTCCCTTAACATGATTCAACAATCTTCTTAAATAGTAGAGTTCCCCAGCTCCAGGAGGGACATAATGAAGTCTTCCAATGGTATATCCTTTTTTACGTGGAAACCATTTTCTCTTTTCATCATTCCAAACAAATTTTGTTGGAAATTCAGCATAAGTCAGCTCTCTTGCTTGTGGGTATATTTGGTTTGCATCCATCCATGCCAAAAATTTGGAAGCTCCAATACTTGGCCTAGAAAGAACAGATTGAATAGACCGATTATCTCTATAAATAATCAAGTGTTCACCTGGGAGATGAAATTGGAGTCTTTCTACTGATGGTTCTCTATAATGAATGTCAAACGAAAATATTCTCCACGCAGCTTCAGATGAGGCTAGATATCTACAATCATAATACAACTTGATTTCATCAACAATTCCATTGTCAGAGTTGGAATCACCAGAAGCATAAAAATTTGTTGTAACTCTATCATGTCCTTTGCTAACATACTTGAAGAGATACTTAATTGCTCTAGATTGGTTACAATATTCAACATTTATATGAGCACTATACTTCAAAAGCAAAGATTTGTTGTAAGGCACAACAAACCTATTATCCAAAAAGGATTGACCTTTCTGAACAAAAACTCCATTGTCTCTTCTCTTATAAAGAGGATAACCATCTGAATCAATTGACGTATTGTCACTGTATTTCTTTGGAAAATGTTTGGTACACCTTTTGTTTTCCATGCAAGGAGATTTTGGATTTTGAACTCCACAAGGTCCATGAAGCATGGATGTAGAAACAATTTCAAATAACTGTGGATCAGATTCTTTATCAGGAATTTCAGCACATATAATCTTCTCAATGTCATTAGGATCCTTGCATTTAGAAGATGAATGAAGAAAGACTAAGATGTGGGCATGGGGAAGCCCACGCTTTTGAAATTCAACCGTAAATAATCGCAAATCAATGAGTAAAACATTCTTAATTTATAACACATTGAATATATATTAAAAACAAAGAATACATAGATAATAGAGTTACTCATGATAACACGACCAAAAATATCTCCCTTTTTTATATCCTTAATCAATTGATCAAGCTTTACTTTGAAAACTCGGCATACCACATCAGCACGATCTTCTGACTTCAACTTATTTTTGGAAAAGTACCTTGATAACTCTGGCCATTTATGGTTGCAGGTGAAGGTTATGAATAGTTCAGGGTATCCAATCCAATTACAAATTGTCATGGCATCTTGATAATTTTGGATCATATAACGGGGTCCCCCTACAAAAGTAGCCGGCAAAATAATTCTTTTACCCGTTGTGGAGGTGTTTCTCTCACCTCGCAGAACAGATTCTTCAAGACCTCTCAGAAACATCGCCTCTCAGTTCTACCTGGTTGTTTTTAACCCACCTCAATCTAGAAGATTCAATCATCGTATAACCATCGACCAAAAATTGTTGGAATAAACGACCAGAAAATAAAAGGACACCTCTATCATTTTCTCTGTGATGAATTCTATATGCTAGCCAGTCTCTAATAGTGAGATGATCTCTTTTTATGACTGCTGCGTTGTTATCAGTTCTGAACTCAATACCCTCTGAAAAACCATCTTCCCCATGAGGAAACAATAAAGGGTACTGCAAGGGTAAATATGCAGCACTCAAAACAGGAACTCTTTGCAACAATCCTGAATGAGTACTCACAATAACATCCCTATCAAATCCAGCAGGATCAAAATCGCCAACAATTAAAGCCGCGACTTACGGCCGTTGGTAAGTTGTATTGCCTATCGTCTCGATTTCTTTTCCCCAAAAGACGAAGTTTAATTGTTGGTTGAGGATCTTTGAGAGCAAATGTCTTGCCATTCGGTATGTTTTTACAAATGGATTACATAAATCAAGACATTGCTTTATATCGCGACAATTTCTGTTCTCAAGTTTATATCATCATCATCCATCCTATAATCAAGCGTAAAATTAATAAATCAATAAACAACATAATAACATGTGAATAGAAAATGCAGATTGGGTAGATAATACCTAACAACGAGACATTCTTGGTTGATACTTCATTGCGATTGTCATGTATATAAAGTCGCGAATTTTTGGTTCATTATCCGGAAGGGGAGTAAGCTACCAATTTGATGATAGTTTTCTCCATTTATGACAAAAACTGGAGGTCCACCACCGTTATTTATGCTTTTATCGATCTTTCCTCCCATCGAGGTAAAGGCGAACATACTATTGAAGGATCGAATGTTTGCCAAAAAAAATTTGCCTCTCCTATCATGTTTATGAAATAGATCATACAATATTTCAGGAGGAGGGTCATAGAGAGGCAAAGTTACTCTCCCTTGCTTACAACACAAAGAAAATCTTGGAAAGCGAGGCTTAAAATTCTTTTGGATTCTTTCCTCAAACCACATCAATGCACCACAAAATTGGCATACGTGTTTTGCATCTCCAATATCCCAATAAGAAACTTCATGAAGCACATATGTCAAATAAATAGAGTAATCAGTACAATATAAGTTTGTATTAATCATAAATGAGAATTAGACAGAGTTGTGGAATACCAGTTGGTGATTGTAATGGAGTAGAATTTGGTGACAGTCTTTGATTAGATGTTGGTATTTCAGGAGTGATCCCATTAATTGGAAGTACAGGTTGAAGGAGTGTGTCTTGAAGAGCTTCATTATTAGCAACAGATAATTGGTCAACACCAGTGGGTGGGGTAACTGAAGAAGGAACTCGTGGGCAACACCGAAAGAGGATTCGTTGAATTTTCAGGAAGTTGATCAGAAGTAGTTGGATTGAGTGCATCTGTATCTTGAATAAAATTTATCAGTGTTTGATTAGATGTTGGTATTTCAGGAGCGATCCCATTAATTGGAAGTACAGGTTGAAGGAGTGTGTCTTGAGGAGCTTCATTATTAGCAACAGATAATTGGTCAACACCAGTGGGTGGTGTAACTGAAGAAGGAAGTTGTGGCAATACTGAAAGAGGATTTGTTGAATTTTCAGGAAGTTGATCAGAAGTAGTTGGATTTAGTGCATCTGCATCTTGAATAAAATTGATGGAGCCAGATAACAAATATCAGCAAGTTATGAGATGGGAAAAATAGTTAAGTAGAGACAACAAAAATCAAATAGGGAGGTCATTGGTGAGTGCCTGTCGTTGGTCTTATCTGAGAAGTGATGGGGATAAGTTCTGCTGCAGGTTACTTTTGAAGAAATGGGATTAAATGAATGAAGAGCAACATGTGATGTGCCCAAAGAAAGGATTTATTGAATAACCAAAGAACTTGATGAACCGATTTATCTTTGGTGTCTCGAATTTCACAAGTGGTTGGATTAAATGCAGCTACACCTTGGAAGAAGTCTCATGGATCAACAAAACAGGTATTGGCAAGTAGTTAGACATACACTCAGAAATTAGCATTTAATACTAACCAGGATAACACAACGTTTGATTCAAGAGTTGAGGATTTAAGCAAATAATAGCAGTAAATATAACACCACAAAGCCATAAATGTACAATATTGCAAACATTCATGAGAGGAAGGTGAGTCTCAAGATGTAAGAGATTAAACATTCATCACTCATTTTGTACAATAAATTTAAATGAGCTAAGATTAATTGTAAGAAAAGAATACCAGCTTAGATCTGTGATGTCGAAGACCATTCTCTTGAACAACATTTCTTTGTTTAAGTATGAACTTCCCTGGTCTCAAAGGTCCCACAGAAGGTTTTACATAAGAGGAACATGAGGATGAAGCTGTCAGACATATTATAATAGGAACGATGTAAGGATCAAAAAGAAATGTGCATAAAAGATGAGCCATCTGCATATTAATGTAATACGAAAAGAAAGTAAAAAGATACTGACAATTATAATAGTTAGAAACAATAGGAAACCAGATTCCTTGGTGTTATGCTTTGTATCTTTCATTTGAGAATATTGAAGAACTTGGTTGTTTAAGCAATAGCAGAGTTGTTGTTAGAAAGGTTAGAAGAGTTGCTGAAAACAAAAAGAACCAATAAGAAGTATATAATGGATGAAAACATGTCCATTCAGTTAAATGGGAATAGATGAGAAAAGAGATGAAAGAACATTGAGAAGGAGTGTTAAACAATGAAAATAGAAGTCATAAACCAGAATATGGATCTGGAGTATGCTGATATGAATGATGAAGGAAAGCAGACATACCAAAGAAAATCAAGATACTTGGATGATGTCATGAAATAAAGAGTTAAATCATGCTTGCATCACGTAAGTTTATGTCACAGAAAAAAAGCACAAGTGATATATGTTTATTTTATATGATTTTTATATTCATGGTTAATAGAGACCATGTGTAGAAGAATATCAACTTCTTAATATGAGGTGGGAATGTATTTTGGTACTTGAACTATGTTGCTTGGTCGAAGTAAGGAGTGGAGAATATCACGTTAGTTATGAGGGTTACATATCATGATGGGGAACTGGTTTGGACGTGTACAATAGACTAATAGTGGGATTTTAATATGGCAAAGAAAAAGATGAATATCTAAATCAATTGTCATTATAAAATATTCTAAACCTTAAAAAACAACCACCTCTTGCTTAAAGATCTGCATAGGAAGGAGATAAAAGGATAGCTAATAATAGATAGAAAGGCCAAATTACAAACACTCAGTATTTTATAACATTAAATCCAAGGACATTACATACCATTCTTGTAAGGATAACTGAAGAGGGTACAGAATACATAAATAGATAGAGATAGATACAGCTACTACTTAATAACAGTAAGAAAAGGACTGTAGAAGCAATCCACTTTGTTTGATCAGCAAACAAATATTTGACAGAAAAGCAATATAAGTTCCTAATCACTTCTTATTTAATCCACCTTTAACTATAAAGGGGAGAAACACCTAGGTAATACATAATGACAGTAACAACAGGACTGCAGAAGATAAGAGACCAAGTCAGTTGGTTTTCTCTTTCTTGATGGCTTTCCTCTTAAGATTTTTTGTAGTCGAAGTTTGGGAGAATCCATTGACACAGTGGGCTCTCTTGAGACCAGATGGAGAAGAGGAAGCCTCAGGAACATTAGCTTGTGCAGTACTCAACACAGCAGGAGAACTGCTTCCAGCATTAAGGGCCACAGCATCAAGTTTGCTGGATGGAGTGTTGGGAACTTCCATGGCAAAGAGCTCATTTAAATCATTGGAAGCAACATTGTCGAGAGTAACCTACCAATAATGTGGAAAAAGAATGAGGCAATAAACAGATAGGAATTACTTAGTGCTAAATGTAATTGTATTGTGAAAAACCGAGATACCAGAGGACTTTGAGCACGATGGTCGAGTAGTAATCATTTGAATGAAGATCCTCTTCAAGAGTTAAAGTCTAGGAATCAAAACCAACAAATATTTGAGATTCAAGAAACAATAAAAATTTTAAAACAAAGGCCACCCAAATAATAAATGAGGCGAGGTGCAACCGGATTGAGTGCAATTGGATGAACTCGTTGATGACATCGTAATCCGCATCAACCTCCTAGCAACGTAGTTATTCCAAATTGTAATTAATGTTTGAATCCCTCGATCTCAACTTTAAATAGAAGGTTTTTGTCATAAAAAGCGCGAACTCATTAGGAATTCTCGAGGCATTAACAGGATCATGAGGAGGACCAATTAAATCTTGTGCAGACATTCCAAGAAAGTTGCTAACCACACGATCAAACACCATAAAGCTTGTGGAACCAGTTCCATCGATAACATTGAGTTCAATTTTGTACCTGATCAAACACATCAGAAGATAATTGTGTTTAAAACAACAATAATGTGAGCGGATAAATGTAAGGAGACTCGGGATGATTTTTGAATTAGCTTGTCAAATAGTTGAATAATACACTGGAACACAAGAACATTCTTGTTGCATTCATTGCAAAAGAATTTAGATCCAACTTGAACCACCTTACGATAACACTTTTGGCATGAGTCAGAAAACCACCCATGTGTAGATTCAATATCAACCACTTGGGCAAGGACAGCAGCAAAACCGACCTGAATTTGGTTTATGATATGAATGAAGTATGGTATTCGGATAACCTGATGGAAAATCAATTAAAGTGCAAAGGAACATTTCTTACAAAAGAGTGGCCTCCATGACTTCGTAAATAGTTTTGTAGGGGTTTGCATAAAATCGGTATGGCAGCGATTACAATAGGGAGCAGCGTAAAGTCGACTCATGGATTGTGTCAAGGATAGATCAAGATTCCATTCTAAGATAAAGCAACAAAGGTTTTAAATAAAAATGTAATACTTATATTCACAGAGCTAAAGTAGATGAAACTATACTTGGTCTTGTAGTCCAAAATCTCTCGGGAGATCGGCAGATTGATGAAAATCTTGGTTCCATAGTAAGCATTGGAAATACCCATGATACCTGTCAAACCAGATAGTTAGCAATGAAAGAAGAATAACGTTAGGAGGCAAAAAACAACCTGAAAAAATTAAGTGGTAGGATGAACCTTGATATTTTTTGAGTTTGCAAAGTCAAGGATAATAATTGGAGATGATGAAGAAGAGGCATCGGTGATATCGAGGCAACTCACTCAAAGAAAGTCACTCCAGAGAGTGCAAGAATCTGTTGAATCTGTAGATGAGGTATGTGAAAAGTAGAAAAACGAGGATTTAATTCATTAACCAAAACATAAGAGGTGCAATAAAAGAGAGAGAAACTAACTCCAAATCTTCAAGGACCAAATTAATCGCTTTATAAAAGCTATTCTCCGTCTGTTGTGTTTTTAATTCACTCTTCTCAACAATATGACCTATTACATCCGATCAACACAAGAGATTAGGGAAGGACAAAAATCAAGACAATGTTATAATAAAAAGTTTTGTGTAGAGGAACCACAAACCAAGGATTTTATCATCTTTGGGTGAAGCCAATATATCAACAAAAGGAGTAAAGATAAAATCATTGACAGAATGTTGTTTGCTCTGCAAGGTTGTACAGCCGTGTTAGGCATAAAAGCAAGCTTATGCTTGTTGTCCGTTGTCCTAAACTTTGCGTCATTAAGACCAACATTGAGCTTATCAATTCGATAGCAGCTTGCCTCTCCTTCAATACAAAGTTGGAACACATGAAGCAGGAATTCTTGACAAGACAAAGGGATCCTATTAAGTCGAGATAGGAGAAGATTCAAAACACGAAAGGACAAAGATGATAAACGAAAGAACAGAAAAAAAGTTAAATAGCTTGCCTTCTCATCTAATAAAATCATTTCAAGATCATTAGTGTTGAGAGGATTTTTTTCTCGTGTAATGTCCAGAGTCTTATGATGCGAACTTCAAGTTTCCAAGCAATCTTGCCAGGGGCAATTTCTTAATAAATGAAGTTAACACGAGCTGCCATTGATTTCCTACAATCAAACAAAAGGTGAAAATGCAGAACAAAAGCCGAGTCATCAAGGCTAGGAAATAATGATAGATAAAAAAATCCCAACGTCACGTGGCGGCGAAGTCCATGAAAACTTATTGTCTAAAATGACTAAAACAAACCTCTTAAGAGTAGAAAGAAAAAGGGAGAAGCAAATGAATGCAACAATAAATCGCTTACTTTGGTGATGAAGAAGTTGGGAAAATTGGTTTAAATAGAAAACTTAGAAAGATATGATGGGAAAAAGAAGTTGGGAGGCTTATTGATAACTGTGATAGACTTGGTTATGATACCAAATAAGTTAAGTATCTTTGTCATAGATATGCAAACGCCGATGGAAGAAAGGTTTGATGTCATAGGCTACCATGGAAGAACGTGAAAGAAAGATGAATGCAAGTTGAACAAAGGAAGAAAAGGCAACCACGTGTAGATAAATAAACCGAATTAAGGCAAATGATTGACTTGTCATATGTATTTCAGAACATGGTGCATGCTTGTAAGAATAATCTCAAGATCAGTATTTAGATATGCAAAGATACATATATGTAGAATTGATGTCATATAGTGTAGTGTAAAATCAAATAAGTGTGTATCTTATGTCATCACATTGGGAAGTTAAAATATAGAAAATTTTAACCATTAGTCCACACAAAGAAATGCGTGGAATGATAAAATGTGTCGCTTATGAAATATCAAGATTCGCATCCAACGATGGATATGATAGTAAATATATTTGAGTTACATGCGAAGGAGAAGATCAACCTAATATGATCCATCTGTGGAAAAATGCAACTTATAGATGATCTTCAAAGGTGAAAGGATACAACTTCATTACAGACATCGCTTAAAAAAATCGATTATCATGATCAATCGCATACTTAACTTCCCAATCACAATTCAGTCAAGTAGGTTAATTAAGTCAACTCAAGATAAATCACAATTCACATTCAAGCATATTAATGCAGTCAAGTGTCATTTTAATTTAATGAAAAGCCCTTAACGCATAAGAGGCGTGTCGATCGAAAAATATATTGGAAATTTGTTTGAATCAGACATTACATCACATACTATCAGTATTGGTATATCGATAAACAATCTGCAGGAATATGACTCGACCAACATTATATTAGATAAACTACATAAGGTCCTAGTGTTCGCCATATCAAGATATCCAAAGGTATATATTCTTATAGAGGAGGAAGATTATGTTTTGTATGCATGTTTAAACATGTGGATAAAAGCAAAGACACCCCTTGAATGTTGTCTATGGTTGTTAAATGCTCGCTCTATTCTTTGGAGAGTGTATTTTAATGTTCTTGATTCGTGCATAAAACTTAAATAATTAGTTTCGTGTTTGTCAAATTAGGCCCACCATTTGAAGTTACCTCGTATGAAATAGAAAAAAGGGGTCAATAGAATTTAAGAAGAAAATAAGCATGGGGATTTTTTTGTGAGTCATGAGGCATTCAAATCAATAGAATTTATCCTATAGGTAGATAGCCACGTTGATTTATAACAAATTATATTATATATCATATATAATGGAACAGAGAAAGGACACAATGCTTTTGAGTGACAAAATACTTGATACTTAATGAACAAATACCACACTAATAATAAACAACAGGGTCTAGCAAAATACGTAATTACATCCAAGAAACCGAATTACACCCTAAAGACCACAAACAACAAATGAAGGCTAGGGAAAAACTTAATTAGAAGAACCCTACTAAATTAGACTCTAAAGACCATAACAAACAACAAAGAATGCATTTATAACAAACCTAAGAAAGGATTCATATTGGCCTCTTAAACTCAAACAGATGGATCTTGGGTCCAGATGTGATACCAAGGCTAATATAAGTACCCTCAAACAAAAGCTTGGTATGCCGAAAGAGAACCCAACCTGCAATACACACCACAGAGAGACATCATCCCGATCGCTCCTCACCTCACGCACTCCAAGCATGGCCATAGGAATCAATTAGTTTCACTTCATGAAAACCAAAGCAGCATGATCATATGCAAAAATCAGCGGGGATTGCCTGCACACACCATAACACAACAAAATCGGAAGATAGGAAAGCAAAGATGCCCGAACAACACCAAAAAAACACCATAAGCATGAAAATAAAAACACACACCGCTTTCACCCTTAGAATCATCTGCAGCTAGGCGCTCCTCAATGTGTGGTAAAAGTAGGGACCTTAGAGATTGCACTGAAGTATCTGAGTCCGCTATCATTGGTTAGACGTGGAATTGGAGCTTGACTAAGCTTATAAATACAGGGAGGAGTAGGGTACTCAACTTGATTACCAAACCTATTTTTAACTTTGATGAGAAATCTGTTTGCCCCAACAAAAACCAACCTAACTATTCCTCGACCATTTTGGAGATAACGATGACCCATTTCATTCCAACCAGTTCCAAAATACACACGAGCATTAACTTTCTTAACCACAACTTGATGCTCATTCCCAACTGGGTCATACAGATTGACCAAAAAACCAACATCATTGCCATGTTGTTTTGTGAACAATTCAGGCAGCTGAACAGATAACTGAGGAACACAAAGACCCAACAATAATAAGAGGAAACATAAATGATTAGGAGGATACTATGTGATTGGAAAAGAAAACAATAACTGTAGAACCTATTGGACCTTACATTTTCAAATGGATACTCAACATAATATCTATCAAACTTGATAACCAAGGCATAGGTCTTTGTCATCTCTATGATCGGTGGTAGTAATGTGCATCTGCAAAAGGAAATTCTCAAAATAAACCAACCACAACAAATCAGTGAGCTGAGGCAACACTAAATATGATAGCTCATTTTTAATTAAATTCATAACAAACATGACAATGATCATTATATAAGCTGATCTGCAACATCAAGAGTAGAATGAAGGAAATCCCAAAACAACAAATGTAACCATTTCTAGTAAGACTTTGCCTATCGAGATCAACCAAACAAAGAGATTTTCTATGATAAACAAATATGCGAAACAACACGTAATGTTAAAGAAGACATGCATAGATTAGTTGAATAGAAGGGAAAATGAAAGAAAAGGCATTACCTTGTGATGCAAAACGGAGAGAACACGGAGGGAAAAAAGAGAAATCTTAGCAATACAATAGGCTTGAATGGTTGAAAGAGATCGAGTAAGTCATTAGCAAATGGTTAAATACAACAGATATATATAGAAGTAAGTGTGGAACAAATAAGATGTTAAGAGATAAACATATACTCAATAACTTTGAGTGAAATGTCAAATCGATGACATGAGCGCAGATAAGTAAGGCGCGCTTTTGAGGGAAGGCAATAAGAAATGTGATGATCTCTCTTAAGTCATGTCAACCAAATATTTGATTAGATTTGCGAATATGGTGATCCCAAATTGAAATTTCATACATTAATCAACATCGGTATGGAATTAAAATGATTTATATGCTATGTGAGGACTAATTTGCACAATGTATCATTTATGGAATTTGATATCAGTTATTTTTTCTAGTTCCAGTTTTAGCATGACAGAATAACAAACCAGTGTTAAGCCAAAAAAATTATGCACAATAGATATATAATGCCTCCGGATATGTACAGAATAAAAAACCAAAGTGTTAAGTCTAA
Source organism: Oxytropis ochrocephala (assembly GCA_020916435.1). Lineage (NCBI taxonomy): Eukaryota > Viridiplantae > Streptophyta > Magnoliopsida > Fabales > Fabaceae > Oxytropis > Oxytropis ochrocephala. The sequence continues at coordinate 21,085,519 of CM037090.1, read as the reverse complement.
AAATTATGCACAATAGATATATAAGAGCTATTCAAAGAAAATGTAAATTGCAAGAATCCTGCTAATAACGGAATTTGCAAAAAATCAATGCAAAAAGCCCATCAAATAGCTCTTGCAGCAAGTTTACAACATTGAATAAGTACAATAGAAGTTCGATATACGAAGAATGTTGCTTACTTTGGAAGATATACAACACTTGTGGTTAACTATTGATTAAAAAATACAATTTATAAGATACGCGTGGCATAATTTGCACAAGGTATGATTAATGGAATTTGATATCAGGCTTGGCTTGAGTTCCAGTTTAAAAGATCACAATTCTTTGAAATACAATTTTGTAACATAGGAGCAATCTTAATATTAGAAAAAGGGAGGATGCTAACAACAGAATTTACAAAATATATCAATCAAAGAGTTAGAAGTTAGCAGACACTTGCTGCCAAAATCCACAATAGAAGTTCTGATATAAGAAGAATGTTGCTTACTTTGGAAGATGTACAATACTTGTGGTTAACCATCGAATAAAAAAAGACTGTCAATTGTTGAAATACAATTTTGTAACATAGGGACCAATCTTAATATTAGAGAAAAGGGGGGATGCTAACAATGATTTTACAAAATAGAAAAGGGGGATGCTAACAAATGTAATTTACAAAATATATCAATCAATGAGTTAGAAGTTAGCGTAAACTTGTTTGCCAAACACCACCCGGATGCACGCGAAGACATCCACAGCGCCAAGTTCTTAGCAACCGCGCCACGTGCACAAACACACACACACACGCACACACTCAGTCCACACCGGCGCCAAGTTTCTAGCAACCGGGCGCCCTTCACCGTGCTACTCACTCCCAAAGACACACCCACACCGAGGCACGCACCCCAGCGCCAAAATTCTAAGGAATTGGCGCCCCACACACGCACTGCGTGACACACTTGCCTAGACACACACAGACGCACCACGCGCCGACTTCCTGTGGATTGGCGCCTCTCCTCGCACTCGCACCAACACCGTGCGCATCATGCACCCACGAGGCGCCAGATTCTCGATGAATTGGCGCCTACACACCCCGCCCACCAACCAAAGATGCTCGCGCCATTTTGCCTAGCAAATGGCGCCAAAAATAATCAACTAACACAAGAGAATTGTTCACGCTTAAAGATATTTCATAAGATAGTTTCCTTGGAACAGTGAAAACAAATATATTTCATAGCTAGAAGCAAAGACAATACAAAAGACATGTGAATCATGTATCTCATAGCCTAAAACAAACCCAGATCTGACTTTTTAACCAAGGAGTCTAGGCAATACATCAAAAGGCTTAGTTGGACAAAGAAAACATTGATAATTAAAAGGCCTACACACAAAAAGGAAAAGGAAAAAATACTCCGATTTAACCTAACTCCCATAAATAGATATCACCTAGTCCTCAACAACCTTGACAAAGAGATATTTTCTATTTTTCTTGGCCACACCAAACTTCACAAAGCGCCCTGGAAGAAGACCATTCAAACCACGAAAGGTCACCCACCCTTCGTAAACACAAAGAAGAATTGAGTTTTGAACTTTGCCATTGAAACTTACACTTCCATTTCCTCCCACGAAAATTGACTAAAGTGATGGAAGTAGCAGAAGAGAGAGAAAGCAAACCGCAAAAACCAACGTGGAGGAACTGAAAAAATTCAGAAAAGAATTTAAATAAGAATTTACAAAAATAGAATATCCCTTGAATGAGGTAACAACAAAATAGAAGACTACAAATTTAAAAACTAGTAATATACCGAAAAACTCATGCATACCGTAAATGGGTCATTAGTTTCCTCAAGAGAGATTGTTTTGGTCAAAGAGTGGTGAAAATGGATAGAATCAACAAAAAGGAATTCATCCTGGTCCTCATGAATGAGACTCATAGGAGGTTAGGCTCTCCAAGTCCAAAATTCTTAGGAGGAAATGGATACGCAACTTGGTTCCATAGCCCGTCCCCGATGAGATATTTCAAAGGTCACACCCTTAATAAATTTAAGAGTGATCCAAATGCACTGGACAACAAACTGTAAACCTCCCAATGCGAAAGCGGACCCATGATTTAAGTAAACCCCGCTGGGCGATGTTTAATGGAGATGACAAAAACATTACCCAACGGATCCATGAGGCGAACGATTGATGGCATATTGTTATAGAAGTCTGCTAAGAAAAGAACGGGAGTGGCTGCATATCATCGAATAAAAGAAGAGAATACAATTAGGAGCACACAATCATGAAAAAGCAGTCATTAAATGGAGAACACAGGAACTCACAAAGCCGTGAACAAATTCAAATTCATAAGTCCGATATTTGTCAACATAGTCTGCAGTGTCGAGGATCCCAAATAACCAAATGCCATGCCAATCAACACGTAAGAACAAATTAGGCTAACTATAGCAGATCAAGACAACGTCTCACACAAACAATAAAGCTGGACCTAATATATATACAAAAATACACCACAATGATGAACAATAACCTATCATAACTCGTAAATAAAGCTTGAACACGATTATAATAGACATTAAAACAACGGAATAATCAACGTACCAATACAATGTAAAAAATCAAAGACAAAAATCAAACAATAAACCAGTGGAACACATGGAATAAATCAATCATACATGGTTGGATAACCCAAGAGAAAAAAAAAAAGAACAAATAGAGAGTTACCTCGCTTTTCTTTAGCTACAATGTCAAGGGGGTCCATCTAGCAAAAGGAAAAATAAATGGTCAAACATACGTTAGGCCACTAAAACAAATATGCCTAAACACACAACAATATATAGGTAATTTTTTTAGGAAAACAACAATTAAACCAAATTTCAAACATTGAACCACCGCTATTGTGTCAAGGATAAACCGTAAAAGAGTGAAAGTGGATTTTTAGCAAAACAAATTATAAATTGAACTTCTTAGCATGGGCCTTATTTTAATATGAGGAATCGGTGATACATCGTAAAATAGTGAAAGTTGCTTTTTAACAAAACACCTATAAATCTAACTTATTTCATGAGTCTCATTTTAAAATGAGAAACCAGCTCCTAATAAAATCACGATAACAAAATTTAACCTCTTGGTTCCAATACGTAGAAGAAACACCATTGACCTAAAAAAGAATCCAAACCAAACTTAACACTAAACAAAGGGGCTAATCACAATATAAAGCATCGATCTAATTCAATGATTTTGATGCACATAGTTTCTCTTTCGTAACACGTATAACAATGTGAATAATGAGAAAGCAAATGTATATCCCGAAATGCATAGGAAAATCAATAGCGAGATAATGCAAACCAATTGAAGACAATGCAAATAATAAACAACTATAAACAACAAATGAATAAAGAGGAAAAGCAAAGCAATGCAATCACTGCTTGCGAGAAGACGCCAAGAAGAAAAAGGAAACCAAGAACTCAAATACAAAGCAAAATGAATGGAAGACAATGCAACAAACAACAAAGGAACCAAACTTAACACTAAACAAAGAGGCTAATCACAATATAAAGCATCGATCTAATTCAATGATTTTGATGCACATAGTTTCGCACTCGTAACACGTATAACAATGTGAATAACGTAAAAGCAAATGTATATCCCGAAATGCATAGGAAAATCAATAGCGATAATGCAAACCAATTGAAGACAATGCAAATAATAAACAACTATAAACAACAAATGAATAAAGAGGAAAAGCAAAGCAATGCAACACTTGCTTTGCAGTAAGACGCCAAGAAGAAAAAGGAAACCAAGAACCCAAATACAAAGCAAAATGAATGGAAGACAATGCAACAAACAACAAAGGAAGAAAAGTTGGGAGATAAAATGTGAAGACCAACCTCACAAACGCTGGGTGTAAAAATGATAAGTATGAGTGTTCTCATGAGTATTTATACAAAGGGGAGGATCAACATTAAATGCACATTAAATTAACAATGATCGTGAATTAGGAAACAAAGAAGAGTCATGGTGAATGATGAACGAAGAAATTAAGTAAGGATTAGAGAAGAGTGTAGATTGAAGCAAGAAAAGAAAATTGCAAACAAGTGTAGAAGAAAGAGGGAGATAACTTGTAAGCAAGAGTAGAAGGATAAGAGAGCAAAGAAACAATTGAAGACATGTGGCGTTAGTAAGTCAAGTAAATCTTTCACAATCGCATCAAAGATCACACATGGCGCGAACTTGTCAAAAACAAAGGAGATAACTTGTAAGCAAGAGGAGAAGAATAAGAGAGCAAAGAAACAACCGAATACATGTGGCGTTGATAACTGAACTAAATCCTTCACACCTCCATCAAGATTACACATGGCGCGAAATTGCTGAAACTAAATCTTTGGCAATATACTCACTCTTTCAAGCTGCCAAAACATTAATTCATTACCTACATACCTGCATCAGCATTAGCTTAGTTGGCAGCTCACACCACTTGGATCCAACATGGCACAAATGGCTCCCATTGATTGACCGGAGCAATGGCGTGGAGGAGGGGCGTTTTGGCGGGAATGACATGGCATTGGTGACATGGAGACTCAACAGGATGTATTGTCTTTGATAACAACCTTAATTAATGAGAACACCTTTGCCAAGAAAAGGTTAGTAAAAATTTTAATCATTTAATTATAAAAAAGCGTTTTGATACAAAAAATCCATACTAAACATTTCTGTCATTAACCAAAAAAAAACATTTCTGTCAAAGAAATAAATTTTGTAAATTAGGACATACACCTGTGTGATGCACATCACGTAGTTATAAGGAGCTCCGTAAAAAATGTTAAAAAAATTATGTATTGCAAAGTTTTTTTTAGATAGTCAATTGTTAGTGGGGGTGTGGGAAATGTTAGTTTCCGGGAGTTGAACTCGAGACCTCCTTCTTCGACTCATTTGGTGCACTCATTCGGTATCTCTTAGCTCGCCAACTGAGCTACCTACTAGGGATATGTATTGCAAAGTTAGTGGTTGATACGAATTGATAATTTACAACCAAACATAGAATGAAATTGTTATGTTAAAAGGGTTGTGTTTATATATAATATATTCGCGAAGACATGTACCAATGCGAGGTGGTGATTTAGAAGGTGAGAAACTTAATGTATAAAAACTTTGATAAAAACACTCTTTAAAATAATGAGGGCAAGATGGTTCAAAAAAAATGGATGGGTGTACTATTGGTTAAAAAAATGACTGTTAAATTTTCTTGTAGATATTAACTAACCAATGATCATGTTATATGGGCTCAACCATTCTCATAAAATACAGGGTTTTTTTGTACCCCACCATTTGACTCCATACCCCCCCCCCCCGCGCGCATACGGGGAAAAGACTAAAATACCTATAAAAAATTTACAAATTTACAGAATGTTGACCATTTATCACTTACATATAATTTGACCAGAAATATTTTAGAGCTCATCGTATTTACCTTCCAGAAGATAGATACAATTTCCATCAAATTTTGCATCTTATGTAGATACGATTTTCTCCTAGAAGCTTAAAAAATAGTACGTATTTACCTTCATCAAACATAAATCCGATTTTCCTTAAAAATCGCATCGTATTTACCTTATTCTGAGATAAATAGGATTCCTTTTTTTTTTTAATTTATTTGGTTTTTGTCATAGAAATCGTATGTAGGTAAATACGACTTGGGAAAACATAAATCGTATTTACCTATTACAAACATAAATCCGGTTGGTTCAATTTTTGTCAGGGGTATGTCCGTCCAAAAATATAGAGTGGGGTATATTGGTAAACAGTGGGGTACAAAAAAATCCAAAATAATATGTGCTTAACAATGAGAGGTACATTTTGGTAATAAAAAAATGAGTGTTGGACAAAAAAACAATGAATGAGACCTTAATTTTTGCTAGATTAATAATGAACATAAAATTTGCATTATTTACAACTTATGTCATCCAAAATTTTCTCCCAAATCTCCTCATAAAGTAGTTATTGTATTAATAAAGAGGGGATTCTGTTAATCTTTTTGTAAGCAAATTCTGTTTAAGCTTAGAAATAAAATATCACTTTACCTAAAAAATAATACTAATAAAATTAGGGTTTTTTTTTCTGTACCCCCACCCCATCCCTTCCCACCCTCACCCAATAACAAAAACCCCAAAATGCCCTTTGAAATTTAATTTTTTTTTAAAAAAAAAAGAAAATCGTATATACCCCTTTAGTATGTATATACGATGGCTATTTTATGTCCAATCGTATATACGTACTCAAAGGGGTATATACGATGGGTTTTTTATTTTTTTTAATAATTTGTTTTAATTTTTATTACTAAAAGGCTACTAAAAATTCGTTAACTAGTCAAAACTACTCCAAAAATTATAAAAACACCACTAAAAATCTAACAAAACCAAAATAAGGCTATGCAATTTTTTTAGATTTTTGGAGACTATAAAAATTAAAAAAATCGTAAAAATAGTAAACGATGGAATTTGGGATTTTGAGGCCGTAGTCCCGTAAGAAGTCCCTTCTAGAGTCTTGATTCTTGATTTTTTCGCTTCTAATGGTTGTGGTTTCATTTCGATCGAGATGTTGTTGCAAAACCGATTTTTAGCCTAAATTATTCGCTCGACGTATAACATCGCCACATTTTAACGAACTACACACAAAACCTATTTTCGGGACTTATATAATTTTTATTTGAACTTAAAAAATTTTAAAAAAATACAATGGGTCGATATATACACTGGGGGTATATATACGACCCTTTTTTGCCCATCGTATATACACCCCCAAGGCGTATATACGATTTAGATGAGGTGTGTCAATCGTATATACGCCTTGGGGTGTATATACGATGGGCAAAAAAAGGTCGATATACACCCCCCCTCAAGCGTATATACGATTAAAGTGAAGTGTGTCAATCGTATATACACCTTGGGGTGTATATACGATGGGCAAAAAGGGTCGTATATATACCCCCCTCAGGTGTATATACGATTGGCCAAAAAAATTTAAAAAAAAATACGTTTTCAGAAGGGTATTTTGGGGTTTTCAGTGTGGGTGGGGGTGGGAAGGGATGGGGTGGGGGTACAAAAAAAAAACCCATAAAATTATTAAAATATCAAGAACAACGTTATCAGTAGTCGTCAAAAACCAATTCCGAAGCTAACCCAAAACAAACCAAACCAATCCAATCCAATCCAAATGCAATCACAGATATTTCTATGAGCTCCATGATTTCACGTGTTACTGTTCATCGATTCTCTCCAACTACACTCTAAACAATTACTAATCTTATTTTATTCCTCGATTCTAATTTCCATCACCTTATCATCGAGTTTCAACTCTAAAATTAGGATTAGGGTTTTTCATTTTTTTCTTTTTTCAAGAAACCTCAAGTTTCTCTCAGAAATGGTGGATCAATCGGTGCTATCAATAACAAAGGAAGCTTCAGATTCTTCTACCAAAGTATTATCAAAGGGATTCTTCGATTGGGCGTTCGAGTGTCACGGTTTCTGGCACAATGCTGTGTTGATCATCGCTTCTTTTCTCTTCGTCTTGTACTTAGCACTGCAAGCGAGGAAAAGCTTTCTCAAACTCTCCCATGGCCGTTCTTACATCATAATCTCCTATTACGCTTCTCTCTGGCTCGTTAGCATCCTCAACCTCATTTGGTGCTTTTCTCAGGTCTTTAATTTTTCATCTTTTTGTTTTGCATGTTAATATTATTTTTATGATTTTGTTGAAATGAAATTGGTTTAATTTTTTGGTTGATTTAGGTATGGGAGTGTTCTCCTGGGAAAGAACTAGCTTGGAATTTGTTATCTTTGTTTACTTCTTCAGGAATGTTGTTTTTAGAAGTGAGCTTGTTAGCTTTTTTACTTCAAGGGAATAATGCAAGTGGTGTTGAAGCGTTGACACGAACTTTTGGTATATCTGGTGTTATTGTTGGTTTTGATATCTTGTTAAAGGTAATTTAGTTCTTTTGATTTCATTGGAAATTTGCTTGATCTTGTGTATTGTGGTTTGTTAGTTATGAATAGTTGGAGTTTTTTTTTGTTAGGCTATATATCTGTTTGCATTTGGGATCCCATTGTTCATTGATACCGATCACAGTACTCCTCACTTGAAGTGGAACTTGTGGGTTGTTCACAAGGTGTTGCTTACTGTTGTTTATGGCTTCATATTGTTCATGTATCATTCTAGGTGGAGAGAAAGGTTACCTGGTAAGTTAGTTATATGGGCCGTTATGTTATGTTATGTACTTGTGTGGCTATTATGTTAAAGTGAAGGCCCAAACCGGTCGTTGACACTAAACTCAACGACAGATTTGGTCTCTTGAGAAATGAAAAGTACCAATTTTTTCCTCTAAAGTCTCAAATGTCGGTTAAATTAGTCTTGATGAGAACTAAATTATCCCTTAAAGTTACCTTGAAGTTGATTAATTTGACCGATATTTGAGATTTTGGAACAAATTAATAGTTTTCATTTCTCAAAACCAAACATTTATTTGTGTGAATTCTCAATGATCAGTGTGGGTCCTTCTCTAAATTTTATGATACCATAATTTGTCTTCCTTTTGCAGCGAGACCCGCCTTCTACAAGTATGTTACTGTTATGTTCATCTTTAATGCAATTGCATTGTTCGCTTGTGGGCTTACTGGAAATGGTGCTGCTTTTGGTTTCTGGTTAGATTCTTCTATAGCTTCGCAATTACTACAATTCTTTTCAGCTTTCTTCTTTGGCTTGTTCATCTGAAGCTGTGTTTACTTTTCTTCACAGGTTCTACCGTGTCACTGTTGTGTGTTACCATGCCTTTTACCTTCCACTGCTGTATATCACATTTCTGGCAGACTTTTTTCAGGTCATAATGCCTTTTCATTGATGCCCGGGGTTTTGTTTTTTACTATTGTTTGGCTGATTGTTCTTTTTTTGTTGATTACAGGAGGATGATTTGCACTTGGAGAATGTGTATTACTCTGAAATGAAAGATGCTGGTTTCTTTGAATCAGATTGGGACTGACTTGAGATTAACTGTTAGGTTAGGTTAATAAGTCCTCAACATACTAATTGCAGGACATCCTGTTCACGAAATATGTAAATAAGTAAATATGTTTGTAAAATGTACAACCTTTTTTCCAAAAAGAAGTTTAGAGACATTAATCTCCAGTATCCATAACAAGGTACAGCTATACTGGCTTGTACTAGTACTATGCGGCATTATGTTAAATTTAAGTTTGGTTAGTGAAATGAACCTGAAAACTGTATAATTACTGTACAGTTGTGTACTCTGGTTTTATATACTAGCTTGTACTATTACTATGTGGCGTTATGTTAAATTTTAGTTTTGTTAGTGAAATGAACCTTAAAACTGTTTAATTACTATACATTTGATTGTGTAATCGGACTCGGACGAAGCAATTATATTGCTTAGGGAGGATTTTTCTGAGCTTCACCCCCTATTCCATCTGGTATTCAGTGGAAAGCACATCTTAAGAGAAGCTATCAGTCTGCAGATCTCTTTGCTAAGGAGAGCCCTGGTAGTTAAACTAGATTTGCAATGTTTGATGTTGTTCCCTCCTTCCCTAGCTGTGTTTTGCCTATTGGGGAAAGGGGTAGCTTCTCTTCTGTTTCTAGCTAGTTTTCCTTTTGTCTGTTAACCCTTTGTATTAAAAAAAACAACATGGATATATCCGGACGCTCAAAACATATATTTTTTTCATCTTATCACATATTTTTTTTATTAAAATTAAAACTTACCACAGATGATTTATTATGTGTAAAATTTAATTGTCCTGTGATGGTCTTAATACTCCCACTGTTACACAATATAAGCAAAAGTTGATGTATCTAGTCTCAAATTTAGACTAGATACATTAACTTTTGTTGACCTACTTTTCTTATATTGTGTAACAGACTAAATATAGTGTACGAAGGATACAATTCCCATGAAAGTCAGGGATTGTCCTAAATTTAAGCAAACCAAAGACTTTTGATTAATTATTTTTGTTCCAAAACAATAGTGGACGAAAGATACAATTTTCATAAAAGTTAGAGATTGTCCTAAATTTAAGCAAACCAAAAACTTTTGATTAGTTATTTTTGTTCCAAAACAACAATTTATCAAGCGTTTCCAAACACTATCATTTATTTTTATTGCATCTTTTAAAGATTCAAAACAACAATTAACTCTTTTATTTTGATTTCAATTATCCTATTCCCAAGACAACTACAAATAGAGTAATTTAATACTTAGCTAATACTCCCTCCGGACCTAAATATAAGCAAAAAAGGGTGTTGTTTTGGTGGACTCAAATATAAGCAAATATTAACTAACCTACTCATTTAAGGCTATTTTTCCACAACTACCCTTCAATTAGTTCATTAATGTTGTGAAAAGATGACCATTAATTAGGAATAGTTTAGTAAATTTATTTGATTTTTCCATGAATCCAAGAAAAATAAATGCATAAAACCACTATCCTTAATATGTGTGAAAGTAGGTATTTTTGGTTATAATTAGGTCCGGAGGGAGTACAAATTAATTATACTGCATAACAAGTACAATGATTAGGAATGGAGGTAGTAATTAGATTTGATTATTGTAAGGTAAATGCTAAATGTCGCAATGAACTTTCACGGACTATTCAGAGAGTATTTGATATAACGTCGCATATATATAACAGTTACTACCATACGTGATTTCCAGCAATCACAATTTTGATGAGCCGCTGCAGTTTGATGATGGTTTCTTGTTATATTTTATCATGATACAGTACTACTGTTACCGTAATTGTAAGAAAGGCGGGTTGTTGGAATTACAGCAATGGCCAATGGTCGTTTTATGCAGCAATTTGATGAATTGCATGCTCAATAACATGCAAGTACAGTAAACAATTTGATAAGCCCTTCCTCACGCTTTTAAAAGACCAAACAACACAACTTTCACATGATTTCACAAAAACCAAGTAGCTCAATTAATTAGTCTTTCTCTTCAGACCTATGAAGCAAGGCAGTAGCAGAATATGCAGATAAACGAAAGTTGCCTATCAATAATACACTCGAGACTCAACCAGAGATGTTTACCAGAGATGTTTTACATCCGGAACATTGTTTCTCTAAGGACTCTGTTTACTAATGATATCTTCAATAAGATCTGCAGCTTCTTGAACTGTTGTGATGCTTTGTGCATTATCCTCGTCGACGCTGATACCGAATTCCTCCTCGAGCCCCATCACAATTTCAACCTAAAGAGCATTGCAGATCAATGGAATGGAGAACAATCAAAACATGTATCGTGGCTATTAATTTACACTCAGATTTTGGTAAATGAATCCAAGGAACATTATACTGAACAAACTGTAATGCCTGGAAAGATATGTAATACCGTGTCAAGTGAATCAGCTCCAAGAGCCGCGAATTTGGAGTCACCAGTAACATCTGAGTCATCTGGTAAAGCCAGCTGCTTCTTTACTATATTGCACACTTTTTTCACTGTCTCTGGTTTAGCCTGCTCAAGGCATTCAACATAAGCATGAGAATGGAAGATATAACACCCCACCCCCAACACACAGGAGAACTAAAATTCAGCAACAAGAACTTCCTGGAACATATGCTTCAGGATAGTATCAGTCTAACTTAGATTGTTAGATATATGAACCACTGAACTATCTAGATTTAGTTAGACCAGTATCAAACTGTTAACATAAAACATTGACATAAAAAGCCTCTTGAAATTTCACAAAATACAGGGTTCATGAATTTAGAACATCTGCTCTAATAAAAAAACCTTCATGGTCATACACCTATATAAAATAAATAGTATTATGTAAAGGTTTGAGATGTTGCAGTTTCAATAGATAAAAGCATCTCTAATCTTACAAAGCATTGGCATTGTACAAGTATCCATAGACACCAACGGTTATTTTTAATTTTCGCAAATATGCCCTTTCATCTTTTCCATCACTAATTCTTTTTAATCAAGCATTGTCTCAGCTTCCAACTATAAGGCTTTATGAAGGGCAGTCCATATAAAAAATTACTATTGACTACAGTTTTAAAGCAGTCTAACATCTAGTGATATGGTATCCATGCAAGCAAAAGGTAAAATCTTTAAAGAAGATGACTAGTGACATACAGCACAGGAGACTTTAAGACGAATTGAGCGTGTCTGGGAGGTAAAAGATACATTCCTCCTGCCATAGCTTGAAATTAAGGAAGACCTCTGGACAGCAGAATTGAAAGCCTGTTAAACATATGATGGATACAAACAAACTTTATTAAAGAATATTCATGAAAGATCAAAAACAACTAAATACTAATGCTGCTTCTGTAATCACCAACCATTACTAAGCACTGTCAGAGTTCAGAGTTGGCCTGATGTTAAATGCAGAGAAAAATACACAAACATATTCTGGTCCAACATTTTCAGATTCACTTTAAATACTCACTAACAAAATTGGATATGGATTGGAGCCATAATATGGTTTTGAAGCAAACTTAAAAGTGAGTTGTGATTACGAAATACAATATTCGAACTCATTATTCTTCAAACATAAAGTAAATGCTATAAGCATTAAGGGAATTTCTTAGGCTGGTTTGTTTAGTTGCGAGCTAATTAGATAAAATTATTAGGCCACATTTTTAAAATGATAAAACAACACAAATTGCAAATCAATCATGCACACGATCTCACTTTGCCGCAAAAATAACTACGAAAATGTACATGCACATTACTTGACAAATTAGAGCGTAGTAACTAGTAATTGGTAAATAATCTCAATCAATGAAAGATGTTCACGTGTTCTATACCACAGAGTATAATTTCTGAAAACGAAACTCTACAGAAGCGGAACACAAAATCAAAGATATTCTGAGGATTTCATAAAGAGATCAACCAACACAAAAGAGGAGTAAATAGAACCTCAAGATTGCAGTTATAATTAAAAGCTCGAAAGAGCGAGGGAGATCAAGCGGAGAATGAAAATGATACCAGACTCTGCTTCAATTGAGGAGAGAGAGCGCGCACAGAGTGAGATGCTCCGGTGATCGCGTTCGTCGCCATGGAGATTGTTGCGATTGTGCAAAGATGCAGAGAGATCAAAATAGAGAATTGAGGTATGAGAAGGTGGCGGAGAACGCGAAGAGTGTGAATGGTGAAGTGAAGAAGGCGTTAAAGAAGGAATAAATAGCTGCTTGCTTGCCTTGCCGAATGCTTTGCGTTGCGGAGCCTTCGATTCGAATTGCGCTTCTTTAGTCAGTCCAAACTTGTTGGCCCAACAAGGGTTTTGCTTTTCCCACTCCCCCTCCTACTCAAAACACACTCCATAAGACTGGGAAAAGACCAAAAGACCATTAATTAAATGGCCAACGCGTCTTTTTTTTTCCAAAAAATTTCACCTGTTCGAACACGGGCATTCGAACAGTCTCATTCGAGTATGTTAAATATTGACACACACACCCTCTTGGGCGTAATTTAACAGGTTCGAATGGCACCAATCACACCTGTTCGTATAGTCTTGTTCGAACACCCTATTTTATTTCGTTCAAACAGTCTCATTCGAGTGTGTTAAATATGGACCCTCACACCACATTCACCAAGATTCCTTAACAAGGATGCATGCGTTCGAACGTTTTCGGACAAGGTAGTTCGAACCGTCACTAATCACGTCCTACAAGAGCATTCCACGCGAGGTTATTTTTGGAATAATTTTTTTTGTGGTGTGCGATGAGTAGGAGGGGGAGTGGGAAAAGCAATTGCCCCCAATAAACGCATAGGGCCCATCTGAAAGAACCAGATAGATTAGTTAGTCCATGGCCCATGTTTTTCCCACCCCTTCTTCTCACCACACACCCCTAAACATTGTGAAAGTGCCTGAATACCCTTAATAAAGCAAAATGCTTCAATCGTGTTCGTATTTTTTTCCAACTTTTAATAGGTTCGGGGACAGACAACTGAACTAGTTCAGATCAACACTGTTGTACCTGTTAAACTTACAATTTTTGCCAAACACCCATTTTTTTCACATTTTTAACAGGTACATTTTTAACAGGTACGGGACTCTGCTGCCGAACTAGTTCGGTTGCCTGCCCCCGAACCCATTAAACTCTGGAATTCATATGAATGACATGTACCCCCTTTTTTCCACATTTTTAAACACTCGGTACTTAACCACCAAACCAGTTTGGAGACCGGTAATCGAATTAGTCCGGAGATTCACTACCGAACCATTCTAAAATAACAATGTGAGGGGGTTCATGCGTATTCCATGTGAGGGTAATTTTGGAATATTTTAGGTTTGGGGTGTGTGGTGAGTAGGAAGGGGTTGGGAAAAGCACGGGCCTTAGTCCATCTATCTCGTAGGAAGCCCGAGCAAAATCACCCGAATTAATTTTAGTCTGTACATATTAAACATCCCCTAGCCTACACCACCTCGACTTTCCAATCCACAACAGGAGTCAATGGTATAACTCTCAGCCTCAAAGGCAACCACACTTCTTTTGAAGACCTCACTTTAGAACAACCAACGTCTACTCCAAACGTATCTACGATTCTTCTCGCAACCAAAAATATTTTTGTTCCTCCCCTTTTTACCAATGGTTGTATCTGATCTAATAATGATAATAACTGTTATGTTGACTTTTCCAACCTCTCCAGTCCAACACACGAGATTGTCACGGGTAGCAAAAATCTACAAAATAATCAAGTTATCCTTATTATGAAAAAAAAAACTTAAAAATACTCTTAAATGCATTCGATAAATCCATGGTAAAAGGAACTAAACCATCAACCCCATATCTATTTGATTTAAAAAATAAACTAAATATGAACATAAAAATTTACCAAAATAACATAAAACAATAAATAAAAACAATTTCGGCTCATAAATAAATCCGGAGTTACAAAAATTAACTCCCAGATTTATCTATAGCACATAAATTCGGGTGGCAAAAAATGTATACAATCCAGAGTTTTGTTTTGGGACATAAACCAAGAAGGCGAATACATAATTCCAGATTTATGTCTAGTACATATATCAGGAAATTCAAAAAAATTCACAGTTCCAAAAATACTTTTTAAAGCGTAAATTCAGGAAATGTATTTTTGATTAAATTAAAAGTTGGGGGGTACAAATATCTTGAGCCAAAAGAAGATAGCTTAAGCTGGTCGGGTTGTCAAGTTTAAAAAGCCCAAACCCACTACAAACCCTAATATTTTTGGCCCATACTTCTTCCAACCTCCCCTCTACTCACTAAACACCCCAATAAAAGGGTGAAAAGACCAAGATGCCCTAATTGAAATCTGTGATTTATATATATTTTAAACATTAAGTATGGTTAGGCACACGCTATCGAACCAGATCGAACCTGGTTGCGCCAAACCTGTTAAAATTTACTCAGACACCCCAAATTAGGTTTTTAGCAGGTTCAGCCAAGCATGGGCCGAACCAGATCGGTCAGTCGTGCCCCGAACTGGCTCCACCGTCTAGTCAACATCTATATTTATAACGGTTATAAATTTAACGGTTCCGATCGCTTTAAATCAATGGCTCACGCTCGATCACACCTATTATAAATAGCCTCTCACTCTTCACTGATATTCACACAACCCATTTCTGATTCATCCTCTCTATTTCTTCACATAAACCCTAACTCCAGCTGCTAAAATGGAAGATCTAATGGAATGGCAGTTGTGCCCAACCCAGAGATCCTCAGACAAATTTCTAACTGCACTGCATCGCCCTGGAACGGTCGAGAACAGGGCCGATAGTGTGGTGTTTTTTTACGTCTCGCGACAACTACTTTTGTAGGTTGGACAAAAATATCACATTCATCAAGTTGAAGGAAAATGTAGAGAGGAAGGTTCGCCAAGAGGGGAAGTGGCGTAAAGACATCTTTCGTATACGTTACCACAAATGCCTATGTCTATAAGACGGCAGTCGCCGCTATGAAGCTATGGATATCCGAGCGACAACGATGTTCGTGCAATGTTGGAACATCATCGTAACACCCCATTGGGACTTCAGCTCTTTGAGTTGTTTGTCGAAACGATGCGCACTGCAGAATAGATCATTTATATTATGGAGAGCACACTCCCCAAAAATCAGTAGTTTCGTTTCTTATCGTAAATTAACCCATTTCAAGTTTTATGTACGGTTACACTTTTTAAATAATAAAATTGTAGAGAAACTAGTTCTCAAATTTTATTCATGACTCAATTTTTTCATTAATAATTTTGAGTCACAACACAGCCACATTTACATAATAATTTTTATTTACTCTGAGTCAATATAGAGCCAGATCCAGCGCCACTGTTGGTGTTGTTGTCGTCGTCACTCCCATTGTAGTCGGTCATAAAAACGCGGTAATCAGGATCAGTGGAGTCACTGAGTAACTCTCATCAGAGGATGAATACTGAACATTGTCGGAGACGGTGAAGCGCCCCTCCCCAGTGTAGTCAATGTTGACTGTCACACTCTCAGCAGCCCCATACGCCTAGTAGATGGCAGCCGTGTCAATAGCGATGTGGCCATCGCCAGTGTCGTTTGTAACACCCCTTTTCTACCCCTTAGTTTACACGTCATTATCAGAGTAATTTCATTTTCAAAAATATAAATTTATTTGATAGAAAAGGAAATGCCACATCGTCATAAGTAAAAACTCATCGTCTGCACCATCAAAGTTTGTGCAACAACGCAATCGTCACAAAACTTAAATTTCAAAATAATCTTATCACAGCGGAAATAAACGATGACTCACTAGTCCACTCAAACACGTCTCATAATCATCAAAATAAATAATTCATACAGTTAATTGATTCATTAACAAATCCGACTACGCCTCCTAGGTGCTACAAAGATGCGTAGAGCGACTCGACAACCTCCCAACAAATTAAAAAAAGCGTGAGAACCTTCACTCGCGGTCACTGCGGCAGCGTTGCCCACAATAGAGCAACATTCCAAGCGAAAGGGTGAGTCTTCAAACAAAGATAAGAGCATAAATAATAATCAATATATTAAAGGACAATATCTATAACTACCACAAAGACACTTAACGTCGCATTACAACCATCACGTAACAACATCGACAACCAACATCAAAACACATCACAAACAACTACATCATTCAAATGCACATATATGAAAATTCAACCCACGCCGCCGGCATATGCATGAGGTACCATCGTCGCAAAAATACAATCGCTACTTTGAGCATAGCTCCGCGACCCGTATATATCGTCGCCGAATGCGTTATGGCATGTATGAGACCCTATGCATCACTCATCAAATCAATCAACAGAAATCAACAATTACACATCACCACACAACTTTCCCCAACGCCGCTTTTGGCCATACCCGCCCCAAAATGTCATTATCATCGCTTTTATATCATCCTCATAAACATCATCACCATCGCCGCAATTGTATCATTATCATGAACATCATCATTATCATCACAACCATAAAACACTCATAGAGTGTATTCGCTATAGTCATCAAAATCATATATATATATATATATATATATATATATATATATATATATATATATATATATATATATATATATATATATATATATATATATATATATATCACATCATCATAATCACTCATAAGTGAACTCATCATATCGTCAAAACCATCTAGCAACATCATCACAATCATACTTTTTCTCATCATCATTGAGCATATATAGATATTTTTTCATTGTCTTTTAGCTTAGTGTGTTATAAAATAGTGAACCCGATTGACTATGGGATTACTCAGTAATCGATACTACTTGCAATGCATTGACCACCTTTGCAAGACTCTCAGTGATGCCCTTGTAAATACACCAGCGAAAGAAATTCTGACCTTAGTGGTAAACCACAATCTAGCCATAGTCAATTAGCACACTAGTAGTATAACATTTCACCGAGACTCATTTATATAAACATAGCATCACAAATTTTTATTTGTATTAACGGCAACCCAAAACAGTTTACTCTGCCTTAAAAATAGAATATTCAGTTAGGCCTCTGAATAAGCTTTCCAACGCATCTTAGAACACCTCAATCGGGTTCCCGGTTCGCAAGATATCAATTTTTTTCAAAAACATTACAACGCTTTACTTTTAGGCACACAGCAGCATTTCATTCGTATAACAGCTACCACAAAACATTTTATTTTGCCTTAAAAATAGAATATTCAGTTAGACCTCTGAATAATCTTTCCAACGCATCTTAGAACACTTCAATCGAGTTCCCGGTTCGCAAGATATCAATTTTTCAAAAACGTGACAGCACTTTAAGGAAAACAGTGAAAAAACAGTGAAAAACAGTGACTCGCGCTCCGGAGCGCGAGTCGGGCGCGACTGGGGCGCGATTGGGCAGGGAAATCAGGCTGTTGCGCAACACACTTGCGCCTGGAGCGCAACTTAAGCGCAAGTGAGGCGCGATTGGGCAGCAGAAACATCAAATTGTGCAGAAAAATTCGGATCTTCAACACCAAAACACATTTTATTCACCAAATCACTCATCACCTCATCACTAAGGGTTCATCAAGAACAATTAACATTTTATCAACAACATCAAAGTCATCAATTCAGATCACAAACATCAAAATTCAGCAATCATCTCAATAATTCCTCAACAACATCAACAATCATCAATTTTATATTACAACATCAAAATTCATCCATAAATCATTCAATTCTTCAACCACTCATTAGACAACAAACATTAACGAATCATCAACAGCAAACATCAATAAATCCTCGACAACAAGCATCACAACTCATCTTAAATTCACAACAACACCAAAAATTCAACAAAATAATTAAACATAATAACTAATACCGCCTAGGTGTCATAGGACTACCCTCCCATATACTGACCATTATATAAACCCTTATAATACGAGACTCCCTTACCTCGAATACGTAAGCTCTGTAGAAGACGTGTGAGAGCACCGACGAGTAACTACAACAGAAACACGACGATCTCCTCTTCTCTTTCTCTCCCTTCCCTTTGCGCCAACTCCTTCTCCTCCTTCTCTCTCTCTCTTTTTTTTTCCTAGCCGCCTCTCTCCTCTCCTCTAGCACGCTCCTCTCTTCCTTTCTTCTTTTCTTTTCTTTCTCTCCAAGTTTCTAATAACTAACCCTAGCTTAAGTCATGGGTTCTCTTACTTGGGCCCTTCTCACCACCCGGTTGATTACTAACGCTACTCATTTTTCCTAGTTAAATTACCACTCACTTCTTTACTATTCACCACTCTTCCTTTAAGTTAATTACTCTATTATTATTTTAAAACAACCCACCAAACACTACTTAATTAATTAATTAAATAAACGTTTTGAATTATTTTTGGGGCGTTACAACTCTCCCCCACATAAAATATTTTCGTCCTCGAAAATTTGACGTCAAACCATGAAAACAATATTGAATCTAGTTATAACTATACAATTAGATGGAGACAATTTATCTAACACTCAAGCAACAAGATTATCATTGTGGTTAGAACATTAACACACTTTAGTAACGAGGAAGCAACTCAGAATGACAAACATAGCAATTAAAGAAAACACTTGAGCAGTCACACACCAATTCAGAGAACACAACACAAGCAAGACAGACACACAACTCACTCACGCCATTTCAAATTTAATCAACGCAACATAAATTATAATTAGAAACGAGTACCAGGACTCGAGAGTTAATAGACTCGACGACTCGACAACTCGACAACTTGGTCCGACAGACCGAACTGCTCTGAAACCACTAATGTAACACCCATTTTCTACCCCTTAGTTTACACGTCATTATCAGAGTAATTTCATTTTCAAAAATATAAATTTATTTGATAGAAAAGGAAATGCCACATCGTCATAAGTAAAAACTCATCGTCTGCACCATCAAAGTTTGTGCAACAACGCAATCGTCACAAAACTTAAATTTCAAAATAATCTTATCACAATGAAATAAACGATGACTCACTAGTCCACTCAAACACGCCTCATAATCATCAAAATAAATAATTCATACAGATTAATTGATTCATTAACAAATCCGACTACGCCCCTAGGTGCTACAAATGATCGAGAGCGACTTCGACAACCTCCTAACAGCTAATAAAGAAGGCAGCAGAACCTTCACTCGCGGTCACCTGCAGCGTTGCCACAATAGAGCAACATTCCAAGCAGAAAGGGTGAGTCTTCAAACAACATAAGAGCATAAATAATAATCAATATATTAAAGGACAATATCTATAACTAACACAGCACACTTAACGTCGCATTACAACTATCACAGAACAACATCGGCAACCAACATCAAAACACATCACAAACAACTACATCATTCAAATGCACATATATGAAAATGCAACCCACGTCGCCGGGCATATGCATGAGGTACCATCGTCGCAAAAATACAATCATCGCTTATCGTCGCTTTGAGCATAGCTCCGGCCGCAGCCCATATCGTCGCCGAATGCAGTATGGCATGTATGAGACCCTATGCATCACTCATCAAATCAATCAACAGAAATCAACAATTACACATCACCACACAACTTTCCCCAACGTCGCTTTTGGCCATACCCGCCCCAAAATGTCATTATCATTGCTTTTATATCATCCTCATAAACATCATCACCATCGTCGCAATTGTATCATTATCATGAACATCATCATTATCATCACAACCATAAAACACTCATAGAGTGTATTCGTCATAGTCATCAAAATCATATATATATATATATATATATATATATATATATATAGGAACGTATATTATGAGAGGACTTTTATGATGAGAGGGTGAGAGGAACCAATCATGACCATAGATCAAATCAAGAATGGTTGAAATTAAAACAAAAGTCAACGTGATAACTACCCTTTTTCTAATCACAACCACCCATGTTGTGTTATAGAGTCCAGATTTACTCCTCTCATCTCTCATAATAAACACTCCTCTCACAATACATCCATATATATATATATATATATATATATATATATATATATATATATATATATATATATATATATATATATATATATATATATATATATATCACATCATCATAATCACTCATATAGAGTGAACTCGTATATTCACAAAACCATCTAGCAACATCATCACAATACTTTTTCTCATCATCATTGAGCATATATAGATATTTTTTCAGTTGTCTTTTAGCTTAGTGTGTTATAAAATAGTGAACTGATTGACTATGGGATTACTTAGGTAACTGATACTACTTGCAACAGGCATTGACCACCTTTGCAAGACTCTCAGTGATGCCCTTGTAAATACACTAGCGAAAGAAATTCTGACCTTAGTGGTAAACCACAATCTAGCCATAGTCAATTAGCACACTAGTAGTATAACATTTCACCGAGACTCATTTATATAAACATAGCATCAAAAAATTTTATTTGTATTAATGGCAACCCAAAACAGTTTACTCTGCCTTAAAAATAGAATATTCAGTTAGGCCTCTGAATAAGCTTTCCAACGCATCTTAGAACACCTCAATCGGGTTCCCGGTTCGCAAGATATCAATTTTTTTCAAAAACATTACAATGCTTTACTTTTAGGCACACAGCAACATTTCATTCGTATAACAGCTACCACAAAACATTTTATTTTGCCTTAAAAATAGAATATTCAGTTAGGCCTCTGAATAAGCTTTCCAACGCATCTTAGAACACTTCAATCGGGTTCCCGGTTCGCAATATATCAATTTTTCAAAAACGTGACAGCACTTTAAGGAAAACCGTGAGAAAACAGTGAAAAACAGTGACTCGCGCTCCGGAGCGCGAGTCGGGCGCGATCAAGCGCGATTGGGCAGGAAATCAGGTTGTTGCGCGACACACTTGCGCTGAGCGCAACTTAAGCGCAAGTGAGGCGCGATTGGGCGTGAAAAACATCAAATTGTGCGTAAAATTCGGATCTTCAACACCAAAAACACATTTTATTCACCAAATCACTCATCACCTCATCACTAAGGGTTCATCAAGAACAATTAACATTTTATCAACAACATCAAAGTCATCAATTCAGATCACAAACATCAAAATTCAGCAATCATCTCAATAATACCTCAAAGAACATCAACAATCATCAATTTTATATTACAACATCAAACTTCATCCATAAATCATTCAATTCTTCAACCACTCATTGTAGACAACAAACATTAACGAATCATCAACAAAAAACATCAATAAATCCTCGACAACAAGCATCACAACTCATCTTAAATTCACAACAACACCAAAAATTCAACAAAATAATTAAACATAATAACTAATACCGCTTAGGTGTCATAGGACTACCCTCCCATATACTCGACCATTATATAAACCCTTATAATGCGAGACTCCCTTACCTCGAATACGTAAGCCCCGTAGAAGACGTGATGAGAGCACCGACGAGTAACTACACAACAACACGACGATCTCCTCTCTCTCTTTCTCTCCCCTTCCCTTTGCGACTCCTTCCTTCTCCTCCTTCTCTCTCTCTCTCTCTTTGTTTTTTCCTAACCGCTCTCCTCTCTCCTCTCTCGCACGCTCCTCTCTTCCTTTCTTCTTTTCTTTTCTTTCTCTCCAAGTTTCTAATAACTAACCCTAGCTTAAGTCATGGGTTCTCTTACTTGGGCCCTTCTCACCACCCGGTTGATTACTAACGCTACTCTTTTTTCCTAGTTAAATTACCACTCACTTCTTTACTATTCACCACTCTTCCTTTAAGTTAATTACTCTATTATTATTTTAAAACAACCCACCAAACACTACTTAATTAATTAATTAAATAAACGTTTTGAATTATTTTTGGGGCGTTACAACTCTCCCCCACTTAAAATATTTTCGTCCTCGAACTCATGGTTTGGCACACGCTTGATCTAACCGAATCGGCCTCTGCACCGCCGAACCATGCAAAACCAGTGAAAAAAATAGGAATTAACGAAACAGAGAGAATGGGAGTGAGAGAGAGAGAGAGAGAGAGTTACCCTCTGAGAGGGAGAGCGACGACGGGGAAGGAGAGATGCGGAGACGGAGGAGAGGAGACAGGGGGAACAGGGGGTGTGTGGAGAGGATAGTAGAGGAGTGTGTGTGTGTGTGTGTGTGTGTGTGTGTGTGTGTGTGAGTGTTTTTAAATAAAAAAAATGTTTGGACGGTAGGGGCATTTTGGGAATATTGGATGGTAGGGGTGTCTCGGGAGTAGCTAGGGGGTTGGAAGAAGTATATGCAATATTTTAATAGGAAAACCTAATATTTTATTTGAAATTTTAATTTAATTTAAATTTAATACAAACAACACCAAAACAGAAACCTTTCTATTTCTTCTTCTTTTGCAATAGCTTGGGGAACGCTCTATTTGCAGTAGCTTGGACCGCGTTAATCAATAATCATCATCGTTCGTCATCTTTGTTCACGCTCTCGAACTCTGTTCTTCTCGGTGAGTAATTTTTCTCTTCGTTCTTGCTTGCGTGAATACCACGTTTATCTTTCTTGCTGCGTTAAAACTCTGTTCTTGTCACAACAACCAATTGTTCTCTTCTATTCATCCACTTTCAGTGTTGATCTCGATTTCAGTTACTATTTCTAGAGAAATGATGAACAAAGCGCCGATTCTCGAAATTGAGCCGAAGGAACTCAAATTTATATGTGAGTGAATTTTCAAATACTTGTAATGTGTCCACAATTGCAGTTGAATCTACTATAACTTGTGCGTATGTATGTTCAGTTGACTAACATTCCACGATTTTCCCCATTATAGTCGAGTTAAAGAAGCAAAGTTCATGCTCAGTTCAGTTGACTAATAACACAAACCACCATGTCGCTTTCAAGGTCCTTGCACCTTTCTTTTATCCCGATTCGTTGTTGGTATTAGGCATGGAAGACTGGAGAGATTAATCGCTTTGGTCTATCATATTTGCAGATCAAAACGAAGTCGCCTAAGAAATATTGTGTGCGACCAAATGTTGGAGTTCTCGCGCCAAAATCTACTTGTGAACTCATCAGTATGTCTACGTCTTTTCTGTGGTTTTGTTATTTTATACTTTGTAACAACTAACAAAGTCAGTTTAGAAATTACTATATGACTGGAATGGATGGGAATATTCAATTAGACTTATTTTTCGTGTTGGTATCAGAGAGAGGTTTTTGTGAGTTTAGTCTAGTCATTGTGGTGGTTATGTCTGATATTGATGCCGAATCGATCTAAATTTACCAAGTTAGGGGTCTCTGTGTTAGTTAGCATTGCTTTTCAATGTTAAATGTTTTAATTTAAGCTTCATGGAACCTCAGGCAGCGTTTTTCAAACAGAAAGTTAGTTTTTGAGGAATATCAGTTTTCTAAAAGCAACAATTGAACACATTTGGGAATTTGTTCCCGGATATTAGTTCACCCTCCTCCCCATAAATTCTCATTGTTTTTTTTTTTAACTTCTGCATCAAACAGTTACAATGCAAGCCCAAAGGTAGCGCCTGAAGAAATGGTTTGCAAGGACAAGTTCTTAATCCAAAGCACGTTGGTTCCTGTTGAAACAACCAGTGAAGATGTTACTGCCATCTTGGTACATATACTTCTTAGGCTGTAATTTTGTACTCTGGCAGCCTTCATTATTGGTTTCTTTTTTAAAATCCCTTTTTTTTTTTGTAATGGCAGTTTGTCAAAGACGGAATGAGATATGTTGAAGAAAGTAAGCTGAATGTGGCCCTGATCAGCCTACCCAATTCACCAGAAATAGCTCCTGTTAATGGAGATTCCAAAAATCAGCAATTTGATCATGAAAAAGTTCAGATATATAGTAAAGATGAAATCCAGTCCCCCAAACCCATGGTTAGAAAAAAATTCATTGATTTTTGGGTCTCAAACTCTTAGTTGTTTTCTTTCCACCCACCTCTTTTTCTTTCATAAAAAGTTCAAATTCTTAGGAAGATAATTGAAGTCTTAGAGCTTGTTTAAAATCCCTTTTCAAAAGCAGTTTTTAGTTTTCTAAAATTTTTAATGAAGGAATTTAGTCTTTGATAAATTTTAAAAACCAAAAAACAATTTTTAAAGCTCAATTCAAACATGCTCTTAATCACATACTCTTAAGGGTTTGTCGATTATTTCTTCTGGATTGTTATTTTCATAGTTGGAATAGGACATTGGTATGGAGTTGCAAAGCTTCATCATGTGTATTTTCTTGAGTCCCATGGGAAGATTTCTTGAACATGCTATAACTTATAAAGTTCCATTCTTTCTTGGTGATGTTGTCATCTTTGGCAATCATGCCTTTGTGCATATCATATGTGTGAATTATCAAGTTCCCAACTTCTTCTACTTATTAATTACACCATTCATAGGTGTTGATCTCGAATTCGAATACTATCTCTGGATTAATCATGAACAAAATGCCGATTCTCGAAGCTGGACCGAAGGAACTCCAATTTATATGTGAGTGAATTTTCAAATACTTGTGATATGTCCACAAATGTAGTTGAATCTACTATAACTTGTCCGTATGTATTTTCAATTGACTAACATTTGACGAGTTTTCTCCATTATAGTCGAGTTGATGAAACAATGTTCATGCTCCGTTCAGTTGACTAATAAAACTTACCACCATGTCGCGTTCAAGGTCCCAACACCTTTATTTTATCCCCATTCGTTGTTGGTATTAGGCATGGAGTGCTGGAGAGATTAATCATTTTGTTCTAGGGTATTTGCAGATCAAAACGAATTCGCCTAGGAAATATTGTGTGCGACCAAATGTTGGAGTTCTCGCGCCAAAATCTACTTGTGAATTCACTGGTAAGTCTACATCTTTTATGTGTTTTTGTTATTTTATACTTGTAACAAAGCCAGTTTAGACATTAGATATAATATGACTGGAATGGATGGGTTCATTTAGACTTATTGTTCTTGTTGGTATCAGAGAGAGGTTTTTGTGAGTTTAGTCTAGTCATTGTGGTGGTTAATTATGGGATTGATGGCTAATGGAACTAAATTTTCCAAGTTAGGGGTTTCAGTGATTAGTTAGTATTTCTTTTCAAGTTTTAAGTGTTTCAATTTAAACTTCCTGTATCCTTGCAGTCGAGGTTTTTGCAAACAAAAAGTTATATTTTGAGGAATATGAGTTTTCCAAAAACAACAGTTGAAGATGAATTCACACATTTGGGAATTTGTTCCAGCATATTAGTTCCCCCTTTCCCCTAAATTTTTATTGTTTTTTACTTTTGCATCAAACAGTTACAATGCAAGCCCAACAGGTAGCGCCTGAAGAAATGGTTTGCAAGGACAAGTTCTTAATCCAAAGCACATTGGTTCCTGCTGAAACAACCAAAGATGTTACTGCCAGCTTGGTACAAATACTTATTAGGCTGTAATTTTGTACTCTGGCAGCCTTCATTATTGGTTTCCTTTTTAATATCCCTCCCCTTTTTGTAATGGCAGTTTGTCAAAGACGGAATGAGATATGTTGAAGAAAGTAAGCTGAAAGTGGCCCTGATCAGCCCACCCTATTCACCAGAAATAGCTACTGTTAATGGAGACTCCAAAAATCAGCAATTTGATCATGAAAAAGTTCAGATATATAGTAAAGATGAAATCCAGTCCCCCAAACCCATGGTTAGAAAAAATTTCATTGATTTTTGGGTCTCAAACTTTCATAAAAAGTTCAAATCCTTAGGAAGATAATTGGAAGTCATAGAGCTTGTTTGAAATCCCTTTTCAAAAGCAGTTTTTTATTTTCTAAAATTTTTAATGAAGAAATTTATTCTTTGATCAATTTTAAAAACCAAAAAACAATTTTTAAAACTCAATTCAAACATGCTCTTAATCACATACTCTTAAGGGTTTGTCGCTTATTTCTTCTGGATTGTTATTTTCATAGTTAGAATAGGACATTGGTATGGAGTTACATATCTTTATCTTGTGTATTTTCTTGAGTCCCATGGGAAGATTTCTTGAATATGTTATAACTTATAAAGTTCCCTGCTTTCTTGGTGATGTTGTCATCTTTGGCAATCATGCCTTTGTGCATATCATATGTGTGGATTATCAAGTTCCCAACTTCTTCTACTTATTAATTACACCATTCGTAGGCGTTGATCTCGAATTCGATTACTAACTCTGGATTAAACATGCACAAAATGCAGATTCTCGAAGTCGAACCGAAGGAACTCCAATTTATATGTGAGTGAATTTTCAAATACATGTAATATGTCCACAAATGTAGTTGAATCTACTATAACTTGTGCGTATGTATTTTCAATTGACTAACATTCGACAAATTTTCTCCATTATAGTCGAGTTGATGAAACAATGTTCATGCTCCGTTCAGTTGACTAATAAAACCTACCACCATGTCGCATTCAAGGTCCCAACACCTTTCTTTTATCCTCATTCGTTGTTGGTATTAGGTGTGGAGTTCTGGAGAGATTAATCGTTTTGTTCTATGATATTTGCAGATGAAAACGACGTCGCCTAAGAAATATTGTGTGCGACCAAATGTTGGAGTTCTCGCGCCAAAATCTACTTGTGAACTCATCGGTATGTCTACGTCTTTTCTGTGTTTTTGTTATTTTATACTTGTAGCAAAGCCAATTTAGACTTTAGATATAATATGACTGGAATGGATGGGTTCAATTAGACTTATTGTTCTTGTTGGTATCAGAGAGAGGTTTTTGTGAGTTTAGTCTAGTCATTGTGGTGGTTAATTCTGGGATTGATGGCTAATGGAACTAAATTTTCCAAGTTAGGGGTTTCAGTGATTAGTTAGTATTGCTTTTCAAGTTTAAGTGTTTCAATTTAAACTTCCTGTATCCTTGCAGTTGAGGTTTTTGCAAACAAAAAGTTATATTTTGAGGAATATGAGTTTTCCAAAAACAACAGTTGAAGATGAATTCACACATTTGGGAATTTGTTCCAGCATATTAGTTCCCTCTTTCCCCTAAATTTTAATTGTTTTTTACTTTTGCATCAAACAGTTATGATGCAAGCCCAAAAGGTAGCACCTGAAGAAATGGTTTGCAAGGACAAGTTCTTAATCCAAAGCACATTGGTTCCTGCTGAAACAACCAAAGATGTTACTGCCAGCTTGGTACAAATACTTATTAGGCTGTAATTTTGTACTCTGGCAGCCTTCATTATTGGTTTCCTTTTTAATATCCCTCCCCTTTTTGTAATGGCAGTTTGTCAAAGACGGAATGAGATATGTTGAAGAAAGTAAGCTGAAAGTGGCCCTGATCAGCCCACCCTATTCACCAGAAATAGCTACTGTTAATGGAGACTCCAAAAATCAGCAATTTGATCATGAAAAAGTTCAGATATATAGTAAAGATGAAATCCAGTCCCCCAAACCCATGGTTAGAAAAAATTTCATTGATTTTTGGGTCCCCCAAAGCACATTGGTTCCTGCTGAGACAACCAAAGAATATGTTACTGCCAACTTGGTACAAATACTTATTAGGCTGTAATTTTGTACTCTGGCAGCCTTCATTATTGGTTTCTTTTTTAATATCCCCTTTTTGTAATGGCAGTTTGTCAAAGACGGAATGAGATGTGTTGAAGAAAATAAGCTGAAGGTGGCCCTAATCAGCTCACCCGATTCACCAAAAATTGCTCTTAATGGAGACTCCAAGAATCGACAATTGAGTAGTATAGCGGCCGCAATTGTGCAATTGTTTAGCAGATTTTGGCCTTCCTGCAACGCAAATGGATACACAAGGCTCCTTTAATTAGCTATTAGCTATTGGAAGTATAGCGGCCGATATGCTTGAAGCAGTGATAGCTGTGCAGGGCCGATATGCTTCAAGCAGTGATTGTATTAAGTTGCGGTATTGTCTTTTATGTTTGTATAATAAATTTATTTCACCCGCTATACAGGGCTTCTGCTATTTGCACGCAACGCTATCCGATATTTCACATATCGGTTTTTTGGCATTCAGTTATTTTCTGCAATTCGCGATTGACAACACTCAATATATAGTAAAGATGAAATTCAGTCCCCCGAACCCATGGTTAGAACAAATTTCATGTTTTTGGGTCTCAGACTCTCGGTTGTTTTCTTTCCACCTACCTCTTTTTCTTTCATAAAAAGTTCAAAAACTGTTTTTAGTTTTCTAAAAATTTTATTAAACAAATTTGTTCTTTAATAAATTTTTTAAAGCCTGCTCCCCCCTCCACTGTTCTTACCATCATTTTTAACTACTTTCCCTGTTAGCAGCTCCAGAAGAATATTTATCAGGTTTGAATGTAGCTGCAATCAGATTTTTGTTTATGAGGCTTATGGTATGAGAAAGGACACCTTGATTTTCAGTCACCATCAGGCCATATTTGCTTATTCGTGGATCTATATTCTTATCAAACAAAATGTTACTTGATTTTAAGTTACCATGTGCTATTCCACTATCTTGAAGCTCCTCATACATATATGCCAATGCCTCAGCCATCTTATCTAGTCTGCTCCTCAAGTCAATTGAGTGGCTACCAGATCCTGAATTAATTAAAAGTGAACACAAGTTTTTGCTTCTAGCTAGTTCATGAGATGTGGCTGAGGCCCTATGGGACTTTGTATCCATCCAAAAAGACCTATCAGATGCCACTACAGTCTACAGATGCCATTACTTGTTCTTATTTTCAGCTATTTAATGGTCACAACATTTGTTGAATCAGTAAGAAATTAACTAGTAACATTAGATTCAATACATTCAAACTTGTTTTTAGCTATGTTTCTTGAAACTTGAATGATCTTACATTTGCTGATGCAGCATGTAGTAATGTGTTAGGGGTGTAGGGTAGTCTAAATTTCAAGTTTGGGAAAGAGAGATTGTAAGTTGAGGAAACTGCTCTATTGTTTGTTGTACTCTAAATTCTAAGATTTTTGCTTAATATACTGAGAAAGGTTGTGTCGATGTTCTGTTATAGACTAGATTCTGTTACAAATGAAAGTTGTTATATAGTCTTTTATCTTGCATTTCCTTTATATACTATTTCTTCATATTCATATTACCTATGATTCAAATACTTGTTCTTCTAGCTTGTAGTTTTTTTGTTGATTTCATCATTTAAATCATGTTGTGATTTATATGTTTTTTTTGTTGGTGTAGGGGCACTCTTTAATGGAAGCACTGTTACAACTCCAGAAAAGATGCATATATTTAGAAGCTATTGACTTTATTACCTTTTTTGAATTACATGTATGACAAAAAATAACATTCCACAATTATAACAATATGTAAAGTTTTAGCCACATGAGATATCTGTTAGAAATATTGGCTTATGGATGCATATACAATGTGTAGTGTTTTGATACAGTGTCTCATTTTTAGAAAGACTAATGTTATATGGACACAAAATTTCAGATAAATATATACAAAAACTAATCCACAACACCAATTAATTAAGTTTTTAAGCTATTAACCAAGTAACCAATTAACCAAGTTTTTAGTTAATGGCTTAAAAAACTCTGAAAAGACGGGTTGGTTAATAACCTAAAAAACTTGTAAATCCGAAATGAAATTTCGGATTTACCTTGTAAATCCGAAATACCCCCTATTTTGAACCGGATTTACATTTTTTAGAGGTAGGTCCGAAATTTTTAATTTTTTTTAAAAAAAAATGTTTGTATATTAAATTAAGATTTACACGCGTTTTATTTTTAAAATACGATACGAATGATTTACGATTTAAATAACAATACGTCAAAATATATAAAATGTCCAACATAAAATAGGAGTACAAATACAACTATGGTCCAAAATGTCTAAAAATGACTGAAAATAACGACGTGAAGTAGCAGGTGAACGGTCGACATCTAGGGCATCCCGGGCCAATGCAGCTGCTCTCAGCACCCTCTCCTCTAAAGTCTCTGGGACAACGGGCTCCTGATCTGGCTCTGGCGGAGCAACTGGCACCGGAGTAAGACGAACCCTGGTTACCTGACTGTACCAAGGAAGGTAATCAGGATCACACTCGCAGGTCGCCTGTCTACTAGCCTGCCAAAAAGTCTGCGCTCGAATCTGATACATCACCAACCCCCGTATGATCCTGTCCGGAGATGGAACATTACCCGAAATGGGTGGAGAAGGGATCCTCTCAGACCGCCTCGAATCGCCAACGCACTGCGCTGCGGCATGTAGGGAATCGGTCATCGCCCCAAATCAATCAGCCTCTGTAAATAGATATGTTCGACAAAGGAACACTCTGCCTGTGGTCTGCATAACGGGTGAGGATGACATCCTCCAGCTGCAGCACATCTATCCGTGAGATACAACCTTTAGTTCCCGAGGCTGAAAAAATTAAAATTAAACCATACGTTATTAAAAATAAGTAATTAATTGTTGTTAAGTAAAATTAAAATAAAGAATTAAAATATTACCTCGCATCTATCTATCCAGGACACAAAGTGCGTATCCTAGTGTAACAATAATGGTGGGTGATCCACAGCTGGGGCAGGCTGAACCTCCTCCTGAACCTCCGCCTGAACCTCCTCCTGAACCTCCTCCTCCTCCTGATGCTGACCCTCATCCTCCTGCTCCTCCCAAGCCTCCCAACTGTCAGCAAGAATGTCATGATACAGCTCTGGGTGCTCTTGTTGGTGCCGCATATGGTACTCATAATCTGGGTGGTCACGGTAGGGTTGCTCATACCGGGGCTGAGACTGAGGCTTAGGCTCAACCATCTCTATCACTCTGGCGCGGGCTCTCTGGCGCCTCTGACGCTCAGAAGCATGTCCAGCAGCTCTGAGCCTCTGTAGAGTGTCCGGAGAAGGAGTAGCACTCCTACCGGACATCTCGCTCTTGTTGGACTCCCAAAGATCTTTGTGCTCGTCGTCGTCGGTGTGGGTCTTTGCTCCCGCTACACTGTCTAATCGTCTACTCGCCACTGTTAAAAAAATGTAAATAAAAATTATTAATAATTGAAAAAAAATTGGGATTTTCGGAATGAACCGGATTTACCTCACTTCTGAGGTAATTCCGATTTTTTTTTTTTGGAATTACCTGTAATTCCGAAAATCTCTCCGTATTTACTTACTTTTTTCGGAATTATGAAATCTGATTTGTGAAATGTGATTTTTGTAAGTTTTCAAGGGCATTTTCGTCCGTTTGCGTAATTATTAAGTGGGATAGACAAGGAGGGGGTGCAAAAAAAAATACCTTGAACTAATTCCCTTATTTGATTTCTTTCATTTTGGAAATAATATCAAAAACAGGTGTACTCTATGAATCTCGATGTTAACTCCCCTTCTGTCTTTTATTTTTTTTGGTGAACACTCCCCTTCTGTCGATGCGCGAGGCAACTTTGGATTGTATTTATTTAGGGATATACAATACAAGTAAACAGTGTAAATATGTAATAATGATGGCAAGGACTTCTTAGTTGCCTGGTTAGGTTATACGCTGATTTTGAAGTCTCCTATTTTTAACCTTGTTTAATTATTATTTTTTTGGAACAACTAACTTGTTTAATTTTGATTGCACAACTCGCAGTGCAGTGATATTAAATAAGTAAATAAAAAAATTGAATAAAAAAATATAAATTTCAAAATTTTAATTTTAAAATATCTTAATATGAGTATAATTACCATATTTTATAACAATAGTAATTTAAAATATTTTGTAATATTTTACACTGATTAAATAAATTTCGTCACGAATTAAATATCTCTTTTATGTCATTTTACATTTATAAGTCAATCAATTTAATGATTAGTTTTATCAAACACGTTAATTATTTATTATCAGCTAATTTATCTTCTATCTCATCTGTTCGTCTGCTAGTTCATTATTTGATTTTCTGCTGTTAATAATGAATCACTTGAGGTCTCACTACTTG
Source organism: Oxytropis ochrocephala (assembly GCA_020916435.1). NCBI lineage: Eukaryota > Viridiplantae > Streptophyta > Magnoliopsida > Fabales > Fabaceae > Oxytropis > Oxytropis ochrocephala. The sequence continues at coordinate 21,052,719 of CM037090.1, read as the reverse complement.
TTGTATTCACAACTTCAACCATACGAGGACGTCGACTACAAATCAAACACAACTGTGAGCATTTTATTATAAGGTGTGTGATATTTATTTGTTATTTAGTTAGTCTAGATTGACAAATAAATCAATTAAAAAAAAATCATTTGTAAACTCAATATTACTATTTCGTCGACAACGCCACGACTTAATCACCGTCCAATGACGTGAGTGGCAATGAATGAAGAAACGGGAAAGTGCGTCATGTTCCATGCTAGTTGTGTGTCATCTCAAATTCAAAAGTGCCTCATGTTCCATGCTTGTGTGTCATGCTCAAGTTCATATATAGTGTGTCATCTCAAATTCTTAAGAAAGTAATGGGATTACAGTTCACCTAATCCATTCTTTTTGGGTCACCTAACATGTGTTAATCCCAAGTAGGTAGTTCGGTTATGAATGCAGGATATCGAAGGAGTCTGCAGACCAATGAGTCTGAGAATGAAATCTCGAGTTCAAATCTCTAAACTAACATTTTCCCCACCCCAATTAACAATCTAATCTAATATCTATATATACAAAAACATCACCACTGAACTTTCAAAATTAACCCTCACCGTTAATTGACACGTGTACTACTTAATACAAGGTTAAAGGGTATTAATGTCATTTTATGGATCAAACTTTTCACTCTTCCCAACATTTCACTCTTCCCAACTTTTCACTTTTCTCAATTTCACTTTTCCTAACTCCTTTTCTATTTCTCCTTCCCTCCACCTTTAATTCAAACCCTCTCACAAATTTATTATCATTACTATCTATCTAATCTAATATTAATATCTTCTAATATCTATCTATTTATATTAATAAACTACACTTAAAATTTCACTTAAATTTTAGTTTTTTTACCAAAAAAATTAAATCTTTTCACGATATCCATACTCACTAAATAATAGAAGGACAATTATTTTTGTCAATAAAAATTATAAAATTAGAAAACTACTATAAAAAAATTAGTGAAAAATATTTGTTCCATATTTTTTTAAGACTACTATAAACCTACTATATAAAAAATACGGGATTAATGTTTGTCATTCATAAACCTACTATTTAAAAAACAACAAGGCTTCCGTCAAAACAAAAAATAAGAAGGCTTAATGACTATTTAAACTATTGATTAATATTTAAAATAAATATTTCTTATTGATAATCTACTATCTATATTTTACTATCTACTATAATCTATTAATCAACTAAAATAATCAATTGAAACTATGAAATAATTGCAATCTATATATACAAAAACATCACCACTGAGCTTTCAAAATTAACCCTCACCGTTAATTGACACGTGTACTACTTAATACAAGGTTAAAGGGTATTAATGTCATTTTATGGATCAAACTTTTCACTCTTCCCAACATTTCACTCTTCCCAACTTTTCACTTTTCTCAATTTCACTTTTCCTAACTCCTTTTCTATTTCTCCTTCCCTCCACCTTTAATTCAAACCCTCTCACAAATTTATTATCATTACTATCTATCTAATCTAATATTAATATCTTCTAATATCTATCTATTTATATTAATAAACTACACTTAAAATTTCACTTAAATTTTAGTTTTTTTTTACCAAAAAAAATTAAATCTTTTTCACAGACATCCATACTCACTAAATAATAGAAGGACAATTATTTTTTGTCAATAAAAATTATAAAATTAGAAAACTACTATAAAAAAATTAGTGAAAAATATTTGTTCCATATTTTTTTAAGACAACTATAAACCTACTATATAAAAAATACGGGATTAATGTTTGTCATTCATAAACCTACTATTTAAAAAACAACAAGGCTTCCGTCAAAACAAAAAATAAGAAGGCTTAATGACTATTTAAACTATTGATTAATATTTAAAATAAATATTTCTTATTGATAATCTACTATCTATATTTTACTATCTACTATAATCTATTAATCAACTAAAATAATCAATTGAAACTATGAAATAATTGCAATGATATATAAGAAACCACATGATAACCGCACTGATATATTAAAAAATTCATGATTAATATTTCTCATCGAAAGTTATAATTTTTGAAGACTACTGATTAATATTATCTAAAAAACAAGAAGATTTAATGAGAATTTAAACTACTGGTTAATATTTAAAACAAATATTTCTTATTGATAATTTACTATCTCTCTTTTACTATCTACTATAATCTACTAATCAACTAAAATAATCAATTGAAACTAAGAGATAACAACACTGAAGATAAATGCGGTTTGATTTGGTTCGGTTGGCTTCCAAAAGAAAAACCAAACCAAACCAATGCGGTTTGGATGGTTCGATTTTTGACGAGACAAAACAAAATTAAGGGCCCGTTTGGATGGAACTTATGAAAAACAAATTATGCAAATAAATAAGTTTTTATATATTATTCATAAGCTTGTCAAGGTAGTTTATGGAAAAACAACTTAGGGATATACAATTTTTGTTCGTGAGAACTTATTAATTAACATAAAAACTTACTTATATTCATAAGTTGATTTTCATAAACTTAAAAATAAGCTAATCGAAACGGCCCCTTAAATAAATCGCTTCCGTTATTTCCTACATATATTGCTTTGTCTAATTTTATTTTTGTATATAGGATTTTGCGGTTTGGTTTGGTTCGGTTTCGGTAATCAAAACCGCGGGCCGAACCGAACCGCGCGGTTCACTAATAAATAAAACCAAACCAAACTAATAAAAAGCAGTTTTTTGCGGTTTTCGGTTTGGTTTGGTTCGGTTTGCGGTTTTCTATTGGTTTGGTTCGGTTTTGAACATAATCTACTAATGAACTAAAATAATCAAATGAAACTACGAGATAACTACACTGATATATAAAAAAAACACAGAATATATAGCTGCACTGATATATAAAAACACAGGATTAATATTTTCCTTTGTTAATTATAAGGTTTGAAGACTACTATAAACCTACAATCTAAAAAGACAAGAAGACTTAATGACTATTTAAACTACTGATTAATATTTAAAACACACGTGACAAATATTTGTCACTAATACTTAAAAAAGAACAAATAATTGTCACTAATATATTAAAAATACGGGATAAATATTATTTATTGATGATCTACTATCTATTATAATATACTAATAAACTAAAATAATCAATTGAAACTATGAGATAACTGCACTGATATATAAAAAACACGGGATAACTTCACTGATATATAAAAAATACGGGATAACTCCAATGATGCACTGATATATAAAAAATACGGGATAACAACACTGATATATAAAAAAACACGGGATAAATGCACAAATTATTTTTAAATGATACTTTTACATTTTTAGATTTTAATATTTATCTATTTTTTATTTGAGACTCCTTTTTTATCTCCTTAAATTTATCTTTATTTTCTTGGGGTAATGTTCAAATTATTTAAATTTTGTCTAACTTCATTCATAAAAAGAATACGTCAGCACTGTGTGTATGCACGAGTATCATACTAATTGTCTATTAAAAAAAACCTAACCCGTGTTATATTTGCCTTAACTTTATTTTTTCTTTAACTTGCCTCACTTAATTTTGGAGATACTCACAAAATATTCAAAGTTCAATCATTGAATTCTATTACCTCACTTAATTTTGTCTCCTTTATTTTTAATATTTTTAATATTTTGGAGATACTTTATTTTTAATGCCTCGGAAGTTGTGTTTGAACGAGGATTAAAAGATTTTTTTCAAGAATCAAGCAAGAAAACTACTCCCTCCGTCCCAAATTGTTTGCAGTTTAAGGTTGTTGCACGCCCATTAAGAAAAATCATTTGTAGTCTTATTTTCATAAAAAGTGTTACTTAATTTACCATTCTACCCTTTATTTACTAAGCATCAGTGTTCCTGTCAAAAATGCTTTTCATCATTCACTTTTGTCCACCTGCACACGTTAGAAGCAATTAGAAGCAAAATAGGAGTATCCCAAGTACTGGAAGCCATTTTAGAGTATCATCAATCAAATAGGAGTACAACGTTGCAAATTTTCACAACAATGATTTACATTTGTTTTGATTCATTCAATGACTAAACCGAACATGACCAGACCTTGGAGATGCCTGACATCGCCATCAACATCTCCCAATGATTCACTTCCTTCTCAAGACGTTCGTGTTACGTCAGATCAAACACCTTCTTCGTTGAGTACTCGAAGAAAGACTTTTACCCATGCAGTTACCAATGCCCGCAACATTCCAACGAGTCAGGTATCACAACCCTGCATATAAGGAGATGAAATGTCAGTCAAGATTACCAAGATTACTGAAGAGGAATATCTAGCAGGTCTAGAGAGTTGCAAAATTCATGTTCATGGGAAAATTATTCTCTCAAAGGGAGACGGGGCTCATGTTTGGATGGAGAGGTTTTTTGAGGGGAGGGGAGAACTTGTTTTTTAATTTTAAATTGAGTAAGCTATAAAATATTCATAAACATAAATGAAGTGTGATTAGCAATGTTAATTATCTATCATATTTTTCTTTCGGATTGTTAAAATATCAAATACATTTTAAAATATAGATTAAGTCCTCCAAAACCCTCTCAAATCTCCCTCCCAAAAGTTCAAGAAATCAAAGAAAAACTTACACATCTTTGGAATTCTATTAGTAAATGGGGAAGTACCTGTTCAATTAATTCTTAGAATATAAAGTCATGAATCTTGGAACTCTTTGTTTGGACTAGGGATTTTAATCCAGAACTTCAAAAACAAACAATTATTAAATGCTGAATCTGTCTAACATGTTTTTTTCAAGAATATCGGAGATCAAAAATTCTATTATCTATTGCTAGCAGCAGTGTTGGAGTCTCTATTTATTTAGTTAGAGTCTTGGTGGACATTTACCTTAGAGGTAAATTTTTTGAGCAAATCTTGGTGGAACGTGGATCTTTTATTTTTTTTGTAGGTATCATATATGAAAGATTAGCAGAATTCTATAATTATTGTCAAAATATTACCCTTGGTATGGATATTTGTAGAAGCCGAGAGAGGGTCTAAGAGATGAAACGCGATTCAAGTGCCATGGCGCCCAAGACATACAAACACAAGTTTGTTAGGGTTTCTTCATCTAAAGCGCACAACGAAGGTGAAGCGAATCCTGCCACTACTTCTAATGTATTGGTTCAAAACATTAGGAAAGAAAATGCTAATAATATGCAACATAAGGATCTCAGCAATAGGGAGCGTATTCATTCACTGATTCAACAAATAATGAACAAAGTATTAACTCAGGGGAGGATAATTAGGGATATTAATACAGGGGATAATTGGAGAGATAATTAGCGAGATTAACCCCCATTGCATTAATCTCCTAGATACCAATTAATGAAGTCTTTCTATTAGAATATTAGGGAGATTGCTAATCCTTATTCGAAATTAGCTTTAAGAAATTTGTGTTGATATTCAGGGATCAATTTGGTGATCTATCATCCCTGACCTATGCTACTTAGTATGACAAATTGTCGTACGAAACGTAAAAAATACAAGGGTTTTTGTGTTCAGCGAGTTTTTCCTACTTTGACACTTTGATAACAATACACACATCATTGCTTTCATTTCGTGCTGCCAATCTTTTCTCACCATTCCTGTTTTTTTTTTATTGATGACTTTTTTTATGAATAGAGTGGGTTTACCCACAATACTGATTTTCTTAGTTTGTTATATTTCATTGGTTGCAAGGGTTTTAGTTGATATCTCTCATTGTATATATTTGTTTTTCCTATTTTTTGATTAATAAATTTTGAGTACGGTGCAGATGATTGATTGATGGCCCCCACTACTTAGATTAGGGATCCTCTTCATTCCTAAAAAAATAAAAAATTCACAAATTCAATAATTAATTATTATAATAAATTTAACTGTAGAGCTCACCATTTTTATTAGAGGAATGCTAGTGACAGTCGAACAAACACTCTCCCGTAAATACTTGAACACTTCCTTTCAGATTTTTTAGAGTCCTTTCAGATTGAAGAGGAGTATACGCACAAGCATCAGAATTTGGAGAGCATTTAAGATGCCCAAAATAAAAGAAAAATTAAAGTAAGTGTTAAAACGTATTGGACTTGTACAACCGATAATCAAGTAAAAAGTTAAATACATTAAGTGACGTGGATCAATGAAAGAGAGAGTATTTACGGGAGAGTGTTTGTTCGATTGTCGCTAGCATTCCTCTTTTTAGAGGAAAGCATTCCTCTTTTTATTATATTTTTTTCTCTCCAAAGTCCAAATAGAATTTTCTATTTTTTAAAAAATAAGAGGATTCTTATTCTCTCATTGCATTCCCCTTTATTGTTTTTAAAAAAATTGTTTTTTGAAAAATAAATAGAGTTTGACCAAAAAAATAAATAGAGGACGGGCTCTGGTATTAACGCTGGCGCGCCGAGCCACGAAAAGAAAACAAACAAAACCGGCTCCGTGTCGGTAAAAAGCCAGTATAATCAGTGACTTCTTTATACGTCCCTTTCCCTTACGATGCTACGTGCTCCTCACTTCAAAAAGGCATGGAATTTGAATATATTTAAAAAATAAATTAAACATAAAAAATAAAAAACAGAGAGTGAAAGAGAGAGAACTCAGATCATATATAAATATATATTTACAATATTAATTTAAAGAATTTGGTCAAAAGAAAAACATTTATTTAAAGAAAAAATAATTCCATATTTTTTTCTTCAGTAGTAGTATTTCAAAAACGCCGCATGAATCTCTCGCAATCCTATTTGGAGAAGATCACGATTAACACGCTTATTCTCATTCAATGCGTCCACTCATGATCGTGGATGAAAGAAATAGAAAATCCCCAACTACCATATTATACACCTGATTCCATTTTCTCCCTTACGCGTCTCTCTTTGCGCCCTGGGTTTCTCCGCGAAAATAGGTCATATGCTATCACTTTAAACGAAGCCATTTATTTCTTCTTCTTTTCCCTTTCGAAAAGCTTCTAATGCTTAATTTCTTCTCTATTTTTTTCGCGTGTTTTTCAGAGTACGAGTTCAGTTGAGTTGACTCCGTTGAGCTGGGAGGACGACTCGTCTCGTTCCTTCTTCTTCTCTTTCATCTGCTTCTGCATCGAATCGAGTGACTTCACCCTAAACACTGCCATTTTAGGTGTTGATCTCGATTTCGGTTACTATCTCTGGAGTAATCATGAACAAAGCGCCGATTCTCGAAATCGAACCGAAGGAGCTCAAATTTCTATGTAAGTGAATTTTCAAATACTTGTAATATGTCCACTAATGCAGTTGAATCTACTATAACTTATGCTTATGTATGTTCAATTGACTAATATTCCACGATTTTTCTCCATTATAGTTGAATTAATGAAGCAATGCTCATGCTCCGTTCAGTTAACTAATAACACTTACCACCATGTTGCTTTCAAGGTCCCAACACCTTCCTTTTATCCCCATTTGTAATTGGTGTCAGGCATGGAATGCTGGAGAGATTAATCTTTTTGTTCTATGATATTTGCAGATCAAAACGACCTCGCCTAGGAAATATTCAGTGCGACCAAATGTTGGAGTTCTCGCGCCAAAATCTACTTGTGAATTCATCGGTATATCTTCATCTTTTCTGTGTTTTTTGTTATTTTATACTTGTAACAAAGTCAGTTTAGATATTACTATATGACTGGAATGGATGGGAATATTCAATTAGACTGTTTGTTCTTGTTGGTATATTAGAGAGAGGATTTTGTGATTCCCCGTTGGCTTATGCAACCGAGTCATGTTCGTTATTAAAGTTCTCTTGAGAGTTTAGTCTAGTCATTGTGGTGGTTAATTCTGGGGTTGATGCCGAGTGGAAATAAATTTGCCAAGTTAGGGGTTTCTGTGATTAGTTAGCATTGATTTTCAATGTTAAGCGTTTCAATTTAAGCTACATGTATCCTTGCAGCCGGGGTTTTTCAAACAGTTATTTTTTTTGAGTAAGAACAGTTTTCCAAAAACAACAATTGAAGATGAAATCACACCAATGTTTTTAAAACTGGACCAGACATTGAACTAGTGAGACCTCCGAGTAATGGTTCAATCGTTTTAAACCACTCGAATTGGGCTGAAACATGGGTTGAACCGCTCAAATAGCTGAACCGTGCAGTGTCGATTCATGGTTTAATCAGTTGAACCGTTCGGTTAGTTCGGTTTTTAAAACACTAATTTATACATTTGGGAATTTGTTCCAGCATATTAGTTCCCCCTTTCCTCTAAGTTTTTATTGTTTTTTTTTTTTTTTTTTTTTTTGCGTCAAACAGTTACAATGCAAGCCCAAAAGGTAGCACCTGAAGAAATGGTTTGCAAAGACAAGTTCTTAGTCCAAAGCACATTGGTTCCTGCTGAAACAACCAGTGAAGATGTTACTGCCAACTTGGTACAGATACTTGTTAGGCTGTAATTTTGTACTCTGGCATCCTTCATTATTATTTTCTTTTTAATATCCCCTTTTTGTAATGGCAGTTTGTCAAAGACGGAATGAGATATGTAGAAGAAAATAAGCTGAAGGTGGCACTGATCAGCCCACCCGATTCACCAGAACTAGCTCATGTTAATGGAGACTCCAAGAATCGGCTATTTGATCATGAAAAAGTTCAGATACATAGTAAAGATGAAATCCAATCCCCCGAACCCATGGTTAGAGGAAATTTCATTGATTTTTGGGTCTCAGTTCTTTTCTCTCCACCGCCTCTTTTTCTTTCCTAGAAAGTTCAAATCCTTGAGAAAGATAATCGGAAGTCTTAGTCGCATAGTCTTAGGATTTGTTGATTCTTATTTCTGGATTGTTACTTCCATAATTAGAAAAGGACATTGATATGGAGTTGCAGATCTTCATCTTGTGTACTTTCATGAGTCCCTTGGAAAGATTCTTTGAACATGTTATAAACTCCCTTCTTCCTTGGTGATGTTGTCACCTTTGGCAATCACGCCTTTGTGCATATGTGTAGATTATAAATTTCCCAACTTTTTCTACTTCTACTTATTAGTTACACCACTTAAATGGTTTATTCTATTTCTGAAATATGTCAGGTTCTTAAAAATTCGGAGCATAACAAGGTTCATGAGGTAATGCTTGAAGAGGATATCGAATTGAAGCCAGAATATGATACGGGGTTGGACAGTATAAAAGATGTAAGTTTGAAAGTGTCAAGAGACAAGGAGTTGAACACAGTAAAGGATGTCGAGGAACTGAAGCCACCGAAAAAAATAGAGTTTCGAGTGTCAAAAGATCCAGAATCAATCATAATAAAGAATGCAGCAGAAGTGAAACCAGGAAAAGCAAGGTTGAAGGCATCAAAAGATCCGAGTTTAAACACAATAAACAATGCAGAGGAACTGAAGCCAGAAAAGCAAAGAGAGATAGAAGTGTCAAAATATCCGGCAATTAAAGCAGTAAAGAATATCGAGGAACTGAAGCCAGAAAAAGAAGCGGAGGCAAGAGTTTCAAAGGGTATAGAGGAGCTGAAATTGCTAGAAGCCATTGAAGAGATGAAGTTAAAACTAGACGGACTTGAATCAAAGCTAATTGAGGTCAGGCATCCTATCATTCTACTTTGAAATTTTTTAATCTGCTTGCAGTTGCATACTCGACATGCTATCTAGCAAGCTACATTTTGGAACAATTTGCTATATGAACTTTCCTGCTACCACATCAAGATTTTGGTTATTAATGCTTTGTCTTGGCACTCTCTTTGGTCTTATTTTTTTCATTTGAGAGATTTGAAACGTTATTTAGACCCTTTCCGGCCTCCTATTGTAATATTTTTTGGCACATTGTTTAAATTACTCACTTTAATAATATATATTTATATTGATGGTGTAAATAGATTTTACATAAACACCCAATCATATTTCACCATCTTGCCATAGTGTTTATAAACTTTAGTTTAATTTTTGTGCATTTTCAGTGTAAAATATTTTACAGACTACACAATCATCCAATAATACGTTGCCACTTCATTAAACGAATTTAAAACATCATTGGATGCATGTGCAAAATATTTTTACATTGACCGTGCATACGAATTAGATTCTAGTAATATTTTGATGTGACAGGATGAATAAAAACGATCGGATGTGTACAACCCCACACTGTCAGTGTATTGTTATGGAACTCTTAACATTGCTTATTTTAGACTTGATTATTTGGATGTGACAGGATGAATAAAAACGATTGGACGTGTAAAACCTGCCTGTGTATCCTTTTAGACTTGATTATTTGGGAGCTCCTAATTCCTATAGGATGGGGATCAATCATATGCGAAAATGTTTATCAATGAACTGTGTATAACATCTGTGATGAAGCAATAGAGCATATGGGCTTCCTCATAAAAATGGGGTGGATGTTTGATATAGGGTTTTTTGAGTTTCATTCTAATCCCTCTTGCTTGATTAAAGTGATGATCAAGTTTCTGCTTCCTTTGCAGTCTGGAGTAACAATATCGAAATTAACAGAGGAGAGGAGGTTAAGCAACCAGGAGACAAAGATCTTGCAAGAAAAACTGGTAAGCTTGTGAGACACTGCCTGGTTTACTAGCAGCGTTTCTTACTTTCTTTGGCATTTTTTATGGGTTGTTGCCATAGGATAGGACTAGTTTGGATGAATTTTCAATAAGCACTTGTAGGAAAGGAAGAGATAACCTCACAATGATTATGAATAGTAGTTTCCCACACGAGTTGAATTGAGCTTTTACACCTCAACTTTCTCATATGTTTTTTTTCATCTAATGTCTTCATACTGGGGGATGGGGCATCTATAAATTTATAAGGGTTTCTTTTAAGAAAGTTAAGAACTAAATACTTATATCAGTTGAGAAACTTTTTTATGTTAAAAGCTAATCTAAACTGGGCCATAATCCCTAATTGCTTAATGCAAATCGTCAATCATTCTAGAAATTGAAGTAGTATACGTATATCTACATAAATGGTACTAAAAGAAGAGAGGGGAGTGGGGAGCAAAATAAGAAATACATGTCGACTGCCAGGCTACTGGTCTTTATAATATTTACTTTGTATTTTATAAAATAACAACCTGATTTGGGGAATTACCACCTTGATATTTGTTCACAATGACAAAATCGATAGTGTTAATCAAAATTGTAATTTGGATTGTCTATACCATCTTTTGCTTGTCTGGATTGTTTACTGTTATTGCCTGCTACTTTAGAATTCCTCCCATTTACATGCGCAAACTTTTGCAATTTCGAATTGTTTCCTCTTTTGGGGTGTCTCCTTATCATTGTGTAAAACTTGAGTATATTTGTTCACTTCATAAATTCAAGGCTGGCTCGCTTTATACTTGTAGGCAGAGCTTATTAATAAAGGTCCAAGAAAAGTTCAAGTTGGGTTCCCTCTTCTTTATGTCTGCATGGTGGCACTTATCTGTGTCTTCTTGGGATACCGTTTACACTCTTGATGTCTGGGGGATGGACCATCCAAGAAGAGACTAACACTGAATTGCCTCAAGTTTGTTCATAGCAGAAGTTCTGGCATAAATGAATAGTTCTACTTTATATCTATAAATGTAACGGGGATCTCTTTATACTTTGAGGTCAGTGATGTTCGATCTAATCTGTTTAGTCTATAATCATGTATGTCTCAGCTTTTGTATATGCAGAATTACGCAAATGTAAAGTTATAACAGATAATACGAGATATATAGCGGTTTGGTAGATGACTCGTGCGATTAGTGGAAAACTGAAAAATGTTGTGTAAGCTACGTGAGATTGTTTTTCTTTTCTCTGTAAACTCAAAATAGATAAGTGATTTTGTTGAGTTGTAGCACGAGTGAATACCAGCCGAGACAGAGCATCTAATTTGAATAATTGAATATTGATAGTTAATACTCAAAAGGAGGGAAAGGAGATACAGTTTGTAACCGTTTAGATTATCAGGGATGTAAATCCGGTAACAATCTGAGCTCACTTTTGGAATACTAATGAAATCTAAACCAGGGATGTAAATCCGGTAATAATCTTAGCTCACTTTTGGAATACTAATGAAAGAATGAGATTTTGGAGAAGATGAACCATTTAGAGTATAATAATAAGTTTATAGAGAAATATTATGTGTAATGTTGATTGATTGATTCAAAGTGAGGCTCAAGGCCTTTACTAAATACAACCCTCAAGGGATACAAGTGTAAATTGGCAAGTAAAGTAATACTTAAAATAAGGTAAAAACCTAAAGTAAATAGTATTAGCAATATAAATAATGTTACAATACCATCCCCTTCAAACATCTTTGTCCCCAGTCTATCGCTTTCCTATGCATAATAGCCACAACAGGACATACTTCTTATTCTGTTATCATCATAGAAATGAAATCAACTTCATGATACTTGAGAATGAAATTTGGCGTCTGCCACTTCAAGGAATGAAGCTTCCAATTCTTAAACAAGAGAACCCTTTTGCCAACAAAGGTGAACCACTTTTTACCACACTATCACCACCACTTTCTTTGTCCATATTGACATCAATATGAGAAGTAAAAGTCTCTGAGGAACGCAAAAGGGGAGCACATACAGTGGTTCCTATCCAATTCTTATCAAGTAAACTGCTGCATCAACATCCCCTTCCCTTTGAGCAATCAAGTGACCATACACTAATTCACCAATGGCATGAACAGCCATAAAAAAGTCAATGTCAGCAGCAAATTCCACACTCAAGACAAGCTTATAATTTTTCTTCTTCATATCGAAAATAAAAGGGGCATCCAACCAATGTATTAAATATTGTCCAAGACCAATTCCAAGTTTCATAATTGGAATACTTTGTCACTAGAGCATTTCCCAAAAAAAAAAAAAGAATGAACCTGAACAATGCAACAGTGCATAGCCAAGAACCTGTTTCCCATGCCTCCTAGATGAATTGCTTTGTTGTATGCATTTACTAGAACCCCAAATATGATTCTCACCCCAAATACCCACTTTTTATTGGGAAGAAAAGCACACTGTAAGCTTCCATGTCTATAGTATGAAGCCACCAAAACTTGAACAATTATAGTGCCGTTGTTACACACGTGGGAGTGGAGAAATAGTACGAGATTTGCACAAAATCAATTTCATCCAAAAGTGAAAACTACATGAAGTACCTTCAACAATAATTGGATTTTGGCTTGAAGAATTGACTTTTCAACCAGTAGCCAAACATCTTTTCAATGCGGGAAACTTGCGTCTATCCACCTTGAACGTGTGTTTGCTGTTATTAAACGTGGAACCAAACAAGTGTGTGTTTGGTTTTGTGGTTGAGCATAATTGATTTTAGTTAAAATTAAGTTGAATTTACATGATTTATGTTTGTATACAGTCTCTATAAAGTGGTTTTTATCAATTGATATTGTTTGGATAGTTTAGACAAATTGCTTTTGAATATGTAACCTAAATAGCCTTACTAAAAATAGTTTTAGAAACTTAAAAGCTAATAAAGTAAACAATAAAAAAATAATCATGATAAAAAAATGTTTGCATTTTTTTCCAGTAAAAGTAACATCTTAAGTATAAAAAATATATAGTTTTTTTCCGAACGAGTAAACCTAATATATATATATATATATAGAAAATATGCAAAAATATTTTTAAAAAAAAAAGAAATATGAAAAAATAAAATGTTATAGTGTCACCACAACAGTATATAGGCTGCAAACATAAAAAAGAATTACGTCATGCTTCTCCCAACCCCCCACCTACTCGGCGCACACCTCCAAACTTCAAAAATTTCAAGAATACCCTCACGTGAAATACGCTCTCAAACACCCTCACACTGCATTATCGCTTGGTACGACACTGGTTTGGCAGCAAGGCCCCGAACTGGTTCGATAGAAAGGCCTCAGACTTTAATATTATAATAAACCAAGGAAATAGAATGGAAGAAAGAATCAAAGAACTAGTTCGACAGACATGGCCCGAACTAGTTCGGTAGGCGTGACTCGAACTGGTTCAGATGTAAGCAATCAGACCAATTAAAATCACAAAATTGATAAAACACACCTACTCAACCCACACCCCCAAACCCTGTGAAATGACCAAAATAGCATTAATGATAAAACACACATCATTCTAAATTTTTATAACGTCCGGTTGATGTTAGCCGAACACGTTCAGTTGGTCTTAACCGAAGCGTTTGTTAATGTGTCCTCCATCAGATTCCTGGAGCGTTTCGTGTGAGGGTATTTTTGGAATTTTTGGAGTTAAGGGGTGTGTGGTGAGTAGGGAGGGGTGTGGGAAAAGTAGTATCAAAAAAAGTTATACATATTTTCCCAATTTTTTCACATATTTTCCTTTTTCATATCCCTAGAGATTTTTTCATATCTTAATTTTACCAAAAAACAAATAACCCACATTTTCCTCGCCTCTGAACTCCGCAACCCTAAACACCTCATTCAACCGCTGTATTTTTTAAACCGAAACCGACTGCTCGAGGGTGGTTGTGCGAACAGTTCGCATGTAGCCACTTCGAATCGTTTGACTGCTGAACTTTCTCACTGATTGTGTTTGGTTTTGTTAATTTGATTGAATCGCTTCGTTGATTGTTGTTTCGGATATGGTGAGGAGTAGAGGTGGTCATGCAAACAACCTTCGAGCGAGCCGGTCGGCCACCTCCTACGGTTTCAAACCGCAAAGGAGAGGAAAGAAGCCGGTGAACCCTCCCGAGCTGGGTCGTGCCGGGGGGTGGGGTAGGGTTGATGTTCCTCCTCCCCACTTCCGAGAGGATATCAAGCGGGATATTGAGCGTGATGCTCAATTTCCGCCTATGAGTCGCCGACCCTTCATCCGCTAGGCCTTCGTCTGCTGGCCTTCATCCGCTGCTGAGCCTTCATCTTCAGGCCTTCATCTTCTGGCATCATGAGGAGGAGGCTGCGAGCCTCGTGAGGAGGAGGTTCTTTGAGCCTCGTGAGGTCGCTTCTTAGTAGGCGACATTCCCATTTCTGGTGGACCGTAAGATGGTTCTGCTCTTGCCCACATACGGGGCACATATCCTCACCGATTTTTATTCGGCCGTGTAAGTTATTATTTTATAGTTGAGTGTTGTAAATTTGTTTATTAAGTTGTTGAATGTTTTGGCTTATCAGGTCTTTTCGAATGCAAAGTGCGGCGGATTCTGACCAATCCCACATGGACTGTTACGACAGTTGTTTCATGTGCGATTAGGACACTCGACGAGCTTCGTGGTTGGTTCCTCGGTTGGGCTTGGCTTCCCATTCTCCACACGGGGGCTGCAACGAGCGCATTCATAGGCGTTGGCACGGATACATCATCATTCCACCTTCCCGTGGGTGAGATGAGCATCACCTCGATGATGTATCCCACCGCCGCACATCCCCATTCTCGGGCCGGGTTCTATGACATGTCGATCGACTTCATGGCGCGGGAGCAATGGCTGGTCGAGTTTTTAGGTGCCACGCCGATGATGCAAACGCCTGCACTTCGGCCGTGGGTCGCCTGCTTGGGCTTGTATGGTCGAGGATAGGGTCTACCACCCACCATAGCCGAGGGTGGCGGGACCATGCCGCTAGGGCTGGCCTACATGTCATCTTTTAGGTCGCACCTTGTTTGCCGACAAGTCGTGCAACAAGGTTAAGCTTGGCTACCTTGGTATCTTGATGGATTTGGAGGCGCTTGGAGACTATTGCTTTGGGGGCCATGGCCCCGCCCATCTCTATGATCACCGGGATGCTACTGGAAGAAGACCAAGAAGATTGGCCGGTCATCTTCCAAGAAGCGGCGAAGGTGATGTCCTTACTCATCCCGCAGAAGACATGGTTAGGACAACGAAACACAAAGACCATGTTCGCGGTGGTAGTGATCCCCATGGTGAAGCGGTCATTAGGAATTTGTCGTTTGAGTCTTGGGTCGAGCACAATTGCCATTCCATTTCAATTTGGGTTGGGAAGAAGGAGAGAAGGTTTCGTGAAGAAGCAATACTGGGTCAAAGAAGAAGCGATTAGGGTTTGGTGAAGAAGCTCGAGGATGTGAACCCTTTTATAATAGGCGTGGTGAAATGTCACCGTTGATTTCATTTTTAGATCACAAATCCGAGCCGCTTAAATTCTATCCGCTCGCACACTTTCCAAAGGGATTTACATCCACTCATTTATCCGACACATTTGATGATTGTAAACCGCTGATTAAAACTGTTTGTGGAATCTGAGGCGCCCAATACCGCTATGTCATCAAGCATTCTTTCGGCAGAGCACTTGCTTCGAACAACATAATTCGAACATGTCGCATGACCACATCATCGAACCTCGCTCGTATTTAACCGTATTCAACAGGTGAAAAACGCCCCGGGGGTGTCTGTCCATATTTAACACACTCGAACGCGTCTCGTTCGAACTCGCTCAAGCCCCGTGTTCGAACAGGTGAAAATTTCTGAAAAAAATAGGTCTTTTGGTCTTTTCACACCCTTATGGGGTGTGTTTAGAGTAGGAGGGGGTGTGGGAAAAGCAACAGCCAACTACAGGCACAATACCGCAAGCTACACCCAAACAATGAGATACTGAAAATCCAGAACGGTGATGATGGAATTTTGAAATTCTTATCAGAATCGAGTTGAGTCCATCGTTGAAGCTAGGAATCTCAGCTTCTTGGTTAAATCGATTCTGAAGCTTGAATCATTCTTGTTTACAGAAATCAAACATCAAAGTTCACGGCAAAATCGCATTTCACGGGTACAAACGCACGGAAAAAGCCATTGGACTTGGATCCAAACATGCTTTTCATTTGGCGCTTCGGGGAGCATTGTTTTGTCTCTGGGCTTTCTCCCGCAGGTGAGTTTCCCTGCAGTCGCACCACAATTTGCAAGTAAGCTACATTCTCTTCCTTCTTCATATCATGTTATTTCCGTTTCCTCCTTTGCTTAAGGTTTCTCATTTCTAGTTTTGCCTCTTATTTAAACTCTTTGCGCTTGCTTCGATATTCAACTGTGGAGTTTGCTATGCGTTTAAATCATCAAATTCATGTTTTAGTTCCCTCATATTTTGACAACTTTAGAACGAAAATTCTGACTTGTTCTCTATATAATATAAGGTTCTCTTGCTGAAACTGTAGAGTAATATAAATTAATTCCGCCATTGTGTGTTTGTACTAAAGTTCCCCATCGACTGTTTCAAACGATACTACTGCATTTCATTGCAGCTCTCTATTATTTTATTTTGTTTATGTGAGTACTACTGCATTTCATAGAAATGTGTTAAGATAATATTATCTTGCATGGTTTGTGTCAATTTAGGTGAATTCATATATGGTGGTGCTTGTGGAATATGAATAGATACAAGTACAGGGCGTGAGATTGAGGGAACTAAAGTGATTTTGTCATTTGATCTTGGTTCACACATGGAGTGTAACAAAGATGAGGCTGTGAGGGCTAAGCAAATTGCTGAAAGTAGAATGCAAAAGGGTGAATTTGTAGATGCACTTAGGTTTGCTAAGAAGGCCCAAAATCTGTATGCTGGAGTTGAAAACATTGCTCAGATCATAACTGTTTGTGAGGTTCACAATGCTGCACAGAACAAGCTCTCTGGATCTGATATGAACTGGTATGGAATTCTTCAGACTGAAAGATTGGCTGAGGAATCAGCCATAAAGAAACAGTACAGGAAACTTGCACTGCTACTTCATCCTGATAAAAACAAATTTGCTGGTGCTGAAGCTGCTTTCAAGTTGATAGGGGAAGCGAATAGAGTATTGAGCGACAAAGCTATGCGATCTTTATTTGATACGAAGTTTAAAGCTTCTGTGAGAACTGTGGCGCCAAAGACCTCATCCCATCACTCAAATGGGAATGTGTTTACAGCCAAGAATGTTGGAAATGCAACAAAACATCAGAATAAATCGTCTTCAAATACCCCCGTTTGGAATGCCCATCAGCAAGCTCAACATAATAAGGTATTATTGAAATCTTGCAAATCTTGCAAACATTGTAACGACAAGTCCTGGTACTTCACAAATATTCCAAATTTGACATGTAGAAATTGTTCAAAACCTCTTACACCAGATGTATTTGTTAAGGTAAAAGATCCACCAATACCACCCCCAAAAAGCAAAGGTGGAAAACCCCCTGGTGGAGGATGTGCTGATACTTTTGTGCGGTCACATACTTCATTTATGAAAACTTGTCCTGCTGGAGTTGGAAAGAGTAAGGATGGCTATGTTCCTGCGTCCAAAACCACAGAGTCACATACCTCAGCAAATATTGGAAGTAAAAGTGCGTCCAAAACCACATCCAAAACCACAGAGTCACATACCGCAGCAAATATTGGAAGTAAAAGAACCGCAGAGTCACATACCTCAGCAAACATTGGAAGTAAAAGAACCGCAGAGTCACATACCTCAGAAAATATTGGAAGTAAAAGAACCAGACAGTCAACACCAGTTTCAAGAGGGAGTTCCAAAGCTGGAAATAGTGATGAAAAGAAAGATGCCAATGTTCGAGAAAATGATTTTGATCCTTCAAGGTTTAATGTTGGAAGTAAAAGAGTCAGACAGGCAACAATATATGGATATTTTTGTAAAAAAAATAGTTGATATTGTTAAATGTATGTATACTCTTAACACTATTTGGGCTCAATTTATTTTGGACTGGGCCAAAAAGCCTAGAAAAAATATGGGTTTTGTTTTTCCCACTCTCCTCCTACTCTTTCACACTTAACAAATTTTATTCCAAAAATAATCTCGCGTAAAACGTTGTGAGGACGTGTTTAATGACCTTATTCGAACGACATGTTCAAACAACGTCAACAACATCATGCAAACGCAATAAAATTGATGAATGTGGTGTGAGGGTCCATTATTTGTTGTCTCGGTTAACAGCATACGAATGAAATAAAATAAGGTGTTCGAACAAGGTCACGCGAACAGGTTCGAGTGACTCCATTCGAATAGGTGAAATTACGCACAAGAGGGTGTGAAGTCAAGATTTAACACACTCGAACGATGTCATTCCAACCTGTTCGAACACGTGAAATTTCTTGAAAAAAAAGACGCTTTGGCTGGCCTTTTGGTCATTTCACACCCTTATGGGTAGTGTTTTGAGTAGGAGGGAGAGGGGGAAAAGCAAACCCCAAAATATTTGCTATAAGTTTAAAGTTTGGTATCTAAGCTTTGTTTGCATATAAGTATTTTTTTAAAAATGTATATTTCATTTGTACTACTTTATCTAGTAAAGTTAATTAAGAAAATTATTAGTTTAAATTTTTTTCATTACTCATAATAGTAATAGTAATAATAATAAAATGTTATGTTTTTTTATCGAACCGTATTATTCCTATTTTGAACCCCTATAATATGGCTGTCAAAATGCGAAGTCTAGTCTAACCCTGTGGGTTGGATTGCATAAATAGTCTATGGATGGGCCGACCCAAATTCCTATCAAGTTGCATATTCCTTGGCGCAGTCTACCCCTATATCGAGCCATCAAGCCAAAACAATCCATTTTTTTATGGTAGTTCTTCCATCGTTAGTGACAATGAAGCCCTAACCCACAATTATTGCTTGAAGCTGTTAGGGAGAAGAGAGAGGAATGGTCGTTGTTGGCGAGAGAGAAGACATCAGGACATATAGGGAGGGACGAGGTCTGGTGGAGGGGCTCACAACGAAGGAGCGCAAAAGGAGATTAGAGGTTGAGAAGAAAAGAGAACGAGGGATGTCCATGGTGCGGTTGGTTGTAGATGCGCATGTAGGCGGCGCGATGAAGCTAGCGATGATGGGAGCAACGCAGTTTGGCCTTTCTCTTTAGGTTATTCTGTTTGCGTAGTTTCCAAATTAATAGTGATGACTCGATTCCTTGAGAGCAGCATCGAGTTGCTGAAGAAACACAAGCATTGTTTCCTTTCATTTTTCAAAGGTTTTGATGTTGTTTCCATTAGATATGTACTTAGAGATATAGAGATTTATGGTTTTGCGGCAGTTTAGACTAAATAGTGAAGGATTGAAGGTAAAATTAATAAAAGTTAACCCCATTTTTTTAATTAATCGAGCTACTCGAAAACCATTGGGCCAGGCCCAACTGGAACTTTGACTTGATCAGCCCAATCAGGCATGACAAAAGTTATTGTTTTTTTGGGCCTCAATTTATATAGTATGTCCCTACTTGAAAATTGGTTCTACAGAGCGAGTCTAGTGAGCTAGAACTAAAGTGGGTTGGGTTGGTTTTAAAATAGAGAGACCTATAGACTATTTGTTGGGTAGTGGGTGTGAAAATTTAAAACCCACTAAACCCAACCCAACCCATACCATTATGATTTTACATATACCAATTGATAACCAAATTATAAGTGCAAAGAACTCTTAAATAAATTTCCAATTTCATTCAACCAAATTTCAATTTTAAAATTAATTTTATTCTTCTAAGTATTTTATTGGTTTGAAATGAAGAAGTTCTTTTCTATAATATTTACCATGAAAAATAATAATAATAATAATAATAATAATAATACATTACAAAATTTAATATTTGATAATTGATATACTAGAATAAAGGCTCGAATTAGTTTTTTTTAGTGTTACAAAGTAACATATGGTAAAATTAAAGGGAAAAAAGCAAATCAAAAAACTAAGCTCCAAGTTTATCTCTCAAAAATGAGAGAATCCAACCCAAGCAACATTGCACATTTTCGAAATTAAAAATAGTTTATTTGATTATCATTTGTTGTCTATATTTTAATGGATCAATTTTAATTGTGTCACTAACTGCATTCTTTTAAGTCTATGCAACATTCGAGTAACATTAACATGATTTTGCCATTAAATATTAATCTATACTAATGAACCTCAATTCTCTTATAATTGTGATATAAACTTCAATTTCTTTTGTTGTGTCCGTGTTTTTCTACCATAGTTGTTTTCATTGAATTTCTAGACTTTTTATTTGTAATATTATAACATCTATCTCGACTATGTTTTTTCCGCCTTTAATTTTGTAATGGTTTTTAATTCCCTTAAATTTGTGAGATAATTTTAGTTTTTGGATAGTCCTATTGGTGAAAAATGAAAATTAATTTCGTGATAAATTATCAATCTTCCCAACAAAAAAATAGGTTTAATATTTATTTTTATTTTTAAATATTTAAATAGAAAAAAAGGTGTCGATGAGATTTTCATTTATATGATCATACCCACTCAACTCTGAGGGTATGGAAGAAAAACCTTGCAACAATTATGTATTCGCTAAAGCTTTGGCCTGGCCACGAAATATAAAAAATAAAATAAAATAAAGCTTTGGCCACGTGTGCAACGGGTCACGACGCTAGTTGAGAGGAAAACATGAAACTTCCCAAAATTTTCACTTTCCCGCTTTGCAAGTTCCCTCTCCCTCCGAGTGTTGTGCCTTAAAAACTTTTCATTTGGCGCTTTGAGGAACATTCCCAATTTCGCAGAGTCCCTGTCTCTGGTTTCTTCCCGCGGGTGAGTTCGTTCGTGTTCCTCGCAGTCTCACCACTAGTCGCAAGTAAGTTCCATAACCTTCCTTCTTCATATCATCTTATTCCTTTTTCCTCCTTTGCTTAGGGTTTCTCATTTACAGTTTTACCTCTTCTTTTAACTCTTTGCGCTTATTTCGAACCTCAACTCTGGATTTTGCTATGCATCTAAATCATCAAATTCATTTTTTGGTTCCGTCATATATTTCAACTTCAGAGAAAAAAATTCCGACTTGTTCTTTATATAATTCAAGGTACTTTTGCTGAAATTGTAGAGTAATAAAATTAAATGCCGCCATTGTGTGTGTACTAGAGTTCCCGACAACATAGCTTTCGTCTCAACTCTTGAAACCCTAATTAACCGTTTCAAAACCTAATTAACAAATTGTTCCTATGCTACTGCATTTCATTGTACCTCTCTATTATTATGTTTTGTTTATTTGAGTACTGTATTTCATAGAGATGTGTTGGGGTAATATTATCTTGCTTGGTTTGTGTCAATTAGGTGATTTAATATAAGGTAGTGCTTGTGGAATGTTAATAGACACAAGTGTATGTGGTTGATCATTTTGCGTTGGCGTGAGATTGAGGAACTAAGGTAATTTTGAGTTTTGATCTTAATTCACATGGAGTGTAACAAAGATGAGGCTGTGAGGGCTAAGCAAATAGCCGAAAGCAGAATGCAAAAGGGTGAATTTGTAGATGCACTTAGGTTTGCTAAGAAGGCCCAAAATCTGTATGCTGAAGTTGAAAACATTGCTCAGATGATTACTGTGTGTGAGGTTCACAATGCTGCACAGAACAAGCTCTCTGGATCTGACCTGAACTGGTATGGAATTCTTCAGACTGATAGATTTGCCGACGAATCAGCCATAAAGAAACAGTACAGGAAGCTTGCACTGCTACTTCATCCTGATAAAAACAAATTTGCTGGTGCTGAAGCTGCTTTCAAGTTGATTGGGGAAGCCAATAGGGTATTGAGTGACAAAGCTGAGCGGTCTTTATTTGATATGAAGTTTAAAGTTTCTGTGAGAACTGCAGCGCCAAAGACCTCATCCCATCACTCAAATGGAAATGTGTTTGGAGCCAAAAATGTTGGAAATGCAACAAAATATCAAAATAAATCGTCTTCAAATACCCCTGTTGGGAATGCCCATCTGCAAGCTGATTGCATGTCTTGCAAACATTGTAACGATCACAACTTTTATATCACAAAAATTCCAAATTTGACCTGTCGAAATTGTTCGAGACCTCTTACACCAGATGTATTTTTTAATGTAAAAGATCCACCAATACCAGCCCGAAAAAGTAAAGGTCGAAAACCCTCTGGTGGACAATGTGCTGATACTTTTGTGCGATCATATACTTCATTTATGAAAACTTGTGCTACTGGAATTGGAAAGAGCAAAGATGGCTATGTTCCTGCGTCCAAAAGCACGGAGTCACGTCCGTCACCAAATATTGGAAGTAAAAGAGTCAGACAGTCAACACCAGTTTCAACAGGGAGTTCCAAAGCTGGTAATAGTGATGAAAAAAAAGATGGGAATGATCGAGAAAATTTTGTTGATCCTTCAAGGTTTAATGTTAGAAGATCTTCCAGGCAAAAACAACAAGTTTCGTATGTGGAAAACACTGAAGATGACGATTTTGGGATTCCTTCCAAAAAGCCACGACAAAAGGAATTGTTCGACACCAATGAAGATGAGCAAGAGAATGTGCCTACAAGTGGTGGGTCATCTAAGGACAACAATCCAGCTAGTTATACAAGCAAATTTGAAGATTCTCATGATCAAGGAGAGAAGTCAGGAGAGGATAATTGCTCTCCGTTGAATTCAGACGTCCCTTCTAGTCCAGAGATCATTCATTGTCCTGATACAGATTTCAATGATTTTGAGAAGGATAAAGCTGAGTGTTGTTTTGCTGTTAATCAATTCTGGGCAACTTATGATTCCATTGATTCTATGCCAAGATTTTATGCTCTTATCAAGAAAGTGTCCTCCCCTTTTGAGCTGCAGATTACTTGGTTGGAACCCAACCCAGATGACCAAGGTGGGATTGATTTGCTAGATGATGATGTGCCTATTGCTTGCGGTAAGTTCAAACTTCGTGGTTCTCAGAAAATTACAGATCGGGGTATATTCTCTCATCAGATTCAGTGTGTGAAAGGAAATGACAAAGTTTCTTATCTAGTATATCCAAAGAAAGGAGAAACTTGGGCGCTTTTCAAAGATTGGGATATAAAATGGAGTTCAAATCCAGAAAATTATCTAAAGTGTGAATTTGAATATGTGGAAATCCTATCAGATTTTGCTGAAAATGTTGGCATTCAAGTTGCATACCTAGGCAAAGTGAAAGGATTTGTTAGCCTCTTTCAGAAAACTGAGAAGAATGGAGTGAACATATCTTGTGTTCTACCTAATGAGCTGTACAGGTTCTCACATCAAATTCCTTCATACAAGATGACCGGCAATGAAAGAGAAGGCGTTTCTAGAGGATGTTTTGAACTTGATCCCGCTGCCCTACCAAATAACTTCTTTGAAGTTTGCACTAATGGTGTTGGAAAGGATGTGAATGCAAAGAACTGAAGTCCGCTAGTTTCCTCAATTTGTATTTTGATTAACATTTCTTAAAGGTGCTGTTTTCTCTGCCGACACACCTTGTCTAATGTTGTATTTAGGCTTGGCGCAGCAGTGTAAGAATATTCCTGTGTCTACTAATCTTAATATAAATTATGTAGTCTTTGTTGCTTATTGTTATTCATAAATTAATGTTTTGCAAGTGACAGAGAACCGAAAAAGACCCCCCCACCCAAACAAGTTTGCTAGGGCCTACGATTACGAAGGGCAAAATAATCATTATATAGAATAGAACTAGCATTATTTTACACTGAATGACACTATGACACTTTCTTAAGGCAGAAACATTCTTCAATTTGTTCAGAAATGTTTAGTACAAATATAGTACCTGATTTAGGAGAGAAAAATAACTAACTTCTAAAGTAACTAACTATTCATTAATTGTGTATTATTCTATTCTAGAAGGTAATGCAACACAAAATATAGTAACAAATATAAGGCATGAATGTCATTAACTAACAAATATAGTAACGGACTGCAATTAGGGTTTCAATCAGTTTTTAATACAGCATTGATCAACCACTCTACTTTAGTTATGAAGAAAGTTCTTGAATGCTACAAAAAGAAAAGTCAAAAAGATTTAGCGTGAGAGCACCAAAACTTGAGAAGTAGATTGTGGTATGCAATGGCGACGACTTTGGCCAATATACCGTCGTTTGTGGCAGAGAAGGCGAAGACAGACATTCGATCAACCTCCGTAGTGCTGAACCAGAGGAAGTCGCAAATTGTACTTCCTCAATAGTGTTTAAAGAATGTGTCCAGTCGTGAAATGGATGTTGCTCTTCTGGCTTTTTCGGCTCTTTTGGATCTTCTGGCACTTCCGAAAAAAGAGATGGATGTTGCTCTGCTGAAAGAACCGATTGATGATATTCTAGTGAGGGAGGTGACAGTTCCGAAATTATAGCAAGTGGGGAAGATGATTGTTCGGCTAGAGTGAAAGAATAATCATCTTGAGGGGTCAATGCTATTGGCTTTGGGGGGACAAGAAGTAGTGAAGACTTCGTCAATTTCTTAACCCTAAGAAAGATCAAGAGGGTTAAAAGTTGGATCCACATCAAAGAAATAATGATGTAAATTTCAATTTCCAAGTTCATAGTTGTGGGGAAGTTGCAGAGAGAGTGAGGGAAGTGATGAAGGAGCGCAGAAAGTGAGAGAGTTGCGAAGATGCAAGTGACGAACACCCTGCTTTATCTGTTTCGGTTCCTCGCTGAGATTTCTCTTCTCTGCTCTCTACGGTAATAATGATTTTAATTTAAAGATTGTCGATTGAGTTTTAGGGTTTTTGGTACAAAGTTTTAAGTTTATTTTTTGGTACAAAGTTTTTGGATATGTGGCATGATGATAAAATGTCTAAAAATGACAATTTGGTAGGAATCAAGTATATTATATTAGTATATTAGTATTGATTGATTGATTGATTGATATATTACTATTGATGATCGATGATCGATGATGATATTGATATTGATGATTGATAAACACATCCTGTTTGGAAACTGATAGTTAGGAATCACTATCAGTACTATGGCCCTACGCACCATTCTGTTTGCAGTAATAATATCAGAAAATTGTCCCAAAAACTATATCCTATTTGTATTGGTTCTATTAGTTTGTCACTCTTCCTCTCTTACGTTTCTATCTACTTGGCTTTAACTATAGGTACCTGTGTTCGTAATGAAAGTTGCCAATCCCAGTACCATTGGGCAAACATCCATTCAGTTGAAGGATGAATGATGACACTTTCATTTTGTACTGACTTTATTATTGTATGAGCATAGTGGGACTGTAAGTGATTGTTAGTTTGGTTTGGTCCTATTGTTCTTTTATATTTTGATCATGTTCAAGTAGACTGTTATTTTGTCAGGTGATTGTAAGTTATACTAACTGCAGCAATAGCGCTAACAAGCGCTCTAGAGCTGAAATTCAGTTTTTCCTCCTTTGCCTTATAAGATACTAGCCTCATTACATGTGCGATGCATAGAGTGAGTTTGTATCGATTGATATAAATACATTAAATCAACTCATTAATGTTGTGTTAAGGTAAATATTAATTAGGTATAGTTTAGTAAATCTATTTATTTTTGACATAAATACAAGAAAATTAATTGCATAAAACTACTATCTTTAATATGGGTAATAGTAGTTACTTTTGCATATAAGTAAGTCTGGAAGTATATTTGGGAGTTCTATTGTAAATAAGGCTAAAGTTTCTGCGAATGAAGTTAAGTTATATTAAATAACAATATTATAACTACTCAATGGTGCTTGGGTATGAGCACCCCTAGTGCTCCATTAATGAATGATTGCTTACCTTAAAAAATAACAATATTATAAAATTAAAATAAACTTTGACAAAGACATTGGAATTGAATATGCATAGATATTATGAAAAGTCTAATATATATTCATCAAGTGTAAATATAAAAACTTAATACATAATACGATCCTACTCGGCTCGAGGGATTAGTCTCTAGAGTTGCGCGCAGAGGATAGTCGGTTTATACCAAAAAAATATAAATATAAAAATTTAACCGATAATTAAAAAGAAAAGAAGACAACATAATTAGAAAGTGAAACACGTACATATAGGTATCATGTAGAGTTTGATTTAAAACTAAATATTAATATAAGTATGCTTCTAATACTTGTTGACGTGAAATTATCTAAATAAATAAGAAAATACAAATTTGGTGATGTAATTTTTTTTTTCATCAAACAGATTATTGACGAACAAAGTTCGCGTATTTGAACATCTAAAAAAGTTTCGGGACCCTTAAGTTCCCCAAAATATACCGTCAACATCGCACTTTACGTATTTTATCACAACTTATTATTATTTTTTAACCGGTTATTTACAAAGAAGCTTCTAGTATTTGAAGAATTAAAAAAAATTCCGAATCCTAAAGTATCCCAAAAAAAAATTTCACTTTGCGCATTTTGATACAAAATAATTTTTTTGCCCATCAAGTACATCTAAACACACTGTTTAGCAACTCACTTTACTTTTTTTTCTTACGAAATTAAATATTTTTTCACCAATAATTTGCATATTTAAAAATGAATTTTTTCGAGAATGTAAAGTAACTCTTAAAATATAAAAAAGAAAAAAATGCAAAACCTTATAATATAAAAGAAGAACATTCAGTGTGACAAAAACTCTATTGAGAGGAGATAAACACATGCCGACAATATCGAGTACTCGTGGCCAGACAGGTTCTCCCGTATAAAATAATCATCGGTAAAGTCGATGAAAAGTGTAGACCAATTGCATGATAACCAAAAAAAAAAGTAAAAGGAAAAAGTGACAAATATGATGGAAAAAAAAGATGCATTAAAATATAATAATAGGAGAATTTTTTTTGAAGAAAAATGAAAAAAAAATGAAAAAAAAAGAAAAAAAAAAAGAAGAGAAAAAAAAAAGTGAAAAAAAAAGCTGGAACGGAAAAAAAGAAAAAAAAAAGCAGTTGGCGCGCATATGCCAACTCGTCGCTTATATGCGTGAGTCTTATTAACTGATTTAGGTGTGTCTTATTTATTCAGATTATTATTTTGTATTTTATCTTGCTAGATTAATCTTATAAAGATAAGTTTTCAAACTACACACTCCTATCACACAAACTTTTGTAACTATAAAGTGAATACGTCTTTCATTTATTTTCTTTGACTTAATATCTGAGTCTGGATGATTTACACAAATTTTATGTTAACCTTCTCATCTAGAGGGTATACATTAGGCTATTTTTCATTTTTTGCTTATAACTTTCTTCGAGAGGAATTTTTTAAATATTTTAAGGTTAATTTTAAAGGGTCACAATTTAGACTCTCATTTCTTGTTACTCTAATTCACTTCAATGCATGAGGTATATAAAATAAACAAATGTTATCATAAAAGGCATGTTAGTTAACCAATAACATTTGTATCAAAGAAAAATAATATAATTGTAATAAAAAAAACAATAACATGACCTAATACAACTTTTAATTTCTCTTTAAAAAAACTTTTAATTTCTAAAAATATTCGTTACCGGATATATATATTTTTTACGCGGAAAACATTTCATTAAGAACCACTTAAATCAGAGGTCAAAACATACAAGATACATGAAGATATTTCCTCTAACCAAACGGTGTCAGATTAGAGATAACAGGTTTTGCTAATTGGTTAGTGACAAGATTGCCCTCCCGTCTAACATGTGAAAAAAGAAAAACTCTAAAAGATAAGATAAACAATTGCACTAATGTAGGATTCTACCCGAATAAGAGTGTGCCTCCATCAGTCATTTGAGGGATCAATTAAGTTCCTCACCAATGAACCACTAAAAATGATAGTAGGATATTGTGTAAAATGGTATGAGTGATTAGGATTGAGTCAAGCAATATTAAATCTCACTCATAGATGGAGTTTTATATCTAGTGGCGGATCTTGACTTAAAAGCTTTGGTGGGCCTTTAATGAAGGAGATATGGAAATTCAATTGCATGAAGGAGATACAGAAATGCAAAAACTTACTCAAAATTTTTGCAGGAATGAAAGAAACTCAATATGATGAGAAAACGATATCGAGCAGGGGCGGATCTTCTTAAGGGTAGGGGAGGACCACGACCCGCCCAAAAAAAACATGTAAAATTACTAATATAACCATACTTTTAAATGTCAATCATCAAATATTTAAAAATTTACGCATACAAACTAAAATAGACGGTGTGGTTCAATGGTTCAAAGTCTTACTTTTAAAAGTACTATTGTTTTGAAACAAAAATGAAAAGCCAAAATTACCAAAGATCAGGAACCAGTGTTATTGAACCCGGACCGAACCGGCCGGTCGGACCGGGAAACGGGGTCTTGCTCGGTTCGGTTCGCTAGTCAGATCGCACTTGCAATTGGACCGAAGTTGACTCGGTCAACTCGCCTTAACCCGGTCAAACCCGGTGTTAACTCGCTAACCCGCATTGACCCGGTCAACTTTATTACCACACATAAATTCGAGTAGCCTTATTAAAAAATGACAGAAGTGAGGTTCGAACCCACTCTCTCCTATTCCCAGCAACAACACTCAACCAACTAAGCTGCATTATTACTTTGTTATATCCTTTGAATATATTATACTTAATGCATATTACATATCTGTTTTAAGAATCCTAGATTATAGTGTTATATATTACTTTATTTCATGACTTAATTCAATTATAACATAATGTTTACATAAAAATCTTTAAAAATATATTTTTGAACAAAAATTATATTGCAATTATTAAAATGTTATACTAAAAACTAAGATTTTTTTGGGCATTTTTAGGGTATGAAAAAAAAATATAGTTATGTGATGTGTGATTTTACATACAGAGTTCTATTTTTAACGATCTTTTATGATCACGGCTTACGCGGCCGCCTAATGACCTCTCGATCCGACTCATCGACTCGCGACCCAATAACTCGACCGGCCGACTAATCTGTTCGGCTTTAATAACATCATTTTAACAGAGCAGAGTGAGTATATATCTAGCGGTTACTCCCTGCGATCCCTATTATAAGAAACTTTTTGATACATTTCTTGGTCCTGACAAGTGAGCAAATCAAATTCATTACGAGTGAACTAAAACGCTATGAGTAATTAGGATTCAATCGATTAATATTAAATCTTAATCGTTCATAGATTCGATTCCGAAAACATTGAACTTTCCAAAATTTTCACTCCCCGCTTTGCGCGTTCCCTCTCCCTCCTCCTTGTGTTGTGCCTTAAAAGCTTTTCATTTTCGCACAGTCTCTGCCTCTGGTTTCTTCCCGCGGGTGAGTTCGTTCTTGTTCCTCGCAGTGGCACCAATAATCGCAAGTAAGTTCCATTCTCTTCCTTCTTCATATCATGTTATTACTGTTTCCTACTTTGCTTAGGGTTTTTCATTTCCAGTTTTGCCTTTTCTTTAAATTCTTTGCGCTTGCTTCCATATTCAACTGTACATTTTGCTATGCATCTAAATCATCAAATTCATGTTTTGGTTACCTCATCTATTGCAACTTCAGAGAAAAGTTCTGACTTTTTTCTCTATATAATTCTTGATTCTTTTGCTGAAATTTTAGAGTAATATAATTTAATCCCGCCATTGTTTGTGTACTAACGCAGCTTTTGCCTCAACTATTTAAGCCCTAATTGACTGTTTCAAAACCTACACAACAAATTGTTCCTATGCTACTGCATTTCATAGTTGCTCTCTATTATTATGTTTTGTTTATGTGAGTACTGCATTTCATAGATGTGTGTTGGGATAACATTATCTTGCTTGGTTTGTGTCAATTTAGGTGAATTAATATACGGTGGTGTTTGAGGGATGTGAATTCACAAGTACAGGGGTGTGGCGTTTTGTGTTGTCTTGAGATTGAGGGAACTAAGGTGATTTTGTATTTTGATCTTATTTCACCCATGGAGTGTAACAAAGATGAGGCTTTGAGGGCTAAGCAATTGGCTGAAAGCAGAATGCAAAGGGGTGAATTTGTAGATGCACTTAGGTTTGCTAAGAAGGCCCAAAATCTGTATGCTGAAGTTGAAAACATTGCTCAGATGATTACTGTGTGTGAGGTTCACAATGCTGCGCAGAACAAACTCTCTTTCTCTGATATGAACTGGTATGGAATTCTTCAAACTGAAAGATTGGCTGACGAATCCGTCATAAAGAAACAGTACAGGAAGCTTGCACTGCTACTTCATCCTGATAAAAACAAATTTCCTGGTGCTGAAGCTGCTTTCAAGTTGATTGGGGAAGCCAATAGGGTATTGAGTGACAAAGCTAAGCGGTCTTTATTTGATATGAAGTTTAAAGTTTCTGTGAGAACCGTGACGCCAAATACCTCATCCCATCACCCAAATGGGAACGTGTCTGCAGCCAAGAATGTTGGAAATGCAACAAAACATCAGAATAAATCGCCTTCAAACACCCCCTTTTTTTGGAATGCCCATCAGCAACCTCAGGGGGTCTTCTTTACATATTGCAAACAATGTAATATCAGGCGCCGGTCCTTCGCAAACGTTGTAAATGTGACCTGTCAAACTTGTTTGAGTCCCCTTAAACCAGAGTTATTTTTTGAGGTCCCAAATAATGCTCCAAAGCATGGTCCACCAGAACCAGCCCCAGAAAGTAAAGGTGAAAAACCCCTTGGTGGAGATGCTTCTTTGCGGTCAAATACTTCATTTATGAAAACTTCTGCTACTGGAGTTGGTAAGCAATTCAAACATGAAAAGAGTAAAAATGGCAATGTTCCTGCGTCCAAAACCGTGGAGCCACTTACCTCAGAAAATATTGGAAGTAAAAGAGTCAGACGGTCAACACCAGTTTCAAGAGAGAGTTCCAAAGCTGGAAATGGTGATGAAAAGAAATATGCCAATGTCCGAGAAAATGATGTTGACCCTTCAAGGTTTAATGTTAGAAGATCTTCCAGGATAAGACAACAAGTTTTGTATAAGGAAAACGCTGAAGATGACGATTTTGGGATTACTTCCAAAAAGCCACGACAAAAGGGATCGTTCGACACCAATGAAGACGAGAAAGAAAATGTGCCTATAAGTAGTGGGTCGTCTAAGGACAACAATCCAGCTAGTTATACAAGCAAATTTGAGGACTCTCATGATCAAGGAGAGAAGTCAGAAGAGGATAATTGCTCTCCGTTGAATTCAGATGTCCCTTCTAGTCCAGAGATCATTCATTGTCCTGATACAGATTTCAATGATTTTGAGAAGGATAAAGCTGAGTGTTGTTTTGCTGTTAATCAATTCTGGGCAATATATGATTCTAATGATTCTATGCCAAGATTTTATGCTCTTATCAAGAAAGTGTCCTCCCCTTTCGAGCTGCAGATTACTTGGTTGGAACCCAACCCAGATGACCAAGGTGGGATTGATTTGCTAGATGCAGATTTCCCTATTGCTTGCGGAAAGTTCAAACTTCATGGTTCTCAGAAAATTACAGATCGGAGTATATTCTCTCACCAGATTCAGTGTGTGAAAGGAAATGGCAAAGGTTCTTTTCTAGTATATCCAAAGAAGGGAGAAACTTGGGCGATTTTCAAAGATTGGGATATGAAATGTAGTTCTAACCCAGAAAATTATCCGAAGTGTGAATTTGAATATGTGGAAATCCTATCAGATTTTGCTGAGAATGTTGGCATTGAAGTTGCATACCTAGACAAACTGAAAGGATTTGTTAGCCTCT
This sequence comes from Oxytropis ochrocephala, assembly GCA_020916435.1. Lineage (NCBI taxonomy): Eukaryota > Viridiplantae > Streptophyta > Magnoliopsida > Fabales > Fabaceae > Oxytropis > Oxytropis ochrocephala. The sequence continues at coordinate 21,020,447 of CM037090.1, read as the reverse complement.
TTCAGAAAACCCAGAAGAATGGAGTGAACATATCTTGTGTTCTACCTAATGAGCTATACAGCTTTTCACATCGAATTCCTTCATACAAGATGACTGGCATTGAAAGAGAAGGCGTTCCTAGAGGATGTTTTGAACTTGATCCCGCTGCCCTGCCAAATAACCTCTTTGAAGTTCGTACTAACGGTGATGGAAGAATGTGAATGCAAGAACTGAAGACAGTTAGACAGCTAGTTTCCTCAGTTTGTGATTTGATTATATTTCTTAACGGTGCAGCTTTTTTCTTCCGACATACCTTGTGTAATCTTGTATTTTGGCTTAGTGTTCCAGTGATAGAATATTCCTGTCTACTAATATCAATCTAAATTATGCAGACTTTGTTGCTTATTTTTTTTTTACATAAATTAATGTTTGCATTATGAAGGACAAAGTAATCATTATATAGAATAGAACCAACATATTTTTTTACACTGAATGTCATTATAGCCCTTTCTTATTCTGTTTTAAAATAAAGGAAAGAAAAACAGTTAATTGGTTACACTTTGTTCAAAGAGTTTTTTCATATGAATATGACACCAACTCAAGGTCAAAATGGCCTTCTGGTAATAAAGAAGCAGTTTGAAACTATAAGGATAAGAGCAACCAATGCAGTAACTTCAGGGGTAGGAACAGTTTGCAGCAGAGTTGTCAAGGTGGAGAAACATGTTGCCACACCTTAAAGGGAAAACGGAAAGCGAATTGGGCACTTTCCCTTTCAAAAGCATTTTAGCACTTCTACTATTTCTAAGAAGGGGATACTGGTTTGCTTTCTACTTCTAGGACAATTGGTATTTCGTGTCAGAACAATTTGCCATGTTTCCATCCACTTGCAGGATCATCATCATCCAAGGTTAACATTGGTGCATATGGAAAATCAATGGTTCCATGGGAAGGAAACAGTCAACCTGAAGCTGTAGATTATCAAGTCGATACAAACATGACCAGCATCGAAGGACAAAATCAGGACATAGAGGATAATTTTATGTCATCTGTAGCTTAAAAGGTGAGTAATTAGCCACACAAATATGTTCCATTTTCTTTTGAACTGCTATCACTGAATATATTTGTGGTGTTGAGGTTAGTGTTAGGGCAGAATCTCTTAATAAAGGTTTTGATGTAAAAAAGCACTTTATGTCAACTACTTATTCTACTTGAGTAAAAAAAGAAGGTTAAACTGTCTCGAGAAGATTCAATAATAAGGATGAAGAGTTAAAATGCTCTAAGCTAATATCAGCATCAATATAAAGAGAAATCTGAAGTCAAAGAAAATGAATTAGTAAAAGTGATGATATTTACCACTTTTCTATCACAAACTCTTTTCTGTACAAGTTGGTAATTAGGAGGTTTGCAACTTATACTTACTCGTGCCATCCTCATGAGAGTTACTGTAATAAGGAGAGATATTCAATTCTACAAAAATCAAAAGACAATCAAAGTTGGAAGAAAATGAACATTTTATTGTCTTAAGACCTAGCACAAGTGGCACAACTAGCAAAACTGTTTAGGCACCTAAAATGTAGGAGATGATATGGTTACTATCCTCTTAATGTGCTACTAAATGTTATGGAGCAGTTTTCCTAGGTTTTAGGACACATGAGTTTCATTGTACGTTAATTTTTGTCGATCCAACTGTTTTTGTGATTGTGGTTAGTTGTAGGCTAGTGATCGTGGCTGATAAAGACCTTTGTGTATAAATACTTAGCTTGTAAATATTTTAGACACACGATAATCAATCAAACATATAATTTCAAGCACTTTTATCTTCCTTTTTCTTTATGTATCGCCTTAGTATAATCCTAGACTAGGTTATTTATCTCTCTCACCTAATCCTAATGCTCTTTGAGGTAGTTAAGGAACCCATAACCGAGGAACGGGGTTCCTTCCTCGATGTAATTATTTGAAGAAAAAGAATTACAAAGTTATATGTATGGAGAAAAAGAACACTAAAATAACAATAATTCCCAACTTGAAAATAACAAGTCACTAAAAACTTATATATGAGGGGTATTTAAGTATATTTGTTACGGTGATCTGCAAGACGTAGATGCCTCGCATTCTACTCCCACCCATTTATTGATTTTTTGATTTTGACTATCTGTTTATTTAACTCATGCGGTCTGCCCCACTACCACTCTGTACTTCATCATGGGTTTTACCATGGTACTCATGTGGTCCGAGTATTTTTGTCATCCCTAGTTTAAGTAATCCTCAACTTTCTAAAGTTTGACAACAACTTCAAATGACATAAACTATATAAAATAAATATTATCATAAAAGGCATCTTTTTTACCAAAATCATAAAAGGCGTGTGAGATAACTAACAACATGACCTAATGAAACTTTTAATTTTTTTTTTCTTTCTATGGAGAAATTTTAATTTCTATAACTTATAGAGTATGTATACATAGCCATAGGCAAAGTATTTCTAAAATTTGTACAATACACTAGCATGTAAAAGTGTTTTAATTTTACATAAACAAAATTCCTTAATATCCTCATGGAGGCAACAATGTTAATGTTCTTCCCCTTATAAGCATCTCATCCTGCTTGAATATGTATGGTCCTATTTTTATATACTAGTCATTTTTTATTCTTGTCTAATTTTCTCAAAAGCTGATTTTCACATGCTCCCCTTAGTTATCTAAAAATTCACTTATATCATGATTTCTGATGTAAAAAGTCTTTACCCCTATATATGGTGCAGACAAATTAAGCTCTTAAACAAAATACTTGCAGCATAGACAATGTTAGTTTAAAAAATTAAGAACAAAAAATATCACAAGGAAACAAAAAAACATGTTGGTTAACAAACTGGATATAGAAGTGCATTAAATTATTCAACCACTTTCCTCCCTTATTTCTTCCCAATTGTGTAAAAATGCAATCCCTATTTATGAGTTGTCCCTATTCCTCCTTGCTCTAGTCGATTTGAGGGTGTGACCAATTTCTCTCTCTGTTTTTTTTTTTGTTTCTCTCTTTGATCTCTCCCCAATCAAACCATAAAAGAAAATAGGCCTCCTAGATGCAGATTTGAAACACTTCTACATACTGGGTATGCTTGCCCTGAATTGGACGAATTTTGCCCAATTGAGTTGAAAAGAAGGCTTTTCATTTTGTGATCTGAGGGGCTTACGTAATCGTGAAAATAGTTCTAGTGATTAGTATGTCTTCTCTTCTTTATCCTTATTATTCCTTACCCCTTTAATTGTTTCTTAGTCAGCTTCTTTCCACTCCACTCATAACAGAGGGAGTGGAGCACAACAATTATATATGTAAATAACAATTGTGTTTTTATCTTTTTTTAACTAACCCGGAATCAAATAAAATCCAAGTCGATTATCTAAAATAAAAAAAATCCAAGTCGGGTCAAATCTTGATTAGTGCTACCATTTGAAAGTGGACACTTGACACAAAGATAATAATACGACGCCAATATATTGCTAATGCGGAATAGATGTTTGCCACGTCATAATATCCGCAGTCACTAGCCATCCAACTTCTTTTTTTGTCTCCTCCCTTCCCTCTTCCCCCTGCTATTTTTATCAAAGCAGTTTTTAATTTAACGACAAAAAAAGAAGAAAATAAAAGGAAAAAAATCAAGCAATTGAAGTGATTGGTTAGTGGGTCCCACGCAATGGTTTTATTTGGGCCGTGCTTGTGGCTGTGGTGAACTCTCATTGGCCCTCCCTTCCCCCTTCTTGTTCCACTTTAGCATTTTCTACAGTGCGCACCGTTTCTTATCCTTCACCACCACTCTCCACTTTCCCTCTTCTCTCTGCTCCTCAACTCAACTCAACTCAACTCAACTCATCTCTCCCTCTAAGAAATCTTCGCCGTTGGATCTTACATATCACGATATTCCTGAAATGGTTGGTAGTTGATGGATTTGTGAGGTGAAGAAGGTTGTGATCGTGAAGAAGGTTTGTGAGTAACGGATCTACAGTAGAGAAGATCATTCTAATCCAATGGCTGGGAGTAACCAACTCAACTCCAACGACTCCAAGGTACAGTTACTCCATTTTACTCTTGGATTGGATTTAATGTCTTTGTTTGATACAAATTATCAAACCGTACGATTTTTAGTGCTTTCCTCTTTCGCTTCTGATCATTTGTTCTTTTCTTTAGTATTGCGTTTGTTATACTGTGAGTAAACCTCTTTTGTAACTTTTTGTTTTCAATTTTTTATTTATTTATATTTTTCGCTGAAATAAACTAATCACTCTTATCTATATGATTTCATCATCATAGTTTGAATATTTATGTTTTCGTTATCATCATAATTGAATGAATAAACTATTATTTATTAGTTTTTGTTGGATCACTTTCTGTTTAGTCATTTGACGATTTAAATGTTTAGGGTTTCACAGTTTGGTTTTTTAATTTCTCCAAAATTACTCTGGCTATTAAATTTCATTTTCCAAAATATATTTTTCTTTTAGTTACTTTCTGATCATGCTCTATTTTTGTTGATTATTAAATATAATTTGATAATTTGATTGATGTAGATGGTGGTTCCGCTGAACATGTGGGTTTTGATCTCAAATTTCAAGTTAGCATACAATCTTCTGCGTCGTCCTGATGGAACTTTCAACCGTGACTTGGCAGAGTTTCTTGATCGGAAAGTTCCTGCAAATGCAAATCCTGTGGATGGAGTGTTCTCTTTTGATGTCATTGTTGACCGGGACACGAATCTCTTGACTCGAGTTTACCGTCCTTTTGAGGGAGAAGGACGTCAGGTGAATATTATTGACCTAGAGAAGCCGGTTACCTCTGAGGTTCTTCCTGTTCTTGTGTTCTTCCACGGTGGAAGTTTTGCACATTCTTCAGCCAATAGTGCCATATATGATACCTTGTGTCGTCGCTTGGTTGGTATTTGTAAGGCTGTTGTGGTTTCTGTGAATTATAGGCGTGCACCTGAAAACAGATTCCCTTCTGCTTATGAAGATGGGTGGAAGGCTCTTAAATGGGTTAGTTCTAGAACTTGGCTACAGAGTAAGAAGGACAATAAGGTTCATATTTACATGGTTGGAGATAGTTCAGGTGGGAACATTGTGCACCATGTTGCATTGAGAGCTGTGGATTCTGGAATTCAGGTATTGGGGAATATATTGCTCAACCCCTTATTTGGTGGGGAAGAGAGAACTGAATCTGAAAAGCGTCTTGATGGAAGGTATTTTGTTAGAGTTAAAGATCGAGATTGGTATTGGAGGGCTTTTCTTCCTGAAGGGGAAGACAGGGACCATCCAGCTTGTAACCCTTTTGGTCCAAAGGGTAGAAGCCTTGAAGGGGTTCCTTTTCCTAAGAGCCTTGTTGTAGTTGCTGGTTTGGATCTTGTTCAGGATTGGCAATTGGGTTATGCCAAAGGGTTAGAGAAGGCTGGCCAAAATGTGAAGTTGATGTTCCTTGAGCAAGCCACTGTTGGGTTTTACTTGCTTCCAAATAATGAGCACTTCTCCCCTGTTATGGATGAGATAAAATATTTTGTCAACTCTGACTGTTCATAGTCTTAACTTTTGCTATACATAAAAGAGGGTGTTAGAAGATTATGTTGGTAATAGACTAATATTAATAGCTATGCTACTGCCACTTCTTAACTTGTTTACATTTTGGCTTCTTTTACTGTAGGACTTTGCAAACGCGATTAGGTACTTGTTGGTGTTAGTTAATTCTGTCTTGAAGTTGGTGTAACCAGCATATAGCTGCTGTATTATGTTTTCCGGAGCCACCACACCATCAAGAAATTGGGTGTTGCGGATAGAGGAAAGCTTTTTTAGGACAAAGGGAGCTATATGGCCACGGATGTTGTGATTACCCACTCTGACTTTCAGCCAAATAAAAAGAGGGGAAGACATTATTCTATTTCTGGGCGTCTGACCTTGATGGCCAATCAGTGGGGCTTGTCGTTGTATGGCAAGTGTTATATATATATATATATATATATATAACTAATTATGGAACTCGGATAGGGAAAGTATCAACAACGTGTTGGTGCTGTTTGATCATAATATGTGTCTGTGCTATCTTTGTATTTGTGTTTTTAGTACTGTTGACCTTTTCTCTATATAGCTAATTTTACGTTCTCATGCCTTGGGTTGTCCTACTTGTTTGACAATGGACAGTCTTTGCTAATGTAAATGGTTTTTTTACTTTTGGTTGTAATGTTAGGGTTTGTATTATATTTGCTTTTTTATTTATGTATCCATGGATATTTCTCAGGGTTCTCCTTATACCATTTAATGTCTAATGTCTAATGTCTAATTTCGCTCCAAGGTCCTCTCATCTGAATATTAATGATGTCCGTTAAGTATCGTTTACTACAACTGAGATTTCAGTCCTAGCAGGTTTGGGATCTTCTTTTACTAAAAAATATTAATATTTTTTCTTGTGGAATCTTCTATAATTGTCACTTTTATAAAAGTAAAAAGACCACAAAGATGTGTTGCCACTTTCGACTCGAGCTTCTCCTTTCTCTCCAACATGTACCCTACAATTACAAGCCGGGTTTTTTCTATTTGCATCCATGGCCTATTGTGCAGGGCAGAGCGTATTTGAATATCCTACATACATATATACGTAGATGGGCAGCTTTTACTGTGGACTATTTCATAAGTGGTTTATGATGCACTATCTTTATTTACCGCTTGATCCACACACAGTCCACTATTTCATCCTGTTGAGCCAACCACCTTTCTGCACAAAATGTTGGTTTCCAGAGTTTGAACTCTAAACCTCCTTCTTATACTCTTTCGATATCTTTTAACCTCTCAATTTGTATAACACAATCACAAAATATTTTTGTAAGCCATGTTGCGTTTTTCTTATTTTTATTTTTATGTTTTCTATTAGAAGAAACAAAAAAACTAACAAACTAGCTAGGTATTTATCGATGCAAATGAACGGGTTCAGTTTAACTCTTGAAATAATTATTCTACTTATTAGCTCAATATTTACATTAAATTCCACTAATCCAAATATTTAATTAAAAAACTTTATTGAGTAAACCACAGATTTTTATAAAATTTAAAACTATGTACTTCATGCAATGTATGAAAGTTATAGTTTGGCTATAAGGAATTGATGACTAGTGATTGGTCTATTTTCTTTTTAGCCATTATTTGGTGGCTTTGGAGATGGAGAAATGATATGGTGTTGGGAGACCACAATTAGAGGTTCAACAACAGTGAATTTCATCAGGCATTGCCATGATGGCAAGAAATTATACTGCACATGCAACTTAAAAGTGGTTACCTCCACCTATGGGTTGGGTGAAGATAAATGTAGATGGGAGTTGCTCAAAGGCGGAGAAGATAGGTTCTGAAGGCTTTGCTCCTAATGATAAAGGCAACTGGATGAGTGGCTTCTCCTCCTAAGATGGCCATGGTGATGTTTTGATCGGATAAGATCACATGTGAAATAGATTCCGTTGATGCTATTACGCTAATTCAAGATATGATAAAGACTTAATTGTACTTTTATCCCCGCCTATAATAACTCATCCACAATTTTGGCCCCACAAATTTTTTCTACAATTTTGGCCCCCTATTATTATAATATGTAAAATGTTTGCCCCTAGCAATATTGGTCAACACATTGGTTGTATGTTACTCACTTAAATGACATGACACGACACGTTTGAATGCCACTTAGTTTTTTTAATTACACTTTTGGCCCCCTATTGTCCCTCACTCATGATTTTGTCACATCCCCCAAAATAACTTTCCTTCAAATTTTAGCCCCTCCTTGAAATCACGAGTGATAAACATTGTTTTGCATGTATATGCTAGCAAATGATGTTCTTTCTTTGACAGATATGATGAATGAGGAATTCTGGTTTATGGAATTAGGATTCTTTCACGTAAATTTTGATCGATGAAGGGTGTGTTTTTTCAATTTTAACCAAAAATAATACTATTTTTTTAATTTAGAATCACATGTGGCAGTCCAACATGGCAGCCATGTAAGATATGTGAGTACATATCAATTAGATGTTTGACCAAATTTGGGAGGAGCAATTATTTTAGAAATTGGGAAAATGGAGACCAAAATCGTGAAAAAAAAAGTTGGAGAACTAAAATCGTGAGTTATAATAGGGGACCAAAAAGTGTAATTAAGTCAAACTAATAACTTTAATATAAAAATTTATTTTTAAAAAAGTGTTTTTATTATTTAAGTTATTATTACTTATTTGAAAAACAAATTCTTATATTAAAACTGTGTTTTTTAATTAAAAAATTCATGTCGTAATCAAAGATGACATGCCACATCATTTAAATGAATACCACACCAACCAACATGATGTTATACAAGTGGTAGATTCTTGGGTCTCTTAACCATTTGGTTTAGGGTTCGAACTCTGACCGGTTCGTATAGAAAAACATTTGTTGGGAGAAGTCAACCCCTTAAATGGATCTCTAATACCTCGAAGGATTAGTGTTCACATTCGTTATGGAGGACACCTTAGTTTACCAACAAAAATAAATAAGTACCACACCAGCCAATGAGTTAGCAAATTTTGACAAGGGAAACACTTTACAAATTTGAATAATATGAGGACAAAAATCCCTGGAAACAACTTGAGGGGCCAAAATTGTGAGTGAGCTATTATAGGAAACCAAAAGTGTAATTAAGCCTATAACTAATTATGGTTTTCACACATATGTGTCCCTCCTTTTTCGCTTAACAACCCTGATGGATAGTCTGCCGAGTTTGGTTCTACAACATATGCCACGTGAAGCTACCCTACCAGGTTTGGTTCTTCAACATGTGCCACGTGAAGCTAATGAGTGAACTGATTTCCTTGCCAAATTTGGGAATCATAATCTGCAAGGAACGTACTTCTAGTCTACTCCGTCAAAAAGTTTTCTTTCTCTTTATTCTTGCAATAAAAAAAAATGTGTTTCTCAGATCGCACTCCTGTGTTCCCAAAACTAGTTGCCAAAATATATATTATGTGGGTACTGACTGGGTAGCAATTGCATGGTGTGGGTAAGCAAGCCCCTATTGCTGATGTATGTATCTGAGTTTAAGGTGATCCTATTGAATACCCCCATTGGATCTACATTAGTGCTTCCTCTAGTTATTTCTTTGAAGATAAATGAGGACCCAGTACAATGCACGTGAAAATCGAAAATATCATAAGTTTGATTTCAAGATATGAATCAATGTCATAAAGGAGCAACAGCCAACAGCTTTGGTACTAGAAGCATATAAATGCAGCAGAACAATTATATCACAATATTCAGGACCAAATAACAAGTTTCCCCAATCATTTCCCCAACACCTCAAGTTACTATTTCCTCTTAATATGTACTGTTATAGATCTAATTGTTATTAAGTTTTAAGCAACCGAAAGAGACTCACACATTGCATATTTGAATAATATTTGTGTAATTCCTGTTAATTGGATTTCTCTAATCTAAGCAAAAGCAGCAGAACTATGTTATTTAGTGCTTCTATCCAATATCATGAAACATAGACATAAGCGCAGATATTAACAACAAGGAGCATATAGTTCATTATATACTAGCTACCTACGAGACATATTTCCTCAAAATTTTCCATTATTGCACACAAAATGTTATTCCTTATCAAAGATCAAGATATTGTGTCTTAAATCATGATCTTGCTACAAATAAACTTGTCCAAGAAAAAAAATGGACGACCATTTAGCTATTTTTACAGTTAATTTTACTAACATGAGCCACTATAGCAGCAACAAAACAAGTAGTTACAGCATCCATCACTAAGGACAAGGCATAAACTCTTTTCATCTCAGCACCATACTTCTCCATTGACACAAGTTGATTCTTCATATCAACAATCATCTGATTATTGATTTTGAATGCCTCCTTAATTGCTTCCAGTTCTTCAACATAGACCTGAACCTCTTCCTCAACATTCTTCTCATTGTCCCCCACTTCCTCTGCATCGTCGTGAGTGTCTTCGCACACAAGTGAGGATGTACTCCACAGCATTTCCAAAGCCTTCTTTGAATTGATGCTACAAGATTCAAACTTAGCTTTCAGATCATTGCACTTTTGTTGTGCCTCCACAAGGATACCTTGCAATGCACCATGTGCCTACACCAGAATATCTACATGGCTTTCCAGCTTCTTGTTTTTCTCATTTAGCTTCCCACTCTCACTTCTCATTTGACTCAACTCAGCTTCTGCCTGTTCAATTTTTCCCTCCATTCCAGCAACTTGGAGCTTCAAATCCTCAACCTTAGTTTTCTCCTCATCAAATTCCTTTTTGATTCTATCCTTCTCAAGCTTCAGTTCATAAACATCATTCATGTAACGATAAAGTGATTGTGCAGTTTTTTTCTCCATCTCAATTTGCAACTGCAACTTGTCCACCTTATTTTTCTCCTCATCAAATCTGTTTCTGATGTTATCCTTCTCAAGCTCCACTTCATTCAAAGCATTCTGGTAATGAAGAACTTGAGAAAGTAATTGCTCATTATTCCTTTCAAACTCTTTGCATCGCTCTTCCAATGTGTCCACCCACTGAACCTCTCAGTCCATTAATTTCTCGTTGCAACTCAACAACTTCATTCTCACGGCTAATTCTAACATTCTTAATACCCTCCAATTCCTTATTACCAACCTCACGTTCAAGTTGAAAGATCTCCTTCTCCTGAGTAGTGTTTACCATCTTACCCTCATTCAACTCCATTTTCAGCGCATCAATATTCTCCTTCAATTCATCAATAACCTTCTCCAACACATTGGAGTTCTTCACAGCCAAATCTCTTTCCTTTTTAAGTTCTTCAATCGCTCTTTCTTTCTCACGCTTTTCGTCAACCAGCTTCCCTGCTTCTTACCACATCTTCTCTATTTCCTGTCTCGCCTTCCTCTCTCTGTTCTCAGCTTCATCTCTCATCTGATGTTTCTCCTCGCTGATCGTGCTCAACAGAAGCTTCGATTTCTCAAGACGAATCGTGAGGTCACTCACTTGTTTCTTGAGAACCGAAACCTCGTAGAGTCTCTCACTACTTTCTCCGACGAGTCTACCAAAGTGATACCCCATTTCATTCATCTGAGTCTCCGCGAAAGCAAAGAGCACACCTTTTTCTAGCTCAGAGGTGATACTTTTATCGGAGTTTAGGATTTGTACGTCCATGGTGGATCGGTCGAGTGCGGACTGTAAATCATTTTTGGCGGGGAGCAAGTATTAAATTTGGTTTCTGTGAACGGAGTTAAAGTTTTTGAGACTCAAAATCTGAACAGAGGGGTCCTATATGATCATGGTCGGTGGAGATAATTTTTTGTGGGTTTTTTTTTTATACCCCCACCCCACCCCATCCCCTCCCACCCCCACCCATTCGTGATATACCCATTTTACCCCTGGCATTAAATCAGTTTTTGACTTTCATTAATTCTCTCTGACTGGGACCCACAAGAAAACGCATCGTATATACCTCGATGGAAGGTATATACGATTACATTAATTAATGAACGCTGACCTGAAAAATTACTCATCGTATATATGTCCTTCAAGACATATATACGATTGCACTATTTAACGCTTCGTTGACTTACCCATCGTATATATGTCTTTCAAGGCATATATACGATTGCATTATTAAATGCTTCGTTGACTACCCATCGATATATAGGTTATATACGAGTGGGCTTTGAAGATCTAATCGTATATACATCCGGGCCATGTATATATGATGTGAAAATACCCATCGTATATACATGGTTGAGGAGGTATATACGATCGGGCTATTTTTTTCGCTTTTTATCGAAAGTTGCTATCTGCTTTGTTGGAACAGATATTGACCCGCCTACAAAGCAGCGAATGCCGACTCTCGGTTGGCGCGCTGATATTGATACTACATTAACTTTCACGACGGATACGGTATAATTTTGTTACTCAAGTTTGGTAAATGGAATTAATTTACTTAAGTACTTAGTAAGTTATATATTTTGTAGATATTTTCTACACGACAGTGTGTGGAGGAGTGGGCCAAAAGTCATTGGTAGAACTATCGGTGTAGTTGTTGTTATTGTGAGATCCGAGAAATCACCGGAAAGAGGGAAGAAGCGAGATAAGGTTGTTTTTGGTCACGACAAACAAGGCGGGTTTACTAATGATTCAAGGGTTTTCGTTCTAAAAGGAGAGGTCATTCCTTTTAGATTGAAAACTACTTGCCTTGTTAGCCGTGGGGGGTTGGTGTGTCACGGTTAAATGTGGTAGACACACTCACGAGTTGCTTCAAACTTCCGCTGGTACTTGTTTATTCAAGGCGTCATCCGAGGCGCAAAAGGCTCGTTAACGAGCATGCGGATCTTGATGTCGGACCAAAGCTACTATTATCGCTTTGAAGAAGCTAGATCCGAGAATGTGACTAGTCTTCGCCAAGTTTATAGCAGCGTCACACAAACACCTGGCCTACAAAGAGGGGTCCTAGAACGGACATTCGTGAGGTGTTGAGATTGATTGAATCCCATAATTATCTATGTTGGTCTAGAATGATTCCGCAACTGATGTCGTCGGTGATATCATGTGGGCTCATCCCACTTCTATAAAGTTGCTCGTGTTGTTTCCCAAAGTTCTCATTCTTGACTCAACCTACAAGACCAACAGATATAATTTGCCTCTTCTACGATTGTGGGAGTCACAAACACCGAGATAAGCTTCCACGTTGCATTTGCTTATATTGGGCGTGAGCTTGCTATTCATTTTTCTTGGGTATTGGCAGCAATTGCGAGGTATATGTGAGTTGCATTCTATTCATCCTCAGTTTTCTTGATGCAGACAGAGATCTCTACCAGTATGTCCGCTATTCTTGATGTCTTTCCCGCTACAAATTTATTGTGTCATTGGCATGTTACAAAAAATGTCAAAGCCAAGATTAAGGAGTTGGTTCACAAGGATAGACGGGAGGAGGTCGAATCTCTCTGCTATGTATTATTGATTCTGCTGATGAGTCACACTATCTATCTAATCTAAAGTTTTTGAGGTCGCTTGCTCTGATAAACCTCGCTCTCATTAAATACGCACGACACATGGTTGACACCGCATAAGGAGCGATTTATCTCAAAGATGGACTAACCAGATCCCACACTTGGGGAATTCTACAACCAACGTGTATTTCTATCCGTTAATCGATTTTTTTGACACGTGGACATATTTTTTTCGTCGATTAAAATTCTTTGACACTTGTTTATTATTTCTATCCGTTACTTGATTTTTTTGACACGTGGACATATTTTTTTCGCGATTAAAATTCTTTGACACTTGTTTATTATTTCTATCCGTTACTCGATTTTTTTGACACGTGGACATATTTTTTTCGTCGATTAAAATTCTTTGACACTTGTTTATTATTTCTATCCGTTACTCGATTTTTTTTGACACGTGGACATATTTTTTATCGTCGATTAAAATTCTTTGACACTTGTTTATTATTTCTATCCGTTACTCGATTTTTTTGACACGTGGACATATTTTTTTCGCGATTAAAATTCTTTGACACTTGTTTATTATTTCTATCCGTTACTCGATTTTTTTGACACGTGGACATATTTTTTTCGTCGATTAAAATTCTTTGACACTTGTTTATTATTTCTATCCGTTACTCGATTTTTTTTGACACGTGGACATATTTCAGAGCGGAATCCTTGCATTGGTCTTTGAAAAGACAGTTGAAGACTTCGAAGGGTGATTTATCAAAATGTTTGATATCTATTGATGACATGTCGGCAATACATTTTGATCAAATTATCGGTCTTTTCAACGAAGCATCGCAGAAATTGAAGTCAAGTCCAATATTCCACCGCTTAAAAATCTTCAAGGACTTGTTTCTTTATCCGCACTAAGACACATGGTTAATGAGTTTGAAAGGTCGAAATCTGGGGTTGGATACGACAAAAGGCGGTGCTTGGTGCATTCAAAGGAAGACACATCTACTTCCTTGTGCTTGTGAGATAGGTATTTTTCATGCTTCCGCAATTCTATTCCGCTTCTTTGTTGTTGATGATCACCGGAAACAGCTTGAGTTTGGATGCAATAGATGATAAATCCACTCGTGATAAATCATCCGATGCGATATTTCTTACCGGTTTGATGCTATCTTGGCAAGATTTAATAAAGTGAGTGAGGAGGAGAAGTTTCTTATTAAGAGGCAAATGAATGAGATAGCTTTCCTTTCTACTTCTTCTATGGTTGCACCTAAATCAAAAGTCGAAACGAAAGGTGCACCAAAGAAGAAAAAGGGAATTTTTTGATGCTAAGCGTGATCCTTCCGGGTGGGAGCACGTGGATGAGAGGTAAAACAGATCAAGAATCCGGGCTTCCAAAATTCCTACACAAATGGTCAACCAAATTATCTCGGGTGGTGCTTCTAGAGTATTATCACGCATACCGAGACTAAAATCCACTTACCGCTTGTTCCAAAGACACGCGCGCAACTATGTTGAAAAAATTGTTGATGTTGAAGGTGACTGAATCGCGCGCGGTTTTAGAGCGATCGGGGTTGGACTTGACATGGGTGAGGACTCTGCCTCGATTAGGCAAGCTTTGATTCAGAAACAAAGGACAGTGGAAACCTTGTATTTTGACATGTTTGGGAAGAACCGATCGTTAGAGCTTCGCAAAGCTTTAACTATCGAGTCATACAGACGCCACCGAGTCAAAGTGGTTTGATTTGCTGAGATGGGGTATATGGTTGCAACCGTATAATGTTGCATTGGTTCGATTTTCTTTACCTATGAATTTCACTTATCCGCTTTGAGAGGCACTTACAGCTTCATCTAAGTTGAAAATCATATCCGCTCGAACAAGCAAAATGTACACAGTTGAATCTTTCAATCTCTCCCACTTGTCCGTTGCCTCCTATTGCCCCACAAAGGGTACCAAAGACTACGCATCAAGTCCGCTTCATGGTTGCATCCGTATGCCTGACGCTTTTACCCTATGGCGCCTATGTGTCCTCCCGCAACCTCTCACTCACAAAGTGATGCGCCTAGATGTATAGATTTAGCCGATGATTCTATTGACGGCTTGTAGATAGATTCACACATATTTTGTATTACACGTGTATATATACTATATCGCGTTTTTGTAATTATACGCGTTTACTTTATCTAATAGCACTACGTACCGTTCATGTTAATCAAATCGCGAGACTTCAAATTATAACCGTAATAAAATCATAATCGCTAACAAAACCAAAGCCCATCGTATATATCTCTTTTGGGACATATATACGATGTCAAATTTTTACCCATCGTATATAAGTTCATTTTGCGTATATACGATTGACTTAAAACGCATCAATCGTATATATGTAACACCCCCTTATATCTAATGCTAATTCAATTAATTAAAAATCAGAGTTTTTCAAAATCTTTCCACGCACCTCGAAGAGGGTGGTACTTTTCAAATAAAACATCATCAAAACATAATTAAAATCCAAACGCATCAACGCGTATCATGCATACATAGTCAAGTGGGTTACAATCCTCAAAATAACCTCGCTTAACGCTTACATTAGTCCATTAATAGTTTGCAAAGACAATGAAATAAAATTGAGTTCACATACTCAATACATAGGTTCAAAATAAGTTTAATACATAACCATAAATAATACTAAGACCCAACCCC
This sequence comes from Oxytropis ochrocephala, assembly GCA_020916435.1. Classification (NCBI taxonomy): domain Eukaryota; kingdom Viridiplantae; phylum Streptophyta; class Magnoliopsida; order Fabales; family Fabaceae; genus Oxytropis; species Oxytropis ochrocephala. Next base: position 21,004,793 of record CM037090.1, on the reverse strand, counting down.
GGTGTTACTATCGAGTGACTCAATAAAACCCCAGAGCGCAAAGACCATCACTCGGAATCACCGTTTGTCGCCACGAGAGCGAGCAACAAGAAATGCTAGGGTGAGTCTCTTTACATAATTTATAACAAGTAAGATAAGCATTATAATTAAGAAGCATCTAGCAATAATAGTACATAGTAATCATGCTAATTGCCATTCAATTATAATATCCACAAACAAGAAAATTCAACATTTAAGCATCAACAAGGTTTCTATGAATGTATGAATGTAAGCATGTATGCAATATGCATGTGGATCCATACTCACCACCAAACCCCGTCGGCAACACACCACCAATTTTGGCCGAAGCCACATCACCATCCTCACCTTCAGCGTAATGCATATGATTTATGTGACACTATGACAAATGCATCATCACAAACCATCAAAATATATATTAAATTACCTTTGGGACCAAAGCCCACGCCATTTATTAACTCACCACCATTGTCAATCATTGACCATCACCATCTCAATTATTAATCACCACCACCTCAATTATTAATCACCACCACCTCAATTATTAATCATCACCACCTCAATTATTAATCATCACCTCATCATTTATTAATCATCACCTCATCATTTATTAATTATCACCTCATCATTTATTAATTATCACCTCATCATTTATTAATTATCACCTCATCATTTATTAATCATCACCTCATCATTTATTAATTTAAATCACACCTAAGGACCTTTTCTTCACTTAGGGACCAATTTGACACGCCAAAATTAATTTGGGAACTTAGGAATTCAACAGCACAAGGTTTTGGAAGATCTCCACTGGAGGCGCGCACACTGGCGCGCAGAAGAGAGGCGCGCAAGATGGCGCGCGGATAGTCGCTCTAACTCTCAAAGTTTCGTCCTTCAGTGAGAGGTGTGCGCGACGAGTTACGCGCAGGACGACGCGCAAGCAAGATGGCGCGCAATCTTGATCAATCCTTGGCCTTCTTGCGCGTAAGTTTGCGCTACGCAGCAAGATGGCGCGCAAAGACACCATTTCAGACACAGCGCCAAGTTGCCCAAAGAATCGCGCCTCTCCCTCAGCATAACGCACGCGCACACATATTCAAGCACCAGCGCCAAGTTGCCCAAAGAATCGCGCCCCGCACAACTCACACACACACACGCTTTGAGAACCAGCGCCAAAATGCTAGGCATTTGGCGCTTCCCCTTCCAACCTATACTCAAACACACTTCAAAACCTAATTCCTCCCAACCAAATTATTTCTCACATAACCACACCAACATAGCCTTTGAATTATTAATACTAACCATCACATTTACATGCTCATACTCATATAATCCAATCATCAAACATATAATATGCATTAATTACAACTCATGTTTCCATAGCAACAATCAACATGTCATAACCAAAACAAACATTTCAAACATAAATCAACATGTAAGTAACACAAGTTCACACAACACATCATTCCTAGAATTATTCCTACTACAACACACATCCTACAAGTTATCAAAAATGTAATGGAGATTCCCCTAACCTTGGGTGAGCTTGAAAACTTCACACAATCACCAAAATCACCAAACACAGCAAGTTCCCTTCAAATTGTGGATATGGCCGAATGCTCTCTCACTTGGGTAGCCATGGAGAATTCAAAATAACAAGGATGAGCTTATGTAACTCATGGAAATGGAACATGGAAGGAAAATAAAGGTGATTAGGACTAAGGTATTCACTTACCAACACCAAAACTTGAGAAAGTTTCCTCCTTTCCCCTTACTTTGAGCTTAAAACCCCATTAATGGTGAAACAATAACAAATAGGAATTAGGGATTGAAACTAACATCAATAGCTAGAGGAGGAAAATGGAGAAGATTGATACCAAAAAGTCCTCACCTTGAGCCAAGATGGTGAAGTTCTCTCCTCCCCCTTTTCCTTTCTCCTCCACGTTTTCCTCTTCTTTTCCTTATTCTCTCTTCTGCTTCCCTTTCCTCTCTATCTTCCTTTCTTTAATTCAATTCCTTCCCTTCAATTAACCCCTAGGCCCACTCATACCCTTACTTGCACCCCTCCCTTTTGCTTTCACACACTCATCCATTAAAAGCCCATAATGCTATCTACACCTCCCATTTCAATTAATTCACCACTCCTTAATACTTAAACACCTCCTAACTAATAGAAATAAATCCCAACTTAATTATCCCTTTAATTAAATTAGACCCTCACTTATTTGCTATACCTCACTCTTTAAATAAATTGATTACTTTATGATTATTTAAATATGACCAACTAACATATTACTTAATTAAATTAGTCATAATCACTTGATTAGGTAAATTAAATAATCACCTAAATAAATTAATTAAATACTCACCTAATTAATTTTTTTGGGGTGTTACAACTCTCCCCCACTTAGAATATTTTCGTCCTCGAAAATCACGCTATTCTCATCAACAAGGTGAATCTAGTTCGCACTTAATCTCTTCAAAAACTTACACGATTTACATCCTAACGTTAACCTCTGTACACCCATCTACAACCCTTTCAAAGTTCTATTCTCCTCGCTTGAAACACTAATGTATGCGTCTACTCCTCCTCATGGATCTCAACCTAATATATTGACTCCACCGCTTAGGTTACATAACTGTGTACTTTCATTCTAAGCATAAATCGCCACTACAGTTCAAGAATGACACACAATTCCAGCATGAGCGCCTCCCCACTTAGCTCTTTGTCCGAACTCCTCTCCCCTGTACTATCTTATACTGAACGATTACTATCCCACTCAAAAATCTACGCTAAACTCATGAAATCAACATCCACTCTCCTTATCTCCGCTAACCGCTTATCATCCGAGTCTTATTGTACACGCAATGATCACACACTCTTCCCCTACACTCTTACTCCCCAATTAGGTATTCTAACTCAGTAGGTCGTTAAAGTCCTACCCGACTACCCAACACCATCTAGTCCGATGCAGGGGACACTATACTTCGACAACTTCAATATTTCCGACACTTCCACTCTAACTTAGAGAAATACACTTAGACATTACTCCTCACTTAGATATTTACACCTATTTCAACAACTCGCTTCTTCGACCATGCTTACAGCTCGACTCATCCATACTTAGTTAACACCACACTTCGATACCTATACACTTCGACACTCACTCATCAATCACCTTTGTATTTATAAAGACAAAGAATGAACCGCACTCTTTTTATCTATAAAGACGGCTAAAAATTCAATTCAAAAACAAAGAACGCTAAGTTGCAAACCAAAGACAGCCTTTTAAATAACAAAACAAATAAGTACAATTTAAATCACTACACATAACATTTTCTCAATTTCATTTACCTTCTAATCACACAATTCAATTACCACTTTGAACATGTATCAAAATTCCTAACGAAAATTCGCAGAGTTTCCTCCAAAATATGGACATTCCAAAAATATTTTTACTCAGATAACCAAATCCGGACATCAATTCTTGTTCAAAACTCATTAATTCTCGCACATATATAAAATTTTCGGTTTTCCAAAAGATTTGTAAATTCAACTAACACAGCACTCCGCAATCGAAATCCATATTCAAGCATAACAATTAAATAAATAAATCTTTATGGTTTCGTTCTTAAGTTTCAAACAAACATAATTTCTCAAAATAGCGTTTTTGATTCGAAAATTCACGAAACTCCAATTTTCAAAACCGCTCAAACATAACATAAACAACATTTTAAATTTCCTAAACGTGAGTACAACTCACCTTTTTGTTTCGAAAGATTTTACCTCAAAAACCATGAAATTATTGTAAGACCTCGCCATTTTCAAACAACATCAATCCATGACCTAATCGGTCCTAACGCTAAAATCACGCCACATCTCGTAATAAAATTCTAAACAACTTGGAAATGCAGAATTTAACACAATTCTTGACGTTACGCTCATTCCCAAAAACACGAATTTTTCCAAGTACCGCTTTCTTTTGAAAATTATAGAACTCACAATTTTATCCAAAAAGGAAAACTATACGTAACTCCAAATCTCTTTATAACACGAACACGCTGCCACACGTAACAATCACTTATTATTTTCAAAATTTAGTTTCCGACATAAACTCGTGGTTAGAAAAGTCAATCATTTCATCTTTGCCAAAAAGGAGACTATACGCGAATCCTAACCTTAATTGTTATAACCGAAAGCACCGCATTTCATTTCAAGACATACTTCAAACAATTTAGCACTAATCAAAATTAAACTCACGTGCATTACGAAAAACATCAATCTATAGCAAAACGTCAATCAAAGGTAACAATATTCACAAGCAATCCTTCAAATATTGTCTATCCACTACTCTTACGCTTTATTCACAACTCACTTCATCAACTACACTTAGTCACTTCACCTTTGACTATTACACTTAGGCACACTACACCTAAGAACTCCCTAACCTCGGCCATTACACTTCACAACACCTCGGTACACTCTTTTGGTACCTCTGTTCTCTACACTACGTCACGCTAAGCTTCACTACACTTACTATTCAAACGCACTCTAAACCTCGGTACTACATACTTTGACTCCCACATACTACGTCGCATGCCTATTACATTTCCACACACCTATGGTTAAGCAACTACACCTTAGCTCATATGTAGTCCTATGTACCTAACCTTCCCTTCCTTCTTTCCTTTGATCCTCATACTATGATCATACTGAGCCAACTACTAAACACTTTCCTTCACAACTAGTCCAATGCTCATTAAGGACTTCACGAAGGTTACAACACCCTTAGGCATACTTAATCTACACCTTTACTTTGTGCCAAAACTCTATTTTCAGGTTACCAAAGTCTCACTCGATTTATTCCAACCATCATTAGTTTATCGCTAGGGAACTACGCCATATCAATCATTTAAATACCAATGCTTCTATCTTACGTCAATCCTTATTTTGACATCTCCCGACTATCAAACCCCAATTCAAACTCAAACTTCCATAAGGCACCTATTTTTCTAAAAATTAATGGTCAATCAGCTTGCACACACCACTCGATCAATCAAGTTGAAATTAGTATATATTCAAAATTTATAATAATTACGAGTTATTGTCGCCTCTTTTCATCGGGGGATGAGTGATTGGGGTGATCAGTCCCTCCTACTCATGCAACCAACTAATTAAGGTCACAAAAACTACTTTCTTTCAATTCTATATCTACCGCATTAAAAGACTTTTAACGCAGTCCGGAGTGCGAAGGCATCGTCACGACTTTCACTCCTTTGACGTCGTTAGAACTCTTTTAATCACACATATCTTAATGATACAAACAACAGTCACGAACAGACAAAATCAAGGCTACAACCACCAGTTACGCAGTTCAGTCACATATACCTCAATAATACAATATCATTTCCAATCGTAATCTAACAATTAAGTCACAAGGCACGTCAATGAATGAACAACCAACAAAGTTAACAATAATACACAAGCAACATGATTTATGATTTAGAACGAGTACCAAGACTCGAGGGTTAACGACACTCGACAACTTGGCGGACGGACCGAATCGCTTCCGATACCACTAATGTAACACCCCCTTATATCTAATGCTAATTCAATTAATTAAAAATCAGAGTTTTTCAAAATCTTTCCACGCACCTCGAAGAGGGTGGTACTTTTCAAATAAAACATCATCAAAACATAATTAAAATCCAAACGCATCAACGCTGCATCATGCATACATAGTCAAGTGGGTTACAATCCTCAAAATAACCTCGCTGCTTAACGCTTACATTAGTCCATTAATAGTTTGCAAAGACAATGGAAATAAAATTGAGTTCACATACTCAATACATAGGTTCAAAATAAGTTTAATACATAACCATAAATAATACTAAGACCCAACCCCTGTGTTACTATCGTGAGTGACTCAATAAAACCCCAGAGCGCAAAGACCATCACTCGGAATCACCTGCTTGTCGCCACGAGAGCGAGTAACAAGAAATGCTAGGGTGAGTCTCTTTACATAATTTATAACAAGTAAGATAAGCATTATAATTAAGAAGCATCTAGCAATAATAGTACATAGTAATCATGCTAATTGCCATTCAATTATAATATCCACAAACAAGAAAATTCACCATTTTAAGCATCAACAAGGTTTCTATGAATGTATGAATGTAAGCATGTATGCAATATGCATGTGGATCCATACTCACCACCAAACCCCGCTTCGCAACACACCACCAATTTTGGCCGGGCCACATCACCATCCTCACCTTCGCAGTAATGCATATGATTTATGTGACACTATGACAAATGCATCATCACACCATCAAAATATATATTAAATTACCTTTGGGACCGAAGCCCACGTCATTTATTAACTCACCACCATTGTCAATCATTGACCATCACCATCTCAATTATTAATCACCACCACCTCAATTATTAATCACCACCACCTCAATTATTAATCATCACCACCTCAATTATTAATCATCACCTCATCATTTATTAATCATCACCTCATCATTTATTAATTATCACCTCATCATTTATTAATTATCACCTCATCATTTATTAATTATCACCTCATCATTTATTAATCATCACCTCATCATTTATTAATTTAAATCACACCTAAGGACCTTTTCTTCACTTAGGGACCAATTTGACACGCCAAAATTAATTTGGGAACTTAGGAATTCAACAGCACAAGGTTTTGGAAGATCTCCACTGGAGGCGCGCACACTGGCGCGCAGAAGAGAGGCGCGCAAGATGGCGCGCGGATAGGTCGCTCTAACTCTCAAAGTTTCTGTCCTTCTGTGAGAGGTGTGCGCACGAGGTTACGCGCAGGGACGCGCGCGCAAGATGGCGCGCAGTCTTGATCAATCCTTGGCCTTCTTGCGCGTAAGTTTGCGCGCGCGCGCAAGATGGCGCGCAAAGACACCATTTCCAGACACAGGCGCCAAGTTGCCCAAAGAATCGCGCCCCTCCTCCTCGCATAACGCACGCGCACACACATATTCAAGCACCAGCGCCAAGTTGCCCAAAGAATCGCGCCCCGCACACAACTCACACACACACAGCTTTTGCAACCAGCGCCAAAATGCTAGGCATTTGGCGCCCCTTCCAACCTATACTCAAACACACTTCAAAACCTAATTCCTCCCAACCAAATTATTTCTCACATAACCACACCAACATAGCCTTTGAATTATTAATACTAACCATCACATTTACATGCTCATACTCATATAATCCAATCATCAAACATATAATATGCATTAATTACAACTCATGTTTCCATAGCAACAATCAACATGTCATAACCAAAACAAACATTTCAAACATAAATCAACATGTAAGTAACACAAGTTCACACAACACATCATTCCTAGAATTATTCCTACTACAACACACATCCTACAAGTTATCAAAAATGTATGGAGATTCCCCTAACCTTGGGTGAGCTTGAAAACTTCACACAATCACCAAAATCACCAAACACAGCAAGTTCCCTTCAAATTGTGGATATGGCCGAATGCTCTCTCACTTGGGTAGCCATGGAGAATTCAAAATAACAAGGATGAGCTTATGTAACTCATGGAAATGGAACATGGAAGGAAAATAAAGGTGATTAGGACTAAGGTATTCACTTACCAACACCAAAACTTGAGAAAGTTTCCTCCTTTCCCTTACTTTGAGCTTAAAACCCCATTAATGGTGAAACAATAACAAATAGGAATTAGGGATTGAAACTAACATCAATAGCTAGAGGAGGAAAAATGGAGAAGATTGATACCAAAAAGTCCTCACCTTGAGCCAAGATGGTGAAGTTCTCTCCTCCCCCCTTTTCCTTTCTCCTCCACGTTTTTCCTCTTCTTTTCCTTATTCTCTCTGCTTCTGCTTCCCTTTCCTCTCTCTATCTTCCTTTCTTTAATTCAATTCCTTCCCTTCAATTAACCCCTAGGCCCACTCATACCCTTACTTGCACCCCCCCTTTGCTTTCACACACCCATCCATTAAAAGCCCATAATGCTATCTACACCTCCCATTTCAATTAATTCACCACTCCTTAATACTTAAACACCTCCTAACTAATAGAAATAAATCCCAACTTAATTATCCCACTTAATTAAATTAGACCCCTCACTTATTTGCTATACCTCACTCTTTAAATAAATTGATTACTTTATGATTATTTAAATATGACCAACTAACATATTACTTAATTAAATTAGTCATAATCACTTGATTAGGTAAATTAAATAATCACCTAAATAAATTAATTAAATACTCACCTAATTAATTTTTTTGGGGTGTTACAATATACGCACAATGAACATATATACGATGTCAAAATTTTCCCCATCGTATATAGGCCACAAAAAAGATATATACGATTCGTTTAAATTAGTGAAAAAAAAAGATTTTTTGAAGGGCATTTTGGGGATTTCAGCGTGGGTGGGGGTTTAAGGGGAGAGGGTTGGGGTACAAAAGAAAAATCCCTTTTTTGTGGTCAGTGGATTAAGATTGGGAGTGGGGTTAAGGCGCGGTCCAGTTTAGTTCGATTTGATCCTAAAAATACTGGGTTTTGCTTTTCCCACACCCCCTCCTACTCTTTCACACCCCTTAACTCTAAATATTCCAAAAATACCCTGAAGAGTGCGTGTTTTCACCGATTCGGGGATGGTCAACCGAATATATTCGGTTGAGGTCAACCGAACAGGTAAAAAGGTGAATGTGGTGTGAGAGTCCTTTTTTTGTAATAAAATAGGGTGTTCGAACACCGAACAAGTGAAATTACGCACAAGAGGGTGTGAAGTCAAGATTTAACACACACGAACGATGTCATTCGAACCTGTTCGAAGGTCCGTGTTCGAACAGGTGAAATTTCGTGAAAAAAAAAAGTTTTGACTGACCTTTTGGTCTTTTCACACCTTTATGGGGTGTGTTTTGAGTAGGAGGGGGTGTGGGAAAAGCAAATGCCAAAATACTGCATGTAAAAATGTACGCAATTTGATTTGGGGCTTTTGATTTTCTCACCCCCCTCAACCTACATCTCACCCCCATAAATGCATATATCTCGAAAATGCCCCTGGCATAAAAAAAAAACCAACCGGACCTACATAAAAAAAAAATTCCGGAATTACCAAAAAAAAAAGGTATTTTCTAAGATTGAGGTGATTTTTCCTAATTAAGCGCAGAAAACTTGGTATTTCCAGACATTTTTGAACCTAATTATCCCTAAAAGGTAATTCAATTTTTGTTTTGTTAAATTAAATTTTTTTGAAATACCTCTAAAAAGGTATTTCCGATTTTTTTTTCTTTTTTATATAACATTATTTTTTAAATAGATGGTTATTATGGATTTAACCGCATTGCATTTACATCCGAGATATTTCCTACTGAGATGCAATGACACGTTGGGCTAGAGATACCGGAAAGCCAACAGAGTCATTGTAGTTATTGTTCGACAGCAGACGACTTTGAGAATGGGAAAGGGAAAAAGAACAAGGTTGTTTATGGTTGTGAGAGACGGGCACATACAAATGAGTAGATGTTGGGTGTTCTCACTGGTAGACACAAGAGTTCGAAAAGATGTGGTTGTAAGTTTGCATTGAAAGCTAAACCACTCTTACCTCCTAGTTCGATTGGAAGGTGAGAGTGGTGGATGAGATTCACAATCATGAGCCTCATAAGACTTTATTTGGAGCAATTTATATTTGGTAAATTTACCAAGGACGAAAGCACGCTTGTTGGGAGCATCTCGTCTCTGGGAGTGAAAGCATCCAAAAGTCTTGAAGCATTAAAGACCAAATTTAAGAACAACTTGAGCAACATTTCTCGGTTGTATAGAACCCGCACCCATATCCTAAGAAGGAAAGAGAGGTAATATGACCGAGATGCAGCAGCCTTATGACACCGATTCAAAGTAACCATTACTTGTGTTGGACGAGACGACTTAAAGGTACTTAAAGCTCGTAAATAATTTTGTAACTCGCTTTTTTAACCTCAATATCGTAGTATTATACTTTTTCTACAAGTTTGTAATTTTTAAAAAATGACGCATGGTAAAACCCGGCTGAACATAGGTAAAAAGTCATTTTTTTAAAGTAATAAAACATTTTTTATTTGATTACTAATTAACGGCCTAGATCTTGCCGACAACTTTTAACGATCTAGATTTTGCCGACACTTTAAAGGGTCCAGATTTTGCCGACCACTTTTTCATCAATCTGTGGAAATTCATTCAAGGGTTTCATTTTTCCTATAAATACACCCTTCCATTTCACTTATTTCACACACACACAACACTATCATGGATACTCAATACACAATACTCTCGTGATTCTCGCACTCACTGCCCTTCACCATCAGGGCACAATCACAAACAGAGAAAATGGTGTCTATTTCGAGAGTCCAAACCCCATTTTATGCAGGTTTAACGACAACATCACATTTGAAGCTCTGAAAGAAAAAATAACAACGAAGGTGCAGCTGGAGGGTGACGAGCAAGAAGTCACCCGTATCATTTATCGCTACCCGACTATGGGCGATAATAATCGTGTTTAGTGGTCCACCATGGATGTGAAGAACAACGATGACGCTCGAGTGATGATGGACCGCTTTTGACATATTTCGAGATCGAGAGTCCTATTCAAATTGATATGTCGAAACCGTAAGACCGCTTGATGAGGTCCTTCGACGCCTCCAACCACCATCTCACTAGTTTCTACCGTGTTTTTATTTCGCTTTGTTGTTGCGTTATGTTATTTTTTTTCATCAATTTCATGTATTGTATCGTTTCGTGATTGAAAACGCGTCTTTAATTAATTTTAATTTTTTTTTAATTAATTTTTTTTTTCGGAAATACCTTTAAAACTAGGTAATTCCGGAAGGATTGTGAACCGGAATTACGTCAATTTTTGGTAATTCCGGAAATCATTTTACCCCCTTCCGGAATTACCTATTCCCTAACATAATTCCGAAATTTTAAATATTGCTGGGAGCATTTTTGTCCAAAACGTATATTATGAGGGTGGGATGTAGGTTGAGGGGGGGTGAGAAAATCAAAAGCCTTGATTTGGTCATTTGACTTTTCAAAAAAAAAATCCTACAAAACCAATGCTTTAAATTTGAGTAAAAATTATTTAATTTAAATATTACTACTTTTTTATCTAAATAAAAACCTACGATATAAAAATAGAACAATTGTTGTTCTCTCGAAACCCGTGCATTTGAAAGTTTTAGCAACAATAGGGGTCAGGAATTAGAGATGGTATAGTAGTAAGATTTTCGCAAAATTACACTAAAGAACCTTTAAGTTATTTATTTGTAACAAGTTAGACCTTTAAGTTTTTTTTGTAACAAATAGGCTCTTTAAGTTACCTAACGTTGACACCGCTGGCCCTTTTAGTAAAATTCAATATCGTCGATTACATCAAAATATGATTGGTTGCGTCAAAATACATGTTTGTAGAGAATCACAATATATAAAAGAAGCATAATATCAAAATGTATAAGTTTAGAAAAATCACTAAAATGGTCTATTTTTATACAAAAAAACTTAAAGCCCAACAACTCATACAAATAAATAACTTAAAGGCCTCCTGCAATTTTCACAAGATTTTTAATCTTTATTTTAGCAACACACATCCACAACTTACACAACACATTTGCAAAAAGAGGCAAAAAGCACCTTTTTATTTGAAACCATTTCGCTATCCCACCCATCACAAAGCGCCACATCCAAAGCATTGATGTCCCTAACAAGTCGGTCAATATTTAGATCCAACCTCCCGAAAACATCTTTATTCCAAGTTCTCAATTTCTCTTTTAACATCTTCAACTTCTCTTAAATAATAAAAGCTTTGCTACCAATCACTTGGGGAGCTTTGTTAATCTGAGGAGGAGGATTGGAGTTAAGTGATACACTGATGCATTCACGGATAGCCTTTCGAAATTTTTCAGCTCGGGGTGCACGTTTGACGTCAACCCGCATAAGTTTACGTGGTTTCTGACGAAGTATAGGCCCTTCTCGACAGACATCAGAGGGAAGTTTACTTTGGATTGAATGTAGCTATTTAGAGAGATTGATGGGATCAAGTGTCTTAACCACGAAGATGGAAGCTTGTGTGTCCGCGGACGCCTCCGGCTTTGACACGGAAGGATCCACGCTTGCATCCATAGGTTCAGCATCAAACAGGATGTTGCCTAGCTACTGCAGCGTAACTGGCGTTAGATCGCTCCATACCAGAAAAATTATCCCCACTAAGATCATGATAATTGGCAGGAGAGTTCTCTATAGAGTGGTTGGCGAAAGCACTGTCATCGGCGTTCAAGTTACCATCCCCAGTTTCAGAATCATTGTCGTCGTCTTCGTGTTCTTCCTCAACGTCCCATTCGTCGTCGAATCTTGTATCATACCAATCATCATCAGAACTGGATGACTCATCACCATCTACCACTTTCTTACTCACCCCTGACCATTACATTGGTCCACGCCAGTCTTCCACTACCTTGATATGAAAATTGACATTATTGATGAGCACTGAGACTACCTTATTGACAGTTGTCGTAGCGTGGGTACACACCAGTAAGCAAGCTACATCCGATGATGTATTTTTTTCCAGTGTTATCGTTAGAGTTAAGATACATACCTAGTTGAGTTCTCATCAACAGGAAACCTGAAGATATAAATTGTCATTGTTAAATGTTCTAATTCAAACTCATTATTATGTCTACTTTGAATTTTAGTATCAAGGGAAAAAAAACTTACACAAGTTCTCTTGTTGGTTGAGAAGTTAACCCGGAAACGCGATATTTTCTTCTTACACTTCCTCTGTGTGTTACATCTACTTTAACTCCTCTAAGGGCTTTCTTAATCTATTAGACATCAAAAATGTATCTCAATAAATTTACTAATATGGACAACATAATTGATGCAGTTAGCAATGTGAATGTAGGAAAAAATGACTTTAGAGAATCCAAATCCGCACCTTGATGCGATCATCATCTGACAATGGCTTTGACAATACATCTTTCCCTAATAGCTGGGCAACAAATTCTACAACTGGAAGAGGCTCAATGAAAGCAGCAGATGCCATATCTGTGGAATGCATTAACAAAATGAAGAGAAATGAAAGAGTTAAATTGTACTTATATTACACTACCTATATTATACAGTTTATTAATGTTAGAAATATACCTATATTGAGGGAAAGGCCCATCTGAGTAGGCCTTATGCTCTGATAAAATCCACACCATGACTCCAATCCCTCTCCAAGTCGTTGTGGTGTTCTAATATCAGGTGAAAAGAAAGACCTCCCAATGGGGCAAATACCTTTAGAAAATGCAGTCTTTGTAAGATAAACAATATTTTGACTTGATATATCATTTCTTGAAGTTCAAAAGTTCAGATCTCCATGATTAGTTAGTACTACTATACTACCTCTTATGTGATAGCTCTCTTAATACAATGTCAAGAATTTGAAGCGCCTCTTGTGGAGCATCGGCACGCTTACCGGCTAGAAACTGGCCCAAGTGATGCAAATTTGCCCGTGCAACAAACTTGATCACCACCTTGTAATCTCTTTCCCTTCTGAAAAATGGCCAAAGTGTATCAGTAGAAATTGAGCTTGTTTAAACATATCAAAAGTTCAAAACTATTCTGCTTTGGCAAATGCTATGGATTGCCCTGAGTAAAATAAGTTTAAAGTAGAAAACGTTTATTGAAAAGGGTAGCTTTTCAAACGGTGGCTTTTAGGGTACCCAAATCTGACAATTTGGGTATCATACACAAGGGGTTGTGTTATAGGTAATAGGAGGTTTCCCAGTTTATTGTTATTTACATATTGTTCCCAGCCGACCACCCAGGAAGGCTCGGATATGACGCGCCTCCTAGCCGATCCGGGCTCGTAAGACGAAGACCAAGTCCTCGCGCTCATCACCGGCTTCCGCTTGGCACACCTCAAGACCGACGCACATGCCACATCCCGATCAAAGGGCCGACGCCTCAAGGGCTCGGCCTCGGCGAAGACCTACTAGATATATTAGGCAAGCCCGAGAATCTCGCCTAAGATCTCGGGGCATTCATGTACCATTATGAGCATTTATGACATACTCAGAATATAAATATACGCCTGTAGAGCCAATGAAAGAGAGGATTTAACATTCTATTTTCTACTCACTACATTCCTTGTTCTTGCTATATCCTACTCTAGGGAAATAGTTGGGAACATTGGCGCCCACCGTGGGGCCCGGTAGAACTTCCCCACCCCACGTTAGAACAGCAAGCCCTACCTCGCCATGGTAGGAACCAGAAATAACGGTGGTGCCTCCACAAGCACCATAGATCCTAGGATACTCGAGTTGATGGAAGCAGTGAGAACACTCCAGGAGCAGAATGCAGAACAAGCACGAAGGAACGAAGAACAGACTTTGCGCGCTCAGGCGCTAGAGGCCAGGGAGGCTCGGCTCCATGAACAGTTAGTCGCCCTCCAGAACAACAGGGCGGATACCACCCGAGCGCCCCTGAGGGCATTTCAGCCATTTACCGAGGAGATCGAGGCGCACCCATTCCCTGGTTTCGAGCCCGCCATTGGGACTTATGACGGAGCGGGAGACCCCCAGAGTCACGTTGACGCCTTTCACACCCAGATGATGATCAGCGGAGGTAATGACGCCATCTGCTGCAAGATGTTCGCAGGTACGCTGACCGACGTTGCTCTCAAGTGGTTCAAAGGGTTAGCCGCCGATCCATCACAGTTTCGAGGACCTTGCCACCGCTTCGCCCAACAATTCTCTCGCCAACAAGAAGTTTTATCCACCCGGAGATTTGTTCGATCTCGCATAAGGACCAACAGAGCTACCAAGAAGTACTTAGAGCGTTTCAATAAGATCACAATGATGGTGGAAGACCCGGGCGAGAAGTTTTTCGTGATGTACTTTCATGAAGGGCCTCGTAAATGGGACCTTTAGTGAAGCACTATCTATCACCACTCCCGTGAACATGGACGAGGTCGAGCAAGAGCGCATAAGCACATCGACGCCGAGGACACCGCCGCCTTCCAAGGACGCCAGAGATGGTAGAGGACCCGAAGGCCCCGGGGCCGCCTCCGTAACGAGGAGGCCGACTGGCCTCTTCCGACCTCGGCGCCGAGACCGGGGAGGAAGAGCTCGCAACAGAAGTCCCGTCCGAATCCGTAAAGCACTTACACTTCGCTCGTGGCTCGACCATCCGCCATTCTCGACGACGGTCTCATCGATCGGAATCATCACTGCATCGCTCCATTCGTCGGCACCATGGGTAAGTATCCCGAAGCTTATTGCGGGTTCCACAGACGAGTGACACACCACCGACGCATTGCTGGACCTTGAAGCGGCCAGATTGAACGGCTTTCATCCAAATGGGGTTTTACGAAGAAGTTCGTGACTCGGATGAACAAAGAAAGAGGCGCGAGAGCCCAAGGAGAAGACAACCCCCAAGAGGAGGACCAAGAAAGGAGGCACACAGAAGTTAAGGCCATGAAGTAGCCGACCGGGAGTAGTCAACACCATCTCGGCGGATTCTCCGTGGAGGCCCTCATCCTCGGCCGTAGAAGAACGCGCCGATCTATCATGTCGGTTTCACAAGTGTCGCCAAGATCCATCCTGGCCTACCCGCCGATCTCTTTTGACATCACAGATTTCAATGGAGTCCACCCGTTCCGACGACCCCCATCGTGATATGCGCCACCACCGTAAAAATTAGAGAAGATGGCCGCTAAGTACATCCTCATTGAGACCGAGCTATTCAAAAGGGATTCTCCAGCCGCTCCTCAATGCCCGGCAGTGAGAAAGTCAAAAAGTCTTGAAAGAAATCCACGAGGAGTGTGCAGCAGACCACATAGAGGACAAGCCCTCGCAAAGAAAACCCTCAGAGCCGGCTATTATTGGCCGAGCCTCAAAAAGGACGCCTTAGAATATGTGAAAAATGTGACAAGTGCCGCCGCCATGCCGCCGCCCCAAGAGCTCCACCAACCAACCTTCAGCAATGGTCTCTCCATGGCCGTTTGCCAGATGGGAGTTGATATCCTCGGTCCGTTCACCCCATCAAGCAGGACAGTCGATACTTGCTCGTGGCCATCGACTACTTCTCTAAGTGGATAGAGGCCGAGCCCATAACCACCATCTCAAATAAGCAGAGGGTGAAGAAATTCTCTGGCAAAGACTCATCCGCGCGCTCCGGTATTCCAAATACCATAGTGACATGCACAATGGCACTCGCTTGCTTGCACTCGATGAGTCGAACTCGCAGAAAATGGAACATCTATCAAGCCTTCACCTCGGTCGAGCACCCCCAGACCAGCACCCGGCAAAGCCGAGGTCAGCAAACAAAGTCATATTGAACGGACTTAAAAAGAAACTCAATGAATCCAAAGGAGGATGGGTCAAGAGTTACCACTGTGCTATGGTCATACAACACCACTCCGCAGCCTTTCCACTCAGAGGCCCCCTTCTCGGTTGGTATACGGCAGCCACGCCTCATCCCCATAGAGGTGCTTTGGAGCCTAGCCCCAAGCGAACTTTCACCAAATAAGCCCCAGATGAAGCCTCCTCGAGAGCAAACTTAGACTTGGTAGAGGAAGTAAGAGAGCCGGCAAAGGTAAAGGAGCAGCAAAGAAACAAATGAGTGCGAGAAAATATAACTCGAAGGTACTACCAAGGACTTTCAGAGCCGAGACCTAGTACTTAGAAGATCAAGCCGTGTCGTTTGCGCCACGTAAACCGCAAGAACCGGGAAGGTCCGCTCGAGTAAAAGAGGTCATCGGCCAAGGAGCATTCAAGTTGGAAAAGTTAGATGGAGGCAAGATCCCGAGGTCCTCGAATGCACCCAACCTCCGCTTTACTACGCTTAAAGTCAAGCTACTAGTCATCTGTTCTCATCATCATCCATCATTCACTTCATGTAACATTTGTATGTGGCGGTATAAAAAGCCCCGAATGTAATCCATCTTCATCATGAATAAAGAGAATCGATTTTCAAAGCATTTCCGTAAAGCAACACTTATTTTCTCCAAACAAAGTAAACGCAACAAATCTAATTCCGAGAGTCAAAACAAGAATGCGCCACAATAACAAAGTCCCGATAGGCGACCGAGCAACGCCTCGATGTTGCCCTCGGGCGATGAAGACTAAAGTCCCGACAGTGAGGCGGGGTGACGAGCCACGCCCCACCTTGGGCACACCGATTCGGTTCGACGTGGGCGCCCGCCACCGAAACCGAAATGGAGCTTACATCGCATAGGCTAAAGTACTGCCGGCGACGCTAACACGCCGGTGCGATGTAAGAGCTCTTCGAAGGTGCAAGCGATGCTAAGCGCCTCGCCGACGGGATCAACGTGTCCCAGACCTGAGAAGGGCCCATTAAACCAAAGACCCGACAGTGTGAGATCGCCTTAGAGCGACATACACCCCCTGGCACCAACAAGGCCGCAAACATAACCGTAAAACAAAACCGGCAAAATAAGACGCTCTAACTAAAAGGCGCAAACATAACCGGTGAAACAAAACCGGCAAAAATAAGACGCTCAAAAAGCGCAAAAACAGCTTAGGCAAACTAAGCAAAACAACAATCAAAGGAAAACAGAAAGGAATTATACAACGCCCAACGGGCGATGTCCAAAAAGCCATAATAAAAAGAAACAAAGGTAACTCCGAATCTATTACAAAATGTTATTACAAGACTTCGCTTTTTTCCTCGAGGAGAAACTAGGGAGCGGAGGAAGATCTTCACCATGGTCCTCGCCGTCGGCCAAAACCCGCCCCACTTCTGCAGATCGATAGCGGTGCATCAACTTTGCCAAAATCGTGCAAGGCACCGTCGGCCGCTTCGCCAACAACTCCTTCTAAGCGGATCAAGCCGCCCCACATCAACTTCGGGAAAATGGCCTCACCGATCCAAAGACTGCTAAAACCGTGTCCAAAACTTTCAATGACGGAGGCCTTCACTTCACAATAAGCGGCAACCAAGTCCCCACCCACAGCAAGTTGGGGAACAAATCCCAAATTCCTTTGAGCACCCGTTCTTTGCTAGCGATTTCAAATACTGCGCGGCCTCCACTCTTTGCTGCCGCTTTCTCCAAGGACTCTCCCACCTTCTTCTTTTCTGGCGATCGGCTCAAACACCCTCTCCTCAAGCCGACGCTTCTCCGTGTCCCACTTAACCAACTCTTGTTCCAGCGGCTCTTGTCGGCCTTACGCACTCTCAACTCCTCCTCGGACTTCTTCCAAGCCGCCTCTTTTCGACCTTGATCATCGAAGCAGCTTTGTTAAAGGCATCCTCGGCAAGGTGAGCAAGCACCGAGGCATAATGGCCGTAAGTCTTCACCGCCACCAATAGCGTTTGCCGAATTCCCAGAGTGGCTACCTTCTCCACATCACCGCACTGCAAAGAATGCATTGAGAACGAGTTCGAGAGGATACCTTGAGTCAAAAGTTGACCGAATAGGTTCGTCGGCAGTTCCGCTTGACCTCTTCCGGCATTTTAGCACGCCTTCCAAGAAGTATCAATAACCCCTCTCCACACACAAGCGGCAAACCAATCTCAACAAAGAAGACTAACTCGCGCCTCTTCAGCAGCAGATTCTCCGAGAAGGGAGGAGGACGAGGACTACTTGCACCTTGAACATTAGTGGCACCTTCCGACACCGCAGAGCGCACCGCAGAACCTTGGCCGGACTTTTGGCAGCAGGAGAGCCTCGGCCGGAAGAGGAACTCGGCTCTAAAACAGTGAAGGAGAAGGCTCGGGAACTCCCCTTGTTTCTTCTTCTCGCTCTCTCTGCATTCTTCTTGCGTTCGTGAACACTAAGGGTAGACATTCCAAACCGCTCGAAAGGAGAAACAATGGTTAAGGAAAAGCAACTCAAAAAAAAAAAATGGGGGGAATATGCCCGAGAGAATTACTTAAATAGTCTATCAAAGACTCGGCGTCATCCACTAAGCCCAACAATAGGGAGGATTTCAGCATACCCGAGGACTTAACCCAACCATCCAGCCGATCCACCTCCGCCTTCTCGACCGAACTAAGCACCCTTCTCTCAACATAAAACTTATCCTTGGGGTGCCTCGTCCAACTCAAAGGGAACCGTTCATCACCAACCTCATCAACCAGCAGCAAAGGACACTTCGGCCCCGGTGACAAACGAAACCAGTAATGCTTAAAATACTTGTAACTGCTCTTGTACAAAGCCATAAGAGGACGGCGCTGATGATTGCACAAAGATACCCACCTTACTGGGTCTTTCACTGACGAGCGGAAGAAATACAAAAACTTGCAGGCCGAAACCTCCTCCCCGAGGCACTCACAAAGGATCTCGGGCCTCATATGGGCCCACCCGTTGGGATGCAACAAGGCGTCGAGCCACGTGAAGCATCTTCAACACCGCGCGAAAAGGGGGAGAAAGGCAACCGAACCCCCAAGTGCTCAAACCAGGTCTGATAAGCGTAAGTATACACATCGTTCCCCGGAATGCACTCATCTGAAACAGCTTCCTCCAAGGAGACCGGACTAGCTACTACGCCGATCCTCGTCCGCAGGTGGCACAAAGATCGCCAAAGACCAAAGAGGGAGGCCTCGGTGCGAAGCTCCGAGTGCACGAGTCGAGCACCTCTTGATCTACCCAAGAAAGTCCTCGCTCCCGCATCGTTCGCCACTAGGACTCTCGCCTTCGGCCATAACAGATAAATCACCCGGTCTGCGCGAATCGGAAGGGGAACTATCATTATAAGAATCGCCCATTCCCCTATCACTCGGCGAATGTTGCGCAGAGAACAATAACCACATTTAAGTGGAAGCGGATAATTGGGATTGGGACACTTATATTCAGAGGTCACCTCACTCTCACTATCACTACTTATTTCAACTATCGAGACCATCTCTATTTTTGCAGAAACAAATGCAAAGAAATACAAAATTTCAGAGAAGCAGAACGAAAATAAGAGAAGCCACAAAGTAAGGGAAAATGCGAGAAGCCGCAGCGTGCTTAAAGAAAGAAATGCGGGCAAGCCACAAACACCACCAAGGAGGAGAAAGACACAAGAGGAACACAATGGAAGAAAGGCGTGAAGACGGTAGCGAAGAACGAGAGGAAATGAAACAGAAAAGAAAACCAGTGCGAAGAGACACAAAGGTTAAACAAGACCTTTTTCGGAGTAAAGCAATCCAACGGCTAAAAACCCACCAACAAAATCAACGGTGGTTATTTGAAACGGTTCAAATCCCAAACGACACGTGTCCGCCCCCAATGGAGCACTTAAAGGACGCGATAGCTCCCGAGGAAGTCATGATGGCACCTCCCGCCAAAAATCAAATCAATCAAACGCCACGCCACAAATACAATAATCAAGAGACATCGGCTATAGGCCATCGGCCCGTAAAAGGAACCGTAATGCCATTCGGCTAAGAATAAGTCTAGAAAGCAGAAAGACGCAATCGGTCGCAGACAAAAAGAAGACCCAGACCTGCATAACCGGAGAACAACAATAAAAGGGAAGGTTTCCGTTCTAATTAAATATGTTTACTTTCATTACAACATTATGTGACGTTACAATAGCGAAAAAAGTTCCCAATTACTACAAAAGAATGAACCACTAATATATACGGGGCAACGACGACTCTTTTTTGCAGGTACCGCCCAACCTTGAAGTATCTCCTGACGAGCTTCCTGGCCTACTTGCTACATATGATGTTCTGAATCGGCCTCGGAAGCAGAAACAGAGGGTGATTCCCCCCTTCGCACCAAAGGCGACACCAAAGCCCACTCGAGGATTGCCGACCAATTATGACGAGGCTCCAGACTAAGCCGCTGAGGTGTCCCCTTCCCCTGAACGGTCCGGTGAATACTCCGCCGATCGCTTCTTTGAGTCTCTTGAACAACTCCAAAGAATCGGAAGCAAAGCCACCTACAAGAAGAAAGAGAGCCGAGTTCACGAAGATCAATAACCCCCACTTTGAGCCTCTGACAACCCCCCCACACACTGCAATGGATGGGGTTGTTCAAAAGACTCAAAGGAGGGGACGCGATCTCACCATAGGAAAGCATGCGCAACCAAGCCATGAATGTACCAAAGCAACAAAAACCCCTATTTATACAAGGGAAGAGCAAAACCCTAGGAGTTATGATTATGGCGTAACGGAAACTCATGAGAGTCAAAATCGACCGAGTCAAAGAAAACGCACTTATGAGGCGCAAGAGAACCCACGCCGGTCCAAAACGGACCGGGTCAAAGGGAGCACAAAACCCACGCAGGACTGTAATCCAAGGCGCCAAAGCAAACAAGGCTAAATCTCCTTAACGCACGGAATGAGGACTATGGGAACGAGGGATGAGTTGAAGATACTTTAGAACGACTTCGCACAAAGTGCTCGCCGCCGAGGGATCAGTGTTCCCGTACCGACCACCCAGAAGGCTCGGATATGACGCGCCTCCTAGCCGATCCGGGCTCGTAAGACGAAGACCAAAGTCCTGCGCCATCATCAAGCTTCCGCCGGCAACACCTCAAGACCGACGCACGTGCCACATCCGATCAAAGGGCCGACGCTCTGAAGGGGTCGGCCTCAGGCGAAAGACCTACTAGATATATTAGGCAAGCTCGAGAATCTCGCCTAAGATCTCGGGGCATTCATGTACCATTATGAGCATTTATGACATATTGTAATATAAATATACGCCCTAGAGGCCAATGAAAGAGGACGAACATTCTATTTTCTACTCACTACATTCCTTGTTCTTGCTATATCCTACTCTAGGGAAATAGTTGGGAACACATATCTAACCCAAATATTTTACAATTAATATTATGTATCTCCTCTTCTGTACCCTCTCTTTCGAGTTCGATATAAACACTTCACAGTACTTTTCTCTCCATCTCTCTCATCATCTCTAATATATTGTCTTATGTTTGCTTTTGTCTCCATCTCTGTCCCCTCCCAATAACACCCATTTTTGCTCTGAAATTCTTATGCCTTTTTGGCATTATTTTTTTCACAGTAATAACTTGGTTATGACCTGCACTCCCTTGATTTCGGGCAGGATCTCACTGTAGTTCGCAAGGAACTACGAGGGCAGCGTCGATGTAAAAAACAACATTTAAAATCGGTTCGTTGCAAACCCGATTTTAAATGTCTCTTACACACATACATTTAAAATCGGGTTTCAGAACGAACCGATTTTAAATGTTGTTTTTAACATCGATCGCACTCGTAGTTCCCGCGCGAACTACAGGGGATCCGTTTCTCTTGATTTCCTTCTCGGTAGTCTACTACTCACTATCACAAGCTACTTCTTTGGTTTTCGATTTTGATAGGTGTTTTAAATTATTGCAAGCTGTAAGCAAGATCGAGTGAGAATTTTTAAGTCCTCCTCTATTTTTCATTAGTTTAGTTCTGTTTGTGTGCCACGATCATTTGCGGTTTGGAATTTTTACTTATAGATTGATTTTGTTTACAGAGTTTAAATGATCATTTTGTAGATTAGAGAGGCTTATGCCTGCTTGTTTTTGTTCACTAAGTCGTTTTTTTTACTTTTACACTGTGTTTATTTTTCTCCTTTTATTCATTAACTCACCTTTTATTCAGTACATCAATTCGATTTGGGCTAAGACAATGTTAAAAAGAATTTGAATTAAATATTTTGTTGTAATTTTCAAATATAACATAACAATATGGATGTTTGTAAGTGAGTCAAAAAATTAATTAGATTTTGGCTACTAAGTGAGTGAGAGTTGGGTCGTAGTTGCATTTGAGTTAATAAGTTAGTAAGGAAAGTTGTAATTCAACAAGCCTTAGTGTTACTTGCGGTTTGATTAGTAAAGAGTCAAAACTAATCAAAAAATTATAAAAACACCACTAAAAATCTAACAAAACCAAAATAAGTCTATGCAATTTTTTTTAGATTTTTTGGAGATTGAAAAATTACAAAAATTAATAAAAAAATAGTAAACGATGAAATTTGGGATTTTGAGCTCGTAGTCCCACAAGAAGTCCCTTCTAGGGGAGTCATGCTCGTTGATTTTTTTTCGGATTTAATGGCTGTGGTTTCATTACGATCGGAGTAGGTTGCCCAAAAACTGATTTTTTAGCCTAAATTATCCGTTAGACGTATAACAGTACATCGTCACGTGTTAACGAACTACACACTAAACCTATTTTCAAACCTAAATTATTCATGTCTAGTTTATTAAAAATATATAATTTAAATTTTTTAAATAATTTAATTATTTTTATTTGACTAAAAAAAACATAATAGGGATTGTATATACACCCCTCAAATCATCTAAACCATCGTATATACCATTTGGGGATGTATATACAACTCCCTAATTTACACATCGTATATACACCCCCAAATGGTATATACAATCCCTATAAAATTTTTTTTGAAGCTGCAATATATTTTGCGATTTTTAAATTTTGTTAAGGGTATTTTGGTCTTTTTTACAGGGCTCGTGGGGGTAGATGGGAAAGTGGTGGGGGTAAAAAAAGGACCCTTAAAAGTAACGTCAGAACCAAAACAAATTAACATAAATATTTTATTTTAAATTTTGGGTCATTTCTGTAATTAACCATTCAGACAAGTTATTTTTTATAATTACATCATAGTTAGAAAGAAACCCTTACAATAAGTACTAATTCTTCAATCACGTCCATTGAATAAAGATAATATATATCTATGGTTTGGAAGTCATTTGTGTATGATACCAAAATTGTTAGATTTTGGTACCATAAAAGCCACCTTTTCAAACGAGTGAATCACACTGATTTAGTCCAAACAAAAAAGATTCCTGAATTTGAAATTTTACACTTACATTAGTCTCTAACAGACAATTTCATATACTAGATGTACCAAACAAAAATGTCTAATATGATTGAGATTTTTAGTTTCAAAGACTATTTAAAAATATTAATTATTTTAGGGAATACATTAACTGCACCTTACAATTTTAGAGAATAAATTGGTTTTAAATTATCAATGCATTTAATGTTACACTACAGTGCTTATAGCACAAAATGGGAGCTGTAAGAGGAATGTGTAAAGTGATTATGTGTAATAAATCCTTACTTGGGGCCATTAACTCCATGTTCTTCATCTACAAGCTTAATAAAGTCTAGTAAAAATCTCAACATTCCACACGTGCATTGGAATACCAAAGCATCTAATCCAAGTAAGTCGTTCATTATCCACATCCACCGGCTTCCATGGTCTAATCCACTTAAACCACTGGGATAGCCACTCCTAGGCCTCATCAATGTAGCCAGCAAATTCCTCTTCATCACTTCCCCCCTCTAATAAACATAGATTTGATCTCGTAGGGGTAACCTTGATAGCAAAGACTCCTTGTCTATAAATATCGTCTTGGATAGCATAAGACTTACCTATAAATCTGATCTATAAATCTTGTAATTAGTTTTTGCATATCTTATCTTATGTATAAATCTTGAGAAGTCTCCATGTGAGCTCTCCCCCAAAATGGCGCCAAACATCCAACCCCCTTCCTCGTTTTTTTCCTTCATATTTTCACTTTTAAGAGTACAGTAAAAATTTAGTAAAAAAATTTAGATCTATAAATACACGAAATTTGTTCCTCGATAATCGGATTGGTGAAAAATGAAATTAATTTCTTGATAAGTTATGTAAATTGTGATGCTAGCAAGCGTGCTTTGATGTACTTTAGAGTTTGGGAAAAAAATTAGTTGTTCAAATGCGCAAAGTTTGCTCCTTAAGCAGGTAAAATACGCAAAGATTTATACATCTAAATCGTAATTTGTTGAAAGGAGCTCTCACATGGGTACATAAGATTTATACTTTAGAGTTTGCGCAAACTTTGTTGAAAGGAAATAGTAATTTTCTAATAAAATACGTAAAGTGCAATGCAAAACAGTAGAGTGTGTTTTTGGGGGTACTTAAGCGGTCGAATAAAATTTTAACTGTTCAAATACGCAAAGTTTGTTCCTCAGTAACTTGTTTGGTGAAAAAAATTCATGACACATTTATGTAAAGTATGATTCTAAGTAGTGTGTTTTTGGATGCTTTTGTGTTCGCAATAGTGTGTTTTTTTGATGCTTTAGTGTTGGCAAAAAAAATCCTATTCAAATATGCAAAATTTGTGTCTCAATAACCGGTTTGGTAAAAAAATTGTGATAAAATACGTTAAGTGTGATGGTAAGCAACTTCTTTTGAAATGCTTTAGTGTTCGGAAAAAAATTAACAGTTCAAGTACTCAAAGTTCATTCCTCAAGATCGAATTTTGTTTTAACAGTTCGAATACGCAAAGTTTGTTCCTCAATGATCCGTTTGATGAAAAAATAATTTCAAAACAAACTATTTAAAGTGCAATGCTAAACAATGTATTTTTTAAGCTTTAGTATTCGTAAAAAAATTCAACTTTTCAAATATGCAAAGTTTGTGGCTCAAAAACTGACTTGGTGAAAATTTATAGAATTTCGTAATCAAATACGTAAAGTGTAATGTTAAACAGTGTGTTTTGGGGGTACATTAGTGTTCAAAAACAATTTTAAACGTTCAAATACTCGGAGTTCATTCCTTAGTAACCAATTTGCTAAAAAAATTATAATTTCGTGATAAATATGTACATATTTTATTTTAGTTTTTAAGTTTGCAATCACCTTTTTTATTACATAATTTTTAATTCATTC
Source organism: Oxytropis ochrocephala (assembly GCA_020916435.1). NCBI lineage: Eukaryota > Viridiplantae > Streptophyta > Magnoliopsida > Fabales > Fabaceae > Oxytropis > Oxytropis ochrocephala. The sequence continues at coordinate 20,979,072 of CM037090.1, read as the reverse complement.
CTACTTTCAATTTAAACAATGTTTTCTCGTGTTGCAATTTAAGAAACAAATTTTGTCCAACAACAATTCTATCAGCAACGAGTCATGGGGATAGTATAGATAAATTGACTATACGAGTTAAAACTTTTAATTTTAAGTTTATTGTTGCAAATTGCAAATACAACCATAAGGGTGTGTTTGGATGAACAAAATTAAAATTTTAGGAAATTAAATTCGTCCAATCAAATTTCATTCATTTTAAATTTTGATAATAATTAAATTTCTTCATTTTAAAATTCTTTGGTTGAGTAAAGTAATTGAATGAAGTCAATATAAAAACAAAAAACTTGATAATTTTTCTTTTAGTAGCTTCGTAAATTAACGTGAAATATCATCAATAAAATAAGCAGATAATTTTCTTTTTTCTAAAACAATCTTAAACTATTTACTTTTTTTATAATTTGAAATGGTGTCCGAGAAATCTTAATACTTGAATTGCCTTCGATAGAAAGCGTAATAATAATCTCAAAAAAAAAAAAAGCGCTAATAATGCAGAACGTTTTATAGCCACTCAAACGTGTTTCTCAGCTCACGCTCTGTTCCGAAAACTAGTTGCCAAAATACAGAATGGTGTGGGTAGCAAACACCTTTTGCATATTTCATGGTGGACAAATAAGCTTGATCCAATTGAATTAGGCTCTCTTTGGCAAAAAAGAGCAGATAGCGGATAAACTAGCGGATAGTTAATAAGTTAGCTTATAGCAGATGAACTTATAGCGGATAACTAATAGCAGATAAGCTAGCGGATTGAATATAAAGTGCTTGGTAAAATTAGCGGTTGAACTAGCTTATAAATATAAAATGACTTAAATGGACATTTGTAATTAATGCTAAAAGATGAGAGAGAATACTTATTTAATGTAGGATAAATGAGGAATTTAATTAAAACAGTGAGGGTAAAAGTGGAAGAAAAAAAAATGAAACGCTATAAAATTATAAAGCAAATCTTTCACTTAGTAGCGTTTCAAAAAACGCTATAAACTAGTGAAAAAACGTTATGAGCTAGTGATGGCAAACACATAAAATCAACTTATCCGCTATAAGCTAGCGGATTGTGCTTGCCAAACAGAGCCTTAGCCATTTGATCTACATTAGTGCATCGTCTAGTCATCATCAATTCTTTGAACATAAATCTTGACCCAGTGCAACGCACGTTAAAACCAAGAAAATCAGAAGTTTTAATTCAAGATACGGCTTTGAAACTAGAAGCATATATAAATGCAGCAGAATAAGGAGCATATAGCTAATTTCTGTAATTCCCGATAATTGGATTTCTCTAATCTAAGCAAAGAAAACAGCAGAACAGTGTTTTCTAGTACTTCTAAGTTCTATCCAATATCTTGAAACAAAGACATAAGCGCAGATGTTAAGAACAAAGAGCATATAGTTCATCATATAATAGCTACGAGACATATTTTCTCAAATTTTTCCATCAGTACAGACAAAATGTTATTCCTTAACAAAGATCAAGATATATAGCTCAACCACTTCAAAGTATAAAGGGGATGTGTATCTTGAATCTTGATCCTACTACAAAAAAAAACTTGTCCAAGAAGGAAAATGGACAACCATTCAGCGACTTTTAGCAATATAAGTTGTCAATGCAGCAGCCAAAATAGTAGTTGCAGAAAACATCCCAGTCCACAAGCTCTTACCTTTATTAGCCTCAGCTACAGACTTCTGCATTGACACAAGTTGTTGTTTCATATCAACCACCATCTCATTCTTGATTTTGAATGCCTTCCTTATTGCTTTCAATTCTTCAGCATAGGGGTGAATCTCCTCCTCAAGCTTCTTCTCACTGGCCACCACTTCCTCTGCATTGTCCTTACTCACAATTGAAGCTGTATTCCTCAGCAATTCCAGAGCCTGCTTTGAATTGATACTAGAAGATTCAAACTTAGCTTTCAGGTCATTGCACTTTTGTTGTGCCTCCACAAGACTACCTTGCAGTTCATTCTTTTCCTTCACCAAAACATCTACATGGCTTTCCAGACTCTTGTTTTTCTCATTTAGCTTCACTCTCTCGCTTCTCATTTGGCCCAACTCAGCTTCTGCTTGTTCAATCTTTTCCTCCATTCCAGCAACTTGGAGCTTCAAATTCTCCACCTTATTTTTCTCTTCATCAAATTCCTTTCTGATGGTATCTTTCTCAAGCTTCAGTTCATCAACATCATTCTTGTAACGATAAAGTAATTGTGCAGTTTTCTTCTCCATCTCCTCAACTTGCAACTCCAACCTCTCGACCTTATTTTTCTCCTCATCAAATCCCTTTCTGATGTTTTCCTTCTCAAGCTCAACTTCATCTAAAGCATTCTGGTACTGATGAACTTGAGAAAGCAATTGCTCATTATTCCTCTCAAACTCTCTGCATCGCTTTTCCAACATATCCAGAGAACCTCTCAGTCCATTAATTTCTCCTTGCAACTCAACAAATTCATTCTCGCGACTAATTCTAACCTTCTCAATCTCTTCTCTAGCTCTATTTGCATCAACAAGCTCACTACGCAGACTCTCCAATTCCTCATTAGCATTATCCAAAACCCTAGAAATCCTATATTTTTCCTCTGTCAAAACCTTAACATTCAGCTCCATACCCTTATTCTCTCTCAGCAATTCCTCATTCTTATTTTCCATCTCCCTTCCCTTCCCAGTGGCAAGGCCGAGACTATCTTCCAGTTCGAGAATCTTAGCACGCATCAGCCTCTCTTGGTTGCGCAAATTCTCCAAAAGCTCGTTGAGTTGACCCACCTCACGTTCAAATTGAAAGATCTCCTTTCCCTGAGTAGTGTTCAGCATCTCAACCTCATTCTTCTCCTTTTTAACCACATCAATCTTCTCCTTCAACTCGCCAATAACCTTCTCCATCTCTCTGGACTTCCTCACAGCCAAATCTCTCTCCTTTTGAAGTACTTCAATCGCTCTTTCTTTCTCACGCTTTTCCTCAAACAGCTTCTCTGCTTCTAGCTCCATCTTCTCTACCTCCTCTTTCACCTTCCTCTCTCTGTTCTCCGCTTCACCTTTAATCTGATCTCTCTCCTCGCTCACCGTGCTCAACAGAAGCTTCGATTTCTCAAGACGAATCGTGAGGTCACTAACTTGCTTCTTGAGAATCGAAACCTCAGAGAGCCTCTCATTACTCTCGCCAACGAATCTATCAAAGCGATAACCCATTTCATTCATCTGAGACTCCGCGAAAGCAAAGAGCACACCTTTTTCTAGCTCAGAGGTGATGTTTTTATCGGAAACTAGGGTTTGAGCGTCCATGGCGGAACGGTCGAGAGCGGACTGCAAAGCGTTTTTGGCGGTGAGCAAGGATTCAATCTGGTTTCTGTGGTTAGTAGTTTCTTTGAGAAGAACGGAGTTGAGGTTTTTGAGATTTTGAATCTGAACAGAGGGGTCATCTATGGACAAGGTCGGTGGAGAGAGCTTTTTGGGGTCAGTGGATTGAGATTGAGATTGGGAGTGGGGTGTCACTTTCTTTTTGGCCATATTCGATTGAGTGATTGAGTGAGACGGTGGAGGTGGAAATGAAGATGAGAGGGTTTTCTAGGGTTTACAAAATTCCTTTTTATTATGCGGGGATGGAAATGGAATGTGGTGGTTTCTATACTACCGTTGGGGATATGGTGTGTGTGTGTGTGTTGATTGATTGAGAACACTTTGTTTTTGTGGCTTTTTTGAATTCAAATTTTGGGGCCCAACCCCCAAACCCAAAACCCTAGTACTAGCCACGCCGAAGTGAAACGAAGTGATTCCCATGCTTTTGGTTTGTTGGCCACGCCACGCGTGTCATCTCATTTGACTAGTACACCAAACCTTTTGCCTTTCTTTTATTTTTTTGTTTAATTGGAATAAACGCCCAAATTAGTCCTTGAAAATTTCCTTGTAGGACAAAATAGTTTCTGACAATTTTTTTAAAGATATTAGTTTCTCATATTTTCAAAACGAAACATGTTAGTCTATTGTGTCACATTCTATTTACAAAAAATGCTATTTTATCAACAAAAAAAACTAATAAACAATAGTTTTTATCGATTTACAAAAACAACCTTAAAAAATAAAAATAAAAATGTATAGTGCAAATACGGAGAGTGTTTGTGGACTACCACTAGTTGTACTCACAATTTGAGCTGCCAAACAAGGTTGGCTAGCTTGGCCTAGTCCAACCTAGTAGGCCAAAACATAAAAGCGGATTCAGTTGGACCAACCCACTTACCCGTTAGGTTTTTTTTTGTGGGCCAGCTCAAAACATTGTGTTAGTAGCCCAACCCAACCCACTACAATTTAGTCAATTTAGTTAAATTATTTAATAAGAAGTTATTTTGAATTTTTTTATAGTGGTTAATTTTTTTACAATTGTTTGTGGTTAAATTGACTGATTTAAGTAGTTTCATTATATTATAGTAAATTTTAGATAATTTAATATTAACTCAATCAATTTAATCAAATTATTAATTTATTCAAAAAACTTATTTTGGAAATTTGATACTAGTTAAACTTTTTTTTTCAATTGTTAGTGGTTAAATTGATTGATTTTAGTAGTTTCAAGAGATAATAGTAAATAATAAATTCTAAATCAATTACTACTAATTTATTCATTTTAAATAAATTACTAAAATATTTTTAAAAAGAAAAAGTTATTTTGAATGTTCTGATAGTGGGTAATTTTTTTGACAGTTGTCAGTGGACTAATTGATTGGTTTTAGTAGTTTTAATAGATATATCATAGTAAATAGTAAATTTTAGATCATTTATTATTAATTTAATCATTTATTTAAAAAATGTATTTTGATTTTTTTGTTAGTGCCTTTTTTTTTGACAATTTATAGTAGTTAAATTCATTGATTTGCATTAAATTCGGTTTTCACGTCCCTTTTTGGTGACCCATTTTTGTCATTTATTGAAGAATTGTCTTGTTTACCCTTGTAAAGGGACACATGGCATGGTTATAGAATGTCTAAAAATGACATTTTTCTAGCACATCATTTTATTAGGTTTAATAATAATAATAATAATAAAAATAATAATTAGGTTTAATATTAATAATAATAATAAGGTTATAGCGTGTGTTGTATGAATTGATTTTTAAAGCGGTGAAATATCGGAAGAAGAAGCATAAAGATAATTGATTTTTAAAGCGGTGAAATAACTAAAAGCATGCGTTGTAAGAATTTATGTAAATTAAACTTTTAAACAGATCAAGTAAGAGAAGACACAATTTTTTTTATTATTGATACTTGTTTATAAGACTTGGATTTCAGAATATTTATCATCTTCTTTATTAAATAATATTTACAATAATATTAAAAGTGAGACTAAAAAAAATATAAACCTCAATTTAGATATGGTTCTAATACCTGATGTGAAATGACCAAAATAAGAGTCATAAAAAGGAGGGGATACGAGAGTACTCATTAAAGAAACAAAAGTGTGCTGCGATTACTTGCAAAAAATAAATATAAGAAGAAATGCAAATACAAGAAAAAAAGTATAAAAAAAAAATTAATTTTTTGTCGTGACTTACATTTTACATATTTTGACGCATAAATAATTTTTTTCACCAAATCAGTTACTGAAGAATGAACATCGAGTATTTGAACAGTTAATTTTTTTTCCCGAACGATATAGTACCTCAAACATATTGCTTAGAATCACACTTTACACATTGTATCACGAAGATAATTTTCTTTCACCAAACTGGTTATTGAGGAATGAACTTCACCTATTTGAATAACTTAAAAAATGGAACTTTAAAGTACCTCAAAACACGCTGCTTAGTGTCACACTTTTTGAGAAAATACTATGTGTAATGCAACAAAGTTGTTTTGAAGGATCAAATATTGAATGAAAGCCAGGCGGACGCTCTTTTTCCCCGCGGAATTTTTTTACAGAGGCCTGACCTTAAAAAGACATGTGTTTTTTTTATCTTTCATGCAATAATGTATGACCGGTCGCTCATCATGCGAGTAGTAGTAGATCAGTCGACCGAAGCGCCACCGAGTTGGCATACAATTGAGCGCCATTGAATGGAAAAATGTAAGTGCTGAGCGTAGCGGACTACAAACTTAATGAGTGCCATCGTATGGCCTTATCGAGCGCCATCGAATGGCAAAATGTAAGCCGCTAAGCGTAGCGGTCTACAAACTTAACGAGTGTCATCGTATGACCTAATCGTACGCCATCGAATGGCAAAAAAATTGATTTTTATTAGGTTTTTATAATTTATAATATTTAAAAATATTGTAAATTATTTTTTTATTAAAAAAAATATACAATTTATTGACAATGGCAATTTTGTCATTTAACTATAATATATATCATATCCTATCGTTATTTGGTGTGAACCAAACACATGATATGATAAAATAATGATATCCTATTTGTTATCATGTGTGTACCAAACACAAGATATGATAAATGTTTATCCTATCTTGTCTCTATCTTGTCTTCTATCCTATCCTGCGCACCAACGGGCCCTAAAGGTGTTGGTAGTTATTAACTCTTGGTTAATAGCAAGTTTGGTCTATTATCTGATAGATTTTAAGTGTTGTCAAATTCTGAATAGTCATTGTTCTTGGTATTGGGTATAACATGGTAGTCTATTGAAGTATTCAGCGTGAGATATTTTGTGTTCTTCAACCTTATCTTCGAATTTATGAGTATTGGTAGAGATACTTCATTTACTTCTATTAAAGTATTCACTCTGTTTACTTTATTGTATTTTCTGCACTTCCTAGTTAACTGTCATAGTTAGTTGTTAGTTATAGTTAGTTGTTAGTTAGTTTCTAAGTTTGTTATTCAGTTGAGTCTTAGTTAACAAGTAGTTAGAGTCTTTCTTGCGATCTTTGATCCATAGCTTGTATATAAATCAACATTAGGGATATTGTAAGATTCATTCAATTCAATAGAATCATGTATGGTTTTTTCCAGTTTAATCCATCATATTCAATCTGTTAAGATGGTATCAGAGCCAACCCAAGATCCATTGGGCCACCTGCTATCGGGCCACTCGGGTCACGCTCCAGTTGTCTAGTCCTGGGCGTGAGGGGGGTGTGTTAAGAGTCCCACATCGGATGGGATATGGCCTGAAAAAGAGTTTATAAGTGGGTGGCATCCCTCACCTTACAAGCCGGTTTTGTGAGGTTGAGTTAGGCCGTAAACCACATTCTAAGATGGTATCAGCTGCAACCTAGGGTTTTCAATTGCCCCCTTCATCGTTCCTCTTCCGCTTTGTTCTCTCTCTGCATCTCGCCTTCTCCTTCTCTTCTGTGTCATGGCTCTCGTCGTCGACCCACACAACCCTTTCTTCCTTCATCACTCGGACAACCCCGGCCAAATCCTCGCCACTCATCTCCTCGCCGAAAGCGGCGAAAACTACAATTCATGGAAACGAGCAATGGTTTGGGCACTCAGTTCCAAGAACAAGTATGGGTTCGTCGACGGCACCATCAACGCTCCTGCAGAGAACGATCCTCAATATCACCAATGGCTTCGCTGCAACAACACAGTGGCATCTTGGATCCTGAATTCCGTTTGCAAAGAACTCGCCGGTAGCATCGTTTATCATTCCACGGCGAGGAATCTTTGGCTTGATCTTGAGACTCGGTTTCAACAACAAAATGGCCCGCGTGTTTTCCAACTCCGGCGTGATTTTGCTAGCTGCACACAAGGCTCTTCATCGGTCAACGCTTACTATAACAAAATCAAAGCCCTTTGGGAAGAGCTTAGTCAATGCGTCCCCGGCCACCATTGCAACTGTGGCGGTGTTCAGCCCCTTGTTGATCATATTAACTCTGAATATGTCTACACTTTCTTGATGGGCCTCAACGAGTCCTATGGCAGTCTCAGAGGCCAAATCTTGGTAATGAACCCCCTCCCTTCCATCACCCAAGTGTTCGCTCTCGTTCTCCAGGAAGAAACTCAACGCGAGGTTGGCAACATTGGTGTCTCTAGTCCTCCTCACCTTGCCGATGCGGTGCAATCCACCACCAGGTCCTCCGGCAAGAAAGACCGACCTTTGTGCGCTCACTGTGGCATCCTAGGGCACACCAAGGATAAGTGCTTCAAGCTCCACGGATTTCCTCCTGGCCATCGCCGTTTCAAGGCTTCTGCAGGGCATGTCTCTGAAGACTCTCCAAAGGAAACACCCTCCACCGATCAATACAAGGAGATGCTTGCCTATATCCAAGCCCAGATAGTGAATTCAAGTGCCACTGACAGTGACACTACAGGTAAACTGTGTATTGGTATCAGTCTCTCTGTTCTTGCTAAATTGCCTAAATCTGTTAGACGTCTTTGGTTGGTTGATTCGGGTGCATCCACACACATTTGCAATGATCTTTCCTTATTTCTTGATCACATTTCTCTGCCACACACTTATGTCACTCTACCTAATGGTCGTAGGGTGCAAGTTGCTGCAGTAGGTAGAATAAGACTTAGTTCTGATTTCATTATTGAAAATGTTCTTTACATACCTGATTTTAATGTGAATCTAATCTCTGTTGGTGCTTTATTGTATGCTAAACGCTTTGATGTGCATTTCACTGACGATAATTGCATTATTCAGGACAAAATTCTGCAGAAAGTGATTGGAAAATGTAGTCTCATTCAAGGCCTTTTCCCTTTCACTCCTTATATGCCTTGTACTGCTAATAATGCTTGTAATGTGATCAAACACGATATTTCTGTTTTTCCTTTTGCTCTTTTAGAGAATGGTACCAACTGTTGTACTGATGATTCATCTGCTTGTAATGCATTAGTTTCTGTAGACACACCTAGCACTGCTCTAGACTCAAATGCTACTTCTTGTAATGCTGTTACTAATGTAGACCTAGGCAAACTTTGGCATGCCCGTATGGGGCATGTTTCTGATTCTGTACTGCAACTATTAAGCAATAAAATACATTTTTCATTATCTGCCAAATCTTGTACTGATGTATGCACTGTTTGCCCTCTTGCTAAGCAAAAACGTTTGCCTTTTCTTTCTCATAATCACTTCTCTGCTGCTGTGTTTGACTTAATACATTGTGATACATGGGGTCCCTTTTCAAAAATCACCCATGATGGTTTTAAATACTTTCTCACAATTGTTGATGATCACTCTAGATTTACTTGGATTCATTTGATGAGTACAAAAGCTGATGCTCCTCACTTAATAAAAGCCTTTTTTTCATATGTGCAAACTCAGTTTTCTAAAACCATCAAATGCATCCGTACTGATAATGCTAAAGAATTTATTTTATCTGATTTTTTGAGAAAGAATGGCACTGAACATCAATTTTCCTGCCCTTATAGACCTCAAAGAAAATGTCATTTGTTGAAAGAAAAACACCAAAGACTTGTTGAATGTGGCAAGATCTTTGATGTTTCAGGCTGCCATTCCTTTAACTTTTTGGGGAGAATGTGTTTCAGCTGCAGCATATGTTATCAATAGGACTCCTTCACCAAATCTTGCTGATAAGTCTCCCTATGAATTACTTCATGCTGCTCCACCAGATTATGATGTCATGAAAGTCTTCGGATGCTTGTGTTATGCATCTACCTTGGTTTCTCATAGAACAAAGTTCACACCTAGAGCTCTGCCTTGTGTTTTCCTGGGGTATCCACAAGGATACAAAGGTTATAAGTTGTTTGACATCACTCATAAAACTTTTCTGATTTCCAGAGATGTGGTATTCCACGAATCTATTTTTCCTTTCAAACAGCACAACAACATTGATCTTTACACTCCTGACCCTACTACACATATCCTACCCATCGTGGACCACTTACCTTCTAACATAGACTACACTACTCCTTCAGCCCTCTCCACCTCCCTCACCTGCTGACATTGAATCTCATCCACCATCTTCATCCAATGACATCCCCACCACCAACAATCACTCTACTCCTACCCTTCCCCGTCGATCCACTAGACCTCATCATCCACCTTCTTACCTTAGAGACTATAATTGCAACATCACATATCCAATCCAACAACACCTTGACTACTCCAACATTTCTTCATCTTATCATCAGTATATAATGCATGTGTCTGCCATCTACGAGCCTGAATTCTTTCACCAAGCTGTCAAATTTCCTGAGTGGCGTCAAGCAATGGCAGAAGAACTCACTGCCCTTGAGCTCAATAAAACTTGGTCTATTCAACCTCTTCCCCCTTCTAAGAAAGCAATTGGTTGTCGTTGGCTCTATAAGGTGAAATACAGACCTGATGGGACAATTGATAGATACAAGGCACGTTTAGTTGCCAAGGGGTACACCCAACAAGCTGGAATTGACTTCAATGAGACCTTCTCTCCCGTGGCCAAGCTTGCCACTGTCAGAGTGTTACTTGCTCTTGCTGCCCAGAAACGGTGGTCTCTTCTACAATTGGACATTAACAACGCTTTCTTAAATGGAGACCTAGAGGAAGAAGTCTTCATGCACCTTCCTCTTGGCTATCAACACAAAGGTTCCAACATGGTTTGCAAATTACACAAGTCTCTCTATGGACTTCGTCAAGCTTCTAGGCAGTGGTACACTAAGTTCTCCTCCACAGTCCTGCATCACGGGTTTAGCCAAAGTTCTGCTGACAATTCCCTTTTCACCAAAGGTTCTGGTTCTTCTTTAATCATCCTCCTAGTTTATGTTGATGACATCTTACTAGCTGGACCAGATAGTAACCTCATTAACAAAACCAGAACTCTTCTTGAAAGCCACTTCAAACTCAAAGTTGTGGGTGACTTACATTATTTCTTAGGCTGGGAAATTGCTCATTCCAAGCAAGGTATTTATCTTTGTCAGCGAAAATATACTCTCCAACTTCTCCATGATACTGGTTTCCTTGGAACAAAACCTCTTCACACACCCATGGATTCAAATCTCCACCTCAATGATACTGATGGAACACCTCTTAGTGATCCTACACAAATATAGAGACTTTGGGAAGACTAATTTACTCTCACCATTTCACGACTGACATTGCCTACTCACAATAAGCTTAGTCAGTTCATGAACAAACCTACCTCAGTGCATCTTCAAGCTGCTCACCATATTTTACAATACCTCAAGAAGTCACCTGGTCAAGGACTCCTCTTTCCTGCCTCCTCCTCCTTGAAGGTTAGTGCATATTGTGATGCTGACTGGGGTACCTGTACTACTACAAGGAGGTCTACAACAGGGTTTTGTGTCTACATTGGATCAGCACTTGTAGCATGGAAATCAAAAAAACAAACAACAGTCTCTCGGTCTTCTGCGCAAAGCCGAGTATAGAAATCGTCGCCACTCTCACTTCTGAACTTCTGTGGCTCAAGCAATTGCTGCGCTCATTTGATGTTGCTCTACCTTCTGCTGTGATTTACAGTGATAGCAAATCTGCTATACAAATTGCTGCTAACTCCACTTGCAATGAGCGCTCAAAACATATTGACATTGATTGTCATTTTGTGCGAGAACATGTTCTCTCAAAGTTCATCAAACTGATACACGTACCCTCCTCGGAGCAACTTGCAGACTCATTCACTAAGGCACTTCCAAGGCCCCTGTTTCAGTCCCTCATGTCCAAGTTGGGTCTTTACAACATCTATCTCCCAACTTGAGGGGGCGTATTAAAGTATTCACTCTGTTTACTTTATTGTATTTTCTGCACTTCCTAGTTAACTGTCATAGTTAGTTGTTAGTTATAGTTAGTTGTTAGTTAGTTTCTAAGTTTGTTATTCAGTTGAGTCTTAGTTAACAAGTAGTTAGAGTCTTTCTTGCTGATCTTTGATCCATAGCTTGTATATAAATCAGCATTAGGGATATTGTAAGATTCATTCAATTCAATAGAATCATGTATGGTTTTTTCCAGTTTAATCCATCATATTCAATCTGTTAAGAACTTCCTGTCTCTGTTGTTATGATGGTATTGATAACATTTCGAGTTGAGAGTATAAAGAAGTTCAGTTTTTTTCAGTTTTTATAGTCTAGTAAAAGAGCAAGTCCAAATTTGTTTTAAAGTCAAAAGAGTGTCTCTTAGGTTATTCTAATGACAGTCAAGATTCAGCATATTCTGTTAGTGTTTGTTTTCATATTCTATAATGTTGTTATTTATAGAATATGAGATAGTTATTTTCTGTGTCCTGGGTTTCTTGTCATCAAGAGTATAGTTCCTTTATCCGATAGTTTCTGAGTTTGTTTCTTCTTCAGGTCTCTTCTGTTTCCTTTCTTCCTCTGTTTCAGCCTGCAGTTGTTTACACAGAGTCTTTTCTGGTTTCTTTTTCAGTTCATTTTCAACTTTGACCTTCTTGAATCTTCATTCAATGGATATTCCTGAAGATGAACGTGAAATTGTGATAGAGAAACTTGTGCCTGCAACAAAAAACAATATAGAGTATGGTTTGAGAGCTGTTGTAGGACAAGTTATTTCTGATCGAGTGGTAAACAAAAAAGCTTTTAGAATTACTATGTTCAATACTTGGAAACAGTATAAAGGATTGTTTATCACTGATATGAGGGATAACAAATTCCTTTTTACTTTTCCTACTGTCTTAAATGCAGAAGAAGTTCTAAGTAGGGCTCCTTGGTTTGTCATGAATCAAGTCCTAAGTCTTCAAAGATGGGAGGAAGGTTTTGCCTTCTCCAAAATCAATTTTGATTTGGTTCTTTTCTGGGTACAAATTCATGGTTTGCCTAGAGAGGATGTTAACCCAGAAAATGCATCGATACTGTTAAGGAAAGTTGGAAGGGTGGTTGATATTGATGACCCTTTTAAACTTGGAGGGGGAGCTCCTACACACTTTATAAGAGCAAGGGTAGCTATCAATATTAATAAAACTATCTGGTCTAGGTGTTGGATTCAAAAACATGTTGATAGAAGAGTTTGGGTCCATTTCAAGTATGAAAGACTCCAAGGTCTATGCTTTAAATGTGGAGAGTTTGGTCATGAAATCAGGCAATGTATTAAACCATTGGCTATGGCTGCTATTAACAAGAATATGCCTAAGTATGGGCAATTTCTTACTGCTTTTAAACCAAAAGCTTTCCAGAATCAAGGTGAATCAAGTTCAAGTAATCAAATACAAAGAAATAGTCATTCTCAAAGCTATTATTCTAATGAAGGGGGAGCTAGTAATGAGAATAATAATACTGAGAATAGAGATGAAGAGGATACTCCAAATATTTATAGTGATATGAACACTAATGAGGCTTCTATCTCTTTGGCTAAGGTGATTGTCCACAAGTTTGATTGTAGGGATTATGATTTACCTTCTTTTCAAGGGGACCCTCCTTATTATGTTGAACTTCCTCCTGAAGAATTTGATATGAATCTTCATGCTACAACTAGTATACCTGCAAGAGTGGAAGAATCTCTTAGTAACAAGTTAGCGATTGGGCTTAATATAAAGAGAGGAAGAGACATGGATAAGCTATGTTTAACAAATGATGAAGGAGAAAGCAGTAATAGTGGTAGAATGAAGAAGGCAAGGGTTATAGTTGTTATTGATGGGTATGTTTTCACTGCTAGTAATGACATGACTGAGGAGGCGGGTCTTTCCATGCCCCTACTTCCAAATGATTACAATTTGTTGGAATTGTCGTGGAATAGCTGCATCCACGACAAGTAGGGAGCTTCAAGAGCTCATAAAGAATCATAAGCCAGCAATTTTATTCCTTATGGAGACTAGGGCTCAAAAGGAAAGGGTGGAAAGAGTTAGAAGAAAACTAATTAAAATATAATAAAGTGTTCTGTGTGCCTGCTCAAGGTATTTCTGGTGGGTTAGGGTTGTTATGGAATAATGAATATGAGCTTCAAGTGTTAGATTCTACTATTAACTATATTCACACAGCAGTTAAGGAGAAAAAAAATCAGGGAATCTATCTATAATGACCTTTGTGTATGGTAATCCTACTTTTGATAGAAGAAGACATTTGTGGGGGAAGTTGTTGAGACTAATGCCTCTGGGTGGAGAGCCTTGGTGTTGTCTGGGTGATTTCAATGAAATGTGTTCAATTAGTGAGAAAGATGGCCTTAGAACAGTTGCTCCTTTGAGAATGGCTTTGTTTAGAGACTTTTTGAATGTTGGCAGTTTGATGGATGTTGATTTGAAGGGTAATAAATATACTTTTCTAGTAATCCTAGAGATGGTATAGTTACTTACCAGAAGATTGATAGGGTGTTAGTCAAATAGGGGTGGAGGTTTCTTTATCCTCATGCTACAGGTATTGCTTTACCTATTCTAAACTCTGATCATTCTCCTATTGTGCTATAGAGTTTCTTCTAAGCATGATTGGAAGGGTAGGTTGGGTTGCTTAATAAGCCGTGTAGGATTACACTTACAAACATGGTTATCACATCATTACCCTCTTACGGCATGCAACTTTAATGGGTTCCCCAATATGCATGTGTATGATAAGTTGGACAGGTTTGTGCGTGATTTCATATGGCGAGGGAATAATATTAGAGGCATGAACATGGTCAGGTGGAGTACAGTAACACTTCCAAAGAAGAACAGAGGTTTGGGGGTGAGAACGCCGAGGCTTCAAAATGTAGCTTTACTTGGCAAACTTGTCTGGGTCATCATTTTTGATCCTACCAAACTTTGGGTTTCTCTTTTTAATTCTATTTATGTGCAACAATATCATCTTTTTCAGGTTACCCATGTAAGAGGATCACCTACTTTGAACTCTCTTGTGAAAGCCTTGAAAATGCTACAAGATGGGTTTAAGTTTAAGGTGGGGAATGGAGAAACCAGCTTCTGGTTTACGCCCTTGACATTGATGATGTTTGGGCGGGAACGATGATGTCTCGACACCACAGTGCATTACTAGTGGAAGACGTGCACTCCTGTGTCCGTCTTTCACTTTTGATACTGTGTTAGAGTATATCCTTTAAGTAGACATAGTTTATTGTGTTCTGCACTGGGTTAGCTCAGTCAACGAACTTCGCTCCAAAGACCCAATAAGCACATCATTGCAATTAGTGGCGAGTCTATGAGAACGAGTGGCGTGCTTAAACTCACCCTCGGCAATCTCTATTGTCTCTGTTTTCATACTTTTTGTTGAAGTTATTATGGTCAAAACAGTGTTTGGTGTGGTTTTTCGAATGGTTATTAAAGGGTATTTTGGAAAGGAAAATAGGACACCAAAAAATGGGTATTGCACCCAATTCTCTTTATATAATGGTATAGTGATAGATATATAAAGGTATATAATAATAATAATAATAATATATTTGTAAAATATCTAGATATTTGTCACAAAAACTTGCTCTCCAAGCTATCTAAAACAAAATAAAAATCAGTCTCTTCACTCTTTAAAACCCCCTAGCCGAGAGCAACACCCAACTTCATCTTAGTTTTAACATTCTACAAGCTTCATATTAGCCGAGAGCAACACCCATCTTCATATTTCCATTCTCACAACTTCCATCTTAGTTTTAACATTCTCCAAGCTTAGGTGAGCAAAACTGCATCTTCATGTTTTACCATTGGAAAAGAAAGAATAAAAAATTGATAAAGATTTGAAGTTGTTTATGTTTGAAAAAAATGACCTCATCTTTATGTTTGAGAAAATTTGATAAAGCTTTGAAGTTGTTTATGTTTGAGAAAAATTGATAAAGCTTTAACTTCATCTTCATATTTCCATTCTCAAAACTTTCAATCTTAGTTTTAACATTCTCCAAGCTTAGGTGAGCAAAACTTCATCTTCATGTTTTACCATTGGAAAAGAAAGAATAAGAAATTGATAAAGCTTTGAAGTTGTTTATGTTTGAGAAAAATGACTTCATCTGTATGTTTGAGAAAAATTGATAAAGCTTTGAAGTTGTTTATGTTTGAGAAAAATGACTTCATCTTTATGTTTGAGAAAAATTGATAAAGCTTTGAAGTTGTTTATGTTTGAGAAAAATTGATAAAGCTTCAACTTCATCTTCATATTTCCATTCTCAAAACTTTCAATCTTTTCAAATTAGTTTTAACAATTTGTATTATTAGATCTTTAAGAAAAAATGGTTTTTCTAGTTTTAGTTTGATAATCCTTAGTAGAGCCATCTTATCTCAATGAAAAAAAATTGTGGCTTTGCTTAAAGTTTTGACCTTTGGAAAGTAGAAAAGTAGATCTTTGGAAAAGAAAGAATAAAAAATTGATAAAGCTTTGAAGTTGTTTATGTTTGAGAAAAATGACTTATTTGGTTTAGTTCTTCTAATGATTTTTATTTGGTTTTCAAAGAGCTGATTGAGTTTTTGTGTTGCAGCTGGCCAGAAATAATGTTGCCAGTCTCCTATCCACCTCATGTTCCAACTTCTGCTCCAACTCCTTCACCTTATGTTCCAACTCCTTCACCTTCAGTCCCAACTCCTACTGCTTCACTTAGAATGATCGAGCTAGGTCACGTATTCTGGAGAGTGGTTGGTTTATTTACTGAGCGCAGGTTTTTTCAGTTTTTTCTGAGTCAACTTTGCACGAAGCTTTTGGAAAAGTATCCATTGGTCCTCAACTATTTGTTTTGGAATTATAGTAAGCGGTACTATGGATGCCATTTTATTTGCAGATAAGCCATTCTTTCCAAGTTTTAGGCGCCATGAGAGCTGGATTCGTGCGGTTATAATTCTGTTTTCCGTGGGTACCATGTTTGTGGATTGGATTAGGTAATAGGGAGATTTCCGACCATTGCCCGGTGTGGCTTGTCACTTATTGTTTCTCGTCTTCTTTTTCCGTGGGTAATTCTCCCTATTACCTATCCCCAATTAAGAACCGAAGTGACAAGCCACACAGGGCAATGGTCGGAAATCTCTCTATTACCTAATCCAATCCACAAACAAGGTACCCATGGAAAACAGAATTACAATTACCGCACGAATCCAGCTCTCATGGCGCCTAAAACTTGGAAAGAATGACTTATCTGCAAATAAAATGGCATCCATACCGCTTACTATAATTCCAAAACAAATAGCTGAGGACCAAGGATACTTTTTTTGATTCATGAATAACTGACTACTGGATGCTATTTCTAAACTCATGGGTATTTGTATTCTATTTAGTAGGTGAGCACTCAACATGTGAGATGCCTCCAATCTCTTCATGAGTTATCTTAGACTTTGTGGATTGTGTGGTTTGGGCTTTGCTCATTATCAAGTATATATAAAATATTTTACAATAGTCCTCTGTCTGTTTTGTTTTGGCAAAATGTAGCAGCGGAAGATTCAACACAAATACTACCATATTAAAAATGTGATCGATTATGCAATGCTAAGTTCAAACATGTGTAGGTTGTGATAGCTATGAACATGATTAATACAATGAATATGATTCACCAATTCGTAACACCTCCTAAATCTCTCATTATCACCCCCTTTCCATTCTCTAACCCTACTCATCTCTTCTTCAACCATTTCCTCCTCTGATTCTTCTACTTTTATAATTTCTTCCTCTTCGGAATCATCTATTTTTATAATCTCTTCATCTTCCTCTTCAAACTCCTGTTGTTCTACATCATCATCATCATCTTCATGGAGGTGGATGAAATAGAATGATGAAGTTGCTTCAAGTTTAATATTGCATGGAGAAGGAAAGAAAGAGAAAGTGAGAAAAGGATAGGAAAAGAGGAAAAGAAATTGATCATGATTTTTTCATGTGGAGTGTATGACTGTATGTACTTGAAGAGAGTGGTCCATTGTAACCAACAATGTGTCAGTCTGCCATTTAATAATAACCTTTTACTACGACTATACAGTTGGACTAAATGAAACTATGTTGTGGATAAAACAGTATTGCATCAATTTCACCCTTTAGCTCCAAACAAGTTATATTTTGATCCCCATGCTTCCAATTTCAACTATCTTCCCCTCGCACTGTTCAAATTTCAAATTACGTAAAGTTATATTTAATTGCAATTAAAATATAATATTTGTAAAACTTGCCCTTGGTCCGGTGAAGTTAGGGCAACATTTGTAAAACTTGCCGGTATACTACTACGTCTGCGTTTTTTTGAGGGCATTATTGAAACAGTAATGCTATTGGGACAACATAAAACGGACAACAGGGGACAAATACTGTTAATATACGGTGGGTCCCAATAGCATTACATGTTACAGATAAAACATGTGTTAATTTATTTATTTATATTAATGAATAATAAAACAATTGTTTGAATTAAAATCAAAAATCACCTTTCCCCTTTCTCCCCTTCTCCCTGCGCAAAACCCTCTCGGTAACCCTCCCTCACCATTCTTCCTTTCCTTCCTTAATTATTCTTCAATTCTTCCTCCGTTCCTTCCTCATTCTCCAATTCTTCCTCCGTACGTTCGTTATTCTTCAACTCCTGCGTTCCCTCGTTCGTTATTGTTCAACTCCTGTGTTCCCTCGTTCCTCATCGCAAAAACTCTCTCGCAAACTCTCTCTCTATCTCGTTCTCTCTCATTCTCACCACTAGTCTTTGCTCAGGTTCCCTCCAAGTGTGGTAATCGTTGGAAACAAGAATAGTGAAAGCTCTGTTCCTCTTAATACTCGGGCCTCGTGATTGAATCTAGTGGCAACGACGTTCAGATTTCCATCTCCGTCTTCGGCAACCACTGCAAGCAACGACGTTCACATTCGCGTGTGTTGTAAGGTATGTAAACCCGTTTTTTATTGTATTCATTTGCAGTTAGTTATTTTTGTAACGAATTACCTTAGGTTGGGTCTGATGAATTTTAAATGACAAACACATTAGGTAATAAAACTTACAGAAACATTATCGATGGTTGTGATAATTCTTTGAACAAAGAGTTACACAAGAAGTTAAGTTAGATGAAGTGTTTTAACTTAGCTGAAGTGTTTTAACCATTTTCATTAATTGTGATAATTGCTGAATAAAGTGAATGAACGGTCTATAATGTTTCAGGAACGGATACTATTATTTGGGTTGATCTGAAAATGGTAAGTTTGTTATGACACGATTTGAAATTTTGTATAACTTGTATATTTCTGTATTGGTTATTAATTTTTCATTCATTTCAATTCAGATACGAGTGAGACACTTTGTGAATACGAAGGAATTAGTGGAGGTTAACAAAAATTTGACAGGACAACAAAAGAAACTTCTTCTAACGACACCTTTCAAATGGTTAGTCGATGTTAAAGAAAATAACTTAATTTGTGGAGTGTTACTTCGGGAATTAGTAAGTAGGTGGGACATACATAGTCCAGGCATTCGGGTTGCCAATAGGATGATTCCGTTCACAACTTTAGATGTTTGTATAGGGTTGGGGCTTCGCGTTGTTGGAGAACCCGTTTATAAAGATGATGGGGTCGGGTCTAGAGTAAGACAATTGTTCAATAGTGAGGTTATTAATGTGTCAAGTATTGTTGAGAAATTGAGAGAACTGACATCTGATGATGATGTAGAGGATTTTTGTCGGCTATACATTATCCTTGCTTTCGCCACTTTCTACTTTCCTCGTGCAACCCCCAAATTGAAAAGCCTACCATTTAGGATATTAGATGATTTAGGTAGACTGGATAAATATGATTGGGGTGGTGCTGTTTATAACTTTTTACTTCGTAGCGTCAATCGTATTGCTCCCAAGTTCAACGAACGAAAGAACCGTGACGCGCATCATATTGCCGACTGTGCAGCCTCGCTCCAGGTAAAAATGAGATATTTTAATTAGATTTGTTCATAAATTTATTAAATTGAATTGGTCATATTTGTGGTTGGTTATGTTACAAAAGTGAACTATTTTGAGTTATAGCTTTGGGCAGTTGAGCACTTGTTGTTGAGGGGAAATTCAGAAAGCAAAAGTTTTCCACGTATGAAAGAGTGGATTGTGGTACCGCCAGGGAAGTGTATTGTTTCCAGAATTTTTGAAACAAATGAGGTTAGCAGTGTTTATTAGTTTCATTAAAAAGTTATGTAAGTTATTGGTTTATTAGATTTTAATGATGTTTTGTTTAAATTTGGAAAATATGGAGAAGATTTGTAATATTTTGTTGTTATTAGTTTATTGAAGATATAGATTTGAACGATGAAGACAATGCAAATGAAATTGTGAAAGAAGCTATTGAGGAGGTTCGAAAGCGATATGGAACAATAGGGGGCATACCAAAGGAATTTAGGATGAGGATTTCGATGCTTGAGGATGAAATGGAAGTATATGAAAAAGCTAATTGTAGAATGGCATCAACAAGCAATGCAATAAGTTTAAGTGATAATGTGACAAAACCGTGTGAGGTGGAAGAAGTAGTAAGTGTTGAAACAGCAAGAAATAATAAAAAAGTAAACAAATGGTTGGGTGATTTTGGAATTTAATCTGGTTAATATTTCACAAAACTTGGGTATTTAAGCTGCTGAAATGGTTAACTTCAAAATGTACGTTTAATGAATTGACAATGCACTACCCTTACCCTTTATACTGAGAGATCAGGGTTGAAATAAGCTCAAATAATGACCAGCGTGATACTACAGTTATTACTTAGAGTAAATTTTGGAATTTTACTAACTGGTTAATATTTCACAAAACTTGGGTATTTTAGCTGCTGAACTGGTTAACTTCAAAAGGTACGTTTAATGAATTGACAATGCACTACCCTACCACTTTTGACTGACATATCAGGGTTGAAATAAGCTCAAATAATGGCCAACGTGATACTACAGTTATTACTTAGAGTAAATTTTGGAATTTTACTAACTGGTTAATATTTCACAAAACTTGGGTATTTAAGCTGTTGAACTGGTTAACTTCAAAAGGTACGTTTAATGAATTGACAATGCACTACCCTACCACTTTTGACTGACATATCAGGGTTGAAATAAGCTCAAATAATGGCCAACGTGATACTACAGTTATTACTTAGAGTAAATTTTGGAATTTTACTAACTGGTTAATATTTCACAAAACTTGGGTATTTAAGCTGTTGAACTGGTTAACTTCAAAAGGTACGTTTAATGAATTGACAATGCACTACCCTTACACTTTATACTGAGAGATCAGGGTTGAAATAAGCTCAAATAATGGCCAACGTGATACTACAGTTATTACTTAGAGTAAATTTTGGAATTTTACTAACTGGTTAATATTTCACAAAACTTGGGTATTTAAGCTGCTGAAATGGTTAACTTCAAAAGGTACTTTTAATGAATTGACAATGCACTACCATTACACTTTTGACTGACATATCAGGGTTGAAATAAGCTCAAATAATTGCCAACGTGATACTACAGTTATTACTTAGAGTAAATTTTGGAATTTTACTAACTGGTTAATATTTCACAAAACTTGGGTATTTAAGCTGCTGAACTGGTTAACTTCAAAAGGTACGTTTAATGAATTGACAATGCACTACCCTACCACTTTTGACTGACATATCAGGGTTGAAATAAGCTCAAATAATGGCCAACGTGATACTACAGTTATTTAGGCATGGCAACAAAACCCGAACCCGCGGATACCCACCCGACCCGACCCGAGTTTGACGGGGAATACCCGCTTTGACCAGGGGCGGGGACGGGTTCGGGGATGTAGATGCCCACCCCGACCCCGCTCGAAACCCGTTCAACAACACATTAACTATTTATTTCATTTTATTTTATGCAAATATATTCATTGATTTTGTTTCATAATTTTGTTTATTTTAAGTTTTGATCTATTTTGAAAAGAAAAGTCTATTTTAATATTTTTAACTTTATTTTATCATTGTATAATAGCTACTATTTTATTAAATTAATTATCGTAAATATAATTTTTTTTTAATTTTTTGCATAAGTTAGTGACGGAAACGGGTACCCGCACTACAAGAAACACGGTCATTAGCGAGGGAATTTTCGGTCGCTAACATGCCCAATTCCGTCGCTAATTGCCATTAGCGAGGGAATTAGCGAGGGACCAGTTCGGTCGCTAATTCCTCCTCGCTAGTGGCATTTAGCGAGGAATTTGTGTCGATCGCTAATTAGCGAGGACCATCCTCGCTAATTCCTCGCTAATCGCCGACAAAGACGCAACCCAAGTCTGATTGGCACGCTTATCAATTTGATTTTTTTTAATTATTATTATTATTATTAGTATTATTATTATTAGTATTATTATTATTATTATTATTATTATTACTACTGTTATTATTACTATTATTATTATTATTATTATTGGTGGTGGTGGTGGTGTGGTGGTGGTGGTGGTGGTGGTGGTGGTGGTGGTGTAAAGAGAGAAGAAGAAGGAGAAGAGTAAGGGAGGAAGAGGGTGGTGGTGGTGGTGGTGGTGGTGTGGTGGTGGTGGTTTTGTGAAGAAGAGAGAGAGAGGTTGTGGTTGTGTGGTTGAAGAGAGAGAGGAGTGAGAGTGGTTGTGGTGTGGTGGGGGCGTGGTGGTGATGGTGGTGGTGGTGGTGGTTTTGTGAAGAAAGAGAGAGAGTAGAGGAAGAGGAAGAGGAAGAGGAAGAGGAAGAGGAGTGGGTATTGTGAAAGAATGGGTATTGTGAGTGGTGGTGGTGGTGGTGGGTTAGAGATTGTAGGTGAGAGAGAGAGAGAGAGAGAGAGAGGAAGAGGAAGAGGAAGAGGAAGAGGAAGAGGAAGAGAGAGAGAGAGGAGTGGGTATTGTGAAAGAATGAGAGAGAATGAGAGAAGAGTGAGAGAAGGTGGTTCAGCTTATTATAATTAAATATATGACAGGTTTGCGAGGAATTAGCGAGGACTCCCTCGCTAATCCTCGCGTTTCCCAAGCCAACGCCATGGGTCGAAATCTCGCAAAAATGTCGACCAATTAGCGAGGACTTGAAAGTTCCGCCGCTAATCGCCTAAAAAACGTCTTTGCTTTCGATCCAAATCACCGAAACATCTCATTTCCGCCGCTAATTCCCTCGCTAATGGGCACATTAGCGAGGACCTACAATTCCGTCGCTAATGTCGGTTTTTGCGAGGACAAATATTCCTCGCTAATTCCGTCGCTAATTCACGTTTTTTTTGTAGTGCCGCGGGGAACCCGACCCCGCTTGGAACGGGGATGGGGGATATAAAACCCGACCGCTAGGCGGCGGGGGCGGGGATGCAAACCCGCCCCGACCCGCCCGTTGCCATGCCTACAGTTATTACTTAGAGTAAATTTTGGAATTTTACTAACTGGTTAATATTTCACAAAACTTGGGTATTTAAGATGCTGAAATGGTTAACTTCAAAAGGTACGTTTAATGAATTGACAATGCACTACCCTACCACTTTTGACTCACATATCAGGGTTGAAATAACCTCAAATAATGACAAGTTCAGAAGACTACTATTTATAACACAACAAGTGGTTCACATGACCAAGAGGGGTTCCAAAGATATTTTTTACTATCCTATTCAATATATAGGAATACAAATATTTAACACCCTACGATGCAAATGTGGGGTACTTATGTAGCGGACTTGGTCATCTAATTAGTAGTGTTCTTCTTAAAAGACTTTTCAATAGCGGTGTTCGCGGTGCGGTTTGGTTCGGTTTTGAGGCAAAAAATTAACCGAACTGCAAGGTAAAATTACATGCGGTTTGGTTTGGTTCGTTTGGTTCGGTTTTTTTCAAGACAAAAATAATTTCAAACGGAGTTAAAATTAACTAACATAAAAAAGGCTAACATAAATCTTTAAGAAAAAATCTACTCAAAAATACATAGTATATAAATCACTCTCTTTTAATTCTTTAACATAATGTTTAAAATAATTTAAATTAAATATTTTGTTGTAATTTTTAAATATAGCACAACAATATAGATTGTTTGTAAGTGAGTAAAAGAATTAATTAGATTTCGGCTAGTAAATGAGTGAGAGTTGGGTTGTAGTTGCATTTGGGTTAGTAAGGAAGGTTGTAATTCAACAAGCCTTAGTGTTACTTGCAGTTTGGTTTGGTTTGGTTCGGTTTCGGAAATCAAAACCGCGAACCAAACCGAACCGCGTGGTGCAATGAAAAAAAGAACCGAACTAAACCGATCAAAACCGATTTCTTGCGGTTTTCAGTTTGGTTTGGTTCGGTTTGCGGTTTCCCTATTGGTTTGATTCGGTTTTGAACACCCCTACTTTTCAACACCCTATAATTAATTATTTTAGTATATAAATATAATACGCTATACAAAATATGTAAATCGCATGTAACTAAAAGTTAAAACATATACTTTTGTCAAAAAAAAACTTAAAACATGTACTAAAAATGTGTAACCTGTTGGAAACTTTGTATACATAAACAATTGGATTGATTTAATTTATGTACACATACAATGAATATGTTTTTACAACTACAACTAATAACAACTCATAGAGTCCGTGGTTACCAATTGACCAATAGGTGATTACCAATTGACCAACTTGTTTTTATGGATGTCTCAAATGCAATTGGCAGATAATGTAAAACACTTATTATATATATATATATATATATATATAAATCCTTAAATTTTGTTTTATAAATAGTTCTTGAGTACAAGTTTTACACTTAAAATATCATCATATTCTAACCAACTACCACCTAGCATACCTGCTTACGTTAACATAAATCAATTACAACACATTCAAACCACCATGCATGTGAGGTATTCAATAATGAATCTTCTCAGTTAAAAATTTGAGAGATATCCTATCAAAAATTATGAATATTTACATAAATCAATATTTTTGCACACAAGTAAGGATGACCTTGACTCTTTCACCCTTCCTCCTCTACAAGAGCAATGATGAACTACATAGAAAAATAAATTCAAGTACGAATTCTCGTCTACTACCTAATATCCTCAACATGCTTACCATATGACCTGAAATGTCGGTCACCGGGAAAGCGCACTTAGTTGTCACCGGGTAAAACCAGCAACCAATGCAAAAATGAAAGCAAAATTGACTACCAAACACAGCTAACAAGTTACAGAAAGAGAACTTCATCCAGTTTGTGGATCATCTAACTTGACTCATAAAATTGTCGGTGATTTTATTGCGACATCTCAGGTAGCCACGACTAATTGCACAGAACCTTTGTCCATTCTTCTCAAAACCTCTTCATAGTCAATCTTTAAGATCTCCTGATCTGTCACCAAGCCAAAGAATATTCATAAGAATATATAAGTTAGAAACAGAATATCAGGGACAATTTATTAAACCAAATATACAAAAGAAACTGAAAGAACCATCAAAATACCTTTTGAATTTACGTTCCCTGTAAATGAGCATTACACTGAGTAACAACGAGATAAGCCCTAAGGACATGTGTTCTAAAGAGTGCCCACTGATAATGTACTTAGTTACACGGTAGAGTTTCATGTCAGCAACAGCTTCAAATTTTGCTAGCAGATAAATCACTGTGCCAAAAATTTCAGGCTTCTGAGCATATCAAGGATTCAATTGTATATCAACAAGGCTATTTCTTAATGAGACGATAAATATTTAAGCTACTCATGTCAAACACTTATCAACATGCATGTATTCATAGGTGACAATTGCTCCATAATAATGCATAAGGACAAAATTTAGACACAGTACCATACATTAGATTGATATTGATGTCCAATAAAAATATAACATGTTAGGTTTTTTAAAATGTCATCTGTTAAAATTTAACGTCTTCAACCTTAATTTAATTTCTTTATGAATCTCTTCTACAAATCATAATGGCACAGCCCATGGTTTCAAGTTTCAAGTACTAGCTTCTCCTTCAATGGATTAATATCTAATATCTCTCACAGATCCCATATGCATGCACCTCATTGAACCACACCTACCCATTATCGTGCGTTTCCCCATTCCTAAACGAGCTAAACAAAAATTTATCATTGAAACTTCAAACCAACATCTCTGATCTGTACACTTCATGTTTGTGGCATCGTGAGCGGTGACCTCCATCGTGTGCGGCGGCCTACATTCACCGATCTACAATCAACAAACTCCAATCTATCATGACTGGTTACAACACCCGCAGCTCCAACCGCGCTGTACATTGATCGTGCATGCCCTCGCCATGGTCTCTTGTCGGCACTCCCTCGCCATTGAAGCTCCTATGGCAATAAACAAGTGTTGCAAAAATCACCAGTGAAAGGGGAAATTGGAGGAAAACGCAAAATGTTAACGACGTTTAGTTTTTGACGGGGAAATCGGTGACGTGTTATGTTTTTATTGGACAACAGTATCAACAGGATGTATGGTATTGTGTCTAAGTTTTGTCCATCTGATAAATGTATAAGAAGCCCACTTCCCCTGCATTGATATATTATGCATAACACAGTGCCCTGAATATTTATAAGTAAAAATAAGTGTTACAAATGTCTGAGGCATACCTAATGATGAAAACCAATATTTTGAGTGAGTATAGTTGGAGCGATAAACAAAAGCTACTATCGCAATAGCTACGGGAAGAATTAATCGAACATAATGCGGACCGCATATCATTGTAATTTCTCAACCAAAATAGCTACGAAAATAGCTACGAAAATAAGAACAAAACAACCCTCTTGGTTTAAAACTAGCAAGAGAAGTGTTTTCCTTTGTATGGAATAACCAATTTGGACTTATTTTATGACATTAGCACATTGGTAAGTGGTAGGGATTAACTTATGAAAATGGCTAATGATATGCCTATATACTCTTTTTTTGCACCCAATTTCCACAAGGTTCACATATTCGAGAGTTTAGACAAAGTTTCAGCCTCATTCATTTTTAGTTATGGAAATAACTTATACACGGCCACTTCTTAGTTAAACTTCTTACTTAAACGAATTATCCAAATAGATCAAGGAAAATAAAAAGCACAAGAATCACAAAAACAATGTTTGGAGGAACAACTTACGCTAATGGATAAGTCAAGTTTCTATGACAAAATATAAAATACAAATCTAACTGTTTTTATATAAGCTATAAGTCATGAGTTATCCCGAGAATTTATGGAAATAAGCTAAAAACATCTTATTGATATGTAATAAGCACTTTCCACAAGCACTTCCAAACAAAAGATCACAAGTGTTAATGCAAATAGATAAACCCAAATAAGTCAAGACCCTAAAATTTTCATTCATATAGATATAGACAAGTATGTAGTGCTAACTGGTAAAGTATCCCACAACACCCTACTTTTTGTCGCTTCAAATGGTAATAAGCACAGCAAAAGCCACTCCTGTAATTCCAAAGATACAATAGTACCCAATCCCATACCTGCTTGCTGAGAACTAACAACAACAACCAATTCCCAAACACAAACAAAATAAAAACCTGGTGTTACAATCTAATTAAATCACGTGAATCATAGTAAATTTTGTTGAATAAAATTAAAAACTCACTGTTGTCCCTAAAGTATGAAACTTCAATTTAGTCCTTAACCTATGAAAGTCTAAATATACTCCTAAACTTTATCTCTGTCTATCAATTTAGTCCCTAATTGGCAAATTTGAGTGACTAAATTGATGGATGTACATAACTTTTAATAGATTTTTATAACTAAATGGATTAGAGTGAAGAAAACTAACCTTATGTTGAAAAAACCTCCTTCAAGAGCGAGAACTAAGCCAACAACACCCACAACCAAAAATGGCAAATTTGTGATCACATTCAAAGTATTGGGAACTCCTGTACAAAACCCGTAAAACCCAAATCATCAAAACCAACTTACCCAAAAAGAAAATTACAACTTTTTCATTAAATCAAAAACAAAGTCAAGAAATTTGAGAGAGAGAGAGAGATAGAGGAACTGACGTTAGCTCAATCGCCAGTAGCAATTCTTCGTGGGTTTCAATCGTCACCTACATCAAATGAGAAACACGAACGAAGGAATGGAATTGAAGAGAGAGAGAGAGAGAGATTGCGCGATGACGAAGGGAACGAACGAATGTGAATAGGAGCGAAGGAATGGAATGGAATTGAAGGAACTAATTGAAGGAACAGAGGAATGGGTCAAGGAACAGAGGAATTGTTTTTTTGCGCAAGAACGGAGGAATTCTTTGATTTTAATTAAAACAACATTTGACAAAATTTTATTTACTCATTTAATTAATTGTCTGTATTATTTGTAACAACTGTGGGACCCACAGTATATTACATGTATTTGTCCCTGATTGTCCCTTTTATATTGTCTGAATAGCATTTCCGTTATTGAAATTCATAATTTTGACAACAACAACAGCAGTCGAGCCTCTTCCCACTAGGCTAGTCACCTATTAATTAATCAATGACTTTACCTCTAGATTAATGGTCAGAGGAATCAACAATTAATTAACAAATGAAGAACAACACTTCATAACAATCATCAATGATAAGAAGTATTTTGCCCAAAAGATGCAGCTTATAAGTGATGTTGATTTCAAATTCTTAGCCGGTGGCGGACCCAGGACCCTACCTAGGTTAGGGGTACAAAAATTTTCAAACACACATCGCTAAATAAAAAAAACTTTAATAGGTTCACAACTGGCGTTAGACTAGACCAACACAAATTAAATAGCACTAACAAGTTCCTAAATACAAGTTAAATAACACTAAGAGAACCAACATATTTACAAAATACATATTCTTAAGGTATTGGTGCTAACTTTATTTTGTCGAGATTCCGTTGAACCCCCTGACATACACCTAGGTCCACCAGTGTCCTTAGCCATTGTGAAACACATATTTTCAGAACTGATGAAACCAGAAAACACAACTCTATGCACAATGGTGACCAGACGATATGCCGGTATCGGGGTGACCTCCTATTCCACTCTTTTCAGCGTTTGCTTCTGACCGTACACGAGACAGAGAAATCATAAGCGCACACCACCAATGACGGTGGAACTATTGTTACTCCACTCGTTTTTAATATTTGGTGCTTTTGACTTGTTATACACAAATTAAAGTGTCATAAATTTGTGTTAACTAAGTACTAAAATACATTTTTTTTAGGGTGGTGACTACGTTACCCACTTAGAAATTGTGAGTGCCAACACCTATCATAGTTGTCTAAAGATGATTGGCTTAAGAGTTTGTCATATGCCATGTCATCAATTAGAGCATAACTTTCAACAAATTCCTTTTAACCCAATCTAAAAAAGTTAATTTACTTTGGACCCCTATTTTCATTAGAATTTACAACAGCCATCGGGCTTCTCTGAGAAATATTTTCCATCTCTTCCCTTCCCTTTCAATCACCCCACCACCACCATCACCATCATCATCGTTCCTACAAAATCAAAGCTTCTCTATAACTATTCTCTTCCATATCGCCCCAACTCACATCTTCCTCCTTTCTCTTCCATCTCAGAAACTTTTCCCTTCCCTCACCGCAACAATCGCGCTCTACTTCTACTTCTTGATTCGTTTTGTGCGCTTCGTGAAAGAGTTCGTCGGCTCGTTGATTCTTGCCGGTTTATGCGGTCCTTTTCTATTTTGTTCTATTTTCAATCGTCGTTTCATAAGCTCCTCTCTTCGATTAATTCTCTTCACCAAGCAGCTTCGGCAGGTTTGTTTATCCTTCCTTCCTTTCGTTTATCTTTTATTTTTATCCATATTTAAGATCTTTGAATTTTAGGATTGTTCATAGTTTCATTCAAACTTGATGGCAAAGACAGATATAATTGGCAAGAAATTGTTCTGTGAGGGCAGAGATAATATTGTTGAGATTCATCATTCTTGATGATAAAATATATAATTGGCAAGAAATTGGCCTTCAAGGAAATAGGAACCTAAGTTGTTATGTGGTTTTGAGTGGTTTTGAGTTGTTTCAGAGTGATTATGATAATTGGCAAGAAATTGGCAAAAATATCTTTCACTGTCAATAGATGTTTATGTGGTTTAATTTTGAGTTGTTAAGTAGCAAGATTAAACCTAAGTTTTTATTAGCACACCACATGTTTGATTAAATTCCTAAGTATACATTTCTAGCAACTGTTACCAAAGGTATGCTTTTGAGTTGTTAAGTTGCAAGATCGAACCTAAGTTTTTTATTAGCAACATTTATTATGCTTTATCTTTTGATTTGGAAAAAGCTTGTGGTAGTATTTCTGTGGTAATGACTTATTAGCAACATTTATTATGGCCTTACTGCCTAGTATTTCTGTTCCAAGCTTGTGGTAGTGACTTTGTAAGGAGTGTGAACCCAAACCCTTTCTATATAACAGTATAAGAGTTCACTTGTACGTTACTGAGAAAGTTGGGGTGGGTATCAGTGAATTGTTTGTACATGATAGGAAGCTTGATATGACAAGACAGGGAAGACTACTTTCTCGGTGGTTTCTGTTTACTTGTTATGTATTGTTAAAACCTGGGCTCAAAGAGTGCATTTTGCTCTCCTCCTAAACTTCTTTATATGTTTGCACTGATTATTGCAAAATGCAATTTGTTTCCATTTTGATATCCGATTTCAAAATTTTGTGAAATAAATTGTAATCGAGAAATTGTTCGTATTCTTCAAACATTGAAAACAAGAAATCCAACTAAATACCAGACATTTAAACTGGATGTTTTCCAAATGATGCAGGAAAATGCAAGGACAGAAACACTTCTGGAAAAGTTGATCCAAAGAATACAAAAGTCCATCCTCAGGGCGAGGAAATAGATTGTCAATCAACTGAAGATTTTGAAGTCATTGCAAGTTGTTGTGATTAAACCAAATAGAGAGTGTAGATTTTGTGTTGCCAAGTATCCCAAAAAAGATTTGCTTTGATTTATTGCATTGATTACCAAGATTGGTTTTTATTTATTGCTCCCAATCAATTTTTTTTGACAAATTCTTTGTTTTGAAGATACAAAAATAAAATAAAAAAAAAGATAGCATGAATCGAACATACAACCTCAAGGTTACTCAATCCAAACCTTTACCTCTGCACCACTTGACACTGTGGTATAAATCCCAAAACAGTTAAAATAAGATATAGTATAAAAATTTGTCAACGGTTGAGATTAAATATTGGTGTATTCAATCTTCAAGACTCATAGCATTTTTCAAAATATCCTACAATCAATATTTATTTAATGTTTTAAATTATTATTAATAATATAAGTTATTAATTTAAATTTATATTTTGAAATAAATTAATTTGAATTTTAGTCAACCTAATCTAGTGGTTGGCTCAATGGTCTAGACTTGTATTGACTAGTGGTTGGCGCACCAACATTCGAACCGATTCGGGCAAGTCGTCGTGACGAACCGTACTTAATGTTTAAAAAATAATAGAAATTACAAATTTCATTAAGGTCACCTTGGTCATTTCATCCCTTTATGGGGTGTCTACTGAGTAGCTCTGGAGTTGGAAGAAGTATGGGCCATCAATTATAATCTATTACATTCATTCTCACCTTTGTATTTTTGGTGATGTCGATTATTCTGGACTGGGCTCATCCCAACCCGTGGGGGCCCATTAAGTGACCCATAAGGCGATTTGGATGATTTTCAATTTTAAAATAATTTTCAAACTGTCCGAACCAATCCAATCCAATACTGGACGAGTCGGATTTTACATATTGGGCTCACGAGAGATGCGTCTACAAGTTCGACAACCTGCACTCGTAGTGAATTAGGAGAGTTGTGAGATCTTTGTTGACGGTTGACTTGTGTAAACCACAGTCCAACCTAATTGCCGTGGGGATATGGGTTAAACTTGGTCAACCTAATCGGAGAGTTGTTTTGACCTACGGTTTCAATCTTAATTAATATAATCATCTATCAAGGTTAATTAGTAACTTGCTTTGACCATTAGTCTCAATCATCTAACCATAGTCAACCTAATCAGGTGTCATATTGGTTTCAAAAACTAAATTGATATATTATTTATTAGTTATTGTAATAAAAGGCCAATATATTGTAAAATATTTTTTAAATCAATTATTTTTTAAGGCTAAGAAAATAGTAAAATATTTGATTTCTTATTTTTTAGGAATTTATTCAGGAATAAAAAATAACAAAAGTTACTAAAAACAAAAATGAATAACAATCCAGCGGTTAGGCATGAGGCTAGCGAGAATGCAGTCCTTAGTTCGAGTCCATATTTCTGCGCATTTTCTTTTTTTACGGTCATTTTGTATATTTTTCTTAAAATTGAAACTAAAAAGTGCTCGGGCAGGATTTGAACTGTGGTCAAGAATGTCGACATACCAAAATATTACCACTAAACCAATTTTTGTTTTCCCTTTATTGAAAATGAAAAAATTTGTTTTCCATCTCATATTTTATATTTAGGGCTTTTCACTTTAGGAAAAAATATTGTTGTCATCTCCTGCCAATTGTCTTTCCCTCAACCGAATCGTGAGTTTCTTTCAATCTTATGGACTCATAGCATTTTTCAAAATATCCTACGATCAATATTTATTTAATGTTTTAAATAATTATTAATAATATAAATTATTAATTTGAATTTATATTTTGAAACTTTGAAATAAATTAATTTTAATTTTAGCCAACCTAATCTAGTGGTTGGCTCAGTGGTTTAGACAGGCGTGCGCCAAACCGTACTTAATGCTTTAAAAAAATAGAAATCAAAAATTTCATTAAGGGCACATTGGTCATTTTGCCCCTTTATGGGGGTCATTTCACAAATTACATTCATTCTAACCTTCGAATTTTTAGTGTTGCCAATTATTCTGGCTATAGTTTTTTTTAAAAAAAAATTACGTCTAAATATGAAGAATGCTTGCGACTAATTAAACAAACAATGAGTTTGACATAGTGGCTAAGACGTTGTATATTCTCTCTTGTGTCATGTGTTCAACTCCCTGATATGATCTTTTTTTTTTGTTTTTTCTCAAATAATTAAGAGATTATTTAAACTTTACATAAGTTTTGTTCCACTAAAAATTATAAAAAATGTCTCAACCATGGATCGAACTTGATACCAAAGCATGCAACTTGATTAAAGTGCAAATTGATTAAAGTGCAAATTGATTAAAGTGCAACTTGATTAAAGTGCAAATTGATTAAAGTGCAAATTGATACACCAAATAATTGGTTAATTGATAAATCTTAATTATTATTTTTTGAGCAAAAATTTAATTGTATAATAGATATAAATTTGATATTTTTAAATTTAATTAACCAATCAAGATTGGACAACCTCGCTATTATAGTAGGTAATAAATTTTGCAAAAAAATAAAAATATAATAGGCATGAATTTACTTAGAAACATAATAGGCATGAATTTAACTTGAACCACAAAGTTACATGACAATTGAATTATAACATTAGTCAGAATGTCGGTATTAAAATTTAACAAAACATTTTTCAAGGTCTTGTTTCGAGCAATGCATTGGGGATTGGTTTCCTTCAAAGTACAGGATGCTTCCAATTGAGGCTGACAAATAATAGTTACCCTGCATAAAAATATGGACTTAGAAACAAATATTTGTATTCAAACAACTTATTAATTGGATGCATAAAAATATGGACTTAAAATTTAAACATAAAACGTTACTTGTTGACAGCCCTTACCCGTTTCGATGTCTTTTTACCGATAGATTCTTGACTAAGATCGATGACTTTAGTCTTCGCTTGATTACCACAATTTGTATCAACATCCTATCAACGGCGCTCTTTCAAACTATTCACCTCTTCACCATCCCCACCTCTATCATTCGCAGCCATTTGAAATTACTTGGGACGATACGGAGACAAAATATCTTCAAAGCATATAATTATAGTCACAACCAAGACATCTCAGATTAAGATAATGCAAGAGTAAAAAAAACAGCTACTGATAAGACTTTTGTAAGTACTATGCAATTTCTAAGTAATTCAACAATAAAGCAAGTACAATTCTATGTAATGTCATGGATCATTAATATTTCTCTATATAATAGTTCATTATACCTAGGCATGAATGCAAAAGCTATGTCAAGAAATTGTTAGAATAAATAAAATATATTTCATAATATCAATCATTTACTATTCATTGGATCATACCTTGTTACAAAATTAAAGTGTGGTCCCTTATACAAGCTATGTAATATGATTTTGTTTCAACTGATTTTATCAGTTAATTACATCTATATCTGTATTTATATGATGTATGTATCTGTAAGTTTCTATCTATCTATCTATCTATCTATCTATCTATCTATCTATCTATCTATCTATCTATCTATCTATCTGAACAAGTCACTAGTCAAATTGCAAGATCAAATAACAAATAAAGGCTATTTATTGAATACTAAACAAGTATTTATTAAATACTTGAAGGTGAACAAGTCAACAAGTCAAATTTGCAAGAACAAGTAACAAATAAAGGCTATTTATTAAATACTGAACAAGCATATATTAGCATCTGGAAGAGTAATAGACGTTATTTATTAAATACTGAACAAGTAACAAATAAAGGCTAGAAGCAATCAAGACAAAGTGAGATTGTGATTATAGAAGTTTAACTTCCTTAAATACAACCATAATTATGCATATTTTGATAAGTTTAACTCCCTTAAATACAATCCCAAGTAATGTCAAATGCCAAGTTGTGCTTTGTGAGGATGACAATTCTATTTTTTTCTTCCAATAACAGTGTCGTATCAAGTGACTACTAATTAATCTGGTTTATTTTGGACTTGTCAAATCTGTTTTTGTAGGCAAATCGGTTTCGGTTTTTGTATCTAGTAAAAAAGCCTCATACACCAATGGGAAAAATGGGTTCACCTATTTCAGTACATAGCTGCTGGTTTTGCTTATTAATAGTCTAAGGACTTGAAATCGTTTGTAAATGGAGTGTAAAGCTACTAGTCTCTTTACAATAGATAACATTTTCTTGTATTGTCTGACCTTGTAAAGATAAGTTTCTATATAGGAAAACTAAGACTTGGCTGCTTTGTAATCAGTAACTAGTGTGTCTATTCTTAATTGACATTTAGATTTGATTCTATATTTCTATTACATACGCTTCGACCATTAAATCCATGTTAACTCGCAAAAAACAATTCTATGTGGTTCAATAAGGGAATCACAATTGAGCCAATACACTATAAAGGAATCAGAATTGATTTCTATGTAGTTCAACAATAAAATAAGTAAAATAAGAAAGGAATCAAGAAGAGCATAACTAATAATCAAGGAATTGCAAAAGAACTAATAAAATAAGTCATGTTAAACAAGTATCAAAATCTCATGTTAAACTGCAAAAAAACAGTTCTAGCTTTGCTATACATGAACAACCAACTAATATATTTCACTGGGAATTGAACAATAAAATTTGCTAAACAGGCATTCTCATTGAGAATTAATTTTTTTGGTTAAGTAACATTTATTTCCACACAGGAATTTCATCAAACAGATGGTGTTCTAATAAATTTTTTAGAACAACTCAAATAACTAGCGAGAAGTAAAGGACAGAACATCTATCAACTGTGAATGTAAAAGCATACCATTGACGGAGGAAGAAGCAGCAAGCGATCTTCGATGGGAGATGAGGGGAGAGATCAATCACAGAGAGGAAAAGCCACGAAGGCCAGAGCAGGAACCGTTAAAGTACGACGATGTGTGAGAGGAGACTTGAGGAAGAAGCAGCGAGCGATGTTCGATGGGAGAGGAGGGGAGAGATCGATCACAGAGAAGAGAGGAGAGAGTGAAACGCTAGGTGAAGGTGATAGGAGAGCGATCGTGAGGTAGAAAAGAGACGAAAGAACTTGCTGTGGAGAAGAGAAGAGAACGAAAGAACTTACTATGGAGAAGGATGTGTGGTTCCTGTATAAACTAAACAATTGGGCTGAGAAATTAGGGCACAAAAATTAGGATCAATTTGCAATTTCTCAAAATTGTTATTACTAAAATGACTTTAAGAACATTAAAACAGATCACCATAAAATTTTTGATGAGTCACCAAAAGTTGTTTAGATCTACACTTTTTATACTAGGTACATTAGAACTCACCTTTTTTTAGTTGTATTGAGATTATTAAAGTCTAAATAAGAGAGTTTGGTTACAATTATTCTATTATTTTTAGAGCACCGCTATATCTAGCGACATAATTTTTCACGAGCATATTGCGAATGACGTGGTCTCCTTAATTAGTTTTAGCATTAGAATGGAAAACCACCACGCATTCAGCAAACCAAAATGTAAATTTACAACTGCAGTCATTAGAAAAGAACAGCAAGTACCATTTTTGAATCACCATCATTTCCTTCACCAAAAAAAATCACCATCATATCCGTGAAGGTTTCGGTGACCAGTCGTCGGAACGTCAGAGTCAGACAAATGCATAAGTGCAGCTTCTCTGAGCAAAATAATAGAACAAAAAAACAGACGTAATAACAACAAGATGAACCAATTCAGCTTGCTCAAATTTTTCAAACAAGAAGGTGAAAACAGAAGTTTTCTTCTCATTCGCTTTATTCATTATAAAATGCAGAACCATGATGAAGTACACATTTCTTAATGTTGGAGGGAAATATGGGTCCCTTTATTACTAATTTGCAATTGACATTTGACACCAGCATGCTTATATTGGAGCGGTGGATATGACCAAAAAAAATTTGGAGGTGTGATCCACTTCCACTTTTCACGTGGCAGTTGCAGAGTTCAATAGAAATAAAGGACCTTTTTTAAAATATATTCAAAATTTTTGTTATTCAATACTAGCGCGGAAGACAAACACTCCCGCTTTTGCTATTGAGTTAGAGTACATCTTTTAGTAGTCGTAGTTTATTGTGTTTCTGATCGGATTAACTCAGTTCAAATGGGCTTCGCTCCAAAAGCCCAATAAGAACATTGCTGCAAACTACTATGCACACACACCCTTCTGATCCAACGACCAAGCTCGGGTCGGCGAAGCTGAAAGGTCAACATCACACCTCATCTCTTTACGCGTGCTTCCATGAACCTTCAGGATCCACATGTCAATCGTCAATTACGACCTAGTGAGGTAACATATTTATAAGTGTTATTGGCGAGTGACATGCACAGATCCCCATCACAGATGGAAGCACCGGTGAAGATATGAACTGTGATCTTGACCTTTCGACCTCACCGAGTCGAGCTAGACTGTTAGATCAAGAGGGTGTGCATAGCGGTTTGCAGCTAGGTTCTTATTGGGCCTTTGGAGATAAACCCATTTAAAGTGAGCCAACCCAGTCGGGAACACAATAAAATATAACTACTTAAAAGATGTATTGTAGCACAACATCAAAAGAGAGTGCCTGTATTCCACTAGTATTCTTTAAAAAAGAGCAAGGTATATGATATATCAAGCTATCGAAGCAATGTATCTACATATTAGTCAATGGGCATAAAGACACTATTCTAACCAATTGGAGTACTAAATCCTATTTGAACGGAGCTAACTCTGCTCTGAACACTCAATAAACTACAACTACATAAGAATCTACTATAGCAGCAATAGAAAAGGCAAAAAGAGGTACACAGGAATGCCCGTCTTTCCGCTAGTCTTCATAAAAAAAAAACTTATCAACTTAAAATGGAAGGAAGAATAGTGAATCAAGTCATTCCTTAGTCCAATTGAAACCAAAATATATATTACTTAAAAGGGATAAATAACAAAGCAATAAAAAATTGTAAATCGACATTATCCATGCAACATTCATCCACGCACATTATGAAGAAAGTAATTTATTACACTTAATATGTAAAAATTTCCTTTTCAAAGAAAACTGAGACTTGAAATGAAATAATTTAAGAAACTACCCCTTTCAACTGTCACTTTGAATTGCTTGACAATGGGAAAACAGGAAATTTAGAAAGCTGAAGAAGATAGGGCTGTGGTGAACTCAATCAGTTGAATAAAAAACACAAAACACAAATTTGAATAAAAAAACACAAATACAAATAGAAATCCAACATAGCCTCTAGAGAAACTCTAGCAAGAACACCATCCAAGTAAAGAACGTACAATTTGTAAAGCCCCTGCACCATAGAACAAAAAACCATGACTAAACAATGTAACTTATACCAAACTCCCTGAACTGATATTGTTAACATTAGTCTCAGCAAGCATATCCAGCCCCATCACACCTTTCGCGAGACGCTGCAGCAGCAGAAAATATGGTCCACGGTCTCATCTTCCCGGAAGCAAAGTGCACAACATGTCTCATAGTCATTTGTAACAACTCCCCTTCTTAATAATAAGTCACGAGTGGGCAATCTATTAAGGATCATCTATCTTCCATGCAAAAATGCTCACCTTCGAAGGAACGTCACATTTCCACATCGTTATTAGCGAGTCTCAATCGTTAGCAACCCGATTATTGGTTTTAATGCACCACTTCATTCCCATGCACACTTGTAACCAATTAATGTCGTCACTCAGACTCCCCAAATTTGTATTCTTCTCCAAACCCTTCCTGGACACGTTCACTTCATTAGAGGAATAAGAGGAAGTGGGAAATGGAATATGGGTTTTTGCGTTTGTGTGGTCTGCAAATATATTTAATATTCTATTTTACTTCTTCTTTTCATTTACCTTTGCCTTCTTTGTTTTCTTTTATTTAACAAAATATTATTGTTTATCTAATAGATGGATACATGAAAAATGATTTATAATGAGTATTACTCTGACGCCTCCGCCATGTTCATATTTGCAGACATATCAATCAATTCAATTCTAAACGAGCAGTGACCATTAATTAATTAATAGCATCTTTCCACATCAACAGCGGTGAGTATTATTAGTATTGTTTTTTGGGGAGGGATAATAGCATTGTTGTTTATCATCTACTATTATTGAATTCATATTAATTTAGACATATTTATATAAAATGATAAAACCATCTTATGTTTCTCTCATGCAGGCAATATCTCTGCCTAACACAAATGTTGGCAAAACTAAGCTCCATGATATGATCATATGGGTATTCATTCAAAGGTTACGATTTCAAGATTATAAAGAAGTGAATAACGTGAGTTAAATATTAAAGTTCAGTTTGGAACAAATATTTAAATTAACTTAGAACTTCCTTCATTGAACCTTGCAACTAGAAGCTCAAGGTAAAATTTAATCTCCTATGTATCCAATTTAGGCTGAGCTAACCCAGTTTGAAAAACACAAAAAACTACATGTATATAAATGTTTACTGTAGTGCAGTAACAAAAGCGAAAGACGGACACAATAGTGTTCGTCTTCTGCTAGTAAATTAGGAAACCAAAAGTAGGAGTTCTCTTTAGATTGTTATAGATTTCTAATATTTAAAGAGAGTTTGGAAAAAAATAGTATTTAAAGAGAGAGAAAATAGTGGCAAGCATTAATTCCACAGTCGTGAGTTGCTCACAAATTTTTCTTTCGCTACATTTGGCATTGCTCTTATTTTTATCATAAGTACCAAACATTAAAAACCAATGTAATAAGAGAAAAAAACTGAACATCATCACATACCAATGAATTACATTGAAATCAACACAGAGTAAAAGTTTATCTTCCTTCCAACATTGTCTTTTTCATTTAATGATGATTTACACTCCTAATTAATGATAACATTATCAACTACACAATTTAAATAGGGGTATAAATTTATATTGATCATTTAATCCACCTAAATTTTTTTGTTTATTTCTTATATTGTGTACCAGCGAAACTCAATTTTTTTTCTCTAATATTGTAGATTGGATGAAGTAATAAATTGTGGATAATAAATGTTATTTATTGCACAATAATAAATTTATTAGTCTTATTGGTATGTGTAAAAAGTGAAAAAACACAAGTAAATAGGAACGGAGGAAATAACTTCTCTTTTTTCATATAACTCACAAGTACTATAACAAAGTCTAACATTTTCAATTAATAATAAGAAATCATAATAGATTTATTTTAAATCAAAATTTTCTAAGTTTATTTTCAACTCATTTTACGGAAATCATAAAACATGTGTTTAAAGATACACTCATACAAACACAGTGAGAAAGTACAATTATGTAAGATAGCAACAACATGCAATTCCTTCACACTTGCCGAACATGTCTCCACCATGTTTGTGGTCTGCTGAACAGAGAGCCGAACACCTTGGGAGATAACATTTGTTTGGCTGGGATTGAAAACAATAAACCTTCCTTGGAACCGAACCTGTTACTCCTGCTACGATCAATAGAAATGTCATCAAAAAGGAAAATGAATGTATTATAATTTTGAATTTGATAAGCTCTTATTTAATAATTGAATAGTTCATTTTTTATCATTCAATGGATCCTGATGATTTTCAAGTAAATAACCAAAATGAATTTGAGAACACACCAACACATATTAAAAAATTTGTTGATATCATCTTGTATTCTTAAAAACATTTAACATTTAAAGTGCATTATATACATTTATTGAAACCATGGATTCAGATAAATGAAAAAAAATTGCATTTCAAACACCCCTATCATATATAAGATAAGAATCGTTAGTTTTTTTTTTCCTTGAATAATCAAATTTAGTTAAGGAACTAGTTTCTCACCTGATGTCAAGAGTGAAGCAACACATAGAATTGAAAAGATAAAATAGAGACATTTGATGGTGTTAGTGGCCATTATGTTTTGAAAGTTTTACAATCAACACCTTCTGGTAGGCTATTTATAATTGCAAGAGATGGCTAGAGAAGTTAATGAAATAATAAGAAATTGATTACTCCCTTTATTTTTAATCTTTCGTACTTTTAACTTGTTACATATACAAATTAAAGTATCATAATGTGATATATAGATTTATTATAAAGTCAAATAGTGAGTATAAAAATTTAATATCAGGGATATATTTTGAATAAGACTTAAATTGTATCACATTTAACAACCTCATTGGTCTTTGTGATTTTGTATTTTCTTCTTATAATAGGACCTGGAGGGGTACTAAAATACGTTCTTTTTTGTTGTCTTGAGATTATTAAAGTCTAAAAAAGAGAGTTTTAGGGCAATTAATCCATACTTTGGAAATCTAAAAGACTTAGTAAATATAAATATTATATTTGGAAAATTTTGGTGAATTGTCCATTAATGTGCTTCTAAAAATTCCACTCCCTCCGTTCCTTACTTGTCGCTTTTTGGCATTTTAGACAAACCAAATGACCCCAATAAATTTTTACTTTTAATACAATTAGCTCTCTTTTACCCATAATACCCTTAATGATTTATTATCCTGTTTCATCTATTTCTCTCTACAATAAATACTTAAGGGTTGTTGACAAAACAATAATAAATATTACATTGGACTTTCAAAATGACAAGTAAATAGAAACAATTTTTTTCTAAAAAACGACAAGTAATAAGAAATGGAGGACCCTAATTAATTGATTTCTAAAGTAGTACTCCCTCCGGTCCACAATATAAGAAAAAAAATACTTTTTAGATTCATTGAATAAATGATGCATCTAGCCTAGATGCATCATTTATTCAATGAATCTAAAAAGTATTTTTTCTCTTATATTGTGGACCGGAGGGAGTATGTGGGATAAGATCCTAATTAATTGTGTATTTAATAAATGTTATTTATTGCACTATATTTTTTGGTGGAGTTATAGACCATCTTTTGTGGAGTATTTATAAGCATTCAACAATTATAATGTTTTTATAGTCAAAAAAATAATTATATTGTTTTACTCATTTATAAGTAAAAAAGTACCAACCCAGGGGTGTGGTTGAGCAGTTGGGGCTCATTCTCCCTTAATCAAGTGTCGAGGGTTCGATACTTGCCTTGGGTATGAAGCATCTTTAAATTCCTGGGCTAGTTGTCTAACCCTTCGAGGTGCCTCCAACTCAGCGAGAAGATTAGTCACTGTGTTCGACGGTTGATACCTTGGTCTCGACAAAAAAAAAGTACCAAAATTTTGGACTCAATTATAAGCAAATACCAACTAACTTAGCTTCATTTAATGCTATTATTCTACTAATACCCTTATTTAATCCTACTAAGAGTTTTGCACATTACCAAGAAAATGAAGGTATACTAGTAAAGTCAATCTATTTTTTTATGCAATCAATAAACATTAAATGGTTATAACTAGGGTTGGGATAGCCAGACCTACGGGGCCTACGGCCCAACCTACATAAGGTCCAGACCAGGCCATGCCAATTTTTTTCTAAATGGATAAGGCCAAAACTTTTTTAAAAGCTTATTTAGGTAAAAAGGTCGGGCTACAGGCCATCCAAAAAGCCTTCTAGGTCTATTAGGCCGCCCTACTTAAGTAAATATAAACATTACTTTTTATTACTGCTATTATAATATTTAATTTTTTACTTTCTGTTAAATTATAAATTGGCGTACATTTTTTATTTACTTCAAATGTTGATCTATATTAACTTTTGGCATATTTAAATGTAATATTATAAAATAAAATTTAAAAAGAATGTCCTATAAAGATAAGTCTCTAAAATATTTTGTTAGATCTCAATCTCATTGATTTAATTGCTTATTCGTCTATTTACAAAGTCTACACCACTCAAAGATTGTAGGTTTTCTAATTATTTTTTTGGTAAGGCTTTCGAAAAGGCAGGTCATGCCTCAAAAGTCGCCCTATCACAGGCCACAAGTCAGAACTCAGGCCTAACACGTTCAATGCAGGTTAGGTTCAGGACAAGCAAAGTCCACCTCGCTCAGCCTATTCTCACCCCTAATTATAACTAACTTTCTTAATATGTGTGAATTTAGTTTTTTTTTCTTATAAATGAGTACGGAGTACAAGGTTAATATAACTTTCTCCATTCCTAATCTTTTGTATTTTTAATTGGTCACACACAAATTAATTGAATCTTAATTTGTGTGTGACCAATTAAAAATACTCTCTTTGTAGTTGTTTTGAGATAATTGAAATCAAAATAAAAGAATTTATAATTATCTTTGATTTCTATAAGACTCAATAAATAATATATTTTTGGTCAAAAAAATAAATAAATAATATATTTAGAAAAATTGATTAATTGTACATTGAATTTTTAAAAGTATCGAAAGACCAAAAATACCAAAGATTAGAAACATATGAAGTACAATACACAAATTAATACATACTTCATTTGTCCTTAATTATAAGATCCTTTTGGCATTTCCCCAAAAATATATAAGACCCATTACAATGTGGCAATTTACACACACACACACACACACACACACACACACACACACATATATATATATATATATATATATATATATATATATATATATATATATCATAACTATATTAATTCATAAGTTTGTCCACATGGGTCGCCACATAGGACCAATCGTAAAAATGCCATGCGCATTTCTAAATAATTACATGGCATCCACCTCATCTCATCAGGTGGACAATAGGGTAATTACACATTTAAATTCGCGCAGACTTAGCAAAAATGATACCAGTGAGGTTCGAACCCCCACCCTACTGCTTGAAGAAATGTGTTTAACCAATCGAAATTTGCTACGCTATGCTTTGTAATTCATACTAAATATATTATACTTAATGTAATGTTTATATCCTATATTATTCAACTTTGCAGGTAGCGACCGTAAAAAAAAAATATTGAATTTTAACAATACCATTATTAAAACACAGATCCTTTTAAAATATTTGTTACTTTTAATAGGTTAAAACAAAATATATTTTTAAAACTTATGTTTAAGTGTCTATCTTAGCAATAAAATCAAAAATAAGATTAAAAATAATTTTGGGGGCATTTTTAAGGTATGAAACCCGTGCAATAAGGGACTATATTTATAGATAAAATCATAAAGTAGATATTCTTTAACTAAGAGACTATATTTGTACATGTTAGCAAAAGGGGAAAATAGAGGAAAAAATTTCACATTTGTTGGACCAACATCAC
The DNA here is from genome assembly GCA_020916435.1 of Oxytropis ochrocephala. Lineage (NCBI taxonomy): Eukaryota > Viridiplantae > Streptophyta > Magnoliopsida > Fabales > Fabaceae > Oxytropis > Oxytropis ochrocephala. The sequence goes on along the minus strand of CM037090.1, from coordinate 20,935,440 downwards.
ATTTTGTTGCCTTGGCTTCACCTTTTATATAACTGGTTCTGTGATGATAAGTTGAGTTCCTATAGAGCATAACTTCATTCAAAAAATTTGACTGTATTAAATCAGCCTAATACAATCTTTGCTGCAGGTAGTTTTTTGAATAAGAGTAAGCTCAAGCTATATTAAATAATAGAGTGAAGGGTCAATTACAAGTCACCGGAACATTTGGTGCTTGATTCCTGAAGAGGGCCAGTCGATCTTCTGACTTTGGCAATCTGAATTTTTACTTTGAGTATTATTGATGGGGTCTTTTAACAATATTTTGTAAAATAATGAGTATTCTTTAGTCCTGTTTCTTTGGGATTTTAGTACCTATATTTCACTCATCTCACTTAATACGCACGATTTAAGTGTTCCAATGTGTGGTTTTAGTTCAATCACCATTGAGTAGTGAGTGACTTATTTCTTACATAGTCTTTAACTAAGATACATAATGTTTCCTATTCATTGAACAAATTTCTATGTTTTATAATAATACTTCTTTGGTGAGAATAAGTTTTTTGCTAATACTTATAGTAATACTCATATAACTAAATATCTAAATGACATTATCTTATATCAATTTTGTATTTTATATTTCTTTCCATAACTATGTTGTTTAGTAACATTAACAAATTTTAAAATCCCAATATCTTTTATTAGTAAAAGACTTCATTGATTTTTAAATTTATAAATTGGAATTTATTAAAACTTTTACTCTAATCAAATTGATAATATGATTTTACAAAGATTAATTTGCCAGTAAAAAAATTCTTAAAATATATTGTCCAAATGATTTCCAATAAGAAAACACATATTCTCACAACAAATTAATTCTCCAATAACATACTCCATTTTACAATAATTCAATTAGTATATAAAAAACATACTCCATTATAATTCAAATTAATTCTCCAATAACATAGTCTATTTGACAAAACAATTTTAATGCAGTCAAAGTTGCCGCTAAAGATAAATCTAAAATTCAGATTTTTTATACTTCTTTTCTTATCTTAGCTTCACAATCACTTCTGATGAACCTAACCTTATACCACCCCTTCTGATGTTAATTATATATATTATCTATATATTATAATATAATTCATAATAGGTTTATTTACCGTTATGTACAAACAATTTTTTGCGTCAGATAACACACTAAAATATCAAATTGACTATTTTTTCTCCTAAAAAAAACTAAAAAAATTAAGTTAGAATGAAATGTATACCCGTGCTGGCACGGGAGATACATACTAGTATATATATATATATATATATTATATAACCATGAATCTGACACCTAGGCATCCACCTAATCAGCCACGTCAATAAATATGTCAGCACCAATTAAATCCACCTCAAAGATGTTATTTCAAAATATATCAAAAAAGCGGTGTCGGGATCGAACCCATTCCCCCACAATCATCACCTCCTAATAATGTCGACCATTTGAGCTACCACAATTTCATGTTACTAAAGCATATTACATAATGTTTATCCTATTATTTCTTTTATTACAAAACTTTTTACCTACTTTTTATATCTATTTATTATTTATTTTGATACATGTATATTTGTTATTATATATTACATTTATATATTATATTTATTTACCATCTAATATTTTGTATCAAATTCCATAGATTTTATTCTATATATTTACTAACTAGAATATTATTAAAAATATGAGTATTTTTTTAACAAACTGATGATTGTCTGAATTTATTAATAAAAAAGGAAAAAAACAGAGAAAAGCGAAGGAGGACTAGACCAAAATCTTTGCCAATAGACAAGATCAATATTAAATATGAGTAATTTTATCCATTTCAACCTTTTTAATTCTCATCTTATAAATAATGTTATATATTAAAAATGTTTGTCACATATTTTGTATTCACTTTTGATGCACATACAATTAGAATCAATATACAACTTTGATCGATCAAGATATTTTGTAGTTTATAACGTTTGTGCTTAATATTCTTCTATTCACTACGCCGCACTTAGAAAACAAGTAGAGAGAATAAACAAGATGACAGAGAACATTGATCCTACTGATTTTGTCAACGCCAATGAACTTAGTCAAAAGCAAGCTACATGTCCTTATGCAAAGGTATTTTTGCTATATATTTGTAAGTTACTATTTACTAATACTATTTTAGACCGTATAATATTTATAAGTAATTCCTCATTGTAATAACATCTCAATATGAAAATACACCTGAAATTATATACACTGCGGTTGTCACTACTAAAGTATTATTTGATTAGTACTTATGTAGTTTTTAAATTATAATATATATATATATATATATATATATATAAATCTAAATTTAATTTCCTACTATTATACAAATATTTAAAATAGTTGAAGTAATTATCTTACTGTGTCTTTTTTTGGTATAAATCGGGTATCCTCTGCGCGCAATTGCAGAGACTAATCCCTCGAGCCGGGTAGGGCCACAATTGGCGGCAAAGCTCTCCCTCAAGAGATTTAACACCGCTGCATGCCCAAGGCTGGATTCGATCCCAGGACCTTGGTTAAGCTGGAAGAGACCCTTACCATCTCATCCAAGTCTGGATTCGATCCCAGGACCTTGGTTATGTATTACTATTTAGAGTTTTAGATATTAATCTTTATATAATCTTAAAGATTTTTATATAAACATTGCATCTACGAATAAGACTAGATTTTTCATATTCTAATAATCCCCTGAAGTGTTAGTTTGATATTTCCGTTTATAGTTTCTTTATAGGAATATACAAAATACCATAAGGGTTCTTTTCATAATATATGTACATATATTAAATCAAAATTAACATTTAAATAGTCAAATAGTATATAAAATATTCACTATATATAAAAAATAAATAAATGTATAAACATATATTATATATATATATATATATATATATATATATATATATATCATAATGAATTGATAAAAGCCGATGTACAAAGAAATCGACGTGTCATATAACACACTAAAAAATACAATCAGCATTTTTAAAGGTGCCAAAAATAATTTAAAATTTTATGGTAAAATGAGATGTATACTGTATTTAGCTTATAACAATAAAATCGAATTCCCACAGTTCACACACGCTTAGAGAAAAAGTTATTATGAATGATATATTACAAAATAAATGTTCCTTTCGCCATTAGTAATAGTAATGTGCTTTTCTATATACTCATTCGAATACATTAGATGATAATCATATTTTCATCGGTTTCAATTTTCGTTTGAGTACTTTGTTTGAATACTTTTATATTAATTTTCTTTCATTCAATTATTACAGAACATTATAAGACAAGAAACAAAATCATTTTCTCTGACAAAACCCCACATCCCAATTGAAATTGTAATATATAATTTTATTTTATATATATATATATATATATATATATATAAATCTAAATTTAATTTCCTACTATTATATAAATATTTAAAATAGTTGAAGTAATTACCTTACTGTGTCTAAACAAAATGAATTTCGACCCGTGCTGGCACGGGTAAATTATACTATCTATATCTATATTATATATAACCATGAATCTGACACCTATGCATCCACCTAATCAGCCACGTCAATAAATATGTCAAGACTAATTAAATCCACCTCAAAGATTTATTTGAAATATATCAAAAAAGCGTAAAGGGGATCGAACCCATTCCCCACACTGTCACCTCCTAATGCTAACCATTTGAGCTACCACAATTTCATGTTACTAAAGCATATTACATAATGTTTATCCTATTATTTCTTTTATTGCAAAACTTTTTACCTACTTTTTATATCTATTTATTATTTATTTTGATACATGTATATTTGTTATTATATATTACATTTATATATTATATTTATTTACCATCTAATATTTTGTATCACATTCCATAGATTTTATTCTATATATTTACTAACTATATTAAATATGAGTTTTTTTTTAACAAATGGACAGATTGCCTGAATTTATTAATAAAAAGGGAAAAAAGAGAAAAGAAAAGCGAAGGGGACTAGACCAAAATCCTTGCCAATGAAAAGATCAATATTAAATATGAGTAATTTTATCCATTTCAACCTTTTTAATTCTCATCTTATAAATAATGTTATATATTAAAAACGTTTGTCACATATTTTTGTATTCAGCTTGATGCACATACAATTAGAATCAATATACAACTTTGATCGATCAGTATATTTGTAGTTTATAACGTTTGAGCTTAATATTCTTCTATTCACTACGCTGCACTTAGAAAACAAGTAGAGAGAATAAACAAGATGACGAGAACATTGATCCTACGGTTGTCAACGTCAATCGACCTTAGTCAAAAGCAAGCTACATGTCCTTATTCAAAGGTATATTTGCTATATATTTGTAAGTTACTATTTACTAATACTATTTTAGACCGTATAATATTTATAAGTAATTCTGTTGTAATAACATCTCAATATGAAAATACCCACAAATTATATACATCATGCGGTTGTCACTACTAAAGTATTATTTGATTAGTACTTATGTAGTTTTTAAAGTATTTTTATTTATGGGTTGTCACTACTAAAGTATTATTTGATTTCACGGGATCTCAAAATTATAATATATATATATATAAATCTAAATTTAATTTCCTACTATTATACAAATATTTAAAATAGGCAAAGCTCTCCCTCAAGAGATTTAACACCATTTGCATGGCCAAGGTGGATTCGATCCCGTGACCTTGGTTAAGTCGTGGAAGAGACCACTTACCATCTCATCCAAGTGCTCTTGGGTATTATCTTACTGATTGTCTAAACAAATGAATTTCGACCGTCTTTGTGCACTGTTAATTATACTAGTTATATATAACCATGAATCGACACATAGGCATCCACTTAATCACCACGTCAATAAATATGTCAAGACCAATTAAATCCACCTCAAAGAATTAAAACAACTTAAATTCACAATGAATTACCAAAAAAGCCAAATGTGGGGATCGAACCCCTTACCTTTCAACCACACCTTGCATTTCAACCAAATGAGCTTCCAAATTTTGTTTTATACATTTGTAACGTATATATTAATACCATTCATCTTCCTTTATTTTTTTTTGACAAACTTCTTTCTTTATTTCTAACAATAGCCTTTTTACCTATTAAGTATATCTATTTAATATGTATTTTTATACTTATATATAGGCTTAATTATATATTACATATTACATATATATCTTAATTATTTAATATCTAATATTGTTTAATGGTTGTTAGGTGCTTATGTTTATAGATTTGAATTTGATGAATGAGTAAAGAGTTTAATTATGTTAATATTGTTTGAGGTTTTTGGACATCTTTTAAGGTATGATAGAAAATTTCAAAGCTCGTGATGAGTGAATTTATACACAATGCCTATTTTTATCACGCTTTATTAGGGTCACGGGTCATGCGGGCCAATCGGTGACCCTTTCGGTTCGACCATTAACCCAGTGACCCAGTAACCTGACCGGGTTGATCACCGGGTCGGTTTTAATAACATTGATTTGAACCATGTGGCAGCCATACTTATCCTTCACCTAACAACAACAACAACGCTTTGCATTCAGAATCAGTTAGATGACGGATCCACGCCAATAAAATCAACGGTCTCAATATCATGCAAAAATCAACGGTTATTATTGAAATAGATTTCGGCTGTATACCAAATCGATCTAGGGGGACAGGAACACCTTTAATGCTGTTTATTTCTATTTTAAATGCTATTGATCATCTTTGATTTTTTTTATTTATTAAAAACGTTCACAACTTGAATTTCTTTATATATTATCACTATCATATCATTAGCATCAATCAGGTGAGCAATCATATCATATTAAAAACGATCACAGCTTGAATTTCATTAACTTCTCCCATATTAAAAACATTCATAGTAACCCCAATATACACACAATCAGGTGTTCATCCCTTACTATCATATCATTAGTCATGCAACTCCATCAGTAAAAAGCTCTTCCCTATGCTATTGATCATATTAAAAACGTTCACAGCTTGAATTTCTTTAACTTCTCCATGATTCACGTAATTTGGTCTATTTGTCCTATTATTAAAAACATTCACAGCTTGAATTTCTTTAAATTTTATGTTTGAACTTCTAACCCATGATTATACTGCAAGGAAATTCTAATGGAACCATGTTAAAATAAAATTCGTACACCTTTATTACCTTGGTTCAGGATGGCAAAATCATTACACTACTACTATATTTACAATAAATTTCGTTGAATTATAATCATAGGTTTTGCTTCGATCCTCGTGTATGCATGTGTAATGCGCCGCCTAATTTTTAGATTTTACTAATCAATAAATGTTTTTTCAATCATGTTGAATTTGTGATAAATAAACGAATTCAGATTTGTAAAGTCGCTGCATGCATTGTGTGTTCACGATTGTAATTACAATTTCAAATTGAACGCACTTTCCTAGATGCCCCCTTTTCAATAGGCCGGCGACAGAAAAAGGATAAACTTTGTTTTTGTCATTTTGTCATGCCCTATTTTTCATTTTGTCTTATGTTCTAAGTCCTAACCATGCCTTTTTAACTTTTGGTTTTGATTTTTATCTGTCTTTTTCTTTCTTCAGAAACTCTAATTTCTTAATCTCTCTTTCATTTGTGTTTTTGTTGTTGTTAAACTTCCAATATTTTTAGTGTTGAGCCAAATATTGTAAATTTCACTCATGATACTTCCTCTAGGATATTATACTTTTAAGATATTAGTGATATTCGCGATTCTCTTTATAGGTTGTGCTCAAAATGATTATTTGTTGTCTTTCCTGTTGCTCATTTTGATGCTGAAAAGGTAAGCTTATATTAACTTATAAGATTTTCATTTTGTTGTTCTTACTTTTTTTGCTCATTCTTTGTTCACTTTATTAGCAGGAGTTTAATTTAATGGTGAAGAAGCACATCATGTTGGAGAACCAATGCAATCAAATAAACCGAGTGAAGATTTGAGGATGTTGGGAGATACTTGCTTAGATTTGAGTGAAGCTTTTGTTGAGATCATCTCCTCTTAAGTCAATTTGTTGGATATATCGACCATATTATAAGTGATTACGTAGTTCGGGTTATTAACTTATTATCACGTTGAACTGAATTATGGAAAATGCCCAATGTGTATGGTATTATCAAATTTATCCGTATTTTATTTGATATTATTGATTACCAAGTTGTGTATTTGAGATTGTGCAAATGAGATTTGGTAATATGTACGAGTTTGGGTTGTAACATCTTTTAATTACATGATTATTTGAGATTGTGCTATAGCATTGAATAACTATATTTTAGAACCTACTATTGAGAGAATCTATGCACCGTGACTAGAATGAACTATAACTTTATACTTTTAGTGGTATGGTGATTCGTAGAAACAAATTTACCATGTTCTCTATGCGCCATTTAGTTCGCTTTGAAACATAATGTTGATTCTCCGCTTTTTTTACTTGTTGCACTATTTGTTACATGTCATAAATTTTAGACCCATCGTCATTAGGATTTAATGAAAAAAATTTGTTTAACCATGTTTTTTTGAATTGTGCTTTTAAATTTTAAAATTATGAATATAACCCTCTCAAATTCAATACCAAATCAATTTCAAAATCTTTAAATAATTAAGTACAATCCCATGTATGTAAAATATATTACAATGAGATTCAATTAGGATAGAGCAATACAAACTGTGAATTTTAATCATTGAAAAGAATCAATTTAAAGCGAGTATTTTTTCACAAATATTTGAATCATTGAAAAGAATCAATTTAGAGCAATACACATTTTATGGGATTCACTTCCTAAATTGAAAACAAACAAAAATCATATTCCATTTTAATCAGATTGCACAATACACATTATCATGATGTATTCCTACTTATGCACAAAATATTCACACTATAATAATTTTGATGACGTTAAATTTAACAATATAATAATTCCAAAGACACCCCTTGCGTTTCTTTTTATTCTTGATTTCCGTGGTCGTCTAACAACATGTGTAAGACGTGTCTTTGCATTGAGGCCCAACCTCAAAATAAATAAATTAGGACCCCAAAAGTTAAAACTAACACATAACCCATAATTATCGGCAAATTTAAAAATAGTCGAAGTTTAGTATCATTATAATTATTGGTGACCACGCAATACAATATTATTAAACTTGGTTGATGAATTTGCTTCAAAACGGCTCGAAAGATGGCTCTTTTTAAGTAACTAGAAGGTTGATATTATTTTGAAATTATATCAAAATGTTATTTACAATTTATTTAATAATGTAGTTTACAGCTTTTTGGTGATTTATTTGATTTTTTTAAAATTTGGGGACCAAATTTTAAGATTTGCCTGAGCCCCCAATTTGTTTGAGATTTAACCCCGCTGATTTCTAATAGGTTGATTTAAGAGGCGTCAAAAGTATTTTATATCTCACATATATAATACACATAAATATACAAATCATCTATTTTTATATAAGTTTAAAAGAACGTGTGTATAGGGCGTGGGGTTAAATATACAAATATTTCTACTATTATACAAATATTTAAAATAATTAAAGTAATTATCTTATGTTGTTATAAACAAATGAATTTGATTAAATCTTTGTGACGAGTTAATTATACTAGTATATATATATATATATAAATCTAAATTTAATTTGTTAATATTATATAAATATTTAAAATAATTGAAGTAATATTATATATAGATTGTATTTATGTTGGTCAAAATAGAAAGCATTTATTTTATGGTATATTGAATTGTGCATTGATTACCCTACGGTTTGGAATACAAAATAGCGTCATCATACGAAACTTGCTAACATTTTTTTTCTTCTAACAATTACATGGCGCTGATGTGGAGATTGTGAAATTATAAAAAATATTCAATACTCATAAAAACGTACAATAAAAAACATTCATTATTAACCGTTTAAGAAATATTTCAAATTTCAAATACAAATTAGTTAATTACTCTTAAATAGCATTAACTTCGCTGACCATCTTAAATAGCCCATTGCAAGGGTTGTTGATTGTCAATCTTCCATAGCAGAATGGCTACTAGCATGGAGCGTCTCCATTTCGCAATTGCAATTTTATGCCTTGCTTTAATCTTTACATCAGGTAACAAACTATTTCAATAACTCGAATTTGTTATATGTTTGAAATAATTGAATAATAAAACGTGAATTATTCAATTATTAATTGAATAGGATCGCTTATCAATGTTCAATTGATTTGGCAGGAGTAAGAGTAACTGGTTTGGACCCTCCGAAGAAGGCTTATTGTCTTCCCTTCAGACCAAATCCATGTGATATCCCAACGTGTAGAGATATCTGTTTTGCAGAAAGATTTGGGCCCTTGTATGGCAAGTGTGAAGGAACCGAATGCTGTTGCTATAAGATAGGATAATTCTTGTATTTTCCTACTGTGTTTGTATAACTGCATCTACAAATACAGTCTTCTATGATTTATTTATTTAAAACTAAGTTCGCAATTTTGTTTTAAAATAATGTTTATCATTATTAATGAATAAATTAGTCTTATTTATCTGGAAAATTACAAAGGTGGCATTGTATCAGTAATTAATAATCATGTTGCTTAAATTCCTTATGATTTTTTAAAACCATGCCGACACAGTTTATGGTTTCGTCTCAATTCCGTATATATGCAGAGACCAACACCATATTTACTTTCATCAAAGAGAGTTGTATCAACATTGCATTTTAGGATCCCAATATCAAGACGCAACCAAACAACATCATTACGCCTACTCTCGACCGAGCTGATGAGTTACGCAGCAACTTTGTATGTCTCAATTACTGCCAGCCTGTTAAGAAATTGACCCGAGAATTGAGCAATTCGCAATGAGACTTGCAAGAACACAGTTTTGATTAACTAACAAAGATGAAATTGTATCCAATTTAACGTTTAATCGCGCGAATCAATTAAACCTAATTATGAACCCTAAACGGCAAGAATTGGGGCAAATGCGAAATTGACGAAATTGAAACAAGAAACACACCAGAAATGTTCACCCCTCACTTCCCAGAACCCTAATTTCCCTGTGTATCGCTCTTCACACACCCAATGAAAGATTATGATTCTGTTACAACCGGATTTCCAACACAAAACTACTTAAATCTATCGCTAGCTATTTTGGCGCCAAATAGCTAACGAATAATGACTAAAACCATAATTCAAAGTGAACCAATCCGATAGTGACATGTGTCACAAGCTGGGAGGGAGAGAAACCAAAAATTGCCACATCAGCATTACACAACCAAATAGCAAGTCCAAAGCACACTGCACAAGAATACTAACTAATTTCTCTACCCCTTCCCAAACTTTCTCATTCCTCTCCTCTTCCATAAACCCCAAATTATCATCGCAAAGCACCTCCTAGGACCCTCCTGTAGTAATAAGAGGATTTTGAAAAAGCTCTCCTTACCCCTCTGCGCCGTGAATGATCAGTTGGATTAAGCTCCATAACCCAGCCACACGTCAAACCTCTTCAACTTTATGGCATCCAAAGAAGACATGCCATTCATTTTCATCATCCGCGTCACACATCAAGCAAACACCAAGACAATTAACACCTAGCCTGCGAATATTTGACTGGCACGACAAAACACTACGAGCAACACGCCATAAATGGATACAAATTTTGTGAGGCACTTGCAATTTCTAGAGTTGTTTTCAACCACCCTGCAATACGCGTATCAAAGCTATCAACCAGCTCGTTCATCGAGGTATAGTACGCCGATTTCACTGAGTATAAACCATCACGACTCTTGTCCAGACCAGTGGTGTGGTGGAAAGTATGCAAGTATACAGAGTCACACAAGTAATAAAGTGATAAGAAAGGTCGAACCCACAGGGATTATGTATTGTAAAGTTTTGTATATTCAGAGTGTACACTTAGTGTGTCTACACTATGCACTATTTTTTGGTTTGGAGTTTTCAAAGTAAGTAAAACCAATATAAACAGTAAAGAGTGTAAGGAATCAGTTGGATAAAGTAGTTGAGATGTTTTCACCAAGTAAATCACTTCTAAGTGTTTTAGTGGAGTATGCAGTGTAGGAACACTGAATGCAGCTGCATGAGTGTGTGTCTGTCAGCATTTTCTTCAGAGTTTCATTACAAGCTTCCAATGTCTAGGCATGCTAAATAGGTTCACTCTTGTCTTTTTAACCTCCCACTGTATCACCCTAGGAACTATGTTATCCTATGTCTAAGACTTAACATGGTTTTAACAATCAATCCTTATTAAAACAAGTTTAACAAGTTGATGTTACAAACACTCATTCCTATTAATTCTTGAGTTCATAAATGTAGCTCATGTCTGCTGCCACAAGTTTACCTATTCTAAAGTGATCAATTCCAGAATAAGCTTTGAAAGAAGTATTACACAAGAATTAAAGTGCATACACTACATAAACCATAATAACATATTTAGAAGTTTATTACAAGGTTATAACATTTCAACTTAAGGGAATTTAGCTCATGTTACTCATAATATAATAGAAAGAATCTGCAAAGAGCATAATCAAATGAGTAATATAGCAAAAGAACTTAAAAGGAGAGAGATTACTCGAATAGACGATCTTTTGCATGAGTTTCCCAAGTTGAAGTACAATATGAGTTCCTTACACAAGTTTCCTTCAAGTAGAAGGGAAGGGAGTGGTTGTCAAGCACCTCCTTACCTTCCTTCTCTTCAGAAACGTAAAGAAAAACTAAAACTAAACTAAACTAAACTAAAACTAAGTGATCCTTTCAGAAACAAATGAAGAAATACAAATGAAGGATGAAGGATGATTTGTAAGTGAAGATATGGCCTCTATTTATAGACACGAAAGCTTTCCTCCCTTGAGGGGTTTCCTTTGGCGCGAAAGATCAACCGAGGGGACCAACCATGGTTAGTTGTAGACAACCAATCAAGCAAGTAGCTCAGGTTTGGTCGCTTGCATGGAGAACACAGGGGGAGGTCCAATGGAGAAGTGCCATATGTCTTTTGGGATAAGTGAGCCTTGAAACTTGATTTTTATGTTAATTTATCACCGACTTCTGCAAGTGGCTCTGCTCCAGGTGACTAGGCATGACGTCACAATTCAAGTGTGGAAGCATCAAAATGGTCCTTGGATGTTTTGGTGCAAACTGCTAGATTTTGCAGGTGTAGGCAGTGTTTCTACTCCTAGTGTTGGCAGTGTTTCCACTCACGGTGTTGGCGATGTTTCCACTCCTAAAGTAGTCAGACCAACAAAAACATCAAACCTAACAAGATATGTGCATTTTGCCTAGTTTACTGTCCTAATCCATTTGAATCCTTAAAATGTTGTTTCTTAATAAATAAGCTATATTTATATATTAATGTATTTGAAAATAAACAATAACCTAAGTTAAAATAGATGAATAACTCTATATAAAATAGAGTTATCAACCAGCACGTCTTCCTCCTCTCTACATCAAAGTGAGATTCCCAAAATTTTGTCTCTATTAATTATCCTAATCAAAGACTCTGTTCGAGAAGGTGTGTATGCCACAAACCCTCACCCTCATCAAAGAGAGCATTCACTATAAGTTGCTCAAGACCAGGGACCACATTGGAGGTGATAAAAGGGGTAGTCCCCTCCTTTTACCCAAGGATCTCTCATACATTGATAGTAATGTCAACCCCAATTTTCCACCTAGCTCCAAAATTAACAAGTACCTGTGAAGTGTGGATACTACGCCAAACATAACTAGGAGTATGGCCCAAGCGACCCCCATGAAATTCGCGTAAGAAAAATATTTACATCTTTGAAGACGCGAGTTAAAATAGCATCAATGTTGGTACTTAAACGCCAACATTACTTCCCCACATTGCTAAATTAAAGTCGTGGAAATGACAGAAACACCAAACTCCTTACACATGGTCTGTTTGTCCCAATTTAGCCAGTTGATACCTCTCCTAGTACCACAATTTGAACCCCGCCAAAAGGAATTAATCATTCTCTCAATCTCTTCCCCAAGTGATGTGGGAATGAGGAAAGTACTCATACAATAAGTCAGGATAGCTTGGGCTGTTGATTTGACTAGAACTTCCATCCCTACCTTTGACAAGTGTCGTCCTAACCAATTATGAATTTTAAGCCACACCCTATCTTTGAGGTAACTAATAAGCTACTTCTTGCTCCCACCGACCATAGATGGTAAGCTCAAGTATTTTCCAGTACCTAAATATTCTGTAAAACCCAAAGTATTCACAACACACTCCTTTAAACCTGGACTTGTGTTTCTATACTGGAAAAAAAAATTGACTTCTGAAGATTAATGGATTGTCCTGAAGCCTGCTCATAGATTTCCAACACCTCCTTTAATTTCCTGCTTTCACTATCGTCAGCCTTGCAAAACAAAAAACAGTCATCTGCAAATAATAAGTGAGTCAGGATTGGGGCCTCTCGACACACTTTAATTATGTGAATGTCCCCTCTAGCCTCACATTTTCTCAAAAGGGCAGTAAGTCCCTCCGCACACAATATAAAGAGATAAGGTGACAGTGTGTCACCCTGCCTGAGCCCTCTCCCAGTGTATGTATAATATTATGCTAATATTAGATATATAATTTGTTATTATTATTATTATTATTTAAATAATAGTAATGCATATATATATATATATATATATATATATATATATATATATATAGTATGCACAATATTATACGTTCTCTAAAATAAATATAATATATAACATATATTTAAGATAAACCTATGTATTGTTATGTGAAATATTTATTTATTTTATATATTATAAAAGGTATTTAAGTAACCTCTAAGCTTGAGTGTGAATGGTTAACGCACTCCGTCTAAAGAGATGAACTCAGCTAATGTTCGAATTCGATCCCCAACGATGGAAAAAGTGGAGCCAACATCTACCAAATCATATGTGAGACTGTTGTCGTGCGAATTTTGGTACTTAGTCGACTAGCCATTTAATCAGTCAATCAACTGATTAGTTATTTGCTAGGTGACTAGGCGTTTGTTCAATTGATTAAGTGTTACTTTTGCTAACTCGCATTCCTACCAGTGATCCCTTTGTTGATCAAGCGATTACGCTGAGAAAGAGACTCCATTTCTCAGTTGTGAGTTCCTAGACTACTTTAGAAAGCATCTAGTGTAGAAAGTTGAACTACTAAACTAAAGTTGCACGAAAATAAATGATAAAAGCAATAATGGAAAAGTAAAAAAGTAAATACTTGTGTTTGGTTAATGGGTGTGTCAAAAATAATATTTAATATGTATTTATAGACAAAAGCTATATAAGAAACCTACACTAACGTTATTTACCATGTTCTAAACTCACTAAACATGTTACATTATATAACATCATGCCTAACAACAAAAATATAGGTAACCGCCCATTTGGCTATACACACATTAATTAGTGATCAACTATTAGCACTCATTGCAAGCACACATCCATCACCATTTAAGCACAATCTTCTTGTGCCTATGATGGGTAGGAATACCACCAAAGTAAGGAACCCCGGTAGATTCAATCCAATCACTCCCATGGAAGAATTTGGATGGTGCGAACCAATGTGCAACTGTTGAATTGAGGTTCCAGATCCCAGCCCAGTTCACACGCTTTGATTTGTCTGCACCAGGGCCAAAGTTATGGTACTCAGCATAAAAGCAAGTGTTCATGTTAATAGGACCCTCTAATGTTTGCCATGGCAAGTATCCATCACTATGAATCAAAGCATCAATGTAGGTATCCATGATAATAGTTCTTGAAAAGTTCTTCCATGGACGAGCTAGGTAGGCCTTATTGTCAAACCTCACGGGATAGAACTCAGGGTCAGCCACAATAGAGCCACCTTGAATGACTATTGCTGATGGTTGTTGTATTTCTTTCCTTCCTTGTGCAGTCACAATGCATTGTTGATTTTCCATTGGCTTTCTAACCACAAAAGTGCAATTTTGGAAAACTGATAAAGCATTACCAAAGACAAAGTCAATGGTACCTGAAATTGTGCAATCACGGTAAAATTGACGCATGGTGTGTACATAAAGTGTGTCTTGGTACGCATCCATTGAGCAGTTATAGAAGATTGATTTATCTCCTTGTACCCTTAGTGCGACAGCTTGATGTTTATGTGGACCAACGCAGAGTTCTCAAAACCAATATTAATGGCGGTAAAATGATCTCCTTCAATAGCTGCATGCATGTGTAAAATATTTCATTAGATTATATTTAACATATAAAAACATCCTTAAAATGAAAAGGATATATAACTAATATTTATATGCACGTAAATATGCATACGTACCAACTGTGGCAGTGTTATAGGTATTAACCCCGTCAATGAAGTTTTTGTTTCCAGTGATACGTGTCTTTTTGCCACCATCACCGACAAACACAACGTGTATCATATGTTTGGTAACTTCCACATACTCAGAATAAACGCCTGCCTTAATATAGATAACAAATGGCTTTTTACTTTTCTCAGGCACCTTCAACAAGGCCTCATTGATGGTCCTGAAATCTCCACTACCATCTTTGGCTACAGTCACATTAGGCTTGTGTTTGATTTTACTTGTTTTCGTATCAAGAAGCATGCGGTGATCAACCCATGAAGGAGTCTCAGAATCATGAAGGAGGCGACGCCCAAACAATTTTGTGGTGTTCCAACTTGAAAAAGTGTCAGCCAAATTTGTAATAATGGCAAGGGCATTGCTACTCATGTGCATGGATGAGGTTAATAGGTTTTTCATCTTCGTACCAGCTTCACTAGTGCTATTCTCGAACCCATCCAAACATGTATCTTGATATGTGACTGCACCGCTAAGCCAAACCTTTAAATTCATGAAGATTTTGTCAATGCTATTAAGATCAAACTCGCCTACATCATCAAGTGACCTTGTGAACTCCCCAATTGAAAGATCCATAAGTTGCTTGCATGTTTCAAGTGCACTCTTGGCTCTAGGGTCCTTCTCAATATCGTGCAAGAGTTGGGTTTCCTTGAGTTTATCACCAATTTTTTGAATGGTAACATTGAAGGCAATTTTAACAAGTTCTTTAGGGTCTGTGGTATTGCCCGCCTCTGCCCCTAATATGAGAGAATCCTCACATTCCTTCTTATAAGTGGTGGGATGACAAATGGTCTGAACGGCTTTTACAGTGGAAGAAATTTGATTCTTTTGATTGTCTACTATATCATCTTGTCCATTTTGAATGTAATTTACACCAACTGTCACAACTACAACCATTGCCACCAACAACAAGACAGATACACCGACAATGGTGATTCTCCTCCCCTTCTTTGCATCCCCGCCAACCATTTTTTTTGATAAGTTGTATGGGAATGTTTCTTTGATGCTTGACAAGAAATGTTGATACTTTTTTATATCTATGGAGTAAGCTGTTTAACACGGATTAAACGTTGGTTTTGTCAAATGTGGTGAGGTTTAGTTAAAAGGCCAGGTAGCTATCTTTCCCAATAAAAGATGAAACACGGAAACCACAACATATATATACGCAATTTTTATTCATTATATCTAAAATAAGTTGTACTAATTAAGTTTATAATAATGCTACTACGATTTATATTAGACTTAAACTCAAGTTATAGCGGCCAATCAAAAATCCGGAAAGGATTCTTCAAGTTCGAAAGGAAGCCGCCACCAAATTTTAGTTTAAGGGCAAATTCGGAAAATCCCTTTTAGTTTTAGGATAAGGCAAGTTTAAAGGTTCGAGTCGATATGCGTGGGGAAGATATTAGCACCCCACGACATCCTTCGCCTAATTATTTATGGTTTATTAATATTTACCCTTTTTATTTATAGTGAAAAGACTTAATTAAATTTTTAATTTTTAGTGCTTGACAAGAGTGGACTCTTGCTCCTACGCATCTCCGGATGCAATGGAGGAATCAAAGCTACGTAGTTCTTCCCGAAAAAGGTTTGTTGGTTGGTGTTTTTTTGTGTAGGGGTCCTAGGACTCCTTGAATCTGCATGTACCACTCGATTCTAGGGCGCCGACTAACCCGATTGTACAACCGACTTTAGTCCCCTACTTTTTGAAAGTATTTTTGAGGTTTTTTGAAAGAAGTTTGTTTGATGTGAGGTGAGTTGGTTTTAGAATAGGTATTCTAGAACTCCCAATCTGCATGTACTCATTAGTTCTAGAACGGTTGACTAACCCTTTGTACAACCGACTTAGTCCCCTATTTTTAGGAAAAGTGATTTATTTATTTACTTATAAGTTTTTAGGATTCTTTGGTATGTTTCATTGGTCTAGGATGATGACTAACCTTGGTTGTACAAACCGACTTAGTCTTTTATTTGATTTTTAAGAAATAAACTAATTTGTGCATAAAAAAGACAAACCGATAATTAATAAAGACTAGGCTAAAAAAAAAAATAAATAACTATATACATAAATAAATATGAATAGATATATAAATAAACAATAAACAATAAATAAATAAATAAATAGATCATATTATAAATAAATGATAAATAAATATGTACATAAAAATAAACAAAATAAATACAAAACTAACTCGGACTCGACGAAAGTGTGCGAACCGATCGAGCAATCGACCAGGGTCAATCACGAAACTGGACTCCTATCTGGTCCATTTTGACCCCAAGATCGCAGGAACCGCTTTGAGAATCGAAAAGCCGACTCAAAACGCCCCAATGATCAAAGACGGGTTTTTAGTGAAATGAGCCGCGAACGCTTTGACCCAAAAGATCACTTAACCCGCCAATGATCCTCCTCTCTAATCTTCACCTCTCAACCCCTTTTATATCCAATTGCTAGGGAGCTCTTGTTTCTTGTGAGCAATGTGGGACTAAAACAAGGTAGAAAAGCAATTCCCTTTAAAACACAATTCCGTTTTTCTCTCAAACTCACACCGTAAAATTGCGATTCCGGATTCGTTAACCGTTGGATCGCTCTTTCTTTTTTGACAGTAGGTTCGTGAGACATATATCTACGCTTTCACCGTTCGGATCGTTGAAACGAGGTCTGATGAGAGAGAAATTGCCTTCGCAATAGCTGCAGTTTTTGGTCCGTTTTTCTCAAACCTATCATCGTAAAAGTGCGATTCCGGATTCGTTAACCGTCGGATCGTCTTCATTTTTTGACAGTAGGTTCGTGAGACATATATCTCCACTTTCACCGTTCGGATCGTCGAAAAGAGATCCGAGGAGAGAGAAATTGCCTTCGCAATAGAGCTGCAGATTTGGGTATTTCATCTTTTTGTTCTTATTTTGTAAGCTCTTATGCTTTGCTTCACTTGCTTTTTCAATTACTCAAAGAGGGTCAAAAGAAAATAACATGTGGGATGATTGACCAAGAATCAAATCATGCATCTTTATATTAATTGTGGTTGATATGCACAAGCTACTTATCTTTTACTTGAGTACATAGAAATGTTTGTTGCACATACACTACTTATAAAATAAAAAAAAATATTACAATGATATAAGATCTCGGACAAAATTGGGGTATAACAATTGCCCTCTTTATTTATATTTTACAATTTTTTTAGTAGAAATAGAAATAAAGATAGAATAGACGTCAATTTTGTCCGTTTAGAGGGGAAATAGAGGTTTGAGAATAAGCAGGAGCGGTTAACACTTGGCGTATTAACTGCGAACAAAATGAAGGATCGCTCGGGATGCTGAAGGAGCACTAAGGCTCAAAGCCCACTCGAGTCCGAAGGAGCACTAAGGCTCTGAAGGACCACTAAAGGTCCGAGGAGCCTTAAGGCTCTGAAGGACCACTCTAGGTCCGGAAGGCCGCCTAGGCCTTATTTGAAGGACCATCGTGGTGCGAAGGAGCGCAACTAGCTACGGTACTAGTTAAGCGGCCTCGGGGGCCTTTATATTCGAAAGCGCCATGATGGGTCAAGATCGGTCTAGAATCGATATGTTGACCATTAAGGGCGCCCACCGTGTCTTGGGTGACCTGACTAGTCCGAAGGACCACGCGGGTCTCGCAAAGGTCCGTCGGGCTCGACTCGGCGTTGCGACTGGGCCACTTAGGGCACGGAAGGAGCGTAGTGCTCAAAGGACCACTCTCGGTGCGAGGATCAACTTGGTGATCCGTGATATGATATGAGATTAACGCATAAAGCGGCCGATATTAGAGGAACAAAACATAGGGAACGACACTTACCGTGTTTATCCGGGCACACCTAACAAATGCATCTTCTCGAGAGGAAAAGCTTTCTTCCTTTGGCAATGCAATTAATGGTGCAGCGTCGTCGCAATGATTGGTATCCGGTGGAATGATTTTTTCTTTTGTTTTTTTTTTTGCTTTTTGCTTGTTACGTAATAAATGCATGAAATGCAAATGTGAATATGATGCAAATGAAATGATTGAATGCTAATGCCATGGTGCATGCATGATGCGATGATATGATATGAGTGATTGGGTGCAAAACATTTTTTTGTAATGATAAGATCGCGAGACTTTGGATCACGAGAAGCATGGGTGAATATTGATCATTCTTTGGAAAAATTAGTTTTGATTCAAACTTCGCATTCTCAAGGTCATTATCTACAGACAATCGATATGCAAAAGTACTTGACCGTATTTGCAAGCTCGCTTATTTTTCCTTCCATTATGATGCCCTTTGATGATCGAAATTTATGTCCACAAAGTTACCTAAGTGAATTTTTAGCATCACATGATCAACTTGTGTTCTCTCTCTCTGAAGCTTTGTTTAGTAAAGACATATGTTAGTGCAAGTATGAATGAGTCAGTTAAATTAGGGTTCTAAAGGCCTAGGGTGAGGATATTTGTGGCACATGAAGGGGTGAATGACTGACTGGTCTTTGTCAAGGTCATCAAAGGTAGGTTTTCCCAAACCAAGAAATGCAGGACTGCCCCAATTTAGATTTGATGACGGTGAGTGAATAACTTGCCCTTGTCTAGTGGTGACAAGCTAGGGGTGTAGAAGGTGATGAACTGGGAATGCATTGGCTTTGGAATGAAAGGCGGAAAGCAAGAGACTTTGTCTCAACCCATAGAGTTTGGCGTTGCCCCATTTATGGTAAGGACAAGATTGCCCCGGCTAGAGTAGCAGCGTTTTAGGGTAATGAGTTGAGAAATTGCCCCAGTATTGTTTTGTGGATATGAATATGACAAGGGATGAGGTGAGTGTAGGGCGGATTTCTCCAAGTAAAGGGTGAAGGGATTGCCCCACTTGGTAATGGGATTTCAAATGGTTGTTTTAGTGAGGTTGTGAAAGGGACGAGTTAGGGCTATGGGTTTTTGAGTTGAGTCCAGTATGTATGTTTAGACTGGGTGTGGTGTGGGATGGACGTTGGACACATTTCCCCAAGCTTAAGTGGAACAAATGGTGAAAGGATTTCCCCACTTTGGGATCTAGGTGACGATCCTAGCATAAACCTTTTGGTTATCTTTAGAATGACTCTCAGACTATGATAGTCTTGAGTTTGCTATGATGAAAACTGCACTTGGTGATCGCTAACCCTTGCCTTTATATCAATGGAACTTGAATGAACCTTTGGAGTGCAAACCCTTTTGATTTCTTTATTTTGAGTTTTTTTTTTTGAGATACTTTTTTAGCAAACATATTGTAAATAAATAAACTTATTTGTCCTAAGATTAAAACTTTGAGAAAACAAAAGCAATCGGTCATTGATCGGAATGAACTCTGAGAGGTTGTAACGTGGCGATGGTTTAGTGATTTATGAGGAAATGATAATTGGGCTCAAAGCGGTGTTTGGGGATTGATGGGACGGATATTTTTTATTGAGCAGTATGATTTGGCTAATGGTTAATGGTTTGTGAAAGAAGGGGTTATTAGGCTCAATGAAGTGTTTGATGATTGATGGGACAAATGATTTGGTGATGTAACTTGGCTAATGGGTGATGATTTATGAAGGAAATGGTTGTTAGGCTCAAAGGAGTGTTTGAGGTTT
Source organism: Oxytropis ochrocephala (assembly GCA_020916435.1). Lineage (NCBI taxonomy): Eukaryota > Viridiplantae > Streptophyta > Magnoliopsida > Fabales > Fabaceae > Oxytropis > Oxytropis ochrocephala. Next base: position 20,914,447 of record CM037090.1, on the reverse strand, counting down.
TATTGAGACAGTAATTGATGTGTCTCATGGTAGGATGGACTTGTTTAGGATTGTAATGTGGCTAAGGGTTTATGGAGGGTAGGATATTGAGGCCAAAAGAAGTGTTTGAAGTTTATTTTAGACAAGGATCTCTTTATGCTTTAATAGTGTGAAACAACAACTCACGACTTGTACTACTTTTGTCTTTGTTTTTTTCTAATTTGTTTTTTTTTGGGATTTTTTAATCCACTTTTTTGACTTCACTCTTTTGTGCTTTTTGTTTCTTTTTTGGCTGAGTGAGCTGATAAAAGTGATGCACCATTTTTGATGCAGAATCGATCCTTGTCTAGGGTGATTGAGAGATTTTTAGGATTTTTGGCTTAAGGTGGGTGGTAAGGGATTTTTGAGGATATGGAAACATGGTTCAACTTCATTTCAAATCATGATTGCTTGTTTTCTCAAAAAATAATTTAAAGACAATAATTTACTTATTTTATATACTTGCTCTTTTTTCTTTATTTCTCCTTTTTGTGTGCCCTAATTTTTGCTTAGGTCGCTTCTACGAGTTTTCAACCTAACGGGCCTTTTTGATTTTTTTGTAAAGGACTTGCACCAAGGGAATACAATGTTGACAAGGTATTTTGGAGATCACAAATTTGCCCCAGTGTGAGGGTCTCAAGTGTTATTTCAATAGTGAGAACAAACCAAAAAGTCGACTAGTTAGGGGAGTATGTACTTTATGGTGGTCGTGGTGGGATAAGACTTGGACGGGGATGATGACAATGTAGGGGCGTTAATCGACTCAAACAAGAATGAATACACATGTGACACACAAATCACTACACGAATGCTTCATAGAGAGTTAACATCAGTTTTAACATGAAAGAAATTTTTGGTGGACCATTTCGTTCATTCATCATGGGGTGGATGAAATGCAACGCTTTGTTGAAAAAATGTGTGAACGGTCATTAATTTGAAAAAATTGAGTGCCTTGAAACACCTTGAGCTCACAACTAAGTATAGTTAAATTTCCCAAAGAAGAATGATTTATTTCTCACAAACGCCTCATCTCTCATCAAAGTTTTTTGGAATAAGAATTATGCTCACTTTTGATGCATGATGTAAGTATGTGAATGAATGAATGTACATGAAATGAGAATGCGAATGAATGAAATGCATGACATGAGAATGAGAGTGAATGAATATGAAAGTGTGGTTTATCTATCACGTCGTGAATTATAAGCTTTTATTTGGAGAGTAAAGTACAAAGTTTGATTTTGACTTTAGCATGCATGACTTCTCTCCAAAATAAAGTTTTTAACTCCTCAAGCGGTCATATAAAATGCATGCAACATAAGATGTTTATTTTATTTATTTTTGTAGTGCAAAGAAAAATAAAAATGCATGTGGTATATTTTCTAAAAATGTAGTAAATAATGGTTTTTGGTTTTGATTTTTTTGATAAAAGACGGTATGCATAAATATTTGTTTGAATGCAAGAGTATGAAGCTCCTTTGTGACCCTAAAAAGGTATCTTACTGAGTGGGTCTAAGGTTTCTTTTATAGTGCCTCACAAGGGTAGTTCTAAAGAATCCTACACAAGGTTCCTAGAGCCAAGGACCACAGTCAAGAATACTGACCCCAACAATAGGCAAGCTATTAGAAGGGATAGCATCCTCAAAAGGAATCAAACTCTAGGTGAGATTTTCGTGACCACCCAACGAGACGTCGTCCCATGCAGCCATCACTACACAATCTCGTTTTAACTTAGGTTTGCACTCAAGTCCGGGTAGAGGACATTTTCTCACAGTGTGTGATGTGTAGAGAGTGCGGTGTGTGTAGGAGCGGTTTAAAATAAACCCAAAGTGCAAACAAAACAAACATTCATACAAATATCGTCTTCTATCCTATGGTTTATATATCACATAAAAATAAAACATGCAAAAATAAATAAATAAATAAATAAATAAATAAATAAGGAAGGGTAAAAATTAAATCCTACAACTAATTAGACTAGGTTTTGACTCTCTAAAACGTTAAGTCCCCAAAGAAGTCGCCAATTAGTAGCGACCAAAAATCCGGGAAAGGATTCTTGAAGTTCGAAGGAAGCCGCCACCAAATTTTAGTTAAAGGGCAAATTCGGGAAATCCCTTTTAGTTTTAGGATAAGGCAAGTTTAAAGGTTCGAGTCGATATGCGTGGGAAGATATTAGCACCCCACGACATCCTTCGTCTAATTATTTATGGTTTATTAATATTTACCCTTTTTTATTTATAGTGAAAAAGACTTAATTAAATTTTTAATTTTTAGTGCTTGACAAGAGTGGACTCTTGCTCCTACGTCTCCTCCGGATGCAATGGAGGAATCAAAGCTACGTAGTTCTTCCCGAAAAAGGTTTGTTGGTTGGTGTTTTTTTAGTGTAGGGGTCCTAGGACTCCTTGAATCTGCATGTTCCATCGATTCTAGAATGACTAACTAACCCGATTGTACAACCGACTTAGTCCCCTACTTTTTGAAAGTATTTTTGAGGTTTTTTGAAAGAAGTTTGTTTGATGTGAGGTGAGTTGGTTTTAGAATAGGTATTCTAGAACTCCCGAATATGCATGTTTCATTAGTTCTAGAACGCAGACTAACCCTGGTTGTACAACCGACTTAGTCCCCTATTTTTAGGAAAAGTGATTTATTTATTTACATATAAGTTTTTAGGATTACTGAATCATGCAATTTCATTGGTCTAGGATGATTACTAACCTATTGTACAACCGACTTAGTCTTTTATTTGATTTTTGAAGAAATAAACTAATTTGTGCATAAAAAAAACAAACCGATAATTAATAAAGACTAGGCTAAAAAAATAAATAAATAACTATATACATAAATAAATATGAATAGATATATAAATAAACAATAAACAATAAATAAATAAATAAATAGATCATATTATAAATAAATGATAAATAAATATGTACATAAAAATAAACAAAATAAATACAAAACTAACTCGACTCGACGAGTGCGAACCGGATGAGCAATCGACCGTGTCAATCACGAATCCGGACTCCTATCTGGTCCATTTTGACCCCAAGATGCGAGGAACCGCTTTGAGAATCGAAAAGCCGACTCAAACGTCCAAATGATCAAAGACGGGTTTTTAGTGAAATGAGCCGCGAACGCTTTGACCCAAAAAGATCACTTAACCCGCCAATGATCCTCCTCTCTAATCTTCACCTCTCAACCCCTTTTATATCCAATTGCTAGGGAGCTCTTGTTTTTTTGTGAAAGCGATGTGGAATAAAACAAGGTAGAAAAACAATTCCCCTTTAAAACACAATTCCGTTTTTCTCAAACCTGTCACCGTAAAATTGCGATTCCGGATTCGTTAACCGTTGGATCGTCTTTCTTTTTTGACAGTAGGTTCGTGAGACATATATCTACGCTTTCACCGTTCGGATCGTTGAAACGAGGTCTGATGAGAGAGAAATTGCCTTCGCAATAGCTGCAGTTTTTGGTCCGTTTTTCTCAAACCTATCATTGTAAAAGTGCGATTCCGATTCGTTAACCGTCGGATCGTCTTCATTTTTTGACAGTAGGTTCGTGAGACATATATCTCCACTTTCACCGTTCGGATCGTCGAAAAGAGATCCGAGGAGAGAGAAATTGCCTTCGCAATAGAGCTGCAGATTTGGGTATTTCATCTTTTGTTCTTATTTTGTAAGCTCTTATCTTTCTTTTCACTTGCTTTTTTTTCAATTACTCAAAGAGGAGAGTCAAAAGAAATAACATGTGGGATGATTGACCAAGAATCAAATCATGCATCTTTATATTAATTGTGGTTGATATCATGTGCTCTTTATCTTTTCTTGAGTGACATGAAAATGTTTGTTGCATGCATACACTACTTATAAAATAAAAAAATATTACAATGATATAAGATCTCGGACAAAATTGGGGTATAACACTCAGCAATAAGTTGAGATAAAGAAACATGTTTTAACTTTTTTTTTTTTTTTTTTTTAAATTTGCTGGTTAATTGGTCAAAAAAAAAATTAATGGTTAAATATAGTTGATAAGGGGTTAAAAAAATAAGAAACTAACAAGAGGTTAGATAAGTTGTTCACCTTTCTAAATAGCAGTAAATGCATAAGTCACACCGTTTATTAGGGCAAAATTATTTTTTATTAATGTTGAGTTTTTTAATTATAAGCAAAAATTCATTCAAAGAAGTAAGTACAAGAGGTACTGGAACACATATACAAAATAATCACAACATGTTTTGGCATGTTAATGGATAAGAACACCACTTATTAAAGGACAAATTAAGTTTTTTGTCCTCTCTCTCAGTAAACCACAACTATAAAATACCCACTACTTGCTTAAACAACACAAAACAATCAACAACTAAATTTTTGAAAACTACATCATTTATTGCTCCCCATAATACCCATTGTAAGCCATATAAAAAAAAAGATGCTCCCATATGTCCTAAATGGGTTACATAAATCCTATTGATCTAAAGGTCACTTTGTAAAATTCTTTCGGGTGGCTCTCATCATTCTTCACCAAATGCCTGCAGAGCTAAAGTCTCTTTCTTAGCATTACCCACAATTATTTGCAGCTATCAAGTGTGGAATATCAAGAAAAATCTCACTCTGAATGAGATTCTCGTGATAGCGAGACAAAAATTCGAAATGGCTACCACTAACAACCTCCACTCGTCTTAAAGTTCATACATACCTGCAGTGGCGAAGCCAGTATTTTTCTAGAGCCTGGGCAAGAAAATTTTCCGCCAATTGACATATGACATAATATATAAATAATCATAAAATGTGCTAAATAGGAGAGATGAAATCTAACACTCATCGATAAGAGTCTTAAATAAAATTAGGAGGTAAATGCCTTTTCCGAGACTTCTTTCGGGTGAATGTTCGCATAATATCAACATCTTGAAGTGACTTGAATATCTCCCGCTCGGTGTAACATATCATCAAGTCATTGAACCACTCATCGTTGATCTTGTTGCGTAATTTAGACTTGATAATCTTCATTCTTTGAAAAAGCTCTTTCAACGGATGTTGTCGACAACACCAAGAATGAATGAAAAGCCAACTCAATGAGTTTGTAGACCAAATGTAAATACCAAATGTTTCGAGTTTGAACCATCTTCATAGCCAAACTTTCAATATCTTCACAAGAAGTAAAGGAAGCATGCATTTTCATGTGATGTACATAATTGTCAAGTTGCTTCTCTTATTGTTCCACGATCATCATCGTAAAAAGTCGGCATGATAAATATCGACCAAGACGAGCAAGTTTATCAATATCAAACCTTGAGAAAGAGTTCTTGGGGTCAAGACATGAGAAGCAATTCATAGCGTTATTCTTACTTCCTTCACTAAACCGGTGATCCATCTCCACACATATTTTGTCAATAGCAACATAAAAAATCTCTGCACGATAATGGTGAAGATTAGTGATAGTGCTCCATTCTTTTCTTGAACGACCCCGATTTTACACAACATTCGCATTCTAAAAAAGAATCAATAGAACATTCGCATTCTCAATAGAACTTCTAGGTACCAAAAACCTCCTCATCTAACAAATTTTATGATCCAAAAAAAGAAACTATGTAAAAAACAAATAATGATCAACATATAAGGAAACTAAAAAAGAATCAACAATTCTACACAAACTAATGTCTCAATAACTTCAAAGAGTCCAACGCAATAATTTACACAAATTAAAAAAGAATCAACAATTCTACACAAACACAAACTAATGTCTCAATAATTTATTTGGAATAAAGAGTAGGGATTAGGAATATACCTCAAATAACTTCAAAGAGTAACATTGAATGTGTGGGTACTTTTCCTCTTTTTAGAGCAGCAAAACCCTAACTCCAAAATACTACCCAAAGAGAGGAATGAGTTGGTTTTCCTAAAATAGAGCTCAAATGTAAATGATTTAAGCTTGGATTGACTACTTGAAGTGAAAGAAGAAGAAAAATGGAGGAGGGCATGATGGAAGAGAAGAGAAGAAAGTGAGAAAAGGAGAGGAGAGTGTCGTGAGAGAGAGAGAGAGAGGAAATTGGGGTGGGGTTCATTTAGTTTTTGGGTTTTTTTTTTTTTTATTTGGCTGGACCATTCTTTTTTATTTCACACCCACTTTTTACTATTTTTGCTTCTCAGTTATGACTAAAAATTAGCTATTGAGTTGGGGGCTTTCTGACAAAGAGAGTAGAAGTTGGCGGCCGCGTCTTGCTAATAACTAAACCTAAAATCGCCCTTGCATACCTAGGTATAGGGTCCCACTCATAAGTGTGTGCAACTGTATTTTTTTTAGATAAATAAATGTGTGCAAATGTGAAAGTGATGTTTGTGATGGGAGAAATACATACGACTACTTAATGATAAAACAAATAAAACATAAAAAATATTTATAGTATCAAATATAAAATATGATTTTCTAACCTACAGTTTAAGCATAAAAATGACATTTACAACATATAAAATAACTAACTTATTACAATGAAAGGGATAGAAATATAAAGCTAAATGTTTGGCACAACTAATCATGTTAGGCTTGACTCTCAAAATATCCCTAGCGAAGTCGTCAGTTGTTGCACTCAAAAAATATGAAGGACTCATCGCGTTCAATGAAGTTGTCGCCAATATTTAATTATTAGGGAAAATGTTGAAAAGTCTCTTTAAGAAAGAAAACTGTCTTGATAATCAGATTTTGGGTGAGTTCGGGAGTTGATTATTCGCAGCACCCCACAACATACTTTTGAAAAAGGTTATCTATTATTAAAGGTGCAAAATTGTATTTGACTTTAAAAATATTTATTTGCTTTTTTTTTTAAAAATATTATTGAGGTAGTTAAGACCCCATCTCTTGGTCCCTGTTGAATGATGAAATCTTCTAGCCTTTTACTAAGGATGGGACATACTATATGGAACTCAAATGTGCCTCATAAAAATCAAGATCTTCATGTGGAAGCTTTGCCATAATAATGCTCTTCCAACCATAGAGGGCCTTTTCAAGAGAAGGATTGCCACCACAGATTTATGTCTTATATATAACCTACCCCTAAAGCAGTTGAGTACACATTCCTCCTTTATCCTTGGACCGAACCTCCGCGATTTGCCCTTCAATTATGTGCCACTCCTTTAGCTACTGGTCTCTCTAGTATGCACCGTTGGATCAATGATGAAATGGAGAAAGGCCCGTCCTCCCAGGAACGTATAACTATGATTTTTGTAACTCTATGGATTATTTGGAAAGGTAGGAATATCCTAATGTGTGTTCCAACAAATTGAAGCATATATTCTAAGTTATGAAACTTCATTTCTTATCAATTTGAAAGATTTATAATAATTGCGCCAAATATATGTATTTTTCTCATGATGTTACATGTGCTTATTATGCTTAGATATCCTACTTCCTACTTGTTAATTAATATAAAACAATACGACGTACACAAATAGTTATGGGTATAAGAATAATTTAAGTAGAAGGCCAAAATTGAGAAGCTAACTTGTGAGGCACGCATGAGTCGAGTGAATCCAAAAGATCAGCCCAAATCAAACAAAACAGTGGTCGCTTCCTTTTCCTTGTACGTCGTTCACCTGGGCATTGGTCAAGAGCACAAGTCGCTATACATCTTTTATTCTCGCCACGTGTCTCTGTCTCTGCAACTCATGTAAGAAGGAAAAAATTTCTGTAATCAATTTCATAATTGGATCACATTATTCAGATTACTTAGTTTTTTGAGCTTTATGGCGAACGATGGTGACACTGAGCAGCTAGGTTATTGTTTATGGTATGCATATACATACGTTTACCTTCACGTTTGTTTATGGCAATATACAATATCGTTTTTATGTTTTATAGGAACAATAAGAAAAGCACTGCTGATACATCAAAGAACGTTCCAATGCTTGATTCTTTTAATCATAAACATAAGAGATTAGGATCTCTCTTTTCTTGTTCTGCTTCAGCACAAGGTTCTTTCTAATTGCACATACTTTTCACTTTTCTGTTTTATTCCAATTGAATTTTTGTAATGTTGTGCTCATTGTATGAATGAATGAATGAATTAGACTTGAGAGATATGGACTTAGAGAAAGAGAGAGATGATGAGGCATCTCCAAGAGGAGTTTTAGAGGCTTGTTTTAAAGGCTTTGATCCTCAGCTGCAACCTGAATTGGAAACTAGTTGTTCGAGTTCGAGGGCGCGGTCTCATTGGGGAAGATTTTTCAAATTGTGGAAGAAGAAATCGGTTAAACGCTTAGCATCTTTCCCTCCTATTGGTGTGCCAAAGATACCTAAGTGGAAAAGCAAAAGCACTAGAGAAAATTCTGTTCTACGTGATTTATACAACTTCAATTCTTCATTGGTAACTTTCAGCCTCTCTGAACTAAGAGATGCAACCGACAATTTCAGCACTGGTCTGTATTTCTGCCCTTTATTTCAGGCCAATTAGGGAAGAAAAGAATGATTGCTTTGTTAAAAATGGCTTGATTATTTCATTTTACCTTGTAGAAAATATAATTGGAAGAGGTGGTTTTGCTGATGTTTACCAAGGTTGTTTAGAAGAAGGGAAACTAATAGCTGTGAAGAAAATGAATAAAGGGACAACAGATGAGAAGACTGCAGGTTTTCTATCTGAGCTAGGCATTATTGCTCATGTTGATCATCCTAATATCGCGAAGCTTATTGGATGTGGCGTCGAAGGAGAAATGAACATTGTTCTTGAACTATCTCCACTGGGAAGTTTAGGATCTCTTCTTCATGGTTTGTACTTGGTTTTTAAAGTTTCTCATGACAGCAAGTAATCTTTTAAACTTTAAATCTATTTACTGTTTTAATTCTCTCATGATGTATTCTAGGTTCTGATAAGAACAAATTGGATTGGAGTAAAAGGTATAAAATTGCTCAGGGAATAGCTGATGGTCTTCTCTATCTGCATGAGAATTGTCAAAGGCGAATCATTCATAGAGATATTAAGGCAGAGAATATTCTGCTCACAGAGAATTTTGAGCCACAGGTTTTTGTTGAACTTCATTTGAGACAATGATAAAATAATTTATCTGCAGTATTACCTGATCCATGAAATTTAGGTTCTATATGAATGCATTATATGGTTGTGCTGTGTTCTATATATCTTTTAAGGATGTTTTGTATCCCATGTTAATGGGTACTGGTATAATTTTTGATGCAATACTTCTGATTTCTCACTCCTTAATTAATAAAGATTTTATCCAGATTTGTGATTTTGGGCTTGCAAAGTGGTTACCAGAACAATGGACTCATCACAATGTGTCCAAATTTGAGGGCACATTTGGGTATGCAAACAAAAACTACTCTAATGTCAGAGAGTTTCTTAGTTTCTCATTATTTAACATATTCCCCTAATTACTTGATTTCCAGGTACTTTGCTCCTGAATATTGTATGCATGGCATAGTGGACGAGAAAACTGATGTTTATTCGTTTGGCGTTCTACTTTTGGAGATCATATCTGGGCGTCCGGCTTTGGATCATATGCAGAAGAGTGTTGTGATATGGGTAAATCATTCTCTAAATAAGTGATATATTATGTTACCTAATAATGCATCCCTAGAGGCCTGAGAAATTTGTTATTTTTCGTGCACCTTAGGCGAAACCCAAGCTTGATGCGAATCATATCAAGGACCTTGTTGATCCTTCTCTTGGCGATAAGTATGACGAAGGACAGATGAAGTGTCTGGTTTTGACTGCATCATTGTGTGTTGAGCAGTCTCCTATCTTACGACCGCGCATGAGTCAGGCAAGTTCACAATGAGCTAGATAGTTTCACACAACACTAGTTCATTCAAATTGGAATTTCACTTGGCATTACTATGATTATAATGATGCAAGGAATAGGTTGATCATATTTTCTTTGATGGCTTCAGGTGGTAACAATGCTAAGAGGGGAAGACTCAGGCCTATCTACAAAAGCACACAAAAGGAGGCCTCTTCAAAGAACATATTCAGAAGAGCTCCTGGATGTACAAGAATATAACTCCACAAAATATCTTAGAGATCTCAATCGACATAGGCAGGTTGCCTTAGGTTTTGAGAGCTAACGATATCATATTTAAAACATATCATTAGTTTGTACAAAAAGATTGCAATGGAAATGAACTCTAGACACTTTTGAAAGTGTTTGGAAGTCCACATTAGCTCAATTAGATTTTGATTGCAAATTATAGGCTATCTAAATTTTACATCAATGTAACTTAGTTTTCAACTTTTCAACTTAGTTTTCATGTCTTCTGAAAAGGCTATAGTTCCTTCTTTTATATTCATCAATTATATGGAGCAACTTGTATAGTTGTGTTCGCAATGTTGCTTAGCTTTCATGTCTTCTGCAAAGGCTATCAATTTCATGGAACAACTTGTATAGTTGTGTCGGCATTGTTAGTTAGTTTTCTTGTCTTCTGAAAAGCTATAGTTCCTTCTTTTATATTCATCAAACTGCAATAACTGATTATATACAATTCTTGATTGTCCATTTACTTGCAATGATAGCAACCGGTGACTGTATTTTGATGCTTTCTAAAGAAAATCGTTTTCAAGAGTTAAACTTTTAATCAAGAAGAAGGTCTGGTATTGGGATGTGCATTAGAAATGATCAAGGCAGCTTCGTCAAGGCAAAAACAATGCCTTTCAATGGATTCCTCTTCTCCAAGAAGCTAAAGCTATGGATCTAAAATTTGTGATTAACTGGCTAAGTGAGCTAGGAATTCATTCTATAACCATTGAGTTGGATTGTTTGCGAGTGGTAAAGGGGATGATAGGAACTAGTAAATTTAATTCTGATTTAGGCTCTATTTTATTATTTTGTAAAACTTTACTTTCTATATTACAAAGCTATAAGATTAGTTATATTAAAAGACAAGTTAATCATGCGGTTTATACCTTTGTAAGGGCATCACGATTGCATGTTAGCTCTTAAATTTTTTATTTCAATCCAATCTGTATTGAGACTAAATTTAAGAATGAAATGCAATAAGTTTTTTGTTGTCAAGAAAAAAAAAATGACAAAGACCTCCACATCTATGAGGATCTATGAAAATTAGTCACAAACAATTTTTTTTTGACTCAATTCACAAACACTTGTTAACCAGTTAATGTCGAGTAAATTATATGTGTATTTTAAGACATGCAATAAACCAAAACAATATTTAAAATTAGGAGAAAAATATGATAATTAATTCAAATAAATCTAAAATGAATATTTAGAATGATTTTAAATTACAAAAAGTATACTATTTTTTAAAAGAGATTTTTGACTTGACTTATTTGATTTTTTTTAATACAATAAATTGGAAAATTAATCAATTATTCATTTTAGAGTTATTTCTTTCCCATTTTTTTGGTAAATTGCCGTCTTTCCAATTATTTTTTTGGTTACCATGTTTTTTTGCATAGTTTTGGCCATTGATTTATAGTAATCTACGTGGAGACCTTGACGACTACGACGACTTTGTCATGTGCATTGCCTCCCCTCTATCGAGCCATTACACCAAGATTCGGATTTTCTTATTATTATTATTATTATTATTATTATTATTATTATTATTATTATTATGTTGTTGTTGTTGTTGTGTAAAATATTTAAAATGTAAAACCAATAGAGAAAAGGTTTCACGTTAGATTTGCATCCACTCTAACTCTACCTACAATTACGACTCAATCATTATCATTTTTCTTGTCAAACAAGTACAGGTTGGAAGGGCAATAGAAGAAAATATTTTATTTTAGTTTGGCATCTAGATTAAGATATTCTTGTTACTTGTCGTTTATAATCAATATACATGACTTGTGGCCTCTTTTTTTTTATTCCTCAAAACCCCTTCTTTTCTTCCTTCCTCCTAGCGTATCAGAATTCTCCCCCAATAAACTGCTTATAACCCGATTACACCCTCAAGTATAATGTCAAATATACGACGTGCCCACCACATCTAATGTCCAACTTGCCCCTCATACCCATGATTCGCTTCCAACAATGAAATGAAAATTGAAGACCAAAAAACTTAAATACAGTACTCTAGGTATTAGTGGTATTGTTCTTCACATAATGAATAATTAGCAAAAAAACTGATAATTTGTCTCTAGAACAAGACATACAATACCTATGATATTGTATGTCAGTAAGGGTGAGAATAAACTGCATGACTGTCTCGACAGAGCCTCACACACCTTTTTTACGTCAGTCAGTCAGCGCCAGATCGACTTTTAAAATAGATCAGGCTAAGACTTTTTAAAAAGCCTATTTAGCTAAAAGGTCAAGCCACAAGTCATCGAAAAAGTCTTTAGGACCTACTAGGCCGGCCTATTTAAGTAAATATAAAAATGCTTTTATTAATATTTTTTAATTTAAACATATCAACATACATCAATTTTTTGACATATTTAAAGTTATAAAATAAAATTTAAATTGGATGTCATATAAAATTGAACTTAATCTCACTGACATATTAGCTTATTAGTCTATTTACAAAAGCAAACATAAGTTTTTAAACAGGCTTTCAGGTCCTAGCAAACTTTCAATAAGGTCAGGCCAGATCTAACAAACGAGCCTATGATAGGCCACAGGCCAGACTCAGACCTAACACTTTCAACGCAGGTCAGACCATGCAATGCCTAGCTCGGCCCATCCTATTCGCACCCCTATATGTCAATATCGCTCAATTGAAAACTACCCCACCATTGGACACCATCGTAATTATGATACTCAACGCCTTGGGTTAACTATAGTTATTGCGATTGCTTTTAAATGAAATTAGTATAATGCATATAAATATAGTAATAATTATAATTAACATCAATGATGAGTTGATAGTTAATTTGATCTCTCAAATTTAAGAAAAGTTCAGTTTAGTTTATAACATTAACAACATTTCTAGTTAGTCTCTGATATTTCCAAATATTATTCTATTTAGTCTCTCATATTTGACGTCACATTAGTCATTGACTTTTATAATTTTATATTATTTAAGCTATTGAGTTTTACAATTTAGTATCAATTTGACACCGAATAGAACTAAATAAATGAGACCAAATTGATACTAAGTTGTAAAAATTAGAGACTTACTTAATATTAAGTGGTAAAAGTCAGAGACTAAACTTAATATCGAAATTTGAGAAATTAAACTAAGTTACACGGGCAAATGAAAGTTACCCTTGAGTTTTTGTAAATGTCATGGGCTAATTAAAAATATTGTTAGTGTCATGGGCTAATTAAAGTTACCCTTGAGTTTTTGTAAATGTCATGGGCTAATTAAAAATATTGTTAGTGTCATGGACTAAGATAACTTTTCTTAAATTGGAGGAATTAAATTGGCTGTTAACTTTTGTCAAAAAAAAATTGGCTATTAACTCAAATATTTGATTAGGTTAGTTTTTTTTTTTTTTGAGATTCTGATTAGGCTAATCTTAATTAATTTGATCAAAAAAAGGTTAATCTTAACGAATGAGTGGAGAGGAGAGTATAAAATGAAGGTGGTGTGGGGTTGATGGTAATTTAGAAAGGTGGAGCGAAGTAGAAGTTTGAAAATTTGTGAAGGGGACGCAGAGGACATTATCGAAAATGTCACGGGATCTAAGTGACATTAAGGGTAAATAGACTTGCGATTAGCACCAAGCAGAAGCAGAATCGCGGGCGGTGAGTCTAAACTGGAAAAAGAAACCGTCTCTGTGAAGGTCAAAATTTCCTCAACCATCAACTAAAACTAAAACCAAACACCGGAGCTATCTTCCGCCGCCGTGTACGGCGAATCCCGACGCCTCTAAATCTTATGCTATACACGATCGTCTGCGTTCCGCGACTTTCGTCGGCGGGGACGGAATTCCCGGTCACTCACCGGTGGCCCGTAGAATATCGCGTCGCTTATTATTATTATGAAGAGCCAGGGAAAGAACAATAGTTTTAAGAAGAATGGATTCGTTCCTTCTTCTTTCAAGTTCATTTCGTCTTGCATTAAAACCGCCTCTTCCGGCGTCCGAACTGCCGGTGCCTCCGTCGCAGCCTCCATCTCCGGCGACGGAAACGACCGCAAAGACCAGGTAGCATTTAATTTTTTTCAAGTTGTGACTTGTGAATGCTGTTCCCTGAAAACTTGCTTATGTTTGGTTACTATGATAATCAACGGACGTGGCGTGAAATGAATGCCTCTATACACACGCTATTCTTAATGCTTAGGATTTAGATACTGTTTCACTTACACCCTAATGAAGTATGAAATGATCGGTTTACTGTTCTTCCTTATGTTTTGCATCAAACATTTAATTTAAATTTATTCTCGATTATTGAGTGGAGTTTAGGTCGTAATCCACTTGGCTAGGTCTCAATTTTTTCATCAGTTTAGACCAGAATTAATGTGAGGCTGGTTTGTTTGATGATGTAATATGTAGAGAAGGATCCAACTCCTCTAAACGCTAAAGTCAATGGTGGAGGGTAAAGTAAGCATGTCAACGGTTGATCAACTGTTGATATCACGGGCACATGCATAACAAATCATTAATGTGTTAAGAATATCAACTGCTGATTATCTCATTAATGTTTGAGATTTTTACTTTTCATTTAAAAATGAGTACTCTTTAGAGTTTAGAGTAGTCAAATTTGTTTGGCAAATGCTGATATGCCTTGTGAATGTTGATGTGCTGAAGCCAGAATGTACAATAGAGTAATGCTTATGTGCCACTTTAAGAAACATTGATTGTGGCATGATGCTTGCTACCAAATAATTCACTGACCTCAGATTGTAGATGTGGACTTGCATTTTGATCAGCATTATACTATGGCAAACTTTCTATTTATGTACATCTGTTTTTGTTAAGCAGGTGCTTTGGGCTTGCTTTGACAAGCTAGCGCTTGGTCCATCTTCTTTCAAACATGTCCTCTTACTTGGTTATTCCAATGGATTTCAAGTTCTTGATGTGGATGATGCCTCTAATATCAGGGAACTTGTCTCAAAACGTGATGATCCAGTTTCATTTTTACAGATGCAGCCTGTCCCTGCGAAATCAGAGGGTTGTGAAGGATTTAGAGCATCACATCCTTTACTCTTGGTTGTTGCATGTGATAAATCAAAGATACCTGGTACAATGCAAAATGCCAAAGATGGCCACAATGAAGCTCAAGCTGAAAATATTATCAACTCAGCTACAGCAGTTAGATTTTACTCACTAAGGTCCCATACATATGTTCATGCTCTAAGATTCAGATCAACTGTCTACATGGTTAGATGCAGTCCTCAAATAGTGGCAGTGGGTCTTGCTACTCAAGTAAGTTTTTGAGTCAAGTATGTTTTCAGTTTGCTTTTTGCACTTGTATTTAAGAAGTGCTTTTAGAACTTTTACTTTTTCAAATTTCAATGTTATCTTGTTGAGGAAATTGAGTTTATGATCGTTTTTCAGTAGACTTTGAGTAGGTCTTACCAATTTCCTTTGACACACTACAGGGCTGCAGCCTCGCAAGATACTAATTATTTATCATTCCATCTAATTGATCACTTATAGTATAGTATATCATGCCATCTAATTGATTACTTACGTGTTTTTTGTAAGAATTCATTGTACTATAAAGTGACATAAATACTGTTTTGTTTTGTATTTGTATTTTGCTTGCAGATATACTGTTTTGACGCTCTTACTCTCGAGAATAAATTCAGTGTTCTCACTTATCCTGTGCCTCAGTTAGGAGGCCAAGGAATGGTTGGGGTTAATATTGGATATGGTCCTATGGCTGTAGGGCCACGGTGGTTAGCTTATGCCTCCAACAACCCATTGTTGTCAAACACAAGTCGCTTAAGTCCTCAAAGTCTCACTCCTCCTGCTGTCAGCCCATCAACATCACCAAGCAATGGAAACCTGGTAGCCCGGTATGCCATGGAATCTAGCAAGCATTTGGCTGCTGGGCTGATCAACCTTGGTGACATGGGATACAAAACATTGTCTAAATACTATCAAGACCTAATGCCTGATGGATCCAGTTCCCCTGTATCACCAAATTCAAGCTGGAAAGTTAGTCGACTCACTTCAAATTCTACAGAAGCAGATGTGGCTGGTGTGGTGAGTATTCTATATGGTGACAACGTAACACATTATAGTTTGATTGTCTTTTGCAATGTTCTGGACTGCTGACCAGATACTTTCTTTCTTAAAGTAATATTGGCATCTGTATTACAATTTACATGAGATCATCTATTTGGTTCAGCTTATCCATAGAAGAAGGATTTTCTAAGGTAGATAATAGTTTACGTCAGTGGAAACTGGAAAATAATCGTTCTGTATGGTATTCTTGTTGACTATTACCAATTTATTGCAGGTTGTTGTCAAGGATTTTGTTTCTAGAGCTGTTGTGGCACATTTTAGGGCCCATACTAGTCCAATATCTGCGCTATGTTTTGACCCAAGTGGGACGCTACTGGTTACTGCCTCAATTCATGGTAATAATATTAACATATTTCGAATTATGCCTTCCTGCTCGAGGAATGGATCAGGTTCTCCAAGCAACGACTGGAGCTGTTCTCATGTGCACCTTTACAAGCTCCACCGTGGCATGACATCTGCTGTATGTTTCTATTCTCAGTGTTTTTTTAAGGCCTTTGTGTTTGGAGCTTAAATTTTATCAACTGTTTTACAAAATCATCTAATGATGTCTTGACATATCATTGGAAAGAGTTAACTTCCTAGGTAGTGGTATTGGAAGTTAATCTTATTTGCTGATTTGGCGAAATATATTTAATTGATAGTGTAAAGAATGGGAGATCAAAATTAAATCCTTATGTTTCTATTGTCGTGAAGGTTTTTACTTGTTTGTGTATATATTATACAGGTAATACAAGATATTTGTTTTAGCCATTACAGTCAATGGATTGCCATAATTTCTTCCAAGGGAACTTGTCATATTTTTGCTCTTTCCCCTTTTGGTGGTGAGACAGTTCTTAAGATACACAGTCAGGACGCAGAAGGGCCTGTCCTTTTACCGAATTTTCCTTTACCATGGTGGTTCACTCCACGTTTTACTCTAAACCAGCAGCAGCAGCTTTTCCAGGCTCCCCCACCTCCTGTTTTTCTTTCTGTGGTTAGCAGAATAAAAAATAGTAATACTGGGTGGCTCAATACAGTTAGTAATGCTGCATCTTCTGTGGCAGGGAAAGTCTCAATTCCATCTGGAGCTGTTTCTGCTGTCTTTCATAGTTCCATCCCTCATGATTCACCTGATGCATACTCAAAAGTTCATGCCATGGAACACTTATTGGTTTATACCCCTTCTGGTCACTTAATTCAATATAACCTACTGCCATCATTGGTGGCAGAGCCAAATGAAATTGCTTCAAGAACAGCCCAAGTTCCTTCACCACAGATACAAGAAGAAGATCTAAGAGTGAAAGTTGAACCTGTTCAATGGTGGGATGTCTGTAGGAAGTATGATTGGCCGGAAAGAGAGGTATATTTAATGAGGAGTACAATTGGTGAACTGGAAGGCGGTGAAATGACATTGGATATTTCAAATTGTGTAGAAAATAGTGTTGGGAACTATAATTCTATAAAACTTAATCAGCAATGTCACTTCTCGAATGCAGAGGTACATATAAGCTCTGGAAGGATACCAATTTGGCAGAAGTCTGAGGTATTCATTCTTTCATTTGATTTCTGGGCTTAATAATCCTCCTTGTCACCTTTCTCAACATTATGTTCTTTCTATCAAACTATTTCCCCCTCAATTTTTAGGTGTCTTTCTTTGTGATGAGTTCTTTGGAAGCTGGACAGCTGAATATATGTGAACTTATTACCAATGAAGAGATTGAAATAGAGAACTTTCCTGTTAATGAGGTTGAAATAAGACAGAAGAATTTGCTGCCCGCCTTTGATCATTTTCATAAAATTCAGTCTACTTGGGGTGAAAGGTAAGGATGATTTATCTTCCTTTTTGCTGTTGGCTCACTAGTAAATTCAGTCTAATAGGCTCTCAAATTTTATGTATTGATTAATAATTGAGCCACCACTTCAAAGTTGTTTAGGATTAGTTTTTAGGGTACAGCTTGCACTTGGCCTTGCTACATTTCCTTTGTCCTTGCAATTTTTAGTTGAGATATAATTCTCCGGTTTACATTTTCCTTCTTTTGTTGTTATTGGTTTGTTTAATTTATTTTCCGTCATTAAAAACATGGCCTTCTATTCGTACTTGATGGAGATCCTTTATTTGATTTTAAATGTTATAATTAGAAAATAACGGGAGCTTCGGGTATCCTGTTTGTGTCAAGGAACTATTTTTATTTTATCATTTTTCCTATGCGTTGCCGTCTTGTATTTTTACATGGTTTCTATATAGAGTGTTAAATACGGATGGTTTTCTTACCGACTGTTTGAAGTTTCATTTCTCATTGTTTCTTTGTTTACTGTGCAATAAAATCAAGTATGTTTTCTAGGGAAGCATTCTTTTATTTCTCATTTGTTTAAATTTGGAGGGTTTTTTAATCATCTTTTTTCTTATGATGAAAATTCTAAAACATCTGCATAACTGTCCAATCACATTGTATCAAGTTCTGCAATTTTTTTCAGAGGTATTGTTATGGGAAGATGCTCTACCTCTTCGACTGATTCACATGGTCATGAAGAGAAGTTGTCAGAAGATGCTGCAATTTTCCATTCAAAGTTTCTGGTTCCTGGAAAAACAGATGTTGGTAAGATGAGCAATCAGTGTGAAATCCTTTATTTTATTTTTGAGTAACCCATGTAACTCTTTGTTCTTGACTATTTCTCAGGCTTGTCAGCATATTTTTTTTATTGATTAACTTGTCCTGTAACGAGTTTAAATTTAAATGCAAGAACAGAGAGGTAGTTGTGTTGCATCACCTCTTCTAAGCCTGAAAATTGTTAACACAATTGATGTTTCAGCAGGTGCCTCAATTTTTGCTGATAGTATAACTACAAAGGTTAAATCTTCAGAACATGGAAAAGCCAGTGACAGTTTGAATTCAAGTTTTAGTGGATGTGATATGAATATGAATGTTTCTTCTGAGTCAATACGTGACTCTCCAGACTATGAGCAATTTTTACAAGATGGTTATTGTCAAGCATCAGTTGACTGTCACGGTCCAACAGAAGTTGCTACTGACCTGGATTGTAGTAGTCCCTGTGACAGGGAGAAATCTGATGAAGATGGTGATAACGATGACATGGTTGGTGATGTATTTGACTTCTCCGAGGAAGGTATGTGTTGAAATAATAAATACTTTGAATATAATTGAGAATGCTTTCATAGTTTGGTGTATTACAAAAGACTAAACACTAATCCCTATTTATAGGGATAAATAGACTCAACCCTAAATAACTATATCAGGAAACAAATCATAATAATAATGACGCAATATGAAGACTTATACTAAGAAATATTCTAAGATACTCTAAGATAAGAAACCAATCTAACTATGATACTCTAACATAATACCATGATATTATATGATACTTTCCTATATTCTAACACTCCCCCTCAAGCTAAAGCTCATTAAGCTTTTAGCTTGTTACAAAATATGCCCTTGAAGAAGAAAAACCAAACTGCAACAGTATTGGGCCAGTGTTATATGACAGCTGAGACCATAATTGGAACGTGTCACCACATCGAACTAAACCAAACTCCACTCTGCAGCTGAAGTCCAAACTTGAAGATGTCACTACTTCAAAACAAAGAAGATATTAAGCAAGTGCTCACTTTGGGAACTGTGTCACACAGGAAGTGTCACATCTTCGAAACCAACTTAGAAACCAATATTGGACCAGCGCTTATAGCAGCTGAAGTCCTAACTGAAGGTGTAAAAACTCCAAAACAAACTGAAATAATATTGGACCAGCGCTTACAGCAGTTGAAGTCCTGACTAAAGGTGTAACAACTCCAAAACAAACTGAAACGCTTCACCTGTGACTGGTGCCGATGACTCAATTTGGACAACGGGACTACCAATGGACTATTTCATCTATGGTTGGGGCCGACGACTCAACCTTGACATGGTTGGACAATGGGACTACCAATGGACTATTTCATCTCTGATTGGGGCCGACGACTCAACCTTGATTGTGGTTGGACAGCGGGACTACCAACGAACTATCTATAGTGTGCTCGGATTGTTAACTAGAGAGCTTGCCATTAGAGACTGACAAGGCAGAAAGCACACTAGATAAGAGTGATTTGGACAGATGACCAACAAAAACTGGAACCAACGAACAACCAGAAACAAAAAAGATGCGCGAAACCAGACCCGAAAGCGATACACAATGATTGAGCAGTTGATGGGACATAAATGCAGAAACAGAAGGCCAAGAATTGATATATCTTGACTAAAACAGACTAGAAACAGACCAAGAACATTGAAACAAATCAGAGACAGACCAAGAACAGTATAAACACTGTTTAATCAGTACATAAACAAGCAATATCTACCTAAAAACGCCTAAACCAAAAGAAAGAAAGCGATGTTTGTACTGTACCACATATAACCAAAGACCAAACCCAAAAAAAATAACCATAGATCAGACTAGGAGAGAGAGGCGACGCCAACGATGAAAGGAACCACCGCACGGACGTGAAACAAAGACTCTAACACTCTTTCTGCGTGTGACGACACGTGACAGCATAGATGGAAGCGAGATTTCGGTGGTAGGCCGGTCTAACACATGCGGTTCTGATGGTGGTGGCGGTGCACGATGATTTTACCTGAAATATGGGTTTATGGACTGAACAGTGTTTAAGGAGAGAGAAAATGAAAGCTGAGCCAGAACAGGAACAAAGACTGGTCTGATGAAGATGCACCTTTGAACAGTGGAGTAGATCGGCAAATTCCGCCGCTATTGATGGTGGTTTTTCGGAAACGGTCGCCGGAAAATTTCCCGGTGGCGGCAGACGGTGGCTTACAGTGGTGGGTCTGCCGGAAACCGAAAAGACACGCCAGAAAGTTGAAAACAACGGAAGGAGCAAACTGAAAGGGGTTTATAGCAACACTAAAAAGATATAAATTGAAAATTAATAAAAGGTGGTGCTGCTTGCGGTGGCGCACGCAATACCTACGGCGGCGTTGGTGAAGCTCAAAGATAGGTTACAGGATCAGAACTTGCTCTGATACCATGTTGAAATAATAAATACTTTGAATATAATTGATAATGCTTTCATAGTTTGGTGTATTACAAAAGACTAAACACTAATCCCTATTTATAGGGATAAATAGACTCAACCCTAAATAACTATATCAGGAAACAAATCATAATAATAATGACGCAATATGAAGACTTATACTAAGAATATTCTAAGATACTCTAAGATAAGAAACCAATCTGACTATGATACTCTAACATAATACCATGATATTATATGATACTTTCCTATATTCTAACAGTATGAATCCGAAACAGTTAAGCTTTTGATTTCATCGAGATTCTGCTTAAGCTATAGTGTTTTGTGTGTGTGTGTGTGTGTGTAAAATATAAAATAAACAGATTTGTATTGAGAACAGCTTCTCTTTTCTTAGTCAACGTCTTGCCTTTTTCGTTCACACTTTCCTTAAATCCATGAAATGTTTGTGTTGCAGGTTAGTGACTGCTTTGTTTTATGCTTTCTCTTCGAATTGTTGTAAATTGGTGGTATAAAGGAATTTAATTAACAAATGCAGGTGATTTCATTGCATCAAGCTAAATGCAACTGACCATTGATTCAAGGAATTTGATGTTCTTCACTCACAATATTCCAAGTCCAGTGATTCTTCTGACCTTCAGATTTTCTTGTAAATGATGTATATTGAAACTCAATACTACAAATTATTTGTGTGGGGATTGGGTGGGTTGCTTCATATGTTTCTACTGTATTATTTCTTCATATCGTGGAGGGAATGGGAACAAATGAAAGGGAAGAGAAAGGAGAAAGGAAAGAAACCACGATTATGAAATAGCTCGTTAGTCATTAGTTCGTTACTCTGCTCTCCTATGTAATCATTCACGCAAGGATTATTTATATTTCTCACGAGGTCTTTGTTCAATTTAAGATTCATTTGTCCATTGGAAGAATATTAAAAAGATATGAAAATGTGAATTGCTCAAGGGTTATTTAAATAGGTACTATTGAAGTTAAATTATTATGAAATGCTTATATATGTGGATCGGGCACAGTGGGATCATTGGTAGAAGGTAACCCAAAGTGTGAGATGTGATCCTTAAATATTGACCATTGAAAATGCTTAAAGAGCATTTGGAAAAGACAAAATCTACCAAAAATATCTTAGGATACTTTCTCTAAATATTTTAAGGATTAACATTGTTTGGAAAGAGATAATCTCAAACATGTGGTTGTGTATAAAAGAACATGTCCTTTAAATAGATCTCAGTGCCTTTAATGATTAATCTCTAGCTCCCGGTTGGAAGATATCGTGAATTCGCCCCAAAAATGTCCAGGTAATCTTGTGCATCACTCCTAAAGTTATGCATATTTTTAGCAAGAATTTGGTGGGAAGAAAAGATCTACTAGAGTATGACTTTGAAAAAATGCGCAATTTAAAAGAAGATAACGGAGGAAAGAGAAGCAATAATTACCATATGACAAAGATGGAAAGATGAATGGTACAACGTGGCGTGAGTTTTAGATCCAGTAATCCTAATCCTATTTATACCAATAAAGGTTAAGCTGTCCATAAACGATTTTTAAGTTGGCGAGGAAGCATTGAAAAGAAAAAACACAAAAAGTGAATAATAATGTTTCAATATTAACAAAAGATATAAAACAAATGATTTCTTTTTCCTTTCCAGTTATAACAAGAATCACAATATCTATACAAATGATCTCAAGTGAGTGGTTAAAACTTGAGAGTGGTAATGGATGGTACGGTTGACTGTTGAGCTGCAGAGGCAAGTTATTGATTACACTGCCTCCCTATTCCAGGAGGTAAGCATGGTGTACATAATTTCCATTACAATTTAATTAGAGGAAAGCATCACTTATAAGCTATATTTCTTGTACTACTTGTTTGTCACGTTTGAAAAGGGGTTAATAGATGATCAGTTTAAGCAGCTTGAGCAACTTGAAGATGAAAGCAACCCAGATTATCATGTGATTGAAGTGGCCAGTCTCTTTTTTGGCCACACGAATTAATATGTCACGTACTCAAACCACTAAATCCCACTATTTTTGACTCTCATGTGTATAGGCCGAAGGGGTGGTGGAAGCCACATAAAGCTTTCATGGACACGGGAGAGAGGTTAACCCTCATATCCTTGACCAGATATTCTTTGGCAAACTCTACAGCACCAGTTGAGGATATCAAAGACTTGTGTGTGGATATCTTAACACCAAGCCGTTGTAAGCCTAGCCGGTATTGTTCCGCCACAAGTGGATCGGTGATGAGAACATCATCACCTAATATAGCATACATGTCGAACGGATCCCCGATCTAACCTGTTCTGCAGCCCACCACACCAAAACATGATGGGTGAACGCGAACAAAGGCAAATAACCATAATAGCCTAACGGTTGACCGATCACAAAGGAGACTTGAGACAAAGCCCTCTTAACGAAGGGTACCTCAAATAGATTTGTCCCTAATGTTGTATTCACAACACTTGCAGCAAATGACCTGTCAAACAATAGCGAAAGCGTTTCAAACATAAACACAAGAGGCCACCAATCGGTTGCACCCTTTTCGTCAATGAGTGTGTGGGCCATGCAGTGTTTTAAGAACTGGGCAGGCGGTTCAACCGGTTGGACAGCAGTTGGTTCAACCCCATTTGAACCGCAGAGCAGTTGAACCACTTAGAACCGGGTTAGACCGGATTGAACTAGAACCACCATTGAACCGTCCAAAATGCATTTTTTTAATTTTTTATATACTTTTTCTTCAAAATTTAATATTTTTTAATTTTTATTTAATTATTACCTATCCAGTTCAACCATGGTTGAGCCGAGTGAACTAATTAAACCATGACCCGGAGGTCTCTCCTGTTCAATCTCCAGTCTGGTTTTTAAAACATTGGGGCCATGACTTATGCTCTCTAGTCTAGGAGGAATAATGAGGCACATGATCCTCATTTTATTGGGCAAGTTCATCAATGGAGGATTATTCCTAATTGGTCCCGAGACTATGTTGTTGATATGGTGTGTTTGAGTGGTGTGGATGGCCCAACAAGTTGGTCGTTGATTAGTTGGGAGACGCCGTTTGGATGGGTGGGTGTGGTTGAATACTGATGGAGTTGTTCATCTGGCTAGTGGTTATGCCTCTTGTGGTGGGTTTCTTAGAGACCACCATGGTCAGTGGTGCATGCGGGTTTCACTAAATCTATTGGCATTTGTTTTGCGCTTGTTGTTGAGTTGTGGGGGTTTATAGCGGGCCTCCAATTTTGTTTTTAGAGGAATTATAAGCAAGTTGTTTTACAGGTGAACTCTGAAGTTGCTTGTAATGAGATCAGTGGTCGTGTGCGCGTCAATGTGGCTAATCGGAGTCTTGTGTTGGAGATTCAAAGGATCTTGGCACTTCTGTGGGATGTTAAGTTGGTTCATATTGTTCGTGAGGCCAATAGATATGTGCTGATAAACTTGCTAGTTTGGGTAATGGCCCTCCCTGGTCTTTGGCTTTCTTCAAGCAGTGCCCGTCCTTTGCTGGGGCACTAGTGCTCTCTGATGGTTTGGGAATGTCTATTCCCATTTGTATTTTTCGTTAGTTCGATTTGTTGTTGCTTTTTGTGGCTGTACCTCGTTCAATTCCCAAGAAAATACAATGCATGATATACATTCTACACAATATCACATATGGTCGATTTTAATGATACACCGATGAGGGGCTTAATTACTAATTTACTACGTCGCCCTAAAAGTACCCGGACTAATTTAGTTCAATGAAAGGCAAAATTATACCGGAAGTCCTTTAAGTTATTTAATTGTAACAAGTTGGTCCTTTAAGTTTTTTTCATAACACTTAAGTCCTTTAAGTTACATAATGTGTACACCGTTAGTCCTTTTTTCATTTTTTATTACAAAAAAACTCAATTCGCACTAACAGAGATGATGTGATCGTGATGGAGGTTACCTATAATTTATCTTGTAAGAATTTGTCTTTTAAGACTACTGTAATGTAATAATTTGGAACTTTCAACTTAATTTTTTTAAAAATGGATGGTTCATTTTCTTTTTCATTTAAGTTGAAAGGACTAAATTTTTTAAATGATGAGTGTAGTTTAAATGACAAAATTGTTACTGCATTGCATGACATATAAGCTCTGTCACAACCACGCAAATTTCTATTAAGTGCGAATTGGTTTTTTTGTAAGAATGAAAAATGAAAAAGAACTAATGATGTACATATATTATGTAACTTAAAGAACCAACTATTATGATCAATAATTTAAAGACCTAAAACGATACTGAAAAAAACTTAAAGGACTAACTTATTGCAATTAAATAACTTAAAGGACCCCGATGTAATTTTGCCTTCAATGAAATGAAGACTAACTTACTAGTACATGCGTTTTATAGAAAGTTTTTTTATTTATTAAATTATTAAAATTCCTTTGCAAAATTTACAATAACATATGATTTGTTTTGGATAAGTGAAGAAGAGTGGTTCTCTAAAATTGGAGGCCTGAAAATCCGTGGATGTTTGGATAGAGATTGTTAAAAAGCCCGATCGAGAATGTTCAATTGATATCTCTCTCTAGAAACAAAACAATTTTTTTTTTTTTTAAATTAGTAGTTGAGGATTGAAAGGGCGGAAACAAAATACTCCTACCCTCTCGCATTCTCCCCCTCTTTCTCAGTAGTAGCGGCGTTAGCGAATGAATGAATAAAGAAAGGCTTTCTTTTTTTATACCCCCACCACATCCCCTCCCACCCCCACTCATTATTGTTATTCCAATTATACCCCTGTATTAATCACTTTTTTTTCGTTTATTTATTTCACTGATCCACAAGATAACGCGATCGTATATACCTCAAATGGAAGGTATATACGATTACATTTAAATAGCCCGATCGAGAATGTTCAATTGATATATCTCTTGAAGACATATATACAATTTGCATTATTTAACGCTTTGATTACTCGTCGATATATGTCCTTCAGGGCGATATATACGATTGCGATTATTAAATCTTGCGTTGATTACCCATCGTGATATAGGTTATATACGAGTGACTTTTTGAAGATCTAATCGTATATACATCCGCCATGTATATATGTGATGTGGCAATACCCATCGATATACATGGTGAGGAGGTATATACGATCGGCTATTTTTTTCGCTTTTTAATTGAGTTGCTATCTGCTTTGTTGAACCGATATTGACCCGCCACAGCAGTGAGATGCCGACTCTCAATTGGCTCCCGCTGATATTGCTACTACATTGACTTTCACGACGGATACAAGATATTTTTTGTTACTCAAGTTTGGTAAATGGAATTAATTTACTTAAGTACTTAGTAAGTTATATATTTTGTAGATATTTTCTACACGCAGTCGTGGGAGGAGTTGACCAAAGTTTGTTGGTAGAAGTATCGGTGTAGTTGTTGTTATTGTGAGATCCAAAAAAGCAATTTGAAAGAGGGAAAGCGAGATAAGATTGTTTTTAGTCATGAGAAACAAGACGGGTTTACTAATGATTCAAGGGTTTTCGGTTCTAAAAGGAGAGCTATCCTTTTAGATTGAAAGCTACTTGCACCGTTAGCCGTGGGGTTGGTGTGTCACGGTTAAATGTGGTAGACACACGCATACGAGTTGCTCAAAACTTCCGCTGGTACTTGTTTATTTGGGCGCCCATCTGAGCGCAAAGGATCTCGTTAACAAGCATGCAGATCTTGATGTCGGACCGAAAGCTACTATTATCGCTTTGAAGAAGCTAGATCCGAGAATGTGACTAGTCTTCGCCAAGTTTATAGGCGCGTGTCAAACACCGGTCTACAAAGAGGGTCCTAGAAATCGGACATTCGTGAGGTGTTGAGATTGATTGAATCCCATAATTATCTATGTTGGTCTAGAAAGATTCCGCAACTGATGTCGCCATGATATCATGTGGGCTCATCCCACTTCTATAAAGTTGCTCGAGTTGTTTCCCAAAGTTCTCATTCTTGACTCAACCTACAAGACCAAACAGATATAATTTGCCTCTTCTACGAGTTGTGGGAGTCACAAACACCGAGATAAGCTTCCACGTTGCATTTGCTTATATTGGGCGGGAGCTTGCTATTCATTTTTCTTGGGTATTGGAGCAAATTGCGAGGTATATGTGAATTGCATTCTATTCATCCTCGTGTTTTCTTGATGCATGACAGATCTCACCAGATGTATCCCGCTTATTCTTGATGTCTTTCCCGCACTACAAAATTTATTGTGTCATTGGCATGTTACAAAAAATGTCAAAGCGAAGATTAAGGAGTTGGTTCACAAGGATAGACGGGAGGAGGTCGAATCTCTCCGGCTATGTATTATTGATTCTCATGATGAGTCGAGTATCTATCTAATCAAGTTTTTTTGAGGTCGCTTGCTCGATAAACCCGCTCTCATTAAATATGTGCACGACACATGGTTGACAACGCACAAGGAGCGATTTATCTCAAAGATGGACTAACAGATCCCACACTTGGGGAATTCCACAACCAACGGTATTTCTATCCGTTACTCGATTTTTTTTGACACGTGGACATATTTTTTTCGTCGATTAAATTTCTTTGACACTTGTTTATTATTTCTATCCGAAACTCGATTTTTTTTGACACGTGGACATATTTTTTTTTCGTCGATTAAATTTCTTTGACACTTGTTTATTATTTCTATCCTAAACTCGATTTTTTTGACACGTGGACATATTTTTTTCGTCGATTAAATTTCTTTGACACTTGTTTATTATTTCTATCCAAACTCGATTTTTTTGACACGTGGACATATTTTTTTCGTCAATTAAATTTCTTTGACACTTGTTTATTATTTCTATCCAAACTCGATTTTTTTGACACGTGGACATATTTTTTTTTGTCGATTGAATTTCTTTGACACTTGTTTATTATTTCTATCCGTTACTCGATTTTTTTGACACTTGTTTATTATTTCGTGAGCGGAATCCTTGCATTGGTCTTTGAAAAGACAAATTGAAGACTTCGAAGGGTGATCTATCAAAATGTTTGATATCTATTGATGACATGTCGGCAATACATTTTGATCAAATTATCGGGTCTTTTCAACGAAGCATCGCCAGAATTGAAGTCAAGTCCAATATTCCACCGCTTAAAAATCTTCAAGGACTTGTTTCTTTATCTCGCACCGAGACACATGGTTAAGGAGTTTGAAAGGTCGAAAATCGGGGTTGGATACGACAAAGGGCGATGCTTGCGGTGCATTCAAAGGAAGACACATCTACTTCCTTGTGCTTGTGAGATAGGTATTTTTCATGCTTCCTGCAATTCTATTCCGCTTCTATCGTTGTTGATGATCACTTTGAAACAGTTGAGTTTGGATGCAATAGATGATAAATCCACTCGTGATAAATCATCCGGATGCGAATTTCTTACCGCTTTGATGCTATCTTGGCAAGATTTAATAAAGTGAGTGAGGAGGAGAAGTTTCTTATTAAGATTCGCACTCTCCCCCTCTTTCTCAGTAGTAGCGGCGTTAGCGAATGAATGAATAAAGAAAAAGTGATCGAGATTGAGAACGCGCTTTCAAAATGCGGAAAATAGTAAATGGCTAGCTATGTGCCGTTTTGGGCTGAATCATAGGCCACACCTTTCATTGAAACGCGGCACCGTTTCCTAATTGCATTCACTACATACACCTCACACGTTTCTTAATTAGTTATCTTCTTCCTAATTGCATTCACTACATACACCTCACACGCTTCTTAATTTTATTATTATAGTAAAAGGAGTAGTTATCTTCCTTTCCACTCTCTTCACATCACCCACCATTTTATTATTATAACTTAGATCTATCTTTGGGGCTGGCTGGCTGAGGATATTATTAATAGTACGTACCCTCACCATCTTCCATTCCCCTTAACAACCTTCTCAAACATCAAAGCACATATATACATACACACAACACTCTCTTCAAACACATACATACACTACACATGAAAAAATCATGATCAATTTCATTTCCTATTTTCCTATCCTTTTCTCACTTTCTCTTTCTTTCCTTCTCCATGCAATATTAAACTTGAAGCAACATATTCACTCTTTCTTTGGCCACACCACCATATTCATTAGTAACAATAGCATAACCGACGATAAACTTCATCATTCTATATCATCCACCGCCAATGATTTGATGATTTGCACCCAGAATATTGGATTTGAGAGGATGGTAGATGTAGATGATGATCAAATAGACGGCGAATGTTTGACGGCGGAGGAAGGAAGAGGAAATTGGAGGAAGGCGGAGACGTCGTATCCGCCACCGCTTTCTTCTTTAGATGGTAATGGTCAACCGAGTTTCATTCTTTCACCGGTGAGAAAGAACGGAAGGTTACAACTCAGAAAAGTAAGAATAAAGAGACCGGAAATTATGTACGCTACGCGGAAAGATGGACGGTTGAGATTGTTTCTCGTTCCAGATGATCAATGTGTTCTTGATGATTATGATGATGATGATGTAGAACAACATGAGTTTGAAGAGGAAGAAGAGATTATAAAAATAGATTCAGAAGAGGAAGAAATTATAAAAGTAGAAGAATCAGGAGGGGAAATGGTTGAAGAAGAGATGAGTAGGGTTAGAGAATGGAAAGGGGGTGATAATGAGAAATTTAGGAGGTGTTACGAATTGGTGAATCATATTCATTGTATTAATCATGTTCATAGCCATCACAACCTACACATGTTTGGACTTAGCATTGCATGATCACATATATAAATTATTGGTGTTGAATGTTCCGCTGCTACGTTTTATCAAAACAGAATTGACACAGGTTCGATGTTGCACTTGCACCCTTCGTGTGCATAAATTATTACAAAGGTGTTCGTGATTTCCTATTGCTGGAAAAGGATATGGCAGAAGAACATTGTGGGATTCTTTGTAAAACTGTTCTATGAACATTTCTAGTAGTGGGAAATAGAGAGGTCGGGAAATGAAAGGTTAACAGATTTTGTTCTATTTGTATCTTCAAAATTATTATTATTAATTTTTAAACAAAGTTTCAAAGATTTTGTTGTATACAAAAAAAAATTCAAAAATCGCAAAATCGTCGACAGCAGGGTTCGAACCTGCGCGGGCGTAGCCCAACAGATTTCAAGTCTGTCTCCTTAACCACTCGGACATATCGACTTGTTGAAATATTATCGAAACTGATATTATCTATTGCTTTCTAAATATTACAATTCATCATTTCGGGAAACATATTGAAAATAGCAATTTAAAATCTTAGATTATCTCATTTTATTCTTCCATCGACACAATTAGACATTATCAAGCTAAAAGTATTATCACTCAAACGTGAAAATAAAAATTTACATCTCTCTTTACCTTTCTTAATCCTCACATTCCCATTTTTCCACGACGCTACATTATCCAAATAGAGTGTGTCGCTGTTGAAACCATTTGTTTTACAACCAATTGATTGTTGGCAACTATTCTGATACCCAAAACTCCACTTCTACCAATTTTTCATCACATAAAGTCTAACTTCATCACCCATTTGAATGCCCCACTTCGAGTATATATATATCAATGGCAAAGAAACAAAAACTTACTCATGGGCAAGGCCAAAGTGATTTAAGTGTATGTTCCAAACAACTAAAATATCTGCTAAGTCTTGTTATCAAATACTATAAGCAACAAACAACTCTTCTTACTCCATAGTAAATTTACTAAATTTACCCTTTTTAATTACTCCCTCTGAGACTTGTATATAAGCAACAAACACATACGACTCTAGAGGGAGTACTCCAGTTTTTCTTTTCAATACAAGTAACTCTTGGTTTACCAATATTTCCCTTCTTTTCTCAAAGCAAGCCAAAAGCTTAGGTTTCGTGTTGTTCTTATGGTGGTATTTCAACAACTATTTGTTGTCTCAAATCTTACTTCAAATGTTGTGTATCATGCTTACACCTTTTGTGTTGTGCATGAGCAATGATGAAAACCTGCACCACACATTATTCTATTGCTCTTCTAGTGTAGGGTGATGGGAGAGTCGGTAGGAGAGTCATCTTGCCACTTATGTAGCAAGTCGAGTCTAGGATACTCCTATTCCTTCTTTCTACCAAACCATTGTGCTATGTTGTATAAGGAGAGGTTACCTCATGTATTATTCCTTGATTGGAACAATACTATTCAAAGTCTTTTAAAGTGTTATGGAGAAATCACATGCATACTATTTGCACCCCTCTCTCGCCTAAAAAGCGCCAACCGATTGGGCGCCAACAAATAAGGCCCATAAACGTTCATCCAATGTACCCACTATGCACCTCCACAACCAATGGTTCGATGATGACACCCAAGTGCTTCCCAAACCTATAAATCGCATTTATTTCAAGGAGAGAGTGCGCGTTAATTATCACTTATTTGCATTAACTCCATCAAGCATCGACTTCAAAGATCGGAGTGTTTATGCGGTACACCCCACCACAAATTCGGAACAACCAAATTTCCGGAATAATCGGCCGGACATAACTCCAAATTGATCAAAACCTTATTACCTACCAACTATCTCTGGATATCCTTATCTTAGATACGATGCATGAACATTGGCGACCACGGTGGGAGTTTTCCCCGAACTCATTAAAAACTTTATCTATTTGTTTTGATCAATCATGGATCCCGAATCACAAACCGGGTACGGATAGCAAGTATCATCCTGGTCCACAAGATGAAGGAACCCGAGAGGATTGCGGTAACCGAACTCCAATCTTCTTCGACCGAAATGTCAATAACGAGAGTCAACCTCTTATCGAGCTCCTTCACCTCCTACGCTTATTCCGTTCCAAAAACACTTTACAACGACTTGTTCAAATTCTAAATCAAAGATAATGAAGCATCTCGAAGCGAGCCTCGCATTTGAAATTAGAAGCCGAGGTTGCAGGAGTTATCGTGCCCGAGATATTGCGGGCCGGGGTTCTCCGCGGCGATATGATCCCCTGATTAACCCGATAGACGAGCTCGAGCAACCCGGAAGAACCATCGAGCTCAAGACGACATCGTTCTCCTCCGAGACGACGCCATTATCATCGATCTCCACCTGAAGACGAGGAAGAGAAGAGCGAGGGCAACTCTTAGAAATATAGAGGACTCGCGAAGAAGATTCTCTAATGCGTCATCCTCGCCACGCAGACAACGGCCTAGAGCGAGAGAAAGTCCTCCAAGCGCGCGGATCATCACTACTATAAAGAGAGAGCCCCGGAAAGAAAACAACATCATTCCATTACCAACCTCGCAAAGCTCGAAACCGGGAGAAGAAACAGAGTTGCAACCACCAAGAAGAGGCTGCTCACTTCGGAAATAGATTATTTCCTATTCCCAGAGTTTTAGAGAAACCTCCCGAACACTTGAAAATTTATGACGGACTCGGAGACCCGGATGTTCATCTAGAGTACTATGAAACCATGATGCAATATCGGAATGCTCCGGTGAGATCATGTGTAGACTTTTTCCCTCACCCTTGAAAAATCTGCGGTTTATGGTTCGCAGACATCCCTAAGCAAATTCAATCTCTTCCTGGGAACAACTTTCCAAGTTATTCTCGTGAAGCTTCGCACATTCGAAGGTAAGGCCGAAATCATGGATGGTGTTGCATGCAATCCACCAAGCCGATGATGAATCTATCCGGTCTTATATTGCAAGATTCAACACGGAGCCGGAAAGTGCATGGGTTGAATGAGGAATTTCGTCTATATTTCCTATCCCGGGGTTTACGCAGAGGCACTTTATTCCAAATCGACGTAAGCATCAACCAACCTCGACTTTAGGAGAGTTCCTCCGTCTTTCCGAAAGTACATCGACCATGAGGAAGGCGATGAAGCTAGCAAGTTCTTTGTGAAAAGCGTAGCTAACCAAACCAAAGAAAGCCGACCTCGTGTCGAAAAGTCAAATCCAAATATTGAAATTCCCGAGATTTCGGACCATGCGCGGGCCATCTAGGGAATTCAAACCTCGACAAGGCGACATCGAGACTACACCGAACTCATATGTGGAAAGGAGAAGATCTTGCAAGAATGTCGAACAATTAATTTAAACACGTAAGGTATCCCGATCATATTCCCAACCAGCCGGAATGAGAACAACAAAAGCTTGTCGTTATCACCAAAGCGCTACCATGACACAAATCGGTGCAACGCTTTAAAAGACGACATTGAAGACCTTATCAAAAAGGTAAGCTCGGGCGTTATATCGAAGCCATTCCAACAAGAAAAAGCATCAAACAAGAGAAAGAGGTTGACGAAGTAAGAGGAAAGAAATCGTAGATTATAAGGAAGAGCGGACACTCGAAGGAGTAGAGGCCGACTGTGGTAATGGTAATCTCGGTGGTGAAGTCCAAGGAGCTACAAAGAAGAACAATCAAAAGAAAGTGGAAGGAAATTCAATGTGTAGCATCTACATCATCGGCACACAACCAAGAGCAACTCGTCCCCCACTGTCATTTGGAGATGACGATCTTCTAAACGGGAAGGTAAACGAAGACATTCCACTCGTAATCTCAAAGCAGAAATGGCCGAGAAAGAGATAAGAAGAATTTTAATTGACCAAGGCGACTCTTGTGACATCATGTTCTTCGATGTACTAGAAAATTGGAATTACACCAAGGAACTTTTTCCTATCACGGAACGGACCTCTCCGGATTCAATGGTTCACTGAACTAGACCGATGGGTTACATAGACTTAAGGGTCACCTTTGGAGAGGAACCTTTATCTCGGACAATTCCTGCTAAATTCATGGTATTACCTTGCTCATCAATCTACAATTGCATCATTGGGAGGCCGACTTTGGGGAAACTCGGGCGGTGACTTCTCTTCAGACATCCGAAAATGAAGTTTCACTCTCAAAATAACGAGGTAGTAACTATCAATGCCGATTTAGAATCTTCCGAAAGATGCTATTACCTCCTTCTCAAAGCTGAAATTTCTGCAAGAGACAAAACCGAACTTGCATCAAAGAATACGTCTGCGAAAGAAGAGAAAGTGAAGTTTTCAGAGGTAAATGTAATGGATTTAGACGCACGCTTCGATCCTGAGAGCTCGGACGAAGAGAAAGACAAAGACTCAAAGATCCTCATTCGTAAAAAAAGGCGGAAACGACCAAAACCGGACGGGGAATTCATCAGAGTAATGTTGGGCGATGATCCAACAAAAACGGTCAAGATCGGTGCAGACCTACCAGACGAAATAAAAAGAGAATTAACCCAGTGCTTAAGGGAACACGCCGATCTCTTTGCTTGGTCGGCTGAAGACATGCCTGGTATACCACCTGAAGTCGCTTGCCATCATTTGTCAATATATCCTGATGCAAAGTGGGTTGCCCAACGCAAAAGGGTTCAGAATATCGAGAAGACGGAAGCAACAGCCAAGGCGGTAGACGATTTAGTTAAAGCTAATTTTGTAACTGAGCTCAAATATACTACATGGCTCTCAAACCCTGTACTTGTTAAAAAATCAAATGGAAAATGGCGCATGTGCATTGATTATACCGATCTTAATAGGTCATGTCCTAAAGATGCTTTTCCGGTTCCAAATATTGATCGACTAGTCGATCATGCATCGGGATTTGGTTTATTATCATTCATGGATGCATATTCGTGGATATAACCAAATCCCAATGTTTCCCCGATCAAGAGAAAATCGCTTTATGATCGAAAACGGAAATTTTTGTTCTGAAGTTATGCCTTTCGGTCTCAAAAATGCAGGAGCAACGTATCAGAGAATGATGAACAGAGTTTTCAAAAACCAGATCGGGCGAAATGTAGAAGTATACTTAGATGATATGATTGCAAAAAGTGAGCAAGCAAATCGTCATGTTACCGATCTCAAAGAGCTTTTTTCAGAGATAAGGAAAAACAGGATGAGATTAAATCCGGAGAAATGCACTTTCGGGTCAAAGCCGGAAAATTCTTGGGATTCTATCTCACCGAAAGAGGATTGAGGCAAACCCGGACAAATGCAAATCGGTGACGGAGATGAAAACCCCAAACACCAAGAAAGAAATTCGAAACTTAACGGCATGATTGCGGCTTTATCTCGGTTCATCTCAAATCTTTGCTTTTAAATCACTACCCCTTTTTAAACTTTTAAAAAGGAATCAATTTATTTGGACCACGTAATCGGGATGAGGCACTCACCCGGTTAAAAGATATTATCGTAACCTCCGATATTAACCCGACTTGAGCCACGAGGAAGTATTATATTTGTATCTCTCAATATCTCGAGGAAGCATTAGGGGCGACAGACTGTCCGGAAACAAAAGAGGACAGAGCAGGTTTACTTTGTGAGCAAAGCTTTACAAGGGCGAACTCCGATATCAAAAATAGAGAAAATAGCTTTGGCTTTAGTAATAGCTACTCGGCGACTCCGACATTATTTTGTTTCTCACCAAGTTGTCGTTCGAACAAACCATCCGATCAGACAAATCCTACATCGTCCAGACCTTTCGGGAAGAATAATAAAGTGGGCAGTAGAGCTATCCGAATTCGGTATCAAATATGAATCAAGATCGGCAATGAAAGCTCAAGTGTTAGCCGACTTTGTAGCAAAAATGACTTCGGCAGAGACCGAGAATGAAGTATGGACGATCCATGTCGATGGCTCTTCCAATCCCAAAGGGAGTGGGGCCGGAATTATCCTTGAAAGTCCTTCTGGAGTGGTTATAGAATTGTCACTCACTTTCAAATTTACAACTTCAAATAATCAAGCTGAATACGAAGCATGCATTGCTGGCCTACGTTTGGCTTCGGATCTACGTATCACTCGGCTAAATCTCCATACTGATTCACTCCTCGTGGTCTCCCAGATCGGGGGGCAGTACGAAGCAAAAGAGCCAATCCTCCAAAAGTACCTGAATCATGTCAAGAAACTCCTGACCGAATTTGATTTCGCCGAGGTTAAGCATGTCCCAAGAACAAACAACGTTCGAGCCGATGTTCTTTCCAAATTAGCAAGCACCAAACTCTACTCGAAATCACCTGGTCGATTATACAAGAGATCCTCGGCAAACCTAGTTTTGGGGGCGATTTACACTCGATGTCATCGATTATGCGTGATAAATGAAGATCAAACATGGATTGCTCCTATCTTGAATTACATCATGTCGGGCACGGAACCTTCCGATCTGCGCAAAAGCCAAGATCGTCCAAGAAAAGCGGCATCTTTGCGCTTTTCAATGAACGACTTTACAAGAAGGCACTCTCTCGCACCATTATTGAAATGTCTAGAGCGCATTTTGAGGCTGAATATGTGTTAATGGAAATTCATGAAGGAATATGTGGCCAACATTTAGGTGGTAGATCCTTAGCCAGGAAGGTGTTAAGGGCGGGATACTTTTGGCCAACCATTGAAGCTGATGCAAGGAACTATGTGAAGAAATGTCCGAATTGCGCATTCACGCAAACGCTCACATTGCACCTCCTACCGGTCTCACAACTCTCTCTCCCCATGGCCTTTTGCATGGTGGGGGATAGACCTTCTAGGACCTTTTCCAAAAGCCCCCGGGAGGAATAAATTCTTAATTGTGGCAGTTGATTATTTTACTAAATGGATTGAGGCCAAACCACTATCTATTATTAAGGCAAAGAACTGCATCTCTTTTTTCCGAAAAGAGATAATTACCAGATTCGGGGTGCCCGAGGTGGTAATCACGGACAATGGAACTCGATTCATGGATAAAGGATTCGGGAAGTTGATGTCCGATCTTAAAATCAAACATCGATTCACGCTGGTGGAACATCCCCAAACAAATGGTCAAGCGTATAAAGAAACAAAGTACTTCTCAACGGATTGAAGAAAAGGTTAGACAATGCCAAAGGAAATTGGGTTGAAGAACTCCCTTATGTCTTGTGGGCATATAGAACAACTCCTCAAAGCTCCACGGGAGAAACACCTTTTCGATTATCATATGGGAGCGAAGTTTGTCATCCCAATCGAAATCGGAGAATTATCTTGGAGAACTTCAAATCAAATCACCACGAAGACAACGAGCAAGCTTTACGAGAAGAACTAGATCTCGTAGATGAAATCCGGGATCATGCATCCTCAAAAGAAGCCATCAACAAACAAAGAATAGCTACCCGTTATAATCGTAAAGTCGTCCCCGAGGGAGTTTGACATCGCGACCTCGTCTTGAGAAGAAGCGGATGTAGGACTCAAAAATGCATCGCAGGCAAGCTAGCACCGAATCGGGAAGGTCCATATAGAGTCACGACAAAAAGCGGAAATGGCGCTTTTCGAGCTAGAAACCTTAGAAGGCAAAGCGATCCCAAGAACTTGGGCGCCACCAAACTCAAGAAATATTACAGCTTAGACTTGCTTTGCTAAGGCATTCTAGTTCCGATCTTGTTTTAATATAGACTTGCTTTGCTAAGGCATTCTAGTTCCGATCTTGTTTTAATATAGACTTGCTTTGCTAAGGCATTCTAGTTCCGATCTTGTTTTAATATAGACTTGCTTTGCTAAGGCATTCTAGTTCCGATCTTGTTTTAATATAGACTTGCTTTGCTAAGGCATTCTAGTTCCGATCTTGTTTTAATATAGACTTGCTTTGCTAAAGCATTCTAGTTCCGATCTTGTTTTAATATAGACTTGCTTTGCTAAAGCATTCAATCAATACCGCTATTTTTCGGGATGTTAAACTTGTTTAAAAGTAGAAGGAAAGAGATATCCGAGATAAAAACGTAGCCACAAAGGAAGCCAAAAATATGACGAGTTAAATATAGAGATATCATTACAAAAATACCTAAGTTCACACGGACCTCTCGATCTCAAAAACAGATGAAAATTAGCAAATTACACATCTTTCTGATAAACGATCCTTGACACTTCGTCGGATTCCGGTCAAACTCAACAATATGACCATCATGAACCCCGTACTCGGGTTAAAAATATCACGATCGGCAACAAAGTCGATTAACTACGCGACTTGGTCAAGGGCGTTATTGAAAGCTTCGACAATGCCATCTTGACCCATCCGAATAGCCTTCTTCCGATCTTCCGAGCTTCAACATTTAGAGCAATAAGTTTCTCAATTTGCTCTTGAAGCTCGGAAAGTTATTTGTCGAGGTCGGTTCATCAACTCTGCGATCATAGCATCTTTTCTCTTGAAGCTCGACGCAGAAGATTTTCAAATTTTTCATTTGTCCGCTTGGATCGGCCTCAGTTGCTTCTTTTCGGCCTCTCGTTGCTTCTTTTCTACCTCAAGTTGTAGGCGCTTAGATTCCAAATCTTCACTATCCGCTTGAGTTCCACATCTTTTTGAGATTTATCGAGATCACCCCGAAGTGGACTTACACTTTTCCGAGTGACTCGTGCTTGGCTTCAAGATCTGTACAAATAGATAAATACATAAGTATAAAAGAAGTTGGAAGTCCGGGTAGGCAAGTTTTGAAAACCGAAACTATACCTTTAATTTTTAAAGTCTGCGGTACGCTTTATCCTCCTCACTAAGTCGACCATCCTTGAAAAAACCGAGAGTGAAACTCCGAAGGGTCACTTTGGAATTCCTCGGTCTTGAGGGTCATATATGCCCGTGGATCAAAGGGAGCGATGAGGCTTATGTTTTTTGTGTTTTTTTGAATGGTCGCCGGATCAATCACATTTTTCTCCCGATCTTGGGGTTTGGACCTAGGAGGAAGTCGACCAGGATGGTTGCTTCCTTTTTCGTAAAATGGCCGAGTTTCCTCTTCCTCTTCCCCTGGGATTAACCACGGTGATGGGCACAAATGGAGTGACAATTGCGGAGA
Source organism: Oxytropis ochrocephala (assembly GCA_020916435.1). Lineage (NCBI taxonomy): Eukaryota > Viridiplantae > Streptophyta > Magnoliopsida > Fabales > Fabaceae > Oxytropis > Oxytropis ochrocephala. The sequence goes on along the minus strand of CM037090.1, from coordinate 20,875,550 downwards.
GTTTCCTCGCCTAGAACCCCGCCGCTACTTCCAACTTGCGGCATGACCGGGTAATATCTTTAATTGCTAAGGCTTTCAAAGCCGCCATATTCCGCCTCGGGGCCATGCTATCTCGCAGTTAAAAATTGCAAAATTATGTTAAAAATGTTATGCAAGTCAAGATCGTGCAGATATTTAAAAACAGCAAACATAGTAAAAATAAACTAAGAGAAACGTCTTAAAACCGACCTAAAGCTTTCTCGACTGCTCAAATTTAACGGATGCCACCAACAACTTGGTATCGAAACCCCACGAGTCGGCCTATTCTCGTTGTTGGTGACGATCCGATCTGCAATAAATTGGAGCACTTTCAAGGTATTACGATCCTCCTCGCTCAAATGATTCTTTTCAACGGAATGCCTTTTCGCCTCATCTCGACGGTCCAACCAAGAGGAAACTTGGTGGTGAGAACGATGTCATTCTCGGCATTAAATGTCCCAACTCGGTCTACCACAATCGCAACAACACCGTTCGACCTAAAAACTTATTCTTCCATTCATACTTCAAACTTTACGAATATGGCCAAAAACCTTGATTCTGAGTCCGGATCGGAGGGCATAATGCTCTAAGCGTCGCGGTTTGCCATTGTTTCTTCTCGGTCCTTTTGTTTATTTGAAACATATGCAAGAAAAGTTGAAGGGAAAGGGGCCGACCTAGATGAATGCATACCACTCAAAAGCTCGTCACGAATGCCCAAGCATTGGGGTGAAGTTGAGATGGGGCTATTTCTAACCCGCCAAAACCGATCGTTGAAAGGTCGTGAATGGAGGACGGATGCGCATGTGAGCTAAAGTCGTCCAAAGAAACAATAAACTTGAGAGAATGCGGGTAAGTGGCCACATGCTCGCTTCTTTCCCATTCCAAAGACACGGTAAATACGGATCTTTTGCATAAAGCCTCTTTGAATAATTGCGATATCGATCTCCGAGTCAATAGCGAGTCGTAGATACGAAGTTTCTGGATACCCAGGAGTAATCACGGGCGAGCCTGCGGGGGAACTACGGGGAGGTCGACGTTGTTAACCCCTGAATCTTCATACCCGTATAACAACTCAAAACTTCCGGTATCTTCCGGCTCTTTCCTCTTCTTTCTTCACCAACATTTTCCTCTTCTTGGGTCAACAGGAGGGTCGTCAACATTTCTTCCATCTGATTCGATGATCGGATTCGAACTCGAATCAAGATCGGAGTCGTCTCAAGAGCTTCGGATCTAAATCCACATCCACTGAGCCTCCGAGTTCGGATTGTTGGGGCGGAAGGGTGGACGATTCTTCGTCGGAAGCTCTTCTCTCATCACTTCCTCTAGGCCCTAAGACATTTCTTCCTGTATTTCGTGTGAAGCCATGCTCTCCTATCTAAGGGATTAGAATCGGTTCTAGATGCCATTAACTTTCCGATATCAGGACCTCTAGACTTGCGAGCTTGCTCGGCTTGATCTATAAGTCGGAGCGTTTCGGCGCGAGTTGTCTGTTTTGTTTTCGCCAGTTTTACCTACAGGAATGGGGGCAAGCTATCAGGATAAAATCATAAGAAGATGTTGGGTTCACGAACAAGGTCTGAACCCGACTGACAACCCCATCCCGGCAAAAAGATGGCGGGCTGGCATTTAGATCTCACCGGTGGAAATTGAAAAAGCGAAGCGCGGCGTGAAGAATAAATTCTACGAAAAACACAACATAAAGTAAATTCAAATAGAAGCACTAACCTCGTAAGAAAGTCTTGAGAAAGAATGAAGAGATTTGATGTCGTAAATAGAAGGAGTGAGCTCTCGCGAACTTAAAACCACGAAATCGGTAGCTCTGAGTGAAGCGAAAAACTAAAAAGATAAATGAATTACCCTCGCTTGTATTTATAGGGTTCTCGAGATATGACCGTTATTACTATTCATTCAAGCGACGCACTCAATCGTAATCGAAACGACACAAGAATCGAGGAAGTCATCATTAAAAAGACGCCTCGAGTAATCGTGAACGGTCACATCGATCAACACGAGCATTTAATGCTCACGAAAAAAAGAAATAATATTAAAATAAAGCGTCACTAACACTCAACCATCTTCAAAGATCGGTAGATACGATCCAAGATCAACCATCTTCAAAGATCGGTAGAAGACTGATTCGCAAGATCAACCATCTTCAAAGATCGGTAGATACTGATTCGGCATTAACCATCTTCAAAGATCGGTGTCTGATTCGGTTTAAATCATCTACAAGATCGGTAAGAAAGTCCGAATACAAATTATTTTTCTCCAATCTCACTTAAAACGATTCACTTTTTACACATATTTCAAGTCTAGTTTGACTAACATGCCAAACCGACTTGGGGGCAAATCATTATGGAGAAATCACATGCATACTATTTGCACCCTCTCTCGCTAAAAGGCCAACCGATTGGGCCTTCAACACCAAGGCCCATAAACGTTCATCCAATGTACCCCACTATGCACCTCCACAACCAATGGTTCGATGATGACACCCAAGTGCTTCCCAAACCTATAAATCGCATTTATTTCAAGGAGAGAGAGGTACGCATTAATTATCACTTATTTGCATTAACTCCATCAAGCATCGACTTCAAAGATCGGAGTGTTTATGCAGTACACCCCACCACAAATTTCTAACAACCAAATTTCGGAATAATCACTTTACATAACTCCAAATTGATCAAAACCTTATTACCTACCAACTATCTCGGATATCCTTATCTTAGATACGGTACAGAAAAGTGTATTCAGCTCCCTCATATGTCTTTAAGATCTTTATGGTTTTGCCACTCTGTTTTTCTCCCATGACCTTGAATTTTTGAAAACTTCAAGTGTTTCACTTTTGACCTTGATCAAGTACATCCAAAACATCTTTGAGTACTCATCCACAAATGTGATGAAGTACTTGTTTGCCTCCAACAAATTGTACCTCAAAAACTACAAATATCAGAAGTATAACGTTCAAAACATCATTATATCTCATTTTTACGTCAAACTTAAAAGCTAGCTTAAGTTGCTTACCAACTAGACAAACACTATAGGTTTTATCTGGTAATATTGTTTTAGGCATACCATTATAAAATTAGGAGGAAGTGGCTGTTGGTATATTAATTTGGCATGGACAAAAGATTGACTTCAGACACACTTCTAATTAAATGGATGTAGAATAAACTAAATTTACATAAGAATTCGTACATGTATGGGATTGTACTATTGAATAAGGGCTTTTTTTTGGAACCATGTTCTCTTCAGTCACTAATTCAACTAGTCACTCCAGTCACTATAATCCTCTTTATTGGATATCTATAATACTCAATCTCAATCCTTAAATTATTTTGTTTACTTTTTTTTTAAAAAAAAAACAAGAAGAGAGAGATAGAGACTGCTTCCTTTTTTTTTGTCATAATAAGGGCTTCTAAGTTATATAAGAATTAATTGAACCAACTATGAAACCAAAACGCATTTTTTTTCAAAAGCCTCACATAACACTCATGGGATGGGATGATTGTCTTCTAGGAATATTTTGAGAAATTGTAACAATGAGGTTGAAGGAGGGGAGTATAATTTGAACTCAAAGGAAGATATTCTTAAGTTGTTTTTATCAGATAAAACTAAGAGGTTTCTTAGCATTTGGTGCAATTTTTTTTTGGTTGTTTGGAGCGCACTTTGCGCTAACCTGGTGTAATTTTCTCAGTAAATCGCTCTTCTTTTCTTATATCCCATTCGCTAAAATGTTGTTATACAGACTTCAATTCTGCCCGCACCAACAATGTTATTCAGCGTCGGAGTGTCGTTCTACAGTCTTCGACTAATTAATCAATTTTTATGACTGATTAGCCAAATGAAACGAAAACTAACACTTTAGGGTTAATCAAGTTGGTTTTTTTTTAAATAAGCATATTCTTAAGTTGGTGCAATTTTTTTTTTGGTAGTTAAGTTGGTGTAATTTTGAAGTAGTGCTCTTCTCTTCTTCCTAAGTACTAACATGTTATACAGACTTCAATTCCGCACGTTGAAAATTTGAGAAACAGGAGAACGTTGAAAATCGAGTCGGTGCCGTTGAAGAAAAAAAATAATAATTAAATAACAGTTAGAAAATGGAATGAATTAGTCGTGCACGTTTACAGCTGCTGCGGGTTGACCAGAATAGAGATTCTTTCTCGAAGAGGCGATCGTAGATTCGTAGCTAGTCAAAAGTATAAGTTGAGGAAAGGAAGGAGAAGACCAAAACTGAAACCAAATCGTAATAGCAACCAACGAACAAGAAGAAAGAGTTAGAATACAAAATGGGCGTGCTACCAAAGAGAATAATACTGATGCGGCATGGTGAGTCACAAGGAAACCTCGACATGTCAGCATACACCACCACACCCGATCACAGCATTCAGTTAACTCCCCAAGGCATCGCTCAAGCTCGCGTCGCCGGTGCTAACCTCCGCCGCTTAATCGCCGGCGAAGGCTGCTCTCCAGACTGGCGAGTCTACTTCTACGTATCTCCCTACGCCCGCACCCGATCCACCCTCCGTGAAGTCGGTAGATCCTTCTCAAAAAAGCGCGTGATCGGCGTGAGAGAAGAATCACGTATCAGAGAACAAGACTTCGGAAACTTCCAAGTAGAAGAACGCATGAAAATCATCAAAGAAACACGTGAACGCTTTGGTAGATTCTTCTATCGCTTCCCTGAAGGCGAATCCGCCGCCGATGTTTTCGATCGCATTTCAGGTAACCTAACCTAACCTAACCGTTTTCCTCTTCTGAGTAATTCCCCCTTCGTGACACGTGGATTGATTTGGATCTGTATTATTGTAGGTTTTTTTGAATCTCTGTGGAGGGACATAGATATGAATAGGCTTCATCACGATCCTTCAAATGATCTGAATCTGGTGATAGTATCTCATGGATTGACATCGCGTATATTCTTGATGAAGTGGTTTAAGTGGACGGTTGAGCAATTTGAGAGGTTTAACAATTTTGGAAACTGTGAATTTCGTGTTATGGAGCAGGGGAGTGGAGGAGAGTATAGTTTGGCAGTTCATCATACGGAGGAAGAGATGTTGGAATGGGGATTGTCGCCTGATATGATTGCTGATCAAAAATGGCGTGCTAGTGCAGGTAGAGGTGATTGGAATAATCAGTGCCCTTGGTACCTTGATGGTTTTTTCGATCCTCTTGCTCCTCAATCTGATAATGAAGAAGAAGAAGAAGGTGAAATTGAAACCAATACTAAAGAAATTTCACTAGAAAGGAATTTGGAAGTTCCTTCAGCACCTAACATTTGATTGTAGTTTTTGTCAGAATTTTTATGCTTTTCTGTTTTTGCTTTGTATTTGTGTGGTGTTCATTAGTCCGTGGTGTAACCATTGTATACGATTGTTATACTTATAGTATGTGTACAAGAAAATATACGAAAATATACGATTGTTGCCATTTGAGAATTGAGATGGAGTTTTCAAGCATAGCATCTAGAGATTTTTAAGATTAATTACGTTGACAGAACTTACATTGGTTCTATTTTTTCTTGGCCCGCCGCAAATTTGGATCTTTCTTATTGATTTTTTTTGTTTTTGTAATTAAATAAATATCTGTACCTTATTTTAAAACGAATGAAATCACATTGTCTTGTGATAATATAAAATCACGTGAGCAAAGACTTGTGTATTTTAATAAAACATTTATAAAAGAAGAAAGAAACCAGTATTATGGAGTATGTATGTATTATTAACAAATTCATTTCACACTGGACTACCACCGTCTGCTGTTTCGTAGCATGTATAATTAACACTAACATAACATTATTACAACCGAAATTGTCTAATCAACCAATTGAATTAGATTTGTCCTTGACATAGGAACCCACTTTCAGAATTGATCGCAGAGGCTTTGAATCTTCTTCTTCTTCTTCTTGATCTAGCGAGCTTGATTTTTGGAAGGATTTGCTCCTCTTCTTTTTGCTTGGGAGAATCTCTTCTACATCGTCACATATGCTTACCACTTTTTTTAGAGATTTTGTTTGTGGCAATGTTGTCTTATTCTCTCTGGCCATCTCACCAACGTTCAAGCGCGGATTATTCTTATCTGCAGCCTGCTTTGCAGGAGAAGAAATAGAGTCACCTAAATTGCCTTTAGAAACATAACCTCTTGGTGCAGTTGAGGTTGAACTGTGCCTTGTAGAACCCCCTAAAGTCACTGTTTTAAACGCCTGTGAAGCCAGAGTATTAATGATGAAATGGTAAACCTTGTAGCAGATACCCAGAGGCTGAAGATGGATTTCTCTTTGGTCCATATCTGCTTTAAATTTTATCCAGAGATAAAGATGTGTAAAGGGTCTTTTGTTTGTTAATAGGTAGATAGGTGGAAAAAGAGATAGATTAAACCCACTGCGTGCTAAGAATATATATGTTTTTAAATTAGGAGGAAATAGATATTGAAAAGCTTTGGAAGATATTCTTTGCTTTTCTTAGAAGGGATGTTAACCAAGAAGTCTCTACAGCCTTTATAAAATGGCAAATCAGTAGAAAGCAAGAATATAAAATGAGTATAGCTTATGATTGTTTGCACCTCCCATGCTCCATGTAAATTGGGTGGCAACTGGCCAGAACACAATTGAGCGGTGCAATTAAGCAACAATAAGACAATGACAGAAATCTTTAAGCTTGGTTTAGTGAATTCTTTCCAAATTATTAAGCAGAGTAGTGAAATTGTTAAAGGAATCTTAGGTTTGGGAGAATAGAATTACTTTGCCCATTCTTCCACGCTTACTCTTTTATCAAGTATGCTGATGTTAGCAAACTCCTTTCCCACACGGTTTGTTTTGATCAATATTGTTTTACAGTTTGCACCAAGAAAAGAGATTGATAAGGAGAACAAAAGAAGAGGGGAAAACTACAAATGAATTTCATTCAAAGATCAAAATTTATATAGGTTTACACCGGTACTTGAGTTTTTATTCCCAAAACAAAGCTCCTCTGAGTTGAACTTCTCTTTAAAGGAACTAACAAAAAGGTTTGTGGCAAATCAGCAAAAGAATTCCTTTCAACAAAAGGGTTGTAATAAGTTACAACATATGAACAAATAGAACTACCATTATCTTTGCTCTCTTTTTCCAAGGAGATAGCTACGACGCTTTCGGAGATATCCGTCCACACAGACGCCAGTATGCTCCAGAGTGAAACAGAGACTTCTCAAAAACCCATATATCACGTACAAGAATCTGGAAGGCACAGGAAATCAGCATTTAGTGCGAAGAAAAGGAGGCTTTCGTCGAAATAAAGAGCAGATGCTTAACTCGAGTAAACAATTGATATCAGCAGTAAAAAGTGCAAATGTATGCACCCTTAAAACTGTATGAAGATTCCTTAGCTATGGCAGGTTGCTACCTAAAATAAAGTAAAATTTGTTCCCTTCTATCTAACAATGTGCAAGAAAGAAAATTCAAGATGAAGAAAGAATTGATTATCTATGCCTTCATGGCTTACGCTAATTGGAAGGGTAAAAAAGGGAATAAATATCCAGAATATCCAGAAACACCACAAAGATGAAAGTAAAGAAATTAACTAGAATTACCTCCTTGTTTTTATCTCCAGCGACAACAGAACCTTTTGAGTCATATGCTTCAAATTTCTGCAAGTAATATAACATTATTTTACAATCCTAGGTTTTTGCCTAAAAATTTTCTGGAATAAAACTGATTCCAAATGTGAAAGGCCTACTTGTTTTGCCAAAATCTCAAGAGTAAGCTGAATAAATGCTTTATTCATGTCTTTTCGATCAACGCCAATCTGTATATGCCAAAGAAATCTCCATAAAAACCACAATACAAATGGCAAAAAATATTCCAATTTCAAAATATGTGGATGTGTTTGTATGTTTTGTATGTACACGAGTACAATTAAGCATCATACATAATCCGCTTTTCTGCATAGCACTAACTAACAGGTAAAAAAGGGCATGTGACAGCGACCTATTCAATTTATATTTACAGAATTGCCATCATGTCCCAAGCAAGAAAATACCAATTATATAGAATCAAAATAAACTTTTGCTCATGGTGCCTATGAGACATAACCCAGGGGGAGATGCCCAGAGATAACATTAACCAAAAGACACCCCACTAAAGCTAACAATACTACTCGATCCAATTGGACCAGATTAGGATGGTGCCTGACGGCTAGCAAGTTGCCCCAATGCCAGGAAAGACAGGTGTTATTATCTTTTTCATATTCATGCTACATTTGGAGTTGCTGCATCATCTTGATCAAAATATAAAATACAGTAAAAAAGAATACTAACCAGACGAGCACGTAAAGTTCGTATCATAACAACAGGCTCAACCAGTTCCCAATAGACTCCGCTCCATTTAGTTTCTCTTTCTTTAATTTCATTCTTAAGTGTCTGTAAATTAAACAAAACTCTCTGGGGATTATTGATGAAAAATGTACATAGCTATGTTATGGCTCAAATAACACATTTAAAAAATAACGAAAAGGAACTGAACCATACAGAAAACATTTTCTCAGTAACTGCTTTCCTTAATGATCTTTTGTCACCATTAGCTATTAGTATGTTTATCTGCAGAAAACGAAAAGCAACTTTAGCATTGAGCCAATAAGAAATGGGAAGTGAAATCCTAGAGTAAAAAGAAGGTCGAAATATAATAATATGCACACTACAATGAAAAAGGGAACTGCCAAGAACCAATGATGATAAATTGTCCTAGTTGATAAAACAACACAAAACTGTTACGACCTAATAGAGAAGGAAGAAAAATTGATAGAGAAAAACAAGTAAGACCAATTTTATTCATGATTGAGAAACAGTGAAATTTCTCTCCTCCAATGATTTCCCCTTTCACCCACAAACTTTCACATGTCTCTGAATGAATCCTTTCTACTATATTTTTCCTATTCATTATTTATCTAATCAAGTCTTCTCTAACTAACTAGCTACTCTAACTATTCCTAACTAACTACTTTAACTCCCCTTAATTCTTTATCCTAACTACGGATGTGAAATTAAATGCCTAAGGATTTGAAATCATCACTCTATAGCAGTAAATGAACAATCAAAAGAGTTTTCATGTTTATAAGCTGCATCCTTTGGGCAAAATACTTATCATTGATGATTGTTATGAAGTGTTCTGCTTTTCTATAACACTAAATTAATCAATTAATTTTTGATTCCTCTGACTTTAAATCTAAAGATAAATGGTCTATCTTTAAACCACCTCATGTCATTGATTGATTAATAGGTGACCTAGCCTAGTGGGAAGATGCTCGGCTGCTGCTGTTGTTGTCCTCTGGTTTCAGACAACTTTGATTTTGGTTCCCTATTTTGGATTTCAATAATGTCCTCAATATTGTTTTCTAAATTAACGTGACAGAAAGTAGAACCATATGGCTGTGTATTTGGAGCTCTACCTCGCGCCAAAAAACGCAGACGTAGTACATCAGCCAGTTTTGCAAATGTTGCACTGTCTTCACTAACCTATAAGTTTACTCATTTACATAATTTGAACTTTCAACAACATGAGGGGAAGACAGTCGAAATTGGAAGCATGGGGATCAAAAAATAAAACTTGTTTGGAGCTAAAGGACCAGGACCAAAGGTGAAATTGATGCAATACTGTTTTATCCACTGATAAGTATCTAAGCACTTGGGGAACCCTCCCTTAAAAGCTAGCTATCAAGGGGGGAGAACCAAGCCTCTTAAATACTCCACTGAGCATCCCATACTACCCGATGTGGGACTTGAGCACCCCATAATACCCATGTCCCTATCATAGCACCGCCCCTGAAAGCCGACGTCCTCGGCGGCTGCACTCCACGACACTTGTCTCGGTGGCACTTCACTCAACTTTCTTGTTGGTCAGAACCCTCCACCGGTCAGAACCCTTCATGGGTAGCCTTCTCCGAGACGCCGACAACCAGCTCTGATACCAATTGATAAGTATCTAGGCACTTGGGGAACCCTCCCTTAAAAGCTAGCTATCAAGGGGGGAGAACCAAGCCTCTTAAATACTCCACCGAGCATCCCATACTACCCGATGTGGACTTGAGCACCCCATAATACCCAAGTCCTTATCATCCACAACATAATTTCATTTAGTCCAACTGTGTAGTAATAGATTAGTAACAGCTATCGTTAAAAGGTTATTATTAAATGGCAGACTGAGTTTGTAAGACAGAACACAATAGTGTTGTTTGATTTGTGAAACACACCTCATTAAGTGAAAGCAGGCTTTAGTTTTTTTTTTTTTTGGCAGAATGAGTCATAAGAAATAGAGCTTGGTAGAGGCTACAAAATGTAACATTTATATACCTCCTTGTACATATTGACAGCCTGATTGTAGAACTTGCTCTTTGAGTATCCTGTTTTTCTTAACTTCATAATGGCATAGGCACTTCTGAGCTGCAACAGAGAAAAAAGCAAAATTTGATTAAGGAAATTGACAGCGTACATAGAAAAAAGGGTTCCATTATTAAGGGTTCAACATTTTTTGCATCACTTCAATTTTCTTTTTCATTTTTTAACTTAATAAAAGAAGAATATTTAGTTGATAGGACAGGAGAATGAACTTCGGCAAAGGAGAGAAAATCCCCCTCGAGAAACAATATGCTGCAACTCTCCAAGATTGGGGGTAAAGAAAAAGGGAGTGGATCATGCACACAGAAGTTAGCATAAATGATTCACATCATCACCTCCAGAATCATGTCGTTTTTGGTTCTTGTCCAGCCACTTCTAGTGAACCATCTGAGACATCAAACATCAGTGAATTATAGAAAAGATCAGGATGCATGGTTATAATAGTCTATATATAAATGTAATGCTATGCAAGTGTTGAAGACACATCGAATTGGTGAAAGAAAATAGCTAGAAAAAGATGTTAATAATTCTAGGCAGATGCGGCATAATGGAAATCACTTGCATGTTAAATTAATCCGACAAAAAGAAACACACACTTAAATTTTAGGGAAAAGAATCATACATACGGCAGTACATACTCAGTACTAAATCACAAGTTTCTGCTATTTTTTTTTTCTGTAGAGAAAGGAAAGTATATTTGAGATAAGAAGCTACATATAAAGGCATGGAGATACAAAACTATTGTGACCTAACCTTTTCCAAAATGGGATTTTCTCACGAGGTTCATAAGGTTCATAGATAAATCCAGGACTTGAAATGGATATTTGTGTTCCCTGCATCAATGATAGGTCAGTAAAGCGTGAAAGTTAATACCTGATCTGCAAATAAAGAGATCATAGAAGCTACCATTCATTAAAGAGCAGGAAAAAAATCCTTGATTTTTGAAGAAACCCTTCAATTAGTAATTTTTTTCAGAGAGAAAACATGAGATATAAATCTAGTAATTGAATTCAAATAATAATACAATGGGTTAAATAATCTGGATTAGTAGTGAAAAAGTGAGAGATATAGTAACAAATCAATTGAAAACATCACATCATTAATATCTCCTAACTTAAAAAATAGATGAGCAGAGCTCTGAAGGGAAAAAGTGTACCATCCTCCATACAACAAAACTCATCCTGCAAATTTTATTAATCCAATCATATTGGATTTAATGTACGAAGTATATATATACTATGGATGATGAAGTACAAGTATAACAGAAATTTTTGAATCATTATAACCTACCACATTTCGCATATTTGCAGGGGCTTTGACTTTAGTAGTTGCCATCCTTTTATCGTTTTTGAAAATGAAGAACTCAGCAGCCTAAAAAAGACAAGACAGTATAACCGACACAAGAATTAGGAAACCAAACTCCAAAAAACTAAGAATCATTATCTTGATTAACATGACAGCATCTTCAAAAACTTAATTTACCATTGTAGATCGGAGTGTCAAAGTTTTCGCACTAGCCAAAGGAAATGCATTCTGCTCCTTAAACAAATGAGGATGGAAGCTCTTAAAATTGAAGTCAGAACCTGATCAAGCACAAATCACTCGAAGATTGAATTGCCAATTCGGAATTATTCATACTTCAAACATATTCGCGCACAAATAAATGATAAGAAAAAAATCTGTAATGAAATAGATTACCGTTGGATAGAGCATTGGAATAGCTCCTGCAGCAACCAAGCCTGAAAGTTCAAACGGAAAAATTGCATAATGTCAATTAATTTCAAGCTGAAAAAAAAAAAGCCGTTTGGATATCGAGGAAACAGAAAAGAGTGAAATTGAAGGGCGTTGAGAAAGTGAGAAAGGCAATGTAACTCACAGATACGATGAAGATTCTTCTCGATAAAGTGTGCGAACTAACTGTAAACGTTTTAAAGACATCATCTTCAACTTCAATGCACAAGCATTACAGTTCCACCACGCTGATCACAGATGAACGGTGATTGATTCAACCAGGTGCTCCTGCACAAACGATACAGTTTTCTTGTTTCTGGTTTCCAAGATACAGTTTTTCTTTGGCACAACAAGTTTGCGGATGTTGGAAATATTGTTGCGTTTCTGGTTTCATGCAAAGTTTTAAGCGTTTTTTGACATAAGCAAATCAGTCTCGGTTGAGGTCACACTAACGATCTCAACCAACGGATACTTTTGGTGGTTTTATATGTGGAATCAATACCTTCTTTCAACTTTTTTTCCAAGAAACATAATTATCGGTCAAGAGATCTGAATAGAAAAGGCCGAAGGCAAAGGTCATTTCATCAATTTCCAAGGATCAATTTACCATAGTCATTCACCACTAGTTCCTTCCTAACTAACCACACACATGATAAGTAACCCCCGTGGTTATGAGTTCCAAAACCCTCAAAATCCATCCTCCAATATTTTGCCTTTCACATTTTCTAGTGTTTGTGCTCACATCCAGAACATTGTTTACGATCGTCATGGAAACCTCCTCACACATTATTTTTTCATTCTTACCGTATCGGTTTGGAAGGAACTAGTAAAGTTTGGGATTCAACGGACATCTCAAACTTCACAACAATCGCTCCGGATGCACCATCAATTTCATCCATTTAACCAACAAAACTCACGATAAGCTTTCACTTATCGGGCCACGTCATACGCTCGGTTGAGTATGTTCGAACGTTGTATTTCCACCTTCTCTTATGGTTTGGTAGGGTTATTACCTTGAGCTAGTTGCCATGATGGGTAGTTGAATGGGAGTGAATGATGAAGGTGAGGATGGGTGGGTTTGGAGGGGAGGAGGTTTAGGTGTTGAGAGGGAGTGTTTTGGTTTGCAATGTTATGGATGCACCCCCTTCCCCTAGATTTATTTGTGTTGATTTTGGATAGGTGATTCTGCCCCTTAAACAAGTATGTGATTGACTTATTGTTTATAGTTATTTTTTTATGTTGTATCTCTTTGTAGTTTGTAGAAGTTGGATGGGTTGTAGAAGTTGTTCTAAAGGTGAAAGCAAGCTCACAGGTATGAAAAGTCAACAAGAAAGTAAACTTATTATATCAGTAGCAATGAGAGTGTTGTGTTGGATGAGTTGCTACACGAGATGATGATAGAATTAGAAATTTAATCGACTGACATAGGCTCTAAATCAAATCTATTACGTCCGGTCACCATGACCCGAATTGGTTCAGCTGACTTTGTCCGAACTAGTTTGGCTGATATTGTCTGAACGGGTTAAAATCACAACTTTGGAGGTGTGTCTTAAAAAAACACATGTTCTGTTGCTACGAGCATCCGAACCAGTGAAATTTTTGAAAAAAAAATACACGTTGTCATTTCATTAATGGTCTTTTTTTTCGTAGGGTTATGGGGTGTTTTATGAGTAGGAGGGGGTGTGGAAAATGCAGTGGCAAGGCGAATGGCACTTACACAAGGAAAGGCCTCAAAATATTGGCCCAACTAACATTGAGCTGTGTTTTCCTTCCCACACCCCCTTCTCGCACCCCTACCCTCCTTACACACTCAATATCTAGATATCCCATAATAAAATTTACCACTCGATTTCTAGATACCAAGTGTATAAGGAGTGTAGGAGCGAGAAAAGGAGTGCATGAAGAATATCCCAACACTTTATCCTAGGAAACATAGTTAGACAATCATGTTACTATAACACAAATATATTGACTACTAATATATTTGTGTTATAGTAACATGAATGTCTATTTACAAACATTGTCTCTGTCTATATATATTATACACATATATACGTATCTCAGTTGTGTCATATCTTGATTTTTAAAATTTTTGTATCTATCTGTATCGTATTAAGTATCTAGAATTCTTTTGATGCAGAGGATTCAATCCGAGAGATTTGCTACAGTCAATTCCAAGTTCCTGAAACAGGTTAAGCCTATGAGCTCAACAAACTCACGAGTAGGCTAAAAAACCAATATAAATAGAAATAAAAAAGGCTCGTGTTACTTGCATCTGTCACTCACATGCTGTACAGAATTAACAATAAAATTTGTTGTACAGAATTAACAATAAAAACAAAGAGAAACGAGGCATTGCCAGTTATTAGCAATCTTAGCAACTAGCGAGAGTAAAGGTTCACGGGGGTTACTAGACAAAATGCACGCAAACCCTGCATCCAAATGCAATATATATAGATCAATCAAGCTTTTGTATTCACATTAGCTATTTGAAGCAACCAACTTAGTGTGCAAGAAGCATGCATAAAAAAGTACCAATACAATTAGTATCCGTTTATCTACCTTATTATTATTAGAAGAAGTGAGAGTTGAGTCATGAGTGGCATGACTTCTAAATATGTAGTACCTTTTCAACTTGTGTTATTTTGCATCTGTTTGAATGTGGCAAATTCAGTTAAATTCAGTTATCCAGCAGCTTTCAACTTTGGTGATTCGAACTCCGACACAGGTGAACTTGCTGCGGCAAAAGGCTTTCGACTTTCCCCACCTAATGGACAGAGTTATTTCAATACTTCATCTGGGAGATTCTGCAATGGCCGTCTCATAGTTGATTTCCTAAGTAAATTTCTAATCCTTTCAATAGATAGCCATTTCCACCAACACATGTATCATTTGAAATCTCATGATAGTTGCATGTGATTTTGGTTGATTGTTGCAGTGAGTGCAATGCACTTGCCATTCCTAAATGCATATATGGATTCACTGGGTTTGCCAAATTTCAAACACGGATGCAACTTTGCAGCAGCAGGTTCAACTATCCTTCCAGCTACTGCAGCATCGATCAGCCCATTCGGCTTTGGGGTTCAGGTATCTCAGTTTCTGCTATTCAAAGCTAAGGTTCTTGAATTGCTTGCAGGTGCAGGTATATCATAAAATTTATATTCAAATATCTTCACATTATTTCATTGTCAAAATCAAGTTTGCTGGTTATCCCATTCATTGATGTGTATCACAATAATGTTTCAGGCAAGAAATTCAATAAATATGTCCCAGCTGAAGACTATTTCCAGAAGGGATTATACATTTTTGACATAGGCCAGAATGATCTTTCTGGTGCATTTTATTCAAAAAACTTGGACCAAGTACTTTCCTCAATTCCAAATATTCTATTGGAATTTGAAACTGGAATAAAGGTAGGTGTCACTGAGTCTAACAAAATAACTGTGAACTGGTACATCTATTATTCATGACATTTTGTCCTAAAACAATCTTTAATTCCAGATTATAGAAACAGTTTTGCTGAAATTAACATTCAGTCTCTGATTTGTGTGCTAGAATCTGTATTACGACGGGGCAAGGAATTTTTGGATACACAACACAGGTCCACTTGGATGCTTGGCTCAGGTTATTGCCACATTTGGCACTAATCAAACAAAGCTTGATGAACTAGGATGTGTTAGTTCGCATAACCAAGCGGCTAAAACCTTCAACCTACAGCTGCTGGCTTTCTGTAGCAAATTGCAGGGCCAGTATCCAGATGCAAATGTTAAATATATTGATATCTTTACCATAAAATCAGACCTCATTGCAAACCATTCTAAATATGGTAACTTAGTCAGAGGTGAATGTAATCATGATTAGCCAGAATGAAGTTATTTTCTTTTCTAACATATCAGTGTCTGTGTGATTATTTATTTGCAGGGTTTGAACAACCCATTATGGCTTGCTGTGGATATGGAGGTCCACCATTGAACTATAACAGCAGTGTTTCTTGTGGGTTTACAATCACAGCAAAAGGTTGCAGTGATAGCAGTGTGTATGTAAACTGGGATGGGACTCATTACACTGAGGCTGCAAATCAATATGTTGCTTCACAAATTCTCACTGGAAATTTCTCCTATACTCATCTGTCAGACAAGATGCCCTTCCTTCACTAGCTCAAGTTATAATCCCAATCTAATTATTGCTATAATGATTTTATTCTTTTATGCTGGTATAGTGCAATCAACAGCTGATTGTAGCCTTGAATGACAATCAAGCCTTTTCAAATGAATCCAAATTTGCATAGGATCAACTGACAATTGAAATAAATGTATCCAGCGAGCGGCATATAAAAATAATCCAACATACATATTTTGGAATTACATTTACAAGCGAAAAAACTCTGATCTTATTTGTCAGCTTTCTCGAACTCAATTGTAACATGAGCACGGTTACAACTGCACATTATACATCTGACTTGGAAGACAGATCTAGTTATATAAACATTTTCTTATTTTTTTTTGGCTACATAAGCATAGTACTGTAACATAGGAACAACAAATGCAACAACCAACAAACCTCCAACTACAAGAGAGAATTGTCCACGCTTCTCGTCTGTCTCTTCCTTGGTTTTGAAGTTAGACTCACGTTTGTCGTCTTTAAATGAGGGCCCGCCAGGATCTGGAAGCCCATCAATGGCAGCAACTAGTCGTTTAGCTGTGCTATAAATAGCTTCATTGTACTTCTCATCCGTAGCCAATACTGCATAAAAAAATAGATATGGTAGTATTGTTATTATGTCCCTCAAAAATGATTTAACTGCTTGTTGATTGAAACTTCAGAAGATAGACATGGTTTAAAAGTAATACAAACTCGCAGACAATGAATAGTAAACGTGCATATAACAAGTAAGATTCATAAAACATTGGCCTATGCCTAACCAGGTCACTTGTCATCTGCCTAGCTTGTTTACCATTTTTGTGAAAAAATATCAAATTTGGCCTTCCTCAAAAGCCTATTTACATTAAGACTTTAGCATGAGAAATTTAAACTTTCTAGTTTTTAACTTATATATCTGAATCTGAACAGTATGTAATATCTTAATAGGCTGAAAGGGGCCTTTCTTAAGGTTCATCTGCTGGTCAACTTATTAGCCTTTGAAAAAGTGAAAAGTTGACTTATTTGCTAAATACCAAAAATAGATTAAGCTGACCTGATAAACATTAGGCCATTTGACCTCTTCCACCCCTATAGGGTGAGCACAACCCTTCCCAACAACTCAACTTAGCCCCCAACTTGGATCCTATCCCTCAAGAAATCGCAGGGTCAAAGCAAGTCTCATTTAAAGACTCAACATTGGCTTAGAGATACAGTTTGGTTAACCTTTGGGTTATCCAACCTATGGACCATCCTCATTTTATCCTTTTAGTTAAGATATTTTAAGTTTTATATTCCTCTGTCTATCTCTTAAAACAGATTTTACACATGAAGTTGATATGTTTTTGTTATTCTGTTGATAATGTGCCAAACATGAAACGGAATAAAAAATATTGTGTATATTGGAAAACTGTTATGATTTTATTTAGTTAATACTCCATCAGTTTTACTTATACTTGTATACCATTAGGGGCATGTTTGGATTGACTTATTTGGGTTTATCTGCGCTGGCATAAGCACTTATGAGATTGCTTATGAAAGCTTATGGAAACAGCTTACAACGTGTCCATAAATTGTTTTCAACTTATTTCTATAAGCTCTCCAAGATAGCTTATGACAAGTTATAACTTAAATGAAATCAGAATGACTTTATTTTATCTTTTATCATAGAAATATCTTATACATAAGCGCTTGTACTATACGTGTTTAATTAAGTTGTTTATCCAAACAGAGCCTAGATATCCTAAGTTTGGACGGCTTCGGGTCTAAAGAATTGACCAATCAAAAATTGAAGTGTAGTGAGAAACAAGAAAAATGTGTTTTTAGCTTCTATTAAGGGTAATTTTGAATTATGCTGATAATGCGATTAACATAATAGGATTGGAATACATTGACATAAAATTCCACAACAATGCATGCGATGGATACTGCCCTTGATAACATGACCATGAAATAGAACAACCTCCCCTCACCCTAAAAACCATTCTTAACCAATAAAAACTAAAAAGAATAAAGCATTGTGACAAGTGATTCACATTTTCACATTACGATTCTAACTTGGTTAGCTGAGGAGGGATATCGGAAGAGTGCAAACAGGAGATCTAGGGTTCAATCCCTAGAAACTAACATTTCTCCCTCGCCTTAACCACTAACATTTGCCTATAAAAAAATATATTCACATTATGGTTATGTTGACAAGTGCTATTATGAGTTTAATACCATTCTCTCTCCAATCCAACATGTTACCAAAAAACCATGCCATTCTCTCTCCAATCCAACATGCTACCATAAAACAAGTGGAGAATAGAATCCAAGTCCACGAGGAAGTAACTAGTACCTGGAAGGTTCTCAGAAACGGTGGCATCAAGAATGGTTTCTCCTACGGCTTTGACAAAAGCTGGTCCACCAGTAACTGCTCCTTCTTTCTGACTAGTTACAAGAACCACAACACCCTTGTCATTTCCCTCTTCCACAGAAGGATACCACCTCTCCAATAGTTGATCAGCAAACTCAAAAGCATCAGCTTTGCTCTGCACCCAACAACCACATCACAAAAATAATGTCATGTTTGGATAAATAAACAGTTTAATTAAGCGCTTATAGCATAAACACTTTTCATATTTCCATTTCAACAGTTAATTCAAGCACATATATAGTTGTGTAAGTGTAACTAACCGTGAGTTTTCTAAGTGTAATAAAATTGACATGAAATTTCTTCCTTGATTCCAAATCCGACAATAACCGTTTCAAATCAGACTTGGTAACTCTACTAAGAACTCCAGCATCATCAACAACGTAAGATTCTTTAGGTGGACCATCATTAAGCACGTCAAATTCAGATGCCAATGCATTGCCAGTATGCAAGAGTGGAGTAAAGTTAAGTGCCAATGAGATAGCCAAAGCTGCTAAACCCTGTTGAGCGTGAGTCAACCAGTTTGGCTGCTGCAAGGATGGTGATTTGAGAGATAAAGTTTGATTCTTTTTGAGAGTGGAAACAATGGGTTTTGAGTAAAAGAGAGAATTTGATTTGGGTTGGAGAGAGGATGAAGGTTTGATGTTGAGGAGTGGGGAGAGAGAGTGGGGTTGAAGAACGGTTCCCATGAAGAAGAATTAGATAAGGAAGGATTCAAATGTGGAGAGGTTCTTCTTCCTCTCTTACACATTGTTCCACTGTTCTCTGATTTGGTTTGGATTTTGAGTGGTCTGGATTGGTTCCCTGTGTTTCAAAGTGGATAATGTCTATTTGCCGTGTGGGTCTTTTAGTCCACACAACTATAAACTTTCAATTTTTCCTTTTTTGATTTTGATAGAAACTTTCAGTTTTTTTATTTTTATTTTTTTGGTACTTAATGGGGGCTAAGCCCTAAATCAAAACATAAACTAACGAAAAACAAGTTTCGGAATAGATTTTCCTACAACATCGGAAAATAATAACGATCTTATAGAATTAGGACACTGCTCATAAATAATCAAGTCTTCCACTTGCCGACATCAAATATTGGTCAACTCATCCGCGCAACGATTAGCCTCCCTGAAAATGTGCACGAACTGGATCTCACAAGGAAGCTTGAGAAGTTTGCAAATTTTTCGAACAATGCACCACCCCGAGATACTACCAATCTCTAAACCAATGAAAACATCACTCACAACCTTGACATCAACCTTGACAATCACTTTGCCCCAATCTCTAGAACGACAAAGTTGCAAGCCTAAGAGAACTCCCTAAAACTCAGCAACTAAAGAATCACAATACCTAATCTGCTTAAAAAAAAAAACCTCAAAGCCACAGCCATCCAAATTTCTCATTAACCCACCATAGCCCACGAACCTGTATGAAGCCTTCTCCTCTCCATATCATGACGCAACAATGAACGAGACACAACCATAACAACCTAATACTCTTGCACACAAGCACTATCAGCAACTCGCCTATAGGACCTAGTTAAAGTGTCATGTTCTTTATTTTTCCTGCCCATATAGAGGTGGGACACATTGGTACACCAAACAACCCTATCAATATCATCTCTCTTCCAATTAGTTTCTGTTGGATTGAATTGAAGTCAATGATAGATATCTCCACCAAAAAAATTGTTTCACATCTCCACTCTAACCAAATCGAATATTAACTACACGAGGACAATGACGTAAAGTATGAAGAGTATTTTATGAACCCGAACCACAATGAATACAATTCGCATTCCCCAATTCCATAACACTATTTCTGTTATTTGACAATTCGCGTTTATCTTTTGGCTTAATAAAATTATTTAGCGTAATTGTTATGCACTATCAATGTAAAAGATTTTTACTCCAACAACAAATCATAAGTCACAGTATGAATATTTAATTTTAGCGTTGTTTTGGAAAGGCCGGACCTTTTTTTTATGACATAACGAATTATGATTGGTTGACGGTGCAAAAAATCTTTATACTTAAAAGTGTATACAAATTACTCATTTATCACGATGTTGGTTTCTTGAGTATTGTTATGGTGCAATTTTGTTTCATCATATAGTTAATTTTCCAATAAAAATATTTATTTTCAAATACGTGTATGGGTATGACCCGACACATAATTGATCTAGATAACATTTTAGTTGAAAATTTAAAAACTCTTACAATGTTTTTATAAACAAATTGAACAACATTTGTACAGAATGATCAAAATCGCACAACTACGCTATTTAGAGGGTAAAATGTTCTCAATTAAAACTTTGGGAATCAATCGCACAAATGTGAAACTTGTATCACCCAATTCGCTCAAATTAAAATACGATAGACCAAAATCACATAATCACCATATTGCGAGGGACCAAAAGTACAACTAAGCTCAAAAATTAAAATACGATAGACCAAAATCACATAATCACCATATCATAGTATAAGTGAAAATACTTTCGAGGGACCAAAATGCATGACAAGAGCATTAGCTAATTTATCTCACTTTTATTTAAATAAATATAGCATGCCTCATGTTTAATGTTTAAAAAAAATATATTCAAAATCACACAATTTTGTTGTTTTAGTCCCATCCAAAAACATGAAGCTTTTGATAAATACAGTATAAGACTAGTAGTACTATATATTATTACCAAAAAAAAGACTAGAACTATATTTTTATTTAAAAATGACTACAAATAAAAAAATAAAATTATTGAGAATAAATTGAAAAATCTTCTTACATGAACTTGTTAAAATGACTTCAATTGCCCCTCAAGGTGCTGGATTCAAAAAGCTACTAGTTTTTCTTATACCTGAAAAACCATCCTTAATAACAATCATGATAAGAGTCTCCATGCTCTTTCTTTCATGGCCATTCTTTTATCCACTTTTTTTCCCAATCATGGCATTCCCACCAATACCAAACCCCTCTTCTCTTTCACCTCAAATAAACCCATAATTTGCTCCCTCAACTCAACCTCCAAACGCCACCTCATTCTTCAAACTTCTTTGCTATGCGCTGGCATTGGCATTAGCCTAACTCCTCAACTCCCAATTGCTCTATCTTCACCTCAAGCTTCGCCGTCCAATTCGCTTCTCTCTAAGATTGAAAATACAAAATCTTGGTTTCAGTTCTTTGGTGATGGATTTGCTATTCGAGTTCCGCCAGAGTTTCAGGATATCATGGAACCTGAGGTACATTCATTTCCAAGCTAATGAAGAAACTTTACTTACTAGATTGAAATTTATCATATCTCTTTTTACTCTTTGACAATTCATGTTTGTAGATGGAATTAGCTGTAATAACAAATTGGTTAAGTCAGTTTTGATAGTCGAAGTTAGTTGAGATGATTAGTTGAATAAGATAGTTTAATTAATTGAAAATTTACAGCTACTATTAGCATGCAGAAACAGATGAGTAATTGAGAGAGAAGGGGAAAATTGTTAACAGAAAACTAACATCAATGTCTAATGTAAAATAAGTTTACAGGCTTAATGTAGTTTTGGAATTCATTTTAACAATAATTGTATTGAAACATTATGAAGTTTTCAGTTTAGTGATCATCCATTTGCCTGTAGGATTTTAGTGCTGGACTGGCACTTTATGGGGACAGGGCAAAGGAAAAGAAATTTGTAGCACAGTTTGCATCTTCAGATGGGTATTTGTACTATCAACCTCTCCTAACTCCCTTGTTTCTTATTGCGCACTTACGTATATGTTTAGAAGGAAACATAACCATCTTGTCCATGATTGAAACAGATATGAGGTTCTGAATGTTGTTATTAAGCCAGCCAGTCAACTTAAAATCACCTTCTTAGAGGTAATCAGACAGTCATGGACATTTTATTTCACACCCAAATATATTCCCCCTCCATTATATGTCTGTAAAGCATAAACTTTTCATCATGGCTGAGAGTTTAGGAACAGATAAACAAGGCATTTTGCTATACCAAGTCAATGTGATGTGTTTGCCACTTGGTTTCTTTCTAATTTAAAATTTAAAATCAAGCTAGCATTGACCTCCTTATTTAAGCCTTTCCTTTTATTGATTTTCAAGAACGCGGACTAGGATTTGGAACTGTTTGCTCCTGATGAAAATTTCTAATTATGTAAAGTAAAATATGGAGAAACTGATCCAATCCTTATAATTTGTGACATGTCTTCACTTGAGTGATTATATCTAGTAGGCCTATCTTTTGTTTTTTTATTGTTTATATAAATTTAAGGAACTTACATATTCTTCATTGATTAGAGCAGGCTCAGGATATAACTGATTTAGGCTCCTTGAAGGAAACAACAAATTTATTTGTTCCAGGTTCAATTTTTTATTAACTTCTGCACAATTTTGTAGATTCTCAATGAAGTTAATCTTGTTCTAATTTTATCTTTATGGTATAGATTGTTATTTCACAACATTTAGTTTCGTAAATGATATGATCACTTCATTGCTCTCTCTGTTTATTCTGGATTTCGGTGTCTCATTCTGCCCGCCATGTACATGCAGGAGGGGCAACACTTTACTCAGCAAGATCAATAAAAATTAAGGAAGAAGATGGTTTTAGGTAAGCTCGTTATCAACTGACTTGAACTATTTCTGACTATAAAATTCATGTATAGTAGTTTTCTTTTTGTTGTTATTTTTAAATAAAGAGTATTTTTGGATATACTTTCTCCATTTATACTTTCTCCAATGTAGTATCGACATTTTTAATTTCAGGATTTACTATTTCTATGAATTTGGTAAAGGAGGGCAGCATGCAGTATTGATGGCAACCGTAAAAAGTGGAAAGGTTTGTTTTACTAAATGCATTTTAGTTAGTATATAACTAACCCATCCATATGAACTTGGGTATGGAGTGCTTGTAATATATCATACTCCCCCGGTTTTATTTATAATCAAAACCACTAGTAGTACTTAATTTCACAGAGAGTAAGATGTTAGTTAAGTTAGTTTAATTGTCTTGATTTCATATAAAAATCGAGTTATAATTACTAAAAGGGTCTTTTTTGCCTCGAGACTATGTACTTATCTTTCAAAACAAAAGAAGAATTAACAAGAGGTATATTTTGGAATAATGATATTAAATAGAGTTGAATTAGGTTACTTTTGCTTAATATTTGAGGTCACCATATTAAAACTTTTTTTTGCTTGCAAGTAAAGCCAGGGGAGTAGTTCATAGGTCACCAACTTTGCTAGTTAGTTGACCAAAGCCAGGGTGCAGGGAGGTCCAATCAACCACATGCCTATCATTTCTATATTTTCAAGAATATAAATTACAGTTACAGAAAAGTAAACAATCTTGTCATTTTATTCTGTAGGCAATTATTGCTGGAGCAACTGCACCGCAGTCCAATTGGGACACAGATGGTGTAAAACTTCGTTCTGCTGCTGTGTCATTGACAATTCTGTAGTTATGTCTTAAATTTTTTTAACCTGGTATGTCAACTCATAATTTCAATGCTATGGTGATATGGTCTTCAATTTTGTTGAATCGAGTAATATTGTTTGATATTTTGAGTCTAGAGTAATATGTGAACTTCATGGAGTGTAGAAGATCATTTTTGTTTGTAATAATGAGATTATATATTTTTGTAGTGTGTATGTATTCCTGAATTTTTTGTAGTAATGAGATTATACTTTTGGCAAGAACAATGACTTCTTGTACTAATTCTTAACTCTTGTGCATAGAAAGATTACTGTTTCTAGCTTCCATATTGATGCTGTCTTTCTGATTTGAAGCCGTTTTTACTCTTGACCAGCACGATCACAGTAATTTTGACTCCTGAGGCTGGTTAGCAACCAGTGAAAGCTCAAAAGCAGTTAATCATGCGTTGGACTTCAAATTAACATTCTGTTGAATATAGTGAACTTACTTCATCTCTTATTTAAAAATTAGTCAAATTTTCCTCGGGAGATTGACATTCGATGAATATAATTCGTAATTGATTCACTAACAAAAATTCTTTAACTAGTTACTGTAAAGGCAAACAGAAATAACGAACTAACTACTTCATTCATTTCAGAAGAGTGTATATACAAAGACTACAATATGCTTGGGCCAAATTGCTCCACACACTTGAATGGGCCAGACCACAATAAGCCCAATGCTAATTACATCCAAGCCTATTACTAATACAAGGGACCAAAACTAAACCAGAAATAAGAAATCAAGCAACAAGAACTTAGATCATATCACCAGACAGCAACACTAACTGAGACAAAATCATTCCTCAGCATTCTTCAATCTGCAGAGACCAAACTCCTCTCTGAGTTTGACGAAGCTTTCATTCTTCAAAGCTTTGGTCAGCAAATCAGCAACTTGGTTCTGAGTACTACAGTATTTGAGTTCAATAACACCATCTTTGCAGAGATTTCTCAAGAAATGGTACCTTACATCTATGTGTTTTGTCCTGCCATACATCACCGGATTCTTTGAAATTTTGATTGCAGAAACATTGTCACACAGCACCATCAGTGGACCATCTTGCTTCCATCCCATCTCCTCTAGGATTCTCTTGAGCCACACACCTTGACATACACAATATGTTGCGACCCTGAGCTACTCGCTTCTGGTGGAGGAAAGAGTCACTATAGGCTGCTGCTTTGATGCCCAAGACACAGCACCAGCACTTAGAATAAATGCAAAACCCGTAGTGCTCTTTCTATCATCAATGTCCCCAGCATAATCACTATCACAATATCCCACAAGTCTAGTTTTCTGCTTGCTTTTGTAGAGAATTCCCATCTCACTGGTTCCCTTTAAGTACCTTAGGACACGTTTGGCTGCAACCAGATGATCTTCAGCTGGTTTATCCATGAAACGACTAAGAAGATCGACAAAGATAAGTGAGATCCTGGCCCAGTAGCATTTAAATACATCAAGCTACCAACCACCGCTTGAAACTAGTTGTATCAACCTCCTTATCCTTGCTATTCCTTGAAAGCTTGCTTCCAAAGGACAACCGTGGGTTGCCTCTGACCTTGCTTTCACTCATATTGAATCTGCTCGTAACCTCTCGTGGCATACCTCTGTTTGCACTATGAAAATTCCTCTTGCATCTTGTGGTGATTTCAACTCCTAGAAAGTGTTTCATTCTTCCCAAGTCGATCATATCGAATTGTTTCTTCATAGATCCCCAAAATCATGAATCATTTCAAAGATTATTTCCAAGATACAATACATCATCCACATATGTACTAATAATGATAAGATCTCTATCATTTCTAGTTTTTGTGAATAATGTATGCTCATGTGGACACTTTCTAAAACCTTCCTTAGCAAAGTAGGACTCTATCTTGCTATACCAAACTCTGATTGACATTCGATGAATATAATTCGTCACCATTTCCTTCTGCAGAGTTGCTAATTGATTCACTAACAAAAATTCTTTAACTAGTTACTGAGGTATGATTCTCACGTATTGGTAGCAACAATTGCAAAAGGTTACTTTTCATGAATAATTAGCCAACCTAATTAAAATAACATCAATGAACACGAGGATTAGTCAATGGACCACTTTTTTAATCTGGAAAAATTGGTTATTCTGTGTGAACGTGTAGTTTTTAAACCCACCTTATCCCTTACTTACCATAATTGCAGCACCAAAATAAAAATCAAGTATCCTTGTAATGAGATAAACTGAGTAATCCTTGCACCAAATTAAAGATTTATGGTATGGTCCCTTTTGCATCAGCATAGACTAGTGACTACTAATGTTAAGAAAAGAAGATAGAAACACCCGTTGAATGTTGGTTACTCTCACCATTGAGAAGTACTACAACAACAACAAAACAACATATGACTGGTGGTTGACTGTCACGCTCAACATTATCTGATCATGTTTGCAATCTTTTGTCCAAATTAGTTAATGCATCTGATAGTTATTTTAGTTGATAGAACCAAGCGAACCAACGATACTAATAACACAGTCATCTTCTCATTCAAAAACAACGTTTTCCTCGTGAATTCCCCATTAATTATAATCATCATCACCACTGTTGAGAATGAAAAGGTACTCATTCTCAACTTGAGTTACTGAATGCATGATTGCATGCTCAAGATGACTGTGTTACCCTCATCACCCCTTCATTTTTCAACTTCTTTTCTGAGCACCGGCACCGTTGTTTCACTCTGTGTATTCTTCACACTCCTCTGTGCTTGCATCATCATTGGCCATCTTCTCGAAGAGACTCGCTGGGCCAATGAATCCATCACTGCCCTCCTTCTGGTACAAACAGACTCAACTCATTTCTTCTTTGCTCTGCAATACAATTATGTGACACTTTCTATCACAAATTGTTCTAATTTTTTCTTGACTTGTCAGGGATTGTGCTCTGGAGTGGTGGTATTATTGGTGACCAAGTTCCATAGTACTGAGATTCTAATATTCAATGAAGACTTGTTCTTCCTTTACTTGCTTCCACCAATCATTTTCAATGCCGGGTAAGTATGATTATCATCCTTCTTTATCTCTTTATTAATCCAAATATTGTTTCTTTTGAATAATTTCATAAGACTTGTCAGTTTCCAAGTCAAGAAGAAACAGTTCTTCAAGAATTTCACTACTATACTTCTGTTTGGAGTCCTTGGGACAGTTATTTCATTCTGTCTCATATCAGTTGGTAAGATCATTGTCTGGCAACACTTTAGAGTTTCAAATTGTGAAATAAATAGAATAAGTAATCAATATAGTTATTTTTGCAACTTCTCTAGGCGCCTTTCTGCTCTTTAATAGGATTGGCATAGCTAACCTGGGCATAAAAGATCACCTAGGTGAGGCAGTTTTTTTGAATCAATCTCTTTCTCTCTCTCTCTCTCTCTCTCTCAATCTACTTATCATTTGTCCTATTCTGATTGTTCTTGCACATTACATGTGAAGCCATTGGTGCTATATTGTCAGCAACTGACTCAGTTTGTACATTGCAGGTGTATTCTAATCTCAGCTCAAACATAAATTTGTATTTCAGAGAATTTATATTGACCATTTAATGCCTTCAATTTCCTTTTGTGGTGAAGGTTCTGAGTCAAGACGAAACACCTTTGCTTTACAGCATTGTATTTGGGGAGGGTGTTGTAAACGACGCTACATCTATTGTTCTTTTCAATTCAGTTCAATCACTTGACTTCAGCAGCATCAATGCTATGACAACCTTGAAATTGTTGGGGACCTTCCTTTACCTCTTTTGCACAAGTACTGCTCTTGGCATAATCGTAAGTTTAACTTGTGTGGTTTTGTATGTGCCGCTTCAGAAGGTGATTCACATATGGCATTATTTTCTCTTTCTGTTGTCACATGTCTTACATATCCAAGAAAATTCTTCATCTCTTTATGTCCTAACATACAATTTTCAACATTAAAGCGCTGTGTGGATTATGTTTGGAATTATAATCCACTTAATGCATCTATGACCTTCTTGCAAACCAAATTTTGAATCTTTGATTGTTGGGAATGCTGATTTGCTATATGATAATTTTCAGGTTGGCCTTTTAAGTGCTTATATTATTAAAACACTTTACTTTGGAAGGTATGAGTTTCCTTTGCTCGTATAAGTTGTTATGAATGTACTTGGGAGGTTAACTGATCAAATAGATTTATTATTATTAAAGCACTTTACTTTGGAAGGCTAATCACTATAGTTTTACTGATTTTTCAAAATTGTCTCTATAGTTTAAAAGCTTGTGATTTGGTACCTTGACTTCTACAATTTGGAATTGCTAACTGAGTCTTTGCTGGTTGAAAGAGTTGAGTCTCTGTTAAGTAAACTATAAGGCCCTAAAGTTTACACACTTATTTGAAAAAAAAAAATTATAAGTCTAAAGACACAATTACAAACTTTTCATATGAATCTAATTGGAAAAATTGGTGAGACCACATAAATCTATAGAATAATGTGACAGAGTAATAAATATGAGTTGTGTGCCTGCTGGATTTTGTGCAACCTGACATAGTTCCTTTCATTTGCAGGCATTCTACAGATCGTGAAGTTGCTCTTATGATGTTAATGGCATATTTGTCATATATGATCGCTGAGGTCCAAAGTCACTATCTACCAATGCATTTTAGTTGTTTTTATTTTCTTCTCATTATATCATTTTGTTTTCTCAAAAGCGCAAGTTTATGCCGAATAGAAATGCTCAATAGATAAGTAGTTATTTCCAAGTTCCAACCCTCCCTTCTTCACAGCATTACAAGGAGACAAGCAAGGCAAAAACAATAAAAAAAACTGATTTCAAAGCAGTGTTCGCTCGAATAAGAGGGTTAGAGGGATAATTCCCTCCAAACTTGCCAAAAAAATACTCAGTAGCAAAGAGGATCATAAATGCAAATATTCACTTTATAATTTCAAGCTATATACATTTGTGTGGTTTTTGCAGCTTATGAATCTCAGTGGGATTTTGACAATTTTCTTCTGTGGAATTGTTATGTCACATTACACATGGCACAATGTTACAGGAAGCTCAAGGACAACAACAAAGTAAGGACATGATCTTTATAATTTTATCTGGGAAAGATTAGTTTATAGTAATGTTATTCAATCATCAGTACAGATTGGAATCCAATAACAATTACATAGTTTCAAAATTGATAAAATCATTTTATTCTACTGAGCAACCAGCTATCTAAACTTTGTTTTTAACTTCTTATACTTCTTGCATAGAATCATAATCAAACAAATAAAATTTGCATAGAAGTGGGAATTAAAAATTATTAAAGAAATAACCTACACAAAATGCTAATTTACAAAATACTTTCACGATTTCAGGCACTCCTTTGCAACCATCTCATTCATTGCTGAAACCTTTATATTTCTATATGTTGGCATGGATGCTTTTGACATTGACAAATGGAAAAGAAGCAATGCCAGGTAGTTGAAATCTTCCCTAGTTCACACTGTAGAGTGTAGTGCATAGAGCATGAGTTAATTAGCAGTCGATACCATTGTTTTATAAAGGATCTTCATCAGCACTCGTGCAACTATATATTGTGTTCATAAAGTTCCCATTCTTTTTATCAAGTAAAGCACAAAACCACTTGCTCACTATTCTATTTTTCATGTTAATCATTCTCCTAACACATTACCATGTTGGAGCAGCATAGGAACTTCAGCTGCTGTCAGCTCAACATTGGTTGCATTAGTTTTGATTGGAAGAGCGGCTTTTGTGTTCCCCATTGCAAACATTACAAACTTCATCAAGACAAGAGAGAGTTCCAAAATCAAGTTTCCATCGCAGGTAATAATTGCCAGCTTCTAATTCTCTTAAAGCACTGCCATTTTCAGTTGACCTCACTGAATTTCTGCTAAACTGTTAAAAATGTCAGTTCATAATATGGTGGGCAGGCCTAATGAGAGGTTCAGTGACTATTGCCTTGTCTTATAACCAGGCAAGTCCATGCTAAAACTTACATTTTTTCTATCTTAATATATAACTTAAATTTTGATCTGTGCTGCTTTCAAATGCAGTTTTCAAAACCTGAGATGACATTAGCTCAAGACTCTGCATTAATGATCACTTCAACTATAATCCTTGTCTTATTCAGTACTGTGGTGAGTTTCATATTTCTATAGGTGTAAGTAATATGAATATGAATTGCATCAGGATCAAATAAATACTAATATGGTAGCTTCAATTGCAAACAAAATAGGTATTTGGTTCCATAACAAAGCCTCTAATTGAGGCTGTGCAGCTAAGGCATTCAAAACCAACCATTTCTGATTCCACTGATAATCAAGAGGATTTGAGATTACCATTCCTTGAAAGCAATGCTTCCATTAGCCAAAGCAATAATCAGCCATCTCACAGAAGAAGTAGCCTGAGATTGTTGATACGTTATCCAGCCACTACAGTTCACTACTTTTGGAGGAAATTTGATGATAGGTTCATGAGACCCGTATTTGGTGGTAGGGGATTTGTTCCAGTTGTTCCTGGTTCACCACGTGGTGAAGAGGAGATTTCTTGAATCACAAGATCTTGTTTTTTCATTTTCTGTTTTGACTTTTCAATATAAAAAATGCCATTTGTATTCTGTTTATTTTTATTTTTTTCAAAGTTTTTGTGAGTTATGAATTATCAATTGTATCTTGTTAGTTAGTAAGATATGTTGTTAGCTAGGTGATATTTAGTCTTGTTATGTACTTATGTTAGTAGAATGTTAATTTCTGTTGTAGCTATATATCTAACTAGTTTTAGGACTGGCTAAACTATATAAAGCCATTAGCTGGTAGTATTGAGGGGGAATTCAATACGGTTGTACTATACAGAGAAAGATCACAGGTATTGTATATACTGAAGCGTTAACAAAGGCTTGTAAAGTGTGTGATTGAGTAAAATCTCAATTTTGTAAATTCTTGTGTTCTGGTTTTATACTGAAGCGTTAGCAAAGGCTTGTGTGCATTTCTCTCTTTCTGGTTTGTGTTATTGGCGCATTGGCAATTTGGCATTGTGTCTTGTTCTTGATCTCATCTTTGGCGCCTTGGTAGTGCGCCCGGTACAAGATCGTGTTCTTGGCGCTCAGTTCTGGCGTCTTGTTTAGGGATCAAATTATAACAATTTTGTTCGGGAATTTATCAACAAAAAAAAATATTCAAGAAAGGATTTGAAATCAATGTGGCATTTGTGTATTTAAAATTGAAAACAGAAAATAAAACAGAGTACTTCTCTTTTTTTCTTAACCAGCATAAACTGGTAATATTAACTTTTAAGGAAAATGCATTTTATGAATATCCAAAAAAATTATTGTAGTATCCACTTTTTGTTTCCATTTATCCAGCGCTATAATTTGTATATCGACTTTTTAAGCGATTCTTAGCGGGAGATCTAATCTAAATGGATGTATTAAACATGTATGTAGATTGCCATAAGTATGTGCATCATATTGGTTATGGAATTAGTGAAATGTTGATGCTGGGGATGGATATGCATGATCTATAATCGTTGACATGTATGTGTCGTAAGTATGCGTTGGTGGAGCCCTAAAAAGTGAGGTCTTACTAAAAAGGTATACCGCCATACGATCATTAAATGTTTCATTCATTCATTCATTCATGCTACAAGCTAATACGTGGAGGATATGGCGTGAGGGTTTTTTAATCCGCCATAGTGGTATAGCTTTTCATTTATAGGTCATCATGACTTAGTAGGGCAAATGATGATGTTAGATATAGAGTAAGTGGAACACGGTTTGAGAAAGTCCCAACAGCTCACCATCGGATAGACCTCCATAGCCACTCCCGTTGTATCTAGCCCTATAATTCCAAGATCGCCTTTATGAGAGAGTTTTGGGGGAAAAAAAATTTTAATGGCAAAAGTGTAAATAATGCAAATTTTATGTCTATTGTTAATCTAGCAAACGTTAAGGCCCCACTTATTGTTTTTTTTGTCCAACACTTTTTTTTATTATCAAAATGTCTTTCTCTATATTTTGGGTTTTTGTACTTCACTCTATATTTTTGATTTTACATACCATCGACAAAAATTTAACCAACTGATTTATGTTTGTAATAGGTAAATACAATTTATATTTGTTTTTTTAATTATCAATATGTACTCCTCATATTTTGGGGTTTTTTGTACCCCCATTGTTTACCAATATACTCCCACTCTATATTTTGGACGGACATACCCTTGATAAAAATTGAACCAATCTGATTTATGTTTGTAATAGGTAAATACAATTTATATTTTTTCAGGTCGTATTTACCTATATACGATAGTGTAAATAATGCAAACTTTATGTCTATTATTAATCTAGCAAACGTTAAGGCCCCATTCATTAGTTTTTTGTCCAACACTTTTTTTTAATTATCAAAATGTACCCCTCATGTTTTGGGTTTTTTTGTACCCCCACTGTTTACCAATATACCCCCACTCTATATTTTTTGACGGACATACCATTGACAAAAATTGATTCAATCTGATTTATGTTTGTAATAGGTAGATACAATTTATATTTGTTTTTTTAGTTATCAATATGTACCTCTCATATTTTGGGGTTTTTTTGTACCCTCACTGTTTACCAATATACCCTCACTCTATATTTTTGGATGGACATACCCTTGACAAAAATTGAACCAATCTGATTTATGTTTATAATAGGTAAATACAATTTATATTTTTTCAGGTCGTATTTACCTATATACGATTTCACTGACGAAAACCAAATAAATTAAAAAAAAAAAGAATCTTATTTATCTCAGAATATGGTAAATACGATTAGATTTTTTATGCAAAATTTATGAAGATGAATACGATTTACTATTTTTGAAGCTTCTAGGAGGAAATCGTATTTAGATAAATACGATGCGAAATGTGCTGAAAATCGTATCTATCTCTTGGAAGGTAAATACGATGAGCTTTAAAATATTTCTGGTCAAATCATATGTAAGTGAGAAATGGTCAATATTCTGTAAAAGATTTAGGGTTTAGGGTCAATGACTAAATTAAAACACTTTTGAAAAAGTCAATGACTAAATTGATATATTGTAAACGCTTTTAACACCAATAATACACAGCTCTTTTTTAGTAAATTATCTTCATCATATTATATTTAGGCCATAGCTTGTATCAAATAACATTCTAAGCCTACACATATTGAAGAACTTAGGTAAGAGGGCAAAATATACTACGTAGATCAGAGTAATAAATTACTGATCTGTATGACTAACAAATTTGTTTTTTAGATAAACTGTATGACTAACAAATTATTTGTGGCTGCCCGTGCGTAGACACATGTTTGTTTCCTAGTTATTAGAAATAAAACTTATCTATTTTAATGCTCAGAGTAAGATTGAAATTCTTGTGAATTTCTATCAGCAAATTTGGATAAAGCATGTTCATGGACCATGTTCATGGAAAACTATTTTTGTTGTATAGTTATAGTTGTTATGAAAGGAAGAATTAAAAATGTACTTTACTTTCGGTATGTTCCTTGGGATGCATACTAATATTCCATAACAACAGTTCAAGGCCACTTATCAAAATAAGTAAACAAATTTCTTCAAAAAAAATAACAAATATTAATATTGAGGTATACTCTCCACTACCACTGATTCAAAAACGTGCAAATACTTGTTGTAAGTATAGTCTCCACTACCACTGATTCAAACAGAGAAAATGGAAATACACCCACAAACACAAAGGATGGTTCAATTACCAAACTACTTTTAGCTCTGCATTCTGAGTTTGAAACAATACATCAAAGAGGGTTTGTTGCATAGTCAAAAGGGGGGAGCCTTAATGAAAACAATCCTACTTCACTATCTTAAATATATAATTCAACTTTTAAGTGAGGAGATAACATATTTAGGGGAGTACTGGGCAAGGGAATGTAGTTTGCTCTTCTGAGGTTTCCCCATTATGGCTCATGATGTTAGTACATTAGCAATACTGTTACATAAATAATTAGAAAAACAAGTTACAAGACTCATTAACTATGGAAAACCCCTCTTGTCATGGAGATGTTCTTATGTTGTAAACCAATTTACCACTATTGCTGCTTGATCAATGTCTACTACTGACCTTGTCAATTAGTTTATCCCTTTGTGGCATGTTGTTTTTGAGGAAGGGCTCTCCAACCAATATCCCGGCGATAAAAGCCCCCTGACCAGTTAATATTGTTAACAGCTTGATAAGCTCGATCACGTGCTTCTTCGAGATCATTTCCCTTGGCAGTAACCCCAAGTACACGCCCCCCAGTTGCAATAAATCTTCCTTCAGAATCATAAGCAGTTCCAGCATGGAATATCTTGATACCGGGAGCAACAAGCTCAGCTTCTTCAAGGTTTTCAATCAAAGTTCCCTTCTCATATGATCCGGGATATCCGTTACTTGCCATTACCACAACCATGGCAGACCCAGGAGACCAGTTCAGTGATACCCCACTCAACTCTCCCCTGCAAGCTGCAAGCAGAACTTGTGCTAAATCAGACTCCAACCGAACCATCAAGACCTGTAAAAAAGTCCAAAAGTAAAAACGATACTATTCTGTTAAAATGGCTTCACTGTTAATAACATAAAACTGTTAATTTGGCCATCCGTTATCACAGGGTACATCCCGTTTGTTTTGTAAAAAACTGGTGATTGTTTCCGTGAATGTCTGTTACTCTTACAAAGATCTAAGATACCAGTGTTAAAGATTACTTAAAGAAAGCTTTGAAAGGGTTGGATATCAATTAGTCTAACAGCAGAAATATACCAACTTGTGATTTAAAAACAAAAAAAGAATGACCCCCCAAACAAAGAAACAAAAGAATGATACAGACCAACATATCCAAAATATTGACTGTGCTTAGTGCATATATGAGAACTATTGATTCAACACAATTTGTGTCACTAGTTCCTTCTGATTTCTAGCCTGTTACTGTCTATTCCAAGGGTTAAGTACATAAATTAGAGACTGAATGTTATGACTTAACTGACCTGGCATTCTGGATCACCAAATCGCACATTATACTCAATCAACTTGGGCATGCCAGATTTCCTCTCAATCATAAGCCCGGCGTACAAAACACCAACAAACTTGCAACCTTCTGCAGACATTCCTTTTACTGTTGGCATGATAATAGAATCCATCACTATAGATTGAAGTTCTTTGGTTAATATAGGAGCGGGGGAGTATGCACCCATGCCACCAGTATTTGGCCCAGTGTCACCATCACCAACTCGCTTATGGTCCTGAGCAGATTCTAGAGGAATTGCATTTTCTCCATCAACCAAAGCAAAAAATGATGCTTCTTCTCCGTCTAGAAATTCCTCAACAATGACGCGACAACCAGCAGAACCAAAATCACCCTTCACCAGCATTGAATCAACAGCTTCATATGCTTCTTCCAGTGTCATGGCAACAGTAACTCCTTTTCCAGCAGCCAGTCCATCTGCTTTGATAACAATTGGCGCTCCTTGTTCTTGAACATATTGCTTTGCTGCAGATGGGTCTGTAAACGTTTTGTACTGCACTATTAAGTCTATTATCAGTAAACACTATGACAAAAAATCTAGAAGCAAAATTGACATAAGCAGGGTGAAAAGAAAATGTAGACACACAACACATTCAAGGAGGGCAGGAAGAACAACATATACATGGAATTAAGAGAAAAAGTAAGAGCACAAAACATAATGGTTCCATTAATTATCATCTACATCATTTCTTAAGTATATTCCAACCTGATTAATAGAACTAATTGCATATCAAGAACCAACACTAAGCTGTTTCAATTGACCCTCTAAGTGTGTAACAAAATTTAGGGTTGATTCATAACAAAATTTGTATGACAATGCACAAATATCATTCCAAGAGAATAAGAGTTAATCATTGATCTGGTTGATAAGATTCAGAACACGAAGGCAAACCTTGGCAGTTGGAATATTATACTTGTCACACAAATGCTTCATGAAATTCTTAGAACCTTCTAAAGCAGCAGCCTCTGCAGATGGACCAAAAGTTGGGATACCAGCCTTAACTAAATAGTTTGCAAGACCTGCAACAAGTGGAGCCTCGGGTCCAACAACAACTAGTCCCACCCCCCATTTCCGGCAAAATGAGACTACAGCTGCTCCATCACAAACATCAAGGTCTGAGATGCAAGTGGCATTTCCTGAGCTGGCAATTCCCGCATTGCCAGGGGCACAGAATACAGCATCACAAGACGGTGATCGTTGCAAGGCATAGCAAAGTGCATGTTCACGTCCCCCTCCACCAATAACCAGAACAACCACTCTTTCTTCTTAGACATGAGCAAAAATTAAAATTAAAATTCAGTATTTCATAACAAAAGGTCATGGCTGGTTGATGAAATTTTACAAGATTGAGTAACTTCAGTGCTTACTAGAATTGTTATTTGTCTCAACGCCAACAGAAGCGGATGGCTCTGAACTCTGGGCAGCACATTTGAAAATACTGTGGAATGAGCGTGATTGCGTATCTGTACTAAAACTATGATCAGTAAAGCTCCAATTCAAGGTCTCTACTAAGAGAGTAGAAGAGTTGTGGAAACTACAGCGGTTTCTGAACCCAAATGACTTAGAAACTCCATGCTTAGTGCAACCATGAAGATTCAAAGAAGTTCGAACATTGAAGGTGGCGCAAGACATTCTACCTCCTGTTCCAAAATTACCCGCTTTTACAAGATATGGTATAAAAGTGCAATCTTCAAAAGAAATGCGCTTAAAATTTCAAAGGAAACAATTTTGAGTGGTGTCCCCGTGTATTTACAACATGGGTTTTACTAATTTAGCAGCAAAACTTGGTCAGTTAATTTATCAAACAGTTTGTGTGCATGGAACACTAAAAGTTGACGAATTTGCTTAATGGATGTGCAGATTAAACATTAGTTTGTAAAAAAGGATAGAGTGGGAGAGGAAAAAAAATTAACATAGGTTTGAAACACCCAAAGGTTCACCTGAACGGCAGCGGAGTACTACTGAAGACGGAGTGAAGGCGGCGCTGACGTTCACCGACGGAGGAGATGAAAAGGTGCCGCTTCTGCAAGGGCGTTATTCGTCGGAGATAAGCAGAAGACGCCGCCGCTTTATGGTTTTTATCCTAAACTTTTGAATTTAGAGAAAAGACTTATTTTTTTTATCAACTAGTGGATTTGGAGATGTTATGTTTATTTATCTCTAATTATAAAAAGTCATAATACATATGTAGTTATGTTACAAATATGAATTAATCGATGTAATTTTTTTGATATTCAGAGGAGCAAGGTGTAAGTTGTATGTTTGGGATGATCAATGATGCTCTAAAAATTCCTAAAACAACTTTCCAAAACAAATAGAGGATTGAAGACATCATGTGATTGCAAATGTGGGGAAATATTTAAGCATTGGGAATTTTAAGTAAAAGATTATTTTGATTTTAGTGATTGTGTATGTAGCATATATGAAATTTGGGTTGGTTTAGGAGTAATGTTAATGACTTTTCATTTTTTAATCACTTATGAAGATATATTATCTGCTTATTCTGATTCTTAAAAAATAAAAAAGCGAAAATAATCTAAAAGCTGCGCTTTATATGAGACAACAAACTGAAAATCAAAATCATTAAAATATAAGTGATTATTTTTTAGTTTTAAAAAACAAAATGATTTTTAAAAAGAATCACTTATAAAAAAATAATTCTTAAAAAGCTGCTTTTCATGAGAATAAACTTCCACCATATGAAACGATTTTTAGATTATTTTCTTTATTTAAGAATGCGTAATAAATGATTTTTTTGAAAATAAGTGATTTTTTTTAAAATAAGTGATTCTCAGTATGTTACACAAACACAAAATAGCTTCTCATTTTCTTAAAAATCTCTAAAAACTAATCTCTAAGGGCCCATTTGTTACGGATTAAAATATAAGTAATTTTGTTTTTAAATAATTTAGAGATTAGTTTTAGTAAAACGTATGGCTTTTTTTGACTTATGATAGTTGTTACCGTGACTAATTTTGCCGTTGTCAAAAGAAATGATTAATTTTAGTAATTTGAGTAGATTATAAAAATAATGATTAATTTATTTTGTAATTTTTGTAGTGGTTAATTTTTTTACAATTGTTAATGGTTAAAGTGATTAATTTTATTTTTTATGAAAAAAATTGATTATTTTAGTAATTTTAATAGAGAGATTATAGTAAATAATAAATTTTAGATTATTTAATTATTGAGTATAACACCAAATTAATATATGATTTTTTTGAAAATAAATATTTTGAAACATTTGTTAGAGGTATAACATTATTTAACAATTAGTAGGTTAAGTTGATTAATTTTTCTAATTTGAGTAGATTATAAAAATAAATATAAATATTATTTAAGTTAAAAACATATTTTTTTGGAAAAGTAGAAAAAAAATTCGCAACATAAAAACAAAAAGAAAAAAGTAATTTTTTTGAATAAAAAACTGAAAAAAAGGGTAAATAAAAAACTGTCAGAAAAATGTATTTTTATGAAAAAAAAAAAACTGAAAAAAGTTAAAAAAAGTTGACACACGTCAGTCTGATGTGACATTTTTTTGTAAAGTTGTTCTGTTTTGTCTTTTTGCAGTGAAATGACTATTTATCCTTAATTTTAGACAAATGACAAATTTTGAAAGTGTCTAATAAAATCATTTTGCTGACATATGTGTTCATTAGATTGAAAGTAGATATGAAAACAAAAAGCAACATAGTACTCAACTAGTGCCTAGCAATTTTTAAAGCATCTGCGAGCAAAGATGAAGAAATATTTAATGGACAATTATTCCACAAATGAATTTTATGCTCCATAGAAGAGCCTTGTTTAGCTAATTAATCCGCACAAGAATTACTCTCTCGAAGAGAATGTTGAAAGGTGAGTTGTCAACTACGTTCCACAAAGGAGCGAATGTGTTCAATTATAGGTGCATGGGGATGGGAAATAGACACTCCCTCGTTAATAAACTTTAGAGTAGTCAACGAATCAGTCTCATAAACCAAATTTTGATAGTCATTTTGATGAGCAATGACCTATTCAACATTCATGTTGTTTGTATAGCCTCAACCACCTGAGAAGCCAGTAATTCAGTTACTGTCGTGGTCCCTGAAAAGCCCTCCATAACCTAAGCGACCAGGATTGCCAAAGGAGTTGTTATCAACATTGTGCTTGATAAAGTTTGCCAGAGGTGGCGCCCAAGTGACAAGGCCAATGATGGATCTTAATAGGAGCCAAGGGATGCACAGTACCCCCGACTCCCATTAAGTTAAAATACACACATTATACTAACAATTCTCCCGTTTTCCCATTGGTTTTTAGAGAAAATTTATTCATTCCTAAACCTCCAAAGCATCCAACAAGTAATAAAAAACAAAAGGCCTTTATTTTCGGTACCCCCCTCATTCCCTCCCACACCCCCATAATGTCCCAAATGGACAAAAATACCCTTGAAAATTTACAAAATTACATGGTTTTGTTAAAAAAAAAAAACAAAAATTTGAATTACCTCTAAAATTTGGAATTACCTCAAAAATAATGGAATTTCTGATTTACCCTGTAATTAGAAAAGATTTTTCGAATTACCTCGAAATGAGGTAATTCCGGTTCATAAATTGTGAACCTAATTACCTATTTCTCGAGGTAATTCAAAAATTTAATTTTTTTTTCGAACGAATAATTTAGGCTAAAAAATCGGTTTTTGACAACATACTCGGATCGTAATGAAACCACACCATTAGAAGCGAAATAAATCAAGAATCAAGACTCCGTAGAAGGAACTTCTTACGGGACAATAACCTCAAAATCCCAAATTCCATCACCCAAAACAAAATACCGTAATTGCTTCATGCATTTGTTTGGAATCAGAGGCACGGATCGTCAGAGTTGAACTCTTGCAAATTAAGAAAGCCAAAGAGAAGTAACTGTTGGAGTGAGAAATAGGAGTTATTTTGGAGAGATGGAAGAAGAAGCGGAGGTGATTCACTCATGGTCTGCTCCAAGATCCCTCAGTACCACTCTCATGTATTCTTTTTCTCAGGTATCCCTATCACTATCACTATCACTATCACATTATTATCTCTCTTTTCTTCTTCTTTGCCTAATAATTCATCTGTGGACGAAACTTATATTAGAGAGATGATGTTGAAGTGCTTGACGAGC
The DNA here is from genome assembly GCA_020916435.1 of Oxytropis ochrocephala. Lineage (NCBI taxonomy): Eukaryota > Viridiplantae > Streptophyta > Magnoliopsida > Fabales > Fabaceae > Oxytropis > Oxytropis ochrocephala. The sequence continues at coordinate 20,835,263 of CM037090.1, read as the reverse complement.
CTCTCTATGCTAATTTCCTTCGTGTCACTGCTCTCGATAGACCCTACAGGGAAGAACTACTCTCCAAACTGGTATGGTATCTATCTCTCTCATCTCAAATACTGTATCAATATAACATAACCATTCATTTCATTCCCTAATCCTCATTTTTCTGTTGCTAACAGGAATCTGATGGAAATAAGGTCGTTAACGATATAATTTTTAGTCCAGGAAGCAAAAAGTATAGATTCTGTAAGGTAAACCACATCTTGAGTTCTTATCTTTCAGTCGTTTGACTGATTGGTTTCCTTTGTTGTCAAGTTTCTAGGGAAAAAATCCAATGCCAATTAATTTTATGATATATATCTCTCTAACTATATCACTTGTCATTACTTTGTTGCTTTTTTCAGCATATATCAAAACAAAGGGTGCTTGGGTTGCCTGAGGATCTAATGAAGAAAGGAAAGCACTTCATACTGATAAGAAATCCTCTTGACATATTGGTAATTTGTCTTTCATATTCATGAATAACAAGAAGCAGGAGGTTTTTCAATTTGATTTGTGGTTTCGCACTGAATTGAAAGGGTCAGTGCTGTGAATTGTTTCTTGCATGCTTCGTGTGTAGTTTTCTGTCTGTTTTTCTGGTCACTGGCTGACTATGTTTGTGCTGTATGTTCCACCTGATCGTGTGTCTTCCAGCCATCTTTTGACAAGGTTGTCCCTCCATCATTCTTTGAGTTGGGTTTGGCAGAGCTAGTTTGTATATACAATGAACTCAGTGAGATTGGAAAACCACCACCTGTTATTGATGCTGCAGAACTTGAAAAAGATCCTGAGGTATTTCAGCTTTTTGAATATGCTTGATTCGTATTACTGATCATTAAACTATGAAAACAAGGTCATGCTTGCAATTAGATTACTAGGACTCAATCAGATTAATTACTACTATTGCTCTACATTGGTGTAATACTATCATAGGGAAATTTATATTGTCCATTAGTTTCTCTCTAGACCCTTGTTTGTCCATGAAATCTGAGTAGTACTGTTAAACATGGAAGCTTTTGTGACAAAAATTACACTCAATTTTTCTTGATCAGAAAAAAATTGTAAGATCACCAAAAAAAGTTAATGAAACTTTATCAAAGCAGCTCATTTTATTCTTTCAGCATGTTTTGGAAATAATTCTGTTGTCTAAATATCTTCTATGTTTTTCTTGATGCATTTCACTTACTTGTATGCAAACCTAAATTCCATTTTTAATCATGCTTCAATTTGTATTGATGTTAATTTGTAGGCTACTTTACGGGGTCTTTGTAATGATTTGGAGATTCCTTTTCAACATGCGATGCTCAGGTACGCAGAATTTTCATCTTACAAGTCGAGGCCTAGTGCTGCCATTTTCTCCCGTTTCTTTTTCGTTGTTTGTTTTCTTGTTGCAATCTTCTTAAATTTGAAATTTATAAAGACATGTAGTCATTGAAAATTTTGTCAAAGCATCAAGTTACAAATATGTAGATAGAAACTGTTTTACTGCAACAATTTGTATGTATACATTAATGGGAAGTGACTAATCAAATTTTAAATTTGCCAGTTGGGAAGCAGGTCCAAAACCAATGGATGGCTTGTGGGCCCCATGGTGGTATAAAACTGTACATAAATCTACTGGTTTTAAAGTACCAAAGAATTATCCTGAGGTAGGTAGTTGCTTTGTGGCGTGCCTTCAGTTTAGTTCCCATTGCAAGGAGTTCAAGCCATTATTTTATTTGTAGTAACAACAAATATCCCTTTCAATGTTTGCATCATTGTCCATAACTAGTATAGCTCAATTTATTGCAATTTGATACAAGCTTGAAGGGTTATAGCTATACCTTTGCTATGCCTTCTTTTCATGTAAAAGATTAAATCCCAAATGAAAATGTTGGCAATTTTGTTTTCCTTTTCTATGATTGCTTGGGGTAAGATACTCTGATTGGAACCAGAAACCGAAATCCTAGCTGAGTTTATGCTGTTTTGTTATTCTCTTTTCAGCCATTTCCCTTCTCTCTCTATGATTTGTTGGAGCAAAGTCTACCCCTTTACAATATGCTTCGGCGTCATGTAAAGAAAAAATTGTCTCTTCTGAGCTCCCCTTTACCTTCTCCTGATCTTCCTGTTCCTGCAAATGAGAAATTGCTTGCTTGGGTTGGTGATGAGATTATGACACGTGAGAGTGCTAAGGTACTTATTTTACAACGTTTTAAGGTTTTTTGTCAGTAGAATAAGACACCTTATTTATGTGACCGGGCACACATTATTCTTCATGATTTTTAGTTGTTACTATGTGATCTATCAGGTTTCTGTGTTTGATTCAGTTGTCCAAGGAGGCGACTCGGTCTGGGAGGGTATTCGAGTGTATGATGGAAAGATATTTAAGCTTGAGGAACATCTAGACAGGTAGTGGTACAGGCTTGAGAAATTGAAAGTTGAGGCCCTATGCTGTCATTGTATCAATATAAACAATGTATATAGCTGATTAACTAAACAAACATAGATTGAATGATTAATATAATATACTCATAATTGGGTAGACAAGATGCCAAATCAGTTTGACGGGCTTCAGTGGTATTACTGGGTGGATGACATAGTGTTCATTTTATCAGACTTTTGCTGCCAAACCCTTTCTGACAGATTTACGAAAAGATCTACATAGCGTGCTTCTATTTTCTCTGTATAGCATTGTCCAATCAATATAGTTAAACTATTAAAAAAATTGGGTTAAAAATAAATTTTTTCCTAGAGCAAAATTCGTTTGCATGTATTTCTCATCAAATCCTGACTTTCGAGTATGGGTGTTATTCAGTTATGTATTTTGGTTTCATTTCTTATCAATTTTACTAAATATGTTGTGTACTTACGAGATTTTATTCTTAAAAGCATCTGCTCTCCATTAGTGTGATTGATCAATAACATTTCTGGGATCTCATCAGGATGTTTGATTCAGCAAAAGCTTTGGCTTTCGAAAATGTTCCTACTCGAGATGAGGTGAGTCTGAATATGCACTATGTGCATCCATCGTGAATCACTCAGAATGCTACATCATTGTATATCCTAATGGGCTCTATGATTGATGTTACTGGGTCTTACTGAAAAACCAAGTGCTAAATTCGGTCGTATTTGGTCTTGTTTAGATCTTCATGGTTCATAATGATGGATGTAGTTGTAACGTATTGCAGATTAAGGAAGCTATTTTTAAAACTCTAATTAGGAATGGGATGCTTAACAATGCCCATATCCGACTTTCTCTAACACGAGGAAAGAAGGTTTCATTCTCTCTCTCTCTCTCTCTCTCTCAGTTCAGTTATGTATATTCTTCATTGCTAATAATTCTAAATTTAAATCCTTCGTTCACATGGAAATGGCCAGCATTATATGGTGATGTAAAGGATGCAGGGTTTCAAGTACAGGCTATATGCAGACAAAAGACCTCTACAACAGATTTCTTATTTGTATACGGTGTTTACTTTATTGACCTGAAATCTTAATCATAGTAAACATACAAAGGGGAGCATTAGAAATCTGTTGAATGAGAATTTTGTCCGTAGACGATAACATGGATGTTTTTGATTTATAAGAGTGGCAAAGTTTCAACCTAGTCTCTTGAGTAATCTTTTTCTGCCGTATGACTTACTATGAACCCTTGTAAATAAGCAATATGCTGAATGATAGCCTATAGGCTATATTTCACAAGTGACTATATTTTTATTTTATACCATTTGCAACCAAAGTTATGAAACCATCAATCATATATTCAACTGGAAAACCCATTGTTTACCAATTCTATGTTATTTTTTTCTTCTCTAGGTTACTTCTGGGATGAGTCCTGCATTAAATCTGTATGGGTGCACATTAATCGGTAATGGTCTATCCCTTCAAGAGATAACAAGGATACTGGTACCAAAATGTTTAATTCTTTCTGTAATATATGTATATCAGTGTTGGTATTACTCAGCGAATTGAAATTTTTGGATTGACCTAACAAGATATGTTCTTCCTTTTTTCATGGGAATGATATGTGTGATCCTGGATCTATCAGACAAAGTAATGGAGAAATACAGGGAGATCTAAATCATAAGATCAAAATTAGGTAATTGAAATGGAGAATGTCTCACGAGTTATATGTGAGAAGGTGCTTCTCAAGATAAAGGGAAATTTTTAACAGAACCACAAGGCTATCAATGCTTTATTGAATGGAATGCTGGGAAGCCTAATGCTAAGAAGGACACAACACACGTGTTGCAAACATGAGAATGTTGCACTAGATGAGTGGTCATAATATAAAAAGATAATATCATAAATGAATGTATTAGAGACAATTGAAGAAAATATATCGTGCCTGAAATGTTTTGATATGTGGGAAAAGTCTAAATGAACCCCTCTCAAAATGATTGATAAGATGAGGGATATCCATTGATATCAAATAGCGGCCACGGCGTCGCCATGACAGATTGCGGTGGCTGATTTTCTGCTTGTTTGGTGAGGAGGATGGGGGAGAGATTTTAATAGAGGGATACATTAATTTACCTTTTTATCTTTAGTTAACTCTAAAATTACTTATGTTTTGGTTCCACACTATTTATCTTCAGTGCCACTCTTTGTTCATGTGATCTGAATTTAGTGCCACACTTTGTTTGAGTTTATTTTTCATGTATAAGTTAACTATTTCATGACTCAACAATATGCCTTCCAAATGGACAGGAAGGTATTCTACTGAAATTGGTCCTTTATGAAATATGCAGTGCTTGCTGAATGGAAGCCCCCTGTTTATGATAATGAGCATGGTATAGTTCTTGTAACTGCTACAACACGCCGTAATTCACCAAATGTAAGTATGATGTTTGTATACTTTTTAAACTTGAAAGATAAGGTTGTTACTTTGGTTATGGTTTAAATATTTTTTCCCTGTATTATGCTCGGGTTTTCATTTTGGTCCATAAAGTTTTTGTTTTGAAGTGGTCTTTTAAATTTTTTGTTTCATTTTCTTCCTTGTTATTTTGTTTTAGTCCTTATAATATACTCTTTTTATTTTGTCTACTTTAAATGTACTTTTCTTTATCTTAGTCTACACAAGGATACTGTTCATACCCGAAACTAACATTCAAATACAAACTAACATTGCTTATCAAAAAAAAAAAGTCTACACAATATACTGTTATACTGGGTCGAATCAAATACAAACCAAATGATACAAGGGCAAAAAAAGTATATTATAATCATTTATTTCCTTCCAAAAAGCTTAGAGAGCAGTAGTGCGTTTTCATTATGTAGATCTGTAAGGATAAATATGAAGCAAGCATGAGTGCCAACACTGACTTCAGTATCCCTTTCCTTGAATGAGTCAACTCACCAGAAAGAGAATCATGGAAAAGTTAAGTGTTTTGTGCTATTTAATAGGAGAGTTTCTTTCAATCACCGCTGAAGTGTCCCTACATTCTTATAATTATGCCTTGATTTGCATGGTGTGTTACATAATTTTGTTGGCATATTAAGATTAGAGAGAAGGTAAATTAGCTTTAGTATTATTAGATGATATTGATTCCTTGTTCTTGTTTAACTTCCATGCATTCTTCTGAAATTATTTCATCATTCTGATAATTGAAAGTGGCACGGGGTTTCTTGGAATATATGCATGAGATTCTTTCAAAACCAACACAGTTCCTGTTGGATTGACACACTACTTCTTGACTGTCCAGTTGACCGGCTGTTCCCTTTTTCTCTGTTTCTTGACCAGAATTTGGATTCAAAGATTCATCACAATAACCTCCTCAATAACATACTTGCAAAGGTAACTTTCTATTCACCTCTTGGGTTATACATCTAGTGATTAATGCAAAAATGGATCAAGTCATGACGAGTACCATTGCCAGTAGATTGTATACTATCATCGGAACAAGGGTGGTCATTGAACTAATCTTGAATTTGGATAAGTTAATCCTTAGATCCATATCAATCTATATCATCTGCAACACTTGATATGAAAAAATGTAATTTCTTCTACTAACCATGATTTGCTTTGGATTTGAGAGGTTTTTTAGATTTATTATATGTGCAGAAACACACGCTGATGTTTTATTACTACAGGGGGATTATAGTACATTAAAATTTAACTGGTGCAACCATGTAGAAACTGTAGTAACTGTAGTTTTTTGACATTTTTTCCTGCTAATATCCTGTCATTTCGCATAATATTTCTTACAGCTTATCACAAAATTATCGTTATTTGGCCTGGTGCAGATTGAAGGCAATAATGCAAAGGCAGATGATGCAATCATGCTTGACAAAGATGGTTATATATCTGAAACCAATGCCACAAACATTGTATGTCATCAACTTTGCATCAATAGTTAGTAAGAAATGTCTTCGTTCTCTTTTTTGATAATTATATGTTAGGGTTTGGCATGTAGCAGGGAGTTGTTCTCAGAGTTCAAGTCCTCTGCTACAACATAAAAAAAACTTAGCATTGATAATTTTATATTGATGGCATGTCGGTCAATTTAATGTATGGCTTATGTAGAATCATCTTCCTACATAATGTAAATGTACAGGAAATATGTTGCAACTCAAAACAGTAGTGAAATCCTATTAAATCTCATAATTGGAGAATTGAGAGGGATTATAGGATTTTTCTTTTTCATAAGGGTTTGCTAGCAACTGTCAATGATAGACTACATGTACATTTCCACTAATATATTGCTCTACTCTGTGTAGTTCATAGTTAAAAAGGGCCGTGTTTTGACACCACATGCTGATTACTGTCTTCCAGGCATTACTCGAGCCACTGTAAGTCATGTAGATTGACTTTGTTAATATGCCAATTTGTATTTCATAAATATGAATCTTATTTGAGTTGTAAGCCTTGTTCAATTCCCACTAAGTGATATTAGTTATACAGATTTAATGATGTCATATTGTTTTATCAGGAATCATGCAAGTGAAGTAAAATCATAATATATGATAACATGTTTTCAAAATGCATGACTGACATCTGATTAAACTCTGAGAACTTGGAATTAAAAAAGGTGTTGGACAATATGATGTACTTTAATGGTCAGGGACCTTGGAGGCTTGGATTAGTACACCAATTAAATTAAATATGAGTATAATATGACAAATTGTTTATCCTTCTTTCAAAAGGCCATGAGATTAAGATGTATAATGTATTATATATCATGTGTTGGAACGCCAGTCTAAGATGGCTCCCAAACACCATTTTTAAGTACTAGTAGTACCCATGTTAAACATCTTAATTTATTTATCAGTAAGGGCACCACTTTGGTGGTATAAATCATATTTTTGAAGAAAATCGAGTAGATAAATATGAAAGATTAACTTGGTATTTTCATTCAGTAGGTGCTAGATTTTTTTTCTCATTGAAATTTTAAAGTGTGTCCATTGTTGTATTCTGGTACTTAGCGAACTTGGCTGTTTTATAATTTAAGGTCATGGATCTTGTGGTGAAGGAGCAGTTTATCTTAGAAGAGCGGAGAATCAGCCTGTCAGAAGCGCATACCGCGGATGAGGTTCACCTGGCTATAATATATACTTCTCCAAAAATCTTTTGAATTTTTTTTTTAGTTTTTTCAAATCGAATACAATATTTGTTGCTGACTTATGGAAATGACGGTCCAGTGTAAGATGTCTTAGCACAAGGCAGCATTTATTATGGAATCGAAGTTCATTGAAAATAATATACTAATAGTAATATCGCACCCCTGCCATATTACCCTAATTAATTGCTTTCTGATTTTTACATTGTATCTAGGAATGCCTAGCAAATTTTAAGTTCACTTGAGATTCGGTTGTTTTATTTCCATTACATGATCATAGTAGAAATATATTAAGAATCTGCAACTTTTGCTCTCTGCACTGAGTGGCCTCGTATTCAATGTGTTCCCCCATACTTCCATTTCTCTTTCTCACACTTTTCCTTACTCTCTCCTTTTGTTTGAATATTCAAATTTATGTTTTGAATTATGACTAGAAGGCTTCCTTGCAGATATGGACAACAGGAACAATGGGAGAGCTAAGCCCAGTAAGTGCCTCATACCTTCGAATTACTCAGTTTTAATTTTCTATTCATCTTAGTTTGCTCAAGGTTATTTTCCTCATTTAGAACGTTGATTAATTCCTTTCCTTATCGAATCCATAAAGGCTTGTGCTAATTGAATATAATATTATTGATTGGTATATATTACCATGATGATGGCCAACTTCATTGTCCAGTCAGCTGCAACACTTTGATATGTTACTAGCAAGTCTCAGAACCAATCAGTTAGCCTGGAAAATTTATTTAATTTTTACAAGATTAGCCTGGATAATATAAGTACTCAATACACATTGGTCAAATTGAAAGGTGAATTTATGTAGAGCTGATAGAACTCGTGAATTCAAGAGAACGAATTTGTATATTACTCAATGAAAAACATGAGCTCAAGAGCTCTATCAGATTGAAACAGAACTATTGATATCGAGAGCCTATGGCTCCTACCAGAGAGAAATTCTCCTAACAAACTTTACTACAAACACATGAATGATCACACTCCCCTCCTACCTCTCCCTATATTCCCTCGTATATTCTAACAACCTGCCACGTTGTTGGGCTTAGGCCCAAATCCAGAGTCCTACCAAGAGCTCTCATTATTGGAACTGAGGTTTAATTTATTAACAAAAAATCAATCTTTGAGTCTCAACGTGCATAGACTTGCAATGAAATGTAAATGCTCTACTTTTTAACATGTCCAACTGAAGATTTAGTTGATGAAATGCTCAGCAGTCCTTGGCCTTCAATCCATTTTCTGCTATTGAATTATGAATCCAAATCCCTTTGGAACTAATTGACAAGCCTGCCCATCCTTTGTTTGGATTCTTACAGTGTTATTAGTACAAGGACATAGAAATTTTGATATTCATCAAACATGGCTTCTTGCAACTATTTAGTTGATAGTTATTTGCTCATATGATATGCAATAACTCTTCAGGTAGTTAAGGTTGATGGACGCACTATTGGTGATGGAAAAGTAGGACCGATAACTAGAAAATTGCAAGCTGCTTATAAAAAGTTGACTGAACAGTCTGGTATACCAATACAGAACTACCTGGAGACGACTTGAAAGGTAAATAATATTTTCCTTATACTTTCCCACCACAATTTTTGCATTTAATTTCCACAATCCTAATTTTTTTTCAACTATGCAGTTGGAACATGGAAAAAAGTGAAAATGGCTGGTTTGCCACTACTGAAAAAATTGCCAATTTTAGACTTTTTTCCCTCATCAAGAATAAAAATGTATAGATGATGTTTGCTTTTACCTTTGAAATTTTGCTATGTGTTTCTTGATGGAAATTAATCAAATCTAAGACAAAATATATAGCATGTAATCATAGAGTAATGCTTGAAATTCATACGCAAGATAGAAGGATCGAATATACCTGTTATGTTGGTCACTGGATCCATTGAGTTCAACGGAAACAGAAAAGTAAGGGTGTGAGAGTAAGCTGACCTCTTGACCGATGACAACTATTAGGGTTGATGATAGACTGACTCAATGGGGAGTCAACCTTATAATCATTAGATGAGGACATGACCTCTTAACGGGCTAGGTTTTAGAATGTAATTTGAAATATAACTTTCCATTCTTATCAACTTTTGTACTCGCGCTCTAATTATTTTCAAGGCTCCCTATCCTCCGACTCTGAGTATGCTTTGTGTATAGTCTTTATCTTTTTTTTTCTTCCAGTTTTTAATCTGAAAACAATTAAGAGTAGGGTTAGAAACTGGTTACTTGTTTTCATTATTACTTCCTCTTTCTTCACTTTGAGTATCATATAATCATAAACCAAATAATTAAAAATTAATAATTGTAGGTTGAGGAAATAAAAGTTACAAACTTGTAATTTTTTGTTATATATGAAAATAAGTAACAAAATAAATGAAAATAATCTTTTTAGAATTGAAAGTGAACATGTAAGATAAAAGTATAAATACTTTCTCAAATCAACCAAGCCTTAAAAGTTTCAAAATTTTCATCTTAGTTTGTTATTGTTATTAGTTTAATTTTTTTTTCCTGGTTAGAAATTTTAACAATTTTTGAAGAAGATTTGGCTGATTAGTTATGTTTCTAATAGAAGCCAAATTAAATCAATCCAATCATTAGATCATCTGATATTATATGATGATAATCATGTATACAAAATTTCATACAATTACTTTAGACATTTGTTGGTATACGTCATTTTCATATGCTTTGAATAACGTATATACGTCTAAATAAAATGATGCTATGGAATATCACAAATAGTTTTAAAATTCTATAAAATTTTATCCATTTAATAATTATTGGCCCCCCATTGATTGTTGCCTAAAAACTGTTTTGTGAAATCCATGTTAATTATTGCAGTGTAGGGGGAAAGAATATAATTGGGCCAGGCAGGCCCACCCCATGGAAGTACATAAGAACTACATTTGGCAATGCATTGTCACCCCCATAGTCCCCAAAATGTAATCAAACAACTATTTGACTCAATCACCTGTCGCCTTGCCCTACTTTATTCTGTATTATTGCCTTGGCACATATAACTATGCTGCAATGCAATGCAATGCAATGCAATGCAAAGCAAAGGTTCCTTTCCTTATTATTTTCTCATGTATCGTCTCTAATTATGTAATATGATGGGGGAGAAACATTGGGGTTGATTGTTTTTTCTCACTGATGTGCAGTTTGCACGAGATACTCTTTTTCCTGTTCGAGTCTTTTTCTTAATGGGTTTTGGCTCAGGGAGATTTTGAGGAGACCCTCCCCCTTTCCTGTTTTCCCTTTAATGAAATCATTGCTTATCTAAAAAAAAGTTCCTTTCATTTTTCTTCCTCTTATTTTCCTTTGGTTGATATAAATAATGATATCAATCAATCATTGACAATTTAAAACCCCATTTAGTAGTGTCTCATGCAGACCAACATATTGGGTATATTTACTATTATATCGCTTAATTTTCTTCCTTTCCATCAATTATTACCCTCTTGCTCTTTTTCTTTTCTTCTTATATATCATCATTTCTCTCTTGGGGTGATTATTGTCTTTCTAATAGTGATCACTGTATCTTTTTTCTACTATGTTGATACTATTTATTTCTTTATTACTTTGCTTTTTCTACCATATATGTTCACATGCTATGCTATGATCAAGGACTATTCTTATTGCATATATCTTTTTATCTTAGAGCTGCAATCCAAGCCTAATCTTCATGTCTTGGTATAATTAGTGGGACTCACCAGCACTTTTGCTTCAATATCTCTTCCTTTTTTATCAAGGTAGGAGTAACTTTGAAATAATGAGAATAGAGAGAGAGAGAGAGGATTGGAATCTAGAACATCATATTCCCCACAAGAGAACAAGAAGGTAAAAAACAAAGAGGTGTATTCAGAGTAGGAATCTTCTGAACTACAATTCCGGAACTTCTTCAACAATCGATGAATTTATACTATTTATTATATCATATTTTGCTCATCTGTCACCCTTGTAGGGTTGTTGAAGGATTCATGTGAAAACTGACATTATAATAAAAGTACGACAAAAACAAAAGGATGAGCTAGGGGTCAAATATGTATTACTTACACAAATGACAAGAAGAAATAATATATGAAAATCTATATATAACCATGATGCCAATTTATATGGACATGTAACAAATTGTTGTTTACGTTTGATTTTTGCACTAGCTGACAATCTCAAGACTGATGATAGTTAAAATGTTCCTACAGAAGTCAAAGAAATGATTTCTTACTGAATTGGAAAAAGAATCGTAAATTCTCACTTTTCATTTTGCCAGGGACCTGTGAAGAAGATTTGGCTAGGTTTGTTGTTAGGATCTTGGTATTGATTATGCCCCATTCGCTAATGAGCAACCTATGTGTATATGTTTTTGTAATCTTTGCTCTTAGAGTTGACTTTTTTTTGGGTCAATTATACAATATTTCATTAATAAGTGACAAAGCCACAAAAACACTACACAAGAGTGTAAAACCACATCAAGCTTACATAGAAAGTTCTCACAGGTCCTCTATCGGACAAGTTACATCAGGTGTAAAGTGAAACTCGAAAGATTACATTTAAGCATATGAGCAGTACCTGAGACAAACTAAATTCTTCTGAAATAATTTAATAAATTTCATAATTAAACACTAATGCAAAATATTACAGCCATGAAGCCCAAAATACAAAGGAGGTTGTCTTTACTCGCACCGGAAAGACAATGAACCAAAAGCCACAATCTGAACCAATCTGTAAACCAGGCACCACCACAGAGCAAAATAGGGGCACCACAGAGAAATCAAGAGACCCACGAATTTAGTGTGGGAGGAAAGACGGAAAGTCCAAACTTTCTCCGTATTTGAAGGCCAACTAGCCCCGAGGTCACTAGATATGAATCTGAAGGCCACGAAGAATAAGGTGGGAGTAGGTTGTAGAAAACATGGAACCATAGAATCAGTGAACTGAACACCCAGTGAGAGGGGAGAGGGATTGCTTACAACTACATGGAAGCAAGGAGAAGGTTAGAGAACCAGATCTAGAGGGTCCATCTGTTCCGATGGATCTGGCGGTTCAGGAGGAGGGGGAGGAGAGACAAGGCCAAAAGGCGAGCACGAGGTCGAGTCAGGCGGGTCGGGAGGAGGATGTGAGGGCGGTGGTCGCTTTACCTTGAGGGCGGCGACGATTGGTGTTGCGGTGCAGCATGACAGCGAGAGGAGGCGAAACAACAATGAATTTGGGAGGCATCAAAGGAGAAAACGGAGAGGATTGATGCAGCTGCTTGAGGCAGCAACTAAACCTAGATCTGAGGAACAAGGAAGCAATGCCGCTGCTGCTTAACAAAACCTAGCAGAGCTAGGAACATGGTTTGGCAAAAGAATGTGGATGGAGAATGCTTCAACCGATCAACAAATTGTTCAATCTATTTGTATTAACCATTGTGTAATCTAATGAATAAAATTCTTTACAATAAAGGGGGACAATACCAAAGTCGTCAAAATGGACTCACCTCTCGACGAGCTAACCTAACCTGATGGGATACTCGCCTGACAAAATAGGTGTGTTGAGCCGGCAAATACAAACTTAATTTTTTTGCCCAGCCCAACTTTGTTCGAAAATTTATGGACCCACCATAGGTTAATCCAACTCGCTGGCTCAATACTTTTAAAATTGGCATATGTACATTTCAATTTCTATAAATTTAAGGCTTCTATTTGACAATTCATTTTACTCACATATTTAGGCTTCACAAAATTGAATTATGAGCCAAATAAAATTAAAGAGAGTTAAAAGTTGATTTGGTTTGACTGTCCAAAAAGTGAATCTTGTGTTTATGTCTCTTTTACTTTTTATAGAGAATATTTTTTGTGATATAACTAGCTCTCATATGTATTTTGTAATGTTTGTAAAAAAAGTTTATTTTGTAATAGGGATGGAAAAAAAAACTTTATACTTGACCAATGGGCCTAAACTTAATTTTTTTATAATATAAATAAATGGCTTAAACTTAATTTTTATTTTTTTGTATAAACTGGTATCCTCTGTGCGCAATTGCAGAGACAAATCCCTCGAGTCGGGTAGGAACAATAGACGACAACTCTTATATTACTTATTAAATATTAATTTCAATTACAAGAAATTAGGAGTAAAGAATTTTACTTTTAAATAGAGTAACTTTATTAGCAAATTGGTAACTTTTAGCTATATTTGTGGGTTGGCTGTGCTACTAGCTAGTTTATGAAAAATAATGTCTTATTATTGAGAGAGGTAAAATCTACATATCTCTGGCCAGACCTATTCGGCTAAAAAAAACTACTACACTTTGTTTTTGACTCGATAATTATTTTACTCATTACTCAAATTGAGAACAGAATAATATTTGAAACTTTAGGAGGGCATGACCTATATAATTAATAATGAAATCACGTTAATTAATTTGTTGATTGGTCCACGTAACTACTACCTAAACACTATGTAATATTTCCAGTATTTTTGGGTTTTGAACATTCCTAATGGTCCTTCAATGAAATATCGTTTATCTAAAAAAAATCACACTACTCATCAAACAATCATCATACTAAATTAAGTTTCTAATACATACATAACAAGTTCTTCTTTTAATAAATTAAAAAGCACATAATAATTCGTTAATACTTTGCATCATGCATGCATAAGTTATTTTTATTATGTCGATAATTCCCACCCCACCATCACAATCCAACTTTCCTTTTTTCACATAGGGATTCGAGTTAAATTAAATACAATACTACAATACTACTTTATGAAACCATTATTTTCCCTCTTATGTGCTAATCATTTGCATTTTTTAACACTTTATTGTAAAAATAATTCTAGAGACAAAAAAAGGTGAGAATTCCAATTCAACTATATAATAATACATACATCATACATGTAAACTCAAACACATGCATCGAAATATTCCTAGATTTAGTTTGGTAAATTTGTTAATGATGATAGAAGAGAACATTTGTGTTTTGTTTGTTGCTGTGAAAGGTTTGTTTGTTCTTTAGAAACTCTGCTCTGCAGCCTTCCCCTGCAATACAGTTAGACCTTTCACTGCAGAAATAATTAATACTAGTATCACTCAAGACTATTTTTATTTATTTATTTTCATTTAATCAAAATTTACATAATTAACTTTCATTCTAGTCCTTCAGTCCAATCATCACAAGAGAGGCTTTGATTCATAATTCAGATAATCTTGAAAAACATGGAACCTATTATGCATCTTCCTGTTTTTATAATAAAAAAAGATAAAATAATGTTAAACTATTTTTCCATAAGCTATAAGCTCTTTCTATAAGCTATACTGAGAAGTTTATGGAAATTAACTGAAAACAACTTATGAACATAACTCGTCCAAACAGTTTCATGAGTACTTATGCCAATAAATAAGTCGATCCAAACGGGTCCTAAACCAAAAACTTCCTCTTAGATTAACAAAGGGTGAACAATTAGGCACATCTTGAGAGAGAGAGGAAAAGAGAGAGAGAGAGAGAGGTGATGAGGTTAAAGAAACTAAATAGGGGAAAATGTAGTCAGATTTGGATCTTAATTCAACATTGTCTCTTGTTGAATCCTATTCAGAATCTGGTATACAGCTGCAGCTATATCATCCACTGATCCCAACTTACAATCTTCTTCAACCTGCAACAGAAATTTCACTTTAATTAAGCACTTATACAAAACGCAATTTTTAGAAGAAGACACAACAACAAAAAGTAAAAAAGAAACAAACAAACCTTAACACTGAGAGAGTAGAGGACAATTTCAGCAGTAGTGGTAACATTTAAGTGCAAGATTGTGAGTCTCATGTTATGCAAAGAAGACACCATTTTCAAGAGCTGTTTTGGCTTCTTCTTGGTTCTTATTTTGAGATTTGCATGACTTTCTACCATTGTCACTTCTATATCAGCAATGCCACATTGAATCTCACCAACTTGTTCTCCACTTGATGAATACTGTGGAAAAGTGAAGAACTCAGAAAAGGGCTTATTTTTGTTTTCTCCACCAGAATCACTTTTTTCATCTGCTTCTTTTTGAGCACCAAATAAATGCACTCTTTGCTCTAGCTCTTTAACAAAGTTAATAGCACCTCCAATTATAGATGCTTGATCACCCTGCATAAGCATTCACCAACCGAAAAACAAAGTTAATAACCGCGACCGCGATTTAGAATCTTCTGATGCAAAATTCTCTTTAGGGAAAAGAAAGAAAAATATATGTAATGTAAGTTAAGTACCCTTTGGACATAAGAATCTGGCATTAGAGAACGAAGAACGGAAAGATACTCATTCATTTGTTTTCTTCTATTGCGCTCAACAGCAATGTGAGTCATTCTCTGATTCTCAATTTCTTCCTTGTTTTTTCGGCTTCGAACTCTACGCCTTTTGGGACGAACTGTGTTGGAAGCTGAACTGCTTGGATCAGTAGTGGTTTCTTGAAGTTCATTCAAATGGAGTGGTAAAGTAGATGAAGTTGGGGTGGAACTAGTAATAGTATTATTATTCCAATCTACATAAGGATAACTACTATTCTCTGTTTGGTTGTCTACAAAACTAGTGAAAGCTGATCCTATTCCTTCATCTTCTTCTTTTACAAAGTTGAGATCTTCTTCTTCTTCATAACCGAAAGGGTCTTTGAGAAAGTTGCAGTTGTAGAAGTCTTTCATTGTATAACTAAAAGGGTCTTGTGTTTGTGGATATACTATTGCTTCTAGTGCCATGGTTCTCTCACTATATCTTTCCCCTTCAGGTAAACACATAGAATAGATTATTATTAATGCTAGGAATTTTAAAGGGGAAGGTGATGAGATGATAATGAAGAAAATAAAAAGTGTTTTGGGCTTATAAAGGCTTACAAGAATGGACAGTGATTTGCACGTGAAGTGAAGTGAAGTGAAATGAAATTGAATCTATACAAGATATTAGTAGCGTTACACAACTAAGACATAAAATAAAATCAAGAGATAATTTGCCAAGATTGGATGATATGGTTGTTAGATAAAATAAAAGCAAATAGTAACCCGCATCACTTTAGTGTATTGCAATGACAATTTTATAAATTAAGTTTATTTGTTATTTCTCCTAGGCCAGTTTGATTCGCAAACAGTACAATACTATGCAGTATAGGATTGGACAACATGTTGTCCAGTATACTGTTTGGTGAACACTGGACATCACAAGCAAAAAAAGTAAAATTTACTATAATTCTGTTTATGCGGTTTATAATGATTTTATATAACAAAGTATATATATAATATAATTAGAAAATATAGTGTAATACAAGAGAGAAGGGATTGGAGAGAGAATGAGAGGATAAGAGAGAGAGAGACCGGGAGAGGGAGAGGGAGAGGGAGAGGGAAAGAGTCACGATATGAGAATATATATAGAATAGAGATGGGAGGTAAAGGCTAGAGAGAGAGAGAGAGATATAGAGGAGGGAGGGAGAGAGAGAGAGGGAAAGAGGAGAGGAAGTAGAGAGAAAAGTTATTGAGTATACAATAAAAATAGTATTTTGATAATTTTTGGGGTGGACATAAAGTTGAATTGTGGGACAGAAAGTTATACTGTGGTTTTGTGAGGGACAGAAATTTGGGGTTTTGTCTAGTCTTTTGCCCATATTGTTGTCCAGTACCATGAACGGTTTTTCAAGTCAAATAGAGTACAACTGGTGTTGTCCAGTCCACTCCCGTGTTTTTTAGCAAATCAAACGCACCCTTAAGCTGACAAAAAAACTTTAATAACCCGTATAACTTCAATATTGTTAACACCTTAAATTGTTGAGTTGTTAGCTGAGGAAGAACTCAGTTGAGTCTACATGACCCGATATGTCAAATTATTGGCAAGAGGTTAGAAGGCTAGCCTATATTTCCTCTACTATTTCTATATTCTTATATTATTTCTGAGAGAGCAACAACACAAAAGAGATGTTGGTAGCCTCAATAAGGTATGGTTAAGGGTATAAGCTTACTTAGAAGAAGAAGAGATATGTTTTTCCCAAAACTAAAGTGGTATGTTATCATCGGTTGAGGATCATCAACTCTGATTGGGTTCAATTTGTTATGAGGCCAACTAGGAGTCCAAGGAAGATATCCTTGTCGAGGGAGGCAAAGAGGGATACTCTTAAGAAGAATCTATGTAAGAGCTTGAATGTTATGCTCAGACTCAACTCAACCCTTATGCTAAAGTTGCTAAGAGGATGGCTCTGCTTGCTGAGGTTAAGCAACTCGGCCGAGGAATGGTTCAGTTGAGGAACTGGTGGCTGAGGGTTTGTTTGCTGAGGATTTTGCAGGTGGGGATACCATGGCCGAGACAAAGGAGTGGCTTTGGGAGAAAGTAAGCGAAGTACGTGGAAAATTGAGATGTGGAGCGATTTAGAAGGACGTGGTTAAGGCACCTTAAAAATAGGAAGCGAAGGTTTTTTACCCACTTTCTGTGCTAGCTAGTGGACATTATGGAGCGGTTCTCCTAGTTTTTAGGGCGTGTAGGCATTATTGTACATTGATCTTAGTCGATCCAACGATGGTTAGCAGTAGGCTAGTGGTCATGGTTGACTAAGACCTCATTTATGTTAATATATATACACGGCGCGCGCACACACAACTTGTAAATTTGTAGACACACGACAATCAGTCATATATTTTTGAGCATTTTACTTTCCATTTACCTTTATGCATGACCTTTAAATAACCTTAAAACTAATTACTCGCCTCACACCTAGCCTAACACTCTTTGGAGTAACTATAGGAAACTCATAACTGAGGAACAAAGTTTCTTCCTCGGTGAAATCCTTTAAAGAAAAGAATCAAGAGTTCAAACTATTAGTCGATCCTCAACTAAATCTAAAGTTTGACAACAAGTATACAAGCGCCATCCATTGCTGGTTGTACTGACAATTTCAGTGATATGGGGACATCAACTCCCAAGTTTGAACTCGACTGTGACTATATGTATGATAGTGTATATGCTGTTTATTTGCTATTTCTCCTAAACTGACCAAAAACAAACTTTAGTACACAAGTCTCGGTAAAAATATCAACTCATTCAAGTGAATCAACTCATGCATGTGTAGTGCTGAAAGAAAGAAGATAGGAGGGAAGAAGAAAGAACATGACTGCATATACACTATAAAGGAATTAAAAAATTAGTTAGTGCCTAACTAACTTAACTAGATTAGTTTAGAAGTTGTTACATGTGTAGTTAATTTTCTATTGGAGTTAACTAAAGTTAACTATAGTTAAACACTCGTATATAATACTATTGTACCATCAATCAAAACATAGAGAGTTTATTTTTCCAATTTTATCTCTTTCAATTGAAATTTATTATTGGAACTCTATCATCTCCTTCATGGCCTCAATGGCTTAATACATATTTTCCTTATTTGATTTTAAACATACAAGAAAACAAATATTGTTCATCTTCCCTTCAATTTTTGTTTTTCACTTGTCATCATTTATATATCATCCAAAAAAAGTCGGCACTAGATAGAAGAAGGGAGTGTGGTAGGAATATGGTGTAGTAGGTGTATGTGAACTGAACTTATGTGTAATAAAACAGCAAGCTCCTCACTTTTGCAACACTTGTAGTCATGTCTGTATTTGAATGAAAATGACATGTGCAATAACATAATCAATTCAGTTCCCCTGTAGAAGTAGAGATGTTGGCACCGATTTTTCTTTATATTCAAAAAATGTATTGAAGTGAGTATAAGAAGTACTGTAACAAATCAAAGAGTCAACAAGCTTATAAGCTATAGGACAATTCCGCCATCAAAAACTACGCTCCTATCGAATAACCTCCTCCTATAAGGGACAATTCAACTCCAATATAAAGATTTAACATATGATAACACCATTGAGATTTGCAACCCACCAGATTCAGAAAGAGAGGGATTTCTAAGATGAAAATAAGCTGATTTTGGACTATATATAGTCAGCCACGTTATCAATCATATTGATAATTGCTTCAACTTCTACCAGTAATACTTTAATTTCTTTATAATTTCTTTGTTATTATATTAATAAAGTTATAAAAATTCTTAATGAGGTGAAGTTATATATAACCTCAATATTTTATGTGGCTTTTTGGTCAGTTGATAAATTAAGCACTACATACATATTTAGGTATTGTTTGAAAAAGCTTAAGAATTTTGTTCCAAGAGAGGGAGCAGAATGCTTCCAGTGTCAGAAATCTGCAGAAGGACCATGTGCTTCAGAACAAACACAAACAACCAAAATTTCCAAAATAGGGAACCCAAACCTATCGTCACCCTATATTTCCTTCCTTTAATATTATTATTATATATAATAATATAAATTCCTGAACTTGATTAATTCCTTAATTAACACGTAATTAAATTTTGTTGATGTATAGTGTTGACGGTGCTGTTTTGGAATCAGAAGTAGTGTTGGTTTTGTTTCAGTCCAAAGTTGAATCTCAATATGCTCAGACTGACTGAAAGTGCATGCATGTTTAATTAGCTAGCTCAACTGCAGAACTTTCTCAACTAAAAGACTGAAAAGTAATTATAGAATAAAGAGTACATTAGAGTAGTTACAAACATAAAAACAAAAACACTATTACTTTCTGACAAGAGATCTGAACATTAACTAATTAATTAGTAGTAAGAGGCAAGGCAATACAGATGTAATTATAAAACACACACAGCTGGTTAACCCCGAAACATGCCAATATAGTGGCATGCAATTAGCAGTATATTTTGAAGTTATAAAAAAAAAAACAATAAGTTGTATTATTATTTAATTAATTAGCACTGTTATTGGATAGAACCATTAAAAGAAGTGGATTATAGACCTAACTGGCACTCTGTCTAAAAGTATTGTTACATTATTATTATTACATATATAATAGATACGTTGAAAATCAAGATTGCTACTTAACAATCAATTTCAGTATTGGATTAATATCCTTTGTTGATTTGTCTCATACGTACAATAACGCTAGCTACTGTGTTACATTACTATTACTATTACTATATTATACATACATAAGCATCTTGTCAGTTGTTATTATCACAATTAAATACAATTAATTGGTCATGTTAAGGTTCTAATAAATACTGGTACTGTAGCAAACAAGAAATTTTGGCATCGTGTCATTTTTTTTTGTTATTTTAATGGGGGCCTCTCCTCTTCATTTATATATATAATAACTATATATAGCAGACATGGTAACAGTAGGTTGTGGCTTGTTGTGGTTGTTGTTATGCAAAAAAACAAGAAAGGGAGCATATATGTATATACACAAGTGTGACTGCTTCTGCATGTGTGAGGTGGGAAATGTGAAGACGTATCTATCTTCACAGAAATCAGAAGTAAAAAATAAATTAAGCTGCCACGTTCAAACTAACTTTACCTTTGACTAGTGATCGATCGATGGACATGGATTGGAGGTGTTCTACACTGTCTAGTACAGACCAGTAGATATATAGATACAAATCATGAACTAAATCTAGCTAGCTTTGTATCTGTTAATTGTTTTCCAGCTCACTCACTCAGGCCGTAAATAACCAATAGTTATTAGGAAAAATTAAATAACAACATATTTTATGGAGTTGTCAGATATTATTTGGAGTGATCTTATGCAGGTGTAGCCAGATGCTTCTTTAGAGTGTGGTTAATCAACTACTCAATCCATTAATCTGTGGGATTATATATGTATGTTAGTCGAGCTGGGTCGAACTTGATTTAGCTCGACTTGATAAGAATCAGCTCATCTCGTAGCTCGACTCCCAAGAATAAAAAGTTTCAAAAATCGCTTTATTTTATATAAAAATAAAGAATTACCTAACTAGAAATATAAATATAATTATAATATTTTTGTTTACCTATCTCATGAGGTTTAATAAAAAATATAAACAATCATAGTAATAAAATAATTTGAGAATTTATAATGATTTAATGATGAGTGCTAAACAAATTGCACCAATCAATAAACAAAAATCTTGTTCTAGAAACACAAAATGCTTAAAAGAGATCATATATATTGAAATAAAACAGTCGAACTATACCTAGTTCAAGTTCAACTTATTTATTTAACGAGCTCAGTTTTTCACTAAAGTTCAGCTCAATTTCGAGTCGAGTTTCAAAATATGTTTGAGTTGGTTCAGTTAATTGTCAGTCCTAAATCCTCACATTCTCGGATGCAGAATATGTTACCTATATATGGACCAAAAATTAAATTACAATAGTTCAATGATCAAAAGTTAAATTACAATAGTTTATTAAAAAACAAATAATTAGGGAATTAGTAGTCTACCAAACCTTGCCTATGGAACATGAGTAAATCAATGATTTTTCAATAAAAATGTTAGTGGTTAATTAGAAGGAAGAGGAAATGTTAATTAATTTCTATTATTTGAACCTTGGGCCGCTGCATCAAATTTCATCAGTGTCCTTTAGTTTTTGTTTTTTGAATGGCAAAAGAATATATTAAAGAGAGTATAAAGGGTACTCTCCAACAGATTTGGATCCTCTCATACAACTCTCCAACCCCAACACTATAAGGCCTCATTAAATCTCCATGGACCAACAACGGATTTGGGTAATTGAATAGAAATTGTAGCATGCTAAGTGGGAAAAAACTTGTCTGTGTGTGATTAGAAATTCAACTAAAAGATCATTGAAATGCGATATTGATTAGGTAAATCCGTACTAATCACAACCATTATCAATAATTAAAAATGGACGTGGTTAAGGCTATGAAAGATTGTACCCTTAGGTGATTAGCCCGGTATCAATTTCTCTAATTATTAGGAAAAAGTTTGCAATCTCAAGCAAGTTAACCAATTAGGTTTCACACGCATATTTTGTCATGCAATTAGGGTTTTTTTTTGTGTACAAATGATAATAGAATATATTAAAACCAAGTACAAAGATATGAATAATTGATTATAAAAAATGTGGGTTCATAATATTGTTTAATTTTTTTTATTTCAAATATTCTTACTTAATTTACTAAAGTTAACGAATCGAGTTATCTAACTTCAAATTTATTTAAGAGTAAATAGTAAAATTTTAGTCTTTAAATTTACCGGTAAAATTTCTTCCTAATTTCTTCCTAAAATTTTATAAGTAGTCTCTTACAAAAATTAATAAGACAGATTTTTTCAAAATTAGGTGCAAACTGAGTGCAAAATCAAATGTGCTAGTGCAAACTTAAAATTCCATGGGGTTCTAAAAATAATTATATAGAGGTATCAGTACCAATTATTTTTTCTTAGGGGGTTCAGTTGAACCCCTGGGATACACATATATAGGTCCACCAATGAATCTAGGGAAAAAGAAAAACAACTACCTCTTAAAAATACAATATATGATCTACAAACCACTCATAGAATAAACCGGAAGAAAAAACCACACATGCAATTAGGGTTCTATTGGGATATCTATATGCATGCCATGCCGAGTCTACTACGGAGTGGGTAAGATTATAAAAATAAATTTTGGTTGATTTGGTTAATCTGAATATCACAGACAAAGGGTTGATGTTAATCGAAGAATCAAAGGAAATGTTTGGAATTGGGTCATTAGTTGTATCTAGCTAAAAATACATGAAAATTTGTCTGGATCGGGGCTATGTATTTGGACGCCAAAATAAAATTTGAAGTTTAATTTCAAGGATTAGGATTTTGTTGTTGCCGAAGAACGACGAAACAGAGGCTCCTGCTGGTCTACACCTTTGTCCCTTTATGGATCACATCCTATAGCCATTATAGTTAGCACTTAGTTGCATGCATGTTCCTCTATTAATTAACTAATCACTTATTTAATCACCGTGATTACTATTAATCCTATTGTATAACAGCTCATCCTTATCTCATGCCTAATTATGAGACAATTAAATTAAACTAATCATGTTGGCTTAGTCGGTAAGGATTGGTTTATTCCTCACAAGAGCGTGAGTTCAACTCTCGTTGCCGATGTAAAGATCTCTTTAGTGGGTGATCTCAGAATATCTCTATAAAGACTCAAAGAAATTGTGAGCTCTTGCCTGGCCAGGTGACTTTCCTGAGCCCAACTCAAACTTTCATATATCAAAAGAAAAATTAAACTAATACTACTTGTAGTCTAAAATATACGAAACAAACATCTACATCACATAATAGGGGTGTCAAAACAATCCATTTGTCCATTGGATATCCAGTCCATCAATATAGTAAAATCCATCCAATCTATCTGTTACAAAAAAATCTAATGGATTGGATTGGATTGAATCCATCCATTTGACTTTGTGGATGGTTGTGATCCATCCATTTTTCAAATCAGTTAGATTAGAATTAGAATAACTAAAAAATCAACACCCATTGGATAAATATAAAAAAAAATTACCAAAAAAACTTTTCAATATAAAATCTTTTTTATTTACACAAAAAATTTACCAGATTTTTTTAAAAAAAATCAAAAACTAATATATATATATATATATATATATATATATATATATAATATAAATAAGCCACCACCGACTGTCGTCGGAGAACCGCCGCCGGGACCACTGCTGGCCGCCACCTTCACCACCACATATATAAATATCAAAAAATGTAAAAAGTTAAATTATACAACAATAAATTATATAAAAATTTATGACTAAGTTTTTTTAATCTTAAATTTTTTATTAGAAGATTTTTTGTATTTTAAAACTATTAATGGATGGATTGGATTTGTTTGGTACAATCCTAATGAATATAAATTTTTTAATGGATTTCTCCAATCCATCTATTTTAATCCAAATCCATATCCATCCAAACCATCTATTTTGACACCCCTAACATAGACTAGTGAATGATATTAATTAAAATAAACTTTTCAAAAATACATTTTTTGTTTTATGGTTTATACTTCTGGTTAATGACATTAATGTTAACGACACTACTTAAATAGGAATAAAATTTGAGTTGACCATTTAATGCAAATATCTTTTCTTTTATATATAAAAGTATGATACAAATAAAGACAAAATAGAGAGAATTTTGGGCGGGAAAAGTCCGCCAAAAACTGAGGGTATTTTAGGAATTCCAGTTTTATGTCATTAATTAGGTCATTAATTTTATTATCTAAGCAAACTAATAGTTCAACACCCTATATCCAATTCTCATTGCACATTTATTTACAATCAATTTCCCAATGCATATTTCCATTAAATGATTCTACAAAAAAATGAAAAAATGTTGCTTCGAAAAAGAAAAACAAAAAAAACATTGAATTATAAAAAGAGCAAGAATAGTCTTTTGATAGTAAATCTCAACAACCATTCTACAAAATAAACATTCATTCTGAGGGTACTTTCATAAATTATGTTTCCAAAAACAAAAGCATTTAACATCAAAAAATATATCATTAGCAATCTTTCCAACTCCCATTGCGCACTTTAATGTTAAAACTCATTTCTCATTGCACATTCATTAAATGTATTTCGAATAGTCATCAATTAATGAAAATCTAGAAATTTGAAGAGGTTAATTAATAGAAATTCGAAGAGGCTTCATTATGATAGAAGAGTAGGAATTCAAATATCAATTAATAAAAGAGTAGGAATTCGAAAATCAATTAATAAAAGCCTAGAAATTCGATTAGGTGAATTAATGAGAATACAAAGAATTTTTATTACGATAGAATTCAAATATTCATGAGTTAATAATAGATTAGGAATTCGAAAAGCAATTAATAAAAGTCTAGGAATTCGAAGAGGTGAATTAATTCGGAGAAAATTTTGGGGAACGGAGATCAGGGGTGGACCATAACCCTGAGGGGACAGAGGTGGGGGATTTCCAATAATGGGAATCAGAAGCTCCACTAAGATTAAGGATTTAAGCTCATGTGTGTATATATAATCATTTACTACATTATGCTTCAAGGGAAACTATATAATATCAAATTTTTATCCATGTTAATCATGAACATGACATGCAATGCTGCCCCCGTGCATCGCACGGGTAATGGTCTAGTTAATCTTAAAATTAGCATTTGTTTTTTATATATTTTGAATCAATAAAAAACATATTTTATTTCTTATATTTTGATCGGAGGTAATACTATTATTACTCTCACCCTTTGTTTGGTTACGAGAAGGAGATGGGAAGAGAGAAACAAGTGAGAAATAGATGAGAAATTTAATACTTTCAATTAACTTTTAACCATTTTAGTATTAGTTATTCATGTTATTATTCTTAATTTTAATTTAGGCTTTTAAAAGAGAAAAAAGTAATTGGGCATTAAAAGATACGCCATATAAATAATTGGTTAGCAACATATAATAAGAAAATAATAAATAAATAGAAAACCTGTTGGCATTCTCAAAATAATAGTCAATGATTACATTAAAAAAAGTCAATTTCCAATAAAAAAACACTCAATTTGTGGGGATTTTCGACCCCTACAAATTAATTTGCGAGGTTTTCAAAACTGTCTAAGCTATGAGTACCGCAAATTTTCTGCGGGGTTTTTATAAACCCCTACTTTCTCTATTATCTATGGCGTTTTTTTTATGGCGTTAACCCCACAAAAATGGCATCTTTGGTATTTTTATTATATGAGGGTTAAAACCCTCTTGAAATATGAAAAATTGGTAGGAATTTTTTTAGGAGTTTTTAACCTCCTCTAGCTGTGTTGTGGAATTTAAAAATTCTCTTCATCATTTATAATTGAAATGGTCGTTTTCCTCATCCCATTAATTATCACGATTTTATTACTAGCTTTACAAAACATTCAATCAATATAACGAAGTACTCAAAGTTTCATTAACAATATACCATGATAACATAAATGTATTTCAAACATTAGAAGTACAAATATTTGACACAACAATTTACAGGAGCTTAAAGAAATCATATACTTCATCCAAAAAAATAAATCTCATGGTAGGCTCACATAAATAAAAAAAAATGTTGCTAAGCTCAAACACAGCAAACTTTTTTATTTTTGAATTAAACACGTTATTCGTTTCATTTTAGGTCTATGCAAAGAGAAAGGTAAAATTTGAGATAGCTAATTGAAAAGCTTTGAGTTTCTTTTTCTTTTACAATAAAGTAAACTGATAAAATTCATAAAGAGAAATTCACATATGATTCAGTACGGAGATTTCATTGTTATGCATGAGAATGTGCAGCAGAAATAAGATAAGGTGATTTTGAAGTGAATTACCCCTTTTGTCCTATAGCTAGCTGTCAATATTACTACATAGAATAAAATAAAGTGCAGAGTGCCTTCAAAATAACAACTTATTGCCAGAATGACAGAAAGTCATTGCTTTATTCTCACTTCACTAGCAAGCTAGCTAGTGTGAACTGCAGAAGTCACTGAATGGATACAAATATAATTTACTAATTAATAAAAAAAGAATAATTTAATATTAGTTTTTGTATAGGTTTCGATTAATTAAGCATTAATTTTAGAATGTGTAACCGTCGAAATTAATAGTCTTAAACGTAGGAGATAATGGTTTTATTAGTTATTTATATTTAATTAATTATTATAAAGAATATTTGATAGTACTAAATTACCCTCCTATAATAACAACTATTGGATACAATTTAAGTAATATATTTATCATCTAACGGTTAATATAGATTTAGTGATCATCACTAAGCAAAAGACTTACTGATGTAAGCCTTAGCCCCTTGTATCGTATAGTATCCAATTCTAATATTTATAATCAATGTTATATATGTACCATTGAAAGAGGAGATAGATGTACGTGATAGTGCAATTTGATGGGAAGAGAATAGAGGATAAAAAAACGTGTGCTTAGAATGAAAAATGACTTTGTAAATTAATGAGTACATTATTAATTTCCAACAAGAGACTCAGTCGCCATATCTCCACTCAAAACCTTAAGGTAACAGATATATGGGTCCGTCTTTTATATATCATTCATATAACTCATTCATAACCGACGTGGAACTAACCACTCACACTTGAATTTCGAACATCTCCTCCAAGTGTGAGTCACACACATCACTATATTTGATCCAAACTATGATTCACTACCCGCTCTCTCACCAAGCTGAACCATGACTCTGATACCACTTGTGGGGGAAATTTCCTTTAAGGAAAAAGCATTGTGAAAACCATTTACTTGGTAAAAATAATAGACCGGGGAAATCATGCTCAAAACCCATCTAATCCAAATAGGAGAAAATTCGAAAGCCTCCAAAGTACTCTAAAGGAACCCCCAATCGAGTCTATCATAAGCTTTATTCATGTCTAGCTTTAGAGCAAAGCTTATATTGTGATCCTGGATCTTCTTCTTAAAGAAGTGAAAGGCTTCATGAGCACCACTAAATTATTCTGGATCAACCTCCCCCTTTACAAATGCACTTTGTTGAGGGGAAATTAATGAACCAAGAATAGGTTTCAATCTACTCACGATGATCTTTGAGATAACCTTTTACAAAAAGTTACAGCAACTAATTAGCCTCAGTTGGGAAATGGCTTCAGGTTGAGGGGACTTTGGAATGAGAGCAACTAATGTATTGTTGACTCCCTACCCAAGCACCCCCAGAACTGGAGAAAGTTTGTATAGCTTCAGAGGTATCTTTAAGGACATCCCAATTTTTCTGACTAAAAGCCCATCTTATACGATCCTAAAGCATACACAACTTTCTAATCTCCACCATTAGATCCTCTTATTTCCATTTTTTTTAATATTTTATGCACTTACTTTCTCACTCTTGTACATATTAAATGAGTAGTTGAGATTTAACATGAGAGAAAATAACATGAGAGAATCCTCTCCCCTCTATCTCAACATTAGAGTAAGGAGCAACAAGAGAGGCATTCATTTTATTAGTCACTAAATTAGAAATAACAGAAATACATTATTGGGATTGGGGAGAGGATACAGTCATTAGTGATGGATCAAAGAGGCCACACTTCAGAGTTCCAAGCATTAGTGACCACACTACATTCCTCAGAATCCTCCTAAAAGCTTCATATTTAAGCCTCTACAATCGATGAAAGAGGCATTGTACTTTATAAGTGATGGATGTCTTCCTCTATACGAAAAGTGTATTCATTTTTAATTGTTTTGATCTTATTATATATTCCTTCTCTCTGTGAGCTCTGCTCTTCAAGAAATAGAAAACCATGTGCACTAATCTCCTCTTTTGCAATGCCAGTAGCCTTACTCCAATGTCTCTTGCTTTGCCCTTCTTTAAAAAAAAATTATACTTCTTTTTTTTTGTTGGGTTAGTCTCGGGGATTTTACTTTATCATTCACGTAAAATATTCTAATTTTTTAAAATATATATCATTATCATATATAAATTAAGTTGTTTTTTTGACACAAGTTGTTAAATTTAGTTACTTTATAAATGGACCCTTTCTCTAAATTTAAAAAAATGGACCCTAAATATATATATATATATATATATGAACAATTTCAACCAAAAAAAAATAAATGGATGATTGCTTGCCAGTTGCCAATGAACCAGACCAAGGGTGGTCAATTTTAGAAGCCAAATCAGCATGGAAAGGAATGGCAAAAGGCAAAATCGATTTCATTTTCGTCAAAAGAACTTTAACTCAAAATTCTTGGACCGCCCACAACTCTTAATTACCTATACCTACCTTCTTTACGTCCCCATCCAAAACACCTTTGAATAATTATTATGATTCTTGTTCTCAAAAGTTCATTCACATTCATCCAATCAATTCTTCTCAAGGCTTTTGGTGTGTCCAGGTGATCACCAAGCTTACGTCACTTTTTTTATTTCTTTCTACAAAAGCTTACAACAATTTTCTAAAACATTATTATCAATTTGTGCTTATTATAAGGTCTTAGTTTAATTATTACTTATTATGCTCATAGGTCACACGTGCCACAAAACAAAAACATGGTTGGTATCTTCGTTGGTTTTCACTTACCGGCCTTGCGCACCTAACATCAAATTTTAAATTGTGTTCTATAACTAGGGAACTATATTTGTTACAAAAACATGCATGGTTGGTATACCTATCTTTGTTTTTTATTTGGTCTCTATGCATGAACTGTACTGCTGAGCTTGTGCCATTTCTTAGATTCTCTTATAATTTTTCAATGATATTATAATTAGGTTATGAAAAATAGAGATGATTTATATACTTTTTTACTTTTAAAGAAACTAAGATCACTTTGGGATTTTTTTGTTGACTATATCATTTTGTGATCATTAATGAACCCTGTGTTGGGTTTTATATATCTATATTTATATTTTTAATTTTTATGGTGTATAATAAGATATTAGACCAAGTTATAGTCTCTAAAACTTTAAGGTGATGGGTTAACAGGACTGACTTAAGGGTACTAAAACCCTAGTTTTAGGTCACTTATTTTGCCATTGGTTTAATAAAGCAAAAAGACCTCATATTAGACCTAACTGGAAAAAAAGTTTCAACTAAAATTTGTTTTAGGTCTCACCCACCAAAAATGTTGGGCCGCACTTGTGACCGGTTAATAAATATAGTCTCTGATACATATTTTATTTTGTTCATTATTAGGATTAGGATACGTGATATATCACCCTTGGATACTCAACATCTCTTTCTCAAGAGTGAGTCTCAACCTCTTTGTGTGCAATCCATTATGAAAGATTATGAATTGCCATTGGGTCATACACCAGCGGATTTTGATACCACTTAGACCATATTTATACCTAAAACTTTTAGGTGATAAGTTAATGGATATAATCCCTTATATACCCTTTATTTTGTTTATTATTGAACTATATCACCTGTATACAGGGCCGGCCCTTAAGGGGTTCAAGGCGTGCTATCCAGTGGTGCCTGGCGCGTCATGGTGTGCATGCGACACACAGGCCCAAATCCAGTAACAATTTTTTAGGGCCCCCAATTCATTTTTATACTAACTATATTATTATATAAAATAAATTGCGTCAAAATAAGAGAAGGATCTTGTAGCCCAGCGGTACGAATCTGTTGCTTATCAGTGAGGAGGAGGTTAGTTCGATCCCCTCGGTAGCTATTTTACTGTTTTTGTAATAATATTCATTTTATTTTCAACTGAGCTATAACCCATTTATTCTTATAACAGCATTCGTTTACGTTTATTTATTTATTATTTACAAAGAAATACACCTTTGGCTTTTAGTAATACTATTTTTCTTCCAATTTTTTTTTGAAGCTATATTTATTTATTTTTTATTTCTAGAATTAATATTCCTTTATATGTTTCTAGTTCCACATTAGGTGGATATTCCTAAAATGCAATTTATTTTAAGTTTCAAAATTTAAATTAGTTATTCTAATCCATAATATTTTGTTTACTATGCATCGCTCTACCATTGTGTCACTGATGCTCTAACTGCAAATACTTTTATATATTACCATTCATTTCAATAAAAAACAATATGTCGCACAAATTCTTTTTCTTAGGAAAGTATTGTACCAATTTTTGGTATTCTCCATGGCCATTATATTCTTTTATTGTTTATAAAAATGTACTTTTTTTATAGAGAGAAACTCAATACGTTTGATATACCAAGTTTAAAGTTGTATTGAGACATTATTTAAAATTTAAATAAAGTAATTTGAGGTTCTAGTGATTCGTTTTATAAAAATATATTAAGGGCCCCCTTTTTAAAATTTGCACAGGGCCTCCAAATTGTTTGGGACGGCCAACCTAATTTGATTTTTTAGGGGGCTCTAAAAGAGTACTTTAGCTTACGAAAAAATTTTAAATGTTTAAATATGCTAAATTTGTTACACAATAACCAGTTTGGTGAAAATAGGATTTGATTTCGTGACAAAATATGTAAAATGTGACGTTGATCACAGTGTATTTTGAAGTACTTTAGTGTTCAAAAGAAAAAAAATAAGTGTTCAAATATGCAAAGTTTATTGGTGAAAAAAGAATTTAATTTTGTCACAAAATATGTAAAGTGTGATGCTCAGCAGTGTGTTTTGGGGTACTTTAGAGTTTAGAAAAATTTCTAAGTGTTCAAGTACATAAAGTTCCTTCATCAATAACCGGTTTGGTGAAAAAATAATAATTTTGTGGCAAAATACGTAAAGTGTGCTATTAAACAGTATGTTTTAAAGTATTTTAGCGTTCAGAAAAATCTTTAGTTTTGACTTATGAAAAGAATATATGATTCATGATAAAAATTAGTTTATGATAAAAGTATAATTAAGGACCCGATTTTTAAGATTTGCACCGACTTTCAAATTATTTGGGAAAAGCTTGTATACCTAACACCCTCCCAGTCCCACCGTAATTAAGTAGAGGTTCTCCACCTTTATTTTAAGGGTGATTTTATATATATAATTTTTTCCAAGTTAAATAGAACCTTCACATACTTATAGATGATCGAAACCAGTCAAGACGTACGTAGACATGCATGTTTATGGTGGGCACATATATATATATATATATATGCTATAAGTGTATGAAGTTATGCAGACAAAACATATCTTAACCTGATTCGCGATGTGGCCTGTTTGATAGGACATAAAGGAGTTTGTCATCATGAATTGGAATAGCAACCTGATAGATCCATTCATCCATACTCTTTCCTTCTTTGTTATGCAACTGCACCTTTTTACTTATCATCGATCGACAAGCATAAAACAAGGGGCTAACTGCAGAGTAAAAACCACTTTGCGAAAGGTAGCTAGAAAGCGGTTTCCATCGACCTAATTTGGATCTGGAACAATCAAGCTAAACAAACACCTTCTCTGTTGACATTGACGTTGACATCGATGTTGTTTTATAGAACAACAAGAAAAGCTACAAGTGCCAACAATAGGTCTTTAGCTCAGCTACATCGCCATCATATTACACCAAATGATACAAGTGTCTATATCTACTAGCAAAATACATGTGCAAGCACATGAGTAATTTTGTGTTATTTTCACAAAGTAATCTTAAACAAAAATTGTAATATAGGTATAAATTTGTAAATTATAAATGATATTTGTTAGTTAACCATGTATCATTTCAATTATAATATTTAAATAATATAATAGTTAGACAATTAATTGATATTGTATTTTAAATAAAGAATAAATTATATGGTAATAAATACTTTAAAAATAAATTTGAATAGTAAAACTAATTTATGTGCTCTTAGTCAAATATCTTTATAGTATTTTTAAATAAAATCCAATATTTTATAACATTTTATCAATAATGAAATTATACCAACAACACGTAGCATTAATGTCCCGTTGTAAAACAAAAGTATAATATAAAAAATAATTATTCCAAAATTATTCAATGTTTTCTCATCTTGACTAAAAAAAATATTTATAAAAATTAAAGACATTCGTGGAATCAAAATATAAAAAATAATTATTCCGACAATGTCTAATTTTCAACCTAGGGAATCGAAAATAATGATCAGTTGTCGTCATGTTTTAATTAATGTTCAATGTTAGGCTACATT
This sequence comes from Oxytropis ochrocephala, assembly GCA_020916435.1. Taxonomy (NCBI): domain Eukaryota; kingdom Viridiplantae; phylum Streptophyta; class Magnoliopsida; order Fabales; family Fabaceae; genus Oxytropis; species Oxytropis ochrocephala. The sequence goes on along the minus strand of CM037090.1, from coordinate 20,802,294 downwards.
CTTTTAATTTTTCAATATTTTAAAAAAAAAATCCTTAATTTCTCAATACTAACTAGAAAACCAAACATATCTGATATATTTTAAATTGTTCAAATCTACTTTGAAATTAAGTAATTGTTTGATTAATATGTTCAAGAAGTAATCTGATTTAAATTATTCTTCAAGAGATTTTAAAACTCCATTGTCAATATTCTCATCAAGTTGTTTCTTTCTATGAAATGGAGAAACACCTTACAAACACCTTAATAACTACTTCGCAATTTTAGAGATACATATGCTTCGAAGAACAAAGTGGGAAACATTCTCCAACAAAGGTTGTTTCCTTTACATAGTGTCTCCTATATATTGAATAGACTCCTACCTCGGGCAAAATCTAATTTGTAGAGAGACATATTTGAGATTGAGGAGATTTTATGTGTATTTGGTGAGAAAAAAACATGAATCTAATTTCATATATGTTATTTTTCATTTCAGCTTTGGTAGGGCTTGGGATGTTAGTATTATACCGAGACTCTCTACTTTGTTTTCGATATTTTATGGCGGAGGGTTTCCATTTGATAACAGGAAGGGTCGCTACTAATCTGGCAAATGATCATGTGGAGAATCCTCTCGAATATGATACTAGATATTTATAAGACATTATTTGTAATTATAAGTTATACTCATGGAAGTGGCTACTAGCCAATGCTAATTCGGTTCACTATCCCTTCTACGAATGGTGTATTTGATACTTTAGAGTGTATCTTCAAGGTAAAGATCGATAGGTTTTGTAGTTTCTCTGGTCTCTGAAGGGGGGTGCCTTTTCATCCATTGGGCTCATTATTCGGAGATTACATTTTTGTTGGTGTGTGTGTGTGTGTAAAAACTTTTTTACCTTCTAAAAAAAAGAATTCAGAGATAAGATAAGTAACTATCCGACTACAAACTCATTTAAAATTTTAAGATATAATAAGAAATTTGCAGGCTAAAAAAGGAATGTAAATTGCAATTATGTTTTAAATTTATGTTGATTGAAACATAGATATACAATTTGGTCCATTATGAAACATGAAGGCACTGTATGCTTTTGTATCTTTCCTGCTTAAAGTTCCTAAAAGCAATTAGTATGTGTTGGAATATACATAGCTTCTAATTGCGATTATGATGATAATAATTGTTTCTCTGAACCTAAACAAAATTCCAAACTAGTTACGTAGGCATAGAAAAATAAAGCGGCTGAATAAAATTAAGCGACATCTTTCTCTCTTTTCGGATGCCCGGGTTGTGCACATTTTTCGTGAAGCTAATAGAGTACTTGCCTACGGCTTAGCCAATTTGGGTTGTGCTTTGGACGATGATCTTATTGTTTGGTCATATCCTTCTTTAGATATTAAACAGTTAGTTGATGCTGATGTATTGGAAGTCTCTACTCCTCAAATGATCTCCGTGTAATCTCTTTTTGGGCGTTTAGCCCCTTTAAATCTAAAAAAATAATAATAATAAAGGTCTTCCACCTATCTATTTATTTATCAAAAAAAAAAGAAAGGCCTAGAAGCATTTTGCGATACTCATGTCCATTTCATGTTGCACGTTTATTTTTATTTTTTTAGATAATCAACATTTTCATTGAAGAGAAAGCATGCGGTGTGTCTAGCCTTCTGAAAAAAAAAATAGGAAAGGGGAGGCTCTCTCAAAACCCCTGCCCAAAAACTCATTGGGTAAAAAGACTGCAGCGGAAAAATAAGTACTCTCGCAAGAAAAACCGCACAACAATGTGATGGGGAATAATAACTTAACCCACTGCTTCTCCCCCGTCTACATTACATGATGTTAAGATATGATACATGAGAAGATTTCAATGAGTCAAAACAATAAAACAGACAGACAATGATACTGGCAATTCGACCATCCTAACCCGCAAGAGTTCCCCTTCCTAACTTTGAACCAACTCTAAACACTATCCATGTTGCACGTTTATTGTTTTGGGACCCCTAATGAAGTTGACATTGCAAATTTCTTTTTTTCTTTTACCACTCCACGTGGTTTCGTTCATCTAATACATTACATATAACTAAGGGTATAGCTGTATAGCCATTAGACACAGAATTTAAAATTGGTGCATTTTTTTTCTATGCCTTTAATTTTTATTTATAAGCAAAATATTAGTGCTTAGTAAATAATCATGTGATGAGAAAAATATTAATTTACAGCCTTGGAACTTTGAATCTCTTTCTTTAAGCTCATTTAGCTCGTTAAATAAACTACCTTCTTGAAACTTCTTGCTTTTAATATTTTTTTTTGCTTTTAGTTGAAACTTGCTATCTGACATGTTTTTTCTGTGTGTCGCTATTTCTGTCGTTTGCAAGCAATCACTAAAATGATTAATTAGAGGTGCAAAAATCAATTGTTGGGCCCATTACTTTTTTAAAAAAATTTGTTAGGCCCCTTACTTGATTGCAAGCTACTCCTATCAAGCATTCAGTATACAATCCGAGGTAGAGACCAATATCTTTTGGGTCATACTTCCTGCAACCCTCCATCTTCTCTAATGGACACCCCTAAATCCTATGAAAAGACCAAAATGACATTAATGAAACGTGCTCACATCTTTTTTCTGGGATTATGTTGGTTCGGAAGTATAGTTCTGAATCAGGCAGACACCCCCATTTGCAAGAGTTTTAATAAGTACGAAAGTATAGTTCCGACCCAAGCCAAAATGCAACATGGGGATTGGGGTGTCATTTCACGTGAAAGTATTTTTAGAATATTTGAGAGTTGTGGGTGCCCAGTGAGTAGCTGGAGGGTTGTAGGAAGTATGAACCTATTTTTTTAAAACAAAAGGTAGAGACCAACAAATAAGACCTATTTATTGTTGTGGGCTTTGGCTTGTGCTGGCTGAGCTCATTAAGTTTCTTATTTGCCAACAAGAGCCACATGCCCATGAGGCTCAAAAGACCGGTATCTTATGATCCATGGACTCATACATTTTGGCACATACCTCTTACCCTCCCCATCCTATTTATCACACGCCCTTTGGCCCTATGAAAGACCAAAATACCCTTAATGAATAAAGAAGTTCTAAGTACGTCTCTTTTTTCTCTTGGGTTTCAAAGGTTGACACTATGATGGTGAACCGATACAGTACCATAGTGCCCAAACTTATATCTTGTAACCCCCCGGGTATCGTGCCGGTTCAACACCATAGTATCGTACCCGTTAACAATTTTGCATAATTTTTAAGAGGTGTTTTTTGTGTTTCAGACTTTGGTTAATTATGTGCAATGTATAGTTGTGACTTTGATTAATTATGCACAGTAAACTAGTATATATAGTTGTAACTCCGATTAGTTTAGCGTTTACATTGTACATTTTAGTTTAGATAGACGGTTAGCATTTTGCAATATTCTATCATTTTTCTTATTTGCCATCAAACCCTGTCACCTTTGCCATTTAATTTACAAGTGCCTATTTGCTTCATATAAAGGATAACACCAACTATAAGGAAAATTTTCCATGATGCCTTTTTTTTTTGATCCAATACATGATGCCTTTATACCCATTGAATTTTGCTTTCTTTTCAATGAAGAATGGATAAAAACCATTTCTTATGCACCTGCTTATGCATCTGTCTCCCATTCAATTATGCCACTGTTAGCTTCAGATTTCAACCACTATCTTCATGACTTTGCCATTTTATTTACCATACAAAATTATACAAGGTATGATATTATGATACCGTCACTACAACATTTGGACCCTATGGCAACGCCCAAAATTGCAACTTCAAAAAAACCGTTGCCTTAGCCAACAATGGCAACGGTTTTTTGAAGTCGTTGCCGTTTCATTTTTTTAATTTTTTTTTTCAATGACAACGGTTCAAAACCGTTCCCATAAAGTCTATAGCAACAGTTTTTTTGTTTATACTTTAGGCAACGTCTGAAAACCGTTTCCATAAAGTCTATTGCAACGGTTTTTTGTTTATTCTTTAGGCAACGGTTAAGAAACGTTGTCGTAGAAGAAGTATTAAAAAATAAAAAAAATTGAACTCTAAATAATAGCGTGTTTTACCAAAAAAATTTTGAAAAAAAAAAAACTTAAAACAAAAACAAAAAAACCACAAAACGCAAACCAAACCCTCAGAAACGCAAACACTTCATCTCCTCGCGTCTCCGCCTGCCTCCGATCTACGTCGCAATCAGAAACAACGTTGACGTTGAAGCCACTCTGCGTGAATAGTCGCATCTGCGCAGTGGAGCATTCACTCGCTACCCCGAGACGCAAACCATAAACGCAAACCACTCAAACGCAAAAACCTCTCTCAATCGCGCGTCAACCTCTCTCCCCGGTTCAACGATTTGAAGCTCTTGTTCATCCTCTCCCGGGTTCAACGATTTCAAGCTCGTTCGTATCAACGATTTCAAGCTTCGTGTTCATTTCCTCTCTCTTGTTCGTCCCTCTTCAATTTAGGGTTTTTTTGGGGTTTGGGGTGGTTTTTCTTGCCGCTTTCATTCCGATGCCGCCATCTTAAATGAAACTGAAACTTTTTCTTTAATTAATTGGTTTGCAATTCAATTTTATTCTTTGTTGACAATGTTGCCATTCTCGCTGAGACACGAGAATATTCTCTATGTCGTTTGGATGCTACATGTTCGCATGTGAGATGGTCATCATTTGGATGCGAACCACCGAGGCGAATCAAACGTAAGATAGGATAATAGAGTATATCAATCGGTGATTTGGCTTTAGTTTTGCTATTTGAGTTCGTAAATCCCGCTTGGACCTTGACTAAATAGCTCGTGATGTTATTGCGCCTTTGTGATAAAATGCCTAACGCAGCGGGACACAGGTCATCCGTTGGATCGTGGAAAGATCTCTTCGATGCCTAAGGTTTCCTTCACCATTGGTGGAAAGACTTTTGACCTTGCCCCTGCAGGAGGTATGCATTCGCACTGATTAGATGCTTTTTCAATGACCGATCACTAGATGCATTTTAATTTTATGAAGAAATAATTTGTGAAGATAAAAAGTAATGACATTGTTGAAGGAGAAAGACAAGACAACATATCTTAAAAGAAAAGTAAAACAAGAATGGTAGGCTATTAGACATAGCTAGTTAGTGAAGCTAAATTGCAATGTCCTCGGATCTCGCAATAGACATTTCCAAGACTATCCTTGAACATTCCCAAATGAAACAATGGGATCTGCAATAAGTGTTGAAAATAAGTCTATCCATTCCTTGGTAACTTTGTGGTATCTACTCAGTAATAGTATAGTAGGCGTGAGCATAATTTCTATTCATGAATGGTTGCTCGTTTCTATGTAATTTGTTTCTCTCATCCATTTTTCCATTTGGTTTGTTCAAGACATACCGAAGGTGGGCGAAGGTTCTGCAATCCAATGCATTAGTGGCTTTATTGCTTTGGATATTCCTCCTCCACGTGGCCCACTCTGGTACGTTCAACATTCATTTGCATAACACACACATCCTATAACATTTGCCTTTTGATTTTGATGCATTTGATTTGATTATTTATCACATAATGGCATCTCTGCATTTAATGCATTTGATTTGATTATTTATCACATAATGGCATCTACTGCGATTTTAGATCTGACGCACGTAGAGGAAGAGTCGTTTGGTGGTTGCGCACCGTCAATGACAATCGAACCTAGATAACGTAAGTAGCATACATATATAGTGATTAAAAATACAAGTTTTTATTTCAATGATATATAACACGCAGGTAATTTCGGCAAGTAGTGGATAAGTTTGATTTTTGATTATTAGTTGTAATAATAATTCTATGACTTTGTGTACAGGAGCAAGGCAATACAAGTTTTGTGGATTGGCTCAGTTCACAATTCTTGTAGGAACATGCATTGGATACACTATCACTGGATCCACTAGCATGACGTAAGAACCTTATAATCTCCTACTGATTTTTTTTTAATTCATTTATAAAGTGGAAAAATAATGTATTTCCATATCAGAGCACTAAATCTGGTTTGGTTTGCAGTGAGAAGTTCTCAAATGTTTCAGTTTAGCAGTTCGTTCAGCTCTCTAACTGAATTGGGACTAATAGTTCAGTTAGTGAACTGATTTGGTTTAGAGTTGTTACTAAAAGTTCGGTTTATAACAATTCAGTTTGGTAGTTCAGTTCGACAGTTTATTTGAAAAGGTCTACTAGTACTCAAAGCCGAGAAAGTAAATAATAATTCCTTGTTTTCTTGAGCAGGGCCATTAAAAAATCAAATTGCTATCATATGTATGGCCATGAAGCGAAATGTAGTGCATCCGATACTCCATTTATGGCCATCTTTGGGATCACACAGATTTTATTAAGTCAAATACCAGACTTCAAAGAACTTTCAGGGCTCTCTATTATTGCTGCTATCATGTCTTTTGGTTATTCTGCCATAGGCATTGGTCTCTCCATAGCCAAAATTGCAGCAGGTTAGGCATAACAATTAGTTAATTACTTAATCACTATGTTTATATAACATTAAATTAAACTAACATACATGAGAATGTTTTGTGTTGTTACATAGGAGGTGACAACGTTGGCAAGACAACTCTTACAGGTACTGTTATTGGAGTGGATGTGACCAGCATGAAGAAGCTATGGAATACCTTCCAAGCATTGGGAAACATAGCTTTTGCATATGCTAACAGTATGGTTATTATTGAAGGTGTTTAGTTGCAATTGGTTACTTCAAAAGCATAATGGTTGTTCAAATGGTTTTGTTCCAATTGTAAACTTTGAGATTATACCTAGTTTTTTGTATAAGTGTAATTAATTTTTGTGTATTAGTTTGTGTAATTAATCAATTTTTTTCTTAAATTTGTAAGATTATACCTAGTTTTTTTGTTCTCCAAATATGGATGAAATGGACTTCTAAAGATACATTAATTTTTTTTTATTTTTTTAATATCTATGGCAACGGTTGTAAAACGTTGTATATGATAAGATAGGCAACGGTTATACATAAGGCATCGCTTAAAAAACCGATATTGCAACGGTTTTATACTGTTGTTATAGAGTAATGCAAAAAACCGTTGTCTTTGTCGTTCAAATGGCAACGGTTTTTTGAGGGTGTTGCCATTTCTACCAAAAACCGTTGCCAAAAGCAAAACAAAGCGCAACGCCGCACATACAAATTCGTTTCAAAACCGTTGCCAAAAGATAAGAGAACGGTTTTTTGGGGTTAGGCAACAGTTTTCAGCCGTTGCAATAGACTCAAAATGTTGTAGTGCGTGCCATCATTAATCACAAAATTCAAGTATTGTACCTTAGTACCGAACCAGATCGGTACTTTGTACAGCAAGTCCAAAATGCAATGTGGGGTTTGGAAGCGTGTTTTACATGAAGGTATTTTTGGAATTTAAAAATTAGGGATATGTGGTGAGTAGGGGGATGTGTAAGTATTGGTTTACATTTTTTTAAAGAAATTGACCCTTTTTTTATGTCAATAGGACTATGATTTCATTTAGGGTTTTTTTTGTACCCCCACCCAATCCCCATATACCCCCACCCAAACTGAAAACCCCAAAATGTCCTTCTGAAAACGTATTTTTTTTAAAAAAAATTTGGCCAATCGTATATACACCTGGGGGAATATATATACGACCCTATTTTTTGCCCATCGTATATACATCCCCACCTCTTCCCCATATACCTCCAGTTGAAATCCAAATTGATTTCTTCTCACTTTAATGGGATTTGATTATTGACAGCATAAATATTCTATCATCAATTATGTTGAATACTAGTACTCCCTCTATTCAATGTTCATGGTAGTTTAAGACTCTATTTGGCAAAAAGTAGCGGATAGCGGATAAACTAGCGAATAGTGGATAAGTTAACTTATAGCGGATGAGGTAGTGGATAGCGGATAAAGTAGCAGATTGAATTTTAAGTGTTTGGTAAAATTAGCGGTTGAAGTAGTTTATCGAAATAAAATTACGTAAATAGACATTTGTAATTAATGCTTAAAAATGATAGAGAAATTCATTTAATGAAAGACAAATAAGAAAGTTAATTAAAGTAGTGAGGGAAAAGTTGAGAGAAAAATGATACGCTATAAGCTATAAGACAGTACTTCAAGTAGTGTTTTTAAAAACGCTATAAGTTAATAGAAAAACGTTGAAAGCTAGTTGTGTCAAACACTTACAACTAGCAATTCCGCTATAAACTAGCGGATTGGCATTACCAAACGGAGTCTAAAGTTATTCCGTACACATATTAAGAATTCAATTAATCGTTGTATATCGTACTAAAATGACATTTATTTATCATAAGTTCTCATATTGCAATGCAAAGACTATAAATACTCCACTACTAATTGGATTTCTAGGACACTATTTACTTTGGAACAACATAAAAAAAAACAAAAAACATCAGATTTTAGGAGAGGAGGACCAATGACAAATTATTTAAACTTAAATTCTCTACTAGTCAAAAAATAGAAAAAATTGTATAAAAAAATCTTCTTTTAGTCGTTTTTTGGTTATCGTGTTATTGATGTGTAGTATCCACCAGATTTGTCGATGATTAATCTACGTCGGAGAATCTAGCTGCACAGATACACGTGACGCGACATTTCCAGTCCGTGTGGTTCTCCCTACCAACAGAGTTTTTACCGCACTCAAGATTCAAACTCGAGACATTAAGGTGGGATCTGAACCCAGTTACTACTGGGACCAACCATTATTGGTAAATCTTCTTCTAGTCTAGTCACTATACACGATTTTGTTTCACTTATTCCTAAAATGGGTGTTAATTAGGGGTGGGAATAGGCTGGGCCGAGCTAGGCTTTGCTTGGCCTGGGCCTGGCCTACATTGAAATGTTAGGCCTAAGCCTGGCCTGTGGCCTGTCGTAGGCCCATTTTCTAGGCCTGGCCTGGCCTTTCTGAAAGCCTGACAAGGCCTGAAAGCCTTTTTAAAAGCCTATTTGACTATTTTCTTAAGAAGACCTCCAACATTTCAATGGTGTAGACCATTAAAATAGACTAACAACCTAATAGGTCAATGAGATTAAGTTTCAATTGAGATCTAACAGAACCTTTTAGGAAAATATCTTTATATGACATCCTATTTAAATTTTATTTTATAATAATTACTTCAACTACGTCAAAAATTTATGTAGGTTAATATGTTTAAACTAACAAAAAATGTTAGCAAAATTATGACTTAACACAAAGTATCAAATTCAATACAAAATAATATTAGTAATTAAAAAACTAGTTATATTGATTTAAATAGGCCGGCCTGATAGGCCTAAAAGGCTTTTTCAATGGCCTATGGCCTGACCTATTTAGCTAAATAGGCTTTTAAAAAAGTCTTGGCCTTATCTATTTTCAAAAAAAGTCTGGCCTGGCCTGGCCTGTCGTAGGCTGGGCCGTAGGCCCCTGTTAGGCGGCCTGGCCTATTCCCACCCCTAGTGTTAATGTATCTTTTGAGGAAAATACCAGTAACATGTCATCTAGTACATTCTTTTTCCTTTGAAAAAATATTCGTTTTTGTACATTTTTCTAGTGATTAAAATTCATGAGTTTTATCATATTAATGTAGGCTATACATGCCTTAGTGAGACTGATTTAAATTTCAACGTGAGCTCGCGAATTGATGTGTATTCGAATCATAGGAGCTAGTAATCGACGGTATGCTTATATTGGTGACATTGTTGTTGCTATAATTAAAAAAGCAGTACCAAATACACCTTTAGAAAGATCAAAAGTGATCAGAGCTGTAATTGTACGTACTTGTAAAGAACTCAAACGTAGTAATGGTACTGGAATAAAAAATGCAACGCATTATGGAGGGTTTTATCATGAATCCATTGATATGAGACCCCTTTTCAGACATGAATCAAATCAAGGGGTATAAATGATCACTATGAGTCAGACTCAATAGAATTTGATCAATCCCTTTTTCTGTCGTTAAGGTAGAGAACTGAACCAAGAATTCTCTTTCTTTAATATAATAATATAAGTATAAGTATATTCAAATATTAGTTTTATTAGAAACAATGTAAACTTAATACAATACAAAGCATTTCTATTTAGATTCAAAAATATTAATCTAATAATGATTTATTTGTTCCTGAAAATCTTTTGTCCAATAGACGCCGTAGAGAATTGAGAATTCTAATTTATTCCATAGTTACTTATCATGTAAATTTCCAATTCTTCGTGATTGAGATCGACTAATGGTAAATAAAGATTCACGGGGCGTAAATATTCTTGTTATTGCTTTGACTCATATTCCCCAAAAAGTAGACTCATTTAAATGTCAACGTATAAGAGAGTGTTGGAAATACACCCCCTATCCTAAGAAACTAAGCTTGAACAAGAAGATTTAGACCAATTTGCAACACCCTTACAAATATAAGGAGTCTCATTAAAATATCTCTGCGCCAAAACCCATGGGAAAAAGACCTAAGGAGGAAAAAGAGTACTCCAGGAAGAACGAGACAAGAAGCCAATTACACTGAGTTCATACATGCAAGAGGATTCCCCCATCAATCAGAAATCTTTAAAAGCATCATTGTCATCTTCTATGCTAATGAACCAGCTCCAGGTAATAGACTTAACATGATTGACAACCACCTGATGGTTAAAGACTTGAGCTCGGAAAAGAATATGGTTCCGATGAACCCAAATACGCCAAGTGACTGTCATCCAAAACACATACTTCAATCTACTTGCCTCCTTGGAATCCAACTGCAAACCATGAGCCTGAAAATGCGACACCAACCAGAGATTTGATAACCGTAATGCCCACCCAATTATGAATAGTATTCCATACTGACCAAGAACACCTGCACAATACAAATGAATGGAAAAAATTCAAAATAAAAGGGACAGCACGACCCAAGAGGGTCCTTGATAATACCCTTAGAAATAAGAGCATCACGAGTTGGGAGCTTTCCCAACAACAATCTCTAACCAAAAACCCCCCACCTTTGTGAGAATTGAAAGCTGCCACATATCATATAAAGCACTCTGAGTATCATTATCCAACCTAACACGGTGCATTAAGCTTAACAAAAGCATATAACAAGATTTAATCGAAAAAAGTGGAATTTATCAAGTCTCTACTGCCAACAATCTTGCTCGGACTTTTCAGGATGGAACATATATAAAGTGTCCAAAAGCAAGTCAAGATCTGCACTCTCCTCGGTAGACAAAGCACGACCCCAATTGAGATTCCAATGCCAAGTGTTATACAACCAAAATACGTGCTCCAAAACATGACTACCATTTTTAAACTTTGCTAGCTGAAAAAATTGGGAAACAAGTCATTAAAATACTCATTATTGGCCCATTTGTGCAACCAAAAAGAAATCAAATTCCACCTACCCAACACTGGCCTAAGCATAGATTTAAAGGCGCCCTGCCACGAACAATTAATATCTTTCAATAGTTATGAATCCCTCCACCATAAAGAAACATACCTCAAATCTCCATACTGGTAAGAAAGAAGCTGTCACCAACTAGCACTAATGTCATTAATGCATCTCCATTTCCACTTGCTTAAAAGAGCCAAATTGAAAGCTTCCAAATTCTTCACCCCCAAAACCACCATGCGTCTTGGGTCGACACACATTGTCCCATGACACCCGATAACCGGAAAGACCCTCTCTATTATCATTTTTTATTTAATATTTTTAGTATGAATGATCTTATTCTTCCTTTTAATTAGGTCTATTCTTCTAATTTTCTCCAAGAAAATAGGTCAACATAGGAAGCACAGAGTCATTATATTCTCTTAAGTGAATATCTAGCTCAGGGTGTGTTTGATTTGTTTTTCAAAAATGGTTTTGTGTTTTAAAGATTTTAAGAAACTTGGTTAGCTTTTAAGAACAGAAAAGTGTTTTTAAAGGCTCTCAATAACCACATAAGATTGAGACGACACTTGTGACGATTGCTGTTGCAGAATGAATCAAGAGAGGTTCTTTATCTTTTTATTGTGATTGGACACTGCGAACCAGAGGGTATAATAAATACTACTTTGGTTTGGTACAAACAGATTGAGAGACTATAAATAAAAGAAGTGAGAACCAATTCTTACGCTTGCTTTCATGTTCTATTTTATTGATCTCTCTCCACGCTGATTTCAAATCACAGTATTCCATATTTTATTTTATAGAATATAACTCATGCACTCATGTTTGGTTGACTATAAATATAGAAAAAACCAGGATAAGCCGATGAATATGAGATGTGCCTAATAAGAAGGAGACCAGACTTTCACTACAAGAAAAACTGAAAATTCAAGGCAAAACTTTCTGGCGGATTTTAATTCCCGTAAACTTTCCGTGATTTTTGACATTTGTGAGGATTTAATCCGCCGTAAACGCTTTAGGCGGATTTTTGACATTTGTGGGGAATTTTGACATTTCCGGATTGTAAAGTTTCTGACAAAAAAATCCGTCACAAAGGACAGAAATCCGCCCAATTGATGACATGAAATCCACCATAAATCGGACACAACATTTTTATCCGATTTCTTCCATTCTTTCTACAAATATTCACTCATTCTCAACACTCTCAAATTTTTTCACTCATTCTCAACTCTTCTCTTAACTTCTCTCAAATTTCTTCACTCATTCTCAACTCTTCTCTTAACTTCTCTCAAATTTATTCACTCATTCTCAACTCTTCTCTTAACTTCTCTCAAATTTATTCACTCATTCTTAACTCAACTCTTCTCTTAACTTCTCTCAAATTTATTCACTCATTCTTAACTCAACTCTTCTCTTAACTTCTCTCAAATTTCTTCACTCATTCTCAACTCTTCTCTTAACTTCTCTCAAATTTATTCACTCATTCTTAACTCAACTCTTCTCTTAAATTCTCTCAAATTTCTTCACTCAAATTTCTCAACTCTTCTCTTAACTTCTCTCAAATTTCTTCACTCATTCTCAAATTTCTTCACTCAAATTTCTCAACTCTTCTCTTAGCTTCTCTCAAATTTATTCACTCATTCTCAACTCTTCTCTTAACTTCTCTCAAATTTCTTCCCTCAAATTTCTCAACTCTTCTCTTAACTTCTTAACTCATTCTCAACTCCTCTCACTCAAAAAACGCGCGCATTTTTGGCGGAATTGGTGTCGTTTGCGGCGGATTTGACTGTGCTTAAAAAAATTGCAGCGGAATTTGTGTCGTTTGCGGCGGATTTGACTGTGCTTAAAAAAATTAATAATTTGCGGCGGAATTGGTGTCGTTTGCGGCGGATTTGACCGTGCTTAAAAAAAATTGTGGCGGAATTGGTGTCGTTTGCGGCAGATTTGACTGTGCTTAAAAAAAAAATTGGCGGAAAAATCCGCCAAAAAGGACAGGAAATCCGCCGCAAAATTCCCCCACAAAAATCCGCCGCAAATGACCTTAAATCCGCCGGAAATTCCGCCGAAAATACGTTGCGACCAGCCTTTTACCGGCGGAAAAATCCGCCGAAAATACGCGTATTTGCGACGGAATTGGATGTTTTTTGGCGGAAAAATCTGCAAAAAAACCTATTTTTCTTGTAGTGTTTTCTTTGCCTTTGCACATGTGGAACGATTCCGGGATGGAGCAGTAGTAGCTAGGGTTATTAGTGAGGGTTTGAGAAGAAGAACCAAAAACGAGAAGAATATTAAAATAATTAAATAAAATATGGTATCAATCCTCTACGGAAGCAGTTACGTAATCATTTGTTAACGTAGTTGAATAAAAACTGAAAAAACATAAAAATCAATGTTGTTAAGATTTTGTAATTTAAAGGACTTGATTAAAAAATATAAAATAAAGGATGCATCCAAAATTATAAAATAACTAAAAGATTATAGACTAATATTACTTATATACCACTAAAAAAATTGGTGAAACTGACAAAATGGAGTTGGAGATGTCACGCACCCACTCGCCCTTACTATGGTCACCCTTTTTTTGGGTCCATACTAAGGTCACCCTAACTAAAACAAAAATGATTTGTGGACACTCCAACGTCATTTACCCATAATAATTGTGTCATGTTGTGGGAAATCTGCCCATTTAAAATGACAACTTGTTCATTACGACGGCTGAAATTTAAAGGTTTTTTGTTTGTCAAAAAACAAAATTAAAGGTTTGGTTGATTTCAAAATGTGGAATTTGGGTTGGCTGTGCCATAAATAAGTGCTATATCCTCACTGGGTTTTTTTTTTTTGACCCCCACACATTCCTCTAAAATCTCCACCCACCATATGAAAAGACCAAAATACTTTCGCATCTGCTTTTCAAAATCACCATTTCTTCACATAATTGGTGTCATACCTACGTTTGATGCCTTCACTCGCGCATATACGCCAGAGAGACGTATATACGATCGGCCAAAATCCACCAATCGTATATACCCCACCACGTACACAGATATACGACGAGCAAAAATTTACTCACCGTATATACCCTATTCAGCGTATATACGATTCGCGTAAATTCATCCACTCAGAAATACGCCAAAGACCCTATATCGACGAAGAGAAAAAGTAAGCATCGATATACACCTTTTTTGATGTAAATACGATGAGCAAATTTTTTTTTACTAATTTTTTTTTCCTTCGCTTGCGATGTCCGCAGTAGGCATAGAGGAGACGTGAGGTCTCTCCGATCGAGAGAGAGGAGTCATCTCGCTCCGAGTCGAGGACTCGGAGGCATAATCACTCCATGCTTCAAATGAGAGAGAGAGAGACAGTACACTGAGCCACCGAGTATCGGCGAGCACCATGACGCAGCTCGATGATCGCCCGCCCGGAGCTTTCTATCTTGGGGATTACCTGCAGCAGACGCAGCAAGAGGATTGGCATAGAGGGAGGCCGGTTTCTCAGTATCATTCCCAGTCTACTCCTCGGTATCATCCACAGTATCCTCAGTACGATCGTCAACCTCTTCATTACCATCCCCCACCTCCCGAGTATCGCAGCGAAGAAATTTCAGTCGATACTTATTACACGCACTGGGTACCTATGTCCGAGTATCATGAGGAGCCTCAAGCGATGTCGGGAGGAGCCTCGGGAGCCTCACTCTCTCTTTTCACTGACTTGGCAGATGTTATACCCCAATTTTGTCCGAGTTCTTTTTAATAGTTTTTAATTTGGACTTTTTCAACCATTTTATTTTGGACTTTTTTCAATCATTTTATTTTGGACTTTTTTGAAAATTACAAAAAATAGTAGTTTTTTGCGTATTTTTGGTGTTAGTTTTTAGCTACTATTCAAGGAAATTTCTCTCTCCTTGGACCTCGTTTTTCGATCTGAACAAAGAAAGTGAAGACATATTTCCCACGAACCCGCTGTAAAAAAATGAAGACGATCCGACGGTTAACGATTCCGAATCGCACTTTTACGATGAGAGGTTTGAGAAAAACGGACAAAAACTGCAGTTATTGCGAAGGCAATTTCTCTCTCCTCAGACCTCGTTTACGACGATCCGAACGGTGAAAGCGGAGATATATGTGTCACGAACCTGCTGTCAAAAAAAGAAAGACGATCCAACGGTTAACGAATCCGGAATCGCAAATTTACGGTGACAGTTTGAGAAAAACGAAAATTGTGTTTTAAAGCTTTCTCTACTTTGTTTTAGTCCCACATTGCTCACAAGAAACAAGAGCTCCCTAGCAATTGGATATAAAAGGGGTTGAGAGGTGAAGATTAGGGAGGGAGATCATTGGCGGGTTAAGTGATCTTTTGGGTCAAAGCGATAGCGACCCATTTCACTAAAAGCCTGTCTTTGATCATTTGGGCGTTTTGAGTCGACTTTCCGATTCTCAAAGCGGTTCTTGCGGTCTTGAGTCAAAATGGACCAGATAGGAGTCCGGTTTGCTTAGTCCTGGTTCGGCACTCGTCGAGTCCAGTTAGTTTTGTATTTATTTTGTTTATTTTTATGTACATATTTATTTATCATTTATTTATAATATAATCTATTTATTTATTTATTTATTTATTTATTTATTTGTTTATGTATATATCTATTCATATTTATTTATGTATATAGTTATTTATTTGTTTATTTATTATTTTTTTTTTTAGCCTAGTCTTTATTAATTATCGCTTTTGTCTTTTTTTATGCACAAATTAGTTTATTTCTTTGAAAATCAAATAAAAGACTAAGTCGGTTGTACAACCTAAGTTAGTCATCATCTTAGGACCAATGAGTTGCATGCAGATTCAAGAATCCTAAAAATTTATAAAAATACAAATAAATTATTTTCCTCTCAAGTCAAATAAACGGCTAAGTCGGTTGTACAACCAAGTTAGTCATCATTTTAGAACCAATGAAATTGCAGATTCAAGTAATCCTACAAAAAACTTAATAAAATATAAATAAATCATTTTTCCAAAAATAAACGGCTAAGTCGGTTGTACCACCAAGTTAGTCATTATTTAGGGCCAATGAGTACATGATTCGGTAACCACGAAAATTTAATAAATACGAATAAACTATTTTTCCATAAACAGAGAACTAAGTCGGTTGTACAACCGGTTAGTCAGCGTTCTAGAACTAATGAGTACATGCATTCAGAGTTCTAGAATACCTATTCTAAAACGGACCCACCTCATACCAAACCAACTTCTTTCAAAAACTCAAAAATTACTTTCGAAAAGTAGGGGACTAAGTCGGTTGTACAATCGGGTTAGTCAGCGTCCTAGAATCGATGGTACATGCAGTTCAAGGAATCCTAGGACCCTACACTAAAAAACACCAACCAATAAACCTTTTTCAGGAAGAACTACGTAGCTTTGATTCCTCCATTGCATCCGGAGGTACGTAGGAGCAAGAGACCACTCTTGTCAAGCACTAAAAATTAAAAATTTAATTAAGTCTTTTTCCTCTATAAATAAAAGGGTAATTATTAATAAATCTTAACTAGTTAGACAAAGGATGTCGTGGGGTGCTAATACCTTCCCCACACATAATGACTCCCGAACCCTAAACCTGCCTTGTCCTAAGCATAAAGGGATTTTCCGAATTTGCCCTTAAACTAAAATTTGGTGGCGGCTTCCTTTGAACTTTCGAAGAATCCTTTCCATGGATTTTTCTTGGCCGCTACACTGCAACTTCACTTTGGGACTTAATTTTCTTTAGAGAGTCAAAACCTAGTCTAATTATTTAGGATTAATTTAATTTTTACCCTTCCCTTATTTATTTATTTATTTTTGCATGTTATACTTTTATGTGATATATAAACCCTAGGGTAGAAGACGATATTTGTATGCATGTTTGTTTTGTTTGCAGCTTTGGGTTATTTTAAACTGCTCCTACACACACTACACCTCTACACATCACACACATGTGAGAAAAGTCCTCTACCCGGACTCGAGTGGAAACCTAAGTTAGAACGAGATTGCGTAGTGATGATGGCCTGCATGGACGTGCGTCGTTGGGTGGTCATGAAAATCTCACCTAGAGTTTGATTCCTTTTAAGGATGCTATCCCTTCTAATAGCTTGCCTATTGTTGGGGTCAGTATTCTTGACTGGGGTCCTTGGCTCTAGGGACCAAGTGTAGGATTCTTTAAAACTACCCTTGTGAGGCTCACTATAAAAGAAACCTTAGACTCACTCCATAGGGTACCCTTCTAGGGTCACAAAGGAGCTTTATACCCTTGCATTCAAACGAACATTAATGCATACCGTCTTTTATCCAAAAAAAATTAAAAAAATCAAAAATTCAAAAATTCAAAAATCAAAATCATTATTTACTACATTTTTAGAAAATATACCACATGCATTTTTCTTTTTCTTTGCATAACAAAAAACAACAAGATACCGTCTTTTATCCAAAAAAAATTAAAAAAATCAAAAATTCAAAAATTCAAAAATCAAAATCATTATTTACTACATTTTTAGAAAATATACCACATGCATTTTCTTTTTCTTTGCATAACAAAAACAACAAGATAAACATCTTATGTTGCGTACATTTTATGATCACTTTGAGAATTAAAAGCTTTATTTTGGAGAGAAGCCATGCATGCTAAAGTCAAAGTTAAACTTTGTACTTTACTCTCCAAATGTAAACTTATAATTCCCACGCGACAAATAAAATCATACATTATCATTTCATACACATACATTACATTCGCATTTCACATACATTCATTCATTCGTCGCGCATTCTCATTTCATGCGCATTCATTCATTTGCATACTTACATCATGCATTATAAAAACAAAACAAAAACAAAACATAATTTTAGAGAAAGATTGTGATGAGAGGTGAAACATTCTTGTGAGGTAAATCATTCTTTTTGAAAAAGTTTAGCCATACTTAGTTGCAAGCTCAAGGCGTTTCAAGGCACTCAATTTTTCAAATTAGCACTGCTCACATTTTTTCAACAAAGTGTTGCATCTCATCCACCCCATGATGAATGACCAAAATAGTCCATCAAAATTTCATTCATGTTAAAACCGATGTTAACTCTCTATGAAGCATTCGTGTAGTGATTTATGTGTCACATGTGTCTTCATTCTTGTTTGAGTCGATTAATGTCCCTACATTGTCATCATCCCCGTCCAAGTCTAATCCCACCCCGACCACCTTAAAGTACATACTCCCTACCTAGTCGACTTTTGGTTTGTTCTCACTAATGAAATAACGCTTTAGGCCTTCCATACAGGGGGCAAATTTGTGATCTCTAAAATACCTTGTCAACGTTGTATTCCTTTGGTGCAAGTCCTTTACAAAAAAAAATTCAAAAAGGCCCATTAGGTTGAAAACTCGTAAGAGCAACCTAAGCAAAAATTAGGGCATAAAAAATAATAAAGAAAAAAAGAGCAAATATATAAAAATAAGTAAATTATTGTCCTTGAGTTAATTTTTGAGAAACCGAGCAATCACGATTTGAAATGAAGTTTGGACCATCATTCCATATCCTCAAAATCCTTCGCTACCCACCTTAAGCCAAAAATCCCAAACCCTAGACAAGGATCGATTCCGCATCAAAAATGGTGCATCACTTTTATCACCTCACTCAAAAAAAAGAAAGAGAAAGAAAATTCACAAAAAAAGTGAAAAAGAGAGGATTGAAAAGAAAAATTCGGAAAAAAAAGTAAAAGTAGTAAGAATCGTGAGTCGATATTTCGTACAATTAAACGCATAAGAGATCCTTGTCCGAAATAAACCTCAAACACTTCCCAATCCATCTAAACAGATCCATTCTACCACGAGACATGTAGGAGATTCTTGTCTCAATAGACCTCAAACACTCCTTTGAGCCTAATAAACCCTTCTTTCATAAGCCATTAACCATTAGCCAAACTACACTCTCTTGAATAAAATCATTTGTCTCATCAATCCTCAAACCATTCCTTTGGCCTCAACATCCTATCCTCCATAAACCCTTGGCTACATTACAATTCTAAACAAGTTCATCCAACCATGAGGCACATCAATTACTCAATAAAATCTCAAACACTCCTTTGAGCCTAAAAACCATTTCCTTCATAAATCATCACCCATTAGCCAAGTTACATCACCAAATCATTTGTCCCATCATCATCAAACACCTCTTTGAGCCCAATTATCCCTTCCTTCATAAATCATTAACCACCGGCCACATTACAACCCTCTTGAGTTCGTTCTGATCATTGACTGATTGCTTTTGTTTTCTCAAAGTTTTAATTTTAGGACAAGTAAGTTTATTTATTTATAATATGTTTGCTCAAAAAAATATATCTCAAAAAAACAAAAGAAAAGAAAAATCAAATGGCTTGTACCACAAGATTCATTCAAGTTACTGATTATACTAAGACAAGGTCTAGTGATCACCAAGTGTAGTTTTCATCATAGCAAACTCAAGACTATTGTAGTCCGAGAGTCATTCTAAAGATAACCAAAAGTTTATACTAGGATCATCACCTAGATCCTAAAGTGGGGCATCCTTTTCACCATCTATTCCATTTGAACTTGGGGAAATTTGTACAGTGTCCATCCCATACCACACCCACCTATAGCCATACCTGCATAAACTCCAAAACCCATAACCCTAACTCCGCTCACCTTTCCCAATCTCACTAAAGGCAACCATTCAAACACCATTCCAAGTGGGCAATCCCGTCATTCTTCACTCCACCTACAATTGGGGAAATTCACCTACACCCATCTCATCTCTCAAGTATATTCACGCCCGCAAAACCATATCGTGGCAATTTCTCAACCCAAAGATCCCAAATATACCCTTTCGCAATGCTACTCGGTTGGGTCAATTTTGTCCTTACCATAAATGGGGCAACACCATCCTCTATGGGTCGAGATAAAATCTCTTGCTTTCCGCCTCTCATTCCAAAGCCAATGCATTCCCAATTCAAAGATCTTCTACACCCCTAGCTTGTCACCACTAGACAGGGGCAAATCTAAATCAAGGGCGATCCTGCATTTCTTGGCTTGGGAAAACCTACCTTTCATGACCTTGACAAAGACCACCAATCATTCACCCCTTCATGTGCCACAAATGTCCACACCCTAGGTCTTTAGAACCCCAAGTTAACCGACTCATTCATCTATATTCGCACTACTATACATCTTCACAAAACAATGCTTCGGAGAGAAAACACAAGTTGATCATATGATGCTAAAGATCCACTTAGGTAACTTTGTGGACATAAACTTCTGGCCATCATGGGGCATCATAATAGAGAAAATGAACGAGCTTGCAAATACAATCAAGTACCTTTTCGTGTCGATGTCTCAGAGATAACGACCTTGAGATTGCCGAAGTTTGAATCAAAACTAACTTTTCCAAAGAATGATCAATATTAATCTCCGCCTCTCGTATCCAAAGCCTCACATCTCATCATCACAAAAAAATGTTTCTACACCCAATCAATCATTTCATATCATCGCACCATGAACCATAGCATTTGCATTCAATCATTTCATTTGCATCATATTCACATTTGCATTTCATGCATTTAGTACGTAACAAGCAAAAAAGCAAAAACAAAAAGGAAAAAATCATTCCACCAGATATACAATCATCGCGCGTGCGCGTGCACCATTAATTGCATTGCCAAATGAAGAAAGCTTTTCCTCCCTGGGAAGATGCATTGTTAGGTATGCTCGGATAAACACGATAAGTGTCATTCCCTACGCTTTTGTTCCTCTAATATCGCCGCTTTAAGCGTTAATCTCATATCATAGCACGAGATCACCAAGTTGATCCTCGCACTCCCGAGTGGTCCTTCAGAGCACTACGCCCTTCGATGCCCTAAGTGGCCCAGTCGCAACGTCGAGTCGAGCCCGCGGACCTTCGCGACTCCCGAGTGGTCCTTCGACTAGTTGTGTCGGCTGAGGCACACGATGGGCGCCCTTCATGGTCAACATATCGCTTCTAGACCTGATCTTGACCCATCATGGCCGCTCGAATATAAAGGCCCCTCGCATCGCTTTAACTAGTACCGTAGCTAGTTGCGCTCCTTCGCACTACACGATGGTCCTTCAATTAAGGCCTGGCGACCTTCCGGACTCGAGTGGTCCTTCGAGCCTTAGTGCTCCTTCAGTCCTTGTTGACCCTTCATTCAAC
Organism: Oxytropis ochrocephala; assembly: GCA_020916435.1. Lineage (NCBI taxonomy): Eukaryota > Viridiplantae > Streptophyta > Magnoliopsida > Fabales > Fabaceae > Oxytropis > Oxytropis ochrocephala. The sequence goes on along the minus strand of CM037090.1, from coordinate 20,780,775 downwards.
TCTCGCTTAATCGCCAAGTATTAACCACTCCTCTTATCTCTCAAACCCTTCGCTTCCTCTTAAATGGACAAAATTTACGTTTATTCTATCTTTATTTCTATTTTCACTACGAAAAATTTGAATACACTTCACCTTTTCTAGTAAAATATAAATAAAGAGGGGCAAATTATACCCCAATTTTGTCCGAGTTCTTTTTAATAGTTTTTAATTTGGACTTTTTCAACCATTTTATTTTGGACTTTTTCAATCATTTTATTTTGGACTTTTTGAAAATTACAAAAATAGTAGTTTTTTGTATTTTCGGGTGTTAGTTTTTAGCTACTATTCAAGGAAATTTCTCTCTCCTTGGACCTCGTTTTTACGATCTGAACAGTGAAAGTGAAGACATATTTCCCACGAACCCGCTGTAAAAAAATGAAGACGATCCGACGGTTAACGATTCCGGAATCGCACTTTTACGATGAGAGGTTTGAGAAAAGCGGACAAAAAACTGCAGTTATTGCGAAGGCAATTTCTCTCTCTCAGACCTCGTTTCGACGATCCGAACGGTGAAAGCGGAGATATATGTGTCACGAACCTGCTGTCAAAAAAGAAAGACGATCCAACGGTTAACGAATCCGAATCGCAAATTTACGGTGACAGGTTTGAGAAAAACGAAAATTGTGTTTTAAAGCTTTCTACTTTGTTTTAGTCCCACATTGCTCACAAGAAACAAGAGCTCCCTAGCAATTGGATATAAAAGGGGTTGAGAGGTGAAGATTAGGAGGGAGATCATTGGCGGGTTAAGTGATCTTTTTGGGTCAAAGCGATAGCGACCCATTTCACTAAAAGCTTTGCTCTTTGATCATTTGGACGTTTTTTGAGTCGGCTTTCCGATTCTCAAAGCGGTTCTTGCGCGTCTTGAGTCAAATGGACCGATAGGAGTCCGGTTTGCTTAGTCCGGTTCGGCACTCGTCGAGTCCAGTTAGTTTTGTATTTATTTTGTTTATTTTTATGTACATATTTATTTATCATTTATTTATAATATAATCTATTTATTTATTTATTTATTTATTTATTTATTTGTTTATGTATATATCTATTCATATTTATTTATGTATATAGTTATTTATTTGTTTATTTATTATATTTTTTTTAGCCTAGTCTTTATTAATTATCGCTTTTGTCTTTTTTTATGCACAAATTAGTTTATTTCTTTGAAAATCAAATAAAAGACTAAGTCGGTTGTATACAACCTGTTAGTAGTCATCTTAGGACCAATGAGTCAGATTACTCAAGAATCCTAAAAATTTATAAAAATACAAATAAATTATTTTCCTCTCAAGTCAAATAAACGGCTAAGTCATTTGTACAACCTGTTAGTCATCATTTTAGGACCAATGAAATTGCATTCCAAGTAATCCTACAAAAACTTAATAAAATATAAATAAATCATTTTTCCAAAAATAAACGGCTAAGTCGGTTGTACAACCAAGTTAGTCATTATTTAGGCCAATGAGTCAGTATAATTCAAGAACTCCCAAAATTTAATAAATACGAATAAACTATTTTTCCATAAACAGGGAACTAAGTCGGTTGTACAACCTGTTAGTCAAATTTTAGAACTAATGAGTCATGCATATTCAGAGTTCTAGAATACCTATTCTAAAACGGACCCACCTCATACCAAACCAACTTCTTTCAAAAACTCAAAAATTACTTTCAAAAGTAGGGGACTAAGTCGGTTGTACAATCCGGGTTGAGAGTCGTCCCAGAATCGAAGGTACATGCAGTTCAAAGGAATCCTAGGACCCTACACTAAAAAACACCAACCAATAAACCTTTTTCGGGAAGAACTACGTAGCTTTGATTCCTCCATTGCATCCGGAGGTGCGTAGGAGCAAGAGACCACTCTTGTCAAGCACTAAAAATTAAAAATTTAATTAAGTCTTTTTCCTCTATAAATAAAAGGGTAATTATTAATAAATCTTAACTAGTTAGACAAAGGATGTCGTGGGGTGCTAATACCTTTCCCACACATAATGACTCCCTAACCCTAAACCCGCCTTGTCCTAAGCATAAAGGGATTTTCCGAATTTGCCCTTAAACTAAAATTTGGTGGCGGCTTCCTTTGAACTTTCAAGAATCCTTTCCTCGGATTTTTCTGGTCACATACACAGATCATGTCTGCAGATTCTATACTACGACCCTCTGTAAGTTTTGCATTTTTGCTTAAATAATTTATTTAAGTCACATAGTCTGCACTTTTTGCTTACATTATTTATTTATTTTTATTTCAGGAGTATCAGCGTGTTGTCAAAGTATGGGTTCATGGCAACAAAGTCCATACTAGACTCCATCTTCATTACTCTGACCTACTTCAGCGCACCACCGTGGTCGGGGACTCCAGATTGGCCCCACTTCTCCAGGTCGCCACGCCACGAAGAGACCATGAGTTCTTTGTCGGCTTTTATCGAGAGATGGCACTCAGATACTTCGTCATTTCACTTGCCATTTGGTGAAATGACGATCACTCTGGATGATATACGATGTTTAAAAAATACACATCGTATATATGTCCCAAATAACCTATATACGATGCGCCTTTTTTATAAAAAAAAAAAAAAAAAAAAAAAAAAATAACAAAGGGCATTTTGGGGATTCCATTGTGGGTGGGGGTTTAAGGGGAGAGGGTGGGGGTCCAAAAAAAAAAACCCCTCTAGAAATATTGTTGCTTCTGGAAGAAAGAAGCTGACTAGGATGAAACAAGTATGGTGATCGTGGTCAAACGTAGACCCATTCAACTAGATATACTAGTATTTTTTATGAACGATACAGGACTCAATAAAGAAGTTTTAATCTGAATATACGAAATGATTCAATCATATTCAGAAGTCAATGGGTTTTATATATTCTCAAAAATAATTTTTAGAACTTTCACGGACTAGTTCAACAATATGGCAAATTAGATCCTTTTCTAAGACGTTTTATAAGTTAATTTTGACCATTTACATTCCAGATGACTTTACAAGAAATTAAACTAAACTAAATTATATGCCTCACTAACTATTAATGTACCATTAATTTGTGTTAGTTAAGTACTTAAATACTCATTTTATAGTTGTTTTGGGGTAATTGAAATCAAAATAATATAGTGTATTGAAACATGCTTTGAAACTCTAAAAAAACTCAATAAATATAAAGGATATATTTGGAAAAGTATAGTGAATTGTATTTTGATTTTCTAAAAGACCATTGTTTTGAAACAAAACTAAAAGACTAAAAGATCAAAAGATTAAGAACGAATGGAGTAGTAAATACTATTAGTGAAGCGTATAATTCAGTAATTCACTATCAAATTCCAAAGCACAATTACAAAAGGGTTACTACCTTCAAATATGTAAAAGAAGCATGCTTGATGCCATTGCACGGTTGCTATGAGATAGGTATAGGTTTACCAATATAATATGAATCCAATGCCAAATTGCTCGTGAGGTATATAAAGATCATCTACATTAGAGATGGGGAATGAGTAAGGTATAAGACACAAAAAAAAATTCCTTTTGACTTTTTTAACGGTTTTTTCCTAATGTGTGCTACACACGCAATTAACCTCAATTTTTTCAATTTTTTCTTTATAAATTATTGGTCATTTTTCTATTTGGGGATTGGGAGGAAGGAAGAGATTACTGGAGTTAAATTAAAAAAAATTAAAACCTATTAAAAAGTTCATAAAATGGTATGAAATGAAGTAATAAAAAAAGGGGGATAAACGAGATATATCGTAAGTACGTGGGTAATTTTGCACACTTTCAAAGGACCATTTCTTTTTCAATATAAAAAAACTATTTTTTTAAATACAGTGATGCACTGGGTCTTGTAATTAACAAGCAGACAACTATGATATTGGGAAAAGAAATTAAGTGTCTTTAGAGCATTTTCAATGGAAAAACTCTCAATTGAGTTTCATAGGTACACATTACTAATTTATAATTTTTTAATATAGTATTTATATAAGAACTTCATCTCTCAAGTTCAGAACTTCTTCAAAATTTACTAAACGAGTCTCACTAGTAACTTCAAAAAAGAAGACAACAACATATTTTATTAATTTTTTATTGAAAAGTAAAAGTGTGGATCCTTGTAAAAGATGTGAGAGAGGACTTTCTATTCAAGAGCTTCATTTTAATAGGTACTCTCTTTTTTCTCCACAATAGGGCTACCTATTAAATTCCACTTCTTAAGAGATAAGAAGTCTCTATTGTGGAGGTTGTTAGTATTAAGTGGTATTGGGAAAAGAAAATTCAAGTGGTGAACTAGCCTCACCCCTCTCTGATGGATGAGTTGTCTCACTATTGATTAAATGAATTACTTTTAAACAAAAACAACAGTAAATAACAACATCAAACAAATTCTAAGTTTTAGAATGACATTACAATTGAAGACAAAAGTCACACATATTAGATCAAATCATAATACAAATTTTTTTATCCATAGTGATATTCCTTATTAAGAATGATCCTTAATAAGGAAAAAACACTAGTGGATGTTGGGAAATTAGTGAAAGGGAAGCAAGAAAGGGGGGTTAAGCATCTTATATGGATGGCGGTAATCTGGAATCTCTAGTTGGCTCAAAATAAGGTAATTTTCAAAAGGGAGGTGGCTTCGGTTCCTCTTATATTGGCGGGAATTAAAGACACAACATGAAGTTGGTTTAAGGCAATGAGGGGGAGACATTGTAAGGTGATTTGGTCGGATTGGTTCAATTGTCCGATGGGTTGTCTTTCCTTATTGTAATTCAACTGTCTCATGTATTGTACTGTAATTAATAATTATCTTTTCTAGACGGGAGAGAAGCAGTGGGTTAGGATGTTTATTCCCATTGTTGTGTAGTTCTTGCGCGAGGTACTCTTTTTCTTCCTAGGTCTTTTTCCCCATGGATTTTGGCTCGGGGAGGTTTTGAGGAGACCCTCTCTCTTTCCATTGTATCGATTGGGCACCTCTTGTGCTTTATTTCAATGAATCATTGCTTATAAAAAAAGAAAAAAACTATAAATAACACTATAAATAACACTGTTATAAATGCTCTTATGAGGATGTAATTTTTTTTCTTTTTGTGCCTTCCTTTTCTTTTCCTTCTCTTACCAAAAAATGTGAATTAAATAATTAACGAAACAAGAATTTGGCATTAAATAGAGCTAGTAGATAACGCAACGTTTACAAGCATCCGAAAGATATATTGGTCAATGTTTATTGGGAAGTTTCCGCTGCGTCTAGTTGATCAACGTGGTACGTGGTACACCGTCTCTGACCAGAGTGACCAACAAAAATTCAGACCGTAAGAGGTTGTAGTGGATCCCACTATCCGTGACTTTGAGAGCCTCCCCACATTACACGACACCTTCCCAAATAAACTAAAAACACCTTTTTCTGTCTTCTCTCTCACACACCAGAACTCTCGTTTCATTTCATTTATAAGCTCTCACCCTTCCTTAGCTCAGACTCATTCTCCTTCCTCCAACAGAGACACCGAGTCTCTCAAATCCTCAATTTTCACTAACAAAACAAACACACGCCATGAACAAAGCGTTTCTTTCCTATCAAGATGGCAGAACCATCCCAATCTGCGTCTTCTTCCTCTTTCTCATCTTCTCCGGTATCCCCTTCACCGGAGCACAATCAGTCAACGACAACCAAACTGATGCCTATTACAACCGTGTGAGCCCCTCCATGGCCATCATAATCGTGATTCTCATCGCTGCTCTTTTCCTCATGGGTTTTTTCTCCATCTACATCCGTCATTGTGCTGATTCCCCTTCCAACAGCGTCCGCTTCATCACCGGCGCCGCCGGACGTTCACGAATGGCGGCGCGTGGTCTTGACCCAGCAGTAATCGAGACGTTCCCTACCTTTGAATACTCAGTGGTGAAGAATCACAAGATTGGAAAAGGCGCGCTAGAGTGCGCAGTGTGTTTAAACGAGTTTGAAGAAACTGAAACGCTGCGTTTGATCCCAAAGTGTGACCACGTGTTTCACCCAGAGTGCATCGACGAGTGGCTCGGTTCTCATACCACTTGCCCCGTTTGCCGAGCTAACCTTGTTCCCCAACCCGGTGAATCAGTGCATGGAATCCCAATCCTTCAAGACATCGAGGCTCAAAACGACGCCGTTGAACCCGTTGCGGAACAGCAAAACGTGGATGCTGAGGCTAAAGAGTCAACGGACCCAGAAGTATTAAGCTTGAACCAGACGCTGAACCGAAACCGTACGAGAGGGTCGCAGTCTGGGAGGCCACGGTGGTTTCCGCGATCTCACTCGACGGGGCACTCGGTTGTTCAACCAGGTGAAAACACTGAACGTTTTACTTTGAGATTGCCAGTGGAAGTGAGGAAGCAGATACTACAGAATCCAGAACTGCATAGGGCTAGAAGCTTAGTTAATTTGCCAAGAGAAGGTAGTTCACGGCGGGGATATCGAACAGGTGGCGAGGGAAGTAGCAGAGGGAAGTCTGTAAGGCGAATGGATCGGGGTTCCAATTCAGACCGGTGGGTTTTTACAATGGCGCCGCCCTTCTTAGTAAGAGCATCGTCGATGAGGTCCCCTAGGGTAGCTAATAGCGCCGGTGAAGGTACTTCCACTTCAACAGTTTCGACGGCGGTTGTAGAGTCGTCGCGCCCTCCAGTTTAACTACCAACTTCCAGTTAAAATTTTCTTTTATTTGTTTATTTTTTTATTACGAATTAGTTTTCACTCTTTAAGATTTGTAATTTGTAACAAAATGTGTATAATAGATCACATTTTAAATTTTTATCACGATCATTTATTCGGTCGATATTTCAAAAAATAAACAAAATGGAATGAGTAGTGATGGAGTTTCGTTGATATGTTTGAAGAAGCTGTTAAAATAATAAGATTACATATCAAATTTTAAAATTACCCACACTAAAAAGTACGAAGTGTAAGTTTGTTAATATAAAAAAAAAAATTAGTCATAATATGATACAATTTAAAAATATTAATAAATTTTAAAACTATTTATTTTTTCATTTGAAATAAAATAAAACCACTTGAGTAAAATAAGCTAAAACAACTATTTACCAACAAAAAAAACTAAAACAACTATTTACAAGCTACACTATTTTTTTTTGTACAAAGAAAAGAAAGGGAAAAAACCAAACAAAAGGATACTAACGACAAAGGGCTAAGTGTCGAGAGAAGGATGTTGGTAACGTTTCCCCTTTTTTTTTAAATTTCGAAATTCAAATCAAATCTAATCTATTAATAAACTAAAATAATCAATTTAAACTACGAGATAACTGCACTAATGTATAAAAACGCGGGATGATTTCACTGATATATAAAAAAACACGATATTAATATCTAATCTAATATCTATTTATACAAACAAACAACTTACAAAATTACAATTTTAAACATCACCACTTTCAGATAAACATATTCTCAATTAAAGCTCTAAGTTTAGCCAAGAAATCAACAACTGCACTCTCCTCTCTAAGGTTGTGTGTAATTTCACTAACCATCGAGAAGCAAGAACATATAGGCTTAGTACCATAAATCATAGTACTCGTTAGCTGCTTTATTTTTAGGAATACAGTTGGTGTAAATATCCTGCATCGCTTCTTGAATCGCCGATCGCTTCACGAACCAACACGAGCCTTTTTCAAAGACGCTTTGTCCTCACTTGCATGCTTTCCGAAAAAGCTCCTGTAAGGTCACCTATCCTACTACTACTCCAAGTCAAGCACGCTTAACTATGGAGTTCTTATAGGATGGACTCGAAAAAGAAGATGCACCTTGTTGGTATAGGTAGTCTAAATCAATTCTTTTAAGCCTTCTTTCAACTGCATACCCCCATACCGCACACGTACTCGGTGATCCTCTCATTCCGGCATGCGTATTCGGTTCATTCACGCGCCTTCGCTTCGCTTTGAAGCCGCCAGAGTCGCTCTTTGTCATGCCACCTTTTTATGCACCGCGATCACTCCCGCCTCGTCGGCCGGATGTCACATGCCCACTGCTTTCCGCTTGGTTCGTCCTCGAACCACACCGCATCGAGAGGTCTCACGCTCTCGATACCATTTGTAACATCCTGCATCGCTTCAAATCGCCGATCGCCTTCACGAACCAACACGAGTCTTTTCAAAGATGCTTTGTCCTCACTTGCATGCTTTCCTAAAACTTCTCAGAAGGTCACCCATCCACTACTACTCCAAGTCAAGCACGCTTAACTATGGAGTTCTTATGGGATGGACTCCCGAAAAGAAGATGCACATTGTTGGTATAGGTAGTCCAAATCAATTCTTTTAAGCCTTCCTTCAATCATGACGCCTCATACCGCATGCCCGTGATCCTCTCTCATTCCGGCATATTCGGCTCATTCACGCGCTTCTTCGCTTGAAGCCGCCAGAGCCGCTCTTTGTCATGCCACCTTTTTATGCACCGGCGATCACTCCCCGCCCTCGTCGGCCCCGGATGTCACAGGTGGTCGCCTCAATTTCGTGTCAATTAATGTTCGAATAGTTTTGGTTTATGTCGCCACTTTTTTGTTTGTAGTTTTTTTCCTTTGTTTCAATCAATTTGTGGAATGCTCTTTATTAACAAAACAATATAATAATTCACTTCACGAGTTTCTCATTTTTTTTTACAAAAATGTTATTTGGACATTTAATTTTAGATAAAAATAGACAAAAACTAACTTACAACACCAATTAACCAAGTTTTATAGATAATTAGCCAACCTGTTTTTTCACAGTTTTCGAGGCGTTGATTAAAAACTTGGTTAATTGATCACTTGGCTAATAGTCTAAAAATTTTGGTTAATTGGTATTGTAAGTTGATTTTTGTCGATTTTTGTCTAAAATCTGATGTCCATATAACATTGTTGTTTTTTTACTAACAGATTAAAATAACATACATCTCAGAGAATGAAGACAAAAATAATTCTCACAACGGAAACATGCATAATAAATAGTACTAGGACACACACCCGTGCTCTGCACGGGTCTGACCGGTTATGAAATTTTCTTATAGATATTAACTAATCAACAGTTATGTTATATGAGCTCAACCATTCTCATAAAAATAAAGGATTTTTTTGGTGCCCCACCATTTGACTCGATACCCCCACGCATACGGTGAAAAGACTAAAATACCCCTAAAAAATTACAAATTTACAGAATATTGACCATTTCTCAGTTACATATGATTTGACCATAAATATTGTAAAACTCATTGTATTTACCTTCCCGAGTTTAGGGTTTAGGGGGGAATAAAAATGATGAAGCGTGAGATTCTTAATATTGTGGGGTTAATTCAATCAACTCCAATTCATTTGACCCAAAAAAAAAGTAAGTTGTTCTCTAGCATTTGCTGAAGCTGAAACAATGTTAGAGTACTGTGTTGATTGAGCATTTGAGTCATGTGATCGTGTCGTATAAATGACTCTAAGATTCCCACCTCGGATGTGATATGACCTAAAAAAGAGTTTATAAGTAGGAGACATCTCTCAGCTTACAAGTCGGTTTTGTGGGATTGAGTTAGGCTCAAACCACATTTTAAGATGGTATCAGAGCCAATCCAAGATTCGTTGGGCCACCCGCTATCAGGCCACTCGGGTCACACTCCAGTTGTCCAGTCATGGGCGTGAGGGGTGTGTTAAGAGTCCTGCATCGAATATCTCCAGTTGTCCAGTCCTGGACATGAGGGTGTGTGTTAAGAGTCCCACATCAGATGTGATGAGCTGAAAAAGAGTTTATAAGTGAGAGACATCCCTCACCTTAAAAGCCGGTATAAATCAGATTGGTTCAATTTTTGTCAGTGGTATGTCGGTCCAAAAATATAGAGTGGGGGTATATTGGTAAATAGTGGGGTACAAAATGAGGGGTACATTTTGATAATAATTTTTTTTTGTCAAGGGTATGTCGGTCCAAAAATATAGAGTGGGGGTATTTTTGATAATAAAAAAAAGTGTGTTGGACAAAAAAAATGTGTCAGGGGTATGTCGGTCCAAAAATATAGAGTGAAATATTTTAAATAATGCATAACCTAGAACAAGTGGTGGTACAAAAAAATAGATAATGAGAGTGGTATACATTTTGATAATAAAAAAAGAGTGTTGGACAAAAAAATTGTCGCAGTATGTCGGTCCCCGTAAAAAATATAGAGTGGGGTATTTTTGATAATAAAAAAAGTGTGTTGACAAAAAAATGTGTCGTGTATGTCGGTCAAAAATATAGAGTAAAGTAAGATATATTGGTAGAAAAAGAGAGATAAGCATTTAAATAGAAAATGAAAAAATGAGTAGACATTTTGATAATAAAAAAAAATATTAATCCTGAGTGTTGAACAAAGTCTCAATTGATTATTTGAGTTTATTAGTAGATAGTAAAAGAAATGAATGATTTTTTAGGTATTACAAATAATTTAATTTTTTAGATTAATAATGAACATAAAATTTGCATTATTTACAAATATGCCATCAAAAAAAAAATCCACCAAAAGTGGGTTATAAAGTAGATTTAGCCATTATATGCATAGATAGATAGATATTGATGCATGATGCTTTTTTTTAATAAAAAACAAACTGTCCCAGTTACACACGCTACTTATTTTATTTGATTTTATTTAATATTTAAGAATATTTAAGAAAAAGTATATTTCCGGCTACCTCATAGCTCACGTAAAATGCTAGAATTTTGTAACAGATTTGGTTGACGGTCATGTACAGAATTGATTATAAAATTGACCCCCTCAAATTTGAACGTAATTTAAAATTCTTAGCCGTTTCTCAAAGTAATTCTGTTTAAGGTATTGTATTGTTAGTGGTTAGTCATTATTAGCAATGACAAGTTTGCTCTTATCATATGCATAATTTATAGTACGGCTCTTTTGGTTGCAGTTGAAGCTTCCAAACGCCTACCAGAAGTGGCTAAATATTCAACAAATGTGGATTTAAGTTCTAACTCCCCCAACCCAAGTGAGACGCTGCAAGTCAAATATTGACTTTAAACTTTAAAGTCTCTCAATTGCTCGGTAGATATTGGAGGGAGACCAATTCTTACAGAAACACGCATTAGTAATTTAACATATTTTTTGCTCAAAAGAAAGTAATTTAACATTTTGTAATGTAATGCTTCAAAAAAATTGTTAATAAATTCAAGGGAGTAGTTAGTGACTAGGTGAAGGGACATGCGTGAGATAGTTCCTCCTCCTAATTAATTGGCTTGGTTTCGCTTTCATTCCAAAGATACTGAATGACTTGAAATATTTATTATTGACTTTTTTCATTTGCACCTTGTATTAAACAATCTAATTTTGCAATAAAATGTTTTTGAATTCAAACAGGAAAATAAATGATACTTTATGAAAGTATAGAAACAAATTCACACTTAATTTTTCAAGTGTCATGAACATTTATGGAGTATCTTTCTGAGCTGAAAAAATATAATGGTCCTCTATGTTGGAGGACATTAGCATCCTTTGCCATGGGGTCCACTACCATAGGAATGATAAGATAGGTTGTTCTCAAGATGCTTTGTTTTTTTTTTAATACAATAACCCCATCCGATTGCTTCAGCTACTGGAGAATATCAAGGATAGGTGTGTATAGGTTTCTTTTCCTTTTTTTCTGCCTTACAAAAGCATCCACCATCCGCAGTGAGGAGAATCAAGGAACCCAATGCGTAGATTTGAATTCTTCTCCCACAATTTGATGCAATAGTCATATCATGAAGAACAGTTTTATCCACATATGATTCACTAACGTCGGTTATAAAACACAATTTTATGCAACGTAAGAATCACTAATTTCGCGAATGAAAGTTGGCTCAATTGGTAAAGAATTGTCTCATTCTCTGCAAGGGTGTGGGTAGTGGTGGATCTTGACCAAAAACTTTAGGTGGGCTGCCAATGAAAGAGACATGGAGGAACGATGAGGTAGAGACCGACAACGATGAAGAAAGGGAGCGTGAGAGGGTGAAGACGAGTAAAGCGTGGCTAAATACAATTAAAATAGATAAATATGAATTAAAAATTATTTATAAATAAAATTAAATGACTAACGGTGACGACGTCCCTTTGTGGAGCTTTAATCCATATGTTAATTACTCTGTTCGCAGTGCGTATAGGTTATTAATAGAAGACATAATAGACAATCATCATCTTAGAGTTGTCGGTTGTTCCTAACTATTTCCTTGAGTAGGATTTAGCTAGAACACATGAATAATGGAGAAGAATAAGAGTATAAAGAATAGAGAGTCAAATTGTGTTCGTCCTTTTCATTGGCCTCTAAGGGCTGTTTATATAGTATAATTAGAGTTTAATGTTAATCAACACAATAAATGACTGTTGCGAGATCTGTGGAGAAATCATAGAGATTTCCTTAAATACATGTCTTGAGTCACGGATAGGCCGGCCGATGGTTAGGCCGACCGGTAGTTAGGCCGACCGATAGTTAGGTCGACCGATGCTTAGGCCGACCGATACTTAGCCGACCGATAGTTAGGCCGATCGATGTGCTTAGGCCGACCGATGGTTAGGCCGACCGATGCTTAGGTCGACCGATAGTTAGGCCGACTGATGGTTAGGCCGACCGATGGTTAGGCCGGCCGAACGATGTAGGTGGCCGAACATATAGGTCGAACCGACGACCAAATGGTTGTAAGAGCTGACCGTCTAGGGAATGTGGCCGACCGCATGATAGCTCCTATTGTGTTCTTCTTCCATTGAGTGCATTATGTCCGGCCAAGCCTTCTAGATACCAATCAGTCCGGTTGGGAACACCGGTAATTGGTATTCTATGTGGAGTGCTAGTGTTGGAAAAGCACATGCAAGTATACATAGTCCTTAACAAGTAGTATATAAGATCGACCCACGGGGATTGAGAAATTCTTTTTAAAACTCAATACAGTATAATTAGTGCAAGGTAACCAAATAACAAATATAATTGGAGGTGGTGTGTATCACAATCAAGTAATATAAAGCAATGTGCAAGTAGTGGTAATGCAATAGAGAAAATCTAGTTGGAATGTCTTCCCCAAGTAATTCACTTTCAAGTGTACAATGCAGTATGTGATGCAGTTGCATTAGCTATGTGCCTTTCAGTCACTTTCTCCAGAGTTTCATTACAAGCTTCCTATGTCTAGGCTTGCTAAATAATTTCACTCTTGTCTTTTTAAAGTACCCACTAGTGTCACCCTATGGACTATACTATCCTATGTCTAGGACTTAGCATGAGTTTCACAAAGTTTCCTTAATTTATGTAAAACACTCACCCATATTATTTCTTGAGTTCTTAATTGTAAACCATGCTTGCTTTTACAAATCTACTTATTCTAAGTGATCAATCTCAAAATTAGTGTTGAAAGTATTATCAAACAAGAACTAAAGTGCACACACCATATACATGCATCAAACTTACTTAAAAGCTCATTAAATGGTTAGAACATTCCAACTAAGAGAGATTTAGCTCATGACAGGCATTGCAAGGCATATATAGACTGAATAGATCATGTTTATATAATTGAAATCACAAAAGAGAAACAACAAGACAGAAATTATACGAGTTGCAGCTCTTTGCATGAATTCTCCTAGCAATGCAGTTGCATTAGCTACTCAGCACTTAGTAAAAACTACAAATTGAAGTAAGGATGATTTGTCAATTCCTTCCTTTCCTACTTACAAAATAGAAACTAACTATGACTATTGAAATTTTGATCTAACTTATGGATTGTGATATATCTTCAAGTTAAGGAATGATGTCTTTATATAGTCTTCATGAGAGGTGCTTCCTTCCTTGTAGTTGAAGTAAACTAGAGGTGTAACCATGGTTACTTTTCAAAAGTTGACTCTCAAGTTGAAGTATACACTCAACTGGATACGGAGGTCCAATGAGAGATGAGCACGTGTCCCTATGTGAGTGAGTCTTTAAATCTATGTTGGAGTTGTGGGCGCCGAAATGTGCAAGTTGCACTTGCTTTAGTGACTAAGCATGAGGTCAACATTGCAAGTGGATGTGCAAGTGGATGGCTCAAAGCTGTTTGTGTAATGCAGAAGCAGTGCAGGTGCATTGTGTTAATCTAGTGCAGTAGCATTGTAGTACAGGAGCATTGCAATGTAGGAGCATCTGTAGACTACACTGAACAAACTCATCAAACATACCACAATATATCCAAAATGGCCTATTAACAACCTAAACCATGTCAAACACTCAAGTTATCATATATCACATAAAATACTATATAAACTCATTATCTTTGCTTGAAAGAGAGCAATTTACTAAGTTTAACATATGAATAACTCTATATAAAATAGAGTTATCAAGTGCAAATGTTCCTAGTCGCGTGAAGATGCTCGTGTGCAGAGCTATGAGGAACTGTTTACCCAACAGATTCTATTTACAATCGAAAGGGGTGGAGTGCACCGAGTTATACCCTCATTGTCACCAAGGCGTCGAAGACAATCACCATACTTTCTTCGGCTGTGCCCAAGCCCAAGCCTGTTGGAATGAAAGTGGTCTATCACAAACCATAATGTCACTCATGGACCCTACGACTGAGTTAACAAAACAGGTATTCTCTATCCTGGATAGCCTACAGAGTGATAAGAAGCAGGATTTCCTCATGACTTTTTGGGCCATTTGGCGGCGGCGTAACGACAAGGTTTGGGAAGGGAGTTGCGAATTCCCAAGAATTGCTATTAGGCGTGCTTTGGAGTATTTGAGAGAATGGGAACAAGCTAGCAAGGAGAAGAGCGGTGTAGCGACCGAAAAATCCGGGAAAGGATTCTTCGAAAGGTTCATAGGAAGCCGCCACCGAAATTCTAGTTTAAGGGCAAATTCGGAAAATCCCTTTAAGTTTGGACAAGAGGAGTTTAAGGTTCGGGAGTCATTATGCGTGGGGAAGGTATTAGCACCCCACGACATCCGTTGGTCTAATTAATGGTAGTTTATTATCATTTTACCCTTTTATTTGAATGTGAAGGAAAGAAGACTTAATTAAAATTATTAGTTTTTAGTGCTTGACAAGAGTGGACTCTTGCTCCTACGTACCTCCGGATGCAATGGAGGAATCAAAGCTACGTAGTTCTTCCTGAAAAAGATTTGTTGGTTGATATTTTTTAGTGTAGGAGTCTTAGGATTCCTTGAACTGTACAGCTCACTGATTCCTAGGACGCTGACTAACCCGATTGTACAACCGACTTAGTCCCCTACTTTTTGAAGGTAAATTTTTGAGTTTTTGAAAGTGTTCCCAGCCGACCACCCAGGAAGGCTCGGATATGACACGCCTCCTAGCCGATCATCTGGGTTCAGAAGACGAAGGCCGAAGTCCTTGCACCCTCATCACCGAAGTTTCCGTCGGCAACGTATCAAGGCCGATGCATGGACTACCTCCCAATCGTAGGCCGACGCCTCTAAAGGGCTCGGCCTCGGTAAAGCCCTGTTAGATATATTAGGCAAGCCCGAGAATCTCGCCTGAGATCTCGGGACATTCATGTACCATTATGAGCATTTATGACATTCTGTAATATAAATATACGCCCTAGAGGCCAATGAAAGGGGACAGACATCCTATTTTCTTCTCACATACTACTTTCTGTGTTCTTGCTAAACCCTACTCCAGGGAATAGTTAGGAACATTGGCGCCCACCGTGGGGCCCGGTAGAACTTCCCCACCCCACGTCAGAACAGCAAATCCTACTTCACCATGGTAGGAACCAGAGCTAACGGTGGTGCCTCAACAAGCACCACGGACCCCGTGATCCTCGAGTTGATGGAAGCGGTAAGAGCGCTTGGGAGCGAATCGCCGAACAAGCACGGAGGAACGGCGAAGAGCGCACCTTTCGCGCCAAGCCCTTGGAAAACAGAGAAGCTCGGCTCCACGAACAGCTAGTCGCCCTCCAGAACAACAGAGCGGAGGTCGTCCGACCGCCCCTGAGGGCGTTTCAGCCATTTATAGGAGAGATCGAGGCGGTGCCCATTCCCCCCCGGTTTCGAGAGCCTGCCATTGGAACTTACGATGGGACGGGAGATCCCCAGAGTCATGTTGACGCTTTCCAGACCCAGATGATGATCAGTGGGGGTAATGACGCCATCTGCTGCAAGATGTTCGCAGGTACGCTGACCGACGCCGCCTCAAGTGGTTCAAGGGGTTAGCCGCTCGATCCATCAATGGCTTTGAGGACCTTGCCAGCCGTTTCGTCCAACAATTCTCTGCCAACAAGAAGAAGCTCATCCACCCGGGAGATTTGTTCGATCTCAGGCAGGGACCGACAGAGCCGCTGAAGAAGTACTTGGAGCGCTTTAACAAAATCACGAGACAAAGTTGAAGACCGGACGAAGTTTTTCGTGGCGGCTTTCATGAAGCGGCCTCCAAACGGACCTTTAGTGAAGCACCGCTTATCACCACTCCCGTGAACATGGACGAGGTCGAGCGCGAGCGCATAAGCACATCGGCCGAGGACACCGCCGCTTCCAAGGACGCCAGAGATGCTAGAGGACCCGTAAGGCCACGATCGCCACCGTAAAGAGAGAAGCGGCCGAACCCTTCCTCGCCTCGGCCGCCGAGACCGGGAGGAAGAGCTCGCAACAGAAGTCCCGCCCCAATCCGGAAAGCACTTACACTCCGCTCCGGCCCGACCTCTCCGCCATTCTAAACGATGGTCTCGCCGACGGAACCATCACTGTGCCGGCTCCTTTCGCGGCACCACGGGTAAGCATCCCGAAGCTTATTGCAGTTTCACAGACGAGGCCACACCACCACCGACGATCTTTGGACTTTGAAGCAACAGATCGAGCAAATTCATCCAAATGAGGATTCTTGAAGAAGTTCGTACTTCCTGAGGAACAAAAAGAAGAGGCGCGGAAAGCCCACGTGGAAGACAACCCCAAGAGGGAGGACCAAGGAAGGAGTCGCAATGGAAAGAGACGGCCATGAAGTAGCCGACCGGGAGTAGTCAACACCATCTCGGGCGGATTTTCCGGTGGAGGCCCTCATCCTCGGCCAGAAGAAATACGCCCGGCCCATCATGCTCGGCCTCAATGAGCACCGCCAAGATCCATCCCGATCTACCCGTCGATCTCTTTTGACATCACAGATTTCAATGGAGTCCAGCCCCATTCCGATGACCCAATTGTGATATGCGTCACCACCAGCGGATACAAAGTAACCCGAGTGCTTGTAGATGGAGGAGCTCCGCCAACGTAATGTATTGGAAATGCTTCAAAGAGCTCAAGCTACCGTAGGAGCTGTTGAAAATTACCTGTGTACACTTGCCGGTTTGCGCAGTGAACAGTGGAGGTCCGAGGCTACCCGACTTGAGAACAACCTTCGGCGAGGCGTAATCCACAAAAAGCAGCAGGTGCTAAGGTACATGGTGGTGAATGCAAAATCTTCTTACAACATAATCGTTGGCAGGCCCACCCTCAACGCTCTAATGGCTGCAATCTCTTATCCTCATCTCTGCCTCAAATACCCCCTACCCAACGGGGAAGTAGGAACAGTGAAAGGAGACCAGGCGATGGCACGCAAATGTTACGCAGAAAGCGCCAGCATCAAAGCAGCTCAGAAGGGCCGAGAGCAGAAAAGCAACCATTGTAGCTTCCTCGACCTGGACCCCAGAATGTATGATCCAAATGAAGAAGGAAAGAGGCCACGCCCAAAGAGTGATCTAAAAGAAGTTCGATAGGCCCAATGCAACACCGTAAGACAAAGATAGGGACGAGACTCTCGGCGGAGGTTGAAGACCAGCTCCTAAAGCTCCTTGCAGGCAACGTCCACATATTTGCATGGTCTCCCCAGGACATGCCAGGTATCGACCCAAATTTTATCTGCCATAGATTATCACTGAACCCTTCTGTTCAACCTGTGTCCCAAAGAAAAGAAAATGTCAAGAAGAGAAAACAGAGGCCATAAAGGCGTAAAAGCGAGAAAAGTTGCTCTACCGAATTCATCCGGAAGTGAAGTACCCAACATGGTCGGCGAACCACGTGACTTGTCGGGAAGTCCAATGGCAAGTGGAGGATGTGCATCGACTATACTGCACTTCAACAAGGCTCGCCTAAAAGACGCCAGTATCCCCCGCCGAGCATTGACGGCCTCGCCGACGGAGCGTCCGGCTTCAAACTACGACACCATGGATGCGTACTCGTTACAACCGATCGGGATGAGCCACACCGATGAAGAAAAGATCGCCTCATGACCGCCGCTCCAACTATTGATATCGGTGATGCCGCTCGGTTTGAAAACGCGCGCGCAACTATCGGCGATTGATGGACCGAATTTTTGAAGAAGAGATCGGCAAGACCATTGAAGTCTACGCCGATGACATGGTGGTAAAATCGCAATGCACCACGATCATGTGACCAATCTGCCAAGATATTCAAGCTACTAGAAAGATATGATCTTCGGCTCAACCTGCAGAAGTGCTCGTTCGGTGTCCAGCAGAGAATTCCTAGGCTACATCCTCTCCCACCGAGGTATTGAAGCCAACCCCTCCCAATGCCGAGCAATAATCAATGCCGTAAGCCCATCCACGGCCAAAGAGGTGCGAGTCCTAGCAGCCAAATAGAGCGCTTTCTCGATTCCTCAAGGCGCTCGGCGGACAGGTAAAGCCATTTTTCCAGCTTACTCAGAAAAATTCAAGTTTCAAATGGCTCCTAAGAATGTGAGCACGCACTCCAACAACTCGACAAGACTGCATCACCTCCAATTCTCACAAAGACCAAAGCAAGGTATACCCTACTACTATACCTACTGCTTCCAAAGACGCTTATAGCGTGCCTGATGCAGAACAAGATTTGAGCCAGGGCTTGCCGATATACTACTACATCAGCAGAATGTGGAGGGCGGCGAATCGAGATACCAAAAATTGAGAGAGCCGCTATGCAATGTTGCGTTCGCAGCGAAGAAAGCTCAGCAAGACTTCCAAAGCTACTCGGTGGTGGTGGCGATTCGCTAATTCGCCAAGTCCTAGCAAAGCCGGATCTAGCCGGAGAATGGTAGCGTGGTCTATTGAATTATCGAGTTTGACATAAAGTATGTGCCCGTGAGGCCCCATCAAAGCACAAGCACCGCGATTTCGTGGCAGAGAGTTAGTGGAGGGCAGAATGAGGCCGCCCCAACAAATTACCCTTTTGGACACTTTGCGTGGACTGATCCTCCAACACAAGAGGAAGTGGTGCGAAATAACTTTAGAAGGTCCGATGGTATCCTCATCGAGCAATCTCTCGAGTTCAACTTCAAAGCCACCAACAACCAAAGCGAATACGAGGCACTAATCGCCAGATGACCTTTGCAACCGACCTCGGCGTCAAACACCGAGAGTGCGAGCGACTCCTCCTAGTAACCTGGACAGTTACCAACGCCTTCAGCGCCAAAAAGATGAACTACTCAAAGAACATCAGCAAGCAAGGTACAAGAACTTAAATCTAAATTCACGCTTTTGAACTAACCCATGTCCCTGTGGAACAAAATGGAAGCGGCCGATATCTTGGCAAACTAGCGAAGCACTAAAAACTCCGCAACAATCACTCCGGTGATACAGAGTCACTCTCCAACCCAAATTAGCTAAAACACGTGTCCTCTCAATCGAGGAGGAACCAAAAAGTCGGATGACCAATATAATTGCTTATTTGCGGGGTGAACAAACACAGCTTGCAAGAAAAGGAGGTGAAGAAATTAGAGAAGATGGCCGCTAAATACATCCTCATTGAGGACGAGCTATTCAAGAGGGGATTCTCCAGGCCGCTCCTCAAATGCCTGGCAGGTGAGAAAGCTGAAAAAGTCCTGAAGGAAATCCACGAGGGAGTATGCAGCAGCCACATAGGTGGACAGGCCCTCGCAGCAAAAACCCTTAGAGCCGGCTATTACTGGCCGAGTCTCAAAAAGGACGCCTTAGAATATGTGAAAAAATGTGACAAGTGCCAACGCCATGCCGCCGGCCCCAAGAGCTCCACCAACCAACCTTCAGTAATGGTCTCCCATGGCCGTCATTGCACGTATGGGAGTTGATATTCTCGGTCCATTCACCCCATCGCAGGGCCAGTCGATACTTGCTCGTAGCCATCGACTACTTCTCCAAATGGATAGAAGCCGAGCCCATAACCACCATCTCAGCACAGAGGGTGAAGAAATTCTACTGGCAAAGACTCATCTGCCGCTTCGGTATTCCAAACACAATAGTGATGCATAACGGCACTCGGGTTCGCCTCGGACTCGAGAGCGAGCTCTCGCGAAAGTGGAACGCCTATCAAGCCTTCACCTCGGCCGAGCACCCCCCAGCACCAACCCGGCGGGCCGAGGTCGCAAACAAAGTCATATTGAACGGACTCAAGAAGAAACTCGACGACTCCAAAGGAGGATGGGTCAAGAGTTACCACTCAGGCTTTGTGGTCCTACAACACCACCACGCATGATCGTCCACTCGGGAGGCC
Organism: Oxytropis ochrocephala; assembly: GCA_020916435.1. Lineage (NCBI taxonomy): Eukaryota > Viridiplantae > Streptophyta > Magnoliopsida > Fabales > Fabaceae > Oxytropis > Oxytropis ochrocephala. The sequence continues at coordinate 20,760,347 of CM037090.1, read as the reverse complement.
CCTTCTACCGGTATACTGCAATGACGCCTCATCCCCATAGAGGTGTTGGAGCCTAGCCCAAGGCGAACTTTCACCGAAACAGTCCCAGATGAAGCCTCCCTCAGAGCAAACTTAGACTTGGTAGAGGAAGTAAGAGAGCTGGCAAAGGTAAAGGAGCAGCAAAGAAACAAATGAGTGCGAGAAAATACAACTCAAAAGTACTGCCAAGAACTTTCGTGAGCGAGACTTAGTGCTTAGAAGATCAAGCCGTGTCGGCGCCACGCTGTAAACTATATCGCGAACCGGGAGGGTCCGCTTGCAGTAAAAGAAGTCATCGGCCAAGGAGCGCTCAAGCCGGAAAAGTTAGATGGAGGCAAAGTCCCGAGGTCCTCGAACGCAGCCCAACCTCCGGTTTTACTACGCTTGAAATCAAGCTACTAGTCATCGGCTCTCGCCATCACCCGTCATTCACTTCATGTAACATTTGTATGTGGCGATAAAAGCCCCAAATGTAATCCATCTTCATCATGAATAAAGAGAACCGATTTTCAAAGCATTTCCAAAAAGCAACGCTTATCTTCTCCAAATAAAATAACGCAACAAATCTAATTGCGAGAGTCAAAACAAGAATACGGCCAAAATAAAGAAGTCCCGATAAAGCGAGGACCGAGCAATACTCGATGTCGCCGCCCGGGCAATGAAGACTAAAGTCTCGACAGGTGAGGCGGCCGACGAGCCATGTCCCACCGCTTGGCACACCCGATTCGGGTTCGACGTAGGCCTTCGCCTCACGAAAACCGAAATGGAGCTTACATCGCATATAAAGCTAAAGTACCGCCGACGACGCCAACACGCTTCGGTGCGGTGTAAGAGCTCTTCAAAGATGCGCGCGATGCTAGCGCTCGGCGACGCGTGACTAACGTGTCCGGCATCGAGAAGAGCCCATTAAACCCAAGACCCGACAGTGTAGATCGCCTTAGAGCCGACATACACCGCTCGGGCACCAACAAGGCCGCAAACAAAACCTGAAATTAACACCGAGGTAAAACAAGACGCTCCGATTAAAAAGCGCACCAACCGCAAAAACAAAGCCGGCGTAAAATAAGACGCCTAAAAAGCGCAAACACAACCTGTAAAACAAAACCGGCGTGAAACAAGACGCTCCAATTAATAAAGCGCAACAACCGTAAAATAAACCGAGGTAATATGAAACAACCAAGATGCGATGCCGATCGAGAAAAGTGCTAAAAAAGCAGCTTAGGCAAAACAACAAATCAAAGGAGTTACACAACGCCCAACTAGCGATGTCCAAAAGGCTATAATAAAAAGAAACAAAGGTAACCCAAATCCATTACAAAATATTACTACAAGACTTTGTTTTTTTCTCGACAGAAAACTAGGGAGCAGGAGGAAGATCTTCGCCGTCGGCCAAAACCCGCCCCCCACTTCGCATCGATATAGCGGTGCATCAACTTTCCCAAAATCAAGCAAGGCACCATCGGCCACTTCGCCAACAACTCCTCAAAGAACTTCCTCATCAACAAGCTCGCCATTTACCACGATTTTGTCGATCAAGCCGCCCGACGCCAACCTCGGGAAAATGGCCTCACTGATCCAAATACCGCTAAAACCATCACAAAACTCTCAAAGAACGGAGGCCTTCACTTCACAATAGCGGCAACCAAGTCCCCGCCACAGCAAGTTGGGAACAAATCCCAAATTCCTTTGAGCACCCCGTTCTTCGCCGGGCAGCTTTCGGCTTGCATGCAGCCTCCAACTCTTTGCCCACTTTCTCCAAGGACTCCCCAAATTCTTCTTCTCGGCGGCTACCTTAGACACCCGCTCCTCGAGCCGACGCTTCTCCGTGTCCCACTTAGCCGATCTTGTTCCAAACGGACCTTGTCGACCTTGCACACCTCCAACTCCTCCTCGGACTTCTTCCAAGCCGCCTCCTTTCGACCATGATCGGCAAAGATTTTTGTTAAAGGCATCCTCGGCTAGGTGAGCAAGCACCGAGGCATAATGGTCGTAAGTCTTCACCGCCACCGTGTTTGTCGAATTCCCAGAGTGGCTACCTTCTCCACGCCACCGCACTGGAAGAAAGATTGAGAACGAGTTCAAAGGATACCTTGAGTCAAAAGTTGACCGAATAGGTTCGCTTCAGCAGCCCGTCGGCCTCTTCCCAAGATTTTAACACACCCTTCCAAGAAGTGTCAATAACCCCCTCCCGCCGCCGCTGCGGAAACTAATCTCAACAAAGAAGACCAATTCACGCCTCTTCGCAGTAGAGATTATCCAAGAGGAGGAGGACGAGAACAACTTGTACCTTGACCGGTCATTGCACCCTCCGGCACTGAGAGCGATTGCAAAACCTTCGCGGACTCTTAGTAACAGGAGAGAGCCTCGACTGTAAGAGGGACTCGGCTCGAAACCAGCTGAGGAGAGGCTCGTGAGCCGCCCCTCGCTTCTTCTTCCTCGCTCTCCCGGATTTCTTCTTGCTTCAAGAACGCTGAGGGTAGACATCCCAAAGTCACCTGAAAGGAGAAGCAGTTGTCAAAAAAAAAAAAAAAAACGAAGTATGCCCGAGAGAATTACTTAAATAGTCAATCAACGATTCAGCGTCATCCACTAACCCCAACAACAGGGAAGATTTCAGCATGCCCGAGGACTTAACCCAGCCATCCAGTCGATCCACTTCCGCCTTTTCAATCGAGCTCAGCACCCTCCTCTCAACAGAAAACTTATCCTTAGGGTGCTTCGTCCAACTCAAGGGAAACCGTTCGTCACCAACCTCGCAATCGATCAAAGAATAAGGACACTTCGGCCCCCCGAGAGACAAACGAAACCAGTAATGCTTAAAATACTTGTAACTACTTTTGTACAAAGCCATAAAAGGACGGCGCTGATGATTGCACAAGGACACCCACCTTACCGGGTCCTTCACTGACGAGCGGAAGAAGTACAAAAACTTGCAGGCCGAGACCTCCTCCCCAAGGCACTCGCAAAGGATCTCGAAGGCCCTCATATGGGCCCACCCGTTGGGATGTAGCTGCGTCGGAGCCACATGAAGCATCTTCAGCACCTGACAGTAAAAAGGGGAGAGGGGCAGCCGAACCCCCAAGTGCTCAAACCAGGTCTGGTAAGCGTAAGTGTACACATCATTCCTGTGGACGCACTCATCCAAAATGCCTCCTCCAAGGCAACAGACTAGCCGTGGCGCTCCTCGCCCACGTGGTGACATAGCATCCGCTCGGACACCAAAGAGTGGAGGCCTCGGTTCAAGCTCCGAGTACGAGTCAAGCACCTCTTGATCCACCCAAGAAGTCCTCACTCCCGGATCGTTCGCCGCTAGGACTCTCGCCTTGGCCATGACGGATAAATCACCCGCTCCCCGTGGAATCGGAAGGGAACCATCATTATAAAGGTCGCCATTTCCTTTACCACTCGGCGAACATCTGCGCGAATGAACAATACCCACATTTGAGGAAGCGACACGGTCGGGATTAAGACACCTATACTCGTGAGGTCACCTCACTCTCACTATCACTACTTATTTCAACTATCGAAACCATCCCTATTTTGCAGAAACAAACGCAGAAACAAACGCAAATGAATACAACCCAAGAGGAGCGGGAAAGAAAAATAAGAAAAGCCACAAATAAGAAAAGCCACAAAGCGAGGAGATAATGCAAGGAGCCACGTGCACCTTAAGGAAGAAAATCTGAGTAACCACTAACACCACCAGGGAGAGAAAGGCACGAGAGAAGCACTCGGGAAGAGAGCGCAAAGGCAATAACAGTAAACGAAGAGGAAATGGAACGAGAAAGAAGTTAGACGAAGAGACGCTGGTGTAAGACCCCTTTCGGAGCGAGGACGATCCAACGGCTAAAAACCCACCAATAAAATCAACGGTGGAGGTTTGAAACGGTTCAAATTCCAGCGACACGTGCCCCGCCCCCCAATGGAGCACTCGGAAGACGCGATAATTCCAAGGACGCCATAATGACACCTCCCGCCAAAAATCAAATCAATCAAGTACCGCGTCACATCGCGTCAATCATCGTGTATCGGCCATACGGGCCGCGTCAAAAAGAAAGTAGAAGAGCCGCGCAGGCCGGTCAAAAAAAAAGTGGAAGAACCGCGATGCCATCGGGCTAAGAATGAGTTCGGAGGACGAGAGATGTGATTGGTCGCAGACAAAAAGAAAGCCGGACGACCAGAGAACAACAATAAAAGGGAAGGTTTCCGTATTAATTAAATCTGTTCATGTTCAAAACGACATTGCATTACATTTGATACGCAAAACTACATTACATTTATTAAGCGGCGTTGCATTAGTGCTACAAGGAAATAAACTACTAATACGCACTGGGCGGCGACGCCCCTTTTGCAGGTACCACCAAACTTTGAAGTATCTCCTGACGAGCTTCCTGGCCTACTTGCTACATCCAATGTTCTGAATCGGCCCAGGAAGCAGAGACGGAGGGCGACCCCCTCGCACCAAAGACAACGCCAAGGCCCACTCGAGGGTTGCCTGCCAATTACGACGAGACCCCGGACCAAGCGGCTGAGGTGTCACCTTCCATGAACGGTCGGCGGAATGCTCCGGCCGATCGCTCTTTGAGTCTTCCGAACAACTCCAGCATTCAGAGGAAAAGCCACCTGCAAAAAAGAAAAGAGCCAGAGTTCACAAAGATCAATAACCCCCGCTTTGAGCCTCTTGACAACCCCCACGCACCTGCGATGGATGGAGTTGTTCAAAAGACTCAAAGGAGGGGACGAAATCTCGCCATAGAAGAGCACGTGCAGCCAAGCCATGAATGTACCAAAGCCACAAGAAACCCCTATTTATACAAGGGAAGAGCAAAAACTCCTAGGGGTTATGATCATGGCGTAACGGAAACCCACGGAGTCAAAACTGACTGAGTCAAAGCGAGCGCAAAAACCCACACGGGACCAGAACCCAAGACGCAAAAGGCAAACGAGGCTAAACCACCCTGGCACACGAGATGAGGGACTACGGAACCAAGGACAAATCAAGGATACTTAGAACGCCGCACAAAGTGCTCGCGCCGCCGGGGATGTGTTCCCACCCGACCACCCAGAAGGCTCGGATATGACACGCCTCCTAGCCGATCATCCGGGTTCGTAAGACGGCGTCAAGTCCTTGCACCTCATCACCGGTTTCCGCTTTCGGCAACGTATCAAGGCCGATGCATGGACTACCTCCCAATCGTAGGCCGACGCCTCTAAAGGGCTCTTACCAAAGCGAAAGCCCCATTAGATATATTAGTAAGCCCGAGAATCTCGCCCGAGATCTCGGGACATTCATGTACCATTATGAGCATTTATGACATTCTGTAATATAAATATACGCCCTAGAGGCCAATGAAAGGGGACAGACATCCTATTTTCTTCTCACATACTACTTTCTGTGTTCTTGCTAAACCCTACTCCAGGGAATAGTTAGGAACAGAAAGCAATTGGTTTGATGTGAGGTGGGTTAGTTTTAGAATAGGTATTCTAGAACTCCTGAACTGTACAGCTCATTAATTCTAGAACGCTGACTAACCCGGTTGTACAACCGACTTAGTCCCCTATTTTTAGGAAAAATGATTTATTTACAATTTTATAAATTATTAGGATTACTGAAAACTGAACTGTACAGCTCATTGGTCCCAAAATAATGACTAACCGGATTGTACAACCGACTTAGTCGTTTATCTAATTTCGAGGGAAAAAGTATTTATTATTTGAGTTGGAAAGGAATTAAAAGGAAAAGAGAAAAAGGGGGTGAAAATTGTAAAATGGGGTGTTTATTAGTCGCAGGAGGTTGTATAATTAAATGAGGGGTGTAAAGAAAGGAAGCCCAGTTCGCATAGGAGGGCCCAGTATGCGAAACTGAGTTTAAGTGAAATTAAAAAAGGGGGTTGCAAACGAAAATGGGGGTGCAAGAAGTATTCAGAATTAAAGAATAAAATAAAACCTACAATCAAAGTGACTTAAAAAAAAGGAAAAGAGAAGCTGTAAGAGCTCTCCTGAAACTTCGCATACCCTAATTTCCTTCTCCCCCTTCCTTACACAAGCAGCGCCGCTGAGAAAGAGTGGAGGGAAGTGAGCGAAATTTTCGGCGAGATTCACGGTAACTGCATCTTGACTGGGCCTTGAATTATTTTTCAGGTTTTGGAGCGGATCAACCCAGGCCCAGCAGCTTGGAAAAGCAGCTGCTGGAAACCCTAGCTTGTTGATGCCATTTTCTATTTTTCTATTGTATTTTCGGATTTATATTTTTTCGTATTTTTAGTATTATTATTTTTTGTATTTTTGGACTCTTAGACATTTCTAAATTGTAATAAAACTAAATTAGAATTTTTTGACATTTTGGACTATATATTGCATAAAACAAATTAAAAAGGTAAAAAAAGAAATAAAAGGGTTGGGCCACACACAAAACGAAAACGGGCCCAACTGAACAAAAGCGCTTAGAATAAAGCCCAAATAGAAGAAATAAGCCTATTAAGCGATAAATACAAATTGGAACCACATTTGTAGGCCCAAACAAAATGATAAGCCCAATATGGAGAAAAGCGACTTAGATTAGTCTACTTATGTTCAATTAGGCCCAAATATCGAGATTAAACTGAAGAATGCGTAAAAAGATCGATCATTCGCACGAATGCCTAGCTTAAGTAACGGTATCCGGATAATTGAAATTGGCTTAAATCATAAAAAAGAGACATTATTCTAAAAACTTATAATTGTGTGACTTCGAAATACAAATTATATAAAACAAGCGACTAAAAGAAGACGAACAAAATTGGGGTATAACAAGCGGACAACTTTCGGCCGACCACAATAGAGACAACACCCCATAGCAGCCACCATCGCAAGGTCGCCTTAAGTGCAACATTGACACATCATTTTTCACTCAAGAAGGCTGCTTTGGTTCCAGGTGCTTTGTACGTGATGCAAACGAGTCTTTCATCAAAACACCCCAAGTAGCTACCATCTACAAGAGGCCCAAACTTCTTACAACCTCATCCCTACTCACTAGGCACCCCCAGCCCTCCAATATTTCCAAAATACCCCTAATCTTCAAAAAATTTTGAAACACACGCATTTCATTAAGAACATATTTGTCTTTTCACGCGTTTTGAGGGTGTCCACTAGGTAGAGGAGAGTTGTAAGAAGTATGAGCAAGGACCAAACTTGCAAGTTACGGCCCAAACAAGCCCATTGTATACTTGGATCGCATTAGCAGGAAACAACACTTTGACCAAAAAAAAAAAAGCAAGAAACAACACCGACTAGCGACTAGATGTGTGCGAGTAACTGAATCAGATTCTTGACCAAAAAAAAAAAAAAACTGAATCAGCTTGTTCGCGCGAATAGAAGGTCAATCTGGAATAGAAGCAGAGAAGGAAGATGGAGAAGCAGAAAGAAGAGCAAAACAATGAAACGAACAAGAAGAATAGTTCCGTGGTGATAAGAATACCATCGTATCAAGAAGTGGTTGAAAGTTCACAGGCGAAATCGACTCTTCCGTCTCTATTCGTTCCCACCCAAACCTTTTCCGAAGCCTTTGCGTTCCTCAAATCCTCGGAGTTCTACGCTCCTCCACCTCCTCCTTCACTCCCGAAGTAAACGCACTTGTCATTGCTTCTTCTGAAATGCTTTATTATATTCTTCGTTGTTATGCTTATCGTTTAACGTTAATTAATTTCGATTAGGGAAACTCGTCAATCGGAGGCTCCATCTTCAACACCGACGACATCATCTGCTTCTACTGTTTCTGCAGCTTCATCATCATTGCCGTCCTCTCAACTCACTCCAAATCGCAATGCAATTCTTGTGAGCAACAGACAGGTCAAATCGATATAATTTGTGTTTCTTATGCATAATCTTAGGGGAATAAAGAAATTTATTGAAGTTTTGCTGATACGGAAATTTTCTGTAATTGAATTTTATTTTCTGTTTTTTTCAGAAGGGAAACCCCTTGCTCAAATATATTAGGAACGTGAAATGGACATTTGCTGATATTGTTTGTGACTACTTGCTTGGCCAAAGCTCCTGTGCTCTCTATCTCAGGTTATTTTGTCTCTACAATCTGCTTTTAGTTTTTGCTGTTTAAAATTGTTTGTTTTTCCTGGTGAAGTTATGCATCTTTATTTAAGTAAGTAATTTGTTCAAGTGAAACAGTTTCTATTATTTGTGCATGTTTCTTTTAGTTAAATTTTGGTTGGAAAGAATAAGGGTTACTTGAATTTTTGATAGCGTCGGCAGTCATATTAGGAAAGGACAAAACAGGACATATTTGTTTTGTTCTATTTGCAATGCATATTAATAGTAGCATAGAACAAAATGAAAGGTTGAAAAGTGATACATTTTGGTTCCACTAAAAAGAAATGGAGTTAAAGAGAACAAAACGAAATTAGCGATCGCTTTTTGTTCTCTTTGTGTACCAAACACTACCTTCATATAAAATAGACGGTAAATGGTGGGTCTCCTGGTGCATGTTCTGCTTTATTACTGTAAGGGTGGTGTTTATGTAGAATAATTACATATTTACATATGATATCTCACAATTGGAGACAAATACTCATATCACTCTCCGACTCTTCAATAAGCGAATCAATTATGTTACATGGAACTTTCTGGTTTATCATCATGCTTGTAGAATTTATTGTTTTTTACATTCCCAATCTCCTGTTTGTAGTTGTTTGTATATCTGACAAAAGTGGATGGTTTGATGCAGTCTTCGGTATCATCTGCTACACCCAGACTATTTATATTATAGAATAAGGGAGTTGCAGAAGAATTTCAAGCTTCGTGTAGTTTTGTGCCATGTTGATGTGGTCAGGCACCCTGCTATATACTTATTCAAATTCCTATAGCATCTAGTTTTGTTAAATTTTTCCAATGATCTCTTGAAATTTAAAATTAATTATGGCAGTTAATAGAAATGAAGTAAGTGATATTTTGTGTTTTTCTTAATTGACTGCAGGAGGATGTAGTGAAGCCTCTACTTGAAGTTACAAAAACAGCTTTGCTTCATGATTGTACCCTTTTATGTGGGTGGAGGTATCGTTGACATTCTATTTAAAACTTCTTGGAAGTATGCATATGTATCTTTCTATATTAATTTGAATATGTGTGACTGTGAGAGTGCTGCTACTATCTACTACATTCTAATGAACTTATTTTCTTACTTAGAAAATATTAAATGGCTATCAAATCTCTTGTGAAGGACGAAAGTTTGTACTTGCAACATAGCAAAGGATGTTAATTTGAGTAGCTATTTTTCAGCCTTTTTTTTTTGCTTGTTTTAGGTGACTTAGTTGTTGAATATACATCTTGAATCTTGAAAGCAGAAAAGCATATTATGGTTTCTTCTAGAACTTTTGTTTTTTAGCAGAACATATACCATATAAAGGAATTTGGAATTACTGTTGCATGCATGTGAATTTCAGTGTCTTTAGTTACATCTGACACGATTCCTCTTATTTGTCTAATTGATTTTATATCACCCCGTTCCACTGTTAATAGCCTGGAGGAATGCGGCCGTTACTTGGAGACCATAAAAGTTTATGAAAACAAGCCTGCAGACATTATTCAAGGGCAAATGGATACAGACTATCTATCTCGGGTATGCTTATTGCTTTTTTATACATTAATTCATTTATTGTGGGTTCAGTACTTTCAAAAACAAACTATTATGGATTCAATTGTTAAGTTGATTGAATTCTACGTATGGTCATCGAAGGCACTGATGCTATTTTACTTTTAACTATAGCTAACACATTCGCTTACGACAGTTCGGCATGTTAACAAGACTGATGTAGTTACCCTTGGTACCACATTTGGGGTATGTATTTTAATCTTTAGCACACACATGTTGGTTGATTTTGCTTACAAAAGCATTTTTATCACGCTTGGTTGTTGTCTTTTCAGTCTCTTTCTAACATAATGGGGGCATCTATGGAAGATCTAGCTCGTTGTCCTGGCATAGGAGAGCGCAAGGTATACTAACAGTGGTGAAAGTGGAATAGGGCAATGATTTGTACTTGTATTTTTGTGGCTGTGGTTGCCTGATTTTGGGCCACAGCCCAGTGATATTTATAGACCAAAAGAACTCTGAATATTGTTTACACTTCCTGATAACAGGTCAAGCGTTTATTTGACACTTTTCACGAACCCTTCAAGCGTGTGGAGTCCAGCCGGCAAGCCAATCCAGAGACTTCTGTCCAGAATAAGGCAGCTAGTCCCGATACATCTTTCAGGAACAATGCTGAATCTTCCGCCTCAATTGAAGACAAGCAGAAGGATGTAGCTGATGTGAGCAAACGTAGGAAGGAAGAACCTGAAGTTACTGTCAAATCTGCCCTTTCCGTAGCTTTTGCCAAATATTCTGACAGAGTTGGAAAGAGGAAAAGCACTTCACAAGTGAAGGAAAAAGAAGAATCAATTGTTGTCAGCGATTCAGATGTTGAAACATAAAACTACCAGAGTTTACGGTGGTTGTTTCATAATTCCCCTCTGAGAAAGTTAATCTTTGATTTAGGGGCTTAATCTCCATGCAACAAGGCCAGGATACTAACTGAAGGGGTAGCTATTTAGTTGTAATATTAAAACTGGACTTTTAGTTGGTTAGGGAGGAGCTTTAACCAAACCAAAGTGAAGAGAAGGGAGCTCATAGGGTAAACCACTAAGAATAGAGGGAATAACTGGATGTTGTATTTGGTTGTGGAGAGAAATCGGGAGTGAGAGCCTGGACTGTCAAAATTCCTGGAGTGAGAGATATTCTCATCTTTTGTACATTCTGTCTGCCTCATCTCCTTGGAAGAGCTTCACAAGTAAGAGTTTTATGTTTGAGCGTTCCTATAAGTTCTTGCCCTGCCCCTGTATATATCTAGGTTAGTTTGGGTGGTATGGATATAGAAGAGGGATAAGTGCTGACCTAAAGACAGATTTCAGTATGGTGTTCTGGAGGTTATGATGTTAGTACTGATTATGATTTATTTTATTTTTTTTGCAGAAAGTACAGGCTACAATTAAATAGTGGCTACAAAATGTTTTACTAAAGCATAAGAATTATTTTAAAAATGTTTTATGTGTTGTTAACCACGCTGGGCCACTTATGATTTATTTCCTAGTATTTTACTGCTCATGTTTTGGATACAGTACATTTGTCAATGTTGTTAAGTATCAAGATAGTACTCGAAAAGTAGTTTCTCCTTTGTATGAAGAAATATCAAACAAATTGTTATATCGGTAATTTTACTCCCATGATTATGTGTTACAAATAGTCTATAAGTCAGAATTCCTTGTCAGTGTTGGCTCTTCAATTGTTGCTCTGGTTGGTAAGATTCATTTGTCTTGATTATGAGGGATTGTTACAAAGATCATTTTCCTGCATATTTTTATCATATAAGTACCCGTTTATATGATCTGCAGTGATTTCTGTTGTGCTTTCATGCTATTTGTGGATTCCCTCGCATTCAACCGGTAATTGTAAGTTCAAACAGGTCAGTATTATTCCGTTAAATTCCTTACATCTGTACGTTAGTATTTATCTTTGCAGAAAAAAGTGAAGTAGCTCTTTTCATTTCATAGAAAAAGTGAAGTCACTTTCAATATACTTGTCCAATCTTACCATATGCTGATGCCTAAAATTTAGCTCATTGCCAATGGCCAGATATAAAGAAGCTGGTCTCAATTGATCTCTGACCTTTAAGTGGGGGCTTTATATTCTAGGTCGTTTTTAATTGACCAAAAGCGATAGAGTCTGATTAAAGTATGTCACTAAGTTTGTTTTCATGTTGTGAGTTGAACGGTTCATAAATTAGACAGGTAAAATAAAACTCTTAAAATGATTGATCTTAATCTCATTATGTTAGACAAGCAATGTTCTACTTATATTAGCGATGTGATTTTTAGAAGGTTCCTGTTCCTCTTTATTTTGTCCCATGTATATTAACAAGTTTATCATAACAATGCCAAGCTAACAAAGGTTTTAATATTCCAAATTGGATATTAAAAAGAAAAAATGTAGGGAACTAAATGCATAGGATTCCGTCACTCTTTCCCCTGTAGGCATATTTGAATGGACTCTGTTCTACCCCTTCTGCACTCTCATCTTTGATCTGAGCTGCCAATTTTATGATCCCCATCAAGTATGATATTGCATTTTCTTGGCCTCGTGTCTGTCCAAGAACTACTTCAGTCTAAGAAGAAAAAACACTTATTTCTAGGCTGCTTCTGCTCCTCAAAGAAAATAGAAGATAATACACACCTAACGACTTGGTATTTGTTTCTGAAATCTCAGGGAACTGGAAAGAGAAGATGGGTTCCTCATAAGTGGTATCAATGATTGTACAACATCGGTCATGAGTGGCCTGTAATCAGCTTCTGGCTGTATGCACATTGCTGCAATGGCAGCTACCTATAAAACCCCGTAATAGCAGAAAGCAAAATGGTTAGTTGATGGGGGAAACATTACACTTGTCCAAATCACAACGTCACAATGATGAGAATAAGAAGATATCTGTGAGTAAACGAAACCATTCCAACCTGAACTAAATCCTTCTTTGAGAACTGTCCACGTAGAGCCGGATCAACCATTTCCATAACTTTTTCTCTGTTTGTCAACCTCGGAAGAGCCTGATGAATAACAAAAATCATGTTATGAAATAAAGTATATCAGTATCACAAGCCCAATTCAAATTCCTAATCGGAATTGGTGGTTGCTGCAGTTCAGCTCTGTCATTAATATTCTGGTAAGGAAGGAGTACACACTTTTTTCTCTGATTTTAAACAAACAGTTTTGAAAATTTGCTTAGTGCTTTTTACTAACCCAAGAGACGAGAACATGTTCTCCTGGGGCTCGCTTAATATCAACTGGTACACGTCCTGTTAGCAGTTCGAGAAGAACCACACCGTAGCTGTATACGTCTGACTTTGTGGTCAGCTTACCCGTGGAGGCGTACCTACATTATACCCCAATTCAGCAGATGATTTAAATTTATGCAATAACTTTTGAAGCAAATGTTTTTACTTTTAATATTTTAGATTTCCTCGTGACAGATAAAACCTCTAGATTTTTTTTGAACAAATAAGCCTTAGTATTCAAAAAATAAATAAAAAGATTACAGCCTGCTAGATAGGGACAGGAGCGTGATTATGTGCATGGGTTCTTTCTTTTGCAAGTTATGAACTGTGAGTGGGTGAAGATAGATAGATAGAATGAGATACTGATATTACTCACTCTGGTGCCAAATATCCAGTGGTCCCCAACACACGGGTGGAAACCTGGCCGTTTCTTTTCTCTGACCCCATCTTAGCCAATCCAAAATCGGACACCTTTGCACGGAAATTTTGATCCAGTAGAACATTGTTACTCTTGAAGTCTCTGTGGATCACGGGTGAGACTGCGTGTTCATGCAGGAACTCTAGTGCCCTCGCACAATCAAGGGCTATCCTCATCCGGGCCCACCAATCCAACGGTTGAGTTTGATCCTTAGGATAATGAAGATGTTGTTGGAGTGTACCATTAGGCATGTATTGAAAAATCAATAACCTGTGGTGTTGGTCAGCACAATAGCCAAGTAACTCCACCAAGTAAGGAGAGTGCAACCTGCTTAGGAGATCGACCTGCCATAAATGTCATTTAGTCTTCATACCCATGTGCTACATTTAAATAAAGCTCACAGTATCAATTGGCAAGTGGGATGGCCTAAATCAATAAGATAAAGAGTTTGCATTCCAGTTCCCATGGTCCCCAATTTAGATTGCAAAACGCCACAGAATTTCGTTCAAATAAGAGTTAACAGAAAATATCTTACTGCTATTACTTTATAGATAGATGAAGGATGTTTTTTTAATCTTTAACATTCTTTCAAAGTTAATCAAATAGAAAAGAATTCTTTGAATATGCTTAAAAAACTAATTAAAATTAAAGGCGTTAGAGATAGAAACTTGGCCCTAACAAACACCATTCCTCCAGTCAAAACGTGTGATGCCATAAACTAAAGGATAGGAGCCAGCCAGAGTGTGTTACTGTTAAGGTTGTCATTGGATAATAATAGGTTGTACAAAGTCCTTTCTCACAATAAAATAAACTCTCTGTCACGACTTGCTATAGAAGAAGTTAAGTATACCTTAATATAAAGACAAAAACACTGTTCTCTGAACACACTGAAGCTAATACTATACAAGAAAGAAGACATTGAGAGAGAGAGAGAAAGAGCAAGTAACAACAAGGGATATTAAATGCTTGCTTAAACAAAACAAAAAGAGATATAGAATCATTAAATGAAGTCCACTCACTCACCTCTATTCTGAAGCCACGCTCTCCTTGCTTACCATTACTACGCAGTAACTTAATTGCTGCCAAAGTGCCATCACTTAGGACTCCTTTATACACTCCATTACCAATCACATTTGCTTCACTGAATCCATCTGTGGCAACTTCTAGCTCCTTATATGTAAAAACTTGCACTCCTCTAAATTTTGGTGTTGGTGGTGTCATGCTCAAATTTCCTCCATGAAGACACCCACCTTTCACATCTGCAATTTATAGTCATGACAAATTCTTGTGATTATCTGAATAATCACTTTTATATCTCAGAAACAGAAAATATTTTAAATTTGCTGCTTGCAATTAACTAATGACATGGTACCTTCCTATATGTGCTATATATAAGAGAAAAATACAATTTTAGGCTCATTGAATAACGAATTTATTTAGTCTATATTATAATCAGTAAATCTAAAACTGCATTTTTCTCTTATATATATATATATATATATATATATGTAGAACCAGAGAGAGTATTAATCACCTGGGCTAGAATTAAAGGTCATCATTGTTGAAGCAATGAGTCTGTTGCTTGTATCACGAAGTGCTCTACTTTCAATGTCATCTTTGCAACTCCCATTGTTGCTACTGGAAGATTTTTGGCGACGGATCAAGCATACAACCATAAAAATGATAAATAGGACTGTAATTAAGGTGGCAACTGAGATGGTTATGAGAATGGTTTTGAAGGGAAAATGTTTGTGTGAGTGTGAGTGTGAGTGGTGGTGTGAGACAGAATGGTAGTTTGTAGCAACAGTATTTGGCCCTGCAGGTACGGTGGTGGTAGTATTATTAACTTCCATGGTGACCACAGAGCGAACTTAGGAAAGTTTGGATATAAAGAAATTAATTAAATGGCTTTCTTTCTGTGATAGGAAGGCATAAGGGTAAGGGAGAGAGGTTTTGTTTATACTACTAGTTTACAGTAATAAACAAAACAGTGAGGAATGCAAGGAACTGAACTATCTCTCTCTTTCTTTCTCGTGAATATTTTAATCAAGTGGTTTTGGTGTGTACTTCATTCGTCTCTTCTTTTGTTATTTTCTACGGACTTGTCTCTTTCTCAGTATTGGAAAAATCCTTGAACCTTTTTTTTCACCATCTTTCAATCATTTTAATAATTCTCTTCTAATTCTATACAAATTTTATGTTAAAAGATTATCATATAAAAATATATATATGTTCTCTCTAAATTATGCTGCATAAATATTGATTGAAAGAAGTTTTGATGAAACCAAAATGGATTTGTGGTATGTCTTTGTCTCATTCTTGTTATGAAAAAAGAAAACAAAAAGTTGATTGTACTGTTAGCTGGCTGATGAGTCAATTGGAGGGGTCAACTTGTGGGAGTGAAGTAATTTGCATTTCCACCAGAAACTGTCAGTAATAATAATACCCAATTTCCCCCTTCATAACTCAAAATGGCAGAATTCATTCAATTCTTAAACATCTTTTCTATATACTAGTTCTTCATTTTGTTGGTTTATTAATTATTGTATCATTTGGCTCTAAATGCTAGTAGATGAAGAAGGGACAAATCAATCACTTGCTTTTAGACACTGCAGTCAACTAATAATCTATCATCTCATTAACAAGCCATTTTAACCGACTCCTTGTCAGATTCTTCTTCATTTTAAGCATGATTTATTGATTCTCAAATACTATGGTATTCATTCAATAGTACAAGTATTTGGCATGCATGTGTAGTAATTAACTAGTACTATTGAAATTGACAATACATAATGGACATTGTGTTATGTGGAGCATACATATTATTCATCTGAGAGTGAAGTGGTCAAAGGTAAATTTGAGATATTTGGAAGTGAATTTAGTAGTATGAATCAGTGTCTGTCCTGAGTGGTGTTAAGGATAGACATAAATAAGTTAGCTGGATGCGTGAAAATGAGGGAATTGGTTACTATACAACACAACACAACCTGTCTGTCACACATCCCTGACAGACAGCAAGGGAATGGAAGGTTACTCATCATCATGTCCTATGTCTCCAGATCACATGCTAAAAAGTTAACATAACAGGCAACATATTCTCTTCTCAACTTCAAAGCATTGCTGGCCTAAAATGTTCACTCTATGAGTTTTGACTGTTTCTACAAATTGGGTCTCAAAGAAAATGAAATTCTTATCAACATTTGCTACAAAGGCAACTGTCCAATTGGGTCGTTTTCAGTTCACCACCCACTTTTACTTTCTTTCCATAACTAATCGCTACTTTTTACTCCTTGTTTTTTCTCATGTCTTCGCTCTTCTCTTCTGTGGACAATCTGTCATATGGCATTAAGTAAACAGGATTTTACAGCAATATGTGTACAAATATTTTACCTAACAAAATACTAGTATGTGTACAACTCGAGAAGAAATTCTTTGGTTTCAAAAATCTTGTTCTATATGACTTCAATCAAAGCACTACTAGATTCCTTCCTAGTGTTCCCTGATGTTAAGAGAAAAAGAATTTGTATGACCTCCTCCTTCCTAGATAGAGGCGGGTGTAAATACGACGAGATAAACAATGGGGCAAGATTTGTATCCTCTCCCACCCCCTCACCCGACGGACGGCCGACGTTGCTTTTATCTTCGATTCTCCTTTCTCGACCTCTACTTTCTCCCCATTAATTCCTGTTGGGAAATAGCGGTACCTATTCCCTCCTCTGTGAACGCAAAACGGACACTATGCGGAAGCGTAAAAATAAAAAAGAAGAGAAGAATAAGACACCAGAATTTTTATGTGGAAAACCCTCTCGGGAAAAACTGATCCTCATATTCCTTGCTTCAGTTGGTTCAGGAAGCGCTAAGCGCACTACACTAATATAAGAAAGCGGCTCATCAACTGAGATTCCCAATTGCCGGTATCATTGAGAACTTGTGATTCCGGTCAAGTCAACTACGGGACCTAGTCCAGTTAAAAGATCTCCACTATGAAAGTTGGATTACAAGTGTTTCTCTCAATCTCTGAAGATCTCTCTATGAATCTCACCCTCTCGGATGGTATACAATTTTTCTCTCTATAGAACTCTCTCTTTCTCTCAAAGAGGAATACAAAGATACTCTCTAACTCTCTTAGGATTTCTTCACTTGGATGTGATGTGATGTGTTCATCCAACTCTTCACAAGTCCTCCTATTTATAGGAGAAGAATGTGTCTTCTCCAAAAATAGTGATTAATGGAGGATATTAATTTCCACAATTCCAATGTAGTCTAGAAACTTCAAATGCATTCTTCAAAGATGAATGTGCATGTCTCAAGGTCAAAAAAAAAAATTCCAAGACCTTGGAATAGTCATCCCCCTTTCCCATGCATTGTGACTTGTGCACCACAATTAAAGAGGGAATTCCAACAAATCTCCCCCTTCATGACTTAATTGGGGGGCACCACAACACCAGCACCTTAGCAACAATCTTCAATTTTCTTGGTTGGCAAGACTTAGTCATCATATCAGACCAATTCAAATCTGTATGAATTTTCTCTATCTTCAATCTCTTCTCATCCCACGCTTCTCGTATCCAATGATACCGGATGTCGATATGTTTTGAGCGTGAATGGAACATGGGATTCTTGGCTAGATGGATGGTACTTTGATTATCACAATTCACCACATAATCATCTTGATCATGCCCCAACTCTCTTAGAAAGTTCTTCATCCATAACATCTCCTTGGAGGCTTCAGTGACTGCTACATACTCTGCTTCAGCGGTAGACAAAGTCACACATTTTTGAAGCTTTGACTGCCAAGAAATAGCTCCTCCTGCAAAGGTAATCAGATAACCTGATGTTGACTTCCTTGAATCCACATCTCCTGCCATATCTGAATCTGAATATCCAATAAGCATTAGATCTCCATTGCCAAAGCATAAGCTTCTTTTGGCAATTCCTCTTAGATACCTTAGTATCCATTTAACAGCTTCCCAATGCTCCTTTCCTGGGTTTGATAGGAATCTGCTAACAACTCCTACAGCATAACCAATATCTGGTCTTGTACAGACCATTGCATACATAAGGCTACCCACAGCAGAAGAGTAGGGCACCTTGTTCATTTCTTCTTTTTCTTCTTCATTCTTTGGACATTGAGACTTGCTAAGCTTGAAATGTCCAGCTAATGGGACACGGGCAGGTTTTGCATTGTGCATGTTGAACCTTTTGAGAACCTTCTCAATGTAGTCTTTTTGTGATACCCACAACATTCTTTTGGAACGATCTCTAGTAATTTTCATTCCAAGAATCCTCTTCACTGCACCCAGATCTTTCATGGCGAAAGACTTGCTCAATGCCTTCTTGAGAGCAAAATTATTTTTATTTTATCTTTCCCACACAATTAACATATCATCAACATACAAGAGAAGTATGATAGACTCACCATTTTCATAGTTCTTCACAAACACACAATGGTCTCATGAGGTCTTCTTAAAATTATGTTGGCTCATAAAGGAATCAAACTTCTTGTACCATTGTCTTGGAGCTTGCTTGGACCATAGAGACTTTTCTTCGACGACACACTAAGTGTTCTTTGCCTGGTTCTTCAAAACCCTCTGGTTGCTCCATGTAAATTTTTTCTTCTAGGTCTCCATGTAAGAATGCTATCTTGACATCCAGTTGTTCAATCTCTAAGTCTAGTTTTGCTGCTAGACCAAGAATTGCTCTAATAGATGTCATCTTCACCACTGGTGAGAATATTTCATCAAAATCTATGCCTTTCTTTTGGTTGGACCCCTTAACGACAATTCGCGCCTTATACCTTGGGTTTGGGTTGTTCTCTTCATTCTTGAGCTTGAACACCCATTTGTTTCGCAACGCCTTTCTGCCTTTTGGTAATTCTACCAAATCGTACGTCTGATTCTCCTTTAAGGACTGAATCTCTTCTTCCATGGCTTGCAACCATTTGTCTTTGTCTTCCATCTCAATGGCTTCTACAAAGCTTTGAGGTTCACCTTCATCAGTAAGGTTGACATATTCATCTGAGAAGTACCTTCTTGATGGTTGCCTCTCTCTTGTTGATCGCCTTACTTGGGGTTCCTGTTGAACGTCCTCCCTTGCTTCATCTTCCATCACCTGGTCAGGTTGTTCTTCCTGAGGTGGTTCTTCAATTGTCTCATCAAGTTGTACCTCTTGATCCGCTCGCTCGAGAGAGTCTCCCCTCTGAATTGTTCACCACGAGGGGACTTTGATCATAACTCACCTTGAGTTTTGGTTTCTCCATTTTCTTGATGTCTTGAATTGTCTAGTCTTCAAAGAATACCACATCTCTGCTTCAAACAATCTTCCTATTTGCAGGATCCCATGATCTGAAACCAAGTTCATCTCTTGGAGAACCAAGATATATACATTCTTTTGCCTTATCATCAAGCTTTGCCCTTTCATCTTTTGGAATGTGAACAGATGCCTTACATCCAAAGACTCTCAACTTGCGATAAAAGGCTTTCTTACTTGTCCATACGTCTTCTGGTATCTTTCCATTTAGAGGTCTTGAGGGTGATAGGTTGATTAAATCAACTGCAGTAGCTACTGCCTCCCCCCAGAATGACTTAGGAGCTTCGCATGAGACAACATGCTTCTGACCTTCTCGGCAATAGTTCTATTGAACCTTTCAGCTACACCATTCATCTGAGGTGTCTTAGGAGGTACCTTCTCATGTCTGATTCCGTGAGTCTTACAATAATGCTCAAACAGACCTCTATACTCTCCACCATTATCACTTCTCAAACACTTCAGCTTTTTACCAGTTTCTCGTTCTACTGAAGCATGAAACTCCTTGAAGGCTCGAAGGACTTCATCATTTCTCTTCAATAGATACACCCACAACTTTCTAGAGTGGTCATCAATGAAGGTAACAAAGTATTGAGCACCGCCAAGGGATCTTTCAGACGTTGAACATACATCTGAATGCACAAGATCTAGAATATGTTTTCTTCTTCTTCCATTGTCTGATCTCTGGAAGGATACTCTGCGTTGCTTACCTGCTAGGCAATCTTCATAGGATTCAAGTGGTTGTCCCTACGAGCAACAACCATGCTTCCCCGGCTAAGCTTCCATCTTCCACCACCAAATTGGTTATTCATTCCAGTGTCATCTAGCTTACCTGCCGAGATAAGATTTAAACGCATCTCAGGTACATGTCTTACCTCCTTCAGCACAAGTTTGTTCCCATTTTCTGTCATCAGAATCACTTCTCCTATGCCAACAATTTTGCTTGTGACATGATTGCCCATCTTTACTTTTCCAAAATCTCCTTTTTGATAAGATGAGAAGAATCCTTCATGAGGAGTAACATGGAAAGATGCTCCAGTATCAACTATCCAAGTGCAATTATCAAAAGCAATGTTTAGATAATTTACCTCACTAACAAGGAACACGTTCTCGTCGTCTGATGCAACTGTTGTTGTGGTTTTCTCTTCCAACTTCTTTTTGGGATCTATCTGATCGGGATGGACTGTTCCGGCCTTCTGATCTTTCTTCAAGAATCTGCACTCTGGCTTCTTATGACCATCTTTTCCACAATAGAAACAGGTCAAACCTCTAGGGCGAGACGGATCTTCCTCGTGATTTCCCACAGCTTCCTTTGCTTCTATGCTCACTCCTTCCTCTATTCTCAACAACATTGGCTTCTAAGTGACTACTCATTCCTCTTTCCTTCCTTCTGGAATCTTCATTTAGCAAACTATCTGTGATAGTATCCAAGCTAAGCTTTCCATCTGGTGTTGAGTTACTGAGAGTGACAACTAATGTGTCCCAACTCTCAGGTAGAGAACTAAGGAGTAGAAGAGTTTGCAATTCATCATCAATTTCCATATCTGCTTTTGTTAATTGATTGACAATACCTTTAAAAGTGTTCAGATGCTCGATCATATTTTGGCCGTCAGAGTACTCCAATTTCACCAACCGTCTGACAAGATGAGCTTTGTTCCTGGGAGTTTTCTTTTGAATCATAGATTCAAGCTTCGTCCATAACTCATACGCATTGGTATAAGTTGATACATGCTCAAACAAGCTTTTGTCGATGTACTTCCGAATCATAGCAACAACTTTCCAATTCAGAACCTCCCATTATTTTTCAGTCTTCCCTTCTGGCATGTCCTCATTTGTGATTGGCTCATACAAATCCTTGCAGTATAGATGATCTTCCATCATCGGCTTCCAATAGGAATAGTTATCTGCAGTTAGCTTGAACATGTCTCCATCATGAGCGAATGTTTCTTCCATCTTGAGTTGCATAGGACAATGAATTTTTGAACCAACAGCTCTGATACCACTGTTGGGAAATAGCGGTACCTATTCCCTCATCTGTGAACGCAAAACGGGCACTATGCGGAAGCGTAAAAATAAAAGAGTAGAGAAGAAGAAGAAGACACCAGAATTTTTACGTGGAAAACCCTCTTGGGAAAAACCACGGGACCTAGTCCAGTTAAAAGATCTCCACTATGAAAGTTGGATTACAAGTGTTTCTCTCAATCTCTGAGGATCTCTCTATGAATCTCACCTTCTCGGATGTATACAATTTTTCTCTCTATAGAACTCTCTCTTTCTATCAAAGAGGAATACAAAGATACTCTTTAACTCTCTTAGGATTCTTCACTTGGATGTGATGTGATGTGTTCATCCAACTCTTCACAAGTCCTCCTATTTATAGGAGAAGGATGTGGCTTCTCCAAAAATAGTGACTAATGGAGGATATTAATTTCCACAATTCCAATGTAGTCTAGAAACTTCAAATGCATTCTTTAAAGATGAATGTGCATGTCTCAAGGTCAAAAGAAAAAATTCCAAGACATTGGAATAGTCATCCCCCTTTCTCATGCATTGTGACTTGTGCACCACAATTAAAGAGGGAATTCCAACAATTCCAAGATTTGAATTGAACTTCATGGTTGTTTTATTGAAATTGTTGTTTAATTTTTAGTTGTGTTATGATTTATTTCATTCTCTACACTATTGATGAAAGATACCCAGTGTTGTGATGGACATGTCTAGATAAAATGGTTCTTCCTCTCAATGCCATGCATCTATTTCATCCCGATAGATTAAAACAACCAATTTTTCCAGATATTATTCTTTTATATTGTCATACTCAACTCAAACAACTAAATTCCAATTAGAAAAACACTTTGATTGTGCAAAATATGTAGCATTGGTAAATATTATTAGTAATATTCTGAGTGATAATTTTTATTTTTAGTCACAAATAATGTATTTGTTTCGGAATAAGTTGAACTCACCCGTGCATTGCACTAGTAGGACACGTGCTAGTTCAAGTTAACCTGTTAGATATCATTCTTTATGAGTCAAAAATGTGATTCCAAAAACTTTGCCACTCAAAAATGATGTGAAGCTCTTGATTCTTTTTTTTCTTGGCATTATGATTCTATGAATCGTTGAGTGTGTGGATAGAAGTTTGAATCAATGGTTCTATAAAGGATTTTCTACTTCATACCCCATAAACTTGATTTTGTACCCACACAAACTTTTTTATCCCCTTTTTTTTTTATTTTTCCCCTTACACTTTCACCACTCAGAAGTGTAAATTTGGAGCGCAAAATGGGAGGGGTGAGTGGATTTTGGTGGGAAAATTAAAATGTAAAAATGACTATTCACCAAAATAGGGGGTGTGAGACTAAATTTAAGGGGTATTTAAAGCAAAAAAACCGTCTATATGATTATGTGGGTAAGTGTAGTTCTTTTGGGGCAGTGCTTATCCCACACCCTCCTACTTATTCACACCCCATCATAATTTAAATTCCAAAATTACCCCCATTCAAAAAAAAACAAAAAAACCAACACCCCCTCCCCCCTTCTCACTCTCCCTCGTTCTCTCATTCTCCCCTCCCTCCTTCGAACCCTATTTTCAATTTCCCTCTCACTCACTTTCTCCCAACTCACTCAATCTCACCCAATCTCTCACTCAATCTTCTCCACCAACACTCTCAAGAGTTGCTGGATTATTTTCTCCTCCCCTCACACTCTCTAATCGTTCCATTTTCTTCAAGGTATGCCTCTCCCCCTACGCTCCATTCTGTTTTTTTTTTTTTTTTTAAATTGTTTCGAACGAGCACCTCGAACACATGAGAACGAAGGTGTTCGAATGAGGTTGTGCGAACACCGGTCGAACAACCTCATTCGAACCGTTGTAATTTGTAACTGAAACTGACTTGTTCGAACGGGGTTGTGCGAACAGGTTCGCATGTAGCCGTTCGAACAGTTGTTTGACAGTAAACTTTCTCAGCGTTTTTCTGTTTGGTTCTGTTAATTTGATTTAATTGGTTCTGTTGATTGTTGTTTCAGATATGGTGAGGAGCAGAGGTGGTCATGCAGCTGAACCATCTGAGCGAGCCGGTCGGCCACCTCCTACGGTTTCAAACCGCAAAGGAGGAAGAAGCGGTGAACCCTCCCGAGCTGTGGTCGTGCGTGCCGGGTAGGTGGTAGGGTTGATGTTCCTCCTCCCCCACTTCCAGAGGATATTGGGCAGGATATTGAGCGTGATACTCAATTTCCGGCCTATGAGTTGGCCGACCCTTCATCTGCTAGGCCTTCGTCTGCTAGGCCTTCATCTGCTGCTAGGCCTTCATCTTCTAGGCCTTCATCTTCTAGGCATCACGAGGAGGAGGCTGCTGAGCCTCGTGAGGAGGAGGTTCTTGAGCCTCGGAGGTTCTTCTGCCATTAGGCGACATTCCCATTTCTGGTGGACCGTAAGATGGTTCTGTCTTGGCCACATCACGGCACATATCCTCACCGATTTTTATTACGGCGGGTAACTTATTATTTTATAGTTGGTATCGTTGTAAATTTGTTTAATATGTTGTTGAATGTTTTGGCTTATTGTGTCATTTCGAATGCGGTTTCTACGATTTACAAACAATCCCACATGGACTGTTACAGCGGTGTTTCATGTGCGATTAGGGACACTGACGGCGAACGGGGGTGGTTCCTCTTGGTTGGGCTTAGTTTCCCCATTCTCCACAAGAAGGCTGAAGCACGCATTCATAGGCGTTGGCGGCCGGATACATCATCATTCCACCTTCCCGTGGGTGAGATGAGCATCACCCTTGATGATGTATCCCACCGCCGCACATCCCCATTCTTGGTCGGTTTACATGACATGCCGATCGAACTCATGGCGGGGAGAGCGGTTTCTTTGGTTGACTATTCGGGTGCCACACCGGAGGATGCAAACGCCTGCACTTCGTAGTGGGGTTCTCTGTTGGGCTTGTATGGTCGAGGATAGGGTCTACCACCCACCCATAGCGAGAGGCGGTGGGACCATGCTGCTAGGCCTACATCTTTGTATCTTTTAGGTTGCACCTTGTTTGCCGACAAGTCGAGCAACAAGGTTAAGCTTGGCTACCTTGGTATCTTGATGGATTTGGAGGCGATTGGAGACTATTCTTTGAGGGGCCATGGCCCCGCCCATCTCTATGATCACCGGTGAAGGATGCTACTGAGGAAGAAGACCAAGAAGATTGTGGTCATCTTCCTTTACTTCGTATAAAACATATTCTTTACTTTTAAGTTTGCTTTAGGGTTACTTTCGATTAATAATCAACCAATTATATGTTCATTACAGGCTTGGATCTTTGAGCACTTCCAGAGTGCGAACTTTTCCTCTTGGGTGGAGCACCCAGTATGATGAGAGTAGCCCACGGCGAAGAAATGGTTGTCGATGATGGCCACGGGGCCATCAAGTCACTGGCCATCGATTATGCCTTGACCAGGCCACAACGCGTGAGAGAGTGACACAGGACCCTACACACGGCCCATGTGCGGTGAAACCCTTTTGAGGAGCCGCCGGTTCGGAGGTTCATTCGGAGTGGTGGCTGCATGATGCGCCATTTGCGGATCGAGTGCTCGAGACGGTTTGGGCGTGTCCAAAGACATTCGGAGGATCCTGCACTCTACTAGGGTCGCGTCAGTACCTATCCGAGTGTGACGAGATGTGGACACACTTCGAGGACCACTTGGTGGCGCGGGGCCCTCCTTGTGTGCCGTACTCCTCAAACACGGTCTTGGGCTACTTTCCATGGTACTCTAGGGTCTCACATCCCTTTCTTCCTTTCCCCGAGCATTATATACACTTGCGGATGAGCACGATGTCGATTATGGTACGTGTCTTTTATGTTAATTGCATTGATAATGTTTCTTAATATTCTATTTATTTAAATAATAATGTTATGTTATTTGGTTGATGAGATGCTACCAGAGTGATTGATTTGGTTGATGACATTGATGGGGCCATCGATGATCATGTCCCGAGCGATCGGGAGCATGTTTCAAACAAGCATCAAGAGGTCGCTCAACCCCTTCCTTGGGTTTAGGAGGAGGTTTGGGAATGTGTATGAGAGGAGGAGGAGGGCGCAACACCCAAAGAGGATATGTCATAGGGGATATTTGTTTAGTTTTTTTGTATAATTTAACTACTTTGTTTCATTTGGTTTTTAATTTGAAATTCCTTTTACGTTGGCGCAAATTTATTGTCATTACGGTAATAATTACGGTAAAATTAAAAAGTTGAACAGATTTAATATTGGATAAGAACAGAAATTAAAAACACAAATTGCAAAAATACAAGGATAGGAAATTTAAAACGAAACGACAGAAAACAAAATACAATCTAGTTCTACTTAGAACTACTACTACTACCTCTAATTCTACTGGCGGAGTTCTTCGACGATTCTCGTGTTTCGACGAACAATTCGAGATAAGGTTCAATGAAACCTTGGAATTCTTCATGTTTCTCAAACATTTGACGAGCGTCTTCGTCATTCTTGATAGGCTTAAGGCACTTACGAATACGATTACGTGGGTTCCAAATTTCTTTGGTGTAGGGGATTCACATTCGATTTTTAATTTCTTCTTTGAACACCATCTAGTTTCACATTTTTTATTAGTTTTTCTTTCAATTCGCGAATGTCATGTTGTTCTTAAGCTTCGAAATTTTTAGTTTCACGACCATGAACCAACCCACCAGGTATGGAGTGGCACGGCATAGTCATCTCATAGTCAACTTTACAGGTGTGCGTAAGTATGGGTTGTTGTGGTGCGGGTGGTGGTGGTTGAAGAAGATGCATGACCTTTTCACTGAGATTCGTATTGTGTCCACGTCACAACTCTAAGATCTGTCGCCCATCGGAACATTAGCTAGATGTTCCATCATTGCTTGACGAGCGTCGTCGTCATTTCGGATCTCCATGATGAATATTGGGCGATCCCATCATCTCTACAATTGAACTTTTTGAAACGTATACGCTCCACGTCTTTACGCCACGCTCCCTCTGGACGAATCTTCCTCTCAGCCTTTTCCTTCAGTTGGGCGAAGGTGATGTCCTTACTCATCCTGCAGAAGACATGGTTAGGACAACGAAACACAAAGATCATGTTCGTCGGTGGTGACAAATCCCATTGTGGTGAAGAAGCGGTCATAGAAATTTGTCGTTTAGTCTTGGGTTGAGCACAATTGCCATTCCATTTCAATTTGGGTTGGGAAGAAGGAGAGAAGGTTTTGGTGAAGAAGCGGTGGGTTGGGAAGAAGCAGATTAGGGTTTGGTGAAGAAGGTCTGAGGATGTGAACCCCTTTTATAATAGGCGTGGTGAAATGTCAGCCGTTGATTTCATTTTTAGATCACAAATCTGAGCCGTTTAAATTCTATCCGTTCGAGCACAATTTCCAAAGGATTGACATCCACTCCTTTATCGACACATTTGGTGATTGTAAACCGCTTGATTAAAACTGCTTGGATTGGAATGAGAGGCGTCCAATACCGCGCTATCTTTGCGGGAATTTCGCAACATTTGTTCGATCAAAAGAATTCGAACATGTTCGCATTACCACAATCGAACCTGTTCGTATGACCCTATTCGAACAGGTGAAAAAACACCCAAGGGGTGTCTGTCCATATTTAACACACTCGAACGGTCTCAGATTTAACCTCGCTCAAGCCCCGTGTTCGAACAGATGAAAATTTCTGAAAAAAAAAATAGGTTTTTTGGTCTTTTCACACCCTTATGGGGTGTGTTTAGAGTAGGAGGGGGTGTGGGAAAAGCAATAGCCTTCTTTTGTTGTGGGAAAGTGTAGTGGTGGTTAGTGAAGCTTGTGGTTTTTGGATAGTGGTGGTTAGTGAAGCTTGTGGTTTTTTTTTACCCCCACCTTTACCTCTTATACCCCCACATTAATGTGAAACCCCAAAATACCCCTTTGAAATCTAATTTTCTTTTTTTAAAAAAAGTCTTATCGTATATATGTCCAAAATACATATACGATGGGTTGTTATATTTTTTTTTTAAAAATTTTAACGGTTAGGATTTCACTTTCAAAGTTGATCAACGATGTTGTTTGCACCGACAAAATCAACGGTTGATAATCTTTTACCTCAACTATAAATACCCACTCCCACCCTCACTATTTTCACACCAAAAGTTCAATTTCCTTCTCTCACACAACACAAGTCAAGATGATGCAGGTTTCGCTAATGTCATACTACGATCCTTCTTCCCTCACTCTCGTTCATTCTAATATGGGGTTCGCTGATCATCAGGGCATAATCTTGCAAGATGATGGTATAGGTTTCGATGGGAGAGATGTTTTATCGTGTAGGTTAAAACACTACATAACATTTGCTGCTCTTAAGTAGAAACTACTGCGGATGGTTCAACCAGAGAACGACGAGCATGAGATAATTCGTATCGTTTATCGGAAACCAGAATGGACTGATGGAGGTCTTTACTGGTCTGCCGTGGATGTCAACAACGAAGATGACATCCGACAGATGATGTCTAATCATATGATGTTTAAATGGAAGAGCTACATTCATTTGTACGTCGAAACCAGAAGGACAGTCGCTGAGATCCTTCGTCGATTAACTCCACCAACTCAGTAGTTTCTATTGTATTTTTTTTATCTGTCTATTTTTATTCTAGTTGTTTATGTTTTATCGCTTGTGTAAGTTTGTTTTATCGAATCAATGAAATCAAAAATTTATGGAAACTCGTAAAATACAACACCCGAAAAAAAGTAATAATAAAGTGCAAACATAAAAGTAACATGAGTACAAATACATCAAAGTAGTAATAAAAAATCCCTAACGTCCTCGTCCTCGTCCTCCTCCTCCTCCTCCTCCTCCCCGTCCAAGTGCTTGTGGAATCTCATCCGGTAGTGCCATCCCCACAAGCCTATAGAGTGTCTGATATGCCCGAGTGCCACTAGGGATCTCGCCATCACGAATCCCCTCTCTACAAGCGGTCACAACCTCCCTCATCCACTCAGGATCGTCGTATCGTAGCTCTGGGGAGGGTGTCCAGACTACTGGTGATGGTGGAGCCCAGTAATAGTCTGGGGATAGATGCACAGACGTACCAGTGTAAGTACCTAGGTACAGTCTCATCCGCCCGATGAGCAAAATCAGTAGTGCGCAGAATGTCAGTCACACTAGCCATGAAGTTGGTGATCAGAAAGACGCAGTCGGTATGGCTAGGACGACCTTTAAGAGTGTCATGCGGGATGATATGAACGTACCCAAACTGTCGCAGGCACCTATCAGGCATGTAAGGAACTCTGAAATCAGCCCAGCTGATGAAGCCCCTGTATAGGGAGATCCGCTCAAAGGGTCTAACATCCCTGTGCTCCTCAAATGGCCACCAGCAGACATCCTCTGGCCTCATCTCATCAATCATCCTCCTGTAGTGGCTCAGCTTCAGGTGGTCTGTCTTCTTCTTTCTGAAGCTCCCAGCTAGTGGCTCCGCACCCTCTATATGACCAGGTAACCTCACTGCCATCTGAGGGAAGTACAACATGATCCAAGACTGAAATGCAAAAAATAAACAACAGGTTTAATTAAAAACTATTTACCCAAACACAGTCTGAATTAATAAAAAAAAATTAAGTTTACATTCATACTTGGAATAGTCTGGCATACCATCCACACTGCTGTGTGACCCTAAAAGAGGCAGTGTTCAAGGAGTCATACATGGCAGCTAGTGCACCTGCACCCCATGCATAGCCTCCAAGAACCTCTGGACTCATATCAGCCAGGTAGAGCAGCCACTTACCCTCCGTCCTGTCTCCAGTCTTCGTAGTGAAGATACTGTAGGTCAGAAGCAAAAGCAGATAATCCCTCACAACAACTGTCATGTCACCACCCTCCGCCTTATTACGCTAAAAAATCTGGAACAACCAAGAGAAACTGTAATACGGACCTCCTTTAGTGTTGTTAGCAGCCTCAGTCCGTAAACACCGAGATAGGTCTCTACAAGGTATGTGGCATGCTCTGAGCTCACATTAATGGTAGGAGGTGTGGCATAGTTCCCCTGGATGGGAAGATGCAGCAAGCAAGAGACGTCATCCAGAGTGATCGTCATTTCACCAAATGGTAAGTGAAATGATGAAGTATTTGAGTGTCATCTCTCGATAAAAGCCGACATCAACTCATGGTCTACTGTGGCGTGGCCACTGTAGAGAAGTTGGGACAGTCTGGAGTCCCTGACCACTGTGGTACGCTGAAGTAGGTCATCGTAGCTGCAGCCTGGTATTGAATTTGTTGCCATGAGCCCATACTTTCACAACACGCTGATAATCCTGAATTAAAATTAAATAAATGATGTAAGCAAAAAGTGCAAACTATGTGCGTTAAATAAATTATTTAAGCAAAAAAATTCAACTTATCGGGTCAGCGAGTATAGAACTACAGACATGATCTGCTAGGTCAGTGAAGAGAGAGGGCCGAGGCTGAGGCTCCTCCTGATGCTCCTGATCCTGCTGAGGCTGCTTCTCCTGATGCTCAGACATAGACTCATCAGAGGAAGACATATCAGTCTGAGACCCCTCATGCCCCTGAGGCTGCTCCTGCTGATACTCGGGAGGCGGGAGATGGTAATGAAGAGGCTGTGGCTGGTACTGAGGATGCTGGGGATGGTACTCAGGAGGCGGTCTCCCCCAATACCAATCCTCATGCTGACTCTGCTGCAAGAAATCCCCGTGAAAAAAATCTCCAGCCCTCGATATCGAGGTGGGGATGGTACTCGATTGGCTCGGTGTACCGAAGCGCGCCGACCGCTCGATATCCTGTCTCCTCGCAGAAGCATGCAGCCGGTTATGCGTCCTCGTGCTCGGAGCAGTCGAAGATGACTCCCCTCTCTCTGTGATAGGAGATACCTCCCATCTCCCTCTGGGATGACTGTCCCTGTCACTGCGGTGCCTACCGGACACTGCACGCAAAGGAAAAAACACTAGTAAAAAAATGCCCATCGTATATACATGATAAGTGGGGTATATACGATGCTTACTTGTTAAAGTGTCGTATATATGTGGTCAAGGACGTAAATGCGAGTGGCTGATATCTGATCTAATCGTATATACGCCTGAAGAACATATATACGATGGGTAAAAAAATGTGGATCGTATATAGGGTGTTGTGAGGTATATGCGAGTGACTGAATTTTGTGTCACTCGTATATACGTTTCAGAGAGGTATATGCGAGTGTGATTTGGTCAATCGTAGATATGACCAATAATGTGAAGAAATTGTGATTTTGTAAAAAGACAGGGGTATTTTGGTCTATTCACTGGGTCTGTGGGGGTATGGGGGGGAAATGTGGCGTATGAAAAAAACAACCCTTAGAGAAATGATTGGTACAATTTTTTATTGGGTCTTTTTTTTTTCATACCTCGACCCCCTTCCTTCATACCCCCACATATTTCACTAGTGCCTAAACTACCCATAAAAACATATTTTTTTTAAATCAAAATTCCAATTGTATATACGTTTTGAGTTCGTATATATGATGGTTTTTTTATGTCCAATCGTATATACATACTCAAAACGTATATAAGATAATTTTTTTTTTTTTTAATGATTTGTTTTAATTTTTAATTTTTTTTAATAAAAAGGCTACTAAAATTCGTTAAAGAGTCAAAACTAATCTAAAAAATTATAAAAACACCACTAAAAAACTAACAAAACAAAAATAAGTCTATGCAAATATTGTTAGATTTTTTGGAGACTATGAAAAATTAAAAAAATTAATAAAAAATATCGCTTACTGTGTATACGATTGACCTACCCCCACATCAATCGTATATACGCCTGGGGGGTGTATATACGATGGTTTAGGGTTTAGGGATGTATATATGTTCATTTGAACATATATACAATTGGTCTGAATTTTTAAAAAAAAAATGTTTTGTCAAGGGTATTTTGGGGTTTCACTATTGTGTGGGGGTATATGTGAAGCATGTGGGGGTAAAAAAAACCCTTTTTTATTTTTGAAATTAGAGATTATGTAGTTTGTTGCAATGAGTTGTAATATGAATCTCTTATACTCTTTTTTAATATTATTTGATTATAAAAAAAATTAAGCACCGGTCATGCAACTGGAAATAAAGGCAGGCTTATTTTTTTGTTCTTAGTAGCAGATTAGCAGTATAACCTCTAGGATATGTTTCTAATATTTATTTTGAAATTGTTAAACTTTATTTTTAGATTTATAAAATTAACATCAATCATTGGATAAACTTGACTAATTGTTTGGGAATTGGGATTTAGTTTTGCCTGAATATTCAGTGTATCTTACAGCCCCCCCCCCCCCCCACACACACACACACACACACGCGAAAAGGGGTATGAACCATAGATAAGATCGTGTAAATGGGAGTAACCGGCAAGGTAGGTAAGTCATTTTCCTTAGGTCCATGGTTCAGCCAACCTCCCAGCTACTCACCAGGCAATCTAAATTTGATTTAATCTCAAATTATCCTCACGTGAAAATCAGGTGACAGACAAAAATACACTGTTCGGCGCACAGTTAATCGAACCAGTTTGATTGGACCTCCATCGAACATTAAAAACGGTTCGGCGCTACCAGATTCGATCAGGTTCGATCAACCGTGCGCCGAACCGTATGTAATTTTTTAAAAAAATATAAAATCTAATTTTAAGTAAGGACTTTTGGTCTTTTCACCCCATAAAAGAAGTGTCTAGTGAGTAGCAGGGGTTGACTGAAGCATGGGCCTTTTCTTATGCCTCCATCGCCAAATCATTGGCCATCATTAATGGGTTATATTATATTGTCACCTCCCCATTTTTATTTCGTCACTTCCCATGTTAATTCAATGTTATCACCAAATAAAGGCTTTATATATTCTCTACATTCTAACCCTACTACCTTCATATGTGCCATGCCAATAAAAAAATTAAATATATAAGAAAAATAAATTACACGAAAGCAAAAAAAATAACTTGGAATTAGTTTTCGTATGTGTCAACCCAAAAATGCATTTGGGAACACAAATGAGGAGAATAAATTTGTGTGTGAGAGAGAAAGAGAGAGAGTTGTTGGAATTTTAAGAGTGAGAGAGAGAGAGAGGGAGGGAGGAATATGGTGAGGAGTGAGAGGTGGTGGGTTGGGATGTGCAACCTATCTCGTCCCTTCGTAGATTATCTGCCGCCCCATTAAGAAAACAAAAAGAATCGAAAGTAACTAAATAAAAATATATTTTGACTCAATGGGCTTGCTAGCTAGATCCACTCGTAGCCTATCGAGCAAGTGGGTCAGGAGGGCTAGGGTTGGTGGGTTGGTCGGATAACACGTCACAGCTTAATCCATCTCCTTTTAGGTGGTTTGGAAGTATAACCCATCATGTCCAACCCTCTTTGTTAATTGAGAGTGAAGTGTAATGAGAAAGGTTCAAGGGAGTTGAGAAAAGTCGGTGAAGAAGAAGGTGAAGGATGTGGGTTAGTTTAGTAGAGATAATTAAAGAATTTCAAAAGATGAAGCAAAATTAAATATGAGAGGCGTTACTAACATTTGTCAATAATAGAGTTCCATATGTTACATGACCATTAGTACTGGCATATAGAGTTGCATTTGAATGTGAAGTCAGGGGCCGGCCCAAGACCCAAGCTACTAAAGCAAAGGTTTTTGGGTGTATTTTGTTATAAAAAAATCTCAAATTTTTAGATTTTATTTAAGTTTTGAGCCGGGCCTTAAGTGGGTTTTTTGGCATGTTAGATTCCATTGTACTGGTTTATTTCATGGTTTTTTTTGTACCCCCACCACTCTCCCTTCTACCCCCCACACACCCTGCGAAAATACCACAAAACCCTTAACAAAATATAAAAACTTCAAAATATCCTTAGCTCCAAAAAAATAGGTCATTACTTTTCCCACACTCCCTCCTACTCAGAAAACACCCTATAACCCTGCGAAAAGACCATTAATGAAATGGGAAACGCGTCTTTTTTTTCAAAAAAATTCACCGATTCGGACGCGGGCATTCGAACCAATTTAGCCAAAAGGGTCTGAGGCTTATATTTTTTCCACACACACTCTGATATGTGAAATTGAACCGGTTCGGATGGAACCGGCCGAATAGGTTCGGATGATACCAACCGTACCCACTAAAATTGACATTAAAAAAGGCTGTTGTCTGAGATATCTTCTTCCTCGGTGTTCTCTGAGATATCTTCTTCCCCACTAAAATTAGCCTTATTCTGATAAGAAATCTAAAGATCGTAGTTACGAAAGTCATGCCAAATTAGTCTACCAAAAAAGTTGCGAATACATATATGATGATTAACAGATTAAAGGGACAACAATCCTTCAGGTAATATTCAAATCTCCATGTTAATTTCACCAGTTACATTACAAAAGGGGTGATCTCAAATCTCTTTGTTAGGAGAAAGTGAAGTAATATTCAATTTGGTACATCGTGAGAAAGTGAAGTAAGGAAGATGAAGTGACAACTGACAAGCCATAAACCCCTACCTTCATTAAGCTTCCATTTCAGCTTCAAAATGGAACACGGTCATTGTTGCATGCTTTAATGGTTCGGTGATGTGCAGTCGAACGGTACCGGACATGTCAAAAACACTCCGTAGAGAGGTTTCGACGTGAGGGTAATTTTGAAATATTTTAAGTTTGGAGGTATGCGCCGAGTAGGGAGAGAAGTGGGAAAAGCAATGGGAAAAAAAATAGCACTATTGTTATCTGATCACCACCGCATGCATGCACTCATGGTCTCTCTCCAAATCCAAAGATGTCCTTGAAAATATACAGTCATCAGACACCACCACAGTTGACTTTTGTGGGTGCCAATTCAGTTGTCGGACCAAGTAACATGTTGTGCACGATGGTTCGTTGACAAATGTGTAAATCCACCCATAAATAAATTAATATGAAGTAGCGAGAACTAATGGTCTAGTAAATCAGAACAAATAGTACTGTCCATCCAAACTTACAAACTAATTTCTCTAACGGGGGGACTCACTTTTTAATTATAATAATTCGTACATATAGGACTAATATCATGATAGTCAACTCTCTCTCTCTCTCTCTATATCTATCCTTCAAGTGTTCACTTCAACTATCCTATTTTTAATATCAATTTCTCAAAACTAATTCTATCAAAATCTGAACAAATTGACCATTAACAATTTTAAATTAATAAAAAGTAATAAAGTATAATTATATTTAATCTTTTATTAAAAACAATAGAAAGTAGTAGTATTTCTGTTTAACAATTGAGAAAAGAAGAAAAAATTCCATTTTCAAATCAATCAATCAATCAAACATGTTGTTATGTGGCTATTTTACCACTGTAGCCCAAAAATTTTTTTTTACTTAAATGACACACCTTTTAGATTAAATACTAAATTAACCCACTTTTTTTTCTTTCATGAACTCGCACCAAAACTAAGAACATTCGTTTCTTTATATATATGATATGAATGAAGTAGAAAAAACATATGAAATGACCCAATAAAATAATCTTATTATTATTCAGAAACATTAGTTCATTTTTTAACTAATTGAGATTGAGACATTACAATTAAATTACAATAAAAGGAGATCTAGATATATATGTTTGGAAAGATTTAAAAAAGATTTCTAATATTCAATCCATTACTTTAGATAGAAAAAAATAGGAAGGATAGATAAGACGGCATATGGCTAATTAAAGAATAATTAGTTTTCATTTACAGAAGAAAAGAAATCCGTTCCTAGTCAGAAATATAGTGAAATTACCTTTCCTATTCTTTCTCCAGATCCCGCTACTAAGAAAGATGTTTACTTCTTAAAGGGGGCTTTGAATGTAGGGGCTGTTCTAATTTTACCCGAAGGTTTTGAATTGGCACCTGCCGATCGTATTTCCCCGAGATTAAAGAAAAGATAGGTAATCTGTCTTTTCAAAGCTATCGTCCCACAAAAAAAAAATCTTGTCGTAGGCCCGTTCCTGGTCAGAAATATAGTGAAATTACATTTCCTATTCTTTCTCCAGATCCCGCTACTAAGAAAGATGTTTACTTCTTAAAATATCCTATATACGTAGGCGGGAACAGGGGAAGGGGTCAGATTTATCCCGACGGGAGCAAGAGTAATAATAATGTTTATAATGCTACAACAACTGGTATAGTAAACAAAATTATACGAAAAGAAAAAGGGGGATACGAAATAACGATAGTGGATGCATCGGATGGACGTGAAGTGATTGATATTATACCTCCAAGACCAGAACTTCTTATTTCAGAGGGTGAATCTATCAAACTTGATCAACCGTTAACGAGTAATCCTAATGTGGGTGGATTTGGTCAGGGGGATGCAGAAATAGTGCTTCAAGATCCGTTACGTATCCAAGGTCTCTTGGTCTTCTTGGCATCTATTATTTTGGCCCAAATCTTTTTGGTTCTTAAAAAGAAACAATTTGAGACCCACCCCTAGTTCTCAACTAAAATTTTGCAATTTTTTTTCTCCTTTGATGAACTCGCCCCCCCACCCCTAGTTCTCCACATGGTTTTTTAATTTTTTGATTATGTTGTATTTAATTTTATTAAAATCTAAATTAATTAAATTTAATTACAATAATTAATTTAAATAATTAGAATAGTTAATAAAATT
Organism: Oxytropis ochrocephala; assembly: GCA_020916435.1. Taxonomy (NCBI): domain Eukaryota; kingdom Viridiplantae; phylum Streptophyta; class Magnoliopsida; order Fabales; family Fabaceae; genus Oxytropis; species Oxytropis ochrocephala. The sequence goes on along the minus strand of CM037090.1, from coordinate 20,724,130 downwards.
ATTTATAAAATAATTACGGTAAAAAATTAAGATATTAAAAAGTGGAACAGAATTTAATATTCGATAAGAACAGAAATGAAAAACACAAATTGCAAAAATACAAGGATAGACAAAATCGGTGTGTTGTCGGCCAGCCATGCTATGGAACACCAAAGCAGTCTGATAGATACATGCGCTGGTTTTTCACAAATTCTAGGCCATACATTTCTGTCGACCAACAACTAAGGGATCCGCGTGCTGCTGGTGTTGTGGCTGATGTTGATGAAGCAGATGAAGAACAAGCACCACCTCCCCCAAGAACTCAAACTGAACGTCGAGAGCGTAATCAGTGTCGTTATCGATGTCCGCACAAATCAAGACTAGAACCAAACAGCGTGTGAGACAGAAGAATATGTGCCCCACCGCCACTCTATCTCACACACACCAACATCTCAGGACACTGATATGTTCGACTCTCTGTTTGGTTTCGCCGCCGGTACACCAGAATCTGCGATTTATGGTCGTGAACTTCAAGAGAGGGCCGCCGGTGCTAGTTCTTCATCAGTGCCCCAATATTATCAATACCCACCTCCCCCTGAGCCCGGTCGTGCAAGTTTTTCATCGGTGCCCCAATATTATCAATACCAACATGCCCCTGAGCCCCAACCCCAATTATTTCCAGACCCACCTCCCCGCCACGATCGAGAGAAGAACCCGAACAACCACAACGGCGTCAACGTCCACAACGTAATCCCCGTCCTAGACGGTGTGGAACTGGGTCTCATCTTCTTCGTTAATACTTTAATCTATTATTAGTTTGACAAGTTGTATTTCATAGCAAATAAGTTGTATTTTTATGAGTTATTAAATTCAAGGTTTTAATTAATGGTCTAGATCTTGCCGACACTATTTAACGGCCTAGATTTTGCCGCAATTTTTAATATATTCATTTTTTACCCCAATTATTTTTTAAATAATTATTCTAATTATTTAAATTAATTATTGTAATTAAATTAAATTAATTTACATTTTAATAAAATTAAATACAAGAAAATCAAAAAATAAAAAACCATTTGGAGAACTAGGGGGGGGGGGGCGAGTTCATCAAAGGAATAAAAAAAAACTGCAAAATTTTAGTTGAGAACTAGGGGTGGGGGGGGGGGCGAGTTCTACAAAGAAAAAAAAAAAAAAAGGGTTAGTTTGGAATTTAATCTAAAAGTTGAGTTATTTAAGTAAATAATTTTTTTTTGGTGGCAACTTCGGTACCCATCTAAAAAATATGAGTACCAACACATATTTTTTCAGTATCACTATTATTTGCTCTGACTCCTTGCATTAATTGCTAAGATTAGATTTTATTTATTATTGTCAATCAATTTTAATCCATTACTTCCCTTCTCAAGTTTGGATTTTATAGTTGGTCAAAAAAAAGTATGGATTTTATAGCGTTGCCAATTAAATTTAAAAAAATCTTTTGTTCTTTTAACTTTATCAGGATAGTTTTTTTTCTAACATTTTTTATTTTTATAAAAAAGCCTTTTAATCTCACCATAAAAAATAAAGTCTTTTATTACGTTTAGTCTATTATTAAATATGGAGAAAATACTTAGCCTTAAAACGCATAAAAGATAAAATAAAAAAATACATTATCTTTTAATGTTTTAAATAAATATTAATAAATCTAAATTTTCAATCTGAATTTATAGTTGTCTTAAATAAATAATATTTATTGTGCTTCAAAAAAAATATTATTTAAAGATTTTCGTTGTTATTTCAAAAACTAAATTGATATATTATTTATTTTAATAAAAGGCCAATGTATTGTCTTATTTTATTTTAAAGCTTATTTACAGTTTTTATCTCCTACTTTCACCGACTCACGATTTTGATCCATTCACAAATTTAGTCCCCCTATTTTCAATAACTCACGATTTTAGTCCCCCAAAAAATTTTCTCACGAATTTAGTCCCTCTATTTTTACCAACTACTCATGATTTTAGCCCCCAATAATTCTAACAACTGAACATGGCTGAAATGATGTACTGTTGAACTTTGACTGGTGTGACGTTTGCACTCCTCGAGATGGTGGGATGCGGCTGTTGATTATTTCGAGGCACGCGTTTAATGTGGGGGGCGAAGGGTCGCATCGTTTCAGCTTTGGCCCACAATCTATTGATAAACCCACTATATAAGGACCCCAGTTCTCTTCATTTCGAACATTTCCCTACTTTTTGCGCACTCTGAGAGCGACTTGTGAGTTCTCCGAGCACGACTCGATTTTCTGGTAGGCACGACATAATCGACCTCTTCTGGCTTCAAGCACCTCAAGAGCGGCATGAAAAACCCTCTTTGGTAGAGTTTTCCTTTTATGACAGAATAAAATGATGCCCGCATTCTGGTTATTCCTTTGAGTCGTCTGGCACCTCCCCACTTCATTAGCGTGAGATCTTCATTGGCTGTTGACTCTCTGTAGTCAACCTAGTTAGGTACTGGTGGTTAGACTTGTGTTGATTGGAGGTCCCAACCTTAGTCAATGTAACCATTGTCAACCTAATTAGTGTTTTAAAACTCGAGCCGGTGATCGGCTTGGTGAATACTGGATCACTAGGTCAAGGTTGAACCGAATGGTCAATTGTTGAACCTCATAACCAGTTTTTTAGAGAATAAATAGCAATATTCGTAATTAATATCAACAAAAATATTGTTTGGCCTAGTGGTAAAATCGTTAAACCCCAGATGGAAGTCTAAGGTTCGAACCTCTAATTGAACAATTTTGTTGTAAAGTGTTTATTTTTTTAAAGATTTGAATTTGAATTTGCAAAGACACAATTAGTGCTTAGGTATTAAAATGTAATTAATATTTAGTAAGCACATTTAGTGCTTGGAAATTGAAACATATCTAAGTGTTGGTACCACACATTATGTAGTAGGTACTTTAGAATTCACCTTTTTTTTTTTATCACTATTTGGTTGTTTTGCCTTGTTATGTTGCAGCGAAATTCGAGAAAAGCAAGGTGTTTACATCAATCAAAATGGTCTGTGTCTGTGAAGGAGGATTTTAATGTGATATTTTCTGCTTTTCTTTACTTTGGGTGCTGGTTCTACTGCTACTTATACTCCCTCACTCTGCTTTTCTTAGATGAAATAGACTCACTCACCGGCTCTCTCTTGCCTGGCCCTGGCCCTGGCCCTGGCCCTGGCCCTGCCTGCCCCCCACACAGACTCCCAAAAGAATAAAAAGAAAGAACAAAAGTTGGAATATATATATATATATATAGAATATCATTATTCGCGACAACAAGCAAGTGTAAAACGACAGTATCTTTCGCATGTTAATATTACTATCACTTTAAAGTTGCCTTTGGATCCACCCACATCAAAATTTCGAATATTGAGCTAATTAAACAAAGTTGCCGAAAGCAGAGACACTTGTCTCAATTCTCAAATGTCTAGTACCAGTATGTCTCAATGTCTCTATTAATTGGAGTTTCAAAAACCATGTTGAGTTGAGACCGTAACTAATAACTATCCTATCATCCTTCAGCTCAACGATTTGGATCCTTGAAATATAACAGTATTGATTTTAGAGTGTGGTTTAACCTAACTCAATCTTACAAAATTGGTTTGTAAGGTGAGAATTTCTCTTTTACTATATATTCTTTTGAGACTATATCTCTAACCAACGTAAACTTGGGTTTTTCCCATGTTCTTACTTATGTTCTTATATGTCAAGGTGGAATTTAAGGTGTATAAGTGAATGGGTTGATCTGTCTCTCAAAAGTAGAACTTCACAGTCTTCTACGTTCTACTGACTAAGACGCTGACCTAGTTGGTGTCAAGTTTGATAAAAACAAAGAAAAACAAGTAAGAATTGAGTTTTGCAAAAATTTTGAGGCACTCATACTTGTACTAGTTTCTTTTGTCAAATCATCAGGTTTTGGTTTTAGTGGTGGGGTGGGGAGAATTGTGAACTTCAATTTTGAGGGATGACATTGATCTATGTTGGAGTTTTTAGAGATTTCTAAGTATTTGTGCAAAATGGGTATACCCATTTTAATTGCATTGTTGGAGACTCTTTGATATAGACATCGTCCACTTATGAAAGTATGACTAGTTATAAGTTGTAATAAATGTTGTACACTTAAAAGTTCTTAATTAGGTGACATCATAACATTAATACTACCTATGATCCTTTTTATAAGAACAAAAATAGTGCCTTTCATTTAAGTTCTAATAAAGGGTACTCTTAAAAGTTCTTAATTATGTGACATCACAACATTAATAATACCTATTGTCCTTTTTTTAATGAATGATATGGGCTACAAACCCAAAACCAAAAAACAGAATTTACACAGGATTCGACCCATAGCTATCCACATCCAACTTGGAGGGGAGGAAGCTAGGGCAAACCACAAAAAAATCGAAAATGACACGGCTCTGCGAAGCTCTCTTTGCCAGCAGGTTAGACGAACTGTTGGCTTTACAGCGAATGTACTTCCAAGTCAAGTTGCACGGATTAGACACAATGTCTTTGATAGTTTGAGCGATATGTTGCATCGAGTGCGAGAAATGAGCAGAGCAATCCAGGAGATATCGCTAACAATGTATAAATCGCCCAGAGCTAAGCTTCCAAGATGTTGCAGCGATCCAAACGGTGAGTGAAGGCGAAAATGAAATCCCTGTCGTTGTTGCATAGAACGCCACCGCAACCAGTGTTTGAGCTCGATTCAAACATTGATGCATCACAGCTAAGGGAGACGAACCCCGAGGGAGCTTTTTGCCAAATGATGGGAATGATCGATGGAGAAGGACGACTTATGCCGTTCTTAGCAGTGTGCAATAACCCAGTGGCGGACCTACACTATACTCAGGGGGTTCAACCGGAAACAAAATATTAGTATTAGTACCTCTATATAAAATAATTTTGAACCCCCCGAAATTTTAAATTTGCACTAGTATCATTAAATTTGCACCCAACTTGCAACCAATTTTTAATAAATTTGTCTTATTAATTTCCGCAAGGGACTATTTATAAAACTCTAGGAAGTAATTTTACCGATATCACTTATTTTTACAGACTACTTATTTTCACGTACTTTAAAACTTAAATAGATACTGACGGGTAAACTTAGAGGCTAATTTGGTGATTTTCTCTTAAAGATATGTGGAGTTAGATTAAGTGAGGACATTTGAAAAGAAATTAACAATCCAAAAAACCATAATGAATTTTTTTTGCACCCCCAACCTAGGGTTCTGGATCCGCCACTGCCATAACCCAGTGTGCTAGATGACTTCCAAACAGATGATCACGCGATAGAAGAGTGCCTGAGAAGTGCAACCAGAATGGTTGAACTCAAGCTCGTTTTTGACGCGTCAGGGCTAGGGGACAATCTCTCCGCAACATTGCCACAGTGAGCACAATAACGATTCCCCAAGTCCATCTTACTCTTCCAAGCATTTGTTAAAATACGGTTGTGAGTGACCAACCAACCAACCAAATGAAGAGCCTGACTCTTTCTCACACAGCAATCTTTCATATCTTTTTCCAAATAGTATCGGCTTCTACAAAATTAAAACCACACAACAAGTTATAAGCGCTTGCACCCAAATACTTTACATAAACACATCACTAGTCCAATTGTGAGTTGAATAATTTATCTATTTATTTAAATATATTAAATTTGTTTTTAATTATATTTTTTGTGATTTATGTTTTTAAATTTTTTGAATCTCCAGACTCTAGGTCCTGGGTCTGCCACTGTGGAGTGGGGTCCTGTTTGTTTGTGGTCTTCGCATAGAAGTGCAGTATGTAGTTGTAACCAAAACGAAGGGTATTATTTTTCGTACCCCCCAAATTCCCTACCACACCCCCATAATTTCCCAATTGGACAAAAATACCCCTGAAAATTTACAAAAATCACATTTCACATTTCACATTTCACAATTTCGGAAAAAGTAAGTAAATTCGAATGGGATTTTCGGAATTACTAGGTAATTCCGAAAAATTTCGAAATACTCGAAGTGAGGTAATTAGGTTCAAAAATATGAGCTAGTGAGGTATGAATTCCGCTCACTTACGTAGGTATTTCGAATTCTTTCTAATTACCTAGTAATCAAAAAACTAATTTTTTTCTTTTTCAATTTTTAATATTTTCTAATTACATTTATTTTTTTAACGATGGCGAGTAGGCGATCGACAACGTAGAAGCGGCGAGTCTTCGGGAGCGGACCCGCGGGGACGGCGAGCACATGATTACGGGGAGGCGTGTAGTAGCGATACTCCTTCTCCGCCAGGACACTTTACGAGGCTCGAGGCTGCTGGGCATGCTTACGGCGTCGAGCGCGCGAGAGTTGCGTGGAGTGGTAGAGATGGTTGAGCACGAGCCTCGGCCTCGGCAGCCTCGGCCCCGGTATGCGCTAATGGATACAGGGACCACCACGATTATGAGTACAATATGCGGCACCAGGGAGTATGTCAGTCAGATCATGCACCGGTTGGGAGGCTTTGGAGGAGGTTCGGGAGGAGGTTGAGGAGGAGGAGGTTGAGGAGGAGGATGTTCGGGGGAGGTTGAGGAGGGGAGTTCGGGAGGAGGTTGAGGAGGAGGAGGTTCACTTGCCCAGTGTGGAGCACACACCCTTATATTTACACTGGGATACGCCTTTGCGTCTTGGATAGATAGAGCGAGGTAATATTTTAATTTTTATTTTAATTTTACTTAACAACAATTAATTACTTATTTTTAATAACGTTTGGTTTAATTTGAATTTTTTCACCTCGGAAACTAAAGGTTGTATCTCACGGCGAAGTTTTCTAAAATTAGACTCATGACCACCACCCACGGTGAGCCTTTGTTCATTCCACATGCCGCTTTGGGAGATGACATCACCTTGGATGATGTGGCCGTCTTCGCTCCACTTGCATTGGATGGCACCCCATTGACCCACAAGCTTGATTTTGATTCTGTTGAGGCTTTTCACATGGTGTGGATCGTTTGGGCATGGATCGAACTCATGTCATCCGGGAGCTTAAGGATAACGAGGCGATGTCGAGGATCTCCTCAGGGACGCCTACAAGGCGAACATGGCAGGGTGCTTATGAGCAGCCGCGGTGCTTTACATGCTCTTCTGATAGCACCACCATTACGGGCGACAAAGAGTCACACATTAGCGCGGTGGATGTATTTTTCATGAAGTGTGGCGATGGTCTTGGGGTATAGCCGCTCTTAGTTACCTCTACACCCGGTGTGCGGTCTTTTATACGACCAGCGAGGCGGATACTGACATCTTTGCTCGGTAATCATTTATTTATTTTTTTAATTTAAAACTTTTAATTAAATTTAACATATATTAATAAGCGATTATTTTTAATTTAACTATTTGATCTTTGGATCTCGAGCACTTTCCCACGATCGTTGGTCGGAAAGTGTTAGCTAGGACGCATCGACCACGTGCCACCAAATTGGGGAACAAAAGGCTGGATAAAAGTCAAGTTGGTGGACTTTAGGGGCGCGGATAGATTCTCTGCGGTGGGGGATGTCATCCTCACCCCATGATGACCACGAGCGGTATGTTCCTTTGTCGAACATATCATTTGCAGGTTTTGTTTGCTTTAGATGATGGCTGCTTTACATGCCGCATGCGAGCAGTGCGTTGGCGATTCGAGCCGCATTCTGAGACTGAGATCCTAGAGCACCCATTTCGGGTAATGCTCCTGCGCGACGAGATCATCATAGGAGTTCTTGATGTATCGATTCGAGCGCGGACATTTTGCGGGCTAGTAGATTGGCGCTACCACGGAGAGTGCGATCCGATTACCTTCCTTGAAATACGATCGGGTAACGGTGCGTCTTACTCGGTGCGGACCATGCAGAGAGCAGAGCCAGAGCCACGGCAGCCTCGGGATCCACCATATCATCGAGCTTGCCTCCCAGAGACTTATGAGGAGAGTGCGGCGAGCAGAGAGCAACCGTGCATTGACCGGGATGCTCTTAGATGTCGCTTCACCCACTTCACGTCTTATTTTCACTATCATTGTTAAACATTTTGGACCCATAGTAGTTGTATTTGTACATTATATTTTTTTATATTGCTCATTTTATATATTTTGACATATTGCTATTTAAATCATAAACCGTTCAGTATCATATTTCCAAAATAAAACGTGTTTAAATATTAATTTAATATACAAACAAAAAAACAAATTTCTAATTACCATTTTTAGAGTAATTCAAAATTTTATGAACCTAATTACCTCTAAAAATGGTAATTCAAAAATTTCATTGTTTTTGAACCTAATTACCTTATTTTGAGGTAATTAGAAAATTTTCAATTTTTTTTTTTTTAAAACACAGGGGTATTATTGGCATTTATGGAAAAATGGGGGTGTGGGAGGGAATGAGGGGGGTACGAAAAATAACACCCCAAAACGAAATCCCAACGTTGATATTATGTCGTGTAGCACTGTTGGGCTTGTAACATGTTTAATGGTAGGTGACCCATTGGATCTAAGATAAGCTTCAATACCATCTTAGAATGTGGTTTGAGTCTAACTCAACATCACAAAATTGACTTATAAGGTGAGGATTACCTTTTCATTATAAACTCTCTTGAGACCTTATCACTAGTTAATATGAGACTTGGGATTTTCACGTATGTGGCTTGCACTTCCACAAGGCAAACATGGTGTCAGTACTGTCATGAGTCGATCATGGCCACTGGCTAGCTAGGCAGTTGAATAATTCAATGTTATTCGGCTTAGGGTGTGTTTGGTGTGGCCCTCCCTACTACTCCCACAGTTGCTTCTCACACAATCTTCTCAAGTCATAAAAGCACTTGTGACTTTGAAGTGATTACCCAACAACTCCACTGTACTAACCTGCTCTTTCTACTTGCCTTATGAGTTATGGGGTCCCCCCCCCCCCCCCTTCATTAACATTTTTATCCCATGTCAAGTTCACAAACAAGTCCTTGCCTCCCCATTGAGGGCACATGTCTCTCTAAGAGAGGTGCTCGATTCCTTTTGATAACGACGTCACTTTAGTTCTCAGGGCCACCTCTCAACTCCCCAGTCACTATCTTATCTTCTCTTTCTTCTACTACTATACTATTTTCGATTCAATTAAACCCTTTGTTTATTTATGTGAAAAATTCTACGCACTAAATAAGTGATCACTATATAACATCAATATCAATCAATAGAGTACACAGGCAATCAATCTTGGTCATGTGTGTGAACAATTGAAATTAAAATGCGTCTTAATCTGTTCTTCTGTAGCAGTGCCTAAGTTTGGTCACGAGTGTTACTACCACAATCTTGTTTCAAGTTTCAAAGTTTGGTAATTATGATGTTAAAATACTAGCTACTACTGCATAATGACAATAGAATAAATGTGCGTTGCCTTGCACTTGCAGTTGCAGAGATATGTATCCAATCGCGAAGTTATGAATGTTGGTGTCCAATAATATGTAGTATATATTGGACTGTACTAAGTATTTTCAAGCTTCCGCAATTGTTAGTTAGCTTAGCTGTATGCTATCACATGAACTGTAGTACTCCTCTCGTCTATCGCCACATACCAACAACCTAACAAATATCTACCTAAGAAAATATCAATCAATTCCCTATTGGCTTTTAACTACAATTTAGGTGCCACATTTTTCATTATTTCACAAATTAAGACGCGTCAAATTATCTATCAATCCAACAGTTCAAATATCATTTCAATCTAATGAACTATCACGTCATCAGTGGCTGCCACTTACCACACTGGTTATGAATCTGATCATTATTAATCATAATAATAATAATAATAATAATCCAGTTTACCTTTTTAAAATAGTCCTTATAATTAGTAAACGCGTTACTACTTTAGTCATCTTTTTCTACTTTTAGTCCTCGCAATGATTCCATTTAAAAGGTGCTTTTAGTCCCCGCAAATGTCAAAAATCAGGTTTAGTCCTCCTTTTTAAGAGTAAAAGTAGCAGCTGATATTACTAATTGCGGGACTATTTTAAAAATTTTGGAATTGCAGAGGACTAAACCTGATTTTCTAAATAATAATAATAATAATAATAATAATGTACCTCACGGGCTGATATGCTAAAGAATGACTAAGTGATTTAAAATTGATACAATAATCTAGGAGTAATATCCGACAAAAAGGGGGGTGCCAACATAAACTCAAGCCCAAAGCAATACATTTAGCTACTGAAAGCCCAAGTCTGCCCCGGTTCAAGTTGAAAATGGGCCAATCATACCCAAATAGTACGGAGTCCCAAATCGACCAACCCAGTGGCACGACGATGCTATCACAAAGAATTTTTTTTGTTCAAGATTGAAATGATTTGTATTAAACTCGATAAGGTCCAAACCAATACAATCAAACAGACTAGCCAAACAAGCCCAAATCCAAACTAACAACGGAGTCACGTGTGCAAAATACTCTAACGAACACACAAACATCCCTAAATATGACATAGGCATTTCATGTCCCTTCTATAAGTGGGGGTACAGACGTTCTGGGGCCCTTTCTCCTATTGAAGTAAAAGTTCTTAATCGTTGTTGTGGAGTATTTCACCAAATGGGTGGAAGCAGAACCAATACCCTCCATCACGGGAGCCAGAGTTACAAAAAATTTATTGGAAGAACATAACATGCAGGTTTGGTCTCCTTGTCGAAATCATTTCTGACAACAGAACCTAGTTCTCAAGTTCTGTGGTAACAGACTTCTACAAAGCACTGGAAATCAAAAACATTTTCACATTAGTAGAACACCCCAGGCCAATGGACAAACTGGGGCCGCTAACAAGGTCATCGTATCTTCCCTAAAGAAGAAGCTCGACACATCAAAAGAGTTATGGGCCGATAACCTGTGTGAAGTCCTTTGGTCGTACAACAACACACCCCACTCCTCCACGGGTGAATCGCAATCCAAGCTAAACTCTGGGTTCGATGCCATGCCAAGCCACCGAAGGGAGAAAGCTGTCGAACAAATCAACACGGAAAACCTCAAGGTCAATCTAGACCTGCTAGACGAAGTCACAGAGACCTCTCATCTGCGCGAATTTGCCACAAAGCAAAGAGCATCTCGACGCTACAACACAAAATTCGTTCCCAAAGAAATGAAGCTAGGTAGCCTAGTCCTCAGAAAAAATGGTCCAGCCGGACAGAGCAGGAAAACTATCTACGAATTGGGAAGAGCCCTACCGCATCAAAGAAAGCCTTTTAGTAAGGGCGTACAAGCTTGAAGATCTTAAAGGCAAGCTAGTTCTGAGATCTTGGATTGCAACTGATCTGTGTTCTTACTTCAGCTAATCTCCTTGCCATGTTGCGTAAGAAATGTGCACTCTTTTCTCCCACATAGAGTTTTTAACAAGCCACCACTTTTCCCTTTTAATGTAACTACTGTATGTAATTCAAGTTCAAATCATTATCAATAAAACTTACCCTGACAAATACTCTTTTCTCCCACAAAGAGTTTTTAATGAGACTTGACCAGTAGAAATTTGATTTTGTGTGTTCATTAGTTGAATCATGACAGTAAGTCGGCGTCTACGAGCTAGATCGACCCAATGCTACTCAGAGATAAAAATGAGTCCTCAGTAGGAAAAAGAGGTCAAATCTCCATGAGATGAGCTAACTTGATCCTATTCTAACATAAAGTAAGTCTCTAAGAGACCACTAAGGTCAAATCTCCATGAGATTAACCAACTTAACCTAATTCTACGGTAAAATGAGTCTCCGAGAGACAGACAAGGTCAAATCTCTACGAGTTAAGTAAACTTAGCCCTACGCAAAGGTCAAATCTCCATGAGATGAACCAACTTAAACTAATTAAAGGGTAAGATGAGTCTGCAAGACACAGATAAGGGCAAATCTCTACAAGATGAACCAACTTAGCCCTATTCAAAACGCAAAACAAATCTTCGTGAGGTGATCAAGGTCAAATCTCCATCAGATGAACCAACTCAACCTTATTTGAAGGTTAAATCAATCTCCGAGATATCGATAGGATCAAACCTCTGTGAGGCAGACTAAGTTATCTTATCCAGAGGCAAAGCTGGAGCATACTGCTCATGAGGGCGTAGCCGTTCAAGATCTTTCGAAATAATCAAAGACAATTCCTCAAAACAGGTTAAGATACACACTAAACAGCTTGAGGAGAATATTCCGGGGAAAACCACATGGAACATCTTCGGTTCAAGGCACACAACTCCAGACAACGACATAATAACTTAATGCCAAAGCAAGAAGAGGAGCCAAGCCACCAACAAAGTACCCAAACTCGAGCAAAGGCCTGTGGTGATGGCGAGGAACGATCAAGCTGGCGTCATATAAAATCTGTTAAAAACATTGGGAAGGCAACCATCCAACCTCGATCAAGAACCAGAAACCTACAGAAACTTGCACTGGGGGGGGGGGTTGTGGACTGTCCCATAGTTTTTAGTCAAATCATTCAGACTTGACCCAAAATACCCCGGCATCACCGGACCAATCCATAACAAAACCGAAGTAAGAAACCCCTACCAACATGCGCCAAAAGATTCAAATAGTCAGACGGGAAAAGAGAGAGGGAAAAAAGAAACCGCCTAACGCTTATAGGAGGGGACATGATAAGGAGAAGGAGATTCGACAAGAGAGGGAGGGGATATCACTTTTGTACACAAAACACACATGTAACTAGGCACGCCGGATTGGACAAAAAGTTATCCAACTACCATTGTAATAAGCCAATTATATCAATAAAATCTTATTTAAGTACAATTGGCTATCTAGGACATGATTGTAAAATCTATAAGTTGAAAAAGAGTATGTGTTCGTGTGAGTGGCAGCTCCCCTAAATAAAGGATCAAGAGGCAACACTGAAGTGGATAGCTTTTAATACATACGCGAATCTTCTATTCCTTTCCTACTAGTTGCTAGCTCACAAGATGTTCAAACAATGGAAAGGAGTTGCCCATATATAAAAAGAAAACAAAGTTAACTAATTCATATGATACATTTGTAGAGCACATTAGCACTACAAAAATGAGGCTTAAAAATTGATTAGAATAAACACTAGTTGAATAGTCAAGTAAAAGGGGACGGGAAAGCGAACGAAATTATATGAAACGACCCTACATCATATTAAAATGAAAAGCATTAATTTGATAAACTTTGGATTTTTTTGGAAGGCGTTTCCCTTAGTGGTGGTGGGGTTCATCTTTTGAAGATTGAAGATATCTTTTTTAAAATTTGAAAGGAATTTTTTTAAAAAAGGATAATATCAATATGGTTCGAGGACAGCAAATTTGCACTGGTTGGACTTTTTTAATGAAGAGAAACAATTATGATTTTGGTTGCAAAAGCAGGGTCCAAACTCGCAGAAGATCACTGTTGAGTGTTGTTTAAAAAATTGTTGATGTATTTTATAGTAATTGGCTTTGTCAGTGGAGACCTAGGGATGGGTTATTGATAGGTCCTTGTGTTTCCTTACTTTTTTATTTACACACAAACCCAAATATCAGAATGAATGAATGAATGACTACTTAACCTTTGACTCATCACTCTTCTCTTCCATGCTGTCTGGCCTTCCTTTGTGAAAGTCCAAAGCAATGACACACATATCCGTTACAAGTAAAAAAAGTAATAATTTAATAATCATTTCAAGTTACTATATGATGATCAGGCAAAACAAATTCAAAAGAGAAACAAAACGGTAGTCAAAGGATGCCATGCCAGCACAGCACAGCACAGCACAGCACAGGCTCCTCCTCCTCCTCCTCACGTGAAAATTGAATGAAAAACAAGAATACCAGGTCATCAGGTAGTAATGGATTAAACATGTGATTAGGAGGAGGTTATTATCTCTTCTAAGAAATGAACTTCTCAAGTTGAGTCACGTTCTATGTGTGCTGTGACAACCTAATAACTAATGATGACCAACGAGGTTTCTGCTCTCCTTCCACGCCTTGTCACACAACAACTCCCACATTTTGCATTTCCCCCCTCTTTTTACGTTATTCTTTTAAGAAATTAGCCAAATATAATGTACATTAGGGATGGCAAAACGGGTTTGGCCCGCCGGACCGGGCCACTGACCCGCCCAAAAAAGGTGGCCCGGGCTGAGATATTGGGACCGCTAACCCGCTGAGCCTGCCCCGCCAAAAAAAAAACCCGCAAGCTAAAGCAAGGATTGGCCGGGTCGGCCCGCCGGCCCGTTTTTTTAAAAAAAAAACTTTCTTCATTGATCAATTAGATCAATCATTTTTATTTAAAAAAATTCAACAAAATTCATTCCATTTCCAGATGCCCACTCCCGTGAGTCCACTGACCACTATCCATTCCACCCACTCCCAAAAAATTCATTTATTTGACCAAAAAACAAATTCCTTTAGGGTTTCACACTTTCACAGTTTCACTCTCATTTCTCACCACTGCACACCAAAGGACCAAAGACTAGCCTTCCCTCATCTCGATTCTCCCTCTCTTCTCTGTACTACTCTCTATTTTTGATGCTCTCATTTTCATCTCTCAACAAGAGGATCCGATTCAACCTCCTCACTCTCATCTAATCGGTGCTAATCTGATTCCAACTGTAAGTTTCCTGCTTCTCATGTCTTAACTGATTTTTTGTTGTTGATGTTGTTGAAATTTGATTTTTCTCCACCTGATATATATGGTTTTGTTGTGGATTTTTCCCCACCTGATATTCGATTTTAAATCCTGGATAATATTGGATCAAACATCTTTCTACCAACCATATTTATTTCATTGTTTTATGATGTAGATGGAAATGATGATGACAATGAAGATGAAAAAGAGGGTCCAAGTGGTTCTAAGTGTGCATCTAATGTTATTGACATTGAAGATTAGAATTTAGATGTTTCACTCTTGTTTTGTTAGACGATGTTATGTTTTGTTAGCCAATATTATGTAATTTGAATCTCTAGACTTTGAGGTTGTACTTATTATGGTTTTTTGGTTCTTAAAAATATTTATTTTGGTTGCTTGATGGTTAATCTCTAGTTATCAAGCAATCAAAATACTTATTTTGGTTGCTTTAAGTTTAAGATCGAATTATGGATTTGGACCTTTTGGTTGATGGTTCTAGCCTTCTAGGTGACATTTCTTAATGGTTAATCCTAGTAATTCCAATGCTATATATTATTGTTTTATACTTTTAGTTGCTATATAGTTAATCCTAGTAATTCCAATGCTATTATTGTTTTATACTTTTATTTTGAATATATCAAGACTTTTTAAAGTAAAACTTTGTTAAAAATGCTTTATAAAAAATCTATTTTAAAAAGCAAGTGAAAAATCTTATTGAAATTGAAATGTTAAAAATATATAAGTTTTTTGTTCAAAAACTTTGAAAAAAAAAAAAAAAAAAAAAAATTGATGGGACCGACCAACCCGTCGACCCATCACTTAGCGGGTCGAGCGGTCTTTTGAACTCGCCGTTTTTATGGGCAACCCGCCCCGCTTTTAGCGGATCAAGAAGCAAAGCAACAAACGCGCCTGCTTTGCCATCCCTAATGTACATGTGCGCGTTGTGATCTTTTTGTAAATTAGTCTCAAATCAAAATTGTAATAATTGTAATATAACTTATGTAAGAACCAATAAATTGTAGATTATATATAGATAGATATATGTACTTAGTCAAATTATCTTTATACTTTGATAAAAAATAATAATATCTTTTATACTATTTCAAAATAAAATCAAAGGTTTATAACATTTTATCTGTATTATAACTATGTTGTCTAAAAAAATATGTATTATAACTACAACATGTAATGTTTCCAGTTGTAACAGAAAAACATAACATATATTACCAAAAAAATAAAGACATAATATAAAAAATAATTATTAAATGGTTTTGGAATCTTGACTAGAAGTAAAAATAATCATTCATAAAAATTAAAGACAAAAAATAATTATTTCAATAATGTGTAACTTTCTAACACAGGGAATCAAAAATAATTTAATCATAGAAATAGATAAAACTGATATATTAGTAATGAGTGTTTTAATTAAATAAATTGTATAAAATATAAAATAGAGATTTTAGTGGTGAGTATATTTTGATTAAACAGATAGTAGATAAATTTGAAATGAGAATAGAAAGAGAATCAATAGACTTAACAGACAAGTTTTCCAGCCAGAAAATAAATAGAGATTTTATTTGCTGAGTAGACCACCTGAAAAGGAGAATACATGTGAACCTATTTAATACTTATAGAAAAAACCAATCACTACCCATTTATTGTGCTCTGCTTTTCTTTAAGATATTGATAATTTTAAGTAATATATCGTGATAATTTTATTGATTGTCTTTAAATATTAAATATTAGGTTAATCCATACACAAGAAATTATCACTTTTTTGACCAATGTTGAAGCAACAAATAGTTTTTTTTAGAGGAAAATTGTTTATTAAGTTTTCAAAATATAATAGATTTATTGTTAGACTCAAAGTAAAAAAAATCATTCATTAAAGACAAAAAATAAATATAAAAAATAGTTATGCCAATAATGTGTAACTTTCTAACACGGGGAATGAAAAATAATGTAATAGAAACGGATAAAACAGATATTTTAGTAATGAGTGTTTTAATTAAATAGATTGTATAAAGTATAAAATAGAGATTTTAGGGGTAAATATTTTGATTAAATAGATAGTAATAGAGAGAAAATCAAGGGATTTAACGGGCAAGTATTCCAAACAGAAAATAAATAGAGATTTTGTTTGCTAACTGTGCAGTAGGCCACCTGAAAAGGAGAATACATGTGAACATATTGAATGTTTAAAAAAAAACCAATCAATACCCCTTTAATGCGGTCTGCTTTTCTTTATTTAAGATATTAATAATTTTAATTTAATTATTATTGATAATTGTATTGATTTTCTTTAAATGCTAAATATTAATTTCATCCGTACACAAAAAATTCTCACTTTTTTTTATCAATGTTGAGAGCAACAAATATTTTTTTTCAGAGGAAAATCGTTTATTAAGTTTTTTGTTTAAAGTTTTCAAAATATAATAGATAGATTTTTGGCTAATTGAAGAGGGCCAGCTCAGGAATTGAATGGGTGAATAAACCAAAATCAGAAAAGTATCTTTTTATTGAAGAGGTTTCTGTTTTGCTTCCACGCCACAACAACACAAGATATTATTGCATTTATTTATTTATTTTTCTCTTTTTACGTTTTATTTGACCACTTTTCTTTCTCTTTTTTGCGTTTTATTTGACCACTTTTGAGAAGAACAAATAGTGTGTATTAGAGGAAAGATATTTTATTTAATTAACTTTTTATGTTTTTAAAATATAATAGATTTGTTTTTAGCCTAAATAATAAATAAATTAAAGACACTAAAATGTGAAAAGTAATTCATTCATAGTGTCTTTTTATTTTATTAAGAAAAAACGGAAAAAAGTACTGAAAGAAGATATAGATGGTTAGAAATATTTTAAGTGTAAGAATGGCAGTATTAAGCTGTCAGTGAGACCAGTTTCAACAAGGATTCAAATTCAAGTAATTAATTAATATTATTATTATTATTATTATTATTATTATATTATATATAAAGCAGTAGTGATAAAAGCCAACTCATAGTGGTAGAGAAGCTATTATCCTACTTCATCCCTAGCTGTTTGCATCTTTCTTCCTTCTTCTCTCTCTGTCTGTAAAATGAAATCAAATGTGATCTGTACGTGTGAATGTGCCTAAACAGTACGGATATATTTGATTGAGGAAGAGAACAAACAAATATAGGAGGGACTCTCTAATCTAATGCATACCAACAATACCCTTTTCGCCCTCTAGAAATATCTCTCTCACTCACTACTCCCTTTTTACTTTTACTGTTTCTTCTCTTCTACTTCTCCTTCTCCACTCTCTTTTTCTCTCTTCTGTTCCGAACCAGCAAAGATGAGTAAACAAGACACCATGAAAATTCAGGTAAACACTTCTCTCTAGTTTTTTTTTTTACTCTACTGTTCACAAGTTTAACACAAACCCTGTTTCCCCTGTTCCTTTTTTTTTTTGGGGTTTTCTGGAGTTTAGTTCTGTACTTTATATATTTGTTAACTGATTTGTTGTTCTGTTTCTTTCCCATGTAGAATTGCCTTCTCAAGGTGAATATCCACTGCGATGGCTGTGAGCACAAAGTAAAGAAACTTCTGCAGAAAATTGATGGTACATTTTTGACACGCCTCTCTTCTTTTTTTTTCTTTTTTAATTCTGATTCTATGTTATTTGCTTCATATCTCAACTTTATCATGACCCATGTTTCCAAACTCTCCTTAATTAAATGTCAGACATTCAAAGTTTCCAACTTTAAAAATAAAACTATTATTATTTTTCAGAATTTTAAAGGTAGTTAGATAAGATTTGATTTAGTGTTGTTGTGTTGCAGGGGTTTATTCTGTGAATATAGATGCAGAGCAAGGGAAGGTGTTGGTGTCAGGGCATGTAGATCCAGCAAAACTGATAAAAAAGCTAAAGAGTTCAGGGAAGCATGCTGAACTTTGGGGCGGCGGCGGCGGCGGTGGTGGTGGTGGGCAGAGAGGCGGTGGCATGATGTTCAATCAAAACTTTCCCCAACACCAACAGCAACACCCTCAGTTCAAGAACTTGCAAATAGATAACAACAACAAAGGAGGGAACAAGTCTCAAAAGGGTGGTCAGAAAGGTGGTGGTGGTGGTCAAGTTCAAGTTGCACACTTTCAAAACCCCAAAGGGGGAAAAGATCTCAAAGGGCCAAACAAATCTCAGAAATCTGTCAAGTTCGACTTATCTGAGGATGAATTTGATGACAGTGATGGTGATTTTGATGACTATGATGATTCTGAAGACGATTTTGATGATTGTGGTGATGAGGAGGAAGGAGACTATGGTCATCCTATGCATAACAAGATGATGATGCCTCCTATGATGGGAGGGAATGGCCGTGGGCCACATGGGCCTCCTGCTGGTATGATGAACGGGCCTCCTGCTGGTATGAACCATCATAAAGGGAATGCTATTGGAGGTGCCAAAAAAGGTGATGTCATAGATCTACCTATTCAAATGAAGGGCAAAGGTGGCAATGGTAATGGAGGGAAGAAAGGAGGTGAAGATGGAGGTAAAAACAATAATAAAGGGGAAAAGCAGAAAGGTGGTGGTGGTGGGGGAGGTGGAGATAGTAATAAGAAGAAGAATGGCAAAGCCAAAAATGGTGGTGGTGGTGGTGGTGGTTTTCTAGTGAAGTTTCTAGGCCTTGGAAAAAAGAGCAAGAAGGGAAGTGGGGCAACCGACACATCAAACAAGAACAAAAACAATGGAGGAGGAGGTGGTGGTGGTGGTGGAAACGGAAACAACAAAGGGAAAGAAGGAAAGAAAGGTGGGGGAGCAGGGAAACTGGATAAAGTAGAATTTGACTTTGCAGATTTTGATATCACATCTCATGGTAAAAATGGCAAGGGCGGTAGTGGTAAAGGTGGTGGTGGTGGTGGTAAGGTAAATAATAATGGTCATGGTAACAACAATAATGGAAATGTAGGGAACATGGGCCAGATGGGTGGTGGTTCAATGAATCATATGGGCCAAATGAATAGGATGGGTCCAATGGAACAACAGATGAGGAATATTCCGGCAGTGCAAGGCTTACCGGCTGGGGCGGTGGCTGGGATGAATAACGGTGGTTATTATCAAGGTATGCAGATGCAGATGCAGCCAAACCCTTATCAGCAGCAGCTGCAGCAACAACAACAAATGCAGCAACAACAGCAGTACATGGCTGCTATGATGCAGCAACAACAGCAGCAACAGCAACAAGCAGCAAATATGAATATGTACCCACCACACATGATGTATGGTGGTAGGCCACATCCATCTATGAACTACATGCCACCACCACCAATGCCATCACACCCAATGGCTGATCCTATCACTCATGTTTTCAGTGATGAAAACACTGAGAGCTGCAGTATCATGTAAATTTCTAGTCAATCATTAGTTTGTTAACTAGTCTTTTATCCTGCAATTTTGCTCTAGTCAAATTAGAAAATGTTCAAGGTTTAAGGATATTATTATTATTATTTGATATGATGTTTGTTTTTATTTTGCTCCGTAAAAAACAACCTTGTGAGTAGCCAAAGACAAAACTCTCACATGGCCTTTGGTGGATTCATTTGTCAAGTAGATTCTGTTGACTATTAGCTTTGCGTTGTCCAACTATATGCTTTTTCACACAACATGTTGGTCTTGGTCATAATATCAAATGCTACTTTAGTTCAGATTTCAATGAGGTTTATGTAAAAAAAAAAACATAATTAGTACTATGCAGTATGGTTGAATGATCCTTTGTAAAAGTCTGCTCTGTAAGACTATTTATAGTCACGCGCATCCCTCAAAAATCACAAGATAGTACATAATAATCTTTTAAAAGTGAGAAACACACAGAGCATATTTATACTCCACTTGCTGATACTAATTTTTTATTTCACTTAACTAACCCTACTACCTTCAAATTAGTTTCACACATGTCTCTTACTTCATACCTCACACTCTTATTTTATTTGATTTGGATTAAGGGTTTTATTTTTTTCACCCCCCTCAACCTCCATCTCACCCCCATATTTCCCAAAAACTCAATACTACCCCTGCCTGTTAAAAAAGAATTAAAATTAAAATTAAAATTTTCGGAATTACCTCAAAATAAGGTAATTCCGGTTCAAAAAAAATTAAAATTTCGGAATTACCTCTAAAAAAGGTAATTCCGGTTCATAAAAAATTAAAAATTTCGGAATTACCTCTAAAAAAGGTAATTCCGAATTTTTATTTTTTTAAAAGTTTGTATTTTGGTCTTAAGATTTAAACATGTTTTATTGGAAATATGATACGAACGATTTACGATTTAATAACAATACGTCAAAATATATAAAATGACCAACATAAAATAGGAGTACAAATACAACTATGGGTCCAAAATGTCTAAAAATGACTGAAAATAAGCACGTGAAGTAGGTGAATGGGCGACATCTAGGACATCCCGGCCAATCCAGGGCGCTGCGCAGTGCGTATATATACGATTTGTTTTAATTTTTATTACTAAAAGGCTACTAAAAATAGTCAAAACTACTCTAAAAATATAAAAACACCACTAGAAATCTAACAAAACCAAAATAAGGCTATAATTTTTTAGATTTTTGGAGACTATGAAAAATTAAAAAAATCGTAAAAATAGAAAACGATGGAATTTGGGATTTTGAGGCCGTAGTCCCGTAAGAAGTCCCTTCTAGGGAGTCTTGATTCTTGATTTTTTTCGCTTCTAATGGTTTGTGGTTTCATTACGATCGTAGTATGTTGTCCAAAACCGATTTTTTAGCCTAAATTATTCGTTGAAATAAAAAAATTGTAATTTTCGAATTACCTTTTTAGAGGTAATTCAAATTTTTAATTTTTGAACCTAATTACCTTTTTAGAGGTAATTCAAAATTTCTAATTTTTTTTTTAAAAAAAAGCAGGGGTAAAAACGGAAAGAAAGGGATTTATGGGGGTGAGATAGAGAAGGAGGGGGGTGCGAAAAATAAAAGCCTTGGATTAAATGCAGTCTGAAGAATGTGCAGTCGATAAGTTCAGAGTCGTCCGATTAAAGTCTAACGGCTTTGATTTGAAGAGCAATTTTTGATTTTAATCAAGATTAGACGGTCCTAAATTTTTTGACTGTCCGACTACATGCAGTTTTGACAGCACACAACTCGGATCCTATTTTATTTTACTTTTCCTACGTCAAACATACGATTCTTAATCTTCTAAATTCCTCTCCCCCATTATATTTATGGACTGGGCCAATGGAGATAGGTGGACCACACCCCCTCCTACTCCAAACACACCCCCTCACCCTACACATTTACCAAACTAACCCCACTTACAATTCTATTTCCCTCTCTATCCCTCTCCCTCTTCTTCTCCAACACCCAAAAACACTCCCTTTCCAACACCCAAACCTCCCCTCTCTCCACTCCAAAACCCACCCATCCTCACCTTCATCATTCACTCCCATTCAACTACCCATCATTGGCAACTAGCTCAAGTAATAACCCTACCAAACATTTTTCATTTTGGTTCTGTTTTGAGTTTTATACGCCATTTTTTTTCGCAAACAAACGCTCGGTTCGAGCAGTCGTTCGAACATGTTCGCATGAACGTGTTCGAACAAGTGTTAATCGGGGTGTGAATTTGATTTGTTCGAATAGCCTCATTCGAACATGTTCGCATGAGGCCGTTGAACAGCGTATGATGAAAGAATCGAAGTAAGTTGCGCACTTTCGCGTGTTTTTTTGGTTTAATGGATGAAAATGAGGGTGCATCTCGAGCGATTGAGTTGTCAATCAGAAGCCGAGATGTCAATCGTCGCAGCTTGACATCTCAATCGACGTCGTTGAATCCCAAGACTTTACTAGTTCCTTCCAAACCGATACGGTAAGAATGAATTAGTTGTTTTAATTTTAGCTAACTATTCAAATTATGTAATCGACACATGGTAATTGAATTTCGATTATTTCCTACTCGTGAGGAGCTTACGACTTGGAGTGCGTGCGGTTGGAAAATATCTTGGGATGGTGATTGTTATAGGAAGATCGACACCTGGACGGCGATCGGGTAAACAATACGCATGTTGATTTGTGATAAAGCCGGATCATATAAGACAAATGTTGAGGAAGGCACAAAAACACTAGAAAATGTTGTTGTCCCTTCCGCATCGAAAGGGAATTTTATTAAGAAGCTTGGAGGATGGATTTTGAGGGTTATGAATGGAACTCATAACCATGGGATGGTTACTTATCATGATGGACGTCAGTACATTGGTAGGTTAACTTCGAAGAGAAGGAACTAGTGGCTAGAATGACTAGGAATCATACTCGGCCTAAATTGATCCTTAATGAGTGAAATTGATGAAGCTTCGATGATAACTATACGGTTGTGAAACAAATATACAACCGCGTCAAAGGCAACGGATCGGCTATGCGTGAGGGTAGGGCCCGAGCTCCAACAACTCATGTTTTATTTGCAACGCGATAATTATGTTTCTTCGGACTCGACTTGCGATTTTAACTACGGTTGTGAGAGACATCTTTTGGGCCCATCCTCGATTCTATTGAGCTTCTCAACACCTTCCCAATTGTTTTGTTGATTGATTCCACATATAAAACCAACCTAGTGCAGTATCCGTTGGTTGAGATCGTTGGTGTGACCTCAACTGAGAAGACTTACTCTGCTGCATTTGCTTATGTCAATTGGGAGAGGATGGATAACTTTGCATGGGTTCTTGAGAAATTGAGGGGTTTATTTAGGAAATAGGATGAACTTCCGCAAGTCATACTTACTGATAGAGACACAGGTATGATGAATGCTCTGGCAACAATATTTCCAACATCTGCAAACTTGTTGTGCCAATTTCACATTAAGAAAAATGTGAGGGCCAAAGCAAGGCTCATTGTGAAAGACCAAGCTGTTGTTAATGACATTATGGGTGCATTTCTATCTGTTGTCCATGCGAAGACTACGGAAGAGTATGATTATTAGTTGGGTCTGTTTAACGACTTGGCAACACCTTATCCCAGTTTCATACAGTATGTGAAGACCACCTGGCTAGACCCCTTCAAGGAAAAGTTTATTGATGCATGGATAAATAAGCATATGCACCTTGGCAACACTACCACCAACAGAGTTGAGTCTACACACTCTCACTTGAAGCAAATATTACGAGACATAGGGGGAGATTTGTGCAAGTGCTGGGATGGAATGCAGACCATGCTTAGGATACAACATTCTGACCTTAAAATGCACTTCGAGCATAGTTTGAGTAGAGTGAAAGTTCAACACTTGAAGAAGAAGATTTTTGATGAAATTAAGGGTTTAGTTTCATCTAATACTATATACCATATTTTGGGTGAGGTGCAGTGAGATGGATCTGTTTCACTTAACCCATCATTATGTCGATGCACACTCAGGACTACACACGGACTACCATGTGCATGTGAGCTTTCAAGGTATGATGTACACTCATCTTGTTATTTTGTCTATAAACTCAACATTATATGGGTTGTCACTAAATCAATGTCGCTTTTTGTAGGGTCATGATGGATCGCACTCCAATTCCGTTGAGCATGATTCACCAACATTGGCGAGGTTGAATTTCAAAATACAAGCAGAGGCAATGGATGATGAGTTGAGTGTAGACATTGAACTTGAAGCTATCAGAAGAAGGTTTGAGGCATCTGATCACGCCGGTAGAGTTATGATTAAGGCAAAAGCACGTGAATTGGCATTCCCAGACACGACTTCTATGTGTCCACCTCCGGATACGATCATTACAAAGGGAGCACCGAAAAAAGATAAGAAAGGGAATGTTGATTACTCAACAAAGCGAGACAAGTCATTTTGGGAACATGTAGATGACAAATTTGACTCCCCCCAGGGTTCATCTAGTGGATGTTTTGCTCAGTCTCGTAAACGACCTACTCCCCCCCAAAGCAAGAGTGGAACGTCTACAAACCCATACGATTCTGTTCGGGTTCAACTCCTGCTCTACTTTGTCAACGTGTCCAAAGACCTAATCCATCACAAAGCAAAAAGAGAACTCAAGCCGACAAAGGCTACTACAATCCCTACTCCTCCACTACATAAGAAACCAACACCCACACCTATTGTTACAAAAAGTCACTCATCGTTTTTCAAAAGCTCTTACTTTGACACCACTCTCCTGTTCTTACAATCGAATGCTATTGTTACAGATCTTTGCTGTTATGGATTTATTTAATACATACATAATAGGGATGCTTGAGCATACATGCGTCCCTATGTTGAAAAACTTGTTAACGTGGTTGGTGATGGTAATCGTGGATTCCGGTGTATTGCGGCATTTCTTGGAAGGGGTGAGGAGGCTTGGCGATCGATCGAATCGATCCGATGGAGGAGCTTAACCAATACAATGACTTCTACACTCGATCGTATGGTGGTATTGGTAAGGTCACATTTTTGATGAAGTCGTTGTTGAGGGCACATCATGGGAACAATGTTGAAGATAATTGGATGACTATACCTAAAATGGGGTATCGATCGATAACAAGTACAAAGTTGTCTGAGTTGTTGGTCACCTAATTGTTGTTACACAATTTTTCCCTTCAATGTTGCGCCATTCGAAGTGCCCGATACCAACATCCTATTCGTGCGAACACAAACACTTTGTACAGTAAAGTGTCTTCTATTTAGATTCGGTGTAGTCATTCCAAAACATTACATAACATTATGTTTTTTGTTGTCTTTTGAAGATCTTTATGAAGTCCGAAGTCCAATGCCCCCGCCGGATTTGATGTGGATGACTAATAGGGCACCCATAGCAAAGGTTGAGACTCGCTTTTTATTAGCCGCATGCAAAAGTGGAAGTGTTTGCTCATACAATCACAACCCCCCCCTTCCTTCCTTGTGTAGATTTAAGTAAAGATACTCGATGGTAGTCAATGTTAAGTTAGATTTATAATTTTGGTACACAACTTTGTATATGACTATTAGTAGGAAACTTTTGAAATGAAAAAACTCTGTTTCTGTTTCTGGTTTTTAAGTTTCTGCTTCTGTATAACATTGGTTCGAATGATACCATTCGAACGCCTGTTCGCACGCCACCCTTCGAACATGTTCGAATAAAGCCATTCGAGGCACCAATAACACACCCTTACACCAACAGTTGGCAATATTCCTTAACACGCATGAGTTTGTTCGAACAGGTTCGAACGATGTCGTTCGAACAACAAAAATTCCTTAACACGGACAAGGTTGTTCGAACCTGTTCGAACAAGGCCGTTCGAACAGTCACTTAAACCAAGCTGCACGAGCGACCCACACGAGGCCATTTTTGGAAAAAAAATGTTTGGGGGCGTGCGATGAGTAAACGGGGGTGTGGGAAAAGTAAAAGCCACATTTTTAGGCAACTTCTGGTTGGGAAACTGGCCAATTATACAGGCTCCATCCAATTCCTATTATAAGAAAAAATTTGGTACACTTTTTGTCCAAATTATAAGAAAACGATATATTTTTCAAGGCACATTAATTGCTAATTTTTTTATACCTTTATTAAATGTGAGATATAAATTTACTAGAAAGTCGCATAGGAGATATAAATAGTTAATACTATGGGTATATTAACATTCTTAGTCTTTCTGATTTTTGTAAAATCTTCCTATAATAAGGACTAGAGGGAGTATGTCTTCATGTTGATACAAACCTTTTACCGAACAAACAAATCTAAAACATGTATGCGGCAAAACATAGATCTCCAATGTCGCGCAGGAATGATTTTTTGTTTTATATGTCTATTTTTTTTTCTACATCGATCCTCATTCGGTTTACACGTTTACGTCATATTTTTAACATATTTGCCCATCAAATTATGAGTGAGTAAACCACAACCAATCAATTTTTGTTACTTCCATCTACTGCATCTTATACATACACACGCATCCATAATATCCCTCTTTATTAATGCAATAGCGCATCTTAACAGCATCTTTTGACATTTTGGTGGGAAAAAAAATTTTCCACACCATTTACCAATATATCCCTCATTTTGCACCCCACTGTTTACCAATATACTCCTACTCTATATTTTTGGACCGACATACCTCCACTCTATATTTTTGGACCGACATACTCCCACTCTATATTTTGCGCCCCACCATTTACCAATATACCCCTCATTTTGTACCCCACTGTTTACCAATATACCCCCACTATATATTTTTGGACCGACATACCCTTGACAATTTTTTTTTGTCCAACACTATTTTTTTATCCAGTTTTGGTGGGAAAATTTTACTCCCACCATTTACCAATATACCCCTCATTTTGTACCGCACTCCAATATACCCCACTCTATATTTTTGGACCGACATACCCTTGACAAATTTTTTTTTGTCCAACACTCTTTTTTTTATCCACTTTTGGTGAGAAAATTTTATTCCCACCATTTACCAATATACCCCTCATTTGTACCCCACTGTTTACCAATATACCCCCACTCTATATTTTTGGACCGACATACCCCACTCTATTTTTGGTACCCCACCATTTACCAATATACCCCTCATTTTGTACCTCACTATTTACCAATATACCCCCACTCTATATTTTTGGACCGACATACCCCTGACAAATTTTTTTTTGTCCAACGCTTTTTTTTATTATCAAAATGTACCCCTCATTTTTTACCCCACTGTTTACCAATATTCCCCCACTATATTTTTGAACCGACATTGTTGCCTCATCCCACCAAGGGCTATTGTTGCATCTTCGTCTTATATATATGTGTTGCGTATTTTTATACCCCCCTTATAAAATGTTGATGTTTTTTCGAAACTACATCTGTAGGCCTGTTAATCACCTCTCCGTGCATCACACGGGTAATCCCTATATATTAATACACTAACGTGATTTCTCACGTTTTGAGCGGAAATTTTTTTTTCCTTTTTTTTAGTCCCTTTATGTAATTTTTTTAAGTCCCTTTATGTGTGTTATTTAGTCATGTATGTGTTATAGTATCGTACACTTTACACCGGCTACTTTATTAATCAATTTGGGGAGGCATTTTTTGATAACATTAGTTGTAAATAATGCAAACTTTTTTTTATAAGTCCCTTTATATGTGTTACTTAGTCATGTATGTGTTATAGTATTGTACACTTTACACTGGCTACTTTAATTTTTATTTTTTTATAAGTCTCTTTATGTGTGTTACTTAGTCATGTATGTGTTATAGTATGGTACACTTTACACTGACTACTTTATTAATCAATTTTGGGATCCATTTTTTGATAACATTAATTGTAAATAATGCAAACTTTATGTCCATTATTAATCTAGCAAAAATTAAGGTCCCACAATTTTTTTGTCTAGCACTCATTGTTTTTTATTATCAAAATCATTTTGGTTTTTTTTTTTATACTACCACTGTTTACCAATATACCCCCACTCTATATTTTTATACGGACATACATCTGTAGGCCTGTTAATCACCTACCCGTGCATCGCACGGGCATGTGTCCTAGTAACTTTAAATATTACACCTTCACTTTTACTATGCTTATTGGTCACTTAGTTTTTTTTATTTATTTTCAGTTTCTCTTTTTTCCCTTCTTTTATTTTTTTTTGTTACTATGTCATTTGTGTTAAGTTTTTATTGATTTTACCGATGACTAATCTACACCAAAAAATATAGATGACCATGAGTACTCGGTTTTGTCAGCTTGTGTGATTTTCTTCCAACAGAGTTTTTGTCACACCAAAAGTTATTCATTTGTATTTTAGGTTTTTTCATTTTTTTTCTTTTTTATATTTTAAGAGGTACTTTACAATCTCATAAAATTGTACATGTTTAAATAAAAAAAATACCGGTGAAAAAAAGATTTAATATCCTAAGAAAATAAGTAAAGTTAGATGCCAAACTGTGTGTTTTGATGTGCTTGATAGAGACAAAATTATTTTGTAGCAAAACGCGTAACGTGAAGGTTAACATTAATGGGCACTGGCATAAGGTGAGACTTTGGTAAGACTTAGTGAGACAACCCGTCCATCAGATGGAAGGTGAGACTAGTATACACTAAGTGTTCACAAACACTCACTATCTATAACCTAATTACACCCAATAATTTCTCGAATGAGAATTAGAATTTTCTCTCAAACTCTCACTCAAAATCTATTGGAATAGATTTCCCTTCATCCATCCCCTTCTATTTTTAGGGGATTGTACAAAGACAACTTCAACTTTGCTTCTTTTTTTACCAAAACACAATTTTCAATTTCCTTTCTTCTTATAAAAGAATAGAATTTTTGTTCCTTCATCCATCACTTTTTAATAACTTACTGTAATTAGCACATGTCTTGTAATTAGCAACTCACACATACATGCTCATACTAAAAGAAAATGTTTTGTTCAGCCTAAATGAAAAGGGAAAACAAAGTTGAAAAGAAAATTAAAGGAAAAGGAAAAGAAAGAATAAAAACAAAAGAAAATAAAAAGAAAGAAAAAGAAAATAAGCAAATGAGTTATAATAAAGGAAAAGGGGCCGAAAGAGAATATGCACTTTCTCCAAAAATTTAGATGGATTCATGGATGGCTAAAGAAGGGTATTGATTTTTCTACCCCCCTCTTGGCCCACATACCCCCCAAATTACCCAATCTTCTAATTTTACGTCTGTTCCGTTATAAAAACCCAAACTAAACATCACAATTCACATATATCCGGAGTGAGAGAGTGAGTGTGATTTGTTTTTTTCCCGGAAACACTCGAAAGAGATATATCCGGAAGTGTATTTGGTTTCAGAAATATCAATAGGAGATAAATATGGATCACAAATACACTTACTGATTTATCTCTTTTGAGGTATTTCTGGGAAAATTCATAAAAAATTTCGGATTTATACCTAAATGATAAATCTAGAATAGTTTCAGAATCGTGTTTAACATTTAGGCCTAAATCCGGAAGGGTTTTGTATTTTTTAATTGTTTTTTATATTAATTTGTTATTTTATTGCAGTGGCACACACTAGAGTCGGGGGCGGAATCCAACGCGGATCACGAGGTTTGATACGAGGACAGTCATCATGGTCAGCTAGTCGTGAACTCGAACACACTCAAAGTGAGAATAGTCGGTTACACTTATAATTGGAATAGACTTGTTGAGAGAAGACAGGGTGTTGCCCTTAATGATCAGGAGGCAGAGACTAATCATGGAGTGTATTACAAGGCTTCTGATGCTGAGCAATTTATGGCGAAGGTTGATGTTGAGGCTGAGCACAAGCTTCAGGCTGAAGAGCTAGATTTGGGTCCGAGGTACCACTCTCTTTTGACTAGAGTTGATGTTCACGTAACATCAAGACTCTGTTAGGTTCGATAATATCATTCCGAATTTATGTTTTATACATAAATTTGTAGTTTTTAAAAAAATAACCGTCTAGATTTATCTATGAAACATAAATCCGGAGATCAAAAAATTATGCATTTCGACATAAATTCAGAAGATAGTTTTATAATCTTCCATTCATTTGCCCGAGATGAGAAACTATCTGTCCTATTCGATTCCCAAGAGCGCATTCTTCCTTCAAACCTGAAAAAAGTGTATTCTCTGGATTTATGTCTAATATATATTTTCGGGAATTCAATAAAAATACCTTCGAGAATTACCTTCTGAAGTGTGATTTTGAGAAAGGTGAAAACTTGGACGCTCTAAAGCAAATTTTGGTAAAAATGTGAGGACTAGTTTGGGATTAAAATAAAATTGGGGAGTAAGTGGTACAATGGGGGTGGGTTTACAAAAAAATCAACACCCGCTAAAGAAGGGTTGGTTTGTTTAAACCCCCCCTCATCGCCATAAACCCCCACCCAATTTTAAATCCCCAAAATGCCCTTTGAAAATTAATTTTTTTAAAAATAAAATAAAATAAATCGTATATATCCCTTGAGTATGTATATACGATGGCTATTTTATGTCCAATCGTACATACGTACTCAAAGGGGTATATACGATGGGTTTTTTATTTTTTTTAATAATTTGTTTTAATTTTTATTACTAAAAGGCTACTAAAAATTCGTTAAATAGTCAAAACTTCTCCAAAATATTATAAAAACACCACTAAAAATCTAACAAAACCAAAATAAGACTGTACAAATTTTTTTAGATTTTTTGGAGACTATGAAAAATTAAAAAAAAATCGTAAAAAATAGTAAACGATGGAATTTGGGATTTAATGGCTGTGGTTTCATTACGATCGGAGTATATTGCCCGACAACCGATTTTTTAGCCTAAATTATTCGTTCGACGTATAACATCGTCACGTTTTAACGAACTACACACAAAACTTATTTTCAGGACTTAATTAATTTTTATTTGACTTAAAAAAAATAAAAAAATACAATAGGGATCGTATATATACCCCTTCATATACACCTGAGGGGGTATATATACGACCCTATTTTTTGCCCATCGTATATACACCCCCCAAGGCGTATATACGATTAAGGTGAGGTTTTGCCAATCGTATATACGCCTTGGGGGTGTATATACGATGCCCAATGTAATGTCGTATATACACCCCCTGTGTATATATGATTAATAAATTTTTTTAAAAAAATACGTTTGCGTAAGGGCATTTTGGGATTTTCAATGTGGGTGGGGGTATATGGGGATGGGGTGGGGTAAAAACCCGCTAAAGAATAGTCTTGAACACACCGCATCCTATGGTATCTCAGTTTGGGCCTTTGGGGGTATGCGTTGGATTCAGTAGGTGGAAATTGGAAAAGGGTTTTTTTTTTGGTACCCCCACCCATTCCCCTAACACCCCCACCCACCGTGTGAAAATACCAAAATACCCCTGACTCTTTACAAAATCACAATTTCTTCACACAATTGGTCATACCTACGTTTGACCACCTTCACTCGCATATCGCCCGACTTCCGACGTATATACGATCAACCAAAATCAACCAATCGTATATACCCCACTGCACTCTATATACGATTTAACACTTTTACTCACCGTATATACCCCTATTCAGCGTATATACGATTAGCGTAAATTCATCCACTCAGAATACGCCAAAGAGACCCTATATACGACGAAGAAAAAGTAAGCATCGTATATACACTGCTTTGATGTAAATACGATGAGCAATTTTTTTTTTTTTTTTTTTACTAATTTTTTTTTCTTCGCTTGCAGTGTCCGGTAGGCATAGAGGGAGACGTGAGGTCTCTCCGATCAGAGAGATAGGGGAGTCATCTACTGCTCCGAGTACGAGGACTCGGAGGCATAATCAGCTCCATGCTTCAAAGACGGAGACGAGAGAGAGCACGCACTGAGCCACCGTGAGTATGAGCTCGAGGCGGTGAGTATCGGCTGAGCCACTCAATGATCGGCCCACCGGAGCTTTCTATCTCGGGGATTACCTGCAGCAGACGCAGCAGGAGGATTGGCATAGGGGAGGCGGTTTCTCAAGATCATTCCCACTTACTCCTCGATATCATCCACAGATCCCCAAAGATGATCCCCAACCTCTTCATTACCATCCCCACCTCCCGAGTATCGCAGCAGCAGCTCCAGTGTCGATGCTTATTACTCGAACCGACCCATGTCCGAGTATCATGAGGTGCCTCAAAGATGATCGGGAGGAGCCTCGGGAGGAGCCTCACCTCTCTTTTCACCGACTTGGCGGATCATGTCTGCAGCTTCTATACTACGACCCAAGAAGTTTTGCATTTTTGCTTAAATAATTTATTTAAGTCACATAGTATGCACTTTTTGCTTACATTATTTATTTATTTTTATTTCGTGAGTATCGTGTTGTCAAAGTATGGGCTCATGGCAACAAAGTCCATACTAGACTCCATCTTCATTACCCTCGACCTACTTCAACGCACCACCGCGTGGTCGGGGACTCCGTGATTGGCCCCACTTCTCCGGATCGGCCACGCCACGATGAGAGACCATGAGTTCTTTGTCGGCTTTTATTGAGAGATGGCACTCGACACACTTCGTCATTTCACTTGCCATTTGGTGAGATGACGATCACTCGATGACGCTCTTGTCTGCGCACCTTCCCATCCAGGGAACTATGCCACACCTCCCGCCTCACTGTTAGCTCGAGTTTGCCACACACTTTGCGAGACATATTTGGGTGTGTCACGGGTTGAGGCCGCTAACAACACCCGTGGGGTCCATATTACGACTTCAAATGGTGGAGCGGGTTTATGAGCGTAACTTGGAGGAGGGGGTGACATCACGATTCTTTGTCGGGGCTTATCTCGCCGCGCCGACCTCTGATGATCTTCACCACGAAGACCGGAGACAGTGAGGCTAGGCTGGTTGTCGATCTACCCGATGATCCGAGTCCGCAGGTTCTTGGAGGCTATGCATGGGCCGCAGTGCACTAGCCGCCATGTATGAGTCCTTGAACACTGCGTCTTTGAGGACTACGCAGCAGTGTGGAGGGTATGCCACCATTTCGTATACATTTTAACTTCTTGTATTTTTGTTAAATCGCACCGACTTTTGGTAAATTTTTGTGAATTAAATATGTTATTTATTTTTGCATTTCGTGCTTGGATTATGTGGTATTTCCGGATGGTGGATAGGTTGGTGCCGGTCATATCCCGGGTGCGAGCCACCGGGTCAAGCGCTACAGAAGAAGAAGTCGACCACCTCGGTGAGCCACTACACAGAGGATGCTTGATGAGCCGAGGCCGAGGATGTCTGGCACGCGACCATTTGAGGAGACAGGCCGGTAGACCCTTTGAGCGCATCTCCTCTACAGAGGCTTCATCACCGGGCCGACTTCGAGTTCCGTACATGCCCGATAGGTGCTGCGTCGGTTTGGGTACACGCAGATCATCCCACGTGACCTCTTAGTGGCCGTCCGAGTCATACTGATTGCGTGTTTGGGATCGTCCACTTCTTCAGGGCATATATACGATGCGTTAAAACTACACATCGTATATATGTCCCAAATGACATATATACGATGCGTCTTTTTAAAAAAAAAAAAAAGATTACAAAGGGCATTTTGGGGATTTCAATTTGGGTGGGGGTGTTAGGGGAATGGGTGGGGGTACAAAAAAAAAACCCATTGGAAAACAACCCCTTATAGTAGTTTTTGGGTTTTTTCTTTTGGACCCCCACCCTATCCCCAAAAACCCCCACCTAAATTTAAAACCCCAAAATGCCCTTTGAAAACGTATTTTTTTTTTAATTTTTAGCCTATCGTATATACCCCTTTGAGTACGTATATACGACCCTATTTTTTGCCCATCGTATATACACCCCCCAAGGCGTATATACGATTGACAAACTCCCACCATAATCGTATATACGCATTGGGGGGTGTATATACGATGGGCAAAAAATAGTGGTCGTATATACGCACTCAAAGGGGTATATATGATGGGTTTTTAATTTTTTAATAATTTGTTTTAATTTTTATTACTAAAAGGCTACTAAAAATTCGTTAAATAGTCAAAACTACTCCAAAAAATTATAAAAACACCACTAAAAATCTAACAAAACCAAAATAAGGCTATACAAATTTTTTTAGATTTTTGGAGACTATGAAAATTAAAAAAATCGTAAAAATAATAAACGATGGAATTTGGGATTTTGAGGCCGTAGTCCCGTAAGAAGTCCCTTCTACGGAGTCTTGATTCTTGATTTTTTCGCTTCTAATGGTGTGGTTTCATTACGATCGGAGTATGTTGCTCAAAACCGATTTTTAGCCTAAATTATTCGTTCGACGTATAACATCGCCACGCTTTTAACGAACTACACACAAAACCTATTTTCGGACTCATATAATTTTTATTTGACTTAAAAAAATTTAAAAAACATACAATGGGGTCGATATACACCGAGGGGTATATATACGACCCTATTTTTAGGCATCGTATATACACCTCCCAAGGCGTATATACGATTATGGTGGTTTGCCAATCGTATATACGCCTTGGGGGTGTATATACGATGCCTAAATGCATAGGGTCGTATATATACCCCCGTGTATATATCTATCTGATCAAAAAAATTTGTAAAAAAACGTTTTCAAAAGGGCATTTTAGGGTTTTCAGTGTGGGTGGGGGTTTATGGGGATGGGGTGGGTGTACAAAAGAAAAAACCCGTAGTTTTTTTGTTGACAAACCCTTATAGTAGTTTTTTTTTGACCAAACCCTTATAGTAGTTTAAACACTGATAAATTGTTGTAAAAAACACCTACAAATTGGCAATATTTTCTTTATAAACATTATTATATTTTTTTTGGTATATATTATATTATAATATAACGGCGATTTTTCTGTTTTTAGCAAAATAAACTCATGAAGATAAATGTTCTAATACACACATATTGACAAATATCAACAGCATATGTAAAAAAAATCCCATGCATATTATTACCTCTCTTATGCGGATTTTTGATGTTACGTGAACATTAATTTCGATCCGTAGTGAATAGTCAATAGGTCCCACATTTAGATGTTGGGTCCGATCATGCTGATGCCTGATGCTGCTGCCCAGACTCGTTGACTAACCGATCACAATTCGCGAGGCTTCGCAAGAAGCATGTTCGCAACGTAAGATTGGGTACTGCCTTGTCTCTTGTTCATTGGCAACCTCCTCTAGAGAACTCGATCTCAGTGTGTTGTGATGGCACTAATAGAAAAACTGTTGGTTGTGGTGGTGTGATGTGAAACAAGGATGGCGCTTTTGTTTTGGTCTTACTCATATATTGGAGGCGTCATCAATGTTGGAGACCGAGTTATTGGCTGGGCTCATGGTCATAGGAGTATGGTGATTGAGTCTGACTTTGTTGAAGCTATTAACTTCTTAATGGGGATTGTCCTTCTGACCATCCCTACAATGAGCTGGTCAGATTTATTTTGGATATTAGAGATTATGATGGAAGCAAGGTGTGGAAATCTACAGAGAAGCTAATCAGCGAGCTCATATTCTAACCAAGGAGTGTAGTAATAATTCGCAGATTTGTTGTATTTTTTGGTCCTCTCACACACTCCATTTTGGACGAGTTGAATGAGGATAGGGGACACATTCTCTTTCTTGAGGCAGTTGGTTGTGTGGGGCTATAGCCCCCTCCCTTGTTGTTATTATTATTATCATAAAAAAAAAAAAACAAACATTTCCCTTTTTTAATTTTATTATTTTAATAAAAAAGGAAAACCCTAATTTTTTTGTCCACTATAAAAAAGAGAATCAGATCTTCCACCGTACGGAAAAAATTCCAAAAGGTGCTTCTGGTATTCGACCCACTTCAACTCTCTCTTACATTACATAGATAGATCTTCCAAATTATTTTGATTTCATTTTCTCATCATACTCTCTCCTCCTTCTTTTTCTTTCCTATTTTTCATCTTTCCTTCTCTCTCAGGTTCTTCATATTTCCAGAACAGAACAAGCATCCCTAGTCAGATAAGGTACCAATTCTTCCTCTTGCTATTCGAATTTCGAATTCATATAATCATGTAATTTTGCTTATGCATATATCAATTTTGTCTACAATACATATAGTGAAAACTTTGTGTGATGGAAATGACTGTTTAATTCTCTTTCTTACCGTCAAAATGACTAGTATTGTCGTCCTATGATGTTTGTTATGTTGAGACATAAACTTGTAAACAAATTTACTTCTAAACATGTAATCAATTGGGTTAAAAACTTAAAATTAAGATTTGCTGATGAATTTTCTAGTTGTTTACCTGTATTGTTAAAGAAAGAGACGTGCTTTCTAATGAATTAAGGTTTTCTAAACATTGGATTTCCACTTCTCTTATTACATGTTTTTTTTTTCTTTCATGTTTTGTGATTCCCCCTTTTGATTCCTGTGTACATTGTTGTTTTGGTCTCATGTGAAATTTATGAATTGATTTGTGTGATTTTACCTGAAACAGAATGGATTATCAAGGGCAAGGGCATAATCAGAATCCATCTATGGGAGTTGTTGGTAGTGGACCACCACAAGTGACATATGGTTCTAATCCATATCAGCCAAACCATTTTACAGGTCAACCAGATGGAACTCAGCTAGGACAACATCAACTTGGTTATCAACAAGTTCATCAGCAACAACAGCAGCAGCTTCAGCAACACCTCCAAAACTTTTGGGCAAATCAATCTCAAGAAATCGATAAGGCAACTGATTTCAAGAACCACAGTCTTCCCTTAGCAAGGATCAAGAAGATTATGAAAGCTGATGAGGATGTAAGGATGATATCGGCCGAGGCGCCGGTTGTATTTGCTCGGGCATGTGAAATGTTCATATTGGAGTTAACTTTGCGTTCATGGAACCACACTGAAGAGAACAAGAGGAGAACACTTCAGAAGAATGATATTGCTGCAGCTATTACAGGAACTGATATCTTTGATTTCTTGGTTGATATTGTGCCGAGGGAGGACTTGAAAGACGAAGTGCTTGCTTCGATTCCAAGAGGAACAATGGCTGTTGCTGGGCCTGCTGATGGACTTCCTTATTGCTATATGCCACCTCAACCTGGACAGCAAGTTGGAAATGCTGGTGTCATGATGCATAAACCTATGATGGACCCAAATGTTTATGCTCCTCAGCAGCAACATCCTTATATGGCACCTCAAATGTGGCCACATCTGTCTGAGCAACAACAATCTCCTCCTGATAATTAGCTACTTATTATGGAAGTTTCTTGGTTATTAAGGTGAACTTTGATGCCATATCTGTTTAAAACTAATTATATGATGGCTGAAAGATAAACTTTTATGTAGTACTGATCATTTCAATGCATCATTGCAAATTTTAGTTCTGCTGTTTAAACTTCAATTCCGTTCTTTTCCCTAATGGAATTTAATAGAGGAGCACTGCTATTTAGTAAAATAAGAATAACTTTTATAAAAAATGTAAGAAATACACTAGAAGCTGAATTATAAGGCACCAAATAATATTACACAGTGGGTTATTCCTCTTATTCTTACTTTCCGTTATTTCTTTTAAGGGAGACTCTTTAATTTATTGCAAATAGACAAAAGAAAATGCTTAATGGTACGAAAGAAATGAAATTGTACTATTGGACAAGTACTCTGTCATCTTTTGTTTCTAATAAAATCAATATGAACATTTTAGTAACCAATATTGGTGAATGGTGATTCATCAGTTATTAGCACAAGATGTATCTGAGTGCCTGTGCCGATATCATAGTGTACTGTGATTTTTCAGTAGTGGTTCCAACCTGATTTTGCATTATGAGAAATACTATAATAGTTTTGTACGTTTAGTGTGCTGTGCTGTTATTTGTTGTCTTGTGTGTTTGTAAACGCACTGAACATGAGGAAGTCGATGCTGCGATTGAATATTTAAATCTTTCCTTGCCCCCGTCATGTCCTCTTGTGGGGGATGGGGATTGAATATGTACTATTTACTTTAGTTTTATTTTGAGATGGCTTCTGATAATGCAGTGAAGTAGACAAATTAGTATATATTTTGTTAAACCAAACAACCAACAAAAGTACCTCGAATCCTAATGTTTTTGTTTCCTCTTGATGTCTTTCTAATATTATACACAAATCCATCACTCTCAATTGAGATTCCTATCATTTGGATAGAAGATTTTGAAGGGGAGGAAATGACTTATTTTTTTCTTTTAAATTAAAGAAATTATAAAATAATTTCAAAAACAAACAAACGGTATCTTTTATCCAATTCAGGAGCGTCTTTTATTTGACAGCTAAAATAATTTTGATGCCTTTTCCTGTACTGTTATAAATGATAATTCATTTTTGTATGATATTATTGCCTACGTTTACTGGATTGCAGATTACTGATGCACACAGTGATCCGTTAAAGACTTGAGGGCGTCAAATTGAAGGGTTGGGATTCAGAAGATGCTTTGGTGATTATAGTGTAGCCAATAGCTTACATGCAATGCAATGCAATGCAGAACTTAACATATGTAATTCGTGTGCTTGTGAAAACAATATCCCATTGATTAAGCTGGATAAGATGGTATTGTCTTGGTTTAGTTTTCTTTTCTTCAAATGCCAATAAATCTACTCGTGTATAGCAGAATATTTAACTGAGAATTTAGCTACTTTGTCAATGGAATATGTTATTATGCACTCAAAATTTACCTACTTCACTGTAATAACTAGTAACTGTTATTTATTTATTATGAACTAGTAACTGTGTTCTTTGGTTGTTGTGAGTTGTGACATACTACTCCGTTACAGAATATAAAAAAAGTTGATCAACAAAAGTTGAAGTATAAATATATTCTGGAGCACGCATGAACAAGTTTTGTGATGCACACACACCCTATGTATATAATCATTGCTTTTTGACCTAAAGTTAAAGAAATATCATCTATTTATTAAAAGAATAAAATAAAATGAAATATCATCTTCTAAAGCCACCTAAAGAAGGAAGCATGATAGTAATTGAGAAGGTACTGGAATCTCATTCTCTGGAGGTCAGTAAATCCAGTCATGTAGTTGGCATATCAGTCTAGATTTCAAGTTTGGTTAACCATTTTAAATAAAAAACAATTTAAAATCAATCTCCCCCTTTCTGAGTTGTCTAATCAAAGGACGATACAAAAAAAAAAAAATCGTTGCAGATTTCCCAACTGCAGAGAATCTCATTCCAAAGGAGCTGCTATTCCATTGCTAGGAAGTTTGTATCTACTTTATTATTTACTATTATTTAAACGGGTAAGTCTATGTTTAGCTTGGTAGAGGTTTATTGCTTTTGATCTTTTAAATGAATAATTAGAATAATGAACTACTAATTGAAAGCTTAACTTTACCTATAAAATATCAATCTTTTTGAGAGCTCTACTTAGTTTATTCCCATCTACGCCCATTCCATTTTAGAAGGGTAATAAGTAGGGGATATTTTAATTTGGGTGGCTCTTAAGTCATATGGATACACAAGGAAACATTCTACATCGATGTTTACACCATTAATTCTTACCCAGCTATACTCTAATTCTTTTTGTTTTGATAAGAGCAATACTTCAATTGTTGAATAGGAGGAAGCTCACTGATATTCGAATAATATTAAGGAATCAATCCATTCAGAATTTTAACTAACGAGTAATGAAAATAAACATTGGTGTGTAAAAAAATAAAGATATTACCATGGCCATTATATTTTATACTATTTCATTTCAATAAACAGATAATCCACATTTTCTGTTATACGAGTATGGTTGACCAAAAAAAACCTTATATAGGTATGAAGCGCCTTAGAGCATAATCAAAGATTAAGGATTTGAAACCCTCGGGAGCAGCTGAAAGGCATAAGAGTGGTTGTGGTTGAGACTGTAAAATACTGGAAAATGCCAAAAGTCAAATATGTAACTATCTCAGAATACCTCAACCTTAATGAACTTTGAATGATCACTTTGACTCAAGCTCTATGTAGAGCGGAAGAGAAAATGTGAAAAGTGAAATTATATAGGCAAACTTCAAATTACACAAACACTGTCACTGTGTAAGCGAGTAGAGAAAAGTTGTGCATTGAGGTAGGTGGGTCAAAATAACTCAAATTATCCCTCTCAAAATAATTTAGTATATTCATCAGTGGATCACTCTTACATATGCCAAAACAATGGCTTAATTAATAATGTCATAAATAACCACTTTTTGTCAGGGAGCATCTGAGCAGGTGTATCTGTAAATCTCAAAAACAAATAACTTAAGGATAGATACTATACAGGATACTGTCATCAAACCATTTTTTTTTACATTCTGAATCAGTCTAGTGCTTAGTGGAATAAAAAGGATTCTAATCAGACACAACTTTGCCATCACCATGTTTCCTTTTCCTAACAACTCCTTCAAGAATACCATCCATGCCAAACTGACCTGAAAATTGATGTGGATCCACCGGGCCTGGCAACTGAAATGTAGCAGAGAATTGGCCTGGTTGGCAAAGGTTCTGAGTTTGCATTTCAAACACCATAGAGTACCTTGATACCACCTTCTCTCCCGTTGTGCTTACTCCACGTATGTATACTTTACCACCATTGTCAACCTCACAGCTGAATTCCTCTGCAGTCATAAATTCAAGGCATATTAGTTATCTGTAGTGAGATCTCTATGACACACGATACTGCAGAAATGATCAAAAGATTTTTGCTAACCCATTATCCCACCGAAATAACAGTAGGTTAACAACGAAAAATCATTCTTTTATGGTTTAGTTGGCATACATAAGCTTTGATCACCAATGTTAGAGCCGTTATACATTGCCAACACATCACTCTACAATATACCATTCTTTCCCTTATCCTAATTTTTGTAGTGGAGGGGATTGGCATAGATAAAGATCAAATTAACGCGGTTCTCATTTCAAGTGCTTAGGAAACATAATTGAATACACAATGTTTTAAATTGCAGTCGCGCCGCAAACCGTGGTATTATTGAAAATCACGACCAAATGCGGCCTCAATAACAATTGAGAAGACATAAAAATCACGACGTTGCAGCTTAGATTGTGGTGACATGCTTTTCTTAAAACCTTCCTAATATACATTAATTTTCAGCTAGCCTGGAGCTTTAGTAGGAAAAATTACAACATAAACATGAAAGAGACATTCCTATTATATAGTACTTATAACATTAAAAGCTTAGAAGTTAGAACTAAAACAATAGCAAGTAGGATTAAAAAAGAGACTTACTTTCATCCCTTATGACTCCAGGGAGAGACATGCGAAATAGGTAGGAGTCTTCACACTCTCCAATGTCCACAGCTCCAATGGTTGGTCCAACTCTCCCCACAGCTGCACTTCCAGTCAATGCAAATCCATTCTTGGTAGCAGCCACAATGTCATTCCATTCCTTCTTAGTAGGACGAGAAGGAAGGAACAAAACAGCATGACCAACTTTCTCAGAATCACTTTCATCTTCATGAACCACACCCTCATCACAAGGCACACTTCTAATAGGTGCCACAAGACAAGGTTGTGGCAGTTGATCCTGAATCTCAGCAAAATCACCACTTTCACATTCCTTTTGAGGTACAACACTAGTACAAGGCAATGACAAGTTCCCATTACAAGCATCTATATCCACATGCAAATCCTCCACCCCACTTAGCCTCTTGAACCTTTCAATATCCTCTGGCTTGAGGTAAAAGGTTTCCGGATTATCAATGAATACAACATTGTGAACTACTTTATGCTTACTTTTGAACCGTGTTTGAGGGTGCAATTCAAGTGGGAACAAATCAATAAACTTAGGGTAATTGCAATTGGGGGCAGAATCTATTCCTTGAATATATCGACGCAAAAAGGGTAACTTTACGGTTAGTGATTTATCAGCATTCCTAAGTATATGAAAGTAAATGCGTTCAATTTCCATTACTTTGATAACAGAACCTGTTAGTTGATCACTTGTGTATGAAGATAGTCCTTCAGCTACTCTTTGCAAGACTGATTTTTTTGTGTTCTCGTCTTTGATATCGGGACCAAAGTAGGTACCAAAAATGAAGTAAAGGAGAAAACGCTGATCATCATTGTTCATCTCGGATTTTAGGTTTTTGGATTCTATTCTAGCTACGGTTGTTGGATATTGATTAGCCTCATCCACTGTGTTTTGAGATGATGACATGCAATGCAGAAACCATGCCTCTGTAAGAAAAAGAATGTTACAGTGTTATTGTTGGTTTATCACAACTAATAATGAACCTGTAATTTGTAATGCAACGGGAAAACAAAATTTTGGAGGAATGAGGTTTTCATAGTAAAGGAAATTGAGTAACATTAACAATATTTAAGAGTGGAAAAAAGTGTAGAGAGACTCACAGGTGAGGATTGAGGACGGCGTCACCGTCACGCGCCGCCGAGAGATTAGAGAACGTCTTTAATTAGCTCCGAACAGGAAATGGTTGC
The DNA here is from genome assembly GCA_020916435.1 of Oxytropis ochrocephala. Taxonomy (NCBI): domain Eukaryota; kingdom Viridiplantae; phylum Streptophyta; class Magnoliopsida; order Fabales; family Fabaceae; genus Oxytropis; species Oxytropis ochrocephala. Next base: position 20,681,712 of record CM037090.1, on the reverse strand, counting down.
GAAAATGGAAGTGATAAAAAACACTCTCTTGGGCTTCGGAATTATTGGGCTCTTGCTCCTAGGGAGTAAGACTTGCGATGCACGCATAAGCCATAGTCCCTTTTTTTATTCATTTTTTTACATTAATTATATACATCGACCAAAAAAAAGATTAAGGTTTTTTTTTTTTTGTACCCCCACCCCATCCCTCCCCACCTCCACCCACACTGAAAACCCCAAAATACCCTTCTGAAAACGTATTTTTTTTTAAATTTTTGTGCCAATCGTATATACACCGAGGGGTATATATACGACCTTTTTTTGCTTTCATCGTATATACACCCCTCAAGCGTATATACGATTGGCACAACCTCACTTTAATCGTATATATGCCTTGAGGGGGTGTATATACGACCTTTTTTTGCCCATCGTATATACACCCCCACCAGCGCGTATATACGATTGAAAACTCTCACACTTAATCGTATATACGCCTTGGGGTGTATATACGATGGGCAAAAAAGGGTCGTATATACCCCCTCGTGTGTATATATCGACCCCCATTGTATTTTTTTAAATTTTTTTAAGTCAAATAAAAATTATATAAGTCCTGAAAATAGGTTTTGTGTGTAGTTCGTTAAAACGTGACGATGTTATACGTCGAACGAATAATTTAGGCTAAAAAATCGGTTTTCGAGGCAACATACTCCGATCGTAATGAAACCACACCATTAGAAGCGAAAAAAAATCAAGAATCAAGACTCCGTAGAAGGGACTTCTTACGGGACTACGGCCTCAAAATCCCAAATTCCATCAAGCACTATTTTTTTACGATTTTTTTAATTTTTCATAGTCTCCAAAAATCTAAAAAAATTTGCATAGCCTTATTTTGGTTTTGTTAGATTTTTAGTGGTGTTTTTATAATTTTTTGGAGTAGTTTTGACTAGTTAACGAATTTTTAGTAGACTTTTAGTAATAAAAATTAAAACAAATTATTAAAAAAAATTAAAAACCCATCGTATATACCCTTTGAGTGCGTATATACGATTGGACATAAAATAGCCATCGTATATACATACTCAAGGGTATATACGATTTTCTTATTTTTTAAAAAAATTAAGTTTTCAAGGGCATTTTGGGGTTTTTGGTATTGGGTGGGGGTGGGAGGGGATGGGGTGGGGGTCCAAAAAAAAAAACCCAAAGATTAATTATACACACCTCTCTTTTTTATTTTGAATAACTATTGAAATTGGTCCATCACAACAAAAATTCAAGCCGAATTTGGTCCCTCAGAAATAAAAATACAAATTAAGTCCCTGAAAAATGAAAATGTAGGTCAAATTAGTCGATGGTAGAGACTTAAATATCCTTAAAAATTATTTTAAAAGAACTAATTTGACCCACATTTAAGATTTTTGAAGACCAAATTGTTACTTTTCATTTCTCAGAGTTAAATTGGTCTCCACATTTCTTGTTAATGACCAGGGCCGGCCCAAGCCCAAAGCAACCCAAGCAAGGGCTTGGGGCCTAAAAAGTAAAAATTTTACCAAAAAAATGGGGCCTCCATTCTATTATGCACATACCACAAATAATTGTAAATCCCTAGTTGCATAAATGATTCAATTAGCGCAGCGGCTGAAGTGAGTTGTCTTGCTATGTTAACAACGAACGACTGCAAGGTTCGATCCTTGTTGTTTTGTTTTTTAAGGAGACTTTTCCTGGAGACTATGAAAAATTAATAAAAATAATAAAAAATAGTAAACGGTGGAATTTAGGATTTTGAGCCCGTAGTCCCGTAAGAATTACCTTCTACGGGAGTCATGCTCGTTGATTTTTTTTGGATTTAATAGTTGTGGTTTCATTACGATCGGAGTAGGTCCCCCGAATCGTATATACCATTTGGGGGTGTATATACGACCCCTAAATTAACCCATCGTATAGACACCCCCTAATGGTATATACGATGATGTATATACGATTTGGGGGTGTATATACGATCTCTATAATATTTTTTTTGGAGTTGCAGGATATTTTGGGGTTTTTAAATTTTTGAAGAGTATTTTGGTCTTTTCGCAGGGCTCATGGGGTAGATGGGGAAGTGGTATGGGTAAAAAAAATACCCTTATAAAAAGGGGTTTTATTTTATCATTTTTATCATCTACAATTGGACTGAAAGAGGGGGGGGGGGGGATTATTTAGCATTTTTTTTTCAAAAAGAGAGGTATTTTAGAATACCTCATATTTATATAATCTCCACCACCACCAGGTCCACCACCGTAATACTCCCTCTCTATCTCAATGCCGGGATCGAACCCAGCAGCAGTAGGTTGAAAGAAACCTTTCAAACCAACTAACCACTGGTGAAACTGGCGATTATTTAGCATATATCTCGGGGTTTTTGTTTTCGTACCCCCCTCATTCCCTATCACACCCCCATTTTTCCATAAATGCCAATAATACCCCTGTGTTTTTAAAAAAAAAAATTAAAATTTTCGGAATTACCTCAAAATAAGGTAATTCCGGTTCAAAAACAATTAAATTTTCTAATTACCATTTTTAGAGGTAATTCCTGTCATAAAATAAAAAATTTGAATTACCTCTAAAAATGGTAATTCAAATTTGTATTTTTTTTTGTTTGTATATTAAATTAATATTTAAACGCGTTTTATTTTGGAAATATGATACGAAGTTTATGATTTAAATAGCAATATGTCAAAATATATAAAATGAGCAACATAAAAAAATATAATGTACAAATACAACTACTATATATGGGTCCAAAATGTTTAACAATGATCAAAATAAGCACGTGAAGTGGGTGAGCGGCGACATCTAAGGCATCCCGGTCAATCTGTTTGCTCTCTCGCACCTCTCCTCATATGTCTCTCGGGACAACATGCTCCTGATGATATGGTGGATCTGGAGTGGCTCTCGCTCGCACGTGGAGTGCAGCACGAGTAAGACGCACTGTTACTCCGACCGTACGCCAAGGAAGGTAATCGGGATCGCACTCGCCGTGGTAGCCCGCCACTTACTAGCTAGCCGCCAAAATGTTCGCGCTCGAATCGATACATCAAGAACCTCAGATGATCCTGTCGCGCAGAGGAGCATTACCCGAATGGGTGGAAGAGGATCCTCTGTACATCGCCTCGAATCGCCAACACACACTGCTGCGGCATGTAGGGAACAACGTCATCGCCCTAAAGCAACTTGACCTCTGCAACGGATATGTTCGACAAAGGAACATACCGCTGTGGTCATCATAAGGGGTGAGGATGACATCCCCACCGCAGAGCATCTATCCGCGCCACTAAAGTCCACCAACTTTACTTTATCCAGCTTCTTGTTCCCCCAGCTGGTGGCACGTGGCTGATGCGTCCTAGCTAACACTTTCCGACCAACGACCGTGGTCTTCTATCCGCTGCTCATACCGGGCCGAGAAATTTCGAGGTGAGGCTCAACCATCTCTACCACTGCACGCGGGCTCTCTCGCCTCGCGCTCGTAAGCATGCCCAGCTGCTCTGAGCCTCTGTAAAGTGTCTGGAGAAGGAGTACTGCTACTACTGCCCTCCCCAGAATACTGTGCTCGTCGTCGGCTGCGGGGTGCTGCTCCCGAAGACTCTGCTCGCTCTACGTTGTCTGATCGTCTACTCGCCACTGTTAAAAAAATAAATGTAATTAGAAAATATTAAAAATTGAAAAAAAAAAATTAGTTTTTCGGAATTACTAGGTAATTCCGAAAAAATTTTGAATACCTCGAAGTGAGGTAATTAGGTTCATATTCTGACCTAATTACCTCACTTCAAGTATTTCAAAATTCTTTCTAATTACCTAGTAATTCAAAAACCCATTCGAATTTACTTACTTTTCCGAAATTATGAAATGTGAAATGTGAAATGTGATTTTTGTAAATTTTCAGGGGTATTTTTGTCCAATTGGGATATTATGGGGGTGTGGTAGGGAAGGAGGGGGGTACGAAAACAAAAAGCCTATATCTCGCTACTTATTACTTCTTGACGTATTTCAACAGTATATTACAGATGTTTTAAAGAGCGTAACAGCATCATTTCGGTGGAACTGTGACCAGTTATCTTCACAGTCCTTTTTATGCTTTACAGACATTAATCTGCTCCTTTTCAGTCTTTCCCATCTGCTAGCCATAGCATATGTGGTATATGTGTGTATGTACCAAAAAGAATTATGTGATATGTATTGTCTACCAGCCAAGATAACAGACTGCCTAAGAATCAATGTTTATCTCAGGCATTTTGTTCAACATATCTTTTAACAGTTCCTACGATAATGACAATTTTGACCACACAATAAGCACTTTAGAAGTTTTGAATTTTGTTAACATAGAGAGAAGCATTACTTCAGCTTAATTTGTGAGATCAGTAGTCAAAATTGCTATATCAATTTCAAGCATCAATTAGTAATAGAGACTAGGGTATACAATAATCCACAATCACAGAAATAGTCTCTTTGTTTTTTGAATCAAATAACAGAATAAAAATGCCATGCTCTCATTTGAATATCCTCCTCCAATTTCTATTTCTCATTGTAATTTGGGCAACGGGAGAACTAGTCCTGAGCTTATGAACCCAAAACTTGACGTCCTCTTTGCTAATCTGAAACTCATCATCAAAACAATCCCAGATAAAAACCCTAAAAACCACTCCTTTATAGCTTTATTTCCCGAACACAACCGAATGGAAGAAACCCCAACAAGACAAAAGAACAACGACCTCAGAAACAATTCCAAATCTGAAACCCTCCACGACCACAAGCCCGCAATGCAGACCAACACAAACAAGAGCCACGCAAATTTCTTCCCACTCCTCCCCTTGGTCAATTTTCCTCTCCAGCCAATCGAATTGCTGCGCGCGATTTCGCCGATGAGCGAATTGAAGGGTTCTGGCAAGATCTTGAGATTGAGTGCGACGATGGAAGCCAGTTGAAGGATCTTTCGATTCGATGATTGGGACCACCCTCGTCTACCAGCGCAGAGGATCAGTTTGTGTGTGGGAGTTGGATGAGATTGCGAAAGACGAAGAGAGATAGGATTGTGGAGACGAGAACTGATGCCGAGTTTGGAGATTGGGAATGGAAGAGGGAGATCTGGAATTGACGGGAGACACTGGGTTCTGCAAATGTAGGGTTTCACTTCCGCCATTGTGACCGTTAGCTAGAGTGAGTACAACAATCCAAGAAAGGTGATTCTTCAAACTCAACTTCAAATTCTTTGTTTAATCAATTAATCCCACAACATTTTGTTTTTATGTCGAGACAAGAGTATCTACTGCTGAATGTAGTGATTAATTCCTTTCTTGGATTGAAGGTATCTCGAAGGACAATATTTTGCTTTTAAACCTATTTCGAATTTTGGGGTATTTATTTGTCTATGCCAGAAATGATTTTGGGGTATCATTGAATATAAGTGAAACCATATCCAAATGTAATATTATTTATGAAAAAGATTTAATTTATATATACTGCCGCTGTAGAAGAATTTTTACAACATCATCCAATCACAAAACGACATGTTTGACTTTATCTCAACATCTTTAAAAATCACTCACACCATGATTGTTTATTGGTTCATTGTGTAAAAAGTTTTACAACGTTAGTGTATACCTACCAACTAAACCCTAAATATAATAGGATTTTGTTTGATAAAATAGGTAAAACTCAACTATAAATTATTAAGGATTAATTTATATACACTATAAGCATATCAATGTTTGGCATCATTGACGAATTACAAGTTGAAATGTCATTAAAAAGAAGCGAGTCAACAAATAATCACCCTGTATGTCACTTATATCATGAATTATTATTGATTGCGACGGTATGAATACTTTATTTTGAGTAAAAAAAATTGATCGTGACGGTACAAAATGTTACGCCAATGGTACATATCAATTAAATTCGACTATTAATTATGTAAACAAACTTTAAATTATTACTTTTTATTTTAACGTTATTAATTAAAAGTTCAAATATGTAAAAGAAATATGTAAGACCTTCTTTGTTAAGGTTGAGGGAAGAAAATCAAGAAGACTCTTTAGGGAGTGTAATAGCAAAAACGAGAGTGTGAAAAGTAACTCTAGCAAGTTTGTTGACCACAAAAATCATATGCGGCTAGAATCATTGGAAAACAGGTTCTTAATTGATGAAGGGGACGCGGATAGAAGAAAGGGTGGTACTATATTTGTGAATAAGTGGATGAGATTGTAATGTTGATTATCTGTCTCCTCCTCTTAAACTCTCCATTCCAATGGTTACAGTGACATGAGATGGCAAAAGGCAACGAACTCTCCTTAATGTCGTCATAAACACTGCAATATTGATTGTATTAAGGAATTAATGATGATGATGCCACCATCTATCTACTAACCTAAAATTAAAGTGCAAAACACTTTTTCTGTCTATATAAACCATAATCCCTACTGAAGTAGTACAATTCAATTTTTCTATCTAAATAATCTCCATCACTAATTTCTTCAAGGAAACAATATATATGAAGAATAATATTCAGTTCCCAGGGCTTGATATGGAGACAATGAAAATTCTTGACTGGGAAAGTCTCTTGGGTGGGAAGCCTAACCGATGTGTCGTTCTACCAGCTAATGTTCCTATGCTTGCTGATTCTTTAAAACCGAGAAATCAAAACTGGTAAACATAACATAGTATATGTGTTAGTGTTATGCTCATTAATTAACTTTTGTTTTCTTCATACGTTTCTTGCATCTGATCTCTCCCATTTACTTCATGCAGGATTGCCAGGCCAAATTCCCCTACTGATTTAATCATACAGCTTGGTGATTCCACCTTTCACTTGCATAAGGTGGGTGGTGCTCCACTCACTCCTTTACTGTTATTTATTCCAAAGTTATCTATAATTAATACTGCAAATGATTTCCTTCGATTTCCAGCTTGCAATGGTCTCAAGAAGCGAATATTTGAATAGGCTTGTATTTCAGAGAAAAAGCAACACAGAAGCTACGGATAACATCCTCAAAATCCAAATAGACAATCTTCCAGGTGGTAGAAACACTTTTGAACTAGTAGTCAAATTCTGTTACGGATGGAATTTCGACATGACCTCAGCCAGCCAACATCGCCACATTATATTGCGCTTCAAATTTCTTAGAAATGAGTGAAGATATCGAAGAAGGAAACCTCATTTCCAAGACAGAAGCCTTCCTCACCTTTCTAATTTTGTCTTCGTGGAAATACACATTTCGGATACTCAAAAGTTGTGAATCTATTCCCCATTGGGCCAAGGAGTTACAAATAGTTAAACGTTGCTCAGAAGCAATAGCTTGGAAAGCATGCATAAATAATCCAAATATGCAAGAAAGTAAAAGCAAAACAAATAACTCAGAACTTGATACTTGGTGGTTTGAAGATGTATCACTTCTACGTGTAGATCATTTTGTTGAAGTGATTCAATCTATCAAAAGACGCGGAATTAAATCAGAGGTTGTCGGTTCTTGTATCGCGTATTGGACGACAAAATGGTTTTCCCAACTTGGAGTTGACATTGTGACTCCCAAACACATGGCCATCCAGTTAAGTAGAGTTTCAATTGAGTGTTTGATTAGAATGCTTCAAACTGAAGAAAACTCAGTCACTTGCAATTTTTTGCTTCACTTGTTAAAAGCTGGAGTGATGTTGAAAATCAATTCTGAGTTATTGTCTTTGCTTGAAAGAAGCGTGGTTTTTTCATGTTGGAGAAGTGTTGTGTTCAAGATCTCTTGGTTAAAAATCAAGAAGAGAAAGATTCTTTGTATGATGTAGCTGTTGTAGTTAAAGTTTTACAATCTTATGTTAGGAACATGCCAAGTAATAATCATGCAGAAAAACTCAACATTGTTGGAAGGTTGATGGATGGGTATCTCACACAAATTGCAAGGGATCAGAAGCTCAACGTGGAAAGTTTCAAATCAGTTGTTGAAGCATTGCCACAAGATGCTAGATACTGTGATGACACTCTCTATAGAGCCATTGACACATACCTTAAGGTAATATTATATTATATAATATATATATATATATATATATATATATATATATATATATATATATATATATATATATATATATCTAGCTCATCATGATGGTTGATAACAGTATACTAATTATAAGACTTCATACAATTATGCAGGCACATGCATATTTGACAGAAGAAGATCGAGAAGATGTGTGTAGAGTGGTGGAATACCATAGATTGTCACGAGAAGCGCGACAGCATGTGATGCAGAATGATAGGTTGCCCTTGAAGTTATCGGAACAATTTGTTCTTCTAGAACAAGTGAACATGTCGTGGAGAGTGACGAGTGATGGACCGAATTACAGAAGGACAAATACTCAAACAAGTATTAGAATAAGCAGAGATTTGGAGAAAAGAGAGATGAATCAGGAGATAAATGTGATGAGAAAAGATGTTGAAATGATGAAGTCACAACTTTTGGAAATAAATACCTGCAAGATAAAGCTCCAAAAGCATCTCAAGAGATGGATGTATTCGTTGAAAGAGAGTTTCTTATTATGTAAAAACACTTAAATATATGAGATTTTTATTTTTGCTGTCATACCCTGCATCATTGCGGCTCATAAGAAATTGAAACCTCAAATGTTGAAAGTTTTTCAATAACTGATAGGATACAACATTAAATATATGAGATTTTTATTTTTGCTGTCATACCCTGCATCATTGCGGCTCATAAGAAATTGAAACCTCAAATGTTGAAAGTTTTTCAATAACTGATAGGATACAACAATTAAGGCAATCTTGATAACTCAAATACATAGAAAGTGAAAATAAGAGATTGCCTTAAAGTGAAAATAAAGCATAGATTGTAAAAGAAAAATAACAGATCCTGTGAGTCATACATATGTAATTGGGAGAAATCTTTTTGGATCAAGGAAGGCATTTTATCCATATAAGGCAATCAGCATTCCACTAAATTGTAAAAAAAAAAAAAAAAAAATTCCACTACATCAATAAAACACCAAGCTTCCTCAATGTATACTCTATTTCTGAATCTTAAACCACCACATTGTTTATTTAGATAAAATCTCTTTTTAAGTAATGTTTAGTTGATAATGATTCAGCTCACATCCCATAAAGACGCGAGGTAGAATTCTGTTAATGATGTGAGGAACTCTCGATTATAGGTAATATGTAAGTATCTACGTAAGCGCTCAAAAATCATTGTGGCTTCTCTTAACTTGATTTTTCTTTTCAGTTTGGTTATTTATCCTTTCTTGTAATAAATTAGTTCCACATGTTTTTGTATTTATTTAAACAAAATTGGCTCAAAGCCAATTTGTTAATTTTCACAGGATCTGTTTTCTTTATTACAAGACTAACTAATTTGTTGCAACAAAATAGACGATAATAAAAGACTAAAAAAGTGATAGCACAAACGAAATTAGAGCATTAAAAGAGTAATTAAAAAATAATAATTTTATTTTAAATAATAAAATAAAAAAAAATAGAGGAAAAAGGTAAGAAATAAGAATTGGGATATATCTATCTATGATGTAAAACGGTGTGTGAAATATACCCCACCGCGCCTTGGAGCAAGGTTAGGATGGAAGAGGACGCAGCGAGCAAGCGTGAATTTTCACAGGATCCAAGTTGCTGTTGCCCAATCTGCTTAGGACCATTCATTCAACTTTCCTACCTTGACCAATGTTTTCGTATGCATTTCCTTATTATATTATAATAATCATCCTAATTTTAACTCTCCCCGCATTAGTTCTTATATCTCACATTTTTATTAGTGGGTTTTGATATGAAAAATTACAATTTTTTTTTACCCTTTTTCTGAATTAATAACGAAGACCAAATTGTTCGGTGGAACTGGAATAGCTTGATTCATAATTTTTTGGATTGCATGATTTAGTTTGCTTATACTGCTAATATCTGTTAATATTTTATGTTGCTTTATGATCCAGGAAGGAAGGAAGGCACTTATGAACTTTTTGTTTACAAAATCACTTTTGGGAATTATACTTCAATTCAAGATTTATTAGGATCTTTAGTTGAGAAGATTTAAGAAGCAATTAGTGGGAATTTCCCCATATCATTGAATTGATGGTAGTAAAGTAAACTTATTGTTGTGTTGCAGATAAGTTTTGCTTCAATTGTATTTTACGTTGGACCAAAGTGGTTGCTGGCAAGCACCGTGCTATACCTTCTTCTGTCAATTGCCCACTTTGTAAGGTTTGGTTAATTCTGTTGCTTTTCATTTTTCAACTGCAGTCAAGTATATTTCTTTTTCACCTAATGTTTCCCGTGGATGTCTAAATGTGGCATTTGGAAAAACTTATTTTAGCTTATCTTATGAACTAAACACTTTGTAAGTATTTGGAAAAGCTTTTAAAAATAGCTTTTGATTTGTCCATATTAGCTGTTTTAAGTTATCTTCATAATTTCTCCAATATAGCTGAGTAGTATGTAGTTTACGTCTAATAATGCAGAGAGAAAATTTGTCTATCATATATGGGGTTGATGAAGGTTGCTTTCAACGACATTATGTAAATGCAGATTTTGTGGATAGGTTTGTCTTTTGTAACTTTGTTAGTTTTATACAAGTTAAAATTTTAGTAGAATTATCTTTATATACTTTGCTCTTATATTTGATTGTGCAGTTTTAGCTTATCGAGAGCACACAGATACAGATTACAATGCTATTATACTGAACAAGGTCTTCTACCACCTTTCATTTAACAAATCTCTTCCTCAATAATGGTTTCTGTCTGTCATTTTATTTGTCTCAGAATTTGAATATTTGTTATAAACTTATACTTATCAGTATTTTCTTTATTCTTATCTTTATCTGAGCAGGTTTCTTAGATGATATATTCAATATATCTCAATATTGGAAATCTCGTAAGTACGCTCAGCCAAACAGCTGGCTTCAAAGTTGGTTAACAAGGGAAATTCAAGCTCTTATTCAGGTTACTGAATTTATCAGATTATTGGTAGTTGATGCATTTTCTCTTGGGTCAGTGTAAATTGTTGCCGTCCTAACCAGTAACATAATGTGCTTAACTGCTTCATCTAGTAGAGTGTGTATTCACATTTTGCTGCATCTTCTTTAGTACTACTGCATGCATGTGCCTATTTTTGATGAAATATTTGTCTCTCTCTCTCTCTCTCTCATTAGTTTTTGCATGTGCCTATTCTTGACTCATTCCTTTTATTGCTTAATCTGTAGGAGGAGGATGTTGACATCATTGTGCACCATGTCCTTGGTGTGGTCAAAGCATTATGGACAAGGTAAGTTTCTTCATGCACATTGAGTAGATGCAACATTATGAGTATGAAAAACTGTGATGGTTTGGTTACTGTTAATTCTCAAACTTCCTGTAGAGAGCAAAAGTCACACATAAATGTGCCTGAAAAGAAGCAGGAGGAGTTCAAGATGTCAGTCTCTGAAGCTGCGAGGCCTTTTCTGGGAGCAAGAACAGATAGATTTGTATATGAGATTCAACTGTTTCTTGCGTCAGGATTGAACATTGAAGCTTATGATGCAGTTTACATACAAAGATTGGGTTGGAGCTCACCTGGGGAAAACACTGAAGTTCCTCAAGATGAATTGATTGATCGCACAACCGTGATTCCATACCTGTACATATTTGATGACGACTCCGATGGAAATGAGTAGATTCCTTTTTCTATTTTTCTCCTTTGTTTGCTGTAATTCTTGGATAATGGGATTGCTCCTTGAATAGCATGGGAGTAAACTTTACATATATCAAAGAGTACTATTGAGGATTTGGATCCTCTCTAGTTATAGTGGGATTCTCTATCCAAAGGACTAAAGTTGTACAATGCTTTTTATGGATTTTTTTTTTATATATAAGGATTTTCATGGTCTAGATCTTATGCAGTTCAAACAAGACTGTAAGTGCAGAAGGATTAATTTTCCCCCATTTGAACCTCAAAAGCCTGATTCTTTAAGCTCTTACTGGCTAGCTAATAACATTTGTCCACTTTCATTTTTCTTTAGAAAAAGTTGCTCACTTATCACCTGATTCTAGCAGAGTGACAACAAAACAAAAACATCAAAAAGAAGAAAAAAAAATGACTGTTGGAAAAAGCAGTAAAGGACAGAAGGGGAGTAAAAAAACAAATGAATCAATGAATGATATGAAAAGTAAAAAAAAAAAAAAAAAAAAGAAATGCCTTGGTTGAGAGTAGTGGTGGGAATAAATTGTGTTGAAAGCTTAAGCTGTTTTGGCGGCGCGCCTCACATTGAAAATGTTAGCCTAAGCTTTCATGGCTGTGTCGTGAGAGCCGAGTTTCTTAACTTTGTTTGACCTTCTCGAAAGTCGACATACGCGAAAGCTCTTTAAAAGCTGTTTTGACTATTTTCTTAAGAAGGTCAACAACATTTCAATGGCATAAGTTATTTAAATAGACTAACAAACTAATAGGTCAATGAGATTAAGTTCCAATTGAGAACTAACAAAACCTTTTAGGAAAATATCTTATATGACATCATATTTAAATTCTATTTTATAATAATAACTTCAACAATGTCAAAAATTGATGTAGGTTAATATGTTTAAACTAACAAAAATGTTAGTGAAGTTATGACTTAACACAAAAATCTACTAAATTCAATACAAAATAACATTAGTAATTAAAAAAATAGTTAGATTTATTTAAATAAAGCTACTGATAGTAAGTAAGTGCGCTTTTTCGATGGCTTCATGATCTAACCTATTTAATAAATAGAACTTTTGAAAAAAACTTTGGACCTTATCTACTTTCTTTCAAAAAGCGCAGCGCAGCTGCATCAGAGTCATAAGCGCAGCTAAGCGCACTTACTTATTCCCACCCCTAGTTGAGAGAGAGAGAGAGAACTACCTTTTGAAAAAAACTGAACAGTAAATGAATGAATAATTTGGAAAAAAGGCAATCAAAATAAATACCTTGCTAGAATACAAAGTGAAGGACAAAAAAATTTGGAAGCTTGTTGTGTGACTGGGTTTTGGATTGGCCAATCAATATTAGATGTTGGACTCACTGACATAAGAAACTCCTCTCCAAATTACTCAATCAAAAACAAGTGGGTGGTTGAAAACGTAAGACAGGAGAAGCTTTGCAACAGACATGGAAACAGCCTCAGACAATGGAGCATTCATGGAGAAATTCATTTTACCACCAACTTCTTCTTCACCTGATCTTCCTTTGAATTCACTTACCTTTGCAGTCAAAGACATGTAAGCTTCCTGAGCTCAAAGTTAACTAGTGTGTTTGAATTCATGCATCTTGAACTTGATTGCTTGTGTTGTGTCATACAGATTTGATGTGAAAGGGTATGTAGCTGGATTCGGGAATCCTGACTGGGCAAGGACTCATGAAGTTGCAACTTCTACTGCTCCAACACTTTTGGCCCTCCTTAGTGCAGGTGCCACTTGTGTTGGTAAAACTGTCATGGATGAAATGGCTTACAGGTTCAGTTTTTAATTTTATTCCTTTTTGATGGTCCATTTTTTTCATTTCTGTTAGTTGTATAACATGATGCTGTGCTTTGGCAGTATAAACGGGGAGAATGTACATTACGGCACACCAAGAAATCCTTGTGCAGAAGATCGGGTTCCTGGAGGATCTTCCAGTGGCTCTGCTGTTGTAGTTGGTGCAAAGCTTGTGGATTTCTCAATTGGTGAGCTATTCTCCCCTTCCATGCGTAATTTTGATCACCACTTGGTTAAAATAATTTGAAGCATTGTCATGATAGGTGGACTACTCTTCAATTCCTGAGATGTATATTCTTTTTTCTTTTTAATAAATAATAGGAACTGATACCGGAGGAAGTGTGAGAGTGCCTGCATCATACTGTGGGATTTTCGGTTTTCGTCCTTCTCATGGTGCTATCTCAAAATCAGGAGTTATTCCAATGGCACAAAGTTTCGATAGTGTTGGTAAATATTTTCTCCTAGTTGCACGGTGCACATTTAGTAGTCCAGAAGATATAGCTTCCCAGGTTGTTAGGCCCTTATTCTGGAGACTTATTTTCTTGTTATCATATTCACATGTAGGATGGTTTGCTAGGGATCCAAAGATTTTGAGCAGAGTTGGACATGTACTTCTGCAGTTGCCACACATCACACCAGTTAGACCTTCTCACATTATCATTGCAGATGACTGTTTTCAGCTTACAACTGTTCCATACGATGTAGTTACACGGACCGCCGTCAAAGCAATAGAGGAGTTGTATGGAGGTGAATGTTTGATCATATAGATCTATTAATATCAGTAGTTATTTGTTATTTAAAAAACAAAAGATTTCAATATCAGTGATTCTTTTTTATCCCCTCTGGATATAGTTATGAATCTATCTATGACATTTCAAATTCAATGATATTTGATATGTATCTGGAACAATTTTATATTACTGAGTGAGAATTTTTGTTGTTGTAAACTTGTAATGTATCCACTATTGCAGGTGATGTATTAAGGCATGAAATCCTTGGTGACTATGTGAAAGCCAAAGTTCCAAGTTTGAAGCATTTCATGAGTAAAGAGAATACAGACCAAGCATATAACATTCCATCACTAGCTGCACTTTCAACTGCCATGCGATTGCTTCAGAGGTGTAGCTCACCACTAAACCCCTAACTTCCAGCTAAGATGACTTTAATTTTATAGTGGGTTGTGGATTGCAATTTTTAATTAACATTTGAGTCCTTGCTTTGTTTACTATTTGTAACACAGGTATGAATTTAAGAAGAACCATGGAGAATGGGTCAATGCAGTTAAACCTGATATAGGTCCTGGAATTTCTGAACGTGTAACAGCAGCCCTAAGAGCAACAGAGGAGTACATTGATATCTGTCATTCTGTAAAAGGGGAGATGCATGATGCTCTTACTGCTCTTCTTGGGGTATTCATTCTCTCTTTCTCACACACACACACACATACACAAATCATGCAAAGAAGCTGATTTTTCGAAATCCCCGTGACATACTGATAAACAACACATTTAAAGCCAGATGAGCATGTCATGTTAGTTATATGTTCATCAAGCCATATATATCTACTTAACGACATTTATGCCCAAATCATTGCTCTTGATACAAATTCTCTTCTTAGTCTTCATGACAGCTTATATGAATATTTCAGGATTTTGGTGTTCTCATGATCCCCACAGTTCCAGGGTCTCCACCTAAACTACAAACAAATCCATCTGAATTAGAAATTTTCCGCGCAACCGCATTTAGCCTTCTGTCCATTGCTGGAGTATCTGGATTTTGTCAGGTAATAATCCCTGTGTGTAAGTTATAATATGTGATGTGAAACACTTAGACAGTTAGACTCCTATTTGTTCCTTAATCAAATATGGTTTTTCCTAACACTCTGCAGGTAAATATACCACTAGGGATGTATAATGACCTCCCTGCATCAGTTTCTCTGGTGGCCAGGAAAGGTGCAGATAGGTTCTTGCTTAATCTTGTTGAGAGTATTTATGATCAGATTGCCAAATAGGAAGCAGCATAGATTACCTTATTCTGACTGGAAGGATGTCATTGTAAGAACATTTTGGAGGTGAAAAAAACACTACCAATTAAAGGAAGCCATGTGGATTCAGGAAAGAAACTAGCAATCATTTTCGGGTTAAGTAGCATTTCCGTTAAATAAATGAATACAGAAAATTAAACTAGAAGTGAAGGGATTAGAGAATCACACGAACTGTTTAAACTGAATCACTTTCAACCAGAAAACTACGTTTTATATCTTCCTTAGAAGGTCTTATAAAGGTTTACAATTAAAGTTGTTTAACAACAGACAATAACTCTCAACACGAGATGATGTTGAATTAAAACCTTTGTGAAATGCATACTCTCAACAGAGAGAATAGAGAGAATAGTAAATGTGAGCTTCAAAGAATTAAAGAATGAGAAATAATTTGACAGAGGTTCATCCACAGATAAGTTTGTCTGAGTCGAAACCTATCTAAGAGCAATTGCCACTAAAAAGAAATTATCTTAGATGGAAACAAACACTTCCACAACCTGCTTAGTACCAAAATTTGCTGATATGATTCGACTCATATGCATAATAAGCTTTTAATTTTTAATTTACCAAATAGAGAGACAATTAGAGAAACAATACATGATTTACTCATTGTATCCTTTTTGACAAATTAACTTATCACATCATGTTGACTTAATAAACGCTGAACTAATATAAGGAAGGTATGAGAAACTTATCATATCTCAGTCTTTGTAAGATCCTTCTTCAAAGAAAAAGTGCAGTAGTTTCCTATCCTATGAGCTCCATCCATCTGGAAAACACTTCTTTCCTCCTCTTGATGAAGTTAGTTTTTTCAAATATTTCTTCTACTACAATATATTCTGTTTACATTATCAAACTACTAGCATATTTTGTTCAGTGTAATGATTACACTGAACAAAATATTTTGATGGAGTCACGAGTCAGACTTGGAAGTCTCACCCCACATTTTGCACAGGAAATAGTGTTGTGAATTTGTCTAATTATACTTAGTGGAGTATATTGCAAAGTCAACATCCAATAGAAAATGATATGAACTATAACTGAAGACAAATTCTAAAATTCGTGTAAAATACCGTGAAAAATCAATTCGCATATTTCTCAACCAATTGCGTTCGACTCGTATTGAGTGCAGAAATTGAACTAAAGCAAAAGGTTTCAATGAAAATGATGCAAATTCGAGAAGGATGTGCTAGTAGTTTGATAATGAAAGTTTCTGATTTGTTTAGAAATTGTCATATTTTGTTTGGATAAATTTGGTCCAACCAAAACTGCTCTGAACCTTGTTTGCTGTAAATTTAAAAGATTGGCTTGCTCTTAATTTATACAGTAACTTGAGTTTGATTCAGGCGGGGTTTCTTAATTCTCTGCATATGTTCATGCAGTTAATGCTCACATTACAGCTACCTGTACCACAAAGTGCACCATTGTAGCTTTGGGTGGGTCAAATTGAACACAAATGGTGTGGGGAAGGACAGAGGTGCCTGAGCCGCTTGTGGTGGTTTCTTGAGAGGAGAGAATTGGATTTGTGGTTTCTCTAAATTCATGGGCTCTTGCTCGCCGTTTGTAGCTAAGCTATGGGGAGTTCTTGAAGGCCTCTGTCTAGCCAAATGTGTGGCTTCTTTCGCGTGTTGATTCAATGTTGGTGGCTCAATGTATCAATGACTCCTCTCATGTTTGTCCCCGTGGTTTTAGTCTTATGTGGCAGCGTGTATACTAGGGTTCTTCACCGTTAGTATCCACTAAACCAACCTAGGAGAGCTCGTTGAGATGATCTGGAGAGAGTAACCGAGAGAGTTATAGAGAGAAGGATATTTTGGATAAAATATGTAGTCTACTTTCATTAACTTCTGGTGCAATATTTAAAGGCAAGAGGAGGCTACAAGTTAGCCACTCAAATGCTAAAACCTAATAGAAGATGCTACCCTAGATGCTAGGAAGCTACTAGAATATTAGTGACTCACCAATAGTACAATGACAAAACGGAATCACTACTGAAAACAATGCAACGGTAATAAATTGAAATAGCAGATAAGACAAAAGCAGTACTAGACTGAGCGCACAAATGCGCACAATTTGGCGCCTAAACCAGATAATTGGTGCTGCATTGATGCTGTCACAATACCCCCTTCTTAAGCACAAACCCTTGGCCTCAAGGGTTGAAATCAGGATACTTCTTGATGAAGTCAGCATAGAACTCTCACGTAGCTTGAGTAACAGGGAAGTCTTTCCATTTCACCAAGACTTTAGTGGCAGCAATGGAACCTCTCTTGACCATTTTCCTATCCAAAATCGCCTCAGGCGTATGATTAGTAGCAGATATGAGAAAATCAGTGGGGGGGAATATTCACTATAGTAGCTTCAGCAGGGTTTGGACAAATTTGAGCTGAGAAACGTGGAACACATTATGAATCTTGGCCTCTGGTGGTAACTCTAGTTGATATGCAGCTTTGCCAATTCGGTCCATGACTTTGAAGGGTCCAAAGAACTTAGGTAGAAGTTTGTGCACATGGTGTTTCTTGAGGGATTGTTGCTGATAAGGGTGAAGTTTTAAGTAAACATAATCCCCTAGAGAAAATTCTCTTTCAGAACGATGAGCATTGGCCTGTTGAATCATTCTGTTTTGTGCTCGAAGCAGATGGAATTTCAGTAACTTTAGGGCCTCCTAACGAGCAGTTAAGGTTCTGTCCACTGTAGGAGAGTGAGAGGAACCAGGAAGATAGGGTAAATGAATTGGAGGAGGCTGTCCATACACGATTTCTTAGGGAGTAGTCTTGGTAGCACTGTGAAAAGAAGTGTTATTAACTATATTTGAAGGCTAATGGAAGAAGATTGGGAGATCAAGATTCTGGGTTTCGATTCTGAGATTCCATTTTGAATTAAATTCGATTTTGGTTTCTAGGTTCTCATTTTCGTTTTGTTGTTTGTTTGTTGAATTGAAATTTGAAGAAGATGAAGATATGATGATGAATGCGAAGGGAAGAGAAGGTAGAGGATGAAATTTGCATCGTTCCATTTTTTTTAACAAAAATATCTATGTTGTGTAACAATAATGTTTTAAGTGAAACATTGGTTCAATGGTAATTTCCTTTGTGCGCCACTAAGAGGTGGTGAGTTCAAGTCCCTTTGATGCCGTTTTAAAAAATAATTTATTTTGAGTGTAACAATACTACCATGTGGTAGTCATCTATTGATTGCTGACGTGACACATGTCAATTCCATGCACCAATGGTGACATGGAGTGATGACATGATGTGTCAATGCCACGTAACACAAATGTCCAATAATATAGTGACACGTGGCAGTGACATCATTGATGATGTCATCACCGTTTGTCACATCAGTTTTTTTTAACAGAAAGTTAATCGATGGACCAAACTGTAAATACTTAATATTAGCAAGGGCCTTTTTAATTAATATTTTTATAGGAGACAAACTGGAGTATGACCATATTTGGGCCAAAGTCTTTGTTTTTGGATTAAACATTTTTGTTAAGTAATTTGTTAGTTACGCATTTTTGGTTGATTAGTAATACTTTTTTTTGATTGGAGAATATTAGTTATACCTTTTTTTATATTAATCAATCAATGTTGATCAGTCAAAAGAATATATTAATTTCATATTAATATATTTTTTTTGGGGTGAAGAATACATTAATTCTTATATTAATCGTGTCAATGTTGAGTCAAAAAAATATATGAATCAATGTTGAAAAAGCATTCGCCAAACGTAAGCGGTCTCAAAGTAATTCTCTTCTTCTTGGAAATTAATAAGTAATCGCCATCCAAATCATCATCGTTGACAGAAGACGTTTACGTGTCTGCTTCCATCGCATATAAATAAGCTCATCAACCTTGGTATCCTATAAATCGTATAAGCAACATCAACCTAGTCATTCCACACAATTCCAATTACATATCATCCAAAAACACACATCACCGTAATGTTACAAACATTTTCTTTCATTAATTCTCCTAATTTCTCTTTTCCTTTTGGGGGGCTGGGGACCGGGATTGTTCAATTTTTTATAGGCTAAAACGTACTTTTAGTCCAAATACGAAACGTCGAAAATTCAGTTTAGTCATTCAGATTCCCAAAAATTTTAAAATAGTCCCCGCAATTAGTAAACGTTACTACTTTAGTCCTCGCAATTCCATTTAAAAGTCTTTTAGTCATCAGAATGTCGAAAATCCAGGTTTAGTCCTCCTTTGTTAAGAGTAAAAAAATGTTGCGAGGGACTAAAAGTAAGAACGTTACTTAATCAATGAGGAACTAAACCTGATTTTCTTGACATTCATTTGCGAACTAAAAGTGCATTTTAAACTTTTCTTATATTGTGGTCCATCTTTTTTCCTTAATTTGAGTGTTTATTTGTGTGGGTTTGCTTCCTATTGTTTTCTCTTTAGTAGTACAAATCGTGTCTTGTCTTTGTTTATTGTCTTTTCTTGATCTTGTTTGCAGTGTTTGTTTTTTCTGATCGGAAAAATTAGCAACTGGACCCTGCCTGGAAGGAAGTGATATACTTAAGTAAACTTGGCAACAGTAATAAGAAATAATTCTTTTTGCTATTAATAAGTTATTTTTGTTAACTTTTTGCCTAGTTTAATTTTTTTTATTTTAGATAAACTTTTCACTCTATGTTTATGATTAATCTCCACTAGTGTTTAAGAGTAAATTTCGCACTATCAATATCGAGTTTATCCATTGTGAGTAGAAATTTTTCAAAATAACTATTAAATCGAATCAATCACGAATCAAACCGAATTGAACTATTAAGAATCGAACTATTACTAATAGTTACGAATCGAACTACTACATTTATTCAATGCAATTCACTAACCGAATCATTAGCTTCGGGCTCGCTTAGTGAACTGCGAACTACTAGGAGAACTACTCTCTCACTATGACTCACGCCTCTCTCACGACTCACGTCGTCACGCTGTTTCATCTTCTACTCTCTCACGAGCTTTACGATTCTTCACCACAGTCATATTACTACTGCAAATCATATACTCTCTCTGCGATTCTTCATTGTAGCTTCAGTGAAATGGTTTTTCTGCGATTTCTCTTCTACTCTCTACGAATCATATAATCCCTCAGTTAGGGTTTCGAACTGTGCGAACCGTAAGAACTGAAGTTCGAATTGAAGAATTGAAGTTCGAACTGAAGAACTGAAGAACTGAAGTTCGAACCCTAATCATATATCAGTTAGGTAAAATTTCTTCGATCCTCACTGCTTTTGGGTTTTATCCAGTTTTAAACTGCTAGTGGGTATCTAAGTTCAAACCCTAATCATGATTTGTGTGATTTTTATCCAAGTTTATGTAATCCCAGACCCTATTACTGGATGCCAGAAAAAGCTAGAAATCGATGATGAGCAGAAGCTGTAATCCATGTACTCTCATTGTTTCTCATTCTCAGTGTTAATTATATTACGTGCCTTCCTTCATTGTTGCTTCTGCACTTTATTTATTTTTTGGTATCCTTGCACTGCAAATTGAACATTGATATTCATGTGAGTTTGATTTTTACTGTTACTCAGGAATGCAACAATGTCAAAGGTGAAGTGAGGTAGCATATGACAAAGATATTGCACTGGCGCAGAGAGGATAGACGATTTATTTTGGTTTTAAATGATATAACGATTCTAGACTTAGTTTATTTTGGTTTTATAAACTGTACTTTTAACGATTCGGTAGCGATTCGGATTTATTTTAACATTCGGATTTATTTTGGTTTTATAAACCGTAATTTTAACAGATTCGGTAATAGTTCGATTTATTTTGGTTTTATAAACTGTAATTTTAACAGTTCGGTAATAGTTCGGATTTATAAACTGTAATTTTAACAGTTCGGTAATAGTTCGGAAAGTTCACTAACAATTCTGTAAAAGTTCGGATTTATTTTGGTTGCAAACCGAATCATTAGCGTAAAAGTTCGATTCGGATTAATAGTTGATTCAAGAAAAGTTCAAATTAATAGTGCGATTCAAGAAAATTTACATTAAAAGTTCACTAACGATTCGGTTGATTAAAAATCGTGAACCGAATCATTAGTGTAGTTTAGTTCGATTCGAGAGAATCATATGCGATTCGGTTCGATTCATTCGAATCTGTTTCAAATAGTTCGATTCGGTTGATTCGATTCTCATTCTTCGAATCAACCATGAAACAAATTTCTAATTGTGAGAATTGAACTTAGGAGCATCGAGTTGACTCTCGTATCTCTAGATAGTTTATGTCACTAGGCTAATGGTGTTGGTTAATCTTCATGTGATACAACACAAATGAAAAAAATATACTTTTTATAAAAAAAATAGTAATTTTCTTTTTACGATAATGGTATTATTTGAATAGGTTTTTAAGTTTAAATTTTTTTGAACAGATGAGTGAAACATACAATCTTTTATTGATTCAAATTCGAATAAGTCTCACTAAATCAGTGCGCCTCAAGTAAATTTAGTATAACTTGTATAAATTCCAACTAATAAAAGAGAATGTTAAAAAGTAGAGCCGTCAAAATAAGCCCAATCCGACTGGCCGGCCCAACCCGCCCGACAAAATAAGTAGTTTGGGCCGCCGGCAGCAGCGAAAAATTACCACCCGACCAGGCCCGCTGCTGAAAAACCAAATTTCATCATGGGCAAGCCCGCATGGGCCGAGCTAGCCCGATGGCCCGACAATTTTTAAAAAAAAGCTGTAATTGATGTTGATGCCGTTGAACACATAATCGTGGAATACATATTTCTATTTGTTTAACTAAATTAGTTTTATTTTGTTGTTTTGATTCGGTGTACTGTCCCTCAATGTGTATGAAACAACCGGTAGAATATATATGTGTTTTGGAATCCAATAGTTGCATATATATGTTTTGGAATGACTCTGATTGGTAGAAATATGCACGAAATGATCAAGTGGGAACTCAACAACTATAAGAAGATTACTTTCAGAGATTACGTGAGAAGAATAGCCACGTTATTTTTAAAAAAACTTAATTGAAGAGCCCACGGGCCAGCCCGTTTGGCCCGCGGCCCACATAGGGATGATATTTTTTGAGCCCGAAATAAATTCGCCCAACCCTTGAGCTTGGGAATCGTCTTTTGCCCGAATGGGCGCCCACCCTCCAATGACACTCTATTAAAAGTATGTGTTTGAAACTTGATTTTGTTGTGAATTGAAAAAAGTACCACGCTTGAAAGAATAAACACCTTATTTTTGGTCAAAAAAGAATAGACACTTTAAGAGTACTTATAAGTGTGGAATTCACACGTTGAGTTGAGCCTCTAGGGGTACTTAATTTTGTGGAAGGAGAGAACACACACAAAATGACCACCACGTGCCACCGCCGACTGATAGAGTCGAGACTGGTGGACTTAGGCTGAGTGGTGTAATTTATTTTTCGAAAAGAGTCGTTACACATTGCTTGGTCAAAGAGTTGTTGCGCTCTTGAGTTGGTTTTTTAGAGTTGTTGTGGTACTTGCTCACAAAGTCACAATTCGCCTATAAAGAGAGACTTCTCTCTTTCAAAACACACCGAAACTTGACGCATTTTCAAACTTTTTTCTCTCTCTCTCTAAACACCTCTTTTCTCTCATCCAATAAAATCATTTTGTAAGCCATGTCATTTTAACTTGTGCTTTAGTTTGGTTTTTTACACAGTGCTTTAGATTATTTCTTACAATAATAATAATAATAATAATAATAATAATAATAATAATAATAATAATAATATACATTCAAGTGTTACGCGTGTCATTTTCAACAAAAAGTATTATACGTATAACATGGGTAGAGATTTGCAGAGCTGATATTGTCAAGGCAGGAAAGTCGCCATTTAAAATTGACAAGCTGTGGTCATTATTAGATTTAGATTAGATACGACTCTTGTGAATTGTGATGATTTTTGATTTTGCATCAGCCTTTGCATTCACTTTGTCACATGATGTTCATCATTCTACTACAGTACTTTTTTTTCGTCATGATCATATCTAATTGTCGATATTTTAATGTGCATCTTTAGCCTATAAAGAGATTAATAATTTTGTACGTAGTAATTTAAAACTGAGCAAAGTGAATGAAATATACAAATTCATAGCTTCTTCATCTCCATCTATATTCATAGTTTGTGTCAAAGTGAAAAATTGTTTCCCTCTTTCCTTCATCATATTTTATTCACAATAGGATCTTTGTAGCAAACATGGAAACAACCTCGGACTACGGTGCATTCGTGGAGAAGTTTGTTTTACAAGGGGATTCTTCGCCTAATCTTCCTTTGAATTCACTCACTTTTTCGGTTAAAGACATGTAAGTTCGTTCTATCACTGTTTGCTCAGCTAAAACAAGATTAATCCAAACACAGTAATTAATCAATACATCTCATAATATTTTTGATGTGAAACAGGGTTGATGTGAAAGGGTACGTTGTAGGGTTCGGGAGTCCAGAATGGGCAAAGACCCATCCAGTGGCTACATCAACTGCTCCTGTTATTTTGACTCTCCTAGAAGCAGGTGCCACGTGTGTTGGTACCAACGTCACCGATGAATTGGCTTATAGGTTTCTTTTTCTTTCTTTCTTTCACTCTTCCACTCCACTCATTCAATACAACACGATGTCCCTAACAATAACATATGTCCAAAACACAGCTTCCTACATGTACATATTATGAATACCACCACCTTATCTTATTTTATTTATTCTTATTATATATATATATTATGGTTTGGCAGCATAAATGGAGAGAATATACACTTTGGCACACCTAGAAATCCTATTGCAGAAGATCGTATTCCTGGAGGTTCTTCTAGTGGTTCTGCTGTCGCAGTTGCTGCAAACCTTGTTGATTTCTCTTTAGGTGACTTACTATACTCTCTCTTTCTGGACACTAATTTTCAAATGCAATTATTTTATGTATACATGTTTTTTTTTTCATGATATAGGAACTGACTGCATAGGAAGTGCAAGGGTGCCTGCATCATACTGTGGAATTTTAGGTATTCGTCCTTCTCATGGTGCTATTCCAAGGACAGGAGTTATTCCAATGGCACCAAGTTTGGATACTATAGGTAAATCATTACTAAATCTTTCTTTTTGGTAAATGTTACACCACATGATATTGACATTATTCTAATTTTGAAATATCTTCTAGGATGGTATGCTAGGGATGCAACAGTTTTGAACAAAGTTGGACAAGTACTTCTACATTTGCCCAATGTCAAAAATGTTAGACCTTCTCACATTATCATTGCAGATGATACCTTTCAGCTTTCAACCATTCCATATGATGCACAAACAAAAGCTATCATCAAGGTTTTTGAGAAGTTATACGGAGGTGATCCATTATATATAATCAATTTCACTCTAGTTATAATTCTATGTAGTGAGTGGTAATTAAGTATTTAAAACAATCAGATAATAAAGTTTAGTGAGTGAGAAATTTCTTATGTGTCCATTTTTACAGGGGATGTAATAAAGCATGAAAACCTTGGTGATTATGTGAAGGCAAATGTTGCAAGTTTGAAGGATTTTATGAGTGGAGAGGAGAATGGAGACTCACTGGCTGCACTTAGAAGTGCAATGCAATCAATTGCTAAGTATGAATTCAAGAATAGCCATGGAAAATGGATTAGTGAAGTGAAACCAAATTTAGGTCCTGGAGTGTCAGAAAATATTGAATTGGCCCTAAAGTCAACAGGGGAGAATATTGATATTTGTCATGCTGTCAAAGGAGAATGGCGTCAAGCTTTAGCGGCTCTTCTTGGGGTATTTTTTTTTTCTGTCACCTTCCCTCACCTTAAATTTTCAACATAGAACACTGTCATTGTGACAAACAAAGTTAATTGAAATTTTGTGTTTGGAAATGGCAGGACTTTGGTGTGCTGGTGGTTCCTACAGTTTCAGGGCCTCCACCAAAATTAAAAACAAGTATATCAGAATTAAAAGATTTTACTGAAAGGGCTTTTATCCTACAATCCTTTGCTGGATTATCTGGGGGTTGTCAGGTCTATCTCTCTTCTCTTATAACTTATTTTTGTTTCACTGTTTTTTGTACATAGTCTTTCCTTAACTCGCAACCCTCTCGCGCTACCAATCTGCCACAGCAAACTATCTACCACTCTCTGTGTGATATTTTTTAAGCCTCCTACAAGGATTCGAACCCATACTTAGATATGCTCCATATACTTAAGCCCACCCGGGTCAAGGTTTGAATCCTTGTAGGAGGTGAAAGAAATACCACATGAAAGATGTTAGATAGTCCTGTGACTGACATATTATTAGTAGTACGAGACAGTGGTCAGTCTGTTAAAATTTTCTTGGACAACGATAAGACGTTCATACTTGTATTAATTGAAGTTCATAATGTTATACTAACACCATTTTTTTAACACATTGCAGATAAGCATACCACTGGGGATATATGAAGGCCTCCCAATATCAATTTCTCTGGTGGCTAAACATGGGGCAGATGGATTCTTGCTATCCCTTGTTGAAAGTATTTATGATAGCATTAAGGAAGAGGAAGCAACATGCCCGTGAAGATGGTTTGCTTTACATAAAGAAAAAGGAAGTACTGAAAAATAGCTTATTACTCTAATCCCTGATAACAAAATAAAAGCCATAAGTAAATATATAGGGGTGGTGGGTATATACTTAAGATGATGAGCATTTGTTTTATTACTTTACTTTCTTTTTGTGACGATTAGTCATTCTTTCTAACGGGGAAATCGTTCATATAATTTATGCTTTTGTAATGATAGTGGATAAAAATTTCAATTCATGTTCCATTTCACAAGTTAATTGATATAGTTGTCATCATCATGTCTGTGAGGCTATGACTAAGAGGTCACAATGTCACATCACATATTTAAGTCGACTTCTTGCAAGTTGCAACTATCACAATCTTATACCTACAATTAATAAACTAACTTATAATGAGTTTGATTGCCACTGGTTGTTATTTTACGAGTTTTAATATGCTAATTTATCAGACATTACATTCTATAAGTACTTTTGTAATGGACCATTTGCTCTTAATCACGAAGAGAGATTAATCTTTGGTGAGTAGTCATCAATAGTCATAGCAAACAAAGTCTAGCTTTTTCTCTCAATAACCAAAGAGGTTCAATACATAATGATCTATTGAAATGTATAGATTTGCATATATTATTTCGCCAAGATTACATATTATTTGCTTAAGCTTTCTACATTAAAAGACACTCATTTCTCCCTAATTAATCTGATATCAAACAGAACAGTTCAGAGGGTTTCATTGAGCTTCAAGCATTCACAACAGTTCCACCTGAAAATAACAAACATTAGCAAACTTATACAATGAATGTAGACAATATGCAATTAATGCATTTTAGTTTTAACAATATATATATATACCATTGGGGTGAAGGACTTGTCCAGTTATATAAGAGGAGCATTGGTTGGAAGCAAGAAAGACATAAGAAGGAGCAACTTCAATAGGCTGACCAGCTCTCTTCATAGGAACTTGCTCACCAAATTGAGCAGTTTCTTCCTCCATGAAAGATGCCGGTATCAATGGAGTCCAGATAGGTCCAGGCGCCACCCCATTGACCCTTATTCCCTTGCTCACCAGCTGAAGCGATAGCCCCCTTGTAAATGCCACAATTGCACCCTTAGTTGACGTATAATCCAATAATTTTGCATTTCCCTTGTATGCATTCACTGATGTTGTGTTAATAATGCTACTTCCTTCCTTCATATGCTTCAGTGCATGCCTATATATATATATACATCATAAACACATACATGTGTTATATGTATCAGTCATTCTGAAGTGTCGAATAAATAATACTTACCTGGTCATGAAGAAATAGGAGAAGATATTTGTTCGGAAGACCCTTTCGAGTCTTGGTTCATCAATCTCCTCGACAGAAGCACATTCGTATTGTTCAGCTGCATTGTTGATGAGTATGTCAATGTGGCCATAGGCATTAACCACCTCATCAACTACTCTCTTGCAATTCTCATCAAAACCTAAGTCAGCTGGTATGGCAATTGGATCCTTTGCATCAGGAGTCTTGTCTTTCTTGATCATTTCCAGCGTGTCCTTAGCATCCTTGTCCTCATCTCCTTTTACATATGTGAAGGCCACTGTTGCACCTTCTAAGGCAAACAAGTTGCATACCGATCTTCCAATCCCAGAGTCACCCCCAGTTATCACAGCTACCTTTCCCTAATGCACCACAACAAAATTAAATCAAATCAAATGTGAAAAAGCAAACTTAATATTCATAAATATATATATATAGGTACGTACTTGAAGTTTATTTGATGGATTGTAGTCGGGGGTGGTGAATTGAGGTGATGGATCCATAAGATGCTCCTTGCCAGGTTGTGTGTTTTGTTTTTGAGGGGGGAATTTGTGTTCACCGGAAGCCATTCTTACAAACAAGATATTATTGGTGGGGATTTTGTTTGAGTTGATGGTGGTAGGATTTTGGAAGGAAAATTACACAAGTTTGCAAGAGATCGATCTTGATGTTGATGAGGAAGAAAGTGTGCGGTTGAACATATAGTGCGTGAACATGCTGCACGTGGCAAGCAATGACAACCAGATAGTGATCAACAGGGTCTTTAATAAGTGTTTGAATATGCCACGTGGTGAGCAGTGGCAGAAAGAAGCGTCGACATGCCCTATGGTTCTGCTGCATTATCCTTTGGAACCACCGAACCAGAACGTTATAATCCTTTTGTTTGCTTAGGACAGGTGTGTCATGCAGATGCAGTAGAGGAATAAATGGTCCAGATTCACTCACTTTATTCTTTCCAGTAGTTTGTTCACACGGGAGACAATCCCCTCCCGGATCAGGAATGGATAATGAAATGGAGGGATTATTGCATCTAAATTGGAAATGTCTCTTGTGTAACTAAAAAACTCAATATCTATTAGGAAAGACAAAACCAAAAATGTCAACAAAAAATATTCCGTTGCCGGGACTTGAACCCGGGTCTCTCGGGTGAGAGCCGAGTATCCTGACCAACTAGACTACAACGGATTTGTGATACGAATGCTCGAGCGTAAATCTAAGTTTCTAACAACATATATCACCCACTATACCGACTAACGACAATACGAATGTGTCAAAGGTTTTTTTTATTTTTAGCCAATGCTATTGCGGATTAAGTTTAAAGAGGACTTAGAATTAGGAAGAATCGTCTATTTATTTATTTTTAACCATGATTGACTCTGGTTTTACGCACTTTAAAACTGAAGGAAACAGTAATCTTTACTGAATTCTGGTTACTGTAATCTTTATTTGATTCTGTCCGGTCAAAATGTCACCTAATGGTATTGTCTAACCATTAAAATAACTTCTAGTAAAATGAAAAGAAAAAAAAAACAGATCATTCAAATGCAGGATTTCCTATAAAGAGAAGAATAACATAATTGCACGAAATCCCCTCTAGTTACAAGCAAAGTACCCATAAAGTGACAAGTATCTCCCGCTAATGAGAAAGCATAATCAAGGAAGGACACCCCACAATACACCTTTACTCGCTGGAGTAAGTCTTAAAACCTCTCTTCAATTGTACATTTTTTCATTATGTTTCAAACACTTAAATAACTAGTTTCATACTTAGCATCTTTGAAAGATAAATCTTTTCTTTAGTATCTTCCAATTTTAAAAAATATTCAACATTTTTAGCACAAGAAAGAAATGTATTATAATTTTTGCTAATCATTTTTATTCTTTATCCATTCCCCTCATCAAAGTATTTCTTATACTTCTAGCGTTACTGTTATTCTTCCTCTCCCCTGCCTGGGTCTTATATATATATAATGCAGACCTCTATTCTCCAATGCAATCCAACATGGCCTCCTTCAAACTTAGTCTTTACCTTGTTGTATTTGTCTTTGCCCTCCACCTGCTTCCAAGTCCAGTGATCTGTGGAGGTAACAACTTATTTCATTTTTATTTGCCATATATATATATATATATATTTTTACAACTTCTACGTGACGTGTATAGTGATTGTGTATTTGTCTGTGGTACATATATAGCTTAAAGCACCGACACTATATATATACATTCTAAATTAATATTGTGTGACTTTATATATATACCATGCAGAGAAGGAGAAGAATTTCCTTCATGACATCAACATTTACAGAAAAGTGCTGAATCTTCCTGTTCTCAAGAAACAAGCGAAGCCATGTTGTTTAGCTAACAAGATTGCAGATGATCTAGAAGATAAGAAATGTGAAGACTTTCCTGGCTACTACCCTGTACCTGGTAGCAACCCTAGAATTCCAAACTTCCAAGAGAATGTGAAGAAATGCAAGATCAATATTAACAGCACAAAAGATGGGGTCATAATGCCTGTTTGTGTGCACAATTTGGACCCCGATAATTTGTTTTCCAATTATACTAAAACAAGTCAATATACAAAGTATTTAAATAATTCTAAGTATACAATAGCTGGTGTTGGTTCTGATGATGATTGGATGGTTCTTATTATCACTACCAACACTTCTTCTGGAGATTTCTCTTCTGCAACTTCTCTTCTTGCTGGCTCTTTCAGGGCTCCCTTGTTGCTGCTATTGGCTGCCTCCTTAACCGCGTTTTTCTTTTTCTGAGAAACTGCCTTCTCATATATTTGGTTGACTTTTCTTTTTCTCTTTCTTTATTCATTGGGACAATTTATTTATTGTAATTTTGTGCAGTGGGAGTGTTTTATCATTTTGTTATATATGTTGTTGATTCAGGATTTGTCATCGCATTGTACTTGTAATTGAGGGTTTGTGTATACTGGGATTTGATTTGTTAATATTTGAAATAAAATATTTTTTATATAATTTATCTGGGAATATTTTTCCAATAGGAGCAACTTTTGGCATGAGCTTCGACACACTTCTCTGTTCTCTCAAAGGATGTTCATTGGTGAAAAGGTTAAATATGATTTTACAGAAGACTAAAAATGAAAATTTTATAGAGACTGAAATATATTTAATTCTATTCTATTTTTATATATGATTCGATTCGATATATGGTTGTAGTAGTGGTTAAATCAATAAAAATGATAGTTGTATGTAACGTCAAAGTAAAATTGCTATTAACAGTTTTAAAATAAAATAAAATGCTATTGGCACCGAAAGATACGCAATAGCCATAACCGACAGGGACAGTATCTGATCAGCTATGGCTGAGGACGACGACGACGATGAGACCTTCGGTGACTTCACCTTCGCCACTTTTCCAAATCAACCTTCTCCTTCAACCTCAAAACAAAACAACCTCGCCGTCGACGACGACGACGACGGTTGGGGCGACTTCGTGAACCATTCCAACCAGATCAATAACGGCTCCTCAAAACCCTTTGATCCCTTTGTGGTTTCAACGGATCCCACCGTGAAACACGTAAACGGCAACAACGGTAACGTCGTTCAAGCAAACAAACATCGTGGAGCTATTCCGCTTTCAATATTCGGCGAGGAAGACGGTGGTGGTGGTGAAGAGGAACCCGCTGCTCCTGCCAATGATTTTTTCTCCAATAATAAAACCAACAACGGTGGGGATTTGAAAAGGGGATCCAATTCAAACGGAATCAGTGATTTGATTTCCAATTTGTATAATCAGCAACCTCAGGTGAATAATTCTCAGAACGGATCAGTTTCAATATCCAATACGAACGCAAGCGATTTGGATCACGATGATGATGATGATGATGATGATGGATGGGAATTCAAGTCTGCGGAATGGGAAACTGGAAATAAAATCCAAAATGTTAAGGTAATGGACCCGAGTTTTTTTAAGGTTGAAAAACTGAAACTAAAGAAAGCTTGAATAAATACAGTATTCACCTAATGGATCTATTTATTGTTTGTTCAATAGAAGCTAGCTAGCTTTAAGAAGGTTATGCACTTTACGTATTAATGTAATTAGTTTTCACTTTTCATCACTAGCTTACCGTGGGACCGGGAGGAGCAATGGCTACTAGCTGATTGAATTGGCATTGAAGTGAGAAGAAAGGGGTTAGAAAGAAATGCATATGGGAATTGATTGGCGTAATAACATTTGTGTCTTCGACTAATACATTAAGCAGCTATGCTTTTGCCTCTTGTGCAAGACATTGATTTCATCACAATCACATGTTTTGCTTAGTTATACTTATAGAGACTTTTTTTATCATGATGTAATGAACTTCATTTCTCTGATAATCTGTATTTTATACTTTAAAGTTTGGAGTGCCAGAGAATGGTAACGGTGCAGTTGGTGGTGTTGGCGCTTTGTTGGATTCATCCTCTGGGATTTCTGACAAAGTTGGTGAATGGAACCTGGGGTTTGAGTTCAGTTCCAGTTTTGCATCCCACAGCCCACAGTCAGCTCCGAAAAATGGATTGAGTGATACTGGAACCGGGCTTACTATGTTCAATCAAAGTTTTGGGCAGTTGAAGAATGCCCATTCATGGCCACGATCAAATCAAACTTTGGTGAGTTACTTTAGCATGATTTCCTCATTTGATACAACATTGTTCTGATTATTGAGGAATGAGCATTAATACAATCTGGTTGTGGATTTTTTTGTTATTAGGAAGCACCAAAAAAGGCTGAAATATATCCCACTGCTATAGAAGTAATCAAAGATGGTGATGGAGCTTCCCATAGTACTATTGACCCATCACCTGCATCAGAATCTCATCAATCTGATGAATGGGGCTTTGGCTTTGATTTCAATTCTAGTTCCTTGGGTGAAGGCGACCATATTTCACAGTCATACTTAAATACCAAAAACAACCACGATGAAACCAACAAAAGCAATGCCTCCTCAACCAATATAAATGTTGATTCAGATGTCAATTTGTTTGAATCAAAGGACGTGGTCACAGAAATAAGAATAGAAAATGAGGTACTGAATCAGTTTGATATCATATTTCGCATTTCACATGGTAATGTCTAGATTTAATTTTTTAAAAAGGATATTCAATCTTGAGTTCTTAAACTTTAGCATATTGGATCAACTAAAAAGTTTCATAAGTTAGTCCTATTGCACATTGTTTTGTCAGCGGTCAATTAGTCTCTATACTTCTTTAACATATTGTCCTTGTTACTGTTCTTTCTATTGCCAGAAGCCGCAAATAGGCTCGGAGAATCGTAGGGCAGCCTTGCCTTTGTCAATTTTTGGTGATGAGATGCCAGATACAAATGAACATTCTGTGTCTCAGGATTTGTCTCCCTATACACCGGTATCTCCAATGCAGAACAGCTTTAATAGTCCTGGTTCCAACTTATCTATCAATGACTTAATATGGAGTTTGTATAATCAACCTGAAAACAATACTTCTCCTAATGTAACACCAAAAGCAAATGAAAATCAGATGTTTTCCTCCCCCGAAATACCAGGACCCAACTTGGTTAGCAGTGATGATTTTGATGATGACTTTGGGGACTTTAAGGATGCTTCACCTGCAGCCCGATTTTCCCAAGAATCTGCACAAAAAAATTCTTTTAATCATCATACAGAAGAAGTCAATGAGAACGGGTTGCAGTCTTCCCTAGGAGTTATAACTTCCGAGTTGATCAATGATGATGATGATTTTGAGGATGATTCATGGGAATTTAAGGATGCTATCACTGGAACACGAAGTCAAGAACAGGCGTCTACTATAGATCACAGTGATTTACTGACGAAGTTATCAACAAAATTAGAGCCATCTGATTGTGTAGAGTTCTTTAGCAAATTGAAGGATGAATTGTTAAATGGCGTTGTGTTCCATCTTCAGAAC
Organism: Oxytropis ochrocephala; assembly: GCA_020916435.1. NCBI lineage: Eukaryota > Viridiplantae > Streptophyta > Magnoliopsida > Fabales > Fabaceae > Oxytropis > Oxytropis ochrocephala. Next base: position 20,648,437 of record CM037090.1, on the reverse strand, counting down.
CTCAAGGTAGATAACCTTTTGTGGTCTTTCTTTGATGACAACTTGCTTAAACTTAATGGCACTGAAGTTATTCATAAATTAACATTCTTAGAAAGCTCGTGTTGCTGCTGCTCTTTCGGATGATGATGCAAAAGTAAAAGCTCTTGAAGTGGAAATTCAGGTCAGAATATGAACTAGTTTACGGTTACCAATTTTCCTATCTAATACTGTTGTTTTTGCTATTTTTTTGTCTCTAACAATAGTGTGTTTACAATCTGAGGAAGGGGATAGGGGAATAGGATTCTCTCCTTGAGGGAAATGGGAAAAATCTCACGGTAGGTCAGACAGGGTCTTAGCAAAAAACCTACCAGAATCCCATGCCTAATGGTATGGTTGTGATTTGTGATTGTTGGGGATTGAATGAAGCCATTAGTTGTATGCTATTGTGAAACTGGTTTTCTTCTTGCTATTTGTGTGTGTGTGTGTGTGTCTGTGTGTGTGTATGTTCAACTCCTTGTTATTATTTAAGTGCATACATTAATCATAGTCTCAGCCTTGTTTCTACTTTTCTTTTCTTGTACAGGAATTTTCTGATATACTGCATCAGGATAATATGAGCATACCCAATGAATCTCTCTCAGAAAATTATTCACCAAGAAATGTGACCTTCAATGAGCTTCTTGAAGTTTTGAAGGAATCGAAGTTCCAATCTCTTGATTCAGAATACCATCTAGCATCAAGGATGTCAATGGTATGTCTATCTCTTGAAAATGTCAAGTGTTGTATTTTTCAAGTTTTACTAGTAAGATAACCCCACATTCGCATAGGTCGCGTTCGTTTTTACTCATGTTTCTAATTCACGTGTATACATTATCTAAAATTATATATTAATTGCTGTGCCTTTTGTCCTAGAAAATTTTAGCATCAGGCATTCTAACCTGAGGGTGCCGTCAACAACTCCAAAAGCATTAAGACGCACAGTTATAATTTATACTAATAAGCTTTTGTAGAGTAAAAATCATGAATACAAAGAGGCAAGAGCTGTTTTAAACCTTTAACTGTTAAATCTTTTCATATAGTTAGCATATGACTTGTAGAAGTATAACACTAAAAAACATTTCAATTGCTGTTGGTCTAAAATTGAGGACACTAAGATGGATTGAAGAGCTGGAATAGGTCACGATGCATTCGGCTCTAAAAGAATTTCTAAAACATTTAAAGTAAATCAAATTATCACCATTTAGCTGTTGTACATTATTCAAAATTTGTTCTTCCTTAAATGTGCAAATTCGATGCTTGCTGCACAAGTTTATTGGACGGTCTAAGATTGCAAGTTTTGTGACAGATTTCTTACTTTCATATATGTAGTAAGGGGCCTCGCCATTTTTTATTCCTGCAGCAACTTTTTACATGTTAGTGACCAGTTTTAAATTAATAAAATTATAACTTATTACTAATAAGGCATGAATAAAAAAATCGTCGAAAGGTAGGGCCCTTGTTCTTATCTTGGAAAACTCATGTCTCTTTTGAGTAATATCAATGCCTAAATATATTGAGTGATATCAATGCCTTAAACTATATAAAAAAAACAGCAAAATGACTTCACTAAGCAAGTATCAAATGACAATTGTTAGCTTGACAGCACTTGTTATTGCATGATTGTGTTTTTATATGGATAGGCCGAGAAGGATATGAAATCTGCTCTGGAACTTTTGAAAGATGCAGTGTCAACATTAAGAATTCTCAAGTTGGGATCAAGAGAAGAACAATCTAATTATCTTACCGTATGGTCCAAGATCGCCTTTGTTTGTTCTCAAGAGCTGAAACACGGTGGTTATATCTGGAAGCAAGCAGTACAAAAGAATGTCCATGACCAGATATTATCTATCCCAAAAGGTAAACGACATGATTAAATCATGCCTAATGATGTGCTGGTGATGCAAATGATCTTATGGACTATGAATTGACCTCTTCCTTTTTCTGGGTTCATGGATTTTTATAGGTATTCAGTATATCCATGCACTTGGAGAAATTTATAGAGTGGCAGAAATTATTGGAGCTTCGGTCAAACTTCACAAACCTTGGATGGTATCAGGTTCCATAGATCCTACAAGTTTATTTGCCCTTTTGAACGAGTGTAATAGCCTATGGTTGGCATCAGGACTTCAAGAAGCACTTTTTAGGACATCAAATCAGAACAATTTTGACTCCAAAGATATTTCAAGGGAATTAATTGAATCCCTTAAGTACATTCACGGGCTTGATGGGTATGCTCTTCAGAGCTACGACATTTCTGAAGAGACTACGTGCCGGTTGTCAGGCTTGCCTGCTGGTTGCATACCAGGTATGTGCACAAAATCTTGGTTGTCTTCAAAACACAAGCTATAAAATTTGTCTTGAAACTTATGTTTTTAATTGAAAGTCTTTTTCTTTCAAGGTGTGATAAACAGAAAAAGTGTTGAGGGTGTCTATAATAAGGAAAACAAATCCTTAGAAGTTTAAACATAAAAATGTCTCATGTATGTTTAGACAAGTATTGATGTGTGGAATTAGGATATCTCTTCAACTTTGCTCCTTTGGCTGTTTTCCAATCCACATAAAGAATACCTTCAGTTAAATCTTTTCGTATTAGCTTATCTGATCCAATAACAGTTGAACCCTCTCACATGTTCTTAGATGATGCTTTAATGAAAAATAGATTTGCGGCATTACTCTACCTACAAATGCCTAATATATGAAGTGAACAAAATAAGGTCACATGCTGGAAGATAGTAATAGTTGATATCTTTCTTACACCGATTTATATTTGATTTGAAGTATTTGTTTGGGTCAACAGCTACATGGCTATCTTCCTGTTCAGCCTGTAATCTTTTTGCCACCTTTTTTTTGTTATCAGGGTTAAATTTGGTGACTTGGAACGGGAAGCACTACTTCATCCAGCTTGCGAATTTATGGGTCAATCTAATAAGTTCAGATCCTCCCAAGTAAAATCTGCCACTCGGCTCTTGTAACCAGGGGATTTTTCCATTAGATTTTTCAGAGTGCTGTTCAAGTTTTTCGGCTCTTGTAACAGGGGGATTCTTCCATTAGATTTTTCAGTGTGCTGCTCAAGTTTTTCGCACTCTTCAAGAAAAATCAGTGAGATTGTGGCAGGATCCATATTTTTTTGTTAGTTGGGTGAGGCCTGTGGTGCGTTTGCAGAAGTTGCTAAAGAGAAAGGAGATTTTGTGTGGGGTGGAAATCTTATGGTTGCATGGCTCTTGGGTCTGATAAGGCCAAAACACCAAATAAGTCGATTCTTTCTTCTATAGGTACCATTCTTTAAGTGGAAGCTTTGGAACAATAGCCGATTGCTACAGGTGTAAGATGTATTAATAGTGATACGAAAAGGAACCATATACTACATAGAATAGATCTCTGGATACGGTCCAGTTTTGCAGAGGAAATGATATAGCTTATCAAATTATGCTGTTGTTGTAAAGCAACTGGGATTATTCTCTTAACCATATTGTGCAATAGTATTTGGCATGATTTAATTTCATGAATAATTTGATTCAAATTTGTAAACTTTGGAGGAATGTTGTGTCTAGTACCTAAATGTAGACTGGAAATAAATGAGGCGGTTTTCCCGTGGCTTGTGACTTAGTCCAAGCTAAGTTTAGGTCGAAACAAATGTATTTCCTCATGATTAATTGTGTCTATCTTAGTTATCATTGTTCCTAAAAGACTACTCTCTCCGTTATACAATATAAGCAAAAGTGGGTCAGTAAAAGTTGATGTATCTAGTCCAAAATTTAGACTAGATACATCAATTTTTGTTGACCCATTTTAGCTTATATTATGTAACGGAAGAAGTATTGTTTATCATTTTCTCTTTTTTTGCATGATGTCTGGGACGGAGACACCCTAAGCCAAGTTTCCTAATCTCAAGGCTGGTAAGGCGGTAGATATGAGAATTTGGGGCATGTGAAATTGGGAGTGGTACTTTTATTGGAGGAGGGGAATATTTGCGACTCTTAAATACGCATATCTATTTATTGCTCTCCAAAAGCTCCCCATCCACTTAGGTTGAATAAATGGTGGAAAAGTACTAATAATTCTAACCCTCATGTTGAGTTTACTAAGAGAAATGCTAATAAGGTCGCTCACTTTCTAGCTGGGGTGGTCTTATTGTCAGCTAGTCCTCAAGATTACTTTGAGATTCCTACATGTATTTTCCCTTTGATTATTAGAGAAATGCACTAAGTTTCTCTTGTCACAAAAATCTAATGTTAGAGATTTCGCACGGTGTCTCCTCCTGACTATACTCTCATATCAGGCCAAATTATTATTGGTTCGCCTTAATTTTTTCCGCTTTATTATATGTAAGTTGATTTATTCTTTTACACTCGGTTTATACCTTTACCAAATTTTGATTCACCTTTAAACCCATTCACAATTAAATTTCATGTTTAGCACCCATTCCATCTCTTCCTCCTAAACCCTAAACTTGACCTAACATATTAGGAAACAATCAATCAAAATTAAAAGTAGAATAGTCTCAAATCAATCACCCGTTAATCATGATTAACCACAAAACTAATAATATAAGCATAGGCAAATTAACAAGCAAAAAGAGATTTATAAGCCCAAGAGACATAAGAAGACAAAAGCTGAGAAACAATAAGGAAACAACCTAGTAGCAGAAGCTAAAGAGATTCATTTAGAATTGCTGAATTAAAGTTGGTCATTCTCTATGCTCTTATTTTAGCGACCAAATTATAAATTATTTTGAAGTTTAGGAACTTGATTAAGGAGAATGCTTATTATATTGAAAGTTTTAATGTATAAATTACACGAAAAGATTCGGTGCTCACTGCTCAACCATTGTTGAACTCGCTACCACATTCTATCCCGTAGATAGGCAAATTGTCCCTTGATTAAAATATAAGGATCTAATTATTATTATTTTTTGACCAATATCTAATTATTAATTTTGACAATAAGGATCTAATTAAAAAGTTTAAAAATCTTATTAACTTTTTTTTGAATTTAAATACCTGTTAAAATTTTAAAAATAATTTAAAAATCTACCTCACTAAACTCTGTTGCACTGAATATCTGTGATTTAACTGACCAGCAAATAACCATTGCTCAAAAAAATTGCCTAAACTAGAAAGTCAAGACCAAAACCATTTATTTGTTTTGTAAAAAAAAAAACCATTTCTTTGTTGTAATAAAAAAAGAAACGTTTGTTTCTCTCTCTGTTACAAATAAAAAAACCTAGTTGTAAAATTGCAAAACCCTCTTACTCTTCTGCTTCTTTGTTAATTCATTCGCTTTCGCACAGTGTGGGTGAGTGAGGAGGATTGACGGCGGCGCCTTAGAATCATCATGTTGGACATCAATCTATTCAGAGAGGAAAAGGGTCACAACCCTGAAATCATCCGCGAATCCCAACGTCGCCGTTTCGCTAGCGTCGAAGTCGTCGATGAGGTTATCAATCTCGACAAAGAATGGCGAAAACGTACTCTCTCCCACTCTTTCTCTTCACTGCAACAATTTACAATGTCATTGACCTAATTTCTCGTCATTGCTGTTTATTTCAGGTCAATTCGAGTTGGAGACTCTCCGCAAAGAATTCAACAAGATCAATAAGGAAGTCTCTAAACTCAAGCGTGCTGGTGAAGATGCAACCAAGCTCATTAGTGATTCTGAAGAGACCAAAAAAGCGATTTCGGAGAAAGAGGTTGAGGTTCGGGATACTCTGAAGCTCTTGAATTCCAAATTGGAAACCATCGGAAACCTCGTTCACGATTCCGTTCCGATTAGTGATGATGAGGTATCTTTCTCTCGATATTTATGTCTGACAATGCTTGTTTTGAAATTCATGGGGTAATTTATGATTTGTATCCTTTTAGGCCAACAATGCTGTCGTTAGATCCTGGGGGGAGAAAAGAGTGGAGCCTAAACTGAAGAATCATGTGGATCTAGTTGAACTTCTTGGGATAGCAGATTTGAAGAAAGGTTTCAATTTATTTATCTATTGAAGTGCGATTTTTTATTTTTACATTTTTACATTTTATATTGCGATCCTTATTTTGAATTGTAATAGATGCTGACATGTTTTCACCAAACACTTTCTCCTCTTTATCTACTTCCTGAACTATTTCATTTGTATGATTGGATCAGCTATTGCATGGTGCATGATTTGCATGATATCTTTCTGCCACTATTCCAACTGTGGACACTAGTACTGAGTATTTTGTTTTGATGTAACATTTTTCTATTTGCAGTATGATCTAATATCGCAGAGCAATATATCTTTTAATTATTATGCATGCTCATTTTCACTGTATTATTTGTCATTTGCTTTGACCACCTCAAGTATTTTATGATAATCACCATTGCAAGACTGCTGCATTTCAACTTGTTAGCTAAGGCTTTCAATGGTCTCTGCATTTATGGTCCTCCTCTCTTCTTGAATGCCCCCTAATCTCTTGTGTCATATGACTTGATACATAATAGGAGCTGATGTAGCTGGAGGTAGAGGTTTCTATCTCAAAGGAGATGGTGTTCGTCTTAATCAAGCTCTAATCAACTTCGGGCTTGATTTTTTGGACAATAGGGGCTATACTTTGTTGCAAACACCTTTCTTCATGAGGAAAGATATAATGTCTAAGTGTGCACAATTAGCCCAATTTGATGAAGAACTTTATAAGGTAAAATTCTTAAATTAATTCCATTATTTGTATGGGGGGCATGTTTGACCAAAAAAAGACATATTAGACAAGCAAATATGAGCTTATGTGAATTTGAACTAATATGCTTAATCTTTTAGTGCCAAACTACCAGCAACCTTACTGTAGTGTGTGTGTGTGTGTGTGTGTTTTTTCAGTTGAGTTCTTTCCATTCATAATGACAATGATGCCACCTTTGTTTCATTCTATTTTCCATTTTAAAACCTTTGTAAAGAAATTATGTATCTCTATTCCTTACTAAAAGTTTAGAAACAAGAAGCATAGTAAAAAGGTGGCATTTTCGTATTATAAATGGTCATCCTGTCTGAAAATGAAAATATAGAACTAACCAAAGACCACCCTAATCTTTTCCTCTGAGCATATCTAAGGATTTTTTATATTAGGTAACTGGTGAAGGAGATGACAAATATCTGATTGCAACAGCTGAGCAGCCACTTTGTGCTTATCATTTAGATGATTGGATTCACCCTTCCCAGTTGCCCTTAAGGTAATCAAAATTTTGGGACACCTGCTAACATTAAAACTTGGAACACTATGTTACAATTACTCTGGAAATCTGCTTTCTGCAGATATGCTGGATATTCATCTTGCTTTCGTAAAGAAGCTGGATCTCATGGTCGAGATACTCTAGGAATATTCCGAGTTCACCAATTTGAAAAAGTGGAGCAGTTTTGCCTTACTACCCCGAATGACAATGATTCATGGGACATGCATGAGGAAATGCTGAAGAACTCTGAGGAATTTTACAAAGCGGTATGATGTTGTCCCTCATTAAGCAACTAGAATGTGTTTATAGCCATTCTTTATGAGTTCAAATTTCAATTGAATATATTATATAATCTAATTTGGAAATGGTTACTGAATCACAAGGTAACATTAAGCTGTGGGGTTGGGGTTGGGGTTGAGCCATTGTCTTGCCTTTGACACGCCAAATGTATCTATCCAGAGGAATGCTTACTGCATCTCTATATTTCTTGTAAATTTTGATATCTAGGAACTTTGTTGTGTTGTTGTGATAATTGTCTGTCTTCTGTATTGGCCAAGTACTCATTCGTTGCCATTACCTCATTGTACTTTTTGTGGTTGTTATCGTTGCATATAGATTGGTCTTTACTTGTTTTTGACCTAAATTGATTGTGTTCTTTGGTCTCCTTTTTTTATTTTCCTTTCTCATGTAATTGCATTTTATTTACTGTAGTTAAATCTTCCATATCGAGTTGTTTCCATTGTATCTGGTGCCTTGAATGATGCTGCAGCAAAGAAATATGATCTAGAAGCATGGTTTCCGGCTTCTCAAACTTACAGAGAGTTGGTATCCTGTTCAAATTGTACAGACTATCAAGCCAGAAAATTAGAAATTCGATATGGACAGAAGAAGGTCAGTATAATGCCCAGTTTCATCATATCAATGGTTTTAATAGTATTATTCAATTCAATAACTTGTGAATGAAAAAACATCGTCTCTGTAGTTATGCCCAATTTCATCATATTGGTGGCTTATTTGTATTATTTGATGATTTCTGAAGTAATGAGTTCATTTTGGGGAGTAAGTGGTGGTTGTCCCATATATGTCAAAATCATGTAAAGGGAAATTTATGAAACCTATTCTTCCTTCAAATTTCTTAGTTTTTTCTTCTCTCATTGGAATTCTATCTAGCAGATATGTAAATTTTATCCTTGTTAAATGTAAAGCATTTTGAGAACAAGTGTAAGTGATGGTGATAGCTCAAAGGGTGTCCATGAGTCGATAGGTTTTGCCATGAGCAATTTTTTCCTTTTGCTAACTGATTTCGACCCTATACAAGATTCTACGTTCATAAATTTAACTCTTTTTGTATCATTTTTACTGTTGCAGAGCAATGAGCAGTTGAAGCAATATGTTCATTTGTTGAACTCCACTCTGACGGCTACTGAGAGGACCATTTGCTGCATATTAGAGAACAATCAAAAGGATGATGGGGTAGAGATACCAGAAGTCCTCAGGCCGTTTATGGGTGGAAAGACTTTCCTGCCTTTTAAGAACCAACCGAATAATGAAGCCAAGGGGAAGAAATCAAAGGCGTAATTGCATTATTTTTAGCCTAAATGTTATTTATGAAGAGTTAGTTCAGAACTGTTATCATCTGCCTCCCTCCTCCCCTCCTTGTATGCTTAAGTGATTTTGAGGAACACGCGCAATATAGTGCAGAAAATTCATACTTGGCATGTTTTGTAACTCATCAAATCTACAAACCTTTCTGCTTTGTTAACTTTGTTGTGATTTTATTTATTGTGAAAGGTTTACACTCCAGATTGGGGAATGTTCCATTCCAGTTTTGCTTGAAAGGTTCTGCAACATAAAAATGTCAGAACACGTTTATTTCTTTGCCTTCTTACTAAGCTTAGGTTATAAAAAAGGTTTTGTTTGGTTCGATATATCTTGCTTTCTCTCTTAACAGAAAAACGTTTAGGAGTGAACTTGTATTTGTACCGTATTACGGGTATTTTTTTGTCATAGTATGGATGGCCGAAGTTCAATTTGAGTGTAATTCGAGTGCAGGGAAATTCTGCTTGATGGAATTAGAATGCTGAAGTCTGTATTGGTTTCTGTCTTGCAGGGAGGTGAAACATGTTGAATTTAATCGAGCTGCTCATATACTATCTTCAATAACGAAATTCATTGGAAAGAGGAATGCGGTCTGGAAGATTGGGACTAGAATATTCAATGTATTATAATAGGATAGGATGGGGTGGGCGGTTTTATTTGGCAGCCAACCTTCTGGCTAGCTCTTACAGGGTTACATAGAGTTGTGATGATTAGTTTTACAAACATCACGGTTGATTTTACACTACGGATCGACTTGCTTTGTTTCTGAATTGTTATTGTTCCTGGCGGTCAAAGCGAAGATTTCAAAAATAGTTTATTTTTTTCAAATTCTTGTGTGGTTTCTTCTTTCATTGTTTCTTGTATTGATTTACCCATAACAAACAACCTTGCCAGGATATATGCTTTACTAAGATCTTCCATATAAAGGGAATTTCGAACTTCCATGACCTGTGAACTCTCTCTAGTCTGAACAACTGAATCCTGTTTTGTTAAGAGCGTTCTATTGTTGAAGTTCTAGGTTATCTAATGTCGACGCATGTTACATGAATTCAGCTTCACAAGTCTTTCTGCTGAAGAAGTGAGGGGTCTGCAGCCTGTGGAGTACTAATAATGTTTCACTTTTTTAAGAAAAAAGAATCAGAAGGATAGTGATAGTTTCAAGTAGTTTTTGGGTCAAACCTCAGTACCACCAATAGAGCTGGGAAACAGTAAATGGCACTGCAGTTTTCAAGTTATGATCCTGCATATTTGATGGCCTAGTTAGCCTTACTCGTGTCAACGGTATAAAACGCAAGTCATTGCGATTAAAATCTGTCACCAAAATAGGATTTGAACTCTTTTTTTTTATCAACAGAATTTGAACACTTGAACCTTGTTTTCACTTCACAAGCTAAAGAATCTGAAAAAGTTGTAACTGGTGTACATAATACTTTCTCTTTATAGTGAAAGACAAGGTGATTACATGTATGCTTAGAACTTCAAAAATTGAACTAACAATGTTTATATGCAGATTGTGTACGGAGCAAGGAGAGTGAACTCAGTCAACTGAAATGACTACCTACCTGTTGTGTAAAGGGTCGGGAGAGGAAGGTACTTGTCTGTTACTAACTGTCTCGTAAGTGCCTCCACCACCTATTTCATGGCTAAAGCTTTTCCTCCATAATGGAAACTTGTTCACTAGTTCTACTTCTTTTCTATATCGAACACCTAATACTCCATAGTTTACACAACCACTGCTAAATAGTATCAGTAAGAGTACTACTAATAGGTACCCCATTTGCATCCTTGAAATTGACATTAGTTTTCCCAATATCTTCAATGACCATTATTATTCCTCCTTCAGCTTCTCTAAGCCAACGATGAACTTATAAAGATCCAAATATTTGAGTGAGACACCTCGTTGTATAGGTGGTATGTAGCTCAAACCAGGAGAAAAGAGGGGAGTTATACCAAATTAAAGTGAGAAGGAAAGTATAAAAGGTCTGAAATTTTCTTCTAACGCTTACCCATCTGTAAATCATAGGTGTCTATCAAAGAAAGGACCACGTCCATGTGAACAAATGGTGAAGCTCATGTCTCATTCAAGTCAATAATTTGCATGTGAATGAATGATTGGGGCCATTATAAAAATGTAGCACTTGTTTTTAAAATAATAATAATAGTAATAGTATTCTGCATCTCTACTGTTTGTTGATTAGAGTGCTTGTGATGCCCAATCTCACATGTTAGACTGTCTTTCAAGGTCTCACAGCTAAATCAGACATGTAAGGACAATGCATAAGTCCAAACTTTGGTTATGAAATGTACACATTATTGGATTAGAATTAACCTTTCTTTATCAATATAATGACAGGTCCAGTCGATGTTATTCTATTGCTCGAGTTAACAACTCAATAAATAAGTGCACACTTAGGATTCTTTTTATTTTGTACACTTAATGTCTCCACTATCTGTCCTAGCATTGGCTAGCTACGCCTACTAGTTAGTTAGTAGGATTTCCTTTCACCTTTTTCCATGTCTTCATATTTTACAATGCAAGTGCCTCACAAAACTAACCCGTTTAGCAGTTGATGAAGAAGCAAGAGATTCAATAAGAGGTGTCTTTTAGCTTATGCTTTTTTAGGTTTGGGGTTTTATAGGTGTATTCCTTTGGACTGGCTTATGGATTTTTATGTTAGTTATAGTTACTACTACCTGCCATCTTTTATTTTTGATCCTATAGCTGGGATACGTCTTGCTTCTATATTTTTTTTATACAACGAAAAAGAAGAGAACAACCAACCACTAACTAACTACTTTATCAAAGACCACCCAATCAAATCTTCCACCTTATGGGCTTGAAAGGCACCAGGGAAGAAGAGGTTATTTGGGGTCATGCCTTACTTTTATCTTGGGTTTTTTTTTTGGACCCCCACCCTGTCCCCTTAAACCCCCACCCAAATTGAAATCCCCAAAATGCCCTTTGTCATCTATTTTTTTTTTTAAAAAATGCGCATCGTATATATGTCAATTGGGACATATATACGATGTGTATTTTTAAGACATCGTATATATGCCCTGAAGAAGTATATACGATTGACCGCACTTAAATTTTGTTTTTTTTAAATTTGTAAAAAAAAATTTAACGCTCATGATTTAACGTTCAAAGTTGATCAACGGTGTAGATTGCACGCCAAAATCAACGGTTGATAATCTTTTACCTCATCTATAAATACTCACTCCCACCATCACTATTTTCACACCAAAAATTCAAATACTCACTCTCCTTCTTCTCTCACACATCACAAGTGAAGATGATGCGAGCGCCGCTAATGTCATACTCTGAGCCTTCTTCCTCACTCTTGTTCATTCTAATATGGGGTTTGTTGATCATCGGTATCATCTTGAAAGATGATGGTATAAGTTTCGATGGGAGAGATGTTGTTTTTTCGTGTAGGTTAAAACACGATATATCATTTTCTCGCTCTTAAGCGAAACTCACTGCGATGGTTCAACCAGAGAACGACGAACATGAGATAATTCGTATCGTTTATCTAAACCCAAACGACTAGTGGAGGTATTTATTGGTCTACCATGGATGTCAACAATGCGAGGATGACGTCCGAGACATGATGTCCATTCATATTACAATTAAATGGAGGAGTTACATTCATCTCAGTACGTCGAAACCGGAAGGACCGTCATTGAGATCCTTCGCCGTCGATTAACTCCACCAATTTCGATAGTTTCTATTGTATTTTCATTTTATCTCGTCTATTTTTATTCAAGTTGTTTATGTTTTATCGCTTGTGTAACTTTGTTTTATCGAATCAATGAAATCAAAAATTCATGGAAACTCGTAAAATAAATAAAACATCCAAAAAAGTTAATAATAAAGTGCCAATATAATATCAAATACATCAAAAACAAATAAAAATCCCTAACCGTCCCCCGTCCTCGTCCCCGGTCGTCTAAGCTCCCAACCACGCCATCCGGGCTTTGCCATCCCCACTCACCCTATGGAGTGTCCGACACGCCCGATCGCCATGCGCGATGTCGCCGGCCACGAATCCCTCTCTCACAAGCCCTCACAACCTCCCTAATCCGGTCATGATCGTCGTAGCGTATCTCGGGGAGGGTGTCCAGTGGTCTGCTCTGAGTGATGGTGGAGCCAGTAATAGTCCGGGGATAAGCCCGGACGTACCACTCTAAGTAGTTCCAGAGTATGATCGATCGGCCGGGCGAGCAACCCGAGTAGTGCGCGCATGATGTCCTCCACGGATGCCATGAAGTGGACGATCCAAACACGCATCGGTATGACTCGGACGGCCCATCGAGAGGTCACGCGGATGATCTCTGCGTGTACCCAAATTGTCGCGAGCACCTATCGTGCATGTAAGGAACTCAAGTCGGACCACCGATGAAGCCTCTGTAGAGGAGATCTCGCTCAAAGGGTCTACCACCTGTCCTCCTCTCAAATGGTCGCCAAGCAGACATCCTCTCGCCTCACCATCATCAAGTAAAAAAAACAAAAAATTTCTCATCGTATTTACATCAAAACAGTGTATATACGATGCTTACTTTTTCTTCGTCGTATATAGGGTCTCACTGTGGCGTATTCTGAGTGGATGAATTCTTCAGCTAATCGTATATACGCTGAATAATAGGGGTATATCTGGTGAGTAAATTTTTTGCTCGTCGTATATAGAAATGTTGTGGTGGGGTATATACGATTGGTGGATTTCTGGTGATCGTATATACGTCTCTCTGGCGTATATGCGAGTGAAGGTGGTCAAACGTATGTATGACCAATTATGTGAAGAAATGGTGATTTTGTAAACAGACAGGGGTATTTTGGTATTTTCACATGGTGGGTGGGGGGTTTTAGAGGAATGGGTGGGGGTCCAAAAAAAAACTCTTTTATCTTTCATCATCATTTGTTAGGAGTTTACCGTGACCAAATTCTCCATAAGAAAGATGAAACAAATTCGTTGAGGTCCTGACCACTTCCATATTAAAATGAAGGAGAAATCAATATGGTCCTTCCCTTGCGTCTCATACAGAAGAAAAGTGCATGCTGGTTTTATAATGAAGAAGAAATGTTGGAACTCTTAACTAGTTGGTGAATTGAAAAATATTGGAAAGTCCGACACTACTTTAAGAGAGTTTTTTGTTTGTCAAACTTTAAGAGAGTTTATAAGTGTGGAGATTGACATATTGGGTTGGGCCCAATGGGTACCCAATTTTGTGAAAGAGAGAAAATGTACACAAAATTGATCACCATGCGCGCATTGCCGCCGCCGCACACCCATTCAGGCCTGGGTTTGATATAAAGAGGTGAATTTATTTTGTACCCGGAAAATTGATTTAAACTTGCCTAACAAGTTTTGACCAGATCAATCGACTGAGCTGTTTTATTTTGGAGACGTCGTCGTTGATAGCCTGCTTGCACAAATTTGAGCTGTCTCGCGAAACATCTTAAAAAGAGTCACCTAGTCCGCGACTCAACCGGTAATCTCTTTGGGGATTGATTTTCTTAAACAATTTTTTGAAACTCAAAACAACGAGAAGTGCTCGAAGACCTAGTAGTCCTCAAGCAAGGTAGACAATCCAAACACATCAGCTGGTAAGCCCATTATTTTACACTCGGTTGGGCCATAAACCAAAATGGTAGGTTTGTTATTGGATGTTGCTTTTCTCACGCCCCCTACTACTCAAAACACACCCCATAAGAGTGTGAAATGACCAAAAGACTAGCCAAAGCGTCTTTTTTTTCAAGAATTTTCACGTGTTTGAACACGGGCCTTCGAACAGGTTCGAATGACATCGTCGACCTTTGACTTCACACACCGCACAGCGTTTTTCACCATGACGCGTTCTTGAACACGTTCGAACGACATCGTTCGAGTGTGTTAAATTTTGACTTCACACTCTCGTGTGTAATTTCACTGTTGACATGTTCAATATCGTTCGACATCGTAAACACATCTCACTTTCACGCACGCAAGTTATTTTGAATAAAATTTATTAAGAGGTGTGAAAGAGTAGAAGGGGAGTGGGAAAAGCAAAACCCTTGTTATTTAGCATACTCTAGTTTAACTATAGAAGGCTAAAACGGATGATATCCATATTTTAAGAGATTGCTCTTGGTCTAAAGCTGATTGGGATAAATGTTTTTATGGCTTGAGCTGTAGAATCTGATTTTTGATTCTTTCATAGAGGATTGGTTTTGGAGAAATCTGCCTAAAAAGGATAACAACCAATGGGGAGTCACTTTTGGTACTACGCTTTTGAGTATTTGGAATGCTAAAAATAGGAAAGTGTTTGAAGGCAAAAAATCTTGATTTGCTTGGTATTTGGAATTCTACTTATTATCTTATTTGTGAATTTTGGCTTTAAGTACATAAAAATACAAACACGACTTCACCTCGAGACATCTAGGAGAGTGCTTAGGTCGAAGCACCAAGATTTAAAGTGACATGTCTCTTGTCGAAGTTGTGAACCCCTTTTGCAGAAGAGTGATTTGTGATGTACTCCAAAAACTTATTCTAGCCCATTCTATTGGTTGAGCTATTACTTAGTTTTGGCTTGAATGTGGACTGTGGAGTTTGAAAGACATTATCCTCAAAAATGATTCTTTGGAAGCTAGTAAGATTTTGAATAAAGTGAAGAATCATACTAGAATGGAATTCAAAATTACTGAATAAATCTTTGTGCTCCTGGGAAGATAATGGATCATTCACATAACTCATCGGAAAACTTGATAACTGCTAGGCTCTTCTGAATACTAATCCCCCAGGTATGATATTGAGCCTAGTATTCAAATTTTATATTTCTCTAGTGTGTTGTACATCCTTTGTCGTTTCTGGCCTTGAAAGGTGTTGTACATTGAGATTTTTTTTGACGTCATAACTTTGTAGAGATTTTTTTTGGGTTAGTTTAGACAAAATGATAAACCAACACACCACATACTCTCGTACAGAGACACTAATTAAATTCGAACCCGAGAGTCGTCATTCTCGTATAATTGAAAATTGATAATACAACTGGTAGTGGGGACACCTATGTAGAGATTTGCTTGTTTAGTTTTGTTGGGGAAAACCACACACATCAATCGATTAATCCACACATCCAATGATCTTTGCTGGAATATAGATAAACACACCACAAATAATAAATGAGGGCCACAAAGATATTTACGTGGTTCGACGCCTCTTGTCTACATCCACGAAACCACTTCAACATAATTTATTCAGCATTTCAAATAAGATTACAACATTTCCAAAAAAATATGTGTATACCCTACAATACTCTCACTCTATGAGTTACAACGAATGACAACACTCACACCTCGCACAACAAATGATCAGCAACACTCTCCTCTCTCTAGGATATAGTTAGAGTTTCTTCGACCATCTACACGATCACCCAAGTGGTGATACCTAAGGGTGGGAATAAATTTGGTAGAGCTTTAGCTTTGTTTGGCTTTGGAGTCCGACCTACGTTGAAAATATTTGGGCTAAGCACGGCTTTGTGGCTGTCAGAGGCCCATTTTTAGCGCTGCTACCGACCTTTCTGAAAGCCTGATAAGGCCTGAAAGCCTGTTTAAAAGTCTATTTGACTATTTTCTTAAGAAAACCTACAACATTTCAATGGTGTAAGTCATTTGAATAGACTAACAAGCTAATAGGTCAATGAGATTAAGTTCTAATTGAGATCTAACAAAACCTTTTAGGAAAATATCTTTATATGACATCCTATTTAAATTCTATTTTATAATAATAACTTCAACTATGTCAAAAATTGTTGTAGGTTAATATGTTTAAACTAACAAAAAATATTAGCGAAGTTATGACTTAACAGAGTACCAAATTCAATACAAAATAATATTGGTAATTAAAAAAATTAGTTGCATTTATTTAAATAGGCAGGCCTGATAGGCCTAAAAGGCTTTTTCGATGGCCTATGACCTGACCTATTTAGATAAATAAGATTTTGAAAAAGTCTTGGCCTTATCTGTTTTTGCAAAAAAAAAGTGCCTGCCTTTGACTGTCGAAATGTAAAGTGGTAGTGGCTCACTGCTTAGGCCCCGACCTATTCCCAATACCTCCTCTCCCCAAATGGGGGCGCCTTAACCTTTTCACAAGTATCTCTATTTATAGGAGAGAACATAATTTTTATTCATGTATTTAGCATAGTGGACATTAATTGTCTCACATTTCTAAGGAGACTTATTGATTTTTCTTCAACATTCTAGATACACCTCTTATTCTCTTCAAAATTTGTCTTTTGAATTTTTCACCACTATTAATATTAGAGTTTAATTTATATACACAATAGTTGTACGAGCATTTTACACTATCTACCAATTAAAAGTTGACACATCACCAAAAACAAATTGGTCAATTGGTAACCACCAATCAATTGGTAACCAACCACTCCTTGAATTGTGATTGGTGGTAGTTGTAAAACCTGATACACAGTATGTGTATATAAATTAAACTCTTAATATTAAATATTATTTGCAAATTCTAATTGAATTCGAACATAAAAATAAAAAATTGGACCCAGAAAAAAGACATTGTTAGCGTAGAAAGGACTAAAAGGTTATTGGCATTTAGACGACAGTCGTTTAGTTAACAAGGAAAAAAAAAGACCTATCTTGTAGTGCACTGTGGTGCACGGCAAGAAAGAGAAGTGTTACAAATATTAACCGTGGAAGTGAAACACCAAGACGGCCACCTACGAGCACCGTCTAGGTTACACCGCTAGAGTTAGGGTTCCTTCTTCACGCCGTTATCTTATCGAACAGGTACTTTCACTCCAAACGCAATCTCACTTCACTCCACTTTCTCCTTTCATTTTTTGATTTTAGGTTTCTGCTTCCGTTTGCAGAATCCATGGGAACTGTCAATCCACATGGACGGACCGGAGTTCGTATTGTTGTTGCCGGAGACCAAGGAACCGGAAAATCAAGCCTCATTATTACCGCCGCCGCCGAAAACTTCCCCGTAACTGCGCCGCCAGTTTTGCCTCCAACGAGACTGCCTGAAGATCTGTATCCCGATCGTGTACCTATCACAATCATCGACACCTCTTCCCGGTATACAAATTTAACTTTCTGTTCGAGATTCGTTAGTAAAGCAACAACGTTTTGAATTTGAATAATAGATGGACGATTCATTTCAATGAAACTAGTTATTTTTTCCCCTCTTTTAAGACCTTAAAACTGAGAGTTAAAGTGGAATCTTATGAGTAGCGGTGCTAGCTGTTGTTTTTGTTGTTGTGATTCTACGTTTTTATTTTCTACTAAATCTATAGCATCTCTAGGTGTTTCACTTTGGAGCTAGACTAAGCGTTATCTTGTACCTGAATGTTCTCCTTTTGAAACCAGTTTTGCTGTTTGGTTTTTTAGCTGTTTGTTGACTGGGGTCATTAACTTATGCTGTTTTCACATTAGGTTTATGTCTCCTATTTGCCAAATAAGAAATAAGAAATTACGTGAAAGTTTACACTTTGTAATCTTTCCAAGAAATACGTTTTTGTGCTTATGTTTTTATCGATCGGTATTGCTAGGTAAGTTTTTATCTAATGTTTTGCCATTTCAATTAATTGTTCTTACTTCTTCTTCTTGTTGTTATTATTGTTAATGTTGCAGTCTTGAGGACAGCGACAAAGTTGCTGAAGAGCTACAGAGGGCTGACACAGTTGTCCTCACTTATGCATGCGACCGACCCGAGACACTTGAAAATCTAAGTGTATTTTGGCTCCCACATCTTCGCAGCTTAGAGGTTATGATCCCTCTTTTTGTTTTTTCTACTTTTTTCATCTCCAAGATTCTATTGCAGCTCCTTTCTCCCCCCTCTTTATTCTAGTGAAGTGAGAAAAAAAGAGGGAGAAAATTAATTTTCTGCAAGAACCGAAGGGGAAGATCTGATAACTGTAAATTGTTAAACTAGTTATGCTCATCTTTTGTGTGTAAACATCTATTCTTATGCACACGCTTGTATACATCTGTTTCCCACACACCTCAATCAGATTCACATAATATGTTTGTGCATTTTCAATTTTTCATTTTCAGCGAATGTATTGTCTGCATGACAATGATATCTGAACTTAATGGACAGGTAAAAGTTCCAGTTATAGTGGTCGGTTGTAAGCTTGATTTGAGAGATGAAAATCAGCAAGTGAGCTTAGAACAAGTGATGTCACCAATCATGCAACAATTCCGGGAGATTGAAACTTGCATTGAGTGTTCAGCATCTAGGCATATCCAGGTATCTTTCATTCATGCTAATGCAATCAAATTTCTCATTGTTTTGAACACTTATTTTCAAGTTGCAATATCTTATATCTGGATTTTGTTTCTTATAATTGTAATTAAATTTTCTTGTTGAAGGTTCCTGAAGTTTTCTACTATGCACAAAAGGCTGTTCTTCATCCAACAGCTCCATTATTTGACCAGGAATCACAAACTCTAAAACCTCGATGTGTGAGGGCTTTGAAGCGGATTTTTATCCTATGTGACCACGACCGAGATGGTGCCCTTAGCGACGCTGAACTGAATGATTTTCAGGTTGTTTTTTCTCCTTCTCATATTAAATATAAACATTGTGTCCTGTTTATTATCCAAGTATATAGTCTGGTACCTTGGAGCTTGATTAACAGTTTATTTCTATTATATTGGTACATTGATTTGTTTGTAAGATTCGTGAAAAATCTAACGAATCTATCTACAGGTTAAATGTTTCAACGCTCCTTTGCAACCATCTGAAATTGTGGGCGTAAAGAAGGTTGTGCAAGAAAAATTGTCTGAAGGTGTGAATGAACGCGGGCTTACTTTGACAGGATTCCTATTTCTTCATGCTCTTTTTATAGAAAAAGGGCGTCTAGAGACAACATGGACTGTGCTCAGGAAGTTTGGATATAATGATGATATTAAGCTTGCTGATGATCTAATTCCACCTTTGAAACGTGCTCCTGATCAGGTGTTTATTTTTTAATTGAATTGAGGCCTCATTTATTGTGCATTACATGTTTGTTATATCTGTTTGGGATCATTTTGTGGATAACAGAGAACTTTTATCTTTTTTTATTGAAGATTGGATTTGATGTTTGCAGAGTGTGGAGCTGACCAATGAAGCAATTGATTTCTTGAAGGCAATTTTTGATGCATATGATGGTGATAGTGTATGTCATTTGGGCACACGACCTTGCATATTTTCACTTTCTCATGCTGCTTTTTGCTCACTTCTGACATTTTCTCAACCCACTTTATCGAGATGCAAGTTGCAAATTAACCATGTCTTTTCATTCCTCCAGGATGGGATGTTGCGTCCCCGTGAACTTGAAGAATTGTTTTCTACTGCCCCGGAAAGGTAGGTTGTTTTCTCAAAATTTGGGGCTAAATAGGTTTACTTTGTTATCATCCACATTGCTGTGGTGGATTGGTTTACATTCGTTTATTCTTAAATTGATAATGGGGCAATGTGATGTGGAATATTTCATGTGTAACTTTTCAAATGTATGCATGCTATAAGGATGTGGTATATACGTCTAACTCTGCTTCTTCAATGCTTGGCATTTTTCTATATCGGCCTTTCCCGAGTCTTGAAATTTGATATTTTGTGGTTTTTAATTGCAGTCCTTGGACTGGGACTCTGTACGAGGATGCTGCAGAAAAGAATGCGTTTGGAGGACTATCACTTGATGCATTTTTGTCAGAGGTGCACAAGTCTTTTATTTTTTATACATCATTAATGTTTACTTGGTTTAAATATTTGTCTTTGACCTTATGTCTGTGCGAGTGTGTGTACCTTTTAAGTGCCCATAGCATATTTATCTGCATTGCTGTGAATTATCATTGATTATTTAATATGTATTTTTATGTTTTCTGAACAGTGGGCACTTATGACTCTTCTAAACCCAACTTTTAGTGTGGAGAATTTGATATACATTGGTTACACCGGTGATCCATCATCTGCTATCCGTGTGACTAGGAGGCGGCGATTAGATCGCAAAAAGCAACATTCTGAAAGAAATGTATTGCAGTGCTTTGTTTTTGGGCCTAGAATGGCCGGAAAATCTGCTTTGTTGAATTCTTTTATTGGAAGGTACTTTCATTCTGTTACCTTGAAGCTTTTTAGTGATATAGCTTTAACTATTGAATATTATACCTTGTTGAATTCATAATGCAGGCCATATTCTGAGGGTTACAATACAACACTCGAAGATCGTTATGCCGTAAATGTTGTTGATATTGCTATGGTAAATGATATGTGATTGACATTTGACAGTAGCCTCTTTCTGTGAAAGGCATCTCATTTTTTTCACCTTTTTTTTTCTGGCATCAGAGTCATTTTTTAATGTATTCATTTTATATCTTGGTATTTTTTCTTCAAGTTCATGTTTTTTCCTCTTGTTTGCAGGAAAAAAAATATCTTGTGCTGAGAGAAATTCCCGAAGGTGGAGTTAGAAGGCTGCTGGCCAATAAGGAGTCTTTGGCCTCATGTGACATTGCAGTTTTTGTTCATGACAGGTGACCTTTGATAATAAGTCTCACTATTAAATTACTTAATGGTGTTTATAAACTCAGAAATTGCTACTCATTACCTAAAATTGAAGTTTTGATTCATTTTGTGTAGTCTGTTACATGGTTATCAAATCGGGATACGTATCATGTATTGTTCTATCGTATCGTAAGATACATGATCAAAAAATATATAACTTTTTAATTAAAACTAAGTAACATAAACAAAAATAACACATGAACTTCAAAATAAATCAAGTCATAAATAAACATAACATGTGTTTGATTCAACCCCTATAAAAACAAGGCTAAATGTTTAAAAAAGTTGCATTTCAAGAGGGAGTGTAGACCAAAAACATAGTGTGCTAGGTTTGTTTCTTAGCCAATCTAACTTGGGGGGGTTTAGAAGGATTGCTTTTGGCTTATTATATATGATTCAAGAAAAGTTTCCAAAATAAGCACTTGTTAAGATTCAACAAAATTCATGAATTGTAAGATTCAACAGAGTGATCGGGATACATGATGGGATACAGATGCAAAAAAGATACACACTAAGATACATATCGTTTTTGTTTGATGTCGTATCGAATCGGACTACGGATCATATTTATTGTAAAATACTGATAACCATGGTCTGTTATAGGTTTTTTGGCTGAGAAGCAACAAATTGTAACATCTTAATTCAGAAGCACTTAGCAAAACTCTTTTGTGCATTTGGATGGGCTTCCTGAAACATCGATAGGCGAGTGAAAATTCTTTGTTGGTTTTATAAACTAATATTTGTGACTTCCAAAGATAAGCTGCAAACAAAATAAATTTAAGATTATAAGTCATTATGAGTTTGCATGCTATTCATTCAAAACACTGTTTAAATTGACAACCACGGGCTAAGCTAACTATAATGTCACTCATGCATAAGTGGCGTAGACTGTGGACAACTCATACTAAGCACTTGGAAAAATGTTGGTTGTATATAGCTGACTAAATATTAATTTTAGGTCTGATGAGTCCTCATGGAAGGCGTCATCTGAACTCTTGGTAGAAATCGCTGGTCATGGAGAAGATACCGGCTTTGAGGTGCCCTGCCTTATAGTTGCAGCTAAAGATGATCTGGATTCATTTCCAATGGCTATACAAGAGTCAACTAGGGTATTTTCGATTGACTTGTTCACTTGCATGATCATATACATAATTGAGAGTGGATATTGCTGTGCATAAATATTAGATGGTTAGATAAATAGCTATTTAATTTGGTGAGTGGCACACCCATGGAATTTTAATTTCATTGGAACTTTCTGATTGCAACAGATAGCATGTGGGGGTCTTTATAAATGTTTAATTTGATCTTCAGATTGCACTTTAATTAAGTAGATCGAATGCAGCTAAATTTTCCTTGTTTTAGTTTTTATATATTGTGGTGTTCTGGGTTTGTGGCATTTGTTTTGGACATTTTCATTTTACTGGATGTTTATTTGTCATCTTGCAATGTAGTACAATTGAGAGGATGGGGGCTGGGGGCTGGGGCCTGGATGTTTATTTGTCATCTTGTCAATCCAATCCGCTATCCTTCAATAATGTTTTTGGGGTGGGCTGCTCTGAGCCACTATCCAGGATTGACAACACATCCATTTTCAGGGACATTTTTAATGCAGTTCCTTTTTCTGATATATGTTTAATTAGTTAATTTGTTAGTTGCAGACTTGTGGCTAGAAACATGATATTTTGGAATTTCCTTTTATGATTTTGTTTCCGCTTGATCTGATTTTATTTGGAAAATCATGTTTGTCAAACTTTTCTACTGACTTGCAAGCAAGAGTATAGAATGAAGAATTAAAGAGTATACTGTTAGCTTTTCCATTTATGGAGAACATCTGTATGAATGATGAATGATGAATGGATAAGAAGAGATTTGTGTTATAGCAGAATGTCAGGAAAAAATGTTGTCTTCTTCTATCTTCCTTAAGCTTAAGCATATATAAATAATCTAATATGTACTTGATTCGGAGAAACTTTCAAGCAACTGCATTATTCTGGATCTACTATAGTGATGCTTCTGACATGCGGATTTGTTTTGTAGGTTAGTCAGGATATGGGAGTAGAGGCTCCTATACCAATCAGTGTGAAGTTAGGGGATTTCAACAGTCTATTCCGCCGTATAGTAACCGCGGCTGAGCACCCTCATTTAAGCATTCCAGAAACTGAAGCTGGAAGAAGCCGCAAGCAGTACCACAGACTCATAAATCGGTCTCTTATGGTTGTCTCAGGTATATCAATTTTCAGGTTTATTTGCTAGTTGTTCGTTAAGTTCCGTTAGAACTGTTCGGTCTTGTATGCTAACTGAAGTGAGTCTATTAACTTGTTTGATTTTGGGTGGTGTAACTGCAGGCCATGTTAGTGTTTCCATCTAGCTTGTTGCTGCCGTGTTGTTGTTGATTGACTTTATATTAATCCTTTATTTTCCAACGTGTTGTTTTGCATGTTCTTTTGATTTGTTGTTGGGTAGATGTTGCTTAGAATTTTGCAATTAGGTAGCCATTGAATTATCAACAAAATCAAATGGCTGCAAATGAATAGATAAATGGCAATTACCAGCCCAGTGGCTTAATCTACAAGGGGACACGGGGGTCGACCCGGTGCTCTGGGTTCGATTCCCCCAGTGGACAAACTCGGTGTTGGCCAGTGTGAAATTTGATCCTAAGCACGAGTGGAGATTAGAACTTCGTTGAAAGCGTTGGGACACTCCCTGGGTAGCCAACATTGGTCCGAACCAAAAAATGGCAATTACCAAGTCCTTACTTTATCGGGACTTCTTAGGAACCATCTCTGGTTGGTCCAGAGAGCTTCCTATGTCTTGGCTTTCAAAGTTTTGGATATTCAAATTGCCAGTCTGTTGAATATTTGCTTCAACTTCTGAGCAGTTTTGCTTTGTAGTTCCAAAGGATTTTTTTATTTCAGTTATTAGAGAAGTATATTATTTTGGACATTGGTTTAATAAACCAACAGTCATCATTTTATTTTATGCTTTCTGTCATTTTTTTGATTTTTTACGATTTTGTTATCAAATCTTATTGCAGTTGGAGCAGCAGTGGCAGTGGTTGGGCTGGCTGCTTATAGGGTATATTCGGCAAGGAAGAATTCTTCTGGTTAATAGACAGGTGTTGTGAATGCATGCTTGATCTGAATGCAACATGTTTCTGGCAAAGTTAGTCACCTTTGACATAAAAGCTTTGTTACGCCATCTGCTGTAGAGTTGCAAATCTTAATTTGTTTTTATAATGTACGACCTTCAATTTTTTTTTCAGCCAAGGTTGAATTAGTTTAGCATAAATTTTATTTATAAATTATTGGTTGCTTCGTGTTTTTGCTACCTAGGGGGTTCGTGAATATATGCAATAATGCGTTTTACTCAGGTCCAGTTAATCACTGGTAACTTGGAATGAATGAAATCATCATGTGTATTTAAGATTGGATCCTATACCTCTGCGAAGTTGCAATGGAAATCGCAAAGAATTATTCTGTTTTTAAAAGCGTCTTCTTTTCTCTCCATTAAATGGAAGTATGCTATTGTATTTAATTTTTTCAATTTCAGGTTCAAATTCAAGTTTGTTAATTTTCAATGCGTGGATATTTCATATCTTGATTTTTGTATATATAGTTTGTGTAATGGCTATTCAGTACAAAATTGAATTGAATTGATTATAATAGTTGGGGGGAAGCCAGAAACTATAGTTTAACTCCAACGCACTATTTTTTTATTTTTTTTTATAAAAAAATTCTGGCATAGTTATTTTGCAATGATCCTATTCGAATTCCCTTTACTAAAACAGTTTTTAGTTTTCTTTTATTTTACAAGAAGAAATTTGTTCTTTGTTGAATTTTAAAAAGCAGAACCGTTTTTAAAAATCAATATAAACATTGCTCATAGTTTTCCCAGATTTTATCTCTTTAATTCACAACTGAGCCTATCAAGCATAGGTTATGTTTGATAAAAAATAGTAGATAGTTGATAAGTTAGTGGATAACAAATAAATTATTAGTGAATGAGTTGATAGTAGATTTAATTTAAAGTGTTTAATAAACTTAGTGGTTGAATTAATTTATAAATATAAAATGATATTAATGGATATTTGTAATTAATATTTAAATGTTTAAATGAGTATTCATTTAAAAAATGATAAATGAAAAATTTAATTGATTTAACAAGAGTAAAAATTATCCAAGAGCACTTGGATGAGATGGTAAGGGTCTCTTCCAGTTTAACCAAGGTCCTGAGATCGAATTCAGCCTTGTGCATGTAGCAATGTTAAATCTCGAGGGAGAGCTTTGCCGCCAATTGTGGTTCTATCCGGCTCGATGGATTAGTCTCTGCAGTTGCGCGACCCTGTTTATATCAAAAAAAACAAGAGTAAAAATTGGAGGAGAAATAAAATGATATAAACTATAAGCTAAAACACTAGTATTTTTAAAAAAAAAAGTATTATAAATTAGTGAAAAAAAACACTATAAACTAGTTATGTTAGATACTTAGGCTCTGTTTGACAAAAAAGTGGACAGCGGATAAACTAGTTTAAAGCGGATGAGCAGTATATTTAATTTAGAGTCTGTTTGTTATGGTTTATTTTTTAAAAAAATCACCTTTTTTGAAAAAGAATCATTTATGGTGACATGTTGTCCGTTTGTTACAGATTCTAAAAAAAATGAAAAGCTGAAAATAATTTAAAAACTGTTTCATACGAGAAGTTTTTTTGAGTAGCTTATCATAAAAATCAGTTTTTTATGAATATTTTTTTAAAATAAGTGATTTTTAGTAAGTTACACAAACACAAAACAACTTCTCATTTTCTTAAAAATCTCTAAAAACTAATCTCTAAATTATTTAACAACAAAATCACTTATTTTTTAATCCATAACAAACGGAACCTTAAAATGTTTTGGAAAATTAGCGGTTGAAATTTAAACTTTATATATATATATATATATATATATATATATATATATATATATATATATATATATATATATATATATATATATAGACATTTGTAACTAATGTTCAAATATGAGTGAAAATATTCATTTAATGGGAGAAAATGAATAATTTAATTAAAGAAACCGGAGTAAAAATGAAAGAAAAAATGAAATATTATAACTATAAGCTCAAACGCTACTTCAAATAGCGTTTCAAGAAAACACTATAAACTGTTGTTGTCAAATACATACAGAAGAGTTATCTACTGTAAGCTAGCGGTTTGACATTATAAAAAAGAACATTATAAAAATTTTATTCATTATAAAGTATTCCTTATAAGTTAGTGGAGTATTTTGTAAAAAAAAAAAAAAAAGTTAGTGGAGTATCATTTTCAAAGAGAGCCTCAGTACCGTAGCTGATGGGCTAGTAATTTAGTAAACGTCTATGAAAGCATAGATATATTATTCTTTTCTCTGGCTGAGGTTGAACTTTGAAATGAATGACCGTATTATTTTCCTCTAGTCATCAAAGCATCCTTTGGATTGAAATCTATTGTCTGGCTGAAAATATGCCTAGGTCTGGAAATATTGGAAAAAAAAAAATGACAGCTGTTTCGCAAGCTAGTTATTGATTTTTGTCACAAACATTAAAAATGGAAATTGAAATTGAAATAGATGTTTCTGTACTTAGTCAAAACGATTCCACCGGAGAAGGCAGTAAATTGAAGCAATTTACTAGTAGTGATTAATGAACCAACCAAACAGTAAACAGTAAACACAAAGCAACATTAGTTATTAATCACAGTAGCATTTTAAGATTATGGAACGATTTGTGTGGGCAACGTTGTCAGTTGTTCAGAAAAATTCCACGTGACGACATAACGTAATTAAATTTCATCTGTGTCTTTTCTTTCTCTTGTGAATACCAAACCGACACGAATATATTAATTAATGATATCTACCTCGTGTTGTGACTTACTAAAAATGAAAGACCCAGAGAAGATACTACTAACAAAAAAATGTCACTGAGTAATAATTGAGCTAAGACGACGAAGCTCATATCATATCAAATGGCGACGGTAGAAGAAGGAAAGACGATTTTGGATTCAGGATGGTTTGCTGCTAGGTCCACTGAAGTCCATTTCACTGGCATTCAGCTCACCACCACTAACCCTCCTTCTGCTTCCACTTCACCATGGATGGAAGCTCTCGTCCCTGGAACGTAATCTCTCTCTCTCTCTCTCTCTCTCTAACTGCAATGCTGCATCCTTCTTGCACAGTGTTGACTATATGTTGTTTATTGACAGTGTTCTGGGAACCTTGGTGAAGAATAAAGTTGTGCCTGATCCTTTCTATGGTTTGGGAAATGAAGCAATTTTAGACATTGCTGATTCTGGAAGAGACTATTACACCTTCTGGTTCTTTACTACCTTTCACTCCACCCTGGTACCATTTCTGCTCTCCTCTCTTATTATTATTAAATTTTAGACTTTTTTAGTAATGTGATTTTATTTTATTTTCATTTCATAGTAGGGTTGATTTCAGCTGTTCAGTGTTTTGCTTCCCCCCTTTTCTGCCTTATTTTTTTTGTTCTGACTATTGACTATAGCAAGGGTGTGGCAACGCTTTCAACGAAAGAAAGAACTACACCAGCTTCTAGCTTATTTATTCTAATGTAATATTGCACATTTTATTGCCAAAATTAAAATTAAAAAAAAAAAGTTTTGAAGTCTGTGGAATTGATTATCGGTATGGAGAAAGATATTCATATATCCAAATTAAAATATTGTTTTGAATATCTAACATGTGGTTTCTGGTTTGATAGTTCTTTCTTTGAACTTTGATGAATGCTGCTAATTACTCAACCTTTTGCAGTCAAACAATCAGCACTGTGATCTGAACTTCCGCGGAATCAATTACTCCGCCGATGTTTATGTAAATGGGCACAAAATGGTCCTCCCAAAAGGAATGTTTCGCAGGCACTCTCTTGATGTCACTAATATTCTTCATCCAGATGGTAACAACCTGCTTGCTGTTCTTGTTCACCCTCCAGATCATCCTGGTAGTATCCCCCCTGAGGGAGGACAAGGTGGCGACCACGAGGTTAGCAATTACATTTATAATCCAATCCATTAATTTTGTCATTCTCAATTGTTAAACTTCCTATTATGTGAAAACATAAAATATTGATTCGAGTGATTATTGACATCTCAAATCTGTTTAGTTTTGAGAAAAAGATTAAGGGAGAGGAAGAGTAAGCTATGCTTGTAGAATATATAAGTCATGCTATCTTTTTCTTTTGTTGTGTAGATAGGAAAGGATGTGGCCACACAATATGTTCAAGGTTGGGATTGGATAGCTCCTATAAGGTGACATTACTGTTACTTGTTTCGTAATTGATTGATTTTATGTTCTCATTGAATAAAATGCCTGCCAAATGCCAATCCAGACATTATTAGTGTATCATATGGAAAAGCAAAATAATGCATCAAATAAGTAGAAGCATACATGATTAGTACATCATATATGGCTCTAATATTGTTTTAGGATATGTTGTCTAAAAACTTCCTTTCTGACTTAGTGATGTCCTTCCATGCACAAGAAAGAAAAAGCAAATGATTGAATGAAACAAAACATCAGGCATTTTGTGTTGACTGTCTGAGTTTTGAAGAGTTTTTGATCTGCAAAGAAGCATAATAAGCAAACTGTATCAATAACTGACACAAGTACTGAATTTGATTGCAGAGATAGGAATACTGGAATTTGGGACGAGGTTTCCATTCTTATTACTGGGGTGAGATAAACATCAGAATTGCTTATCAATTTTGCTTTTCATAATTATTTCTTTTAGTTGATGATATTTCCAGCAGTTCTATAGTAGGATGATACTTGTGTTTGTGTTTGGTGCAGCCAGTAAAAATAATTGATCCCCACTTGGTATCATCATTTTTTGACAATTATAAGAGAGTATATCTACATGCCACAACGGAGTTGGAAAACCGAAGCTCCTGGACTGCTGAATGCTCTTTGAGTATCCATGTCACAACAGAACTTGAGGGGAGCATTCACTTAGTAGAGCAGCTTCAAACACAAAATGTTTCAGTTCCTGCAAGATCGCGGATTCAATATACATTTCCTGAGGTCAGTGGAAAATTTTATTTTGCTAAAGACCTAAATCCACTTTCTAGTTGCACCTGACTAATTTAGCTGCTGTAATTTCATTTACTAACTAATTGTTTGAATCAGCAGCTCTTCTTCTACAAGCCCGATTTATGGTGGCCCAATGGAATGGGGAAACAATCTTTGTACAAAGTTGTTATTAACATTGATGTTAAAGGATTTGGTGAGTCTGATTCATGGAGCCATTACTTTGGTTTCCGTAAGATTGAGAGCCATATTGATGCTGCCACTGGTGGAAGGTATGGTGGTTTGTAATATTACTTCCATGTTATCATATTTTACTTTTTCCATAGCAGAATTAATCCAAGCTTTGAAATATTTTTGTAAAAAATTGCTGCATTTATTTTATTTCACAGGTTGTTCAAAGTCAATGGAGAGCCGATTTTCATACGAGGGGGTAACTGGATATTGTCCGATGGGCTTCTTCGACTATCAAAGAAGCGGTATAAAACAGATATCAAGTTTCACGCAGATATGAATTTTAACATGATTCGTTGCTGGGGTGGTGGACTAGCTGAGAGGCCAGAGTTTTATCATTATTGCGACTATTACGGTCTTCTGGTATGGCAAGAGTTCTGGATTACTGGGGATGTTGATGGGCGTGGTATACCGGTATCAAATCCAGAAGGTCCACTGGACCACGACCTTTTCTTGCTTTGTGTTAGAGACACAGTCAAGCTTCTTCGAAATCATCCCAGTCTTGCCCTCTGGGTGGGTGGAAATGAACAAATTCCACCATATGATATAAACACTGCTTTAAAAAATGATCTGGAACTTCATCCTTATTTTGAACATGTAGATGAGAAAGGTAAACCTGTCGGTAGCTTGACCCCGAAGTTGGGGGATCCGAGCCAGTATCTTGATGGCACGCGGATTTATATAGAAGGATCATTATGGAATGGATTTGCTGATGGGAAGGGAAACTTCACTGATGGACCTTATGAGATTCAAAATCCTGAAGATTTCTTTAAGGATAGTTTTTATAAATATGGGTTCAACCCAGAAGTTGGTTCTGTAGGAATACCAGTTGCTGCTACCATAAGAGCAACAATGCCTTCAGAAGGATGGCAGATACCTTTGTTTAACAAACTTTCAAATGGTTATGTAGAAGAAGTTCCAAATCCCATATGGAAATACCATAAATACATTCCATATTCAAAGCCAACCAAGGTTCATGATCAGATTCAGCTTTATGGCGCTGTAAAAGATCTCGATGATTTTTGTCTGAAGGTAACGAAAAACTCGTGATGATTTTTAGTCCTCTTATCTTTAATGTTCTGTTGTTGATTTGGCCATTTTTTTAATACTATATTATCTTCTCAGGCTCAACTTGCTAACTACATACAATATAGAGCTCTTTTGGAAGGATGGACTTCTCGCATGTGGAGCAAATATACAGGTGTATTGATTTGGAAGACACAAAATCCTTGGACTGGTTTGAGAGGTCAATTTTATGATCACCTACTTGACCAAACAGCAGGTTTCTATGCCTGTCGGTGCGCTGCAGAGCCAATCCATGTACAGCTCAATCTGGCTACAGATGTTATAGAGGTTAGTGTCTAAATTAAACTTCTATTTTTATGTGTTGGTATGAAAATAAAAACATCATTATGAAAGACAACTTTGTATGATCCTACGTTTCTTCTTATAACAGGTTGTTAATACCACATCAGCAGAACTGTCCAATTTAGCTGTTGAAATCTCAGTATGGGGTCTCGACGGAACATATCTATACTACAAAGCATATGGAAATGTCTCTTTCCCACCAAAAAAAGTAACACCAATTGCTGAGGCGGAGTATCGGAAGTCAAAAAATCCTAAGCCAGTCTACTTTCTTCTTCTCAAACTGTACAACAAGTCAGATTATAGAATTGTATCTAGAAATTTTTATTGGCTGCATTCTCCGGGTGGAGATTACAAGCTATTAGAGCCATATAGGAAGAAGAAAATACCTCTCAAGATAACATCCGAGGTGTTCATTGAGGGATCTACTTATAAACTCCAAATGCATGTGCACAACACATCTAAAAAACCAGACACTAAAAGTTTAACATATGAGCATGATTCAATAGCTAGACTAAGGGATAACTGCTTTGTTACGGACTCACCGGAAACTGTACATAATGAGGCTGGGGACGAACGAGAAATTGGTTGGTTTAAGAGGATACACAGACGCTTTGCCGGAAAAAGTGATGGTTTGAAGGTTTCTGAAATCAACGGACACGACATAGGTGTTGCTTTCTTTCTACATTTTTCTGTTCACGCTTCAAATAGGGACCACAAAGAGGGGGAAGACACAAGAATTCTCCCTGTTCATTACTCTGATAACTATTTTTCACTGGTGCCTGGAGAGGCCATGAACATTAAAATATCTTTTGAGGTTCCTTCAGGTGTCACTCCTCGAGTTACTCTGCAGGGCTGGAATTACCATGGACAAGCCATCCATGAAGCTCTTTAGAGATGTCACAGGCAACACTGAGTACTTTAAAGGCATAACAAGATGAGTTTTCCCACTTATGTGATAGATAAGATGATGTTAGTTTGATGTTATCATTGTTTTGTTTTCTCAATTGATGCAATAAAAAGGAATGGTGAGACACTTAAACCATGGAACATTCCTTTCAATTGTAATGGTTTGGTCGCTTTCTTTGCTACAAGTTATCCTTTTTGTGGATTACTGCATATATTTCCCTAGTGTTTTCTGCTTTGACACTCACCTTGGAACAAGGTAACTTCTCTCTTACTTAACTCCAATTATACCAAAAAAAAATCAATTTTTCTAGGATTCGTTCTCAGGATCAATCTCAGAGTCTGGATATCAACCATTGATGACTTATAAATTGATTTTATATGGGACTTCGAGTTTTATCAGGAGACAATTAAAAATGTTTAACTGGCAGCCTGTCACGAAGTGGACCAATCACAATACAAATACATGCATTATAGATAGAATGTGATACATGGTGTAAGGTTTCTAAAATTAATTCTATAGATTTACATATTATCATGCGTTATAGATTAGAACAAGCATGAAAGATCATCATTAAGCATAAAATAATTACATAGACTTCATGAACCGATTAATCGAAGAGAAGACGCCTGCCGCTTTGTCAAGCAGGCTTTCCCCTTGCTCTGACTTATCTTCTTCATTGTTAAATAAAAGCTGCACCATACAAGAAAGGATACCCGTCAAGAGAGATTACTCGATTACTATCTTGATTTTAAGGATGTAGGTAGAAAATCAAAGCTTGTGAGTACTGTTAGGATATAGAATAAAGGGGAATTAAACTAGTTAAGAGTTGTTAGAGTCAGCCATGGTTGTTATGGTTGTTAGTGTTTGTTAGAGTTAGTTATGTTTCTTAGGTTGTTAGTATGTTAGTTATGGAAGTTTGTTGGGTTGTTAGGAAAGTTTGTTATTGTTGGTTGGTAGTTATTAATTTGTTAGGCCTTTCCCTCCTATCCCCCCATGTATTGGAAGCCTATAAATAAAGGCTTCCACCCCCCTTTTGGAGTACCTTTGATCATATCCAAAGTTTAGTCGTGACCGGGTGAGGCCGGAGGGCGGGAGACTGTTCTCTCCAATTGTATTCAAACCATATCAATACTATCCCATTTTTAATATCTTAGACAAGTACTAAGTAGTGACCATCATTTTTTCTTCAAAACTGTTTAATGTAATAAATACAAATAAATATAGGAAATTCTATTCATATTTACATGATATGCATGATAATTATGAAGATTCTAATTAAATAAGGAAACATATCATTAAAAAAAATATTGGTAAAAAGTCCTAACAGATCTAGGATACTCTAAACTAGTCAAAGATATTAAAAAAAAAAAAAAAAAGATAATGTCAGATATTTCCCAGATTTTTCAACAAGTACTAACCTCAATATCTTCAGCATCAGGACGGTTGCCGTATTCCTTTTCAAGCAAATATCTATTTGGCCTAGCCTTGTCATCACTGAAGACTTTCCACAATCTGTTGTGACCAGCAAAACAGGGAGTAAACAACACATATTGGTCTTTACAATTAAAATTTGGAGCAGGCAATTATCATAAGCCAAAATCATTTACACAAACAGTGTAAAATTTCCTCAATTTTTTTTTGGTATGTAGAGGAGCAGCCACTACCATTAGAAACTCGCACACACAACTGTGAGGTCCCGGATTCAAACCCAGGACATGGTATCCGGCCTAACAATTTTGGCATTTGCCAGTTGATCTAGGCCTTACGCATAAATTTCCTCAATTTTTTTTTGACACAAATAAATTTCCTCAATTTTAATCTTCATGGAAACATTCTCTATACGACATTAAATCATGTTTGGGTTGCACTCAACATCTAGAAATACCGTGAACCTAATAATCCACTTTTAAACCTAAAAGTGATTTTTCTTATGGCAGGTTTTTGGGTGGTCCAGGGTTGGACTAAGCTAGAGTTGATTATGGATGCAGGCTACCAGAAAATGGGGAGCTATACAAATCAAAACAGTATTCATATATAAAAATCCGTATGTAAGGGAATAAATGGTCTTACCCCGGATAGCATCTAAAGACTGCACCAAATGGCATAGGTCGCATATAATAGACCGATGTAAAAGTGCTGTACAACAAATGATCAGAATTCAGTGGTCTGGTATAACCAATTCTTCAAAAAAAATGTATTGAGAATGCACAAGATTGGAGCTTAAGATGGACAGTGAATTACTGACATGAAGTGAATCTTAGAACTTATTATTTATCTAATGTTAGCTCCTCTGATTTTTAACTTGCAGTTAATAAAATGTAAGATTGTGCAAAAAGAGATGAAAGGTCACTAAAATTTGACAAAAACAAATATCCAACTCCAGTTGACGTGGATACTATTTATTATATCAGTTGAAGTTTAGTAAGTAAACGATGCCTATTTGAATGAGATAGCTTGGAAATCCTACCTTAAAAAGTAGCTCCTCAACCTCCGGACATTATATCCAACCCCAACATCCTCATTAATCAGGCGTGGATTCCACATGATAAGTGGCCTTGGCTGTCAATACATAAGTGGACATTAAATGAAAATTATAAATATTCAAACACAATAATACATGTGTTGGAGTATCAAGTGTGAGTAAGAAGTCCAACATGTGGATGAAAATATAAATGTTGAGCAATATATAAGTGAAGGGACCAGTTAGAACAAGAGTTCAAGGATTTACTGAATCATTAGAGAGCGCGGATGCTATCCTCTCTACATATTCTAACATCTGATGATCAGGAACAACCATAACCACCATCTCATCATCACTGGCTACAGGATTCCGATCACTTAAGCTGGAAAAACAGTAAGAGAAACTGAAGATGATATAGCTATAGCATGACAATAAATCTAGGCAAAATTATTTTGATAAAAAAAAAAAAGGAAATTTACTGTATTTAGAAGGACCAAAAATGACAATGTAATTTGTTCTATTAGTTTGTTCTGTTAGCAGTCAGTTCAGTTATATTGTAGCTGTTATTTCAGTTCCATCCGTTTTTCATTCCCTATGTAAAACAGCATAAATATCCCATTCAAATCAATGAGAAACCTGGAGTCTTTAGTTAACTCTTTTCTCTGATATGCTTACATGGTATCCGTTAGTATCCATCTCAACCTTCTGCTGAATTCCTCTTCCTCTTCCTCTTCCTCTTCCTCATTCCTTTTTATTATCCTTGCCTTCAGTGGCTGCTTCCAGTTCTGTTTCATCTACCCAAAGATACTTCCAATGACTACATTCATCCTAATGAAAATCCCTCCCTGGTGCTTGTTTCCCCAATTCTTGAAGACTACAACTATCATTCATGGCCTTGGTCTATGGCCATGTCTCTTGGGTTAGGATAAAGAACAAATATCCTTTTGTTGATGGCACCATCAAACAAAAAGCTCCTAAATATCCTCTTTTCCCATCCTAGAATAGGTACAATACCCTTGTCCTTTCTTGGCTTATTCATTCCATGTCCCCAGAATACTAGCATCCTTTGGATAGATAAAGCTTGGTGATGTCCAGAAAGAACTCAAAGATAAGTTTTCTCAGGAATGTTCGTATTTCTCAAATTCAGTGTGATATTTTCCCATCAAACAAGCAAATCTCCCTGTTACATCCTATTTCACAAAGTTGAAAATTTTGCGGGATGAGTTGAGCAATTTTCAGCCCACACCCACCTGCTACCAGATGCTGCGAAACTGCCATGACAGTGCAAAATATCGTGACAATAATCGGGTTCTATGTTCTTGCAAGGTTTAAATGAAAATTAATCTGCTGTTGTTTCTCATATATTGATGATGGATTCTCTTCCATACATCAACAAAGCCTTTTCTATGATAATTCTACAGAGTGATTGGTATTGTTGCATTATTTCCAAGGGTGACAAGCTTAAGCCAGTTTGTAACTTCACATATGCAGTCTCATCACGAAGCAGCAATTGAAATCCTTTGATACTTTCAATGATTCAGATTCAGCTTCATGCTCTGACAACCGCAAATCAATTACTGGTTTCTAGTTTCTACATCTTCATTGGTTCTTCCCTCATCAGTTGGAAATCAAATAAATAAAACACCTATATCCTGATCCTCCTCGGAAGCAGAATACAGTGTTCTTGCCATCATTGCCTGTGAAGTCCAATGGCTTATATATCATTTACATGACCTTCAGCAACCTATTTCTCTTCCAATAACAGTATATTGTGACAACAATTCGGCTATTCAAATTGCAGACGGTCCTACTTTTCATGAAAGAACCAAAGGTTTTCCACCAAATTCGAAATAAATTTCAGGAAGGAGTTATTCAACTACTGCCTCTTCCCTCTGCAGCTCAACTGGCAGATGTCTTAACAAAGCCTATCATCTCTCCATGTTTTGTTCCTTTATTTTCCAAGTTGAAGATGGTTGAGATCTGTCGTCGATCTTGCCAGGGGCTAACATAATGTAATTAGTTCTATTAGTTTAGCTGTTATTTGAGTTTCATTCATTTTTCATTCCCTATGTAAAACTGTATAAATATCCCATTCAGATCAATGAGAAAGTTTGAGTCTTCATTTATTTATTTCTCTAATGTGCTTATAAAAACCATATGTGACCCATTAAAGTATTATGGACGGAATTACAACAACAAAGCCATCAAGTTCCTAAGTGCAATGAAAAAACAAGAAACAAGTGGCTAGAAGTTTAGTCCAAAAAAATAAAACATAAAGCATTAATCAATGCGGTGGCAATCACCTTGCAAAACTAAACAAAGCATCATTCCACCGATATTTTAGAAGAGCTGCTGCACCAGCATCTGGAAATATGGCTTTCACTCTCTAACAACCAAATTCATGAAACTTAGCAACTGAGTTTATAACTTACAACATATATGTATTAATACACATCATAAAACCTTTATTGAATTCATCATCAAACACCACTGTCATGGAAGATAATAATGCAGGAAAGTTGGTATTTAAAATACAAGCATCGACTATGTGGGTACTTGTGTTGTGTGGAAAAGCCAGTAACTATAACACAACTATCTCTTTCGTGGATCCTTGTGTAAAAATGAATTTTGGAGGATGTGAGCATTTTCGCCAAATATTTGCAAATTCTGTCTTTAACCTCTTGACAGCCAAGAACTAAACAATTAATTATAGCAAATCAAGTGATATGTTAGCCACCTCCTGTACTTCAAATGAGACCATGACTTGGTAGTTGTACAACTAGGATGCTAAAGAATTTAAACATGCATGTACATACAGAGCAGTACGGAAACCACAAAGGGTGGGTTATGAGCCATGACTTGTGACTGTATATGATGTACTGTACATTACACGCAGAAGGAAACATAACAAGACATGCAATAACATCATGGAAAAATACTTTAGTAGGTCTAGCATAGGGAGTAGGAAAAATAGTTTGAATCCAGAAAATCCTTCATATCTTTCATGTGCTATAACTTCCAGAATACATCCCACTAACCTGATATTTGGTTTCATTAATAAGTGTATCCAAAAAAACCCTTGACAGTTCCCAGAGCTCCACCTGTGCACCTTCATCATCTAAAAATTGCAGTTGAGGGATCAAAAGTTCAACCTGTGAGACGGTTCAAAAATGTTAATGCAAAGGGCTGAGGGCACTAAGCAACTGAAACAAAACAATATTAAACTTGACTGACAAACCAAGCCACCTATGAAACTGCAATATGCAGAGCAATATTTTCTTAAGACTAAACTGCATTTGCTTAAACATCTCAGTGAACTAGTCAAAATAATGAAAAGTTGTTAATATCTTGCTTTGTTCACCTTAAGCACTTCAAATTAAAAAGTTGTTATTCTTAACAAGGTCAGATGGCAGGATCTTTAGAACATTCACAATACCAAAGAAGATCTCCATTCTTCAAAACAATGGATTTAAGTCAATAAAATCCGAAATCACCAAAAAAAATCCAAACAAAAGCATGTCTATATACTACTATTAAAGAAAACATTTAGAACAAGTACCCAGCCAATAGCAACAAATAGTACAGAACATGGAAAAACATAGAGCATGAAAATTTGTTACATACTGTGGCTCTCATCCCTCCTGAAGATACAAATGTAGCCGCGGCCTCACCTGATTGTCGCACTGCGCCCTCCAAATCTGAAGGCAAGCAACTGAACCAGAATGCAACAGAAGTTAACAACTTTTTTAAACCCATTGGTTGGAATATATCATATTATTATCATCATTCTACAACAGAATAAGAGGTAAACAATGATGTTTGAGTTTCAAGAAGAACACGCTTTAGAAGAAAACAGCTTACATATAATCCTGAAGATAAGAAAAGTACTACAGAAAATACATATAACTGTTCTGAGAAACTTACAAGAGATAAATTGGAAAAGGAAGAAATTGATATTATACAAAGCTCAAATTGTAAAGTAGTAATAACCTGTCGTCTTCCTCGACATCTCGAAGAGGAGTTGTTTCTGTGATTTCTAGTGAGGATGAAGCGTCTGCCTCTTGCAAAGGTTCACCTTGGAATTTCTCAAACTTGGCGCAAATTCTGGAAGAGGAAGTTGCGGAGCGAAGGGAAATCCTTCCATTGTAGTTGTTGAGAGAGAGTAAAGGGTGGGACAAAGATGCAGAAAAGCGAGTGGATGAGGTTGGAAGGAGTATTGAAGAAGAGTGGAAATTGAAGGAGGTTAAGCTTGAAGAACCCATTTTCTTCTATTAACGTCGTCCTTAGCCAAAGGCCATGGATAATTAAATTACATGTTTAATAATGAATTTTGCATATTTGCTTCCTATTCTTCTTGTTGCGCTGCTACCCGCATGCTTTTATTCCACACTCAAGTTCAAAAAACACAAATGTTATCTGCATTAACTTCAAAATTATGGTTAATGTTAATGATATTTTTGATGGGGTTTTAGTTGGAGAGAATGTAAGTAAGTGCAATTTCAATTAAACAAACATATTTTGATGTTTCTTTTAGTTATACCCAATTTAGTCCCTGACTTTTCAAAAATATTTAATTTAGTCACGTGATTATTCACATATGTCAACTTAGTCTTCAACATTTACAAATGTGTGTCAATTTAGTCATTCTGTCAATTATAAATAGTTACAAAGCTGACGTGTCAAATGTCAGAAACCAAATAAACGCATTCAAAACCATTTAGGATGTGCAGATGATTTTGAATGAAATTATTGGTTGCACACTTTGGTCTAAGCATGGATAAGCATATTGACTTGTTTTATTTCCATCGTGGGCATTAGCATACTTGATGGATTTCTTCTTCGCTGGAATGACGACAACTGAACGTTCAGAATCATTTGTATGACAGATTCATTTGAGTTCATTTGCTTCTTGATTGGAAGCCAAAAATTAGTATGACGGATTCATATGAACTAGCCTTATTACCCGTGCGATGCACGGGGTTGACTATATTTAATTTGATTTAAAGTTAATTTGTTTTTAAAGGCAACAAAACTGGAGTTGTTTTACGCTAATTCATCAAATTTTTCTACATTTGTGGTGTGTTGTCTCTTGTATATTATGAGAGGGGAAATTTTGACTCTATAGTCAATTGGTATTATGAATGTTTATAAGGGAGTTGTTTTTTTAGATGAGACAAAGTGGTTAGGAATTAGTGTGTTAGTTGTTAGAGGGGAGAGGGGAGCGGGGTTCGAACCCCGTACGCCTACCACTACAAAAAACACCGTCATTAGCGAGGGAAATATTGGTGGCTAAAAGGCCCAATTCCGTCGCTAATTGCCATTAGCGAGGAATTAGCGAGGACCGCCTCGGTCATTAATTCTCTCGCTAATGGCAATTAGCGAGAGAAAGATCTGTTTCGCCGCTAATTAGCGAGAGCGCCCTCGCTAAATCCTCGCTATGTCCGACCTGCTTGCGCCCAAAAATCTGCTTGCACGCTTCTCAACTCGATTATTATTATTATTATTATTATTATTGTTATTATTGTTATTGTTATTATTATTATTATTATTATTATCAAACTTTCCAAAGAGAGAGAGAGGAGTGAGAGTGGTGGTGGTGTGGTGGTAAATGGTGGTGGTGATGGTGGGTGACGTGGTGGTGGTGGTGGTGGAGAGAGGAGGAGAAGAGAGAAGAGTAAAGGAGAAAGAGAGTGAGATGGTGGTGGTGGTGGTGGTGACGTGGTGGTTGTGGTAGAGAGAGAAGAAGAAGGAGAAGAGTAAGGGAGAAAGAGGGGGTGAGATGGTGGTGTTGGTGGTGGTAAATGGTGGTGGTGGTGGTGGTGACGTGGTGGTTTTGGTAGAGAGAGAAGGACAAGATGGTGGTGGTGGTGGTGGTGGTGGTGAAGAGAGAAAGAGAAGAAAGAAGAAGATGGTGGTGGTGGTGGTGGTAGTGTGGTGTGGTGGTTGTGGTAGAGAGAGAGAAGGAGAAGATGGTGGTGGTGAAGAGAGAAAGAGAAGAAAGAAGAAGATGGTGGTGGTGGTGGTGGTGGTGGTGTGGAAGAAAGAAAGAAGAGAGAGAAGATAGAGAGAAGATAGAAGAGAAGAGAGTAAAAAAATGAGAGAGAGAGT
Organism: Oxytropis ochrocephala; assembly: GCA_020916435.1. Taxonomy (NCBI): domain Eukaryota; kingdom Viridiplantae; phylum Streptophyta; class Magnoliopsida; order Fabales; family Fabaceae; genus Oxytropis; species Oxytropis ochrocephala. The sequence continues at coordinate 20,607,934 of CM037090.1, read as the reverse complement.
GTGTTTGGTTCGGATTTTTAAAAAAATCCGACATTTAGCGAGGACCCTCAATTCCGTCGCTAAACACCATTGATTAGAGTGCAACGGTCAAATCTGCATTCCAGCGTGATAGTCGTGGTCGGGAGATTAGCGAGGACCTCAATTCCGTCGCTAATCCGTCGCTAATGTCCATAGATTTGCGTGCCAGAATTTTCAAATTGGCGCCTTGACATTTAGCGAGAGACTGTTATTTCCGTCGCTAATTCCGTCGCTAATTAGCGTTTTTTTTGTAGTGTACGTTTTTCCACCAATAATGTCCCTTTCACTCAACCATGTGAGCTACCCTTTTTTAGACTTATAAGGGAGTTGTTAACGTTTGTTAATTGTGTCTCATTGCCTCATTTCCCAACCTTTAATTGCGGCTTTGAATCAGACATCGGCTTTAATTTACTCTCTCTTATTTCCTTTAATGTCTTCCGATTACATTTTCATGGATTTAATATATAATCATTATGAAATTACTCACAGAGGAAAAATGGAGACAGAGAATGGAAATCGATCCTACCTAAGTTTGGTTTAATGAGAGAGAAAAAGGTAAAGAGGAGGAAACATCACTAAATAAAATGTGTTCAAGGAGAGAGCCACATACAAAGTTATTATCAATTCACTGAATTAGTTGTCAAATGGATTTTATTACTTTACTTTTACCATTTTTTGATAGATTTAGATTAACTTTTATTTTTCATGAAGGAGAACTATGAAAATAAGGAATTGAGATTTCTCTGAATTCAAAATTTTTTCAAAGCAACTACATTCAAATGCATTTAGAAACATATTCTTATTCTTTGTAAAGGCATCAGAACTGAAGTTGTTCTACCATGTTGTCTCATTATTTTTCATCTAACTATTATTGATGAATAAACTTCGCGTGATTTGAACTTCAAAAATTTCTGGACCCTAAAACACCCTAAAGTACACTGTCAGCATCGCACTTTACGTATTTTATCACAAACTTGTTATCATTTTTTACCACACTAATTATTTACGATGAAACTTCTGGTATTTGAAGGATTGTATTTTTTTTCTTGAATCCTAAAGTACCCCTAAACACATCACTTAACATTTCACTTTACGTATTTTGTTACAAAATAATTTTTTTTCCCATCAACTACACCAAAGTACATTGTTTAGCATCACGCATTACGTATTTTGTCATGAAATTAAATCGTTTTTCACCGAAAATTTGCATATTTAAACGTCAAAAATTTTGAAGACCGCAAAGTACCTCTTAAAATATTAAAAAAAACCTTGGATGTGGTAAAAACTCTATTGGGGGAGAACTACACGGACCAACAAAACCGGATACTCGTGGTCAGCCAGACTCCCTAACGTAAATTAATCGTTGACAAAGTCGATGAAAACTACGTCACCAATAACATAGGAAAAAAAGTAAAAGAAGAAAAAATAAATAATAAACAAACGGAAATAAAATCTGTTTAAAAACTCATGGCTAAACGTGTGGGCCATGGATCGTTCTAAAATAATACATATAAGGAAAAACCTATTTTTCTTGTAAAACTAATTTAGCTTACATGGTGACACGTGACACATCCGAAAGTAGCCCAATTGGTAGTGGGAATGCATTGAACTTGTACTTGAGTCTCGAGTACAAGGTTCGATTCCCACAGAAAGCAAAAACTCTAATTGGGGGTAGAGAAAGTCGTGATGTACAAAGTCTTTGGGCAAAACCTACTAAGATAGAAAAGGACCTGCATCATTACATAAAGTAACCCTAAACACACCGCTTAACATTTCACTTTACGCATTTTGTTACAAAATAATCTTTTCGCCTCAACTACACGAGATCACATTGTTTAGCATCACACATTACATATTTTGTCATTAAACTAAACCGTTTTTCACCGAAAATTTGCATATTTAAATAATTAAAAATTTTGGGGTGAAAACCCAATAAAATATAAAAAGAAAAAAAGAATCTTAGATGTAGTAAACACTAATGAGGAGAACCACACGCAGATCGACAAAGTCGAATACTCGCGCCAATGATCAGGACTCTCAAGATACATTAGTCATTGGCAAAAGTCGATGAAAACTTTGTACAAATGACATAGGAAAAAAATAAAAGAAATAAAAACATAAAAAACAAAACCAAAAATTAAAGCAAAAAACAAAAAAAAAAAAGTAAAAGAAAAAGAGAAAAAAAAAGACAGATATATCTAGATAAGCGGAACATATTTTTAGATCAAACCATCGTATCTTGTCACTTTGGCGGGACATTGTTTTTTTGGCAATTTCCTCTTTTTTCTCTTTTTCTTTTACTTTTTTTTGTTTTTTGTAAAGGCATCGAATCGAAGTTGTTCTACCATGTGCGATGCATGCGGGTTGGCTAAATTTAATTGTATATTCGAGTAATTAAATTTTTATAAAGACTAATTAATATCCCGTCGTGCTTGAAAGCAATTTCGCACATGTGCCAACACCGAGTTTGTCAACTATGAGAATTAAACTTAGAGCACGGATCGACACCCGTGCGCGCCATAGTAGCCTATGTCATTGGGCAAATGGTGTTAGTTTGCAAAATATACAATTTAATAATGTGAATAAAAATTGAATTATAAATATAAATTAAATAAAAAGATTATCGATTTTAAAAGGAACATTAACAAAGACACAAACCCTCCTTAGATAAAATAAGAAGAGAAAATCTAGAGAATTTGAATAACATAATTTACATTCATCAAATGCAAATATTAAAAATTAATCCATAATTAGAATGAAAAGAAAACAATACAATTAAAAAGTTAAACGCGTAGGGGGTATCATGCATGGTTGAAGGAAAACTCATGATAAAATAAGAGTAGTTATACAAAGATTGTAAATGTGGTTGAAAATACTCACTTTAGAGTCAATGTAACAACAATGTACTCAAATATTAAATAAAGATAAAAATATAAACACAAATTAAAGAGTGGTTTTAATACCCATTGGTCCGAAATGATCAAAATAAAAAAAAACACAAATAAAAAGTAAAGCATGTGGTGGTATTGTGCGGGATGGATGAAAATTACCAATAAAATAACAACATCTATAAAAAGTTCCACCGAATTTATTGTTAAAGGACAAAATTTGCATATTTAAACATCTAAAAATTTTCGAGATCAGAAAGTGCTTATAGGGTGAGAGAGCAAATCAAATCTCTCACCTGGTGAAACACTAAAATTGACCGTTGGATATTGTTTAAAATGTTGTGAATGGTTAAGATTGAATCAACCAATATTAAATATCAATCATTGATGAATTTTTATATTACATCCAATTGTCAATTTTAGTGCTTTACCGGTGAGAGATTTAATTTGCTTTCTTTCACCCTAAATCCTTAAAATATAAAAGAAGTAAAAAGAATCAAGGAAAAAAAAGCAAATAGAAAGGAAATAAAGAAAAAACTTAAATGGTAATACAACAAAAAGAAAGAAAAAGGACAAAAAAATTGGCACTTGCTGGCGTTCTCACGAGTCAATGTAACAACAATGTACTCAAATATTAAAGAAAAATAAAAATATAAACACAAATTAAAGAGTGGTTTTAATACCCATTGGTCCGAAATGATCAAAATAAAAAAAAACACAAATAAAAAGTAAAGCATGTGGTATTGTGCAGGGATGGATGAAAATTACCAATAAAATAACATCTATAAAAAGTTCCACCGAATTTATTGTTAAAGGACAAAATTTGCATATTTAAACATCTAAAAATTTTCGAGACTGTAAAAGTGCTTATAGGGTGAGAGAGCAAATCAAATCTCTCACCGGTGAAACACTAAAATTGACCGTTGGATATTGTTTAAAATGTTGTGAATGGTTAAGATTGAATCAACCAATATTAAATATCAATCATTGATGAATTTTTATATTACATCCAATCACAATTTTAGTATTTTACCGGTGAGAGATTTAATTTGCTCTTTCACCCTAGTTCCTTAAAATATAAAAGAAGTAAAAAAGAATCAAGAAAAAAATTGAAATAGAAAAGAAAGAAAGAAAGGAAAAAACTTAAATAGTAAAAAAAAAATGCAACAAAAAAAGAAAAGAAAAAAGGACAAAAAAAATGTCACTTGCGCGCGCAAGTGACAAGCCGATTAGTATATACTAGATAAGAAAGAGAATGAGTGGGTATAATTATTAATTTAATTAATTAGATTAAACGTAAATTACAGTTATGCCCTATTAGTATTTATTGTCTTTGAATAGGAATGTTTGGTTTTTTTGTCCAAGTAAAAAGTGTGTAGGGTGCTAACATACACTAACTATTCTTTAACTGTGTGTAGGTTAGCAAATCTCATATCTAATCTTCTATTTATACAAACAAACAACTTATAAAATTACAATTTTAGATATCTTACTTTTTGGACACATAACCACTTTTGTTTTATTTATCATTTTTAATTTTACTTTCTTTTCCTTTCTCACTCACTCTCTTTCATTATCACATTTCCCAATATTTCTTACTTCTTACACTATTATTAGTGGCCCCCACACCATTTATTTAAAAATATTTTTATTCCCAATTTTTTTTAATCCACTATATAATCTAATATAATTAAATTAATATTAAATAATCTACAATTTACTCCTACTTACTATCTAACTTAATATTTATTTATCTATTTATACAAACAAAATACACTTAATCTATTTATACAAACAACCCACGTTTAAATTACTCAAACAAGCCTCCATATTTACTTGACAATTCATCTAACTAAAGACAAAATTGTAATTTACTATCATACTTTTATCAAATTTCTTCTCTCAATGCGTTCTCTTCTCACTCCCACTTTTTTTCCTACTTTCTCTTACTTTTTTTTTTCAAAATTCAAATCAAACTCACCAACTTTCTTTACCCACTATCTACTAATCTAATCTAATATCTATTTATAAACAAATCATACTTAAATTACTCAAACAAGTTTTCCTATTTATTTGACAACTCATCTAACTAAGGTCAACATTGTATTTTACTATCACATTCTTTTTCAAATTTCTTCACCCAATGCACATTCTTCTCACTCCTTCCTCTCTCTTTTTTCCAAATTTGGAAATTCAAATCAAATCTACTAATAAACTAAAATAATCAATCTAAACTGCGAGATAACTGCACTAATATATAAAAACATGGGATAACTTCAATGATATATAAAAAAATATGATATTAATATATCAAAAAAAAAGGAAAACTTAATGACAATTTCAACTACTGATTAATATTTAAAACACCGGATAACTATATTGATATATTTGATAATCTACTATCCAATGTTATTAAACCCGGACCGACCCGGCCGGTCGGACCGGTCGGACCGGGAAACGGTGATGTGATCGGTCCGAGTCACCTATTGGATCGTGGGTGTTTGCATCTTGTGCGACCGGTCGCGACCCGTGAGCGGAAGGCATCGAACCGTGCGACCGGTGTTGACCGATCGGCTCGACCGGTGTTGACCCGTCGGGTTCCCGATTTGTGCTTGTTTTTATTTTTAAGTAAACGCAGCTGCTTGTTTTTATTTTTTAAAACAAAAGCTAAATTTGAATTCAATATTTCTTGTTCAGTTTAACTTTAAAGTTTTTATTTGTTTTCAATGATGAATGAGTAGTGAGTTTTTGGACAATTTTATTGTATGGTAAAAAAATTCATAGCTCTGCGATATGTGAATATACAACATGCCTAATTTTAACAGGTTTTAGTAGTGTCACGGGTCATGCGGGTCAACTAGTGACCCCTCGGTCCGACCATTGACCCAGTGACCCAGTGACTTGCTCGGGTCGACCTCCGGGTCGAGTTTAATAACATTGCTACTATCTATCATTTACTATCTACTATAATGTACTAATCAACTAAATTAATCAATTAAAATTATGAGATAACTGCACTGATATATAAAAACATGGGATAACTATACTAATATGTAAAAAAACACGAGATAACTACTATGATATGTATTTATCTATCTATTTATACAAACAAACAACTTACAAAATTACAATTTTAGACATCTTACTTTTTTGACACATCACCACTTTTGTTTTTTTATCATTTTTTAATTTTACTTTCTTTTTCTTTCTCACTCACTCTCTTTCAATCTCACATTTCTCAATATTTCCTACTTCTTACACATCTATTATTAGTGGCCCCCACACCCTTTATTTAAAAATATTTCTATTCCCAATTTTTTTAATCCACTATATAATCTAATATAATTAAACTAATATTAAATAATCTACAATTTACTCCTACTTACTATCTAACCTAATATTTATTTATCTATTTATACAAACAAAATGCACTTAATCTATTTATACACACAAACCACGTTTAAATTACTCAAACAAGCCTCCATATTTACTTGACAATTCATCTAACTAAGGACAACATTGTAATTTACTATCATACTTTTATCAAATTTCTTCTCTCAATGCATTTTCTTTTCACTCCCACTTTTTTATTACTTTCTCTTACTTTTTTCTTTTCAAAATTCAAATCAAACTCACCAACTTTCTTTACCCACTATCTACTAATCTAATCTAATATCTATTTATACAAACAAATCATACTTAAATTACTCAAACAAGTTTTCCTATTTATTTGACAACTCATCTAACTAAGGGCAATATTGTAATTTACAGGCACATTCTTTTTCAAATTTCTTCTCCCAATGCATTTTCTTCTCATATTTTTTAACTTTCCCCTTTCTTTTTTCCAAATTTCGAAATTCAAATCAAATCTACTAATAAACTAAAATAATCAATCTAAACTACGAGATAACTGCACTAATATATAAAAACACAGGATAACTTCACTAATATATAAAAAATACGATATTAATATATCAAAAAAAAGGAAAACTTAATGACTATTTCAACTACTGATTAATATTTACAACACAGGATAACTATACTGATATATAAAAAAACACGGGATAACTGCACTGATATATTTGATAATCTACTATCTATCATTTACTATCTACTATAATGTACTAATCAACTAAATTAATCAATTGAAATTATGAGATAACTGCACTGATATATAAAAAACATGGGATAACTATACTAATATATAAAAAAAAACACGAGATAACTACTATGATATGTATAAAAACACGGGATAACTGCACTGATACATTAAAAACACTTTACTGAAATATTTGATAATCTACCATCTATCCGTTACTGTCTACTATAATTTATTAATCAACTAAAATAATCAATTCAAACTATGAGATAAATTCACTGATATATTAAAAAACACGTGATAACTTTATTGAAATATAAAAAACACAAAATAATTGCAATGATGTATGTAAAAACACGAGATAGCTGCACTGATATATAAAAAAAAACACGGGATAACAACACTGACACTAATATATAAAAGAACACAGGATAAATGCACTGACTGTTTTTAAACGATACTTTTACATTTTTAGATTTTAATATTTATCTAATTTTTTATTTGAGGCTCCTTTTTTAACTACTTTAAAATTGTCTTTTTTAACAAAGTGTTGTCTAGACTATTTAAATTATGTCTAAGTTCGTTCATAAAAAGAATATGGCAGCACCCGTGCGTATGCACGGGTATCCTACTAGTATCTATTTATACAAACAAACAACTTACAAAATTACAATTTTAGACATCTTACTTTTTTGACACATCACCACTTTTGTTTTATTTATCATTTTTTAATTCTACTTTCTCTTTCTTTCTCACTCAACCTCTTTCAATCTCACATTTCCCAATATTTCTTACTTTTTACACATCTATTATTAGTGGCCCCACACCCTTTATTTAAAAATATTTTTTCCCAATTTTTTTAATCCACTATATAATCTAATATAATTAAATTAATATTAAATAATCTACAATTTACTCCTATTTAGCATCTAACCTAATATCTATTTATCTATTTATACAAACAAACCACATTTAAATTACTCAAACAAGTCTCCCTATTTACTTGACAATTCATCTGACTAAGGACAACATTATAATTTACTATCATACTTTTATCAAATTTCTTCTCTCAATGCATTTTCTTCTCACTCCCACTTTTTTCCAACTTTCATTTTTTTTTCTTTCAAAATTCAAATTAAACTCACCAACTTTCTTTACCCACTATCTACTGATGACTATTTCAACTACAGATTAATATTTAAAACACAGGATAACTGTACTGATATATAAAAAATGCTAGATAACTATCCTGATATATAAAAAACACGGGATAATTGCACTGATATATTTGATAATCTTCTATCTATCTTTTACTATCTACTATAACCTACTAATCAATTAAAATAATCAATTGAAACAATGAGATAACTACACTTATATATAAAAAAAACATGGCATAACTATACTAATCTAATCTAATATCTATTTATACAAACAAATAACTTACCAAATTACAATTTTAGACATCTTGCTTTTTTTTGACACATCACCACTTTTGTTTTATTTATCAATTTTTAATTCTACTTTATCTTCCTTTCTCATTCACTCTCTTTCAATTTCACATTTCTCAATATTTCTTACTTCTTACACATCTATTATTAGTGACCCCCACACCATTTATTTAAAGATATTTCTTTTCCCATTTTTTTTTAACTTTCCCCTCTTTTTTTTTTTAAAAAAAAAATTCGAAATTCAAATCAAATCTACTAATAAACTAAAATAATCAATCTAAACTACGAGATAACTTCACTAATATATAAAAATACGGGATAACTTCACTGATATATAAAAAAGCACGATATTAATATATATATATATATATATATATAAGGAAAACTTATTGACTATTTCAACTACTGATTAATATTTAAAACACGGGATAACTGTACTGATATATAAAAAACACGGGATAACTATACTGATATATAAAAAAACACGGGATAACTGCACTGATATATAAAAAACACTTCACTGAAATATTTGATAATCTACCATCTATCGTTACTGTCTACTATAATCTATTAATCAACTAAAGATAATCAATTGAAACTATGAGATAACTTCACTGATATATTAAAAAATACGTGATAACTTTATTGAAATATAAAAAACACGGGATAATTGCAATGATGCATGTAAAAACACGAGATAGCTGCACTAATATATAAAAAAACACGGGATAACAACACTGACACTAATATATGAAAGAACACTGCATAAATGCACAGATTGTTTTTAGATGATACTTTTACATTTTTAGATTTTAATATTTATCTAATTTTTTATTTGAGAGTCCTTTTTTAACTACTTTAAATTTGTCTTTTTTTACACGAGGTGTTGTCCAAACTATTTAAATTATGTCTAAGTTCGTTCATGAAAAGAATATGGTAGCACCCGTGCGTATGCACGGGTATCCTACTAGTATATATATATAGGGGACGACTCGGATGAAAACACTTGGTTATAATGAGAACATTTAATTACAATTGTTGGATTAAAATTAACGACTCAGATTTTGACATTAATTACAAGATCTCGAATAATTGTTTCCTTTTTAATTAAAGATTACGAGAGATTTTGTAATTAATGATAGAATCTGGGTCGTTAATTTTAATCCAACGATTGTAAGTAAACGTTCTCATACCAAGTGTTATCTGAGTCTTCCCCTACATATATAAATATTATTTATATGTGCGTGTATTCATTGCTATCCAAAAATAATATTTGTGTGTGTGTATATATTATATAAAGAAGTAGGTATATTATATATTTAGCTATCCGAAAAACATAGTATTATTTAGCTATCTCAATTAAGTTTATTTGGTTAAGGAGATAAAAGAACAAAAAAATCCATTAATTTTGTCCATTTGTCTATTATTAACCAAAAAAAAAATGGTTATTTTTGTTAACTTGGTGATTTTGGTCCATCTTATTTTGAAAAATTCTTTGCTCAAAAACATTATTCTTAGATCCTTTTTAAATTTTGAAAAATTTACTTTTTCAAACACTTTATCTAGACTATGTTTTTGAGAATTATTTTTTGAAAGTTGTTTGTATATATTCTTTTTAACTTGTTTTTGAAAAAAAAAATTATATCTTATTTTCAAAACTTCTTTGCTCAAAATTGGTTCTTAACTTGCTTTTGAAACTTTTTTTATATCTTATATATCGAAATCTTCTTTGCTCAATACCTTGCTCAAACACTTTTTTAATTTTGAAAATTTTACTTTTTTAAACATTTTATCTAGTCTAGGGTTTAGATAAATGAATTTTTAAAATTATTTTATATACTTTTTTTCATCAGTTTTTTGAATGTTTTTTTTCATGTCTTGTTTTGAAAACTTTGTTTATCAAAAACCTTGTCTATAGATTATTTTTAGACACTAGGTTTTTAAGAACAATTTTTTCAAATCACAAGTTAAAAGGGAAAGAGTTGTGTGGGTAAAAGAAGAGGTGAATAGCAAACGCCAATTACTTTTTGGGTTTTGATTTTTCTACTCCCATCTCCAGTTTATACCCCACATTTTTCCAAACTTCCCATTTTGCCCCTTAACCTTAACAAATATTCCAGACCTCACTCTAACACACCTTTCGAAATTATGTATGAAAGATAATCCGAAATGTTTTTTACAAAATGTATTTTGGATTTATCTTTTATACAAAATTCCGAAAAGTTATTCTAAAATACATTTTGGAACTATCTTGTATACATGATTCTTGAGTGTGTTTTTGTAAAACTATATTCCAGAATTTCCTTTCATACATAAATATGGAATAAGTATATGTCGCGTTCTGGATTTATCTATAAAACATAAATTTGAAAGTCAACTTTAAAAGATCAAGAAATATGTAAATTTAAATAAAAAATGAATCAAACCTTAATCTTAAAATTATAAAACATCACCAAAAATCTAAGAAAATCAAAAGAAGATTATGCAAAAAAAAATGATTTTTTTTAGATTAGAAGAATTCAAAAAATTAATAAAAATGGTAAACAATGGAATTCGAGATTTTGAGACTCGCGATCTCGTAAGAAGTCCCTTCAAAGGGAGTTATGGTCCCTGATTTTTTCCGAATATAATGACTGTGATTTCGGGACAATAAGAGAAGACTGCTCGAAAACTGATTTTTAGTTAGATACCTAGAACTGAGCACGGACAGACCGCGTAACAAGACCTATAACACAACAAAAACACAAAGTATAAACTTTAGTATTGTTAGTGGGGGTTCTTAAGTTGGCAATCTCTAATTGGAGATCCCTGACAACGACGCCAATTTATAAATGAAACAAGAGTGTTTTTGAACAAAATTAAATAAAAATATTTTTTTTAAAAATACATTCCGAATTTATATTTTTGACATAATTCCGAAATGAAAAAAAAAATGTTCTTTCAGATTTATGTCTAGAAACATAAATTTAGAATTAAAAATAAATAGTTTCCAGATTTATGTCATAAAATATAAATCCAATTTTTTTCTTCTGAAAAACCGTTCCTGATTTACCTTTTACACATAAATCCGGAAGATGAAAAAATTCTTTTTAGGTTAAATTTTGATTGTGTGAAAAAAAAAGGTTAAATTTTGATTATTTAATAGAGGATAAAATTGAAATAAATGAAAATGTGGGGGTAGAAAAATCAAATTGTTTTAAGTTTTTTTTTTTTGGTCAAGAATTGTTTTTAGTTTGAAGTTTTTTTTTGGTCAACTTGATGGGGATTTCATTAAAACCAATGAAAAGGGCCAAGCCCCACCAGCATGTTCAAACAATGGGTTTTTTTTTGTACCCCCACCCTCTCCCCTTAAACCCCCACCCACACTGAAATCCCCAAAATGTCATTTGTTTTCTATTTTTTTTTTTTTTAAAAACGGTCAATCGTATATACTTCTTCAGGGTATATATACGATGTTTAAAAAATACACATCGTATATATGTCCCAAATGACATATATACGATGAGCCTTAAATTTGTTTTTTTTTTATTTGTAAAAAAATTTTAACGGTCATGATTTCACTTTCGAAGTTGATCAACGGTATAGATTGCACGACAAAATCAACGGTTGATAATCTTTTACCTAATCTATAAATACTCACTCCCACCATCACTATTTTCACACCAAAATTTCAACTTCCTCCTTCTCTCACACATCACAAGTGAAGATGATGCAAGCTTCGCTAATGTCATACTACGAGCCTTCTTCCCTCACTCTCGTTCATTCTAATATGGGGTTTGTTGATCATCGGGCATCATCTTGAAAGATGATGGTGTAAGTTTCGATGGGAGAGATGTTGTTTCGTGCAGGTTAAGACACGATATATCATTTTCTCGCTCTTAGCGAAAACTATCGCGATGGTTCAACCGAGAGCACGATTTGAGCATGAGATAATTCGTATCGTTTATCGGAAACCCAAACGATCGATGGAGGTATTTACTGGTCTACCATGGATGTCAACAATGAGGATGACGTCGAGACATGATGTCCATTCATATTACAATTAAATGGAGGACTTACATTCATGTATGCGTCGAAACGGTAGGACCGTCATTGAGATCTTTCGTCGATTAACTCCACCAAACTTCGAGTTTTCTATTGTATTTTCATTTTATCTCTGTCTATTTTTATTCAAGTTGTTTATGTTTTATCGCCAGGTAACTTTGTTTTATCGAATCAATGAAATCAAAAATTCATGGAACGTAAAATAAATAAAACATCCAAAAAGTTAATAATAAAGTGCCAATATAATATCAAATACATCAAAAACAAATAAAAATCCCTAACGGCGTCCCCTCGCCCTCTCGTCCCCGTCGCCTAAGCTCCCACCACGTCATCCGGTCTTTGCCATCCCCACCGACCCTATGGAGTGTCCGATCGCCCGGATCGCCATGCGCGATGTCGCCGCCACGAATCCTCTCTCTACAAGCCCTCACAACCTCCCTAATCCGGTCATGATCGTCGTAGCGTATCTCGGGGGAGGTGTCTGAGGTGAGCTCTAGGTGATGGTGGAGCCGGTAATAGTCTCGGGGATAGAAGCCCTGACGCGTACACTCTAAGTAGTTCCGCATATCGATCGGGCGTTGAGCAACCCGAGTAGTGCGCATGATGTCCTCCACAGATGCCATGAAGTGGACGATCCGAAACACGCAGCCGCGATGATATGACTTCGGACGGCCATCGAGAGGTCACGCGCGGGATGATCTGCGTGTACCCAAACCGTCGCGAGAACCTATCGGGCATGTAAGGAACTCGAAGTCGGCCACCGATGAAGCCTCTGTAGAGGAGATCTCGCTCAAAGATGGTCTACCACCGCCCTCCTCAAATGGTCGCCAAAGCAGACATCCTCGGCCTCGGCTCATCAAGCATCCTCCTGTAGTGGCCGAGCTTGGTGGTCGACTTCTTCTTCCCCGTAGCGCCAAAGAGTGGCTCCACACCCGGATATGGCCAAGGCAACCTCTCCGCCATCCGAGGGAAATACCACATAATCCAAGCTCAAATGCGAAAATAAACAACATATTTAATTCACAAGAATTTACCAAAAGTCGGTCGCGATTTAACAAAAATACAAGAAGTTAAAATGTGTACCAAAATAGGTGGCATACCCTCCACACTCGCTGCGTAGTCCTCTCAAAGACGCAGTGTTCAAGGACTCATACATGGCGGCTAGTGCACTGCACCCCATGCATAGCCTCCAAGAACATCTCGCTCTCGGATCATCCAGTAGACCACCCACTTAGCCTCGGCCACTGTCTCCGGTCGTAGTGTAGATATCAGTAGGTCGGCGCGGCGGCGATAAGCCTCACAAAGAATAAAGTGATGTCACCCTCTCCTCCATGTTACGCTCATACACCGCTCCAATGCATTTGAAGGCAGACACGGACCCCACGGGTGTTGTTAGCGGCCTCAACACGTGACACACCCGGATATGTCTCGGCCAGTGTGGCAAACTCCGAGCTCACAGTGATGGCGGGAGGTGTGGCATAGTTCCCCCGAATGGGAAGGTGCAGCAGACAAGAGATGTCATCCAGTGATCGTCATCTCACCAAATGGCAAGTGAAATGACGAAGTATCCGAGTGCCCGTCTCTCGATAAAAGCCGACGCCAAGAACTCATGGTCTCATCGTGGCGTGGCGATCTGGAGAAGTGGGCCAATCACGGAGTCCCCGACCACAGTGGTGCGCTGAAGTAGGTCAGGGTAATGAAGATGGAGTCTAGTATGGACTTTGTTGCCATGAGCCCATACTTTGACAACACGCGATACTTCCTGAAATAAAAATAAATAAATAATGTAAGCAAAAAGTGCAGACTATGTGACTTAAATAAATTATTTAAGCAAAAAATGCAAAACTTACAGGTCGTGAGTATAGAACTGCAGACATGATCTTCCAAGTCAGTGAAAAGAGAGGGCTGAGGCTCCTCCTGATACTGCTGAGGCTCCTCATGATACTCAGACATAGATCGGTTCGAGTAATAAGCATCGACACAGAAAGCTCTGCTGCTGATACTCGGGAGGTGGGGGATGGTAATGAAGAGGTTGAGGATCGTACTGAGGATACTGTGGATGATACCGAGGAGTAGGCTGGGAATGATACTGAGAAACCGGCCTCCCTCTATGCCAATCCTCCTGCTGCGTCTGCTGCAGGTAATCCCCAAGATAGAAAGCTCCAGCGGCCGATCTCGAGTGGCTCAGTGATACTCACCGGCCGAGGTGATGTGTGCTGCTCTCTGTCTCCTCATTGAAGCATGGGTGATTATGCCTCCGAGTCCTCGTGCTCGGGCGATGAGATGACTCCCCTATCTCTCTGATCGGAGAGACCTCACGTCTCCCTCTATGCCTACCGGACACTGCAAGCGAAGAAAAAAAAATTAGTAAAAAAAACAAAAAAATTTCTCATCGTATTTACATCAAAAGCAGTGTATATCGATGCTTCTTGATTGTTAAATGCGTATATAGGGTCTTCTCGAGCGTATATGCGAGTGATGAATCTGTCTAATCGTATATACGCTGAAAGGGGTATATACGATGTGAAGAAAATTGCTCGTCGTATATAGAAATTTGTGGTGGGGTATATACGATTGGTGGATTTACGGGCGATCGTATATACGTCTCTCTCGCGTATATGCAGTGAAGGTGGTCAAACGTATGTATGACCAATTATGTGAAGAAATGGTGATTTTGTAAACAGACAGGGGTATTTTGGTATTTTCATATGGTGGTGGGGGTTTTAGAGGAATGGGTGGGGGTCCAAAAAAAAACCCTCAAACAATACACACCAAGACCTATACCCGGCCCAACACTAGACAGCAAAATAAAGGAACACGGGTCGCTACACCAACCCAACAACAACAATAAACACAAAATTAAATGGGTTTTTTTTGTACCCCCACCCAATCCCCATATAACCCCACCAAATAGTAAATTCCCAAAATGCCCTTTAAAAAACCTTTTTTTTGACAAAATTACACGAATCGTATATACCTCTTTTTGGACATATATACGATGTGCAATCTTTAGGCATTGTATATATGTTCATTGTGCGTATATACGATTGATGCGTTTTAAGTCAATCGTATATACGCACAACGAACATATATACGATGCCTAAAGATTGCACATCGTATATATGTCCAAAAAGAGATATATACGATGGACTTATTATTTGTTAACGGTTGTGATTTTATTAACGGATATAATTTGAAGTCTCGTGATTTGATTAACATCAACGGTGTAGATATCTTGGATAAAATAAATGCGTATAATTACAAAAACACGATATAGTAATAGATACACGTGTAATACAAAAAATGTGTGAATCTATAAGCCGTCAATAGAAATATTATGTCCACGTGTCAAAAAAATTGGAGCAACGGATAGAAATATTAAACAAGTATTAAAGAATTTTAATCGACGAAAAAAATTATGTCCACGTGTCAAAAAAATTCAAGTAACAGATAGAAATATTATACAACTGTCAAAGAAAAATACCTGTTGGTCGTCACATTCCCCAAATGTGGGATATGGTTAGTCCATGCTGAGATAAATCGCTCCATGTGCCGTGTCAACCATGTGTCCTGCACATATTTAATAAGAGCAGTTTTATCAGAGCAAACAGCCTCAAAAAACTTCAAATTAGATACGTACTTCGACTCATCAACATAATCAATAATACAGAGCCAGAGAGAGGACCTCCTCCCGCCTATCCTTGTGCACCAACTCTTTAATCTTCGTTTTGACATTTTTTGCCACATGCCAATGACACAATAAATTTGTAGCAGAAGGAAAGACATCAAGAATACCAGACATACACAATGAGATCTCATGCATCACAAGAAAACTCGAATGAATAGAATGTAATTCACAAATATCTTTCAGCTGCTGCAATACCCAAGATAAATGAAAAGCAACAGGAGCCAACTGAGAGTCGGCATCTGCAGCAGGCGGGTCAATATTTGTTCCAACAAAACATATATCTGTTTCATTAAAAAACAAAAACAAAAACCAATCGTATATACCTCGTCAACCACATATATACGATGGGTAATTTTTTAACATCGTATATACATGGTCCAGATGTATATACGATTAGATCTTCATAGCCCACTCATATATAACCTATATACGATGGGTAGTCAACGAAACATTTAATAAAGCAATCGTATATACATCTCGAAGGACATATATACGATGCACACTTTTTCAGGTCAACGTTCATTATTTAAAGCAATCGTATATACCTTCCATTTAGGTATATACGATAGAAGATTAAGTGGGTCCCAGTCAGAGAGAATTCAATGCAAGTCAAAATTGTGAAATTATGCGAGGGGTAATTTCGGTATAACGTAAAATGGTGGGGGTGGGAGGGGATGGGGTGGGGGTATAAAAAAACCATGCCAAATTAAATCTAACACCTACTAACATAAAGGCCATTGCTTTTCCCACACCCCATCCTACTCTTTCACACCCCTTAACAAATTTTATTCCAAAAATAACCTCGCGTGAAACGCTGAGTTCACGTGTTTAAAGACTGTTCGAACGACCTTGTTCGAACACATTCGAATGACCTCGTTCGAACAGGTGGAATTACGCACAAGAGGGTGTGAAGTCAATAATTAACACACGAACGATGTCGTTCGAACGGGTTCGAACAAGGTCATGTGAACAGGTTCGCATGACCTCACTCGAACAGGTGAAAAACGCCCAAAGAGAGTGTGAAGTCAAGATTTAACACACACGAACGATGTCATTCAAACCTGTTCGAAGGCCCGTGTTCGAACAGGTGAAAATTCGTGAAAAAAAAGAGGTTTTGGCTGGTCTTTTGGTCTTTTCACACCCTTATGGGGTGTGTTTGGAGTAGAAGGGGGTGTGGAAAAAGCAAACGCCAACATAAAAGAGGAAACGAAACCAGATTCATTTTACACCATACACCGAAGGCCCATGCTTCATACAACCCCCTCCTACTCACTAGAACCCCCATACCACCCTTTATTCCCAAAATACCCCTGAATTTAAAACATTTTTTTAAACATTAAGTACAGTTCGACCATGCATGCGTCGAACCTGTTAAGTGTGGTTCGACCATGCGTGCGTCGAACGGTTCGCACTTGGCAGGGTCGAACCTCCCTGATTGTTGCTGGATGCTGGTTTAATTTTAACTGATTTTTCACGATTCGATTTATTCTTTGCTAACACTAGTATGACTAACACTAGTTGTTTATTTTTAACGATTCGATTTATTCTCTACTAACACTAGTATGGCTAACACTAGTTGTTTAATTTTAACTGATTTTTAACGATTCGATTTATTCATTGCACGATTTATTTTTTTAGACTTTTTCGGTTTGTATGACTTGTTGCACTTATCTATAATAGGTGTGATCGAACGTGAGCCGTTGATTTAAAACAATCGAAACCGTTAAACTTATAACCGTTGGGAAGAATTCAAAAATTTAGTCGTTGACTGGACGGTGGAGAGGGTTCGGTGCACGGCTGATCGATTTGGATCGGCACACGCTTGGTCGAACCTAGTCAAAACATAATTTGGGGTGTTTGAGTAAATTTTGACTGGTTCGGCGTAACGAGATTCGATCAAGATCGATCAACCGTGCGTCGAATCGTGCATAATCTTTAAAAAAAATAAAAACCAAATTTCAGTAAGGACTTTTGGTCTTTTCACACCAAAAAGGGGGTTCTAGTGAGTAGCGGGGGTTGTACAAAACATGGGCCTACACCGAAATATCAAAATTGAAGGTGTAGAAGCCCGTAAGTCATTAACCATCAAGGAACCGGATCCGAAGCCCAATACAGACGCTCCGGGCAAGTTTAATATAGCCGTTTCAATTTCAAACGAGTAGTAAAGAGCCATACACCATTTCACCAGCAAAATTACACTGTTTTGGAATTCTTGATCTTTTTCTTCTTCTTCGTCTTTCTAACTCCCAGAAGCAAATTAACAGATTCGACATGAACGGTACGGTACTCACTTTTCCCTCACAAATTAATCGACTATGCTTTTTTCTTTGACACGGATCACCATTTCTTGCAGATCTAATGCTCGCTGAAAGTACTCAAATTCAAATGCTCGCTGAGAAATTCAACAGCTTGGTTCTTGATTGCGAACTCAAGCAATCGTCAACTACAGGTTTCCGCTCTATCTTTAGTTCAATTTTCCATAAAATAAAAAAAAAAAACAAATCTTAGTTGCTGTTAGACTTGAATCGTTGATTTGATTCTTGTTTTGTTTGGGAATATCTTCAGATATTGTGTCAAACTCAAATGAAATGAACGAGAACACTGATTCCATGGATGAACATAGCATATCCAGTGAAATCCATGAGAACACCGATCCTGGTCATACGCTTCCGATTTTGAAGAAAATCGTTGATCTGAGTACCAAAATTCAGGTGAATCATTAAAACGATATTTGATTCGGTTTGTTCCTTTTCCGCAAAATTTAGGTTTCTGGTTCTGTTTTTTATTTATTTTTAAAATAGTTTATTTTGTGAATTCATGCATCAGAGTTTGAAGAAGCAACACGTGGCCTTATCTGATCACGTGAAACTCACAACCGATTCCTTTCCTGGCCTTGATGTTTCGAACTCTATTCAGCTTCTCGGTATGGCTCACACAGTTAACCTAAAAAGAATCGTAAAAATTGAATGTGCTCTCTTCTATTTTGTTTCTTATGGTTAGTTTTAACTATAATATTCTGATATATATCTGTATCTCTTCACAGCAATAGTTCATTATATTTTTCAAATTAACTTAGATAATTGCTACAACATTTTGGTTAGTTTTAACTATAATATTAATCGGTTTTTTGGGGGGTTCAATTATCTGATACTAGGTGCTGAACATGAACTCTTGAAAAGAAAGTACCTAGAGGAATCCACTGAGCGCAGGCGGCTTTACAATGAAGTAATTGAACTCAAGGGAAATATCAGGGTTTTCTGCAGATGCAGGCCGTTAAATGAATCTGAAACTGCAAACAGGTCGGCACCAGTTGTCAATTTTGAATCCTCTTCTGATAATGAGCTTCAAGTCATTTGCTCGGATTCTTCTAAGAAGCAGTTTAAATTTGATCATGTATTTAGGCCAGAAGATAACCAAGGTACAATAAAAGTTGTAACATTTTATCGTGTTGGAGTGATTACTTTTATTTTTTATTTTTATATGTTTATATTCTGGAAGCTGGTTAAATGTGTTTACTATCTGATATTGCAGAGACTGTTTTTTCCCAAACTAAACCAATTGTGACATCAGTATTGGATGGGTTTAATGTCTGCATATTTGCCTATGGGCAAACTGGAACTGGTAAAACATATACAATGGAAGGAACACCGGAAGAGAGGGGAGTTAACTACAGAACACTGGAGGAATTATTTAGGATATCTGAAGATAGAAAGGGCTTGATGAAGTATGAGTTGCATGTTTGCATGTTGGAGGTTTACAATGAAAAGATAAGAGATCTTTTGGTGGAAAGTTCTACCCAACCTACTAAGAAGTGAGTTTTATTTTTTACTCAAATTAGCTTTGTAGATTATGTTTTTTAAAAAAAAAAAAATAGACAGCATATTCGCATGATCTTATTAATGACAGTATCTAAGACCGCCATTTAGTATTGCTTTGCTGGATAATGAGTCTGAGAAGGGCAAAAAAAGGCATTATTATAGTATTTTGATTATGCCCTCCTTATGTGTCCGACTTGCGTAGTTTTTTTAATTGGTTCAGCATTTGGATTTTCCAGTAGCTGTCAAACTAAGTAATGGAGCCTCTAGTTTTTCCTGGATTTCTGTCATTGCTTCCAAATATTCATCAAATTTTTATTATAAAATGTTTTGTGAGAGATATAACTGATGAAGAAAACAAAAATTTTAACTTAAGATTGGAGATAAAGCAAGCTGCAGAAGGAACACAGGAAGTCCCGGGACTTGTTGAAGCTCGTGTCTATGGAACAGAAGATGTCTGGGAATTACTCAAGAATGGAAACAGGGTCAGATCTGTTGGATCCACCTGCGCAAATGAGCTTAGCAGCCGCTCTCATTGGTATGTCTTGATTCTTACTGACAACCTTATTCCATGTTTATTTAGATTTTAAATACTAAATATTTTAACCATGTTAATTAATAGGGATTCAACTTGAACATGTCATTCTTTATCTCAGTGAAACCATTGGTCTAGGAAGAAGGTTTTGCATATTTATTGATGGTGTTACTGACAAAGTGGTGGCTTTACATGCAGCTTGTTGCGAGTAACTGTTATCGGGGAGAATTTAGTCAATGGTCAGAAAACACGGAGCCACCTTTGGCTAGTAGACTTAGCTGGTAGTGAGCGTGTGGGAAAAACTGAAGCTGAAGGAGAAAGACTGAAGGAATCTCAATTCATAAATAAGTCTCTTGCCGCACTCGGTGATGTTATTTCTGCCCTTGCTTCCAAATCAGCCCACATCCCTTACAGGCAATTCTCTTTTCCTTCTCTCTTACACATTCTTGCTGAATGATCCTTTGTCTCATTATCATTTGTATCTTATGTTTGTGACAGAAACTCAAAGCTCACTCATATACTGCAAAGCTCTTTAGGTAAGGTTTCACTTCAGCATTATAAACTTTATGATCCCCTGGAATAAACTCCTTTGTGATTGAATTGCACAGCTTTTATAACTAACATTATTTGATCTGCGATTGAAATGCAGGAGGGGATTGCAAAACTTTAATGTTTGTCCAGATAAGTCCAAGTGCAGCAGACTTAGGAGAGACAATTTGTTCATTGAATTTTGCCACCCGTGTCCGTGGAATCGAGAGTGGCCCAGCTCGCAAGCAAGTAGACCTCACTGAGCTGTTTAAATACAAGCAAATGGTAAGCTAGCCTATAATTGTGTGCCTTCAATAGGAATAATCATGACTTCTTAAATAATCTAATTCACAAGTTTCTGTTAATAATAAAAGGCAGAAAAGTTCAAACACGACGAGAAAGAAACGAAGAAATTACAGGATAACGTGCAAAGCTTGCAACTTAGACTTGCCGCAAGAGAACAGCATTGCAGAAACCTTCAGGAAAAGGTATAACAACCTTCAAAAAAGTCCAAATTGTTTGTTGACAAATACATACATTCATATATATCAAATATTTGTAATAAACTCTGAAATAATTTTGATAGGTACGGGACCTAGAGAATCAGCTAGCAGAAGAAAGAAAAGCTAGACTAAAGCAAGAAAGTAGATCACTTGCTGCTGTATCTTCAGCCCAACCATCATCGTCAAGACACACAGCAGCTCATAAAACGGTGACAGATAAGAAGCCACCACTGAATCCTTCGAAAGTCAGAATGCCCCTTAAAAGAATAACCAATATCTTGCCTCAATCATCTCTAACGTCAAAGAGGTATACACCTTCAATGAATGAGAAGGAAAATTCTGCCAAACAGACTTCAATGACAAATAATAGGGAAGGCTTTGCAAGAGCAAGAAGCAGGGTATCCATTGCCGTGAGACCACCTGTACCATCAACATCACAGGCACAGCTCCTTCAGCCAAGGAGGAGAGTCTCCATTGCTACACTCCATCCAGCTTCTGAAATAACAACTCCAAACCGCACCTCTGCTTCAAGTAATGTATCACTAGTAATGAGGAACCAGAGAAGAGGTCGGTATTCAAGCTTGTTCGCCCCATTGCCAGAGTTGAGAGCATCAGTTGAGACAACACCAACTTCTGTTAGGGGCAGCAGCAAGTTTATGGGCAGTCCAACAAAGGCACAGGCAGGTTCACGAGTGGCTAGGCATCCTACAGGTCTTGCGCTGCAGCGGAGATCTTTAATCTGGAGTCCTCTCAAGCTGAGAGACTTGAAAAACAACCGAAAGTCTCATCAAATGCAATAACCCTTATTTTCTGAATGCATACATATATGTAGATACTTCTGTTTTATTTTCTGATGTTGCTCAGCCTGGTTAGGAAAGAATTTTAGGGCTGAATGCTTCATATCATCTTGAAGCAGCAGGCCATTTTGTTATTTCTATCAAGGCTTTAATTGCATGGAATCCACAGTCCCTGCTGAAGTAAACACAATCTTTCAAGGCTTAATTGCAGGGAATCCAGAGTCTTCCACAGTGAAGTAGCGAGACCACCCTTGTGTGGTTGGTAGATTTAAAGTGCCTAAGAAGAAGAAAGATGATGCCTAGGTTGTTTTTGAGCAATGATCTAGTATATGTCTTTTCTCAACTTCATTTTTCAATTGTGTTCATTTTCTCAACTTCATTTTTCAATTGTGTTCATTGTGTTCATTCTGTATCACATGGACCGGTTAAAAAATGGTTGTGGAAAGGAATTAAGAGCCATTGTTTGTATCAATAGATTTCTGAAATCATGAGCTGAGATTAAAAAATTAGTAAGGATCCACGTTTACAATTCTCTATATGTGCGTTTACTATTCTGAAACGTGATTTGATGGTAAAGTGTGATGTTTGGATTCAACTATCTTAAATTGATTTCAGCCCTATACATATGGTTAAGTGTTATTTCTTGTGATCATAAAAAAAAAGTGTTATTTCTTGCATTCGTAGTTGTGGACTACTTGAGGATACGTATTCGTCAAGCTCTATGTTTAGTTGTTTGTACGAGTCTATTTTAAATTTTAAAGTGCTTGTGCCTTGTGCTAGGGCCAAATATGTGCTATAAGTATGCTTTATGCTGGATTTGCTTCAACTTACCTTCGTATATGATCGAGCTGCTTGAAATCCATCTTTTTTTTTTGGTTACATAAGGAGAAAGAAGAAAAGAAAAGGATGCTAAGGCCTCATAAAGGAGAGCCCCTGGGCATCCGCCTGAAGCAAATGAACCAAACCAGCTGGAGGGGACAGGACCGGAATCATCACACTAGACGTCGACATACCCAGCTTTGCAAGATAATCCACACAATGATTAGCCTCCCTATACACGTCTTTGGCCAAACAAGCCAAGGGCGCTCGAGAAGACTCCGACTGCGCCAACTCATTCCCATGCACATGAAAGGCCTCCTGGCGGTGTCAATGAGCTGCAGTGATAACACAGTCCGTATAACAAACTATATTTACAAAACCCGGCTCCCAACAAAGCTCCAAACCTCGGAGAATACCACAAATCTCAGGATGCAATATAGTAGAGGATCCCAAATGATGCATAGAAACCCCGAATGAACCGACCTCTCATGATCCCCGATAAGTCCCCCAAATGAGGCAACCGTAGAGGTCTTGGGCGGTATTACCATCCACATTTAAGGCCACCCAACCTTGGGAGGTGCTATCCAACTAACGACCGGACAGAAGAAGACCAAGCACCGGTGTACTAACCCCAATCTTGATGTGAGATTACATTCCAAAGACCAGTAATCATGTGAAGCCACCACACCGGCCGAAATGGAGTGTTCTCAAACAAGAAAGCGTTAAGGGCACACCACACCTTCCACATGATAATCGCCAAGCAACTCATTTGTTGGCGTAAGTATATCTCGGACCCAATCAAACGCCGTGAAATCGCGGCGGCGGCGTAAGAAAACCAAATAGAGAGCACCACGGTTTCAAACCTCACGTGCATGCGTGCGGTGTGAACAAGCGATGATGAATAGATTCAACGGTCAAATGGCGATTCCGCATCTGGAGAATTCAAGACATTCCGATGGCACAGGACCTCTTTCGAGGGGAGGAATTATGGCACAACTGCCACACAAAAAAAGCGAATACCCGCAGGAACTTTGAGCTTCCAAACCCACGTCCAACTCTTCGCAGCCATGGTGTTTTCAGCGACCTGCGTAAGCCACCGGTAAGCAGATCGAACTGAATAAGTCCCTGTTGAGTGAGCAGACCACGTCCACGTGTCAGGCACAGATGGAGCGAGCAAAGGGGTGAGAGCCGTAATTGCTGTTCTTCACTCCAGTGGGATGCTCGTATGCAGCCGTAATTGCTTGAAATCCATCTTTATTAATACAAGATCTACTTTATTAGAAATTATAAAGTTTTGGAGTCCGATTTACATCACTAAATGAGACAATTAGTGATAGTCACTAAAGGGATACAAATATAATTTAACAATTAATAAAAAAGAATAATTTAATATTAGCTTTTATGTGGTTCCGATTAATTAGTCATTAACTTTGGAATTGTGTAACCGTCAGAATTAATGACCTTAAACATAGGAGATAATGGTTTTATTAGTTATTTATATTTAATTAATTATTATAAAGAATATTTGATAGTATTAAATTACTCTCCTATAATAACAACCATTTGATACAATTTAAATATTATATTTATCATCCAACGCCTAATATAGATTTAGTGATCATCACTAGCCCAAGTTTTGGCTCCAATTGTCATTTTTTTGGATGACATATATCATATATGTAATTTAAGTCAAAACAATGTGCAATTCTATTAGGCGTTTGCTTTTCCCACACCCCCTCCTACTCTTTCACACCCCTTAACAAATTTTATTCCAAAAATAACCTCGCGTGAAAAGCTTTGAGGACATGTTTTATGACTGTTCGAACGACCTTGTTCGAACACGTTCGAACAACATCATGCGAACGCAATAAAAAGGTGAATGTGGTGTGGGAGTCCATTTTTTGTAATAAAATAGGGTGTTCGAACACCTCATGCAAACTCGTTCGCGCACCCCCCTTGCGAACATGTGAAATTACGCACAAGAGGGTGTGAAGTCAAGATTTAACACACACGAACAATGTCATTCGAACCTGTTCGAAGGCCCGTGTTCGAACAGGTGAAATTTCGTGAAAAAAAGATGTTTTGGCTGACCTTTTGGTCTTTTCACACCCTTATGGGGTGTGTTTTGAGTAGAAGGGGGTGTGGGAAAAGCAAACGCCTTCTATTACCCATGAAACCCAACCCATTATATCTCATTGAGTCATTTCCTCTTCTATCCTCACCCCCTTCCAAGATCCATTTACCCCCCCTGAAAAAGCCTAAACTCATCAACAAACTACCCAACCTCTCCAACACAAGTGGCATTAGCCCTCCCCAAAACACAATGTTTTTTTTGCGTTTAGAACGGTTCGATAGTTTACCACCGAACCCGTTCGGTTGCAAACTATCGAGTATTGTAAATTGTGATGCACCCCAAATTTCTTTTGAATTGGTTCGATGGTTTACTATCGAACTGGTTCCATTTTTAACGGTCAAATCACTATTAATGTTGACACAAATATAATCTTTTTAAATGAATTGTAGTATTGGTACTTTTAAAAAGTCGTAGACAACAATGATTTCACAGAAAAAAACTTTTATTGACAAAATGAACTTTTGTGTTGTTAATTCAAATTACTAAATATCTTATTGCAATTGGAATTTCGTATGGTACGTTTTGATCTTAAGTGCACAACATATGTAATATAGGGGTTACACTCGCTTTGATATTGAATGTTGTGAGTATAGACTGTATTCAATTTGCATTCACCTAACTTAAATCAATGCATGAAATGGATTTTAGTACACCAACGGAAACAACATTGGTTATTAAATCAATGCATGGAATGAATTTTAGTACACCAACGGAAACAATATTGGTTATTACCTTACTCTCACGTACACACCGCATGCATATTCACATCTCGGGCGTAGCACGTAGTATTTTATATTTGACTCTCAATTCTTCGTTCTCTGTGTAGTATTTCTATTTCTATTTTGTTCCTACTACATAAACTAAAATGATCAGGACATCAGGTTTAGCTCAAGTACACAGCAATAACAACATACGTCGCTTGTTAATTTTATATGTTATATGCTGCAAAAAAAAAACATTCCATTTTCATAATTGCATTGTATTTCAACAAAAAAATGCTCAACTAAGTTTTTCTCATAGAGTAGAGGTTGAAAACAACTTGCATCTTTAATTAACAATATTTCTTTTTCTATCATTTCTAATAATACAACATCAATTTTATTTTCCCGTATTATATGACATTTTAGCCAAAAAAATTTGTCCTATAATACATGATGTTTTAGAATACCAATGCAACATCAATTTTATTTTCCAGTAATACCCTTCATTATTTAATATATCTCTTCTTACAATTCTATTTTTTATGTTTCCAATATCATTTTTTATCAAAAAAAAATGTTTCCAATGTCATTAATGAAAGACAATTTGGCAAACTAACTCACAATCTCTTTTTCGTATACAAAATTAACTATGACAAGAAAATGTTTCCAATGTCATTAATATGGGACGGAGGGAGTAATTTTTAGTATCTCCACCCTAAAACATTATTGAAACTTTTCTTGTGGGTATTGTTTTATCAAACTTCTAAACAAGGCTCCTAGCTTCTATAAATAGATCATACTCTTAGGGCTAACTATGACATAGTATGAACATTGCTGAAGTTTTTGAAAACTTGTTTACATTTCTTCAATGCTTCTGAAACTACAAATGATGTTATAAAAATAACATTTCCACTTGCATGTGATATTATTTATGATTCATATCAATCTCAAAAATAGCAACTTAAAATAAGTGATTATTTTGCGACACACCAATAAGTGACTTTTTTTTTTTGAAAATATATTTTCAAATGGTGTACAAAACATACCATCCTGAAAATTATTTCCTTTCAAAGGGGTATATCCGTATATAGTACTAAAACTGGAATGTGTATTTACCAATACCCTTAGACAAACCATTTGCACATGAGAACCCAAATTATTTTGGTGTAATTATCTAACCCAACCCATGAGAATCCATGTATTTACCAATAGAGGTGTCAATTTTCCCAAGCCTAAAGGGCTAGCTCGATGGCTCAGTGTTCCGGGTTGGACTCGTTGACTAGAGGCCCAAAAAAGAATTGGGCTACTTTGGCCCAATTAAGTTGGCCCATGGGCCATGTTGGGCCTTTTTTATGCTTATTTGAACAGTTTTATGGTTTGTTGAAAAGTTGGGTTGGGTCGGGCTATTAAGCCTAGTATTTTGAGATGGGCTATTAAAAATACGGTGTGGTAAACAGTTGGACTGACCCAACTCGATCCGCTTTTGCATTTTGGCTCAGTGGTCCAGATTGGGCGGTCTAGTTTAATAGCTTCGTTTACCTTTACCTATAAAGTTATCACATTCTTATATTGTCTTTTAAAATTTACAAGACTTTTTTATGCCAAAATAAAATTATCACATTCAACTAAGTCGCTCATCCATGTACCAGTCAAAGTTGACCTATGATATAATATTTTGGGTTAGATATGTTTTTGGTCTCAATAAATTTTGAAATTTTTGGTTTTAGTCCCTCAAAAACTTTTCACCTACTTCTGATACCCTAAGTTTGTTCCACTAATTTTAGTCCCTCATGACTTTTACGTTTAATAGTGCTATAAAAGGTCTAGAAAAGCGTTATTAAAAGTCATGAGAGATTTATGTCAAAAAAAAGTCATGAGAGATTAATACTAATGAAAAAAAACTTAGGAGACCAAAAGTAGATGAAAAGTTTTTTGAGAGACTAAAACGCAAAAAACTCAAATTTTATAGGGACCAAAAACCTATTCAACCCTATAAAATAATCTGAGTGGTAGAGATTGTATCAATCGTTATGAAATCTCTATCATTTATGATATTATATCTTATAGTCAATTTAAGTGGTACATAGGTGAGAGAGCTAATTCCCCCCTCACCCTAAAAGTCGTCTTCTTTTAAACTCTCAAATCTCAATCCAATACATCTAAGTCTCCAAAAAGGGGATTTAAAAAATAAGAGTAAAGGCCCATTTTAGTCCGTGACAATTTTTTGACCGGACAAATTGGCTACTGACAATTTTTTGGGACAAGTAAGTCCCTAACATTTTCAAAACGGTGACAAATTAGTCCCTGACACATAGGCTAATTTGTCTCCATTTTGAAAATATCAGGGACTAATTTGTCCCAAAAAATTGTTAGAGACCAATTTATCCTATTTAGTAATTGTGGACTAAAAAGAGTATTTACTAAAAAATAAAAAGGAAAGGGGTGTATAAATAAAAGCGGTGGGTGAATAGCAAATCCCAATTAGAAGAAGGGCGCGTCGTAAACGGCTAGACGCTGAGGGCAAATATAATCTAGCCGTTACAATTTAAACTTGTAATAATAGATAGAAGATTCACACACCACTTCACCAGCAAAATTACACTGTTCCTCTTTTCGCTGAGAAAGAGATTTTGAAATTCTTTATCTTGTTATTTCTTCTTCCTCCCAGAAAGAATTACACTGTTCCTCTTTTCGCTGTGAAAGATTTTTGAATTCTTCATCTTGTTATCTCTTCTTCCTCCCAGAAAGAAGCCAATGAACTCGAACGGTATGGTACTCTCTTTTCATTCACAAATTAATCGAATTGCCCTATTCTCTAACACAAATAACCAATTCTTGCAGATCAAAGTACTCAAATTCAAATGCTCGCTGAAAAATTCCACCGTTTCGTTCTTGATTGCGAACTCAAGCAATCCTCAACCACCGCTCCACCCACAGGTTCCCACTCTTTCTTTAATTAAATTTTTTCCCTAAAAGAAAACAAATTTCAATTGCTGCTGTTGGACTTGATTCTTTTTTTTTTTGGGAATATCATCAGATAATTTAACAAAGCAAATAAACGAGAACACTAATTCCATGGATGAAAACAGTATATCAAATGAAATCCATGAGAATTCTCCAGATCCGGGTCACACACTTCCGATTTTGAAGAAAATCTTGATCTCAGTACCAAAATTCAGGTAATCTTTAAAACGATCCAGTAACTTTCTTTATCGTTTTTTCGTTATATTTCTGTTTGTCTTTTTTAAAATTTTAGTTGATTTTGTGATTCATGCATCAGGATTTGAAGAAGCAACACATAGCCTTATCTGATCACGCGAAGCTCATGACCGAATCTTTTCGTCCTGGCCTTGATGTCTTGAACTGTATTCAGCTTCTCGGTATGGCTCTCACAGAAAACCTAAATAAATTGAATATGCTCTCTACTATTTTGTTTCATATATTCTTAATTGGTTTCTTAGGGTTTTTGATCATCTTATCTGATACTAGGTGCTGAACATGAACTCTTGAAAAGAAAGTACCTAGAGGAATCTAAGGAGCGCAGGCGGCTTTACAATGAAGTAATTGAACTCAAGGGAAACATTAGGGTTTTCTGCAGATGCAGGCCGTTAAATGAAAGTGAAACTGCAAAAGGGTCTGCACCTGTTGTAAATTTTGAGTCGTCTTCTGATAATGAGCTTCAAGTCATTTGTTCAGATTCTTCCAAGAAGCAGTTTAAATTTGATTATGTATTTAGGCCCGAAGATAACCAAGGTATAGTAAAAAGACACATTTTTTTAATCTTATTGCAGTGATTTTTTTTTTTTTATATATAATCTGGATAATCTGGAAGCCCGGCTAAACATGTGCATTATTTGATGTTGCAGAAGCTGTTTTTTCACAAACTAAACCTATTGTTACATCAGTATTAGATGGGTTTAATGTCTGCATATTTGCCTACGGGCAAACTGGAACTGGTAAAACATTTACCATGGAGGGAACACCGGAAGAGAGGGGAGTTAACTACAGAACACTGGAGGAATTATTTAGGATATCTGAAGAAAGAAAGGGCGTGATGAAGTATGAATTACATGTTAGCATGTTGGAGGTTTACAATGAGAAGATAAGAGATCTTTTGGTGGAAAATTCTTCCCAACCTACTAAGAAGTGAGTTTTCATTCTTCTTACTCAAATTAGCATTGTAGTTATTAGTTATTTTTTTTTAAAAAAAATGGACAACATATTCATATTATCTTAGTTATTTCAATTTTGACCTCCTTATGTATGAGTTGGGTAGCTTTTTAACTGGTTCTGTAATTGAACTGGTTTTTCCTGTAGCCGTCAAACTGAACTATGAGGCTTCTAGTTTTTCTTTTCCCTATCTATCGATCCACATGCATGAAATTTTGATATATAGAATGTTTAGTGAGGATATATCATATCACTGACGGGGAAATGTTTTAAACTTAAGATTGGAGATAAAGCAAGCTGCTGAAGGAACACAAGAAGTCCCAGGCCTTGTAGAAGCTCGTGTATATAGAACAGAAGATGTTTGGGAATTACTGAAGAATGGAAACAGAGCCAGATCCGTTGGATCCACATGTGCAAATGAGCTTAGCAGCCGTTCTCATTGGTATGTCTTGATTCTTACCGACAACTTTATTCCATGTTTATATTTTCAATTTTCTTAATTACTAAGTATTTGAACCATATTAATTAATAAGGATTTTTTTTAATATGTCATTCTTTATCTCGCTGAAACCATTGGTCTAGGAAGAAGGTTTTGTATATTTATTGATTGATGGTATTAGTGACAAAGTGGTTGCTTTACACACAGTTTGTTGCGAGTAACAGTTATCGGGGAGAATTTAGTCAATAGTCAAAAGACAAGGAGCCACCTTTGGCTAGTAGACTTAGCTGGTAGTGAGCGTGTGGGAAAAACTGAAGCTGAAGGAGAAAGGCTTAAGGAATCTCAATTCATAAACAAGTCTCTTGCTGCACTCGGTGATGTTATTTCTGCCCTTGCTTCCAAATCAGCCCACATTCCTTACAGGCAATTCTCCGTTCCTTCTCTCTTGCACATTTTTGCTGAATGACCCTTTATCTCACCAATATTTGTATGTTCTGTTTGTGACAGAAACTCAAAGCTCACTCATATACTGCAAAGCTCTTTAGGTGAGGTTTCATTTCAGTTAATTATGATCCTTTGGAATTGTAATGAACTCCTCTGTGATTCGAAGTGCACCACTACAACTTGTACTTAATGCCTAACAATAATGTTTGATCTGCGGTTGAAATGCAGGAGGAGATTGCAAAACTTTGATGTTTGTCCAGATAAGTCCAAGCTCGGCAGACTTGGGAGAGACAACTTGTTCCCTGAATTTTGCCACCCGTGTCCGCGGAATCGAGAGTGGCCCAGCTCGCAAGCAAGTAGACCTCACTGAGCTGTTTAAATATAAACAAATGGTAAGCTAGGCTATAGTTTTGCCTTCACTAAGAATAAACATGATTTTTAAAATAATGTAATTCATATTTTTTGCCAATAATAATAGGCAGAAAAGGGGAAACAAGAAGAGAAGGAAACAAAGAAATTACAGGATAACCTGCAAAGCTTGCAACTCAGACTTGCTGCCAGAGAACTCAATTGCAGAAACCTTCAGGAAAAGGTATAATCTTCAGAAATGTTAAAATTGGTTGTTGATAAATTCATCATATATATATCAAATATTTCTCATCAACTCTGATAATTTTGACAGGTACGGGACCTAGAGAACCAGCTAGCAGAAGAAAGAAAAACTAGACTAAAGCAAGAAAACAGATCACTTGCTGCTGTATCTTCCGCTCAACCTTCATCATCAAGACACACAGCAGCTTATAAAACCATGACAGATAAGAAGCCACCACTGAATCCTTCGAAACTCAGAATGCCCCTTAGAAGAATAACCAATTTCATGCCTCAATCATCTCCTCTAGCATCAAAGAGATATACACCTTCAATGATAGGAAAGGAAAATTTTGCCAAAAGGACCTCAATGGAAACAAATAGGGATAGCTTTGCAAGAGCAAGAAGCAGGGTATCCATTGCCATGAGACCACCTGTACAATCAACATCACAGCTCCTTCAGCCAAGGAGGAGAGTCTCAATTGCTACACTCCATCCAACTTCTGAAATGACAACTCCACTCCGCACTTCAGCTTCAAGTAGTATATCACTGATGAAGAGCCATAGAAGAAGTCGGTATTCAAGTTTGTTCGCCCCATTGCCAGAGATTAGGTCATCGGGTTTGATAACACCAACTTCTGTTAGGAGCAGCAGCAAGTTTATGGGTAGTCCAACAATAGCACAGGCGGGTCCACAGATGGGTAGGCATCCAACAGCTATTGCGCTGCAACGTAGATCTATAGTCTGGAGTCCTCTCAAGCTGAGAGACATGAAAAACAACCAAAAAAAGTCGTATCAAATGCATTAAACCTTGTTTTCTCAATGAGTACGTATATAGTTCACATCTGTCTTATAAATCAACTCACATTCAATTAGTTTAAGTTTGAACTTTTGTTCTAGTTGTAGGATCAAATTTCTGATGCTATCAGATATCAGATTCTTTTATTATTTCAATTCTTGTTCTGGTTGTTCGATCAAATCTGATGTTTGCCTTATAGATTAACCCACATATCTGATGTTTTTTTTCCTCTCATTGCACAATTGTTTTTTTTTAATTTTTAATTAAAAACTAGCTATCCCCAAATCTCACGTGTCTAAGCACGAAGGCACAAATGTTCTGTGGATTTTATTTTTGGTACCCCCCTCAACATCAACCACACCCCATAATATCCCAAATGGACAAAAATACCCCTACTTTTTCCCAAAAATTACATGGTTTGTTAAAAAAAAATTAATTTTGGAATTTCGGAATTACCTCTAATTCCGAAAAGATTTTCGGAATTACCTCAGAAATAAAGTAATTCCGGTTCACATTTGTGAACCGGAATTACCTATTTCTGAGATAATTCAAAATTACAATTTTTTTATTTCGAGCGAATAATTTAAATTAAAAAATCGGTTTTGACAACATACTCGATCGTAATGAAACCACAATTTATTAGAAGCGAAAAAAATCAAGAATCAAGACTCCCTGAAGGGACTTCTTACGGGACTACGGAGATCTCAAAATCCCAAATTCCATCACGTTTACTATGTTTCTGATTTTTTTAATTTTTCATAGTCTCCAAAAATCTAAAAAAATTTGTATAGCCTTATTTTGGTTTTGTTAGATTTTTAGTGGTGTTTTTATATTTTTTAGAGTAGTTTTGACTATTTTTAGTAGCCTTTTAGTAATAAAAATTAAAACAAATCGTATATACGCATACTTGCCTGTCTTGGATTGGCGGGATGCCTAGATGTCGCCTGTTCACCTACTTCACGTGCTTATTTTCATCATTTTTAGACATTTTGGACCCATAATTGTATTTGTACTCTATTTTATGTTGGTCATTTTATATATTTTGACGTATTGTTATTAAATCGTAAATCGTTCGTACTATATTTCCAATAAAACGCGTTTAAATCTTAAGACCAAAATATAAACTTTTAAAAATTAAAAATTAAAAATTTGAATTACCTTTTTAGAGGTAATTCAAAATTTTCATGATTATGAACCGAATTACCTTTTTAGAGGTAATTCAAAATTTAATTTTTTTTTGAACCGGAATTACCTTATTTTGAGGTAATTCAGAAAATTTAAATTTTTTTTTTTTAAAACGCAATGCGTATTATTGGCATTTTTGAAATATGGGGTGTGGTTGATGTTGAGGGGTACCAAAAATAAAAGCCATGTTCTGTAGGTACAGTTGATAAAAACTACTAAGCTGCCAAATTCTGTTCGCTTTTGGTCTCAAATTTGGGTTTTATTTTTGGTACCCCCTCAATATCAACCACACCCCTATATTTCAAAAATGCCAATAATACCCCTACGTTTTTTTAAAAAAATTAAATTAATTTTTCTAATTACCTCAAAATAAGGTAATTCCTGGTTCAAAAAATTAAATTTTCGGAATTACCTATAAAAAGGTAATTCCGGTTCATAAAAATGAAAAATTTGAATTACCTCTAAAAAGGTAATTCAAATTTGTAATTTTTTTTAAGTTTGTATATTAAATTAATATTTAAACGCGCTTTTATTTTGGAAATATGATACTGACGGTTTATGATTTAAATAACAATATGTCAAAATATATAAAATGACCAACATAAAAAAATATAATGTACAAATACAACTACTATGGGTCCAAAATGTTTAACAATGATCAAAATAAGCACGTGAAGTGGGTGAACGCGCGACATCTAAGGCATCCCGGTCAATGCAAATGCTTCTCTGCACCTCTCTCTCATATGTCTCTCGGACAACAGGCTCTCGATGATATGGTGGATCCCGAGCCGCTCTGGCCGTGGCTCTCTGCCTCCCAACCGTCATGATACATCTCTCGGTGCTCTGTTGGTGCCGCATATACTACTCATAATCGTGGTGGTCTTCTATCCGCCGCTTTCATCACCGGCCGTGAGGCAGCTGAGGCTCGTGCTCGAGCTCAACCATCTCTACCACTCGCACGCTCTCTCGCTCGCTCGACGCTCAAAAGCATGCCCAGCACTCTGAGCCTCAGTAAAGTGTCCGGAGAAGAAGTATCGCTACTCGCCCTCCCGAAATATTGTGCTCGCTGTCGTCATTTGCGGGTGCTTCTCCAGACTCTCGCCGCTCTCTACGTTGTCTCGATCGTCTACTCGCCATCGTTAAAAAAATAAATGTAATTAGAAAATATTAAAAATTGAAAAAAAAAAATTGGAATTACCTAGTAATTAGAAGAAAATTGAAATACCTCGAAGTGAGGTAATTCCGGTTCATATTTCTGAACCGGAATTACTTCACTTCTGAGATATTTCCGAAATTCTTTTCGGAATTACCTAGCAATTCCGAAAAACCCATTCGAATTTACTTATTTTTCGAAATTATGAAATGTGAAAAGTGAAATGTGATTTTTGTAAATTTTCAGGGATATTTTTGTCCATTTAGGATATTATGGGAGTGTGGTTGATGTTGAGGGGGGTACCAAAAATAAAACCCCTCAAATTTTTGCGATGAATTTGTATTTCTCACTATAGATTTTGAGTGTATAAAATATATCTGTATAATTGTACTCCACGTAAGATCGTATTACATTTTTTTCTCATAATTATAGTAATGAAAGAAATGAAGATTATTTTGACTCATTTAGGAGTCACTCAAAATCTGAAATTTAGAATGTGCGTCTTGCAGCAATGAATATCATGTGGTCATCAGTTTTCCCTGAGCTAGCACCGTTATTAATTACTCCCTCCTTCTTGATATTAGGTACTTTTAACTTTTTACTTTTCTTCCAAAATAATACTTTTTTTAAAACCCATTATATAATTCAACAAACTTTTCCAAACATACTCTTTATATTTATTGAGTCTTTTAGAAACTTAAGACAACTATTAACTCTTTTATTTGGATTTTAATATTCCCAACACAACTACAAATGGGGTATTTTAGTACGTAGTTTGCACAAGTTAATTGTACCTTAATTTGTATTGTAACTTAATTTGTGTGTAACAAGCCAAAAGTACTAAAGATGGGAAACGGAGGGAGTAACAAATATTGTAAAATGTTCGTTCTTTTGGTGATAGAGACACTTGACAACATCAAATTCACGTCCTTAAAAAATAGCAACCTGCATCATTGAGTTGGTTTTCAGAGTTGAATTAAGGAAAAACTTAAAGCCTAATGAGCTATCACAATCAAGGTAGACAAAGTCGCGACTCAAAACGTAGGATCGTCTGTTTCGTGTTACGATCCCACGAGTTACGATCTTGCAACCCCTCTCCGATCCCGGGTAGGATCTCGAGTTTGACTACCTTGATCACAATATCCAAATTTGCTTTTAAGCACAAGTGGATATTCGTCTTGTGTTGAAAGCGTTGAGATACGTTTATGGGTAACCGACTATAATCCAAACTATTACCTAATGTAAATACACCTAGTGTAAATATTACTAACTAGAGTTATTATAGTTAGTTCATTTATGTAACCTCAGTTATTATTAACTAACTTAGATTAGTGGATTTTAGTTTCCAGATTGTATATAGCTTGAGGCTTGTAACAGAATTCAGTTGAGATGAATATGAATCCTTTTCATTCAGTTACAGTGTTCTTCCCTCCTCTCACACTCTGATCTCAACATGGTATCAGATCAGATTGAAACATTCATCTCCTTCGATTCACGTTTTTGCGCAGTAAATTTTTTTCTCTGTACCTTCGTTTTCATCTCAGCAAGGTTCGCTTTCTCCCTCTGTGTTGCATTCATGGCGTCTTCCTATTCCGATTTCGTCACGAATCCTTCAAATCCCTATTATATGCATCCGAACGAAAATCCATCACTGGTTTTGGTTCAACCTCCTCTCGACAATCAGAATTATCAAATCTGGTCTCGATCTATGAAGGTAGCTCTTATCTCGAAGAACAAGGTTAAGTTCATCGACGGCAGCCTCTTACCTCCGCCGGCCTCTGATACGCTCTACGAACCTTGGATACGTTGCAACAATCTCGTTTTGTCCTGGCTTCAACACTTGATTTCTGCGGACATCGCGAAATCGCTTCTCTGGTGCGATCGAGCTTCCACGGTTTGGAAGAGTCTGGAAACGCGATTCTCTCATGGTGATATTTTTCGTATTGCTGATCTCCAGGAAGAATTGGCTCGATTTCAACAAGGTAACCTCGACATTTCATCTTATTTCACCAAACTCACCACTCTTTGGGAAGAAATCGAAAATTTTCGACCTATTCGCGATCGCACTTCAGTGCGATTCCGCACTGCGGTCTGCGCTTCGATCTTCGCAAATTCAAAGAACAGGACAAGGTTATCAAATTTCTGAAAGGTTTGAGCGAGCAATTTTCTCAGGTTAGATCTCAGATCATGTTGATCTCTCCTCTACCTCCTCTGGACAGTGCTTTCTCTATGGTGCTTCAACAGGAACGCCAATTTAATCTTACAAATACTACTGATTCTTCAATTGAGAATCAATCTTCTGTTAATCATGTATCTCAATCTGCGTTTCGTCCTTCTAATTACGGTGGCCGTGGTAGAGGCCGTAATTCTTCCGGTGGCCGTGGCAACCACTTGTGTACGCATTGTGGCCGGACTAATCACACAGTCGATACATGCTTTGTTAAACATGGTTATCCCCCTGGTTTTCAACACCGTAAGCCCACAACTATTGGTTCTTCAGCATCTACTTCTACTGGTGTTTCCAATTCTGTGCCTGTCGCTTCAACTAATGCAATTCAAGACTCTAAATACCTCCACACCTACTATTACACCTCCTGACCTTTCCTATGACCCACCTATGATACCTATTACTCATACACCTAACAATTCCACCCCACCAGCAACCATACATTCAGAACCTCCTCAACCTGTTGAATTTTTACTCCATTTATGCTTTTCTTTATTGTTACTAACAGGGGTTGTATTGCTGTAATTTGCAGGGTGCAAATAACAAGCCCAATACTGTGCACTACAGTCCGGCCCAAGAATACGCAAGACAGACCACAAGAAGAAGGAAACAACGTTAATCGCTTCAGATTCACTTTCTCTCACAGCTGAGCTTCTTCTCCACCTTCCCTCGTCTTCTCCACGAGCTCTGCTAGGGTTTTCTTTGAAACCCAGCACCTCGCCTCCAAACCACAAACAGAGACCACCAAATGACAGATCTCAACATCCTCTACAAAACCCCTCAACTAAAACCCAGATTTGGTTCACCTGAACCAAACCCTAAATCTCGTACCTTGTTGAATCTGAGGCACCAGAGGAAGATTGAAGCTGAACAGGTAACGATCTCTCTTTCTTGCACCTTTTAATGTTGATTTCTGACCTACAACAACAAATATTAACTTGTTGTTGATTTTCACTTGCAAGAACACTTTCTGCAAGAACTGGGTAACCTGAATCTTCACCTCCTTGAAGATTCTGCACTGGACCGATGATACAACCAGGTAAACTCTTCACTCTCTTGCTTTCTCTCTTTCCTTACTCTTTTCTCACTGTGTTTGAATAAACCCTAACTGGTCTATCCCTTTCTTGCGAGGTCTCTCTCTCACAAACACACCAAGAACATGAAGGAACTTAGAGGAAACACTCAGAGGAAAAAAGACTTGAACACAATGTAAAACTTTTAAATTGTAATTCTATTAATTCTGTAATGATTGTATATCAGTGCATGTATTTTCACTTGACTACCTATATATACACTTTTATTAGGCACATAGTGATGGACATGTCAGTTAGAGGTTGTTAGGTAGAGCTAACAGCCTCTAACTGAATAAACCATTTAGGATAGGATTTTGCAACAAACTTTTAACCACCTGTTTTTTCAAGATTGATTGTTTGATGTGGTAGTTATTCTGTTTGTTGGACAGTTATCCATTGGTTTGATTTTATTAGTATTAGTTTAGGGTTTTTTTAATTACCCAAAACCAACACAACCAACACCTACATCTGCTCCTCACACTAATGTCACAGAACCTGCTGCCTCTCAACCATCAATTACCCCTATACCACCCCAAACTACCTTGACCTTACCTCATCGCTCGCTCCTACCCGTCAATCCACGAAATAAAAACTACACCCGCTTTTATTATCGAGTTATCACCGCAATTTGCTATCTTACAATCGCCTAAGTCATCCTCAGGTACCTCTCTTTACCCTCTATCTTCTGTTTTATCTTATGACAAATTTTATAAAAATATCCAAATTTTAAGATGTTATCAAGCCACATATTCCACATGTCTGGCCGTAGGCTACTAGGCGTGAGAGTGTGTTGAGAGGAAGGCTATGTTAAAATGCCAAACTAATTAAAATGAAGATTTACTCTAAGGCTATGTTGGGCAATGCCAAACTGTTAGCTTATAGCGAATAAACTCATTGCAGGTGTTTGGCAAGACAAACTTATAGCGTTTTTGAAACATTACTTCAAGTAATGTTTGAGCTTTTAATTTATAGTGTTTTATTTTTTCTCCCAACTTTACTCTTACTATTTAAATTAAATTCCTCATTTATCTTTAATTAAATAAATCTTCTCTCCATTTTAAGTATTAATAACAAATGTCTATTTATGTCATTTTATAAAAGACAACAACCGTAATTTAGCCAATTTTTTATATACCAAAAATTAATTTAGGTAATGGATGATTCATTACATGTTCTAGGAATGGAGACTGGAGAGGATGTCCACATGTTGTAAATATCTATCTACGTATCATTCTTGAATAATAATGGATGAGAATGGATGGACGGTGTAATAATTTGTAAGAAACCCACTCATCTTCCTTCCACAATGGGTTGTTGTTGCGATGAAGACGAAGGTGACATCCTCCGACATCTCATGAATTCAAGTTCCTCCGCCGGAACCCTACCCTCTTCTTCTACTTACGCCGTCATCTCACCGATGAATTCTCATTTCTCAGCACTATCCACCACTGATATCCTTCGTATCATCTTCGAGAAGCTTCCCGTCCCGGATCTCGCTCGAGCGAGTTGCGTCTGTCGAGTATGGAACTCAGTGGCTTCCCAAAGGGATATGGTAACCAGAGCTTTCCTAGCTCCATGGAAATTGAAAGACGTGCTTGGAAATCCACTCTCTGGAAGCTTCTGGAGAGACAATTCACTCACTAAATTCGCAATTTCTCATCGTGTTATGCGTGGCGATAGCGTTGCTAGTCTCGCCGTCAAGTACTCCGTTCAGGTGCGCTTTCTTTGCTACCCGTTAGGGTTTTATAATTTTCCCCTTTTAGGTCGTGTTCTACTGTTCTTAGTTTTACAGACAGAAAAAATGCACAATTTCTCAATTTTCCCCTTTAGGGTTTTTGTTGTTAATTTAATTGCTGCCTTTGTTGATGTTCACTTATTGATTGAAAAAGAAACAGTTCCTCCCAGTTGCATTCGAGTTTAGTATATTTGTAAGAACTTGCTATATATAATTTTGCATTTTTCTCTAAAGAGTTAAATTGAATTCTATTAAATAGTACACCTGTATCTTGTTTTTTGTTTATGGTTTTTGATGGTGAAGAATTTGTCAATTTGATAAACTGTGCTGTGTTGAACTTTCGATAGCATTATTATGATTTGAATTTTGATAGGTGATGGACATAAAACGGCTGAACAACATGATGAGCGATCATGGAATATACTCAAGGGAAAGGTTATTGATTCCTATTAGTACTCCTGATATTCTTATTAACAGAACCTGTTTTGTTGAGCTGGATGTTTATGCTAAACGAGAAGTGGCAGTGTTGTATAACAACGATGTGCCGGACAGAAAGAGTACTTATGTATTAAACAGAACATCCTCAGAAGAAAGCAACAAAAGGGTGCTTGATTCTTTGAAGAGAAGCATGCATGTTGATAGTGAAACTGCTCAATACTATTGGTCTGTTTCAAATGGCGATCCCCGAGCTGCTCTTGCTGAATTCTCAGATGACCTTCAGTGGGGTAGGCAAGTTGGACATTGCTAGTCTTTGAAGGGGATTCAACTTCAACCCTTGTTTGGTGACAGGCAAATGGGTAATAAATAATTAAGAGGTTGGATATCATGCAAGTGCTTGCTTTGATAAGTTTCATCTTAAATCTATTCATTTTCTTGCCATTGAATGCTGCTTGGGTGATGAATTGACTATTATATTTGCTCTTCTCCAATTGGAGATGTGAGACTAGAGTAAGTCACTTCTTGCTCTGTGTTTGTGTTCAGCTACTAATGGGGTGAGACATGTTCATAATATGTGTAAAATTGTATTTGTTTATGATTATATTTATAAAAGAAAACAATGTATTAATTTTAAAACTGAGATTGAAACTGCTGTTCAGTGTATGCTTAGTAAAATTAGTGCAGAAATGTTTGATTTTGTTTGCAAGTTGCACTTAACAACTTCTGGACAATATAACAATAACTGAATTGGATTTTCTAATGCGGTGATGCTTTTGTAGCAGAAAAAACAGGGGTAAGAGAAGTCAGAAGAGAGATGATTAAAATAATATGGGGAGATGAGAAAGGGAGGGAGAAAAAAACAATATGGTAGATAAGGATGTGTGGCTCATCAGAATCTAGAATTACTGTCTTTTTATAAGTATGTCTTGTGCTATCAGTTGGAAGAACCTTTGAATTGAGAATGGTGAATTGGTGATACTGTTCCTCAAGTATGGTAGTTTAGTTGTTTGTACTTGTTACTCCCTTGTTGTCATAAAAAAAAAAAAATGGTTTGATTGATTTTATGCTAAAGTGATAAAACCACTTATCAGCTATCATGCATTCACGTGCACTTTGTTTGGTTGAGCCGATGAGGAGAAATAGGGGAAGGAGGAGAGGAAAGATAGAGAGAATTAAGAATAGAGTGTGGACTTCTCTTGTTTGATGGACCAGAGAAATACGAAAGAGAAAGATGAGTCATTACTTTTTCACTTCTTACAATCTCCTGCTTTGAGAAGAAAGGCAGAAGAAAAACTTGATAATTAATAAGGTTACCATTTTATCTCTTTTTTTTTTCGAGACCAGGATACCCATCGCCGTACGCAATGACTAATCTTCTCGCTGGATTCGAGGCACTTCGAAGGGTGGGACAGCCGACCCAGAGATTTAAAGCTACTTCATACCCTAGGTGATGATCGAACCTTCGACACTTGGTTAAGGGAGGATGAGCCCCAACTGCTCAACTACACCCCTGTGTTACCATTTTATCTCTATTCTCACTTTCTATTTAACTAATAATAAGGGCATTGTTGTCTTTTGATTTACAATGTAATATCTTGTATCCCTCCATTTAGGTTTTGAAAATTTGGAGCTTTTAAAACAGTTTGTAATCAGTTCTCTCTTTTAGCTATGCAATGAGGGAAAGAGATAGACGCTCAAGTAAGAGGTTGTGAGACATGTGAAGAAGTGCAATGGTGTAAACTTCAATACATGTTTGGAACCATGGTATTGGATAAATAAACGTCTGTTGAGTTTGAAGCTAAGCCTCTGTTTGGTATCGCGTCAGATCCCCTTAAACTCACGTGCAAGTCACAGCTCCAAGTTGTAGAGTTTGTACTGACGCATGTTGAATGGATGACAAAAGCAGGAGCAAACACGATATAACAGAATCAATAAGGGTTGATCCGAGTGGTAACTGGACTCGGATCCCCCTCTAAGGTCTCGGGTTCAAACCTTGGCTGTGACAAAAGCTTTGTTGGGAATGGAGAATCACACAGGCCAACAAAATCTGCGTCTTGCTACGTGCAAATTAAATTCTCTTGCATAGTTTAGTCATTGGCAAAGCCGATGAAAACTGTGCAGCAATGACATGGTAAAAAAACACTATATAGCCA
Organism: Oxytropis ochrocephala; assembly: GCA_020916435.1. NCBI lineage: Eukaryota > Viridiplantae > Streptophyta > Magnoliopsida > Fabales > Fabaceae > Oxytropis > Oxytropis ochrocephala. The sequence continues at coordinate 20,565,510 of CM037090.1, read as the reverse complement.
TAGTTCAATCCTTTAGAGTACTGCTTTCCGCAGAATATAGAAAACTACGAAAGGTAATAAAAGTAATCGGATTCGCTTAAGATAATTAGAGAACTTAATTCTATTAGATTAGATAAAGAGCAGTGTTAAAGAAACAACCTCAACTTTGAAGACCACCGCTATTTTTTTAAAGTAAAGTGTGTCTATGAGAATATTGTAAAAAGCCAAACCTGGAAGAAAAGAATAGAAATAAAGTGCCAACAGCATTGGGTGATAGAGTATCAAAATCCAAATAAGAATTTGGCTCCAGTTCAATTCGATGAGGAAATTTGACATTTTAATTACAAACCTTTGGTTATTCTTCACTATTAAAAATGGATTAATCGCTCTAAAAGATTCAGATGGATTAAACTAAAGATTAAAAGAGTTCAAATTTCAAAAGATAGGGCACCACATGCATTGTAGAACACTTGAGATAAGTGTAAGAGTTCAATATGGGTGGCAACATTCTATCGCTCTTTTCATGAGGCTGCCTAATATATTTGGGGTTGGTCCACTAAGTGTGTAGAAGGTTGGTGGATCGAGACTTAGGCTTAATGAAGTTTCGTTTATTGTCATGTTTGAGTAGTTTTGTTTATTGTCATGTTTGAGTAGAGTATCAAAATCATACAGATGAACCTAAAAAGTATCTTTTTTTATTTACTAATGAGGCCGATGAAAATCAAGGTTTCACCTCTTAATAGGTTCTCCTTGACCGACCACCATAGGTGTGTAATTTATATTTTTGTTTTAAAAAATGCCACCATTAACTATCTAACACTCTTTTTAGTACGCTATTTCATTTTGGTTAAAACTCAAATAGATACCACAAAATAGTAAAATAGAGTGTTGAAAAGATAGTGTGTCTCCTAATAATCCTCTATATTTTTATTTAGACTTTTTTTGACAAAACCTTTTAGCAGGCACTTCTTCAAATTGTATAAGATGCCAATAAAAAGAGGGTTCAATCTTATTTTAATTTTACAAATACAACACGCAAATATAAAATCAGGGTAAAGACTACTTACTACACCTAGGTTTATCTGTAATTAGAAACCTAGGTTTGAACAAAAGTTACATATTATTGATTTTCACAACTTGAATTTCGGAATGCGTGGAAAGCTACCTCAATGTACGTGTGTAGTAGGAGCACACTGCAAGTTGTTTCCCAACAAAGTTACACACACTCCCTTAAAAAGGAGAATAATTTTAAACAGAAAAAATCCCTTAAGAGTTGTGTGCATTTATATAAAATACTTATATTAGAATTATTTAAAAACATTTAATTAATTAAAACTATATAATGATATGTGCGTGTGAGGGTAGGTGGTTGAAGTAAGACGTTTTTAGAATAAAAATTATCATGGAAGAAATTAATATATATTTAAGGGTAAATATTCAACTTGATTCTTATATTTTGAATGAATAGAATAGAATGACACGTCATTGTTGAGTACTGGTAAGAACAAAATATTATCTTTACGAAAAAAAGAAAGCAAATATTGTCTTTAAATTTAAAGAATCTGTATCCCTAAAAAAGTGGGATTAATTTCCGAAAATATAATGGAGATTATCCATTCCCTTAATTAATTCGATGCGGTAGAATTTATTACACCAGAAAGTCGGTTCTATATTCTTATAAAAGACGCACAACACTCTTCCTTCTTTACATTACAATTCACATCACAAATACTACCATTCAACAACGTTGCTTCTTTCGCACTCTGTCTTAGTCTTAGTGTCAAGTTACTGTTTTAGCTACTTTTTTTCACTGAATTAAGATGTTTCAGAACATTATCAAAACTCTCACTGGAGAGAAGAACACTGAGAAGAATTTCAAGCAAGTTAAAGGAACTGTGGTGTTGATAAAGAAGAATGTGTTAGATTTCAACGACTTCACTGCTTCCTTTCTTGATCGTCTTCATGAGTTCTTGGGTAAACGTGTTTCTCTTCAACTCATCAGTGCTGTTAACGCTGACCCAGGTCTATTTCCTTTCCTCCTTATTCTTCACTTTTAGTATGTTTTATTTTCTTTTTTTTCCAAGAAAAGACAAAACAATAGTAAATCATGCATGTCCTCTAAATAAAAATATTTTCTTTATTGATTTTCTCTTCAAAGTTCCAATCTTTATAAGCACCCAAATTACGAGTATTTCTCTTCTTTTTTACATCTGCTTCTTTCTTTAATGTTTTTCTTTTTTTTCTTCATCATGACATAAAAATTTCAAGTCAAGATTCTAACTGTGTACGTACACAAATTGTATGATATATATATATATATATATATATATATATATATATATATATATATATATATATATATATATATATATATATATATATATAACCGTTTAATGTGACCGTTAATAATTATAAAAATTTCTAAACAAATTATAACCGACAAATGGTTTCGGTGCACTTGCTTTTGGGTTGGCAGAAGATTTTTTTTTTTTATTTCTAAAATAAGAATGATTCGTACCGTAGTAAACTAAAACTAAAAAGAACTAGTAAAAAAGAGAGTAGAAAGTATAAGTGATGTAAGAGCCTTTAAGTGTGAACGTAACGAAGTTGTGAATTTAATGTTGTGATGTTTTGTTTTGGTCAATTAATTAATGTACTGATGTCGACCGACGGAAGTTTGTGGTTAGAAAATGGTCCCAACCAAACCAACGAACCTTCTTTGGCTCAACAGTATTTTGGGGACTGTTATCTGCACTTGTTTTGAGGGGATTCCTTTTTCAAATAGTAGTAGACACGTATTTTGTGTTCTTAATTCATTTGTATTTTTTAGTATAATGGAAAAGAACAAATTCTTACATATAAATAAAAATGTAATAAAAGTGAGTCGTGGCGTTATGAAGAAGGTAAGAAGAAAGGAATACATAAAAAGAGCAAGTGTAAAACAAGAGAAAGAATACTCTTTTTACTATTTTCAAAAAATTCCTATATGCCGAATCAACTTTTTTACTTTATTATTTTTTTTCATATAATAATTTAACAAATAACAAACTTTAGGTGTTAAAATATTTGTAGGGAATGGTTTGAAGGGGAAACTTGGGAAGCAAGCTTATCTAGAAGATTGGATTACCACATTCACACCTTTAACAGTGGGAGAATCAGCATTCAGGGTTACATTTGATTGGGATGAAGAGATAGGAACACCAGGAGCATTTCTGATAAAGAATAATCATCACAGTGAATTCTATCTCAAAAGCCTCACACTTGAAGATGTTCCTGGTCATGGTCTTATCCACTTTGTCTGCAACTCTTGGGTTTACCCTGCAGATAAATATGCAAAAGATCGCATTTTCTTCTCCAACAAGGTATAACTACAAACACAACTATTATGTATATGTACTTTAAGTATGTTACATGTTACATACTTACATATTAACATGTTTTTAATTTAATTGCAGACATGTCTGCCTAGTGAAACACCAATGCCACTGCTTTGGTACAGAGAAGAAGAGCTGGAGATTTTAAGAGGAGATGGGAAGGGCCAGCTACAAGAGTGGGATAGGGTCTATGATTATGCATACTACAATGATTTGGGAAATCCAGATAAGGGTTCAGAACACGCTCGTCCTGTTCTAGGAGGGTCTATCGAATACCCCTACCCTCGTAGGGGTAGAACTGGTAGACCACAAACAAAATCAGGTAAGCCTTTTTCTATGTGTTGTGATAAGAACAAATTAGAACTTACTTGATTCAAAATAACATGACATTGTTTATAGTTGAGATGTTTGTGGAAACTAAAGTAATTTGATCATTATCTTGTTTAGTTTTGCTTCAAGTAAAGTTAGCTTAGGTAATTTGATCATTATCTTGTTTCTTGAGCTTAAACTGGTTTTTTGTGTTTATGTGGAGTTATTAATTTATGTTGTTGTCTTGGCAGATCCTAATTCTGAGACTAGGCTGAATATTGCTATGAGCTTAGACATCTATGTTCCAAGAGATGAAAGATTTGGTCACTTGAAAATGGCAGATTTTCTTGCCTATGCACTGAAATCTATTGTACAAGTCCTCAAACCTGAACTTGAATCTCTATCTGATAGCACTCCTAATGAGTTTGACAGCTTTGAAGATGTACTCAAACTTTATGAAGGTGGAATTAAGGTACCTGAGGGCATACTTAAGGATGTTAGGGACAACATCCCAGGAGAGATGCTGAAGGAAATTTTCCGAACTGATGGAGAAAGGTTCCTCAAATTTCCACTACCTCAAGTGATTTCAGGTATTGTAAACTTTGTTATTTTTCATTCAGGAACATAGAAAACGTGTATTTTTTTAAACCATTATTGATTAGTAGTAATATTCTTAATCTTATGAATTTTGGACAGCGGATAAATCAGCATGGAGAACTGATGAAGAGTTTGCTAGGGAGATGTTAGCTGGTATAAACCCTGTCATAATTCGTAGTCTCCAAGTAAGTCTAAGTGCTTTTAGTTAATTTTTAACAATTAGATTAAATCAAAATATAAGAACCATGTATATGATTTCTTTGCCTCATAATCACACTATATAATTGCAGGAGTTCCCTCCGGCAAGCAAGCTAGATCATAAAGTCTATGGCAATCATATCAGTACAATAGCGAAGGAACATATCGAAAATAATTTGGATGGGCTCACTATAGAGGAGGTAATTTTCACAACAAAGTTTTGTGAAAGTTTCATAGTCAGTCAGTTTTTTTTCTTCTATCAGATGTTGAGATTCATTGTATTTATTTGTTTTTGGATGAATAGGCAATTAGAGAAAGAAAGTTGTTCATACTAGATCACCATGATACATTGATGCCATACTTGAGGAGGATAAACTCCACTTCTACAAAGACATATGCCAGCAGGACAATTCTGTTCTTGCAAAATAATGGGACTTTAAAACCACTAGCCATTGAGTTGAGTTTGCCACATTCTGAAGGAGATGAATATGGTCCCATTAGTAAAGTTTACATGCCTGCAGAACAAGGTGTTGAAAATTCTTTCTGGCAATTGGCCAAAGCTTATGTAGGTGTAGTTGACTCAGGCGTTCATCAACTTGTCAGCCACTGGTATATGACTCTATCATAGTAACTAAATACAATCTTACTTTATCTATTATCAGAATAAACTTTTGACATTTTACTTGTGTCACAGGTTACATACTCATGCTGTTATTGAGCCATTCATTATAGCTTCAAATAGGCAACTTAGTGTGCTTCACCCTATTCATAAGTTACTGCATCCTCACTTCCGCGACACCATGAATATAAACGGTCTAGCGCGACAGATCCTCATCAATGGAGGTGGTGCTTTAGAGTCAACAGTTTGTCCATCTAAGTATTCTATGGAGTTTTCATCATTGCTTTATAAGGATTGGATTTTCCCTGAACAAGCACTTCCTGAAGATCTTCTCAAGAGGTAAAACCATTAAACCAAAAAACCATTGCTAACTATATGATATTAACTTGTTTCCTACAATCATATAAGTAAAACAATAATAACTTTGCTTCTTTCAGAGGAATGGCTGTTAAGGACTCGGGTTCAACATACGGCCTTCGATTATTAATCGAGGATTATCCTTTTGCTGTTGATGGACTTGAGATTTGGTTTGCCATCAAGACATGGGTCCAGGACTACTGCTTCTTTTACTACAAGGACGATGACTCGATCAAGAAAGACTCAGAACTCCAATCATGGTGGAAGGAAATAAGAGAGGAGGGTCATGGTGACAAGAAAGATGAGCCTTGGTGGCCAAAGATGGAGACACGCGAAGAGCTTATTGAAACATGCACTATTATTATATGGATTGCTTCAGCTCTCCATGCTGCAATTAACTTTGGACAGTACCCATATGGAGGCTATCCACCAAGTCGTCCGTCTATGAGTCGACGATTCATGCCAGAAAAAGGAACTCCAGAGTACGATGAACTCGTGGCGAATCCTGATAAGGCTTTTCTGAAAACAATCACTGCACAGTTTCAGGCTGTTCTAGGCATTTCACTTGTGGAAATCTTGTCTAGACATTCTTCTGATGAGGTCTACCTTGGACAGAGAGATACTCCACATTGGACATCTGATGTAGAGCCATTAGAGGCTTTTAAAAAGTTTGGCAATAAACTTGCTGAAATTGAAGAAAGGATCATGAGAATGAATAGTGATGAGAAACTCAGAAACAGGTTTGGTCCTGTTAAGATGCCTTACACCTTGCTTTATCCTTCAAGTGAAGGTGGACTTACTGGCAGGGGAATTCCTAATAGCGTCTCAATTTAATGTGACTGCATAGTCTTCAGTCTTGTCTTATAGTTTTTTTAAGTAATACTAGTAAGTAACTTGTAATTTAAGTTTGAGTTGTGTATTTTTTTGACTCTTTCTCTTCATTATGGTATTCAAACTTGCTATAGTATATCACAATTACTTTTATTATATATCACAGTTTTTATATATCACATTTCTATTTTTTTAGTGCAATTTTACATATCTATTCTAATTATGAGTGCTAAACTTATTCACAACTAACTGTCTGATATATATCATATATGCCCTCAAGACTTCATCATTTAAGTTCTTATTTCTGCGAAATTTGTTTTATTACCTCCATTTACTCCAAACAGTAAAAGTCGATAGCAAACAACATAGGAATATAATCCCTTCATATCTAAATGAAGTCCATTGTCCACCTCTCCCTAAAACTAATTGTCATCACCATGCATCCTTAGCCTTGCTTTCTGAAATCATCAGAAAAGAAAATGTGAATATGTGAGGGAAACTCAATAGAACTTTCTTTCTATTCCCTGTATATATTTCTTTAACTATTAATGTTTCTAGCCACGAGGTATCATGAAAAATACCACAATTTTCAGATTTTTTTTTTATTTCCTTTCTTAAGACAGAATTATTATTATTATTATTTTTGAAACTTCTAGGAACTCAAGTATTGCTCAAGCATATTGGCAGAAGTTGCACGCATGGAACTCTCTGGATTGTGAATCTCGTGAAATAACATAATAAACAGATTGGTGGGTAAAAATTCTGGTACAAGGTAACACTACCATTTCCTTCAACCATTGATTTACTATGAAAACTTAGTTGTACATAATGATCAAGTTAACAGCTTAGTTGGCCCAAATGATTTTACTTAAGGATATGTCTTTTGCTTTAAATTTGCTCTGATATACGTACTGAGTGGTTTGGTTATGAAGTGCGTTATTATATATTTTGCTAGATAGTATTACGAGATCTTTTTTTGACGAAGTGCATTAGGATTTCTTGCACTCATAAAAGTTACTTTATGTTATAAGTTTAGTGGGGAAAGGGTTTTTTTTCAACCCCCTCCTTCTCTCCCAAACTCCCATAATTACCGTAACGGACAAAAATACCCTTAAAAGCTTACAAAAATCACATTTCACAAGTGAGGTTATCGAATTTATAGGTAAATCCAAAAAGAATTTCGGAATTTCAGAATTTATAAATTCGAAATTCCCTTTTTTCTTTTTTTTTAATTATTAATTGTTTTTATTTACATTTTCTTTTTTTTTTTTGATGGCGAATAGATCGCCAGCAAACGATGTAAGCGAAAGCCGAGTCTTTCTTGAGCGAAGACCACACACCGACGACACGACCCACAACATGCTAGGGAGTCCAGCAGTAGCAGTAGGAGTGCTACTCCTTCTCCGAACACTCTAGAGAAGCTCATATATGAGGTAAATCCAAAATTCCCAAAGCCAAACTATTAGAAGCATTGTGGTCAAACTCTCCAAGCATGGCACTGATACCTTTGAAGACCCTCACCTATATAGAAGCATTGTGGGAGCTCTACAGTATGTGACCATCACTCGGCCTGAGCTGGGCTATTGTGTCAATAAGGTCTGCCAATTCATGTCAAATCCTCTTCAATCTCATTGGAGTGCAGTCAAGCGTATCCTACGTTATCTAAAAGGTTCTCTGGATTATGGCCTCACTCTATATTCAGCTACTGATGCATCTCCTCTCCATATATCAGCCTATTGTGATGTTGATTGGGCTTCGGATATTGATGATAGACGCTCTACTTCGGGTGCTTGCATTTATTTAGGACCTAATCTAGTCTTGTGGTGGTCTAAAAAGCAACCCCTGGTGGCAAAATCCACTGCGGAGGTGAATCACATGACTTATCTCTTCTTTGCGGCTAAAGTCTTGTGGCTACAATCTCTCCTCCATGAACTAGGCATCAACGTCCATGCACCAGTTATATATTGTGATAATCAAAGCACGGTGGCTTTGAGTCACAATCATGTCCTACATTCAAGAACAAAACACATGGTGCTAGATATTTTATTTGTTCGTGAAAAAGTTCTCAGCAAGTCCCTTGTAGTTGCCTATGTTCCTGCTGAAGCACAGATTGCCGATATCCTCACCAAACCACTCAGCAAACTACAATTCTGCAGATTAAGAGAGAAGCTCAAAGTGTTAAGCATTGTTGAGCTTCTGGGGGGACTATTAGAGAATGCAATATGTAGTCTTTAACTGTAGAATTGGATTTCAATTAATCTGTTGTAACTAACTGTTTCGGTTCTGTTTGACAGTTACAAATTTGTCACAACAGCTTTCTATTAGTTTTAAGTCTTAGACTAGTCTCATATAATATGCTATATATATAGCATCTCCTTTGTAATCAATTGAAAGATATCAAATAACAATTTCAGTTCACTATTCAGTGTATCAGTTCTCTAGTTTCCAACACAAACAACCCCCTTTTTTTAATTGAATTTACCATAAAATGATGTAATTTCGAAATTCTTCAAAAAAAAATTCAGGGGTAATTCTGGGTTTTATGTAATTATGGGGGTCTAGGAGAGAAGGAGGGGGTGAAAAAAAAACACGTGGGAAAACTAGTGACGAAAACATGCTAATTCATGAAAAAAAATTCGTGGAGGGGAGTTGAGTAACAGACTCGCCACGTGAAACCAAAGATGGACTCCATGCATAGCTAGTGTGGGTGCATCACCATACCAACAGGAGAATTGAAATTTTAACTACAAAAAAAAAACATAATTACTAATTGAAGAAGTAACTTTGCTTTAGGTGGATAGATTTGTTAGATGATCTAATCTATTAGATATCGTTGACTATTGAGATTCCTGATAATACTAGTAGTGGTCTTGAAATGTCAGACTAAGAAATTTAAGGTTATATAACATAGATGGGACTCTTTAGAACCAAAACTGATTTGGCATGAAATTAGGAGGCTTTGAAAATAACAATTGTGTTGGAGAATAGAATGTAGAAGGACACTGAAGGAACACTGAATTGAACGACAATGACAGTAACCAAGGTTTCAATGCAAGACAAAACAATTTACACTTATATTGTCTTACCTTTTACACTTGAAGGAAATAAAATGAGCATCCAGAACAAAACAATAAACACAAACATCGTTTCCTTTATATTTTAATTTTGAAATCAATAAACTCTTTCCAATGTCAACAATTAATCTAGACAAAAACCATTGCCAGTTACCAAAGTTAATGCTTTCATTTAGCAAAACATACATAGAAAAATTCATAATAAAACGGGAAAATACCAATTATAATTAAAAAAGTTAATGCTTTCATTTGCAGCTGGAAATCTTGATTGTGAAGCAATGTGTTAAAGACCAATATTCAATCAACTGTGAGCAAAAGCAAAAATTGGTATGAAATATTCTAATTAAAAGAACAGATATCAATCAACTAACAGAGTTCACAAAAATCTTTCTGGGACGCCACTTAATAATAAATAGAAACTCATATTACAACCAAGGTGTTCTAAGAAATGCATGACAAAATTCAAAACTTGGCCTTATCTAATACTTAAGCCGCACTCTTCTTCAGCTTTGCAAGCTCTTGCCTAACAACAGCTGCCCTCTGCATAAGTCATAAATGTATAATACATTAACTTCATAAAATCATTTGCACCAGCAAGAAAACAAAAACTCAACACTTATAAAAATAATAACAAATATTTTTTTCTTATGCAATGCTTAAAAGCACGCATAACTCAGCCATTCCAGCAACTAAGAAAAGGGTGATGCTATTAACATGAGAAATAAAAAATAAGAGTCTGAATGTAAATTTAAACTAACCTTGATCTTTGCCAACATAATCTTGAACCTATCGAAATCATTGAGGGCTGCCCTCCTCTTCCTCACAATCAACTTTCTGCCCCATGAGCTATTCTCCCACTTGTTCTTAACATCTACATAATAATGAAAACAGATTGATAAAGAAAATGAACGCTTTCAAAAGAGAAAAGCAATTTATTCATGAAAGCGTGCACCAACCAGCAGCCTCCATGGCTTTGATGAGATCCTTCTTCTTGGGAACCCTATTAATCTCAATCTTAATGTCAGTGAGTGAGAGCCTCTTGAAGTTCATGGGTGATCGCACCATATCAGGAGCATCAACAAGAGCCTGTGAACATATGATACACCAATTATGCCAAACAGTTTCAACACCAAATACTGCAAAGTCGTAACAAGGATATCCAACTCAACAGCAATGTAGACACCTCTAACTACACAAAACTTCATACAATTGTGGTTACATGCACACTAATCCTTGTAACCTACTTCAAAAACAATCAACGCTTCAAAATCTTCCAAATTAGGGGACCTCAACAAAATGAATAAAAGGAAGGTTTTGGGGGATTTTGAAAGAAGGGTTTTCTTCATACTCCCAAACATGAGACTCTCACTCCCCTTGAAAACTCCCAAACAGATCCTGAGCAAAATTGATAGCTATAGAAAACCCTAAATCCACACATCAAGAATATACCAACACCGAAATAAATAAAAAATAATCATAATTCTTTGTTTCAAGTACCAAACAATCGAACAAAACAAATAAACACCGGGGAAAAATGACATACTCTGTTCTGGTCAATGACATCAACGATGACTACAAGCCTACCATACTCTTTGCCGAAGTTGACCAATGCAACCCTACCGATCTCAACGTACCTCTTGAAAGGCTGCAAAACAGATCGAAAAAGTAAAGAATTATAACAAAACCGCACAAAGATTTGATAACGAACACCATATGAGAGACAGAAGGGGCGAGAAAGTGCGAAGGAGACTCGCCATTTTCGGGTATGGAGATTGTGGCTGCTGTAGTAGTTCAGAGAACAAAGTGAAAACAGGAACTAGGGTTTGTTTATAAAGAAGGAAGACGATGGAAACGCTAAATGTGTTGTTGGGTTAAGAATGTTCGGTTGGATGAGAGCCCGATAGACTCTAAACAGGCCCAATCAGTATAATTATTTTGTCTTTGCTATCCTCACCTTCCCCATTGATTTTCACACCTCCCTCAACCCATTAATGAGATAAAAATGCCCCTACCCTCTAAAGTTGTCTCCTTCCCCACCTCCATAAGTCCACAACACCATAAAAATTAGAAAAATGAAAGTGCAACATTAGGGGAGAGTGACGTGTAGGATTATCTAATGGCTAAAATAATTGAGAATGCAAGTAAATGAAAGTAAAAGATTTGAAAAAATGTAGAAATTGATTGATTGGTTGTTGTCTTACAAAAGTACGAGCTATATGTGTGTGTGTGTGTGTGTGTGTGTGTGTGGTCTCGGTTGGCCGCTAACATTAGCCTACAGCTAACCACTACTAGATCGATTAAGGTCAACGCACACTAATGCTTACGCACCCTAAAAGCTAGGAGGAGTGATGCACCACGTCCACTAGTACAGCAAGTGGAAGAATAACCTTCGCTCGTATTTCCATGGCCCCTTCCCGTGATTTCTTCAATCCATCCACGTTTTGATTGTCCACATACTTCACTTACTTGCTCCTAAAGCAAGCTCCTTTGCCTCAACCAATACATACTCAGATATCTAATACATTATGCACTTAGCTATTAACTCCTGAACAAAGTTACTCCTTGGCCGAGTTGTCTTTCTCACCAAGCAACATCATTCTCTTAGTAGTTCAGCCTATGAGTTGACCATAAACATATTATTCAGACTTTTCCACCAAGTTTTCTTGATAATAGCTATTCTTTACCTACATCGGCAAACATCTATTCATTGAAGTTTCTGGATAACTCCTTTAAGGGTTGAACCTTTTCAGAATTGATGATATTAATGTTCTTCTCCTAAGAAGAACCCCTTGCTTTAGTTTTAGGTAGTGCATACCCCTTCCATCTTGGCCATGCTTAGCTGAGACTACTAATCTTTTTCATGTGGTTTCTCTTCTTGGAAATAGTATTAGAGGGGTGGAAAGAGTAGAAAGAATGAGTTAATGACATACTATGGTAGCCTATTCCCTTTTTTTGCCCATAGTTTAAGCTAATCGGCTCATATGGACTCGATCAATCCCTTGCCTCGACTTGGTCCGCCCTCAGCCAACAACATAGTAGATTTTGGGTGTAAATAGTAACTAATCGTCATTATGCAATATCTCAATACATAAATATGTGAAATCAATTATTGTGTAGCTCAAAATCTCTTCCTCTAGACACATGTTGCTAATTCATGCTAGGAGACGTGTTCAATAACGGCGACAACAACGACAACGACAACAACAACAACAAATACGACTGCAATCGTCTTTACATTCTAACAAATTAGACGCATAAACATGTAATTTGACCATACATGTGAGTCTTGCATACTATTACTAATTGACTAAACAATTTGATTTGGCCCCAATGATGATGTTGATGCCAGTATGAGGAACATGTGGGAGATCATACCAAACTGCTTGTCAAGGTATTCAACAACCATTTTTAGATTCGCCACTAATGATGGTTTTCATCATTTTGGAGTGTGAGCAAGCTTTCCCAGTCGTTAGCATAATAATGAAGTTCAAGGGGTTCAATAAACCTCGAATAGGGGATACTTCACTAGAGAGAGTTGAAGTTATGCACTCCTTATTGTTCTTCACTTCTCTTGTAATATTTTCTAAACTGTAACATTCTATGTTATTAAATTGTTTGAGAGCACTCATTTAGTTTGTTGCTTTAATGCTTACATCAAGCTAACTAGTTTTCCCTTTTTTTTTTTTTTTTTTTATTTGCTCCGATTGAGCAAATGCTAACCATCTAGTCTAAAACTAATTTGTAGATTTGATATTTAATCTTATTATTGGTATTATTCTTTCAAATTTTAACGTTTGTCTAGCATTAACATTTGAAAGAATAATACCAAAAAAAATGTTAATGCTTCTAATATTAATGGGAACTTATACATGAATAATCTACTAAAGACAAAAATGAGTTTGAATGAATTGGATAATATCAAGCCCGTGAAGACTCCTCTTGCTTAGACAAACTCAACCCGCAATATTAATGACAAATTCGTGGAAGCCATAACAATACTAACAAGTTTTCAATGCCTAGTAAAAATTAGATTTTACTACTAATTTCTACCCTGTTATCACCCTTATTGGGACCAATAGAGACCAATATGTTCCTATGTGTTTTATCGTTCTATTTAAGTTTTTCAATTGTAGCGAGTTGATCATTTAAGTTTTTTCGTACTTAGGTAATTATTTAATTATAACAAGTTGGTTCTTTAAGGCATTTCGTACCACTATAGGTCCTCTAAGTTATTTAATTGTAACGAATTGCAACTGAAAAATGTAAGTTATTCGGGATTTAAAAATAACAATTAAATACCTTCAAGGACCAACTTGTTACAATCAAATAACTTAAAAGACCTAAGTGGTAAAAAAAAAATTAAAGGACCAAACAACATACAAAATTAGGTATAAGCTATATTACACAATTTCATACCTTATACATCTCATTCATCATGACACTTATACATGTTTTTAGCTCATGTTATGACTCTTGCTTCAACACCCCTCAAATTGGAAGGTGCATATTCACCATTCCAAACCTTTATATTCCTTGACCAAAAAAAAACCTTTATATTCTCCCATGACCAGATTTTAAATCATTTCTCAATATTTTATTTTTTTGTTTCTCAATAAAAAGACAATTTTTTTTATTATTAAGTCTTTTTGGATTTGAAATTAATAAAAAGGGTAATGATTTTTTTTTTTTAGAATTAACACTAATTTTTACAACTAATTAGAAGGTAACGTTCATTAGGAAGAATGTTGCGGGGTGCTAATACCTTTCCTGTGCATAACAGACTCTCAAACCCAACTCTGGTATCAAGGACCCTTATCCGTTAACATACAAAATTAGGAGTTGGAGACAATGAAATAATAAGCAATGTAAGATGTATGCATTATGTTGAAACACTATAAGTTAAACCATATGATAAAATCTGATCTAATCAAACTGTTGAAAATAATAGATGCACTCCCTCCAAACTTAATTATAAGCAAAAAAACATTTTACAGGTTCATCCATAAAAAGTGTTTTTTTGCTTATAATTAGGTCTGGAGGGATTAGAAGATAAAAATCATAAATTTTTGGATTTGAAAGTAGGAAATTAAAACCTCAAATATGTGCCATATCATTAAGCATTTTTTCTCTCGATAAGCCCATATCATTAAGCGTGTTTTCACTTCTAGATTTATTTATTTTTGACCAGAACAAACTTGGGTTTTGCTTTTCCCACTCTCCCTCCTACTCTTTCACACCCTTTAACAAAATTTATTCCAAAAATAACCTCGCGTGAAACACTGTAAGGACGTGTTTAATAACTGTTCGAACACGTTCGAGTGACCCCGTTCGAACAGGTGAAATTACGCACAAGAGGGTGTGAAGTCAATATTTAACTCACGCGAACGATGTCGTTCGAACGGGGTTATGTGAACATGTTCGAGTGACCCCATTCGAACAGGTGAAATTACGCACAATAGGGTGTTAAGTCAATTTTTAACTCACGCGAACGATGTCATTCGAACGGTTCGAAGACCCGTGTTCGAACACGTGAAATTTCTTGAAAAAAATGACGCTTTGGCTGACCTTTTGGTCATTTCACACCCTTATGGGGTGTGTTTTGAGTAGGAAGGGGTGTGGGAAAAGCAAACTCCAACAAACTTATAGTATTTAATTCATAATCAAAGAGTCAATACAAGTAGAAATATAATAAAAAACGTGGGAGCTAGCATAAGATTTGATGCTCTCGCAAGGGTGTGAGCAACAAGATTCGGTTGCCTCCTGGTAAAACTAACAAGGTAGTTTCCTAGAGAAGATAAAAGAAGCCGACAAGAACGCATTATAGCTCCATATTCGGTAACAAGACTAGACGAACCGTGAACACCATCTACTACCGCTTTGCAATCAAACTCGATGGTCACATTATGGACATTTGACTCTTATAATTAAGTAAGTGCTTCTAGATTTACATATAAAGATTAATTGTGTCAAAAAAACATTATTAAGATGAATGTTAGATGTTTTATGATTTAAGTTATTTTGTTTATTTAATGATAAGATAAATATTTTTAAAAATATAATAAATTTATATCTAAATAATTCATTCAAAATTGCAAAACATTTTATTATGATTTAAAATAGAATTTATTGTTGACCTACTTATTAGTCTATTATTATTAAACTTAATAATTTTTTTTGATGGAATTAAACTTAATAATTTAAAACTAAATTGGTCAAAAAAAATTAAAACTAAAGAATTGAAAACGTAAAATACAAATAATTAAACTCAAATCATGAAAAAGAGAATAAGTTAACAAATATGACAAATAGTTCACACCTCGTACATCCCGATATCTAAAAAAATCATTTGATAAAAAATATAAAAAAATCTTCAAAAATAAAAAATCATAAAAAAAAAAATTAGATAAGCAAAAATTTCATTAATAAGAGCATTAGGTAGGTGTACTCAAAACCAAAACATTAAGATTTTCACAAGAATTGTTTATACTCGTAAGAGAATAAAAAAATCATAAAAAGTTAATAAATAATAGAAAACATTAATTAGAAAAATAAAAAAATTGGTAAAAAATAATAATTGGTCAAATAAAAAATTAATAAAAAGTTAAACTGCTTTTCTTTTTAAGCACGAATTTGAAACTGATAAAACAAATAAAATCAAATTAAATTTAACCCAGTCTATTTTACTGCTATAGATTCAAGTTTCGCGGCAACGCCTCTCTCTCTCTCTCTCTCTCTCCTTATTCTCTAAACCCTGCAATTTATCTCTCCTCTCCTCTTCTCTCTCTCGTGCTTCAGCGGGAATCGGATTAACCCTACACACGGTAAGCGCCACAGGACCACTTTCACTCTCGGATCTGTAAGCTAGGGTTCAAATCCTTAACGAAACCAAATTTTACGTTATGTTCTTTCTGTTAATTACAAGGATTTTGTCCTTTTCTCGCCTCCTCTCTGTGATTTTTTTCGATAATCTTGTTTTTGTTCGAAAATAAATCTTTTTGGTGCCGCTTGTTAGTTCTTGACTGATGCTCTAATTTGTTTCTCATAGTGCACTTGATTCGGCGTTTATTTTCATTGCCGTTTTTCTTTTGAGGTAGGTGAGGTTAGGGTGAAGGTTTTACGTTTCTTTTTCTCTGGATGTTTTGAATGTCGCGAAGCATGAAGTCAATTGCTGATTTCGGTGCGATTGTGTGAAGTTCTTCTTCAAAGATCTTGCATCTTCTTGTTTATTCTGTTAGTTTTGAAGTGTTTCAGGTGCATCGCAAAATTCTTATGCTGATTTTAAAGTTTATGAACCGATGATTTTTTTTTTTTGGGTGGGGGTACAAGTGTAGTTCCAGTATCTGATTTCGATTTATTCACCTTTTTCTATTTCTTAATAAAGGAGTGAAAGAAATGTGAAATAAGGAGACTGAAGGAAATTACACTGATGCCTGCATGTTAATTTACATATTCTTAAAGAGTAATTTATGTGTTATATTTCTAATGCATTATTGATCAGCTCACTAGCTGGGTTTTAACAGAGCTTATATTGCTGGTAATGACTATATATTTTTTTTCTTTCTCAGATACATAGAGGATCAATGGCACCAACAAGGAAATCTAGAAGTGTGAACAAGCGGTTTTCAAGTGCAAATGACCCTTCTCCTGAGAAAGATGGGAGTAACTTAAATAAAAGCAAGCCTCGGGTATATCTTGATTTGATAGCTTTTCTATTTTATAATTTGAAGTGTAGGACATGGCAAATAAACACAGCATTGCATCCTGGTTCGTCTCATATTGTTCTAACAGTTTCTAAAGGAGCTGAAGTTGCAGTACTTGGGTTTTACTTAGAATAATATTGATATCATGTCACTATTGATGTATTTCACTGGATAAGTTTTGTTGTCTTGCATGCTATGTTGCACCACAGGCATCTGTTACATCGCGATCCATAAATCCAAAATTTTTAATTTTTAGTACGAATCGATATGAGTATGCCAATACATATCACCTGAAAATATATTTATTTATTACTATTATGTGGATAAATCACCAACTTTGGAGTATTCTTGCATCATACATAAGAATTCAGTGCTTGAATTTGAAGTCATAAACAATATTTCATCTCTTATTTAAACCTCTTTGAATCCTGGTTCATGCACAGAAGAAAAAGTTGTCTGATAAATTGGGATCTCAGTGGAGCAAGGAGGAATTAGAGCGATTTTATGAAGCATACAGAAAGCACGGGAAAGACTGGAAGAAGGTATGCTTTGTTTTGGTGTTGTTTTCTCTTGTATCTGCTTGTTCATTTGTAAATTTTAGAATATTTGGATTTATTCTTTCATTTCCTATTATTATATTACCATTTTTATTACCGTTCTTGTTATTATTCTCCATTCTTATTGATTCATTTGGGTTACTAGGTGGCTACTGCTGTACGTAATAGATCCATTGAAATGGTGGAAGCTCTTTACAATATGAATCGGGTATCAATATTACAGTTACCTATTCTATAGTGATAGATTTATTACTGTGCATTATGAAAACTGTTTATTATCATTGATTGAATATTGTACAAGGGTGCTGCTATGTATATATAGCAGATTTTACAAGCTAGAAATGAAGGGCAGTTATGAGTAACAAACTCATAACTGTCAAACAGAAAAATAACTAACCTAACTGTTTTAACAGTTTATCTAACTAACTATTAACAACATAAAACTATTAGAGAAAACTAAAGACAATACTAGCATATACTCTATTATATAGTATTGTCTCATGAGCCTTAAGAAAATTGATTAATTGATGTTCAATGGAAGCTCAGGCTTTTGTTCTTCCTTCTCCCATTTTTCTTATTGTTTTTGCTGTTGTTGTTGTTACCTAAAGTGAGACATTTTTGGGTATCAAGCCATGGCTGTCTGTTCTCCACATTGTAATGATTATGCTCCCATAAATTTATATTTCTCTACATGTCTCAGTAAGTTAGAACATATAGGTGCTTTCTTATGTAGGATTTATTAATTCTAGCTACGATGAACTAGCTTATTAATGTTGCAGTACATCTTTTGTATTAACTTTTAAGTGTTATTGAAAACCGGAAGTTGTAACTTACAGGCATACCTATCTCTACCGGAGGGGACAGCTTCTGTTGTAGGCCTCATTGCAATGATGACAGATCATTATAATGTGATGGTATGGTCAAAGTTTTTTGTTTCTTCCTCGTATGTAGGTCTTTTTTTTTCGTAATCAAAATTTCTAAACAGCTTTTGGTGTAAAAAATCTTCTAGAAAAGCAAAACATTTTCAGAAAGAGGGGCGATGTTGTCTTGTTGAAAACTAAATTAAAAATCCGTTCTTGCAGTTGACCATGACCTTACTTATTTAGAATAATTAATTAATAATTCCATCTCTATTTCCCCACTTGCATCTCTCTTTATGTTTGTTGAGACAGGTTGGTGTTTGGGGAAATTGAGTTCTTCAGTTTTACTTTGCTATTTTCCACTCATGGTATGTTAAACTAGCTTTGATTATGTATTTATAAGTTGTAATTTTCTGGACATGAAATTTACAGGAAGAGAGCGACAGCGAAAGGGAAAGCAACGATGCACCAGGACCTCGAAAACCTGTGAAACGAAAGCATGAAAAAATTCAGCTCAGTGTCTCAAAGGATTCTGTGCAGTCTCAGTCAGTTGCTTCCAGTGATGGTTGCCTCTCTCTATTGAAGAAGAGACGCATTGATGGTAGGCTGAATCCCCTTCTCAATTTTTTTCTCTCTCATTCATGGAATTATTATTATGCTTTGCCTTTTATTTGTGTATAGTATCAATGCTCAGATTACTGCAGTCATGTTATGAGTTGGCAATGCTTAGCTGGCAGATGTTAGTAAAGCTGCACAGTCAGTTAGTGGGCTAGTCTAGAATATTATAATGACAGTTGTAGAGATAGTTGCACGTTTGCATCTATTATGAGAGAACTAAATTATGTGAACAGAGCTATGATAAGTGATAACCATCAGCCCGTGTTAACATAGTCAATTCTACTGGAAACGTTTCAGATTAGATCCACTATCATTGTACTCACAAAAATTTTAGATTCTTAAATTCTCTCAAACTCAGTTCTCTAATACCTTTCCACCACCAATTGCTTTTTTCCTCTCTGGATGATGGAAGTTGTTTTGTTTCAAGTCCCCGATTCTGGAAAGTAGAAATGGAAGTTAAATTGGCAAAGTTCATTCCTATTAGGGAAAAACTCCTTCAAAGATCAGACTTTTTTAGATGTTATGACTTTATTTTTGTACTGGCAGACTGCCAACTGTCAGTTATAAAAATTACTCATGAATTTCCATTTAACAACATAAGCTTTTAAAAATAGGAGATTTGATCTATGAGATGGTATCATAGCCTTTATGACCAAGTAGTCAAGAATTTGATATTTGCTGCCTCTCTTCTAAATAATTGAATTCTAGCACATAGTAGAATGGGCTTATATATTGTCCCAAACCCATAGAGTTCTAGTGTGAGGAAGTATGTCATATATAAAAATCGTTCACAGGCTATGACTTCCCAGCTCGAACTTTTGGGATACTTGGTCCTCAACACTAAACATATCCTTAGGGGAGAGAAAGTGGAGTTTATAAATTTTTACCACGAAATATTTTAACTCCCTGTCTGTTATCTGCAAAAGATTTTTTCCCATTTGGAATAAGTAGAATTAACATCTTAAAATAAAGTTATAACGCAGCTGATGCCAAGTATCATCAAGAGAATTTGTTATGCAGAAATTTAAGATTATGCATTGTTTTTCTCAATGTAGTCTGGTATTTCACAGAGGGCATCATTATTCTACATATCATTTGCCTTTGTTGGTATTTGCTTTCTTGAGCTCCTCGAGCCCAAATCATCTAAACTTTTTGTAACCAAAAAAAAATTGCTTTCGTATCTGTGAATATTTTTTGCGGTTAAAATTTTGAAACTGAATAGTAGCAGTGATTAAATTAGATCTTTTTTGAGCTGTCCCTACAATCCATTGCATTTCAAGTAACATAAAATGTGCAGGTAGAATAATTTACTATTTCAACATCATTGAAACCAAACATTGAAACTTGAGTAACATTATTGATTATTATAATTACTAGCTGTGCTCATATACCTGGTAATACTTTTTTAATACTATGCAAGATACTCTTTATTGGATTGCACTTTTGATGGTTATTCAATTAATCAGGTATTCAGCCTCGTGCTGTTGGGAAAAGGACACCCCGAGTCCCAGTTTATCACTCCTATAAGAAAGATGATGCAGATAATTTTGTTTCGCCTAATAAAAGAAGCCTGAAATCAACTGCTGGTGCTAATGATGATGAAGTTGCACATGTAGCTATGGCATTAACCAATGCTGCACAAAGAGGGGTCTCTCCCCTAGTTTCTAAAACACCGCATAGGAGGGCAGATCAAAAGCCGTCTCCTCTTCCAAGCTGGCAAAGAATGGTATCCAACTGCTCACTGGCTTTTTCTCCCATTACCTTGTATTTGTTGACAATATTATTACTTCAAAATATTAGCTTATGTTCTGAATGTTTGAATAAGCGTCAACATTCAAATAGGATCTCATGGAAATCTTTGTGAATGACTTGCTCATGTTTAATACATTGTAATTTTAAGAGTATAATTATTTTTTGTTTTTTTTGACCAGCACCAAATGTCAGAGACAGTTCGTACCAAGTCTCATGATGTTTCTATGGAGTTTTTGGAAGGTAGTATAGAAAGCAGAGGTGCTGAAAATGGAGAACATGTTAGAGATACTAGTTCCTTGATGGACATGGAAGCCACGGGTGCTGTTGAAGTTCTTCAGAAGGGGGGGAAATTTTACAGAAAGAAAGGGAAAGTGGTTAATGTTGGAAACCATATGCTTGATGATGGCGGAGAAGCATGTAGTGGCACTGAAGAAGGACTTAGTTTTAGTTCTTTGAAGGAAAAAGCTGATATTGAGGTTACTAATGAAAAACTTGAGCACTTCTCTCCAACTAGTCAGAGAAAAAGAAACAAAAAACTTTTCTTTGGAGGTAAATCTGTCATATAATGTCTATACAAATTCTATATGCAGCTTTTGTTTCCTTTTCGTCTCTTAGTCTTGTGGAAAGGTATGGTTGGACCTTTGCAAATTAATTTTCCATTTGCTTCTACATTTCTCTTAAGGGACAATATTTTATTACTTTATGCAACAGATGAAATCCATGCCTTGAATGCTTTGCAAACTTTGGCTGACCTGTCTCTAATGATGCCAACATCTACAATAGAATCTGGTAAGAATAAATTCATTGATATTTTTTAGAGTAACTGTAAGGCACCCAGAGGGAGGGAGAGGGGAGAGAGAGAGAAATATCAGTCAAAATTCAATTAGTTGATTATTCAATTCTTCCTCCCTGCCCATCTAGAATCACCTATCCAGTTGAAGGGAGAAAAAATGAATGCTGATAAGGATGGCAAGTCTTCTTTACCTGAAGCAACATCAACAAGTCATAAAAGAAATAAACTTAAACTTTGTGCTGTCCCTGGAGTTGAAGCTTCAATCTCCAGAAAATCTAAACTTGGAAAGGAATTAGCAAATGATGCCAATGCTCTCTCTGAATCAAAAGAGCAGCTTCCATTTGCTGATAGAACATGGAAAAGAAAGCAAAAGTCTGTAGTTTCAAAGGTAAATTCAGTTTATTTCTTGAATGTTTTATCCAACAATTTTTTTATTGCGTGTTTGGTTTGCTTATTAAATCTTGAAAACAGTTTTTTTGCCCCTCAAGACCAGCATTTTCTGTTGCAATGACTGCATGCTTATATATACAAAGGAAACATTGCATGACTTTTTTACCTAACTCTAGCAGCGATACATGTTTAGGCATATACACAAGTTTTGGATTATATGAAAATATCTATCTGGATATAAAGTATCTTTGATTATCTTTTGGGATTAGTTTTCATATTTCTTAGTTATTATTATCATGATTTGTTTCCCTAGTTGATTAGGATTAGGAGTCTCATATAGTATAAATAAAGATTAGTGTCTTTTGTAATCAATGATATCAAACTATAATAACAACTCAAAGTTCTTTTTGTTCTTTCTCTTACTTATATAAAACCCCATAACTTCACTCAACATGGTATCGGAGCAATACCATCCTCCATAACTTGTCTGTCAATGTTCCACGATCGAGCTCCCCAAAGATTTGAACTCTACTAGAATTCCGTAACTATATTCCTTCTATCAGCCATACACTAATTCCAAACATTTTTCCTCTCCCAGGTTTTCTATTTATTATGATTGTTCTTTTTTCGTATGATGTCTCCAATGTGTTTTAGATAGGTTTCCTGCTACTGCGTCAGTCGCTTCCAGAAAATTTTCTGGTGAATTTTACAGCTGAAATCACCTGGAAACTATATAACCACATGCTCCAAATCTTTTCGGAGCAATTTTTGTACTGCACGTATTCATCCAGATTTTTGGCCATATTTGCATTTGGTGGCACCTTCATATCCTCCTTCCAATCAACCATATCCATTGTGACCCACGGGCACCACTTGAGTTGCATCACTGTCCTTTACAAGAATCCACTTTTCTTCAGTGCAAGCTTGGTTTAGACGCATCTCTTTGCAATGGCAACTTTCTGGTGGGAAGTCCCAGTGTTTCCCGATGACATTAATTTTCAAGGATTATGTGATTGAAACAGAGGGATCATACTGATATCTACATTAGACTCGATTTTAAACACAATTATGAAAATATTGCTAATAAGTCCCAGTGTTTTCCCATGACATTAACTTTCATGGATTATGTGATTGAAACAGAGGGTTCATGCTGATATGTGTGTTAGACTCGATTTTAAACACAATTATGAAAATATTGCTACTAATTATTCTGGTATAAACACCATTCGAGGCATTTTTATTTCACATTATATAGTATACGCCCGAGTTTCCTGGGAGTTATCTTTGGTTCTCAGAAGATGCTTGGAATGTATTTATAAAATTAAATGTACTCATCAAAGTTGTTGTCCATTCCCTGTAGGCTGTAGACAATGAGAAGAAATCAGTGGTTAAAGGAAAACACCCTGATAATGTTTTTACCCCACCAAAACAATTGAAATCAGTCAAAGCATCAGAGACTTCCTTGTGTAGTGATCAGAAAGATTGTACAGTATCAACTGTTGAAGTTCCACATCCATGTCTGAGTGAATTTGATTTACCACCTAACCGAAGAAGACGTAAGATGATTTTCCAGAGAACATACATGCCTGTAGAGAAGTCTTCTGAGAACATATTGAAAAGTCAACCTAAGAAGTACTCCACTCTAAAGGTACAAGTTCTTTTTTTCTTTTCTTAATTTGAATTGATTATGCGTTCTGAAGCTTTGAGGGGATTTAAGGTTTTTTAAATTTAAAATATATATTTTCCTTTGCAACTTGCAGGAACAGGTTTCTAGTTGCTTGTCATCTTATTTGGTTCGTAGATGGTTTACCTTTGAATGGTTTTATAGTTCAATTGATTATCCATGGTTTGCCAAAAGGGAATTCATGGAGTACTTAAACCATGTTGGACTAGGGAATATCCCAAGGCTAACTCGTGTTGAGTGGAGTGTCATAAAAGGGTATGTAATTCAGTTGTGGTTACTACTGTTTTCTGTTAAACCTTGTGAACGTAAGAGTATTTGATTGTAAAGGATCTACTTGACATGCAATGTTGGACTTGTTTCTGCAGTTCCCTTGGCAAACCACGCAGGTTTTCTGAACTCTTTTTACGTGAAGAGAGACAAAAACTTGAACAGTATCGGGAATCAGTGAGGAATCATTATTCTGAACTGCGGGCTGGTATCAGAGATGGACTTCCAACAGATTTAGCAAAACCGTTATATGTTGGACAACGAGTGATTGCCATTCACCCGAAAACAAGAGAGATTCATGATGGAAGTGTGCTTACAGTTGACAACGACAAGTGCAGGATTCAGTTTGACCGTCCTGAATTAGGGGTTGAATTTGTCATGGTAATATGATCATTATGTACTATTTTAAAAGTATTTTAGCATTCTTCAAGAAGTATTTATGTATAGAGAAAGGTCAGATCCACTCTGTTGGTCTATAGTTTGTACTTTGTTGCATTGCCTTGCATTTGCTAGGGGCTAATTCCAACACTTGAGTCTGTGATCTCTAGGTTACAGTGCAACAACTCTAAAGCTTTATGTTTTTCCTTCTAATTGAACAAAATTGCTTGTTATTTGTGAAATCTGAAAACGGCTTCCAAGTTTCTTGTATTTTATGAGTGGATTTTTTTTGGTTCAGGACATTGATTGCATGCCTACGAATCCATTAGATAATATGCCAGAAGCTTTGAGAAGGCAGATTGGTGCCAAAAAAGCCTCTTTTATGATGGCTATACAACCACAGATTAATGGAAATTCAAGTTCTGGGGGATGTGAAATGCGTGCTTCACCTGTTAAGGTACACCCTTTTCAAGTGCTTTAGTAAAGCAAGGTTAGATTGCTAACAGTTATCAACACCTGAATGTTATCACCTAGAATTATGTTTTTGGTGCTTATACTCGCATTTTATACATTACTCCCAATATAAGCAAAAACTGGTCAACAGAAGTTGAAGTATCTAATCCAAAATTTGAACCAGATACATCAACTTTCGTTGACCAATTTTTGCTTATATTTTGTGGCAGAGGGAGTATAGTTTTATTTTTAATGACTGACTTTTTAAGTTTTCTTCGTTTGTTTTTGCCTAATTGTCAAACCTTATCTTACATTCCAATTGCTTTGTACTACTATTTATCAACTGGATGGATTATTACCCAATGATTTTATCTGACTTGGTAATATCCGCTAAAGGAATACCTTAAAGGTCTAGTAGTGGTTGGGTTGAATCTTCCATCCATTTTACATGGGTTACTAACCAATTTCCAACTGCCAATAGAAATGTCGACGTCAGAAATTTTGAAACATTACGTGTTCTACAAATTGTTTTTATTTCATACTACAAGTCTTATCCCACTAAGTGTGGTCGTGATTTTATTAAAAATGTTACAGGGGGATGTTAACCACGTTGTTGCCCCGGTACAGGTTGCTATGGTTGATAGCCTTTCTGCACAAGCAGCTTGTGCTCAACAGTGTAAAGTGACACAGCATCAAGCTAAAGAAGCTGATATACATGCACTTTCTGAACTAAAGCACGCTCTAGATAAAAAGGTTATTTAACATTTATGTTTGCAAATTAATGCTTTTTTTGTGCAGTTCTTTTGGACAATGTTTTACTTTTAGTTTTCATGTACCCTTTTCATCTAGATGATTATAAGGCTTAATTGGACTCATCTGTCTTTATATGTAAATTTACCTTGGTTAGGGTAGTCTTGCTTACCTTTTCAAGCTTCTCTTACAGGAGACACTATTAATAGAGCTTCGAAATGCTAATAATGACTTATTGGAAAACCAAAATGGCATAGAATGTTTTAAAGATTCTGAGGCTTTCAAGAAGCATTATGCCACGGTACTTGTAGAGCTAAAGGAAGCCAGTGGAAAGGCATGTGGCTTCCGTTGATTATTTCTTTCATTTCAACATACTGCATTATCCTTGAAGCAACATTTGATTGGTTATCATTTTCAGGTTTCTGATGCTATGCTTCAATTAAGGCAACGCAATACTTACGTGGAGAATTCTCTACCCCCATGGATGAAGCCCCAAGCAAGTCTCAATGTTCATAATGACCTTCCCAGTGTGTTAGATTGTTCTCAGGCACAAGAGTCTGGGTCAACTGTCATTGAAATCCTTAAAGGATCCAGGCTACGGGCCCATGCAATGGTTGATACTGCGTTTCAGGTATGCGTAGCCTGTGGATCTTCTGTCTCCCCTGCTTTTTCAGTCACTATGAACTATAGTAATTTTTTTCTTCACACCTCGTTTTCTCCCCTTTTTGGGGGATGTTGGTGCATTTTTCTGGTGTTAAATCTTAACATCTGTCCATATCTATTGATGTTTAAGGTTATTGCACATAGATTAAGGAGCATTTAACAAAATATAAAATATTGTTATACTTTGACTAAGTTAGCCTTACTTATTGTGATAAATCCTAAATTGCATTAGGAACTTCTATACTCTTATTATAGTAGCTATTAAGTAAGGGTATATTTGAGAGAAAATTAACTAGACTTGGAATTTGTAAAACATCAACAATTTTGGGAAGAAAAACCAAAGACCAAAACATCAATATAGATATAAAAAGGAGGTAAAATGTCCTAGCAAATTATTCTCGTTCATGATTCGGCATTCCCCTATTACTTACATGCAACGATGTTTGCTGGTTTTGCTACAAATTACATGATCATAATTAGACATAAATCAGATGTGATGGTAGCTCTAGGCTGTAGTGGAACATTATACCTTGAACATCGTTCAAGTATAGTCTCAAGCTCTATCCTTCTTAAGAACTCTTTGCACTTTTTGATGCTATAATTCAGGCATGGTCTCAAGCTACAAAGGAAGGTGAGGATGCTTTCACGAGGATTGGACAAGCATTGGATTCTATTGATTATCAGCAGTTGGCCTCCAAGTATAGGTTACCCGTGGTCAGGTCCCAAGATCAATTAAATGGCAGTTTTTATCATCGAGCATCACAGCCTTTACTTAATGATGCCTCTGGTCCAAAATTGCATACTGAGTCTGACGAAGTTGGTACTGAAATTCCTTCGGAGCTCATCACTTCATGTGTTGCTACATTACTCATGATACAGGTAATTAAGACATGTCAAACGCCCATCCATGTGGTTGTAAAAGTAATGTATCCCTTTCATAGTACTTGCTATAAAAGTTTTGAACTGCACATCTTTGGGGTACATACATGCACCTAGGTGCACTGATGTTAGATTGATATAAATTTGTCAGTCAAATACAAAATTTATACCAATCTGACAGCTCTAGTCTAGTATGCGATGCACTGTTGCACCTGATGCATCCCTGGGAATAGCGTTTCATTCAGTCTTTCAACTTCTCATGAATACTAAATTTATATCATCACGTTTTTGCTTATTATTGAGTAATAATCTGGCTACCCAATATTAAATTTATGTTGTTTAACTTGCAGACTTGTACTGAACGGCAATACCCTCCAGCTGATGTGGTTCAGATACTAGACTCTGCGGTTACCAGCCTGCAACCATCCTGTTCTCGAAACCTTTCTGTTTACAGGGAGATTCAAATGTGCATGGGAAGAATTAAGACCCAGATATTAGCTCTCATCCCCACATGATTTCTATCCTCTTTTTTTTTGGACAGATTTTAGCTCTCAGATATTAGCTCTCATCCCTACATGATTTCTAATATCTTAAGTAGCTGTATATTATAGAGTCCTCAACTATTTAGTTAGCATCACATAGGAGCTCCTCCCCCCAATTGTATTTTGTCCCTTTTTTCATTTATATATTCCTTATCAACACTCAACGGGGTCAAATGATGGTATTTAATACAATAAGAAATAAAGTATTTAATATCTTTAAACTCAAAATTTTGAACATTTTGTTATAAATAAAAAATATATTTTTGTTCTATTTATATTTCTTAACATGTCTATCTATCCCTCTTGTCAGCGTCTGTCCTTTATTAGGTTGTAATACAAATCATTGAATTGAAAGTTCTTGTATGATATGATTTAAAGCAGGGTAAAATATGTTTTCAGTCCTACAAAATTTTGTTTTTTTAAATTAGTTCCTACATTAACGAAATAGGTGTTTTGGTCCCTACATTTTTTTTCTGTTTCCATTAAGAGTCCTTGTTGTTAACTCAGAATTTTTGTTTCCAACGGAAAAGTGATGTGGCATTTACATGTGGGTATTTTTTAATTATGTGGCAAATTAGGCTTTGACACGTGGCTTTTTAATGATGTGGCACCAAACAAAATTTTTCCAAGTTAGATTACTTAAACTGGGTCAGGTACGGGTTGAACCCGTTAGGCTGTTTATTTAACTCTAATTGTCAGTCAATATCCCACGTGTCAAAGCCTAATTTGCCACGTGATTAAAAAATACCCACGTGTAAATGCCACGTCACTTTTCCGTTCCCTATTCAGCTGGAATTAATGGAAACAGAAAAAAAATGTAGGGACCAAAACACCTATTTCGTTAATATAGGGACTAATTTAAAAAAACAAAATTTTGTAGGGACTGAAAACATATTTTACCCTTTAAAGTATAAGTAAATATTTACTATCAAATTATATAAATGTTTAATTTTCGTAAGCATATTATCAAAATAAAATTCAATTTGATTGTTTTTTGATATAGAATTAAGCTCACGTTGTTTTACTAAATATAGAATCTAATATACTTTTTTTTTTTTTTTTTTTTTTTTACAAAATAGAATCTAATGTACTTAATACTAAAAATTATGGGAACTAGGTCAAGATGTGGCCACACTATGGTATGGGTAGTTAGATTTGCTTCTCTTACAAACGTAACTACAAAATTAGGTTTTGAATCAAAGATGCATCTACACTCTTGAATGATTGTTCCAAATTAGAAGAAATCATATTTTTGGGACAAAAACCAACGATAACTTGTTGGGCATCTAGCTCAAAAATAACACAATGCAAATAATTTCCTTAGGCTAGTGAAGTTACTTCCCCTGTTAGGCACATTCTACTGTAGTGAGTAGTGTTCAAATGGGGAGGAAAAGATGCATCAATATTAATCTTTGGAGCTCTAGTGGACGAATTCTTACAGGTATTGAAGAAAGTCTCTTGAAACAATCCATTCTAGTCACACTTCTCACGATTGGTTGTCCAAAGATTCTAATCCACCAACAGACGAGTTATTAGTCAATTTTTGTCAATGAAATTTCACAAAAGTTTAATTCAATCAATAACATTTCCAATATATCAAATTAGCCAGTGACTTTTGCAAAAGTGTTTCAATTTAGTCTCTCGATTATATCAATTTTGTCTCTCTATTTTGCAATAAATGACTGAATTGAAACACTTTTGCAAAAGTTAGAGACTAAGTTGATATATTGTAAATGTCAGAGACTAAATTAAACTTTTGTTAAATTTTAAGACCAAATTGACTAATAACTCCCTAAAAGACTTGCTCTATGAGCACGATATAAGGAGGTGCGATGCATTTCCCAAATTGGTATCATAGAAAGACCTAATGCAATATAAACTGACGACTTTTTATTTTAATTTTCTCATGCCGCAAAATAATTTATTCAGATTTTATATTCAAGCAATTCTAACATTTCACTCTTTATAAATAAGATGATTATATGATTAATATTGTTGATTCAGTTAGGATTTAAGAGCATTATATGCATTATTTTGCTTATTTTCAATCTCTAGCCCCTTTATTTACTAATATCAACGATGACAATACACTTTATTTGAATAGACTTAATATAAATAAATATGAATTAAAAGAAAAAATGAAGCCTAAGTAACAAGTAAAAAAAACAATAACGATATTTGGACAAAAGTTTTCAGCCAAATAACCAACTTACAACATCAATTAACCAAATTTTTTAGGCTATTAACCAAGTAATCAATTAACCAAGTTTTTAGTCATTAGTCTAAAAAACTGTGAAAATGTAGGTTGGTTAATGAACTAAAAAACTTAGTTAATTGATGTTGTAGGTTGGTTTTTGGCTATTTTTGGCTGGAAGTATTTGGCTGAACTACTCTAAAAAAATGAGGCCTAAGACAATTGTCTTGTTAGCCTTGCCCAATACACGACTATGAGAACAAGCGAGATGGGCCAAATGACTAAGTGTCTGTTTGGGAGGGAGTTTTGGGAGTGGAGGAAAAAGGAGCTAGGGTTTGAATATATATATATATATATATATATATATATATATATATATATATATATATATATATATATATATATATATGGCATATCCAGTGACATAGGGTCTCTTATGTGAGAGAGAGAGAGGAGACATTCTCAGCCATCAAATTAAAATGAATGGATGAGATTAAAAGATGAGTCAAGTGACTCACCCTATTCCACTAACACCACAACACACTCTTGTCTTAGTCAAAAAAAAAAAAAACACCCCTTCATCTTCCACTATTTCCTGAACCGTCTTCAGCCTTCCTCTTCCTTCTTCCTCTGCAACCACTCACACTGTGTCTGTCAACGACAACATCTCTTTCACCAGCGATGGGTTTTCAATTTCATTTTAATTTTCAATACATTACAGTTCCGTCAAGCCAAATAACGTTGAGATGTGAATCCTTCGATTCCTAGTTAGCTTCTCCCTTTTCTTTAACACAATCTTATGAGGTTAAAAATTTGTGTCCTAAATAGGTTGAAATCTATTAAAGTTTGTGAATGTTGTAGAGATGGGAAATCAAATACTAGCAAAACCAGATGAGGGGAATTAACTTTTGAGGTAAAAATCAAAGGAAGAGGAAATCTGGTACATAGAAAAGATGAACTTGTCGAGGATGAGAAATTGAGAATAGTTCAACTGGGATTCATAGGCCGATAAGAAATTATTTCATCTCAGCCATCAGTTTTATCCTCTTCCTGGAATATTAATGACAGCCCTTAAATTCCATTTTCCATTCAAGTCATTAAACGAAATGCTGACAAACGAAAAGATATTGAAATTGTGGAGTTTCACAGATTGAAATTGTGCTTATCTCTCTATATTTCAAATTGGGAATGTTTTGCATAATGGGTTTGTGATGTAGGTTTCGTGGTGGAAGACGAAGGGGTGTTCTTGTTTTTTTTTTGACCAAGACAAGAGTGTGTTGTGGTGTTAGTGGAATATGGTGAGTCACTTGACTCATCTTTTAATCTCATCCATTCATTTTAATCTGATGGCTGAGAATGCCTCCTCTCACTCTCACATAAAATATCCCTTTCTCGCTTGATATTTTATAGATTTCAAACCTTAAAATGGCTCGATGATAAATATGTCCTTCTCTCTTCTCCTAAAACTCCCTCCCAAGTCCCAAATATACCCTAAAGGAATATTTATAAATATTTCATCCCACCTCCAACAACAGAAAACATAATATTCACTATCACTTTAGTTGCTTATAAATTCCACTAGTGAATATACAGATGTAGTGCACCAAAATTAACTTAAAGCGCACACACCTTAAGCTTTGGTGTGAGTGGTTAATGCATTTAATCTAACGACATAGACTCAGCTAGTACCTAATTCAATCCCCCACAATTGAATAAATTGGGGATAAACTATATTTACCTTCATGCAGAACTCTGAGTTAGTCCTGACCTCTTTTTCTAAAACACCACAGCAGATTGGAGACCTCTAGACAAAAAAAAAGACCTAGCATTTGAGGATATTACACTTCCCATAGACTCCACGACATACACGCATAAGGCAGATAGAGAAGAAGAAGGGAGATGATTCAAGATTTAAGCAATTATTAATAATACTTCCTCATGGAGTGAATCCCCCTCTCCACATTAAATGCTAGATTGTTAAAACTTCATGCATATCCATCACATTACTATAACTTATTTGCATGAATTTTAACATAGATAGAGCCCTTTGTTCATATATTTACTGTCTAAATTTTATGTTTAATCATGACAAGATTAAACACAACCCAACTTGGTCTCCATATACCAGACCTGGCTAATATCAACTCGTGGTTGTTGTTCCAGAAGGGTAGCTCACATGGTGTAGTGACAGAAACATCGTTAGTAGAAATGTAGTCTTTCTCCAATGAGAATAAAGCAAGTTTTTGGGCAAGACAAACCATATTCATATTAAGTAAGTAGAAAGAGATGAGGTTCAAGGAATCTCCACTAAATCTTATTGAGTGAGTAAATGCTCCCAGAAATCTTCCTGGAAGGTGTACTCCCTTCGTTACAAAATATAAACAAAAACTGATCAAAAAAAGTTGATGCATCTGACACAAATTTTAGATCAGATACATCAATTTTCGTTGACCCGTTTTTGCTTATATTCTGTTACGGAGAGAGTAGGCATACAGGATTCGAACTCTGCTCTCTCATCCCCTCTAACAATTAACACACTAAATACTAACCACTTTGTTTATAAAAAAACTCGTGGCTGCTGCAGTGCTCTCGGACCAATTATCCTTGATTATACTAAGATAGCTACCACTACTAATCATATTATCCTTGATTGAAAACTATGGTAACGGAGAGTCAAAATGGAGTGATATTGACTCCACATTTAGTATGTACCCACGGCTTACGGAAAAAATTGATTGTTTCTTTAATTTGTCTAAAAGGATAAAATATTAAAATTAAATCCTCAATTGACAGATTTTTTCTATCTGCAATTTCTAACCTAAGTGGGCAACAGCCAAACATGGCAGGGACATAACTCAAATATAACAATGTTTATAATTTAACTACGGCAAAAACAAATGTTCATAGAACAAGAGTCTATTTTTAAAGTTACCAACCACCACTGCAGTTCCCTTCAATTCAATGTAATTATCAACTAGCTCAACAAGAATCTGAACACGTCACCTATGGAAATGATCCCTTCCACGCGCCTGCTGTCAGCAGCCTTCACGACCACAATTCGCCTAACTCCTGTTATATGAACAAAATTTATTCATAGAAGTGAATTAAACAAACTTATTCCACCAAGTTGCAGATGTAATCACGAAATCGTTGTTGAAATTACTACGTCTCCAGCTCAACTCTGACTGGGGCGCAGCCATGATATGTGTGTGAGTTTTTAGTGGTAGTGACCATTCTGTCTATGTACCAAAAAAAACTTAATCCACCAAGTTGTAGGTGTAAGAACAAAATTCTAAGATAATTCATCAAATTGAAAATCTTATGTCGTATGAGTTGGTCAATATAGTTTCTAAGAGACCAAGTGTATTTGAAAATTTTCATTTTTATTTTTGAATTTTATTAAGGGTGTTATTTTTGGTACCCCCCTCAACATCACCCACACCCCCATAATATCCCAAATGGACAAAAATACCCCTGAAAATTTACAAAAAATGGGTTTTTCGGAATTACTAGGTAATTTAGAAAGAATTCGAAACACTGTGTGTGAGGTAATTAATTCCTCGAAATATGAACCTAATTACCTCACTTCCAGGTATTTCGAAATTTTTCTAATTACCTAAGATCCAATTTTTTTTTTTTTTTCAATTTTTAATATTTTCTAATTACATTTATTTTTTTAACGATGGCGAGTAGACGATCGGACAACGTAGAGCGGCGAGTCTTGGGAGCAAAGACACCGCGGCGACGGCAGCGAGCACGATTCCAGGGAGGCGAGTAGCAGCGATACTCTTCTCCGGACACTTTACGAGGCTCGTGAGTCACTGGCATGCATGCTTCGGCGTCGAGGCGCGAGAGAGCCCGCGCGAGTGGTAGAGATGGTTGAGCTCGAGCCTCACCTCGGCCAGCATTTCTCAGCTGACCTCGGCCTGGTATGAGCGGCGGATAGAGACCACCACGATTATGAGTACCATATGCGGCACCAACAGAGCACCCGAGAGATGTATCATGACATGCGGTTGGGAGGCTTTGGAGGAGGTTGAGGAGGAGGAGGTTGAGGAGGAGGAGGTTGAGGAGGAGGAGGTTCGGGAGGAGGTTGAGGAGGAGGAGGTTCACCGCCCCCACCAGGAGCACACACCCTTATATTTACACCGGGATACGACCGCAAGCCTTGGATAGATAGAGGCGAGGTAATATTTTAATTTTTATTTTAATTTTACTTAACAACAATTAATTACTTATTTTTAATAACGTTTGGTTTAATTTGAATTTTTCACCTTTCTAAACTAAAGGTTGTATCTCACGCGAAGTTTTCTAAAATTAGACCTCATCGACCACCACCCACGTGGTAGAGCACTCGTTTGCGTCTGGCTAAGCTTTCGAGTTGGACATCACACCTCGCGAGGAATCAACCATGAGTTGATATCGCTTTTGTGGAGGTGGCATCCCGAGACCTGCTCATTCCACATGCCCTTTGGGGAGATGATGATCACCACAGACGATGTGGCCGTCTTCGCTCCACTTGCCATCGGATGGCACCCCATTGGACCACAGGCGATTTTGATTCTGCTTCGTGCTCTTCACTTGGCCGTGGACTCTTTGGGCATGGATCGTGCTACGTCATCCAGAGCTTAGGGATAACGAGGGGCGATATCGAGGATCTCTGTGTAGAGGGCGCCACAAGGCGAACATGGCACGGGTGCTTATGAGCGGTACCGCACGGCGGTTACATGCTCTTCTTCTCGTTAGGCACCACCATTCCTACCGACAAGACTCATACATTAGTGCCGGTGAGGTGGATGTATCCGCCTCAGATCTTCAGTGTGGCGATGGTCTTGGGGTATAAACGCTCTTAGTTACCTCTACACCCAGCTGACGAAAGCGATCTTTTATACGACCAAGCACTTCGGCGGATACGCGACACTGCTCCAGAGGCTGGTTGCTTTGGGGCGATGACGCTGTTCCCTACATGCCGCATGTGCGCGCTGCGATTCGGGCGTACAGAGGATCCTCTTCCACCCATTTCGTAATGCTCCTCTGCGCGACAGATCATACGAGGGGTTCTTGATGTATCGATTCGGGCGCGGACATTTTGGCGGGCTAGTAGAGTGGCGGGCTACCACGGCGAGTGCGATCCTGATTACCTTCCTTGGTACAGTCAGGTAACCAGGGTGCGTCTTACTCGGTGCGAGCCACGGCGAGCGAGCCACCGCAGCAGAGCGGCTCGGATCCACCATATCATCGAGAGCTGTTGTCCCGAGAGACATATGAGGAGAGGTGCGGAGAGCAAACAGATTGACCCGATGCCTTAGATGTCGCCCGTTCACCCACTTCACGTGCTTATTTTCAGTCATTGTTAAACATTTTGGACCCATAGTAGTTGTATTTGTACATTATATTTTTTTTATGTTGGTCATTTTATATATTTTGACATATTGTTATTTAAATCATAAACCGTTCGTATCATATTTCCAAAATAAAACGCGTTTAAATATTAATTTAATATACAAACTTTAAAAAAAAAAAAAATTTGGAATTACCTTTTTTAGAGGTAATTCCGAAAATTTAATTGTTTTTTGAACCGGAATTACCTTATTTTGAGGTAATTCCGAAAAATTAAATTTTTTTTTTTTTTAAAAACGTAGGGGTATTATTGGCATTTTTTGAATTATGGGGGTGTGGGTGATGTTGAGGGGGGTACCAAAAATAACACCCTTTTATTAATATCAGAGATGATATTACTAAGTTACTGATTTACAGTTTACACCCCTCTATTAGTGATTCACTCCCCCTCTACTTAAAAATTAAAGTGCAAGAACATTGCTAGTAAAGAAAAAAGTACCAGGGTCGGCCAAAGTCTCCATCACATAGTGTAATGTATCAGACCTCAAACACATATAGCATTTTTGGCCATAACGAGAACCTGCATGCTTTCTCAAAAGTAGTGCCTGCAACCACGAGGTACAAATAGGTACATAAACTTTTTTTGACAAAGGAAATCAAACAAAATCAATATTAATCAGAAAAAAGCAAACTCCATTGTGCAGAGAAAGCAGTTTGGGAGGAGTGGGGCAAGGCAAACCAAATGAGAACAAAATTGGTCCATCAAATTACCAAACGAGATCTAATCAAATGGTCCAAACCACCCACATGGTTCTTGAAATCAACATAGCTGCATCGGTTTTGCAATGAGAAAATAAAGTGGGGATGGGGATCTGCCTAAGAGATGAACTGGGTTTTTTCCTAGGAGCAAAAACACTATGTTTCCAACCTACAGTGGATGTGAAGAGGGGGAAAGCATGCATATTGTTAATGGCTAATATTGTTGATGGCTATTGCATGGGTACGTGAACTTGGATTCAAGGATTCCATATTTGAATTTTGAAATGGATTCCAAACTAGCTGTGGATGGGATGCGAGGGCAATGTAATGATGTGCTAGAGTTTTGTGATATCGTATGGTTGCTCCTAAATTATATTTTGATATCCCTACATATATCTCAGAATTAATTATTAATGAAATGGTGTGAATTTTTGCAGTCAAAAAAAGATAATAGTGAGCAATTTGAAATAAAATAAATTTGACTAAGTGAGTCTCACTTGTGTTCGTGTCACACACACACTCACACACACAAACACAAGTGAGACACACTTAGTCATATCTATTTTATTCCAAATTAAGCTCAGCGTGTTTAAAAAGGGTACATGCTTGGTAGAAATAAAAATGGGAGGAATGAAGAAAAAGTGAGTTTTATAACGAATGTTAAAACCTCCTCATTTCCAATACAAGCCAAAGCTTGAGTCCTCACATGTTCAACCTAAAGGCCTAAACCTCAAAAATCAAGATAAATATTTTTAATTGCTGAATTACTTAGGCATTCATATTGCTATTCTATAGTTCTGGTTCAAATACACGAAAGAATATATGAATGATTAGGAGTAAAAAAATAATGAATGAGAGGATACATCTCTTTTGAATGACTATTGATGGGGAATTGAGAATGATGATAGACTTGTTGTAAAAGGCTCTAAAGTTGTTACAGTGACCTTCACATCTAAAAACTAATAAGTTGTAGCATCAAAAGCCACAACAAAACCACATCATTAATTAGCTTTTTCAGTCACTATCTGCGCAATACTCTTTCCATCTTTAAATGCTATTGGTTGAAGTTTTCTTAATAATCAATATTTCAGGATGCATTATCGAAACGGTCCCATAATTGCAGGCAGGAAAGAGCAATTACCTGATGGATACTGAACTCCTCCAGATTTATCCTAGCATACGCTTCATTTTTAACCAATGCAATAATATCACTGAGAAGAAAATAGCAATACATATCAAATAAGCATGAGGAAGTGAGGAACGCCGTCTAGCTGTTCTCGGAACAAACATCAGAATCACACAAACATGGACAACGAGGAAAAGGAGTGTCTCTACCTTATTGAATATATATCAAGTAATGAATCATTATCATCAACAATTGGTATTGAGCTAACTTCAGCTGCAAACGGATAGTAAATATAAGATATACAATAATCAATAAGGATGCATTTTTCATCGGACATGAATACTGCCACTATGTAATAAATCAAGAACTAGAGTTTTCAGTTCCCATTTGTTTGTGTCCAAGAAAGGGCACCTCAGTTCATTAGGAATCCATCCCTTTGTTTGCTTTGTGGGGATTGGGGGGGGGGGGTAAACTTGCAGCAACAAGTAAGAGACTTGGCCACTAAATGATCACCTTGAATCAACAGAGACAGGGCAGCACTAAGTGGAGTGTTTGGCCTTAGCATTGCAAGTCGCTGTTTATTGAAATCTCCCAATTTTGGCATCCACGTACCCAAAGGTATGGAGCCAATCGGTAATTGAAGAATGGGCAAAGAATCAGTAGTCTGCTTAAAATGCTTACATATACCTGAAAAATACGCCATACATTAGACCCAAACCATTTATGCATAGCCAACAAATCTAGAAGCTTACACTTTAATATTCCTGAGGGACAAGCCAGGTGTAGGAGCTGAGGAACTGAACCGCCCACGGAAGAAGAATGGATAATAGGAACTGCTGCCACCTTGTTTTGCAAAAGTTTTAGAGCGACGTCTTTTAGATACTCATGGGGGCCAGCCTGCAGATCAAACATAACAAGAAATCACAATCAGCAATAAGTACACAATAAACAATTAACATTCTCAAGATATAATGTTAAAATAATCATCAACAATATGAATGGCGGAGTACTAAAAGAGAAAGAGAATAAGGAGAAGGAACTGAGAAGAATCTGAACTAATTGATGGGACAAAATGATACGGACTTGATATTTTATTAGAAAGGATGCAGAATATCTCCCTTTAATACAACATAAACTGCAGAATTTTGAGGGTCTGCAATTTCCCTGCCCTAAGGCCCCCAATGTACTCACAGAGACTGGCCATCTCTCTCTAATCCCTTCCTCTTATCTATATACATCACAGCCTAACCATCTAACCAACTAATCAAGGGGTTTACCTATCACTAAACCTCAATGAACTACTACTGGAAATTTATGATTACAGATGAAGACGCAAGGATGATGACAGCCTAATAATACGGTTTCAATGTTGAGAATACCAGAGGAGATTAAACACCTCACATGACCCATAGAAGACTCGATATAGATAAGAATAAGCTGCCTAAAAATTTGACCATTAAGAGTAGATTAAGGTAAAGTTCTTTTCCTGCAAGAAAAGAAACAAGTTTAGATAAGCCAAAATCACTGGTAAATACCACTATCTATCTATGTATTTGTCTTAAACATAGTTATGTTGACTATAACTTAATATTCATCAATCATGTTGTGGAATCCCTGATTAATTTAGAAATATGCACGACCAGAGTTTACAACCTTCTAATTTATCCAAAATGAAAACGACCTTCAATATATATGAAATTGAGAAATTAATTTGATACACAATTTCTCACAAAACTGTTAAGAAGGACTTACATCAACAAAACCCCAAGGATATGTGCTCCATGCTGCTAGAGTATGTGTCTCAAGTTGTTCTACAGTCAAGCTGGATCCAGGATTCCTCAGCTGAAATTAAGCATGTTAAATGACTCGGATTACAAAACACACACCATGTATAGCCTTGCTAAGGAAAATCGATGATTAGGTGTGCCGCATGCTTAACACTTTAAGCTTGTTAAGATGTAAGTTGCACCTATTTTGTCATATATTTGGTCAAATGTTGTTAATCTTTCTCTAACTAGGTGATTTGAATTGTGGTGCAGTTAACATTAGAAGGATAATGATTTTTAGATTAGATCATGTAGCTATATTTGTACAGACAGCACTCTTCATGCGAAAGATTACATTTAGTTGATATATGATTTATATTTGTGTATACGATGTTCTCCATATGAAGGAATACATTTAGTAGAAATATGTCTTATGTTTGTGTATACGAGAACGTGAAGTAGAATAGCATTTACAGATACATGGGTTATATTCTTATATATGACATTCTATGTATGGAACAAGATATGGTATATAGGTACATAGTTTATATTTGTATATACTCAATTCCTTTAATTCTAATTTTAGTTTTAGTATAACTTTTTTGTTTGAATATGTTTTGTTCTTATAAGTCACATTATTTGATTTTTCATTAGGATAAAAAAATATGATATTTTTTATTTTAATAATGACATCTAAAATGCAATCCAAAGTAAAAGAAATTATAAAAGAAAATATAATTACTTTATCCAAATAAGGAATTTTGCTATTGAAGACTGTTCAATTACTTTATCCAAACAAGGTATTTTGCAAATGAAGCAATTCAATAATTTTATCCAAATAACAAATTTTAAGAATGAAGAGAATTCATATGAAGCAATATGATTTATTTTGAATTACTCCATGTAAATACACCCTAAAGGAGAAAGAAGAATAAAAATTTGCCGTGACCATGAACAAGTACAAAACACCCTCTTTTACCAAGGGGGGACAGTTAAAAAAGGATGGTACAAGTATAACTCAGACACCATGCTGAAACAAAGATTATTTGGGAAAATAGTATACGCTAAACATTGATGCCTTATATATAGCTTGATTATAATCAATGAATGGAGTAACCAAGGATCTAACCAGTAGCCTAATTGGTAGCTAGCAACTAGGAGTCATCACAATTACAGTTGACTGTATCTTTTACTATAACCATGAATATTCCAATAATAGATTGACTATTGAAGGATACCAATTGATCAATCATGACAACATGCATTCATGAGCCCAGACAAACAACAAATATCTAAAATAGAGGAACCGGAAAAGACTTTTT
The DNA here is from genome assembly GCA_020916435.1 of Oxytropis ochrocephala. NCBI lineage: Eukaryota > Viridiplantae > Streptophyta > Magnoliopsida > Fabales > Fabaceae > Oxytropis > Oxytropis ochrocephala. Next base: position 20,525,379 of record CM037090.1, on the reverse strand, counting down.
TCAAGAAGATCAAAGTATCAAGTGGACCCAAAGAGCGCATATTCCAATAATAGAAATTTCATTTTTCATCAATTTTTAACAATTGTTGAGTTTTTATTACTCATTAAATTAACCAAATATCCCACGAACCTCTTTCAGTATGCTAAGAAAGTCCATTGCACTAAGCACTCCGACAAACTGGCACTTGCTAGAATCCCATACAGGAGCCATAGATACTCCCTGAAGCAAATTAAATTACAGTATATAAGTATACTATATATATATATATATATACAGACAGAGAGAGAGAGAGAGAGAGACACACACACACACACGCAAGGTAAAAGTCAGCAGCCAAGTAGATTAACATACATTGCATGAGCAATGGTGTGTGCTCTGATGGGAAGAGAATGATAAATATTACCACCTCAGAAATAGTGTGATGAGGGATGGGGAATATACCTTTTCATAAAGAATATGGAATGCTTTGTTAACTGGTAAATCAATACCCAAAGCAATAACCTGAAATTATCTGAAGCAAATTAGATTCACCAAAGAAAAGTTAAATTCATGTTAAAATGGAAATAATTAAAAAAAAAAAGAAAAGAGAGAAGGAGTATCAAACCTTGCTTGACTCCGGAAGTAACTCGTACGCAGTATGTGTAGAGAGGAACGTAGATATATTGTGGCGAGAGACATGCAGGTCAGACTCTGACATCCTTGGATAAGCTTCCTGTAAAAGCTCCAAGGTCAAGGTAGTTTATATGATGTAGCATGAATTTCAATTTTCAAGACTAGAAGGATTGTGGGATCAAATCTGACAACATTTGAGAAGAGGATATAGAATACAAAGGAAGATATTTTGCCAAAGAAAATATGAATATTTTTAACATTATGTGAAAATTTCTAGTATCAATTTTATTAATAAAGGAAGAATTTTAATTAGAGAGAAGAAAGTTTACATGCAATCCCTTTGTACATGTCTTAGGAAGAATCCTTTAAATAAACAATAGGCCCAACATCAAAGAGGTGCTCGTAAAAAAATGATTTTGTCCTATATTAGATCTGAGTACTCAGAAGAGTTGTTGAAGACACAAGTGTTTCTCTCATGTCAAAGTACACCATTACAAAGGGAGACTTTTCCTCCTTAGTTCTACTAAAGACCTTTAGCTAATCAAAAGAAATTGTTCCACAAAATGGGCAAGGGAATGACCACAAAAATGCTCTCTCACTAAGAAAAAGAGATGAAGTCCTTAAGAGAATCAGGAAACCGTATTAGACCTTGCAAGTTAGGATATCTTCTATTTTCAGTAGTTTAATAAACTGGGATTTACTGTCAGATTTGATAGTTTTATGAGTGTATTCAAAATTCCTATCAACTTACAGGAAGAGAAAGATCTCACATTTTTTGATAGATTCTCAGCACAACAGTTAGTGAGCATTTTCACCGAGTAATAATTTTGAAATGTTCTGGCAGTATGTTTCTTCTGTACTTCAGATTCCAAAACTCCCACTACATCTTTTACTTAGGTTCATTGAAATATTAAAGGTGGTTTCAAAGACGACAAAAGTAAAACTAGACCTACAACCGCATGCATGTATGCTCCCCGAAGAAAATATTGCACCACAGTTTAGAATGAGGATAATCATAATGACAATCATAACTGAAGCCTTTGACCAATAACATGTTTAGAATCCTACCTAAGCACAATATATGCGACAATGCAAGTGGACAAATATGCGAAGGGATAAGAAGCTTACCACGTGCCCATAAACATTACGGTCAACCACCATGCGGGATCTACTAGGTATTCCAGCCCTAGAGATGGAAGGTAAAATATATGGTTGTCTCACTAAAATAGTATTTACTGGCCCGAGGTCCTCACTTACAAATGGCTGCTGCTCATCATGCTGCCACTTACCATCCACATAAAATTTGTACTGCACATAATTAGTAATGATGTTATCCTCAAAGGCATGAGTCAAATAATGTTTGGAATATTTCAGTTTTTGCCTAAAATATCTGATTATGTAATGATGTTTAGAACAACATTAGTGACCTCAACAGGCCAGAATCTAAAAAACATCATTGATAAATTAAATAACAAATCTACAATGAATTATCTATTTAATGTTCATTACACATATGAACATAACAAGAACACAATATATCAAATGTTCTTAACCAAAATATCAAAATTTACACCTTCCACAGTAAGGAAATCCGTTCACAACAAAAAGGAGTACAAATAGGAAGTTACAAATGAGGTACATACAACAACCAAAGTCTTTTCTCACTAGGTGGAGTCAGTTACATGATCAAATAACGTCATAACACCCCACCATATATCATGTTCCAATAACAAATAGATTTACATAGTACTGAAAATCGGCATAACTAACCAAAAGTATCACACTGTATTGTATATTTACTCATGTTTAATTCATTATAGAAAATTGTCCCCTGCATGGTTTATTTTCTTTGATTTTGCAGTGGATGGAACCTATAACCTCTACCGAAATCACACCCAAACTTACCATTTGACATATGCCAAAGCAGTTACTCCAATTTGAAAATGAACAATATTGTTTTCTTATATCATTATATGGACAAGGAAGTGAAGAGAACAGGGCAAACAAAATTTTTTTAAAAAAAAAAAGCAATGACTAGAAATTTTTCCTCTAAACCTAATGACAAAAGGGGCTTCACCCCAAAGAGCTGGTAGCGCGATTAGCACTGGCTCCAATCAACAAGACTGTGGTGTGATTAAGTTACCAAATGCTCAACACAAGCTTGCGCTTTCAATGCACAATGAATAAAAGGCTTGATTGTATATATGTGGATTCTTCTTTTTATTTGATAATCTAAAGTAAGAATAAAAATCAACACAAGCTTTTAAGTTGAAGAGTCAGAAAAAGATGCAGGTAAAAATGAGATGATGAAATTTTTCATAGGTGGCAGCTTGAGCAATATCACATTCTCGAAATTCAAATATTAAAAATATAGATAAAAGGTAGTCTAATCTTCCATCTACATTGAGTTCAAGACAAAAAACTTAAAGCATTTTATGGTAATATCAACACTACTTTTAAGTCTAACCTACAAACTAGAGGGCCATGCTGTTTGCGAGCAAACATTCTTGCATAAATGGCTTCCATCATAGTATGAATGATGCAAATTACCCAAACATTTTCTCTTTTGAGATTTAAACCTTAACATTTGATTGTTTATTCATCTTGATCAGTCCAAGAAGAGACAAAAGGACTCATGCCTCGTGCAGAGGCCAAGCCAGTTTTTCACCTACCAATATGGTATTGGTTACTAGGGATAGAAACTCTTAAAGAAAGATGAAAATTGTCTTGAAGGTATTTATTTCCCATTTTTCTAATGTATCAAAATCTTAATAAGCAAATGAGGTTTAAAGTATGGCATTTACAAACACATTTATCCTTGTTCATTTCTATTTATTTCCCTAGCAATATGAGTAAACAAACTTAATGATTCAACCCCCTATCTGATATCCAAAGAGAGAAAGAGGGCAATCAAACATAGAGGCTAGAGGTCATTGACCATGTAAAGCACATGATATAAAATTTTCAAATATAAGTAGTTTCTTTCCTCAGGTTTGCCAAATTCATAGAAGCCAAACAACCTGATAAATCCCCGGCTTTAAGTTGCAAACAACTTGAAAAACTGTTGGGCAGCCTTCCAATGGAGCCATAGGAATAACCTTCGACCATCTGTGCATACAAAAATAACATAATCAAGTGAATTCTAGCATGCAACAAAAATCAAAAAGTGTCAGTCTCACTCACACACATCTACCATGTTCAACAACGCATACTAAGAGTACAACGGCTACTGCAGTCTACAGAACTACTGACACTATTGCAATAGAAGAAAAAAAATCAATAATTCAAGCTGTTACCCCGTGAAAGAACCACTAACAAACACCCATTTTCCCCCATGAGGCCAAACAAACCGAGTAGGAATCTTAGATGGTCCCTCTGGCGCTGCTCCATGACTTCCATCTCCTATACCCGCAACTGAACCGAACCTTTCCATCTCCAAATCCAAAGCAATTCCCCAACTCGAAAACCAGCTGAAAAGTGAAAACCACAAAACAACGACAACAATCAGAAAATGCAGTGCACTTTACCTCCCTCACAATCAAAATCACACTCTCTCTAATAGCAAGAACAACCAATCACCGTTAATCAAAATCCGAAAACGATCATTCACACAGAATTTTCAGTTCAAAACGATCGCAAGCAAATCAAATAAAAAATTTAAAAAATAAGTAAAGAGAGATTCAATTACCAGTAGAAGCAACTGAAATGAGAGATTCAATCCGCGTCGCTTTGTTTATAGCTTCAGTTCCGAGATGGAGCTTGTGGAGAAAGCTTCTAGAACATGTTGCCAGTTACAGATTGAAATGGAGGAAAAACGTGATGCGGCAAAGCAATTCAAATAACGACACCGTAAAGTAGGGAGGGAGAAAAGGAAAACCAAAATTCAGTGAAATCATGCGGCAGTACCAGACAAAAGTTCTAATAAAGAAGACGGATGAAAAACAGAAACGCTTAACCGTTTTTGGACGCATGCTCCTAGTCGGAGTTCCGGCATCCAAGACGAGCCTCATGACTCTCGTTGAAGATTTTCCGATTCTTCTTCGCTTCTTGGCAAACATTGCTTATGGTGGGAGAGAAACTGCAGCGACCGCCGTTTTCAATATTTGTAATTTAACAAGTGAATTTACTGATTTGGCCTTTTACTCTTTTGTTTGGTTTGGTCTACTACTAGGAAAGATAGAAGAAAGAAAGTGGAGAAGAGAAAGAACATGTTGAATACACATTTTTTTTGCAAACCATCTTTTGTTTTTTAAAAATAAAATAATTTATATAAACTATTATTGCTTGCATATTTTCAACCATCTTTTTTTATTTATTTTTAAAAATATTTAAATTTATATAAACTATTATTGTATAGATAGTTTACACAATCGACTAATTACAAATTAGTATGCCATTAAAAAATGTGAATCAACTTATAATCATCCAAAAAATCACTTATATATAATGAATTTGAGTGTGAGTGCAAAAAGATTTATACCAATAGTGTGTGGTAATTAAACTCTTTTAAAAAATAGCATCTTTATATATCTTTTAAAAATAAGTTTAAAATGAGATAATTGTTTATTGGTTTGATGTGAGAGAAAATACAAGGAAAAAAATGTTAGAAAGAAAAGTATTTTAAAACAATCATAAATAATCTTGAATAAACAATCATAAATAATAATAATAATAATGATTTTTTCTTTGAGTACAAAATTTTAAAGATTAAATATTAAATATATTTTGCATTAAAGATTAAATATTAAACATATTTTGTCAAAAAAAAAATATAAACGTTTATAGATATATTTTAAATACTAAAATTACTTGATGTCATTTATTATCATTAATTGAATATTTTGAAGTACATGAGTTAAATATATGACAGTACATATCGTTGAATAGTATTATTAATTATAATTATTGATTTAATATTAATAATGCATGTAAAAAAATAGAAGACAATATATTTATTATTATACTAAACTATGAGTTTTGCATGTCAGCGTCCACGTTACTAATTCAAAGAAAATACGTCATCATCAATAAAAAGTCACGTCTGCATTTCCCTGACACATGGCAAACACGTTAGCCATTACACCATATGTCGATGGCCATGTACACTGATCCTATGGACGATATAAAAAAACAGGAAACCTTCAACAATTATCAACGACCCAGATTGTCTAAAATTGCGGCTCCAATCTACACGGCATAGATTGTCTAAAATTGCGGCTGAGAATATCAACGGCTCCCATTTAATTGTCCGGTTCTTTCTCTTGCCTAGCATTTAACCTGTTTAATGACCATGGTTTAAATCAAATTAAATGCTATTGAGATGGAATTAAATGTTGTTTTTTTAAAACGATATGGACAATAATGTCCAACAAAATGTCACATTTCCAGCAAAGGTAGAAACAAGTGAAGCTCAGAGAAAGAAAAACGAAAGCTCAGAAAGGGAAAAATAGCTACAATTATCCTAACTTCTTTGAAATACTTATTGCTTGCATTTATTGATTAGTAATGGCTCTTAAATAGCTAGATTTACAAAGTATATTCCCTTGTACTATAGCATCTATCCAATGTTAAAATACAGTTGTTAATACAAGGACAATATGCAGTTGTCAAGGGAAAACTTCTAAAAGAATTCTATTACATATGCAAGCCTTATCCCATCACATGCTACCTCTAGAGAGTGTCATAGTCCTTCAGATACTTGGGCTTGACCCTATTGCATTTGTGCCTAATTTGAGGAATGCTATCATCAAACATTTCATCTTCACAGTTCATTTCTTCTTCCGTAGCACAAAAACACGATTCTGATATTTTTTTGTATAGTCATCTTTTACAGAAATCCAAAAATGCCCCCCTCAACTTACGACAATAAACCTACTCTTTTCCAAAAATCAAAAAACGCTCCCCCTTAACTTTATAGTCATCTTTTATTTAATTGTGTGCTGCAAACTACAATTTTATGTCTAAGAGGAAATTTTTTAGTAAGAAAACCACTAAAGGTAATAGATTAGTTTTATACAAATAATAAATTATATAAAATTAAATATAAAATTTTGGATTTTAAATTAAATATAAAATTAACTAATTTTATGTCTAAGTGGATGTAAAATTAACTAATTTTATGTTAATAATATAAAATTAAGTTATTTTTGTGGCTAACTGGATACTTTGTGACAAATAATTAAATATAAAATTTACAATAAAATATTTATACGTATATGTTAATTATATATATTTACATCAAGTTATTATATAATATAATAGTTTAGTTTTAGACTGTGTCCATAGTATTTAATATCTCACACACAATCCACTTCAACATCCAACTTCGAGGAAAGATATTCATAAAAACATTTGTTAATTTTTAATGTACAAGTGAATGTCGACCCGTGCAGCGCACGGGTCATACATACTAGTATATTAGTATACATATATTTTTAATCAAATAAAATTACTAAGTGTTAAATTTAACATTTCTTTAAAATGTAATTTGATACGTAAATATGTTTATGTGTCATGTGTGTGTGTAAAATATACTTGAATAGTGTGTTAATGTAGAATTATTTTTTTGTTGATAAGTTACAATTTAAGTGTGTGTGTGTGTAAAATAGTCTTAAAACATTATGATTTTCATTTTAAAATAAGAAATATTGGCATCACACATTTTCAACACAATTTTTTTTACTGGTTCAAATTTACATGGAAACCCCAAATCTACTCTACTGTAATAATAAAATAATATGTTGGCATAATTATAATTTTAGACATTTTATTAATGTGCCATGCGTCCAAATTTTTGGGCAAAATGGCAAATCCGTTAAAAGACAAAATTTATTCAGCTTTTATTTTTAAAACATATATTAACAGCAACATTATAGAGAAAAGCAAAAAAAAAAAAACTAACCCCTAACGCAAACTAAAAACTGACCCCTGACGATAGATGTAAAAATGTAAAGCCAAAAGCGCAAAAAAAAAAAAAAGACACTGACACCGACTGAAAAAAAACTGACGACAACTAAAAAGTACGGACGCGTGTATGTGCTGATGGTTGAAGGAGAAAAAAAATTAAATTTTAATATTTTTTCTTTACTTTTTTTAACTATCTATCTATTAAAACTACAAAAACAAATTCATTTGACCACTTACAATTGTCAAAAAAACAATTATTTTGCTAACAAAAATTTCAAAAGAACTTTTTATTATTATTATTTTGATTAAAATGATTATATTAATATTAAATAATCTAGAATTTGCAATTTTCTGTTATCTCATAAAAATCCTAAAATCAATCACTTTAATCACTAACAATTATCAAAAAAAAAAATTCCCACAATCAAATAAGTCAAAATAACTTATTTTCTTAATTTAATAATTTAATTCAAATGTATAAACTAATATCAAATGATATAGAGTTTATTATTTTCTATAATCTACTGAAACTACTAAAATCATTCCGTTTAACCACTAAAAATTATCAATTTTTTTAACTAATATCAAATGTTCCAAAATAATTTTTTTAAATAATTTAATATTTTCATTAAAATTATTAAATTAATTTTATAATTTACTATTATCTCTCTATTACTATTATTATAATCTCTATGTTAAAACTGCTAAACTCAATCAATTTTGTTGTGTTCATCAATATATTTCGGTTTCGCTTTGTCGATTAAAATAAAAATTTCGACAGTGAAACGATTAAAAACATAGAGACGACAATGAGGTAAGATTAAAACTTAAATCCAGAGGTGGACATAAAATGTTACAAAATGATACAGAGACCAATGTTATTAAAATTGACTCGGTGGTCGGCTCGGTCGGGTCATTTGGTCACTGTGTCAATGGTCGGATCGATGGGTCATTAGTTAACCCACATGACCCGTGAATCTACTAAAACTGATAAAATATATAATATCGTAGGTCAATATTTTTAATATTAAATAATTAAATGTCAACATAAATTTTAAAATGAATAATTATTCATACTTAATAACCTATAGAATCTAAAATTTATGGAATGTGATACAAAATATTAGATATTAAATAAGTAAGATATCATAAGTAATTTAAATCACGAATGTTACCACCTAAGCATCCAAGTCAGAAAGGCCACGTAGACCACGGTAAATACGTGGCTTTACACATCATTTTCAACTGGGACCCTCAAACCCACACTGGCAATCACTGCTACTTTAACAAAAAAAAAGGCTTCCCGCCTCAATGAGGCTCGAACACGGGACCGTTAAGTGGTGAGCCACACATTCAACCAACAAAAAAGCGTCCGCAACATCCGCCGAGATTACATTTTTAAAAGGTTTTATACGCTAACCAAATACACGACGGACTAACTAAGCCAAATAACGTGTGGCATTAAAGCTTGGAGATTTTAAAATATCAGTCTTTAATTCAATATTAATAACGAATCTTGTCATGATTTTGCAAAGATCAAACATTTCTTATTCTATTTCTTAATCTATTCCCACTTAATCAGTATTAGTCAATTTACTTTTTATGAGAGAATTAAATGGGCATAAAACTATTGCGATTTATTCGCAATCTTCACTTGAAGGGCTACAATCACGGCAACATTACTAATTTTTAGGACAAAGACAAAATCAAAATATATTTGTATCACCAACACCCATTTGACTTAATACTTAATGCACCTATTACTGGCTAGGGGTAATAGGCATAATTCACCTTTTGCATTATCCCATAAACCTAAACAATGTATCACTAATTTACAACATATAGAAAACGCAATATTTCTGTTATAGTCTGAAAAGAAATATCACAGTTTCTTAATTCGACGGCGAGTTACAAAAGGATCAACACCCAATTTGCTACCGAAATGGCTTCCGAAAGAAACAAAGATGATTGTTCCCCATATGCATATGGTCGCTGTCGCTAATCTCTCCCTCAGCACAAAGAACCATGTACCGTTGTAGTGAGAGTCTTGAGAAAGTGGGACGTGTACATGGCGAGAGGTGGTGACAAACCTGTTGCAGTCGATTTAGTCTTAGTCGACAAAGAGGTGATGAAATCAATAATTTCAAATATGTTGCAGATTTAGTTTTCATATAAATATAATTTTTCATGCTAAATACATACTGCACATAGATCACATAGATTAGTCATACTCTAAATTATATTTTTGAACTTTATATCATGCATTCGACTATAAAACAACTTACCTAACGTGATACTAACTCTATGTGCTTTCATGCCATAATCTGAACATGTTCTTATTTGGCATTAACATAACTCAGATATTTTTATGTGCAATACTAAGCATAATGAAATCTATTTTATTCAACTTATCTAATTATGGCATCTCACCTTTAAATTGTCTAACTATTTTTATTGCATTTGTTCTTCAAGAAATTTTTACCAATTTATTTCATTACTTCGTCCAGGGATCGAAGATCCAAGCCCACATTGATAAGTCGTTCATCTACAAACACAGCGGGTGTCTCGGTGAGGGTTTCGTCTACAAGATGGTGAAGTTTTCGGTAGCAACTAACTATGGGGAGTACCGCGCTGCCAACCACCCATATAGGATGAACATTAAATACAATACTGAAATCACTTGTGTCTCACCCGATGAAGTTGAGACACCGCTCTACCGATTTACACCTCCTGCGGAGTGTCTCGATAAGAATTTCAACAAAAACTTTTTAGTTGGTAAGCCATATATTTTCACATTCCGTCATATTTTCACTTTCCAAATCGTTTTTTGGAAATAGATGTCGCAGGAGTCCTTACTGGAATCTGGCGGGAATCCGAGTTCCAGTCAACAACTGGAAAAAGCACAAGGCTACCAATCAACCTTGAAAATCGAGGGTAAGTTCAACGATAATTATTACGTATAAATAGTTGTTGTTATGCCGACTATCATGTGTTATATTAAATGTTAAGAACTAAGATCATTTTATAATTGATTAATACAATTATATCTATTTTTTTATACAGTTATATCGTTTTAGCGTTAATCTCTTCGGAGAAAATGCAGTTGTTATGAAAAATTTCTTGCAGTCGGGGGGTGCAGCTGGAGATGTTGTTGTTGTCCTGTTCTGCAAAGTTAACACTTGGCCGGGTAATGTGGCAACAGTACATTTCATCAGTGTATCTTGGTCACAATTTATTCGATGCTCACGAATAATATTCATATTTGTCTCACACATACAGGTGGTACCACCCTTCAAACAGCATGAAGCACTACCCAACTGCTGTTTAATCCTGAGATTCCGAAGACAGTTATGTTGCGGGAAACGTAAATCAAACACAACATATATATCTACCTACATTTTTGGTCATGTTATGTATATTTTTAAATGTTTTACATGTGGTTTATTTCTTAGTCGAAATTCATATCTTTACAGAGTAAGCCAGACGATCATCCCCACTCCATTGACAATCACCCAATCCACTAAATCTGATTCATCCAAAGAGAGCTTATTGGACATAGACCGAAAGTACACACTAGAAGATATCAAACTAAATCTTGAGGTAGTTGGCTGTTATTACGATTCAGTCAGAGCTGTTGAATCGAACTTACATTTGTCATTCCCCATTGTAATGATACTGAAAGAAACTGTAAATGACAATATTATTGTCATGTATTTGCAGGTCAACGAATTTGTTTCCACTGCCAGTATTAATTACATTTTTGAAGACTTCGATTGGTGGTACTTCGCATGTCGCGCATCCAATAGGAAGTGTAAAGCCGATGAGGATGTACCAAATTTGTACTACTGCCCCGGATGTGACACACATGTTGGAAGAGTGTTGCGGAAGTAAGTGAACACACGTTCTTTGTTAAGTATATACGTTTTACAGTTTTATTATAGCTTCTACGCGAATTCTAATACTTATTGGCCCCTTTGTAGGTTCTTACTTAAGCGGTTGTTAATCGACGAGACCGACTCTCTTACTGTTGTTCTTTTCGATAATACTGTGCATGCACTAATTGGTAGACCATCAGAAGATGTCTACCGACAATGGAATGCGGTCAGATCTTATTGTTTCGACAACAACATATAATTAATAGTATGTCATAACATCCTATTTTGTTTGTGTTCAATTCATCATTTAACATGTGGGTTAATTTTAAGTGCCCATATGTGTATATAGCTATTGACTTCCTCTGAAACCATAATTTTACCCAGACCTCGCCATAGGAAATCGCATTAACCGAGGTTCTTTGCGCTTCTTCAAGCGAGGAGGCATTGTGGAGAATCAAAGGTGAGCAAAATAATGATGATAGGTATCCGCGGTCATACCATGTGCGGTTCGTTTCGACGACGCGCATAGGTTATCAGGGTCGTTAAGGACAAGTGGCAATCCGAGGTATGTGTGTTAAAGCAACGTATATCTGCTTACGTAAACCTTATCGGTCTATCAAGTAACTAACCAATTTGATTTGCGCTATTTTTTACACCTACGTGAACATAGGGTATGATTGACGGAGTCTCGGATGTCCTCCTCCTAGAAGATACCCCATCAAGTGATGTTGCCCGTGTTGGAAAGAGCGCCGTTGTGGTCTCTCAAGTAAGTTCTCTATATTTTTGAAAGTAAGACTGCTGTAATTTTTATGAAGTGTTAAAAATTATATAGATTACCGATAACTTGGTCATAAGCTTATGCTTGATCAATGTGTCAAGTATGTATAGATGTTGTTTACTTATTTTACAACAAATCATTCTTAATATACTGCTTTGCAATGACATTTACTCTACGCAGTCTCTTTTTAAAGATGTTGTTTACTCTTTTTAAAAATTGTGTGTGACTTTCATACTGAGATCACTTATTTTACAACAAATCATTCTTAATATACTGCTTTGCAATGACATTTACTCTAAGCAGTCTCTCATTCTTACAAAGGTATCATATCACCATAGTATCCTAATAACAAATCGAGTGGGTGTAGCTTCACCCACAATGTTTAAAAAAGACCTATATCCGCATTTAATTTTGTTTATTACGCTACCACGTAACTTACATTATAAAGACTAAAATTGTGTCAGAACTGGTTTTTCCTCAACTTATCACAGAATAAGAGTCTTCTACAGTTGAATGCATGATTGGTGTTATTGTACTCTGTACAAAAAAAAACAACAAAACCTCTCCTCTAAGGCACATCTGCTAATAGGCGAATTAACGGTGTCGAGGTATCTATTACGCGAAGATCATAATATATTTATCAGCTGAAGTTATTTACCCGTGCTGGCACGGGTCCTGCAAACTAGTATACATAATAGATAATAACACATGTAAGTATAAAAGTAATTAATAAATTAATATAAATAGTAGGTTAAAATGGTTTTGTTCAAAAAAAGAAAAGAAAAGAATGAATCAAGTATAATGTATGTTGTTTGTTTACCAACACAAGGCGCAACACAGTTGGTTAAAGCATGCAGTATAAGCATCCGGTAAGGGGTTAGATTCCCAGCCATTGCATTTTGATATTAAAAATTCGGCCAACACCTTTGTCTGACCGAGTCAAGAGCGGATTTGACCGGGCCAAAGACTGGGCTGATAACGTAATCGCGGGCTAATTGCATATCCGATCCAACATCCAAACCGACTCGGTCTACTATGCAGGTCACGGTCGAACCGGGCCGATCGGGTCGTCCCCGGTTTGATAACATTGACAGAGACTACAATAAAGGGGACGCAGGGGGAGACCCACCCTCAGCGACATGAATGGCATCCCAAATCCATGTGTAGGTTGCTGAACCACGATGAATCTCACCTAACTGCATCACACTCCGCATACGCTCTGCAAAATACACATGTCCCTCCTTAGAGCTGAACCCTTCTGGTGTTGCTGGTACTGTTGGCTTCGGTTCAGGAGGTGATAGACGTGGAGCTCATATGGACTGAAACCAATTGAAGTAATGATGATGCGTCTCACTTGGATATTGGGCTCTCTTGGTGGCACTAAGAGTCACGTCAACCCCGGCCATGTAGTTGGCAATCTGAACCGTGACCTCTCTGTACCGTGGATGACCCTCAAGCGGAGCACGGGGATGGTCTGGACGTAGCCAAACTGTCAGAACACATTATCAGGCATGTACTTAAAAGTGAGGCTTTCCCAGGTAAGGAACCCCTGTAAAAGCTGAAATCACTGAACAGTCTAATATGCCTATGATCCTCAAAGGGTGTCCAGTTCACGTCCTCAAGAGTCAACTCATCTATCTTCCTACGATACTTGTCAAGCTTGACATAATCATTTTTCTTCTTCTTCCACCTCCCAGCACGTGGACCATCACCGTATAAGTCATCAGCCTGACGACGACAGACTCGTTATTAAATCACAATATATAAATAACATATATTTTTATAATTCAAAGTGACTTTAAGTTTACCCCGATCCTACCAACATTAAAAACGAAACGCACATTCAACATAAATAAATAAAACAAATAAAAAAATTAATTGTAACCAAATTGAAAAAATAACTAATGTTACCTCACCTATCAGAAGGTATCAGAAGGTTGGACATCATCCTTAGTCACAAATCACATGGAGTCACATACCCACTTGCAAAACTAGGCGCCCACCATAGCCCACAATAGAAGACCACTTTTGAAGAAATCATTCACATGGGACACTTGGTCATCCATAATTGAACCTCCATGTGTTTTTGAGTGTGGGATTCAAATACCTTATTGAAAGGTCTAAAAAGTAACCATGGTTAACTCCACAAACTTAACTTAATCTCCAAGCAAACCCTCACTTGAAGTAAAGCTCAAAGCCTATATAAAGACTTTCATTCTTCACTGTGAAAATCATCTCTTCTCACTTCGTATCATATCTTGTATTTCAATTCCATAGAATAGTTTAGGTTAGTAGTTTTATTTTCTCTTGTAAGGAGGCAAGGAAGGAATTGACGACTTCTTCCTTTACTTCAACAACAACCACGTGAAGTTAGTGTACCGAGCATCACTTGGCAATTTCATGCAAATGGAACTCCAACCGTGTAACTTCTATCTTATTGTTTCCTTTTGTTATTTCAATTATATGAATATGACTTGTTCTATTTATATAAGCCTTGTGATGTCAAGCATGAACTAAACTCTTTTGGTTGAGATGTTCTAACCTTATAATGATCTTTTAAGTAAGTTATTGTGTTCATATGTGATGTTTGCATTTTAGTTCTTGAATGATAACTCTTTTCATATTCATCTTTAGAATTTGCCAACTAAAAGTGAATGCAAATCATAAATACAGACATGGTTTATGATTAGATCTCAAGAACTAATAAGGATAAGTGTTTAATACAGTAAACTTTGTTAATTTCATGCTAAAATCTAGGCATAGTCCTTAGGATGATACAGTGGATACTTCAAATACAAGAGTGAACTTATTTAGCATCTTAGACAAGAATTGTAAGAAGGCGAGAAATGAATTGACAACTTCTATCTTTACTTCAAGACAAGGTTTTAAGAGCTTGTAATGAAACTCTGAAGAAAGTGACTGAAAGACACATATTGATGCATCTGCATCCAGTGCACCTTCACCACATAAAAACACAAAACTCTTGAAAGTGACTTATTTGGTGAAGGCATCTCAACTATCATTCCCCACTGACTTCATACATCTTTTACTTGCTTGTTTATTTCCTGTTTGTTTACATTATTGCACTCTCACCAGATATTGTTTATTGGTTATCTTTCACTAGTGAACTATTTAATTTAAATTTGTAAATTAATTCAGTCCATGTGGGAACGATACTCTACTTTCACTTTATTACTTGTTACGATTGTGTATACTTGAACATTTGTGTGTATATCAAGCGCACCAACACCGAACGATCTCTAGGTCCAACAACAGGCTGCTCCGATTGCTGGTAATGCTCTGGCTGCTGATCAAACATGACAACATCATCATCATAAGCATGCTGCTCATGATGAAAACCATGCTGGTGGTGTTGCAGCTGCTGGTCGTATAGATGGTTAGGCTGGGCGTGGTACTGAGCATGCTGCTGCTCTTGGTGCTCCTTCTCGGCAACCTGCTGCTGCTGGCCCCCTGTCGTGCCCGCACTAGTCAGTCTCTGGCAGAAGCATGGCCGGCGACACACGGATCGCGTCTCTTCACCGGAGTACCATCATCCTCCGCCCGAGCCCGTGAGGACTTTCCACGCTCTCGTGAGGAATCTCCTCGCTCTGTCTGGGAACACACTCAGCCATGGGAATCAACAGGTATCAATCCCTCTACTCGCGTGTAAACCACTGCAGCATTAAGAAAAAACACTTATTAGAAAAAAATCAAAACATAATTATGTAAAAAAACATAATTCCCATGTGCAATTTTATTAAAATGAAATTACATGTAATTCTCACAGTTGCCCACGAAATTAATTGTAATTCCTTTTTGAATAAAATTGCACAATAAAATTATGTTTTTTTTACGTAATTCTGTTTTCTGGAAACAGTAAGTGGTAATGGATTTATGTTAATTCCGTTTTGAATGTTCATGGTATTAAATAGAATTAGCATAAATCCGTTGTGAGAAATTTCTTCAAATCGGAATTACTTACTTCCGTGCGTCGGAAATAAGTTTCTTCCGTCAGGTATTTTTCAGAGAGAAAATGAAGGGAGAGAGAGAGTGAAACGGAAGAAGTGAGGGAATAGATAAATCTTTTGGGGTTTTTAGTTTTTTGAAGTGTGTTTTAGTCTTTTCATACGATTGGTGGGGGTATTAGGTTTGGTTGTGGGGGTAAAAAAAATAACCCTTTCACAATGGTGATGTGTTAAAAAAAGGGGTTTTACTTTCCCCACTCCCTCTCTACTCAAACACACACTTAACAAATTTTATCCAAAAATAACCTCGCGTGGACATTTATGGATGACGTGTTTAATGACGATTCGAACGACCTTGTTCGAACACGTTCGAACACATGCATACAAACGCAATAAAATTGGTGAATGAGGTGTGAGGGTCCATTGTTGTTGCCTCGATTAACAACATACGAACGAAATAAAAAAGGGTGTTCGAGTACGTCTATTCGAACCTGTTCGATTGATACCATTTGAACAAGTTAAATTATGCACAAGAGGGTGTGTGTGTCAATATTTAACACTCGAATGGGACTGTTCGAACATGTTCGAATGCCCGTGTTCCAACAGTGTAATTTTTGGAAAAAAGAAGACGCTTAGACCATTTCATTAATGGCCTTTTGGTCTTTTCACACCCTTATTTGGTGTGTTTTGAGTAGGAGGAGGAGTGGGAAAAGCAAAACCAAAAAAAAAGTTATATTGTTGGGCCCAACACTAGTTCACAAGGTTTATGCAAAAAAAAGGGTGTTGTTTTTCCCACGCCCCCTCCTACTCAAAACACACCCCACAAGGGTGTGAAATGACCAAAAAGTCAGTCAAAACCTCTTTTTTTTTCACGAAATTTTACTTGTTCGAACACGGGCCTTCGAACAGGTTCGAACGACATCGTTCGAGTGTGTTAAATCTTGACTTCACACCCTCTTGTGCGCAATTTCACCTATTCGAATGGGGTCACTCGAACCAGTTCGCATAACCTTGTTCGAACACCCTATTTTATTACAAAAAATGGACCCTCACACCACATTCATCAGTTTTATAGCGTTCACATGATGTTGTTCGAACGTGTTCGAACAAGCGTCATTCGAACCGTCATCACGCGAGGGTATCTTTGGAATAAAATTTGTTAAGGGGTGTGAAAAAGTAGGAGGGGGTGTGGGAAAAACAAACGCCAAAAAAAAAGTTCTCTGTATTTTCTTCTCTCATCTGCTTAGTTTTTCTTATTTCTTATTTCTTATTTCTTATTTGTTGCCTAAAACGCAAAAGCTGCCTAGCAAAACGAAGAGTTCGTCGGGAAACCGCAACAGGAAGGTTCAGGCGCGATTTTCAGCCTCGATCGCCGCACCTGAAACTGCTCAGCGCCATCACTTTGCGTCGCATCAAGTCTTGGTTCCGCTCCGCTATCCCGCGACCGTGCCGCTATCGATTACATAGGTTTGCGCAAATTATATAACCTGTATATTATCAGCTTGTTTAATTTATAAACTAAAGCTGATTGAATATCCCGTGGTTATACCAAGACTCATTAAGCATTTGAATAAATTGCAAATTACTACTAGAAATGAATTCTTGATTGACTGACTAGTGATGAATTAGAAAATATCCGTAAGTCCGCCATTAGTGCATCTTGATGTTCCCTGCCTTAAATACCTTTTGAATATTGATCAAGATAATGGTTCTTCAAGAAGTTGTATTAAAACGGTTAATGATTCTATATGTTGAATCTTGACAGCTGACACTGTTTCTGCAACTATTTACTATCTTTAATGCCTGCAAGGGAGAAATTTCTGGTACATATAATATAAATAACTAGTATTACGGAAATAAAAACTTGGACTCTTACAATTTGAAACTATATCATTCTTCACCCTTTTGGCCAACTTCTGCTACATATAATATAAATAACTAGTATTACGGAAATTTCTGGTACATATAATATAAATAAATAGTATTATATTGGTAATTGGTTAAATTGTCCAACTTTTGTTTCCTTCTGTCTGATTTATTCCCACTTGTTTGCATCGATATATAATTGAATCATGTAGCTCTTGATGCATTCACTACCTCTTATGGCAACATTGCCTTGGAGTGCTATCAGTGTTGTCAAATATCGGCTATGGCGGTGCCAGGGCGGATTGCTTGACAACTGCCATCGGCCATTGACAGCACTGGATGCTATTGGAATTGCGATTGGAATTGGTGTTGGCTGTTGCTGAGTAGATTTTGCGTTCTGTTTTTTGATTTGTTTCTTTGAAAGCTACTAGCTCATTATTGATTTTTTTAATACTTAGGTTTTTATAGTTGTGGCTGGATATTCCTGTTGATTGTAATTAGATTTTATCTATGAACCACTGACTCTGACACAGACATCGGACTCCGACATAAATAGTATTATATTGGTAATTGGTTAAATTGTCCAACTTTTGTTTCCTTCTGTCTGATTTATTCCCACTTGTTTGCATCGATATATAATTGAATCATGTAGCTCTTGATGCATTCACTACCTCTTATGGCAACATTGCCTTGGAGTGCTATCAGTGTTGTCAAATATCGGCTATGGCGGTGCCAGGGCGGATTGCTTGACAACTGCCATCGGCCATTGACAGCACTGGATGCTATTGGAATTGCGATTGGAATTGGTGTTGGCTGTTGCTGAGTAGATTTTGCGTTCTGTTTTTTGATTTGTTTCTTTGAAAGCTACAAGCTCATTATTGATTTTTTTAATACTTAGGTTTTTATAGTTGTGGCTGGATATTCCTGTTGATTGTAATTAGATTTTATCTATGAACCACTGACTCTGACACGGACATCGGACTCCGACACAGACATTGAGACACTGCTAATGTCTAAAGTTTAGGACACTAGGAACCCACATAAATATAAATAATTTTAAAGATAACTAAATCAATAAACACAAACACACGCTTTCCATCTGTTGCTATGTGAATTGATTTGGTTCATTATGTCTATGCTAATTATAAATTTGTGTATATGTCCCTTTTATTGCTGCTCTTATTATGCCTGCCAAAACCAATGTTATTATATATGTACCAACTAATTTCATGTGTTTTCAGCATGAGCAAACACAGAGAGCAGCCTTACTGACCTCACATGCTCCGAGCTTGAAGAATCAATCAGTGTTTTCCCCCCATTTAATTAGTGGGAAAAAACTAAAAGAACCTGCTTTAGGGTTTCTGACTGGCCATGGCTGATTTTCTGACCTCCACCCACCGAGCCAAGTGGATCTTCTCTCCTCAACAGCTGGTAATCGTTTAATTTCTATCTTTGCTATTCATTTGAAGTTAATATTCACAATCATTTTTGTTCTTACGTTACACTAACAAAGACTGCTGATTTGATTTCTCTGCATTGGTGACATTTGCTTTAACATTGACAACAGAGTGGGTAGGGTGGAGATTTTTAATCTATTGCAACTTTAAATTTAATTTAATTTTTTTTATGTAAGTGGTGTCTTAGAATATATAAAGTATCTTATAATATCTTTGAGTATCCTAGTCTATCTCGTAGGATGAATTTCTTATCTTAAATTATCACTAAAGATATTATAATGAATTGATTCCTGATTTCCCTATTTATTTAGGAATTGGACTCTTGTTTAGTACAAACAAGGGTTAGTGATTAATTTTTTGTATCATGTTATATTCATTTGAATTATACCATAATGGCATAATCATATTTGAAAGGTTCTCTATTTTTCTCTTTTCTCCTATTGTCTTAAAACGCACAACGTCTTAAAACCCACAACTTCAACATGGTGCCCAAGTGTGAAATTCATTTTTCTCTTATGTTATGTGTACAATTTAATGTTTTCTCTCTCTCGTATCTATTTCCGTTTTAGGCTGAGAAATATGCAGCTGCTAATAAGAGAGCCAAACAAACCCTAGAGAAGGTACACAGACTTTCCTAATAATTTACTAGTCAGTCCGCCCCTCTTCTCCTGCCTTATAAATATCTATGTAAACTTTTGAGATTTGCAATATCTTTTAGGATCATAATCGTTTACATATCTTTTGTCTGTTGCTGTATACTTTCTTGGACGTTGCAGCCTTGTAGGAACTGCTTTTGTCCTATTCCCTACATATGATATCATTTGATAGAAGTTTATTATCTATTGTTATTTTTGTTAAGCGTGGACCCACTCTAATGGAAGTAGATGCTGATGGGACATTGTCATATCCTAAACCCCAGATGACTGCAAATGATAATGGTGAAATTATTTCTGGAAATTTGACTGTCTCCATTTCCCCTCACTTAAGTTTTTAGTCTATTTGAAACCCTTGATTGTTTGTGTGAATTTCTATGTTCTGCTGTTCACAAGAGTTGTATTTTATGCCAGCTGAAAAACATTCTCGGATAAAACCTCTTGGTATTGAAGAAGAACAATGTATAAGGGTATTCTATGAAAACAAGCTACAAGAAGTGTGTAACAATTTCCACTTCCCTCATAAGATCCAGGTATGCAAGCTATTTTCTGGGAATGTAACTCGAAGCAGCAGGCTGTGTTGATAAATAATTATTGCAACACTGTATTTCTATAATCAACCTACTGAAATAGTTTATGATACACAGGCAACAGCCCTCATCTACTTTAAAAGATTCTATTTGCAATGGTCGGTGATGGAACATCAACCAAAAAATATAATGTAAGAGTTGCTTTAGTCCTTGTGAGGATATCTTGGCTAAGGATCTACCACACTCGTTTTTTGGCTATATTAAGTAGGATTTGGAACTCATTGGTCATTAAGGTGAATTCATACTTAACTTATTAATTTATTTGTAAATCTTGAAATTGGTTAGGATATTGCACCTGATGCACTGCTGAGAGATGGATTGGTTATCCGTTTCCTCTATTTGACCTTGGCACTCCTTGTACTAAGTGTCTTATTACTTATTAGTATTAAATATTAATTAATCTTAATATATTTCTTTCTTATAAATATTTTTTTATCCCTTTGAACTGATTATTTATTTTTTATGATATCATTTGAGTGTGGCTTTCATATACTTTATCAAAGTCAATGTTGGATTTGTATGATTTACTTACTATTTTTTTATATAAAATTTGCTTATTTACTTGTTAGCTTTTAAGTAACTCGGATCAAACTTTTTGCACAGGTTGACTTGCATATATGCTGCTTGTAAGATAGAAGAAAATCATGTATCAGCTGAGGAGCTTGGTAAAGGGATTTCACAGGATCACCAAATGATTCTCAATAATGAGATGATACTTTATCAGGCATGAATAGGCCTCAAATATCAATTTGATCTATATGTTTTTTTTTTGAATTCATCTATGACATGTAACTCTTGTTATGCAGAGTTTGGATTTTGATCTTATTGTTTATGCTCCTTATCGCTCAGTTGAAGGTTTTATAAATGATATGGAGGTTAGTCTAGTTGGCCCATCGGTGGAGTTAATTTTAATGTAAACAAGTTTTTTCATTTTATCATAAATCTCCAGCTTTCTCTCTCCTTTAGATTTATAATTATATGACTTGTCTGCCATTAACATTATTTTGTTAATGATTTTATGTTATGCTGGAAATTGTGACTATCGGCATTGACAGGAATTTTGCAATGCTGGTGAAGACGAACTTCAAATGCTCAAGGTACTGTACTAGTCCTTTCAGTTGTCCACCATAATTATCCAGCTGAATACATTGTTGCGGTCATTCGTTGTTGAAATTTGTTTGTTATGAAACAATGTTTTTTTATCTGTTTATCTCTTCTTCTCTGGTTACCCTCTTCACTCGACATGCTTCCTGACCTCCACGGTGCTCAAATAGCTTCTTTTGTCATGAAATTTTTTCTCCTGGTGTATAGGCTTTGCAAGACACAGCAAGACCTGAAGTTGATAAAATGATGCTTACAGATGCACCGCTATTATTTCCTCCTGGGCAGGTATTCTCAGAATAGTGCGTAAATTTTGAAACTCCCTTGTAGTGTTGAGTGTTTTTTTATGACAAGAATAGTCTGTGTCTTCCTGATGCAGTTAGCCTTGGCCGCTCTACGTAACTCAAATGCACACCATAAAGTTCTTGACTTCGATAGGTACTTATTTCACACACTTTTCTTGGATACCCCCTCCCAAACATCCAAAAAAAACTGATTCCTTTTGTTACTAGCTTCATAATTTTGCAACAAAATAATCTGCCCGGGGTGTGACTTTTAGTATATTCTTTGACCCTAACTAATTAATGTATATAGTCAGACATTCACTCGTACTCTGACACTTAATTGCAGTTATCTGAACCGCATATTTTCCCGTCAGAGTTCCATGCATACAATAGCCGAGCTTTTCGAATCATTGAATGCAATTGATTCCTGGGTAATTGTTTCTCATCCTAGTGGTCGTCAATAAACTGAATGATTGATGCGTATTTCCAAATTTCCTTGGCATTGTGATTTTCTTCTGTTTTACATGGGCCACCGTGGCCTTGGCTATGCATGCAGGTTAGCAAATACAGAATCCCTTCAGAGAAGGAATTGAAGCATATCAACCGAAAACTGAAGTCTTGTTGGGGTCATAGCTCTCATGAAGAGTACTTCTTTACCCTTTTTTAAAGCATTGGATGTTGTTAGCCCTTCACTGCCCTCCCCAGCCCAAAAAGAATGTTTTGAGAGAGATTTTCATGTTATTATTATATAATAATTTTGATTGCTTTACAGGGGCAAGAAGCGGGAGAAGAAATCAAAGCACAAGTCCAAAAGGAGCTCAAATGATAAAGCATAAAATGTGTCTCTGGTCCAGCTTTATATTCCTTTCAATTGAGCAACTCATCTGGATTTTGGATGGAAGTTTTTTCAGTTTCTATTTTTACCTGAAGGTTGAGATGTTGTCTCAAGCGGTTGGTAATGTTTACCGCGCTAGTGACTGACTAAGGAGTCTATTGAAAACTCCTGCTGCAAACTTAATTGCGAGTCTTGGTTCAGGGATGTTTGCTGCTCTGCATATATATCCCTAGACTCCCGTTTGCATGACATTTACTCCCCAATGAACTATTCGCTTCACATAATATGGTGTTTTTTAGTTGCTTCAATGTTCTGCTGTTGCCGCATTTCACTTCTGGAGTTGATCAAATAGACAAATATTTCTGTTTAAACTACACTCTTTCTTTTTTTTTTTTTTATCAACAACTACACTCTTTCTTGAATCTTCCAAGTTTTGCAATGAGTAATGATAGCCAATGTCTAATATTATTATCGTTCAAGTTTTGCAATATCTGACATTGTTTTATTAAAAATGATTAATAAATGGGTAAAAAAATGTTTATTTTCATCAATAGTAAAACATATATTTTCATCAATAGTAAATCATTTTTTAGGTTCATTGAATAAATAATATATCTAATCTATACTAATACATTATTTATTCATTAAACCTAAAAAATGATTTGTCTCTTATAAAGTGGCCTTTATGTAGGGACTTGTTAAATTGTACCAAAAAAAAGATACTTGTTAAGAATTATTTAAATTAAATGAATAGGATTTAGTTATTTTAAAATAAGAATTGAATGATTTACACTCAATAATTTATACTATTAGTTTCATGTCCTCCCCTCCAAACTTCCAAACACACTCTTAACTGTAATTAAGCCCCAATTGAGGATTTCTCCTAGGCTATTGCTTTTTTCACACCCCCTCCTACTCAAAACACACCTCACAAGGGTGTGAAAAGACCAAAATACCAGTCAAAACCTTTTTTTTTTTTTTTTTTTTTCAAATTTCAATTTCACTGTTCGAACACCTTATTCGAATAGGTTCGAATGACATCGTTCGAGTGTGTTAAATTTTGACTTCACACTCTCTTTGGGGCGTTTTTCACGTTGCATGAGGTCACGCGCGATGCGAGCTCATACGACTGCGTTGAACCCGTTCGAACGACATCGTTCGAGTGTGTTAAATATTGACTTTACACTCTTTTGTGCGTAATTTCACCTGTTCGAACAAGGTCGTTCGAACAGTCTTTAAACACGGCCTCACAGCGTTTCACGCGAGGTTATTTTTGGAATAAAATTTGTTAAGGGGTGTGAAAGAGTAGAAGGGGGTGTGGGAAAAGTAAACGGCTTCTCCTATAACGAGCCCAAATATTCGAAGTTTGTTGGGATACCTCGTGGCGCCATTGACCAAAGGCTCTACTGTAGGCTACCAAAATTATAGTTGACTTTCATTATTTTGTTTGTTTCTTTACTATAATACTACAGTTGTTTTTATTAACAGTCACAAAATCGTCTAATATTATTTTATAGTCTGGTGGACGCTTCATTATGGTCAAGTCTGTAAATACTCTGAAATAAGATTTTATTAAAGCTTACAAAATAAAAGGATCACCATAAGCTAAATACTTTGAGCTAACAAAAAACTTGTCCACTAATCGTTTTAAAAACTAATTGACTAGTTTAACTTATCTATAATTTAGCTCAGAAGAACCACATTCTATTTGGGTTTTGCTAAATTGTTTCTTGGGTGAACCGTACCTTAGGGGTCTCGAGGGTGGACCGGCCAGGTGTATGGTTGTGTTGTTGCTGATGGAGTCGCGAGTAGAGCTCAGAACGAGTTGTACCTGTAAAGACAGTCTAACGCCCAAGTCAGAGGAGAAGAAGTCAAAGCAGGAAGTGAGTGATGGGGAAAAAGTGTACCTTTATTCAGGGGTTGAGTCCTATTTATAGAGTCAGATGACGCTTACTCGCTATAGGATCAACTAGCCCGATCTCAGCCATTGATTGTGATCCTCGCCTGTTTCCTGCTCCAGGCGAGTCTGAAGTTAGAGTGAGCCGATTCTGGCCCATCAAGGAGAGTGAGACATCAGCCCAATCCGAAACATTGGGATTAGTGTTCTTTCTTTTGATGGACTGAGTTTTTCTTTTTCTTACTGCTTTTGTTGTTTTGCAAGTGATTGTTAATAACTTTGGTGCCAACCTAATTGGGACGAGAGTCATTATAGTGATGTTTTTGCATATCCCTATAAGATTGTTTTTCTTCTCTTTCAGTTATAATCTTGTTTATGCTCATACTTATTGGCTTAGTTCCCATATTTTCTATTTATTTTATTTATTTTTGTCAATAAAATTTAGGGAGAGTATTATTTTTCTTCTTAATTGATGTTTTTCTCTAAAAAGACTTTTGTATCATAAGTTTTTAATGAAGCTCTATATCCCTTTCATTCACTTAAAAAAACTATCATTAAACGCTTTTAAAGTTTAATAATTTGTCTATTTATTTATTTGACAATCATCCAATTTGATCTTTTCTTCTTTTTATTAACTAACTAAAGTACCGCAGGAGTTGATTCTCTCTATTGAAGATTTTACTTGAGGGTGTCAAATGTTAAATGTCAACTACTCATTACCCATTTTTTCTTATTTAATGTGTTCAAATTTTTCTTAATTAATTTTTGATCAATGGTTGAGATTTCGACATGAGATAATCCATTCACGTACTAAACCATTACATGTCTCCCCTCCCTATTTTTTAAAAACCTTGCCTTACCCACCCCTTGGCGAATGTCAGTTCCCGGTTCCCGCACTCTGCAAGTTTCCATAGTGAAGGTTTCAAAATGGCGTGCTTAGTCTTCACCAGTTTCACCCTTTCATTATGCGCTTCACCAGTGCTATTATTAAACAACAAGGTAAGCTTTCTCTCCGTACACAACCCTAAATTTCTTCAATTTGGTTCCGCTCAAGTTTTGGCTTTCGGGAGTGGAAATGGAGTAGAATTAAGCATCTATTTCCATTTGAATATGATTATAAATTAAATTATAAATTCCAAGCCTTTTAACAAAAAAACTTCACTTTCAACTTTCTGTTATTATATGTTTGTGTTGTGTGATTATTTATCACTTTTGATTACTTACAATCAGGGAGTGCATGACTTAGATTTTGCTCTCAGTAGATTATCAAGGAAAGCAACTATTTCAATTTGTGCAGGTTTTTCTTTTTAACCTCTCACTCAATTACCGTTTGCTTCAGAGTTGGAAATATGATTTATAAATTTGTTCACTCTTTTTGCCTTTTAACTGTTTGATTCTTTGATTTTCTTGCTCTTGCTGTATTCTACTTGACTGTTTAACTAATAAATATTCATGGTTGCTTATTACATCAACTGAATCTAACTGTTTGGAATTCTTTCCCTTGTAATTAGCAGAATGTGAAATTAGTCACTGTTAGAGTGGAATTGCTACACCCATTTAGCTGGTTAGGTTGGATTAGAGTTTTGAATCTGTGTCTTGATTTTGGAATTTATTTTTTGATGCTCACCTAAAGAAATGTTTGTAGGTGTTATTATAAGTCTAATAACTAAGTACAATATATGAAGGGAGATCTTCTCGCGGAAGGTGAATAAAATAAGAGGATAAAAAGAAGAGAAATGTCAAATCTTGTGAAAAAAGGCTTTACCTTTCTCATTGTCCCTCACTCTATGAAATTGAAAACAAAATAGAAGATGCACATCTTGGATTTTAAATCTTCTTACTTTACACTTACACAAACACACACATACAAAATTTACTTTGTTTAGATTCTATTAGAATAGAATATCAGAAGCTGCAGGCAGGGTTGGAATTTTTTTCTTCTGTTGGTTGTATATTTTGCATATTTGTTGATTGGAGAGTGAAATTTTGATGGAGAATTCACTCAGGACCTCAGAATTATCCAATTGATGTAATCAATTTTCCCTTCTATATCTACTTGTGCTCTGTCACCCTCTTCCATTGCATTTTTTATGTATGTCAAAAAACATGTATGGCGAGATTCTCTGGTGAATATGAGACATTGTAAATTAGAATGATATACACACATGCACAGCGAGATTCTCTGGTGAAGATGAAGATGAAGCTAGCAAGCACGAATATATGAATGATATACACACATGCACGTGCTCATACAGATAACCATGTTTATGAGCACGTGCATGTGTGTATATCATTCATATATTCGTGCTTGCTAGCTTCATCTTCATCTTCAGGAGTCTCCGAGTCAGACATAGGCAAATTTTTGAAGTTCTATTGTTGGCAGATTTTGTTGTAGTGCTTTGATTTTTGAATGCTTGCATCGTGTTCATAATTAGTCTTTTTAATCAGACATTATAAATTATATTTGCAGCTCAAAAGATTCTCGGATCTTGCAGCTCAAATAAACACATTTTATCCCTGAAAGGAAGAGGAAGCTGTCAGCATTGCTTGTTGTCATTCACAAGGTTTCTACATGACACTTGCTTTTATAAAGGTGATGTAGATCATTGCACTGAAATAGTTATATCTGGTTATTGGGTTGGCCCTGATGCTGATGATGGGTGGGGATATGTGGAAGCTGTAATTGATCAAGTAACTTGATCTTGTTTGTTTTGGACAAGAGTTGATTTTGCTTAATTAATTTATCAAAGTGGCAGTGTGGCTCTTGGTAAGCTGACCACAGTTTATATTCTTCAAAGGCTCCATAAACAAAACTTGAAATTGCGCAACAGGTACTGGAGAGGCATATGATATCTATCACTAAAACCGTCAGCGAAGGCTTCAACTTGGACGTGTTAATTTGTGAATTATTTTAGAGATCAGGCCGTCGTTTGTAGTTGACCACGACCGGACTTGGTGAAAGAAAGTACTGTCTTTCAAATATAAGGACAGTCTTGTATTGCAGATAGAATGCTCTAGTTAACGAAAGTAAGGACTGCCTTTCAAAAATAAAGTTATTTGAAACTGTCTTTCAAAAAGTTTGATTTGGTTTTGATAATTTCTGTAGTTTGCAGTCTATAGTTTTTAAGAGCCTCAAGTTCATCTTGCTTAGCTTGGTCTCAAATTCCAAACCAACTAACTTCTGCATATGTTTTGGGCTCAACCTGTATGGAAATAGAAAAAGGTAAACCGAGACTGCAGAGTAGACAAATTGGTGAAGAAAATTAATCTGAAACTTGTTTATGGATTGGATACCCGTGATGTGAGAAAGATGTGGCTTGATGAAAGTAGTAGTAGAAATAGAACACAATAAATCAGCTAGGTGAGGCGGTTCTTGCGTTGGACGATCATGCCTCCTTAGTGCAGCATTTTCAGCAGTGTTAGTGATTCCAACTCCAAAGTTAGGTGAGGAAAGTGAAACATAATGTAACAGAGAGAAGCAGAATCAAATCCCTTGGTGCCTTTTTTAAAACACAAAAACATTTTCTTGCTTTAGGGTCTAAATTAGATCAATGCATGTGCAACATGGAATCAAAAGCTAGGAAGCCAGATAACTTTTGCTCAGAAAGGTCAAGCAAGTTGCTTTTAAAATGACCTTTTCCAAGAACGTATCCAAACTAAAATCATATTATGTTTACCACACTTTTAATTAAAACCAAATTCTATCAAAATTAATTCTCCTTTATTAGAATCCCCTCTTTATTAAAGCAGTAACGTGAAAAATCACGTTTTGAGCGGCAAAAATTTCTTTCCCCACCATTTACTAATATATCCCTCATTTTGTACTCTATTATTTATCAATATACTCCCACTCTATATTTTTGGACCAACATACCCTCACTCTATATTTTGTGCCCCACCATTTACCAATATACCCCTCATTTTGTATCCCACTGTTTACCAATATACCCCCCACTATATATTTTTTGGCCGACATACCACGACAAATTATTTTTCCTCCAACATTTTTTTATTATTATCAAAATGTACTCTCATTTTGTCTTTCATTTGTTTTACAATATACCCCAGTCTATCCGAGAACTATTAATACACAATCGTTGACTTCCCCACTTTTGGTGGGAAAATTTTATTCCCACCATTTACCAATATACCCCTCATTTGTACCGCACTATTTACCAATATACCCCCACTCTATATTTTTAGACCGACATACCCCTGACAAATTTTTTATTTGTCCAACACTTTTTTTTTATTATCAAAATGTACCCCTCATTTTGTACCCCACTATTTACCAATATACCCCCACTATATTTTTAGACCGACATTGTTGTCTCATCCCACCAAGGGCTATTGTTGTCTCTTCGTCTTATATATGTGTGTTGCGTATTTTTATGCCCCCTTATATAATGTTAATGTTTTTTCAAACTACATCCAGAAATCATTAATCACCTCCGTGCATAGCACTATGCAGCGCAGTGTCATAATTGAATGTTATAATCATCCCCTTTATAATTAGAATATCGACTTTTTACTTGAGTTTGAGCGGTAAATCGCAATCAATTCTAACATGATACATGGATGTATAACAAGTAATGCATGTGTGAGATGTACTTTGTAAAGTCCGCATTAAGGAGTAATCGGTTGTGACTCATAATAGATGGGTATGCAAGTTTATCTTTGCCATGTCTATGTATGTTTAGATGATCGTTAGTTATGTTGATAATATCTTGCGTGTGTTGGAGCTGTAGTAAATGCAAAGTATAGGACTTGTCAGTCTGATGTGTGACATATTAGAAGTTAGGTTGTAGTGTTAGAATTATACTCCTCCGTTTCGATCTCTTTGGTATTTTTGACCTTTTATTTTTGTTCCAAAACAATAGTATTTTTAACAACCCAATGTAGAATTCAACAAATTTTTTCAAAGTTCATATTTATTGAGTCTTTTAGAAGCCCAAGACAACTCTTAACTCTTTTATTTTGATTTCAATATTTCCAAGACAACTACAAAGAGAGTATTTTAGTACTTAGCTTGCACAAATTAATTGTACCTTAATTTATGTGTAACAAGCCAAAAGTACCAAAGATCGAAACAGAGGAGTAGCATTGTATTGTAGGTCTACATCGGGAAGTGAAAATACTGCGCTCCACTTTGACACTCCATCATAAATCGACAAATTTCATGTTCCTAATCTTTGGTACTTTTAGTCTCTTACACACAAATTAATGTATAGTGAATTGTACATTGATTTTCTAAAAGTACCATTGTTTTGGAATAAAAATAAAAGGCTAAAAGTATCAAAGATTAGAAACGGAGGGAGTAGTTTTTTTTTTAGATAGGCAGGAACGGAGGGAGTAGTGAATACCGATTATTTTTAGTTGAATTATTCTTTAATTTAAATTCCTTATCACTGCAACTAATAGATTTATCAACTTTCTTACCTTCAAAGAACGACTCGATTATGGCAAGCCGTTATGATGCAACTTGTGCATCGCACGAGAGTGTGTGGATTGTACATTCAATCCGAAAAGGATACATCTAGAAGTCTACCTACGTTACAAGTAATCCACCCGCCATGAATATAATTGTGCGTTCAATATATTTTAGAGTATCAATCTCCCCACGAAAGGAAACATTATTTCTTGCCAACTAGACACATCATGTCACACAAAGCCACAAGAGCTTTTGGACACGCTCTGACTTCATCCCATCAAGAACTTTTGTTGCTTTTTTCGTGTTATTAATATGTCTTGCGTAATTTTATGCCTCCCCCTTATATAATTTGGATGTTTTTTCTAAACTTACGTCTGTAGACCTCTTAATCACCTCCCCGTGCATAGCACGGGAGTATGTCCGAGTAAAACATACTCCTCCCAAGTCCTACTGTTCAACAAATTTTTCTTAATAAAAAAAAAAGAATAAGGAAAGGACACATATATAGTGGTTGCTTCCACGTGCCACACTGTCAGAGTAAAACTTTGGGAGCGTAGTTCAATAATTTGGGTGCTATCTCTTTGCATTTATATGCAACGTCCTTTCCTTGGAATCTCTTCAATCTGGTTAACTGAATAACATAGTTATTACGTACTGTTTCATTGGTTTATTGTTTTAAACTGCTCTCAGCAAACGAAAGGAAATTTATAAGGTTGCTCAAGTTTGCTCATGTCAAGCCTCAAACAGAACACTTCGTCTATAAAAAAAAGCCTCAAACACAACCGATAAATCGATGTTATGATGTCAGTTGAAAGATCGATCATGATTAGTGGGAAGTTTATGGAACAAATTAAACACAAAAAACACTGGTTAATTAATCAGTGTATACTATACAAAAGCATAGTGGGCCATGCTTCGTACAACCCCTCTGCTACTCACTAGAACCCCCTTTTTGGTGTGAAAAGACCAAAAACACTTACTGAAATTGTTTTTTTTTAAAAGATTATATGGTTGTTGTATGCGGTTGATCGAACTTGATCGAACTTGATCGAATCTCATTTTTAAAAAGCCGAACCAGATCCAAAATTTACTCGGACACCCCAAATTATGTTTTGACTAGGTTCGACTGCCGCGTGTGTCGATCCAAATCGATCACCGCGGCGCCGAACCCTCTCCACCGCCCAAATCAATGACTACATTTTTGAATTCTCCCCAACGGTTATAAGTTTAACGGTTTCAATTGTTTTAAATCAACGGCTCACGTTCGATCACACCTATTATAGATAAGTGCAACAAGTCATACAAACCGAAAAAGTCTAAAAAAATAAATCGTGCAATGAATAAATCAAATCGTTAAAAATCAGTTAAAATTAAACAACTAGTGTTAACCATACTAGTGTTAGTAAAGAATAAATCGAATCGTTAAAAATCAGTTAAGATTAAACAACTAGTGTTAGTCATACTAGTGTTAGTAAAGAATAAATCGAATCGATAAAAATCAATTAAAATTAAACAACTAGTGTTAGCCATACTAGTGTTAGCAAAAAATAAATCGAATCGTTAAAAATCAATTAAAATTAAACAACTAGTGTTAGCCATACTAGTGTTAGCAAAGAATAAATCGAATCGTTAAAAATCAATTAAAATTAAACAACTCAGCATCCATCAACAATCAGGGAGGTTCGACCCTGCCAAGTGCGAACCGATTCGATGCACGCATGGTCGAACCACACTTAGCAGGTTCGGCGCACGCATGACCGAACCGTAGTTAATGTTTAAAAAAATGTTTTAAATTTAAGGATATTTTGAGAATAAAGGGTAGTATAAGAGTTCTAATGAGTAGCTAATGGGTTCTAAGAAACATGTGCCAAAGTATGCAGAAGTGAATTTTTTTTATGAGATCACAAGTACTTTGACCAAATTTACTAATTGCCTTGACCAAAAACAAAAAGTTACTGTACTAATTGCCATGTCAAAGTTTTGGGGTAAACTGATGAAATCATTTACCCCTGTCCTGAAAAAGTGGATTGCCATATTGGTTAGTAATTGCCATCCCCTTTTGCATCAAAAGGAATGCTACGCATGTAGCTACCTAGGTTATGAATCTCGATACCGCAAATTGGAAACACTGTTCATTTGAAACTCTTCAATTGTGTGGAACTGGAATCCATCCCTTCATCTATCATTGGTTACAAAATTTAATGTATATAGTTATTTTGTCAAGAAGTTAATTAATCCATAATTTTTTAGTGTGTATACCAGTATACATATATATACATACCTACATACATCTAATCTGACTGGTTTGCATGTAAGACCTAACACAACTGACAAAATTGATGTTGTTAAACTGAATATTTTATAGTTACCCAAATTCAGATTCAGATTTAGACCCCAAGTCCACTTTGCGTATGTGAATTTACGAGTGATGTCTTTCACTTGTTCTGTGGGCAAAAAAAAAAGTACATTTATCTAGCTAGTCCCGTGATTTACGGTTCTCAAAGTAACATGGTTAACGTACCACATCATTGCATTGATTTGATAGTCCAAATTGCAAACCCTAATATTAATTCTTAACTGATATAAAAATCTTTGGTTTCGAGGTGTCAAATGTAAGTAACTAATACTAGTCTAATAGATGTCCTTCTTCTACTTTTGCCTTTTACAGAAGGGGAATTAACTAGGTCTCTATCTATGGAAAGCTTGTTCTGAACTCATCTTTACCAGTGAGTGCATGTGTGTGAGTACTGTAGTTTGTCAGAGAGGAGATATATAGAGAGCATGAGCAATCAATAAATTAAGGTGATGGTATATACTATATATAGTTGAGAAGTGGTCCCAAAGAAATCTCAGTGGATTTTCATGAACTGAAACCCTAATTCTGACAGAAGTTCATGAGCTTTGCTGTCAAACTTATTGGGAGAATGTCCTAATATAGTTCATTTGAAAATATACTCTCCCGTCTCATATTAAGTATCGTTTAAGGTTATGCGCGGGTATTAAAAAAATGATTGGATATGCTAATTTTTATGGTAGAAAAATGTGGTAGAGACTAAAATACCCTTACACTTTTCTCGATTGGATCAAAGACACGGTTATTGATATTCTAAAATAAGGGTATTGTTGGAAAGTAATAATAAATGTTGTATTGGAATTCTAAAGTGACGGATAATTTGAGACAGAAAAACATTCTAAAGAGGACACTTAATATGAGACGGAAGGAGTATTAATTAGTAGAATGCAGGCATCCCTGAGATATGATTGGATTTTCACAGTTTATTATGCACAATTGAAGGAAAGTGATAGTGGTCCCCCGTTTTTAAGGGTTACAAAACCAAAACCTAGCTAGTACATGTATATATGCAAGTTGATTAATATATATTAGTGTAACATTTCAGTATGTATTGTTACTGAATAAAATTTGTGTGTACTTTGAACTGATTAGAGAGTCATGTTTATCTGCGGATAACCTCTCAATGAGGAAATTAATTAAGGGTTCTATATTTGCATAGCATAGTCAAAGTCATCAATTAACTTTGTCTTTCCATTAATAAACTGCTGAACTGAGCTGCAAAACGAAACATATATGATAACTGGAATAGTGATTTTGACAAAAATCCGTGTTTTCTCTTTATATATAAATTGTTAACCAAAGTCCTAATTTACCTTCATCTTGATATTGTACCTCAGTTTGGGTTAGTTTAATTCTTTTTGAAATTCTTCTGTATCTTTTGGTGATGGCCATGGTAATATAGACTCTTTTTTTTGACAAGGTGATGGATAGACGTTGGAGTACCCTTGTACTTTCTTTATAGGACTCCTAGAGGCTTTTGTACTATATAAACAATGGATGAGTCTTGCGTCTCCCAACGTTGTTCCTTTTACTTGGCGCCTCCTTTTGAATAGGCTCCAAACTCGGGCTAACCTATTCCAAAGATAGGTTATTATTGATGTGAGTGCCATAGGGTGTGTTGATTGTGGGGTCAGTTGGAGTCAGAGTCACATCTATTTCTTAAGTGTGATTTGGCAAAAAAGTTGTGGTACCTTGTGTTCAAGTGGTTAGGTCTAGTGGTGGTGCTTCCGAGTGACCTCTCTAGTTTGTTTTCGATCCTCTACTCGGGGGTTAGTCGTAATAAAGGTAGGAAGAGTCTATTGATGATTTGACATACAGTCCTATCACTACAAGAAACACGGGGATTAGCGAGTGAAATATCCGTCGCTAACAGGCCCATTTCGGTCGCTAATGTCCATTAGCGAGGAATTAGCGAGGACCGCCGGTCGCTAATTCCTCCTCGCTAGTGGCATTTAGCGAGGAATATGTGTCGATCGCTAATTAGCGAGGACCACCCCTCGCTAATTCCTCGCTACTTGACAAAAAGACGCAACCCCACCGATTGGCACGCTTATCAATTTGAATTTATTATTATTATTATTATTATTATTAGTAGTAGTAGTAGTAGTATTATTATTATTATTATTATTATTATTATTATTATTATTATTATTACTATTATTATTATTATTATTATTATTATTATTATTATTATTATTATTATTATTATTATTATTATTATTGTTGTTGTTGTTGTTGTTGTTTTTGGATGTGGTGTGGTGGTGGTGGTGGTGGTGGTGTGGGTGGTGGTGGTGTGTAAAGAGAGAAGAAGAAGGAGAAGAGTAAGGGAGAAAGAGGGTGGTGGTGGTGGTGGTGGAAGAAAGACAGGTGAGAGAAAGAGGTATCATGGTGGTGTGGTGGTGGTGTGGAAGAAGAGAGAGTGAGAGTGAGAGAGAGGGTTGTGGTTGTGTGGTTGAGGAGAGAGAGGAGTGAGAGTGGTTGTGGTGTGGTGGGGGCGTGGTGGTGGTGGTGGTGGTGGTGGTTTTGTGAAGAAAGAGAGAGAGTAGAGGAAGAGGAAGAGGAAGAGGAAGAGGAAGAGGAAGAGGAGTGGGTATTGTGAAAGAATGGGTATTGTGAGTGGTGGTGGTGGTGGTGGTGGTGGTGGGTTAGTTTGTAGGTGAGAGAGAGTAGAGGAAGAGGAAGAGGAAGAGGAAGAGGAGAGGAGTGGGTATTGTGAAAGAATGAGAGAAGAGTGAGAGAAGAGTGAGATAATGGGGTATTCGGTCAAAAAGACGTGCCAATTAGCGAGGGACGTGCCAATTCCGTCGCTAATCGCCGATCTGCATAGTCGAGCAGATTGCGGTGCACCACCAAATCACCAGACGTGCCAATTCCGTCGCTAATTCCCTCGCTAATGTGACCATTAGCGAGGGACCTACAATTCCGTCGCTAATGTAAGTTTTTTGCGAGGGACAAAAATTCCCTCGCTAATTCCGTCGCTAATTCGCGTTTTTTTTGTAGTGTATAGGTGATTTGGGAGAGTAGAAATGAGATGATTTTCTCTAACAAGACTGTTGACCTTTCTGAGACTTTATTTGTGGTTAATATGTATTCAGGGAATTGGTTTTTGGCTAAGACTAAGTCAAGTCATTGCTTCTTCTATGAGTGGTGTGTGGCCATGTTGGAATGTATTTCAAGGGGTTAGGAGTAATTATGTGGATGTCTAGTACCTTTTTGTTGGGTTGTACTGATTGATCTGCTTGGTCAGAGATCTTTGTCCTACATTTTGCTTTTCCGAGTTGTGACATTTTAGTGACTTAATCATTTGCACATAGATTTTTGTATTACTTTAAAAACAGTATCTAATATCTATATATACAAAAACATCACCATTGAACTTCCAAAATTAGCTCTCACCTTTAATTGACACATCTACTAACTAATACATGGCCAAAGGGTACTAATGTCATTTCATGGATCAAACTTTTAACTTTTTCTAACTTTTCACTTTTCCCAATTTCACTTATCCCAACCCCTTCTCTCTCTCTCTCTTTCACTTTTCCCAACTCCCTCACAAATCTATTATTATTATTATTATTATTATTATTATTATTATTAATTATCTAATCTAATATCTTCTAATATCTATCTAATCTATATATCTATATATACAAAAACATCACCATTGAACTTCCAAAATTAGCCCTCACCTTTAATTGACACATCAACTAACTAATACATGGCCAAAGGGTACTAATGTCATTTCATGGATCAAACTTTTAACTTTTTCTAACTTTTCACTTTTCCCAATTTCACTTATCCCAACCTCTTCTCTCTCTCTCTCTTTCACTTTCCCCAACTCCCTCACAAATCTATTATTATTATTATTATTATTATTAATTATCTAATCTAATATCTTCTAATATCTATTTATACTAATAAACTACACTTAAAATTTCATCTTTAGCCTTTCACTTTATTTGACACTTAGATAGCTTAATTTAATGAGAAAAGATACAATGGTAATCTAATCTAATCTATCTAATATCTATATATACAAAAATATCACCATTGAACTTCCAAAATTAGCCCTCACCTTTAATTAACACATCTACTAACTAATACATGGCCAAAGGGTACTAATGTCATTTTATGGATCAAACTTTTAACTTTTTCTAACTTTTTACTTTTCCCAATTTCACTTATCCCAACCCCTTCTCTCTCTCTCTTTCACTTTTTCCAACTCCCTCACAAATCTATTATTATTATTATTATTATTATTATTATTATTATTATTAATTATCTAATCTAATATCTTCTAATATCTATTTATACTAATAAACTACACTTAAAATTTCATCTTTAGCCTTTCACTTTATTTGACACTTAGATAGCTTAATTTAATGAGAAAAGATACAATGGTAATTGGACTAAAATTTAAATATTTTTCACACATATCCATACTCAAATGTTGATACTCACTTTCTTTCACATCCATATTTAATCTAAATATTCGTTCCATATATTTTTAATACTACTATAAATCTATTATATAAAAAGCACGAGATTAATATTTGCTACCTATATTTTACTATCTACTATAATCTACTAATCAACTAAAATAATCAATTGAAACTACCCCATAACTGTAATGATATATAAGAAAACCCGGGATAACTGCACTGATATATAAAAAAAATACAAGATTTATATTTCTCATTGAAAATTATAATTTTTGAAGACTAATATAAACTACTATCTAAAAAACAAGAAGATTTAATGAGAATTTAAACTACTGATTAGTATTTAAAATAAATATTTTTATTGATAATCTACTATCTCTCTTTTACTATCTACTGTAATCTGCTAATCAACTAAAATAATCAATTGAAACTACGAGATAGTAGCATCGATATATAAAAAAACACGGGATTAATATTTGTCATTGATAATTAAAGTTTTTGAATACTACTACAAACCTACTATCTAAATAACAAGAAGACTACTATTTAAACTACTGATTAATATTTAAAACAAATATTTCTTATTGATAATCTACTATCTATCTTTTATTATCTACTATAATCTACTAATCAACAAAAATAATCAAATGAAACTACGAGATAACTACAATCGATATATAAAACAAACACGGATAGTAGACGGATATATAAAAACACGGGATTAATATTTGCCTTCGATAATTATAAGATTCAAGATTACTATAAACCTACTATCAAAAAACAACAAGAAGACTTGATGACTATTTAAAGTACTGAATAATATTTAAAATACACGTGACAAACATTTGTCACTAATACCTAATAAAGGACAAATAATTGTCGTTGATATATAAAACACACGGATAAATATTAATTTTTATTTATAATCTACTATCTATTATAATATACTAATCAACAAAAATAATCAATCAAACTATGAGATAATCTGACTCGATATATAAAAACACGGATAATCGCATCGATATATAAAAAAAATGCGAGATAATCGCAATGATGCAATCGATATATAAAAACACGGGATAGCAACAACATTATATTAAAAACACGGGATAATCGCATGATTATTTTTAATTGATACTTTATATTTTTAGATTTTAATATTTATCTATTTTTTATTTGAGATTCCTTTTTTATCTCTTTAAATTTTTCTTTATTTTCATAAGGTAATGTTCAGACTATTTAAATTTTGTCTAAGTTCATTCATAAAATGAATACGACAGCACCCGTGCGTATGCACGGGTATACTACTAGTTATATATATTTAATACATATTTTTGCTGTAAAAACAACTTTCTTTATAACCCAAAGAAAATATTTGCCATTTAAAAAACAATTTCCAAATTAAAATAATTAGAATTAAAGAAAACACTCCATTAGGTTTGTCTTTTCATGAATTTGAAATTCAAATTAATAGAATTTGTTGTTTCATGATCGAATATGTCTACTCTTGAATTAATTCATATTTTTATTTGAGTAATTCACCTAAGAATACAACTTTCTCATTGTTATTAGGTGGTACGGATTGTTAAATAGAATAAGTTATTTTTTTTTTTTTTTAAAAGCAAACATATGTATATATAAATATCAAGGAACTGACAAGTGTTCCTCAAAAACACATTTCATTTCATATACATAATACTAGTATACTTTGTTGTTTTAAAAAACGGTTGTATATTCTAGAGCAACTGATATGAATTGAAGGCAAGACACCACTGTGAAATTATGCAGTACCAAAATACACCATAGGAAAAGAAAAATTATCTAGTATGTTTGATTAGACTCTAAATTTGTTTTTTATTTTTAAAAAAGAACAATTTTTGTTATGTTTTTTTTTTTATAAGTCAAATATATATTAATCGTAGGTACAAGGGGTACCACAAACCCGATTACAAAAACATCGTTCAATTACAAAGCGAGAACAATTTTTGTTCTTTTGTTGACACATTTTTACTAAAAGTATAATCAAGAAGACTTCTTATATATCTATTTTTCCAATTTTTGGACTAAAAAGCTGAATCTAGAAACCTAAATATATTAGAAAGAGAAATATGCTGTTCCTTAATAATCCCGTAACAAAATTAATAACCCAGATGAATCTTCCATAATGAGAAATATAACTCTGTAGGTGCTTTAATTTTCATCTTCAATCCAAAGTGGAAAGGGTTGGAATGCCCTTAAGATATTGCTTTTTACTGTTTAAAAAATACCTTGGGCAAAAATTGCCTCTTTATTTGAATATCAGATCTACTTTTAGTAATGAATGTTCTCATGTTTCTCGTAATGAAAAATAAAAAAGTACCCATAATATGATTAAGATAAAAATAAGAAAGCTAATATCTTAAAGATTATGGAACATCGATCATATAGTTGCAAATTACCTCACAAATCAATATCCAACAAAGTTAGAAACATCTTGTTTCGATCTTCAAAAAGGAAAGGAACAATATATTATTCATCAAGATTATTGATTTGAAGGAGGGTTTTCAACATCTTCACTAACCACCCTACTACACTGATCTTGAGTTTGCTTCTTGGATTTGTTGCTGTTGCTGCCCTTAATTTCGTGCTTCTTCTCTTTGGTATTCAGATTCAGTTTAACCATTTCAGCTTTTCTGTATTTATGCAAGTACATTTCAATGGCGTCAGCATAGTTGTCAAACCCTAATGAACATAGAGCCCAACAGATATCATCACCATTAACGGTCTTGCGATTCTCCTTGTGACACTTGTCAGATGCTTCACTTGTAACAAAACTTAAGAACTCTGTAACACACTCTTGCATTAGTTGCTTGCTTTCTTTTGAGATCTTTGCACTTGCTGGTAGATTTTGCTTCATTATTCGACCCACATTTGCAATGGGCAACGTTCTATCTGTCTCCCCGTTCATTTCTAGATTTATTGTATTATATAATCGCTTTCTTTTCTTAGCCCTCCTTGTTTATGATTTTGTGGCCAAAACTTGCTTTAAATAGAGGAGTATTTGGTTACATATATGTTTGTAAGGGAATGTAATGTTTTGGGAAACACGATACATTCAACTTGGTGCTACGAGAGTTTTCAAAGTAAAGTGTGAAAAAAATTTCAAAAATAAGTTGAAAAGAGTATATATAAAAAGTTTTAAAAACTACGCTAAATAGCACATTTGGTCTTTTATCTTTGTTCAAAATTTCATTTTGTTTAGAAAAGCGTTAAAATGCAAAATAATGAAAAATAAATTCACATCTATAAAACGTGTTTCGGCTCTTATTTGCTCATTTCTCAACCAAATCGCGTCAAACTAATTGCGTTCAACTTGTATCGAGTTAAGACATTTAACTAAAGCAAAAGGATTCAACAAAAATTATGAAAATTTGAGAAACAATGTGAAAAACAAAAACGCGAATGACAATTTCTGTTTTTCACATCGTTCTCGAATTTGCATCGTTTTTGTTGAAATCTTTTGCTATAGTTCAGTTTCTGCACTCAATATGTGTTGAACACAATTATTTTGACGCAAATTGGTTGAGAAATGGGCAAATAAGAGCCAAAACACGTTTTATAGATGCAAATTGCTTTTTGACAGTGTTTGCATTTTAAGTGCTCTTCTAAACAAAATACTTGCCATATTCTGATTCCTTATTGAATTTCGAGCATTTGAGCCTCAATAATCATTAAATTTGGTGCTATATAGCAAAAACACCATTGTTGAGATTGATAGATTTTTGAGCTTCAAATTCAAAATATCGGTTCCAGAAGTGATTTTGCGCATAAGCACATTTTTTGAGATTAATTTCGGTTCCGTTGACTTCCTTTGGAAATTTTATTCAAGTTAGAGTCCAGTTTCATTCAATTTGGTCGCATATTGCATGAGTTATTCAAGAAACATGAAATCGAAGTGTTCTTGGTGTTCTTGAGCACATTCATAGTGTTCTTCATTTTTCCGTATTTTTATTTAAAAGTACCAAACAAAAACAAATATGAAAGATAAAGGAATAAAGTGAAAAAGATAAATGACCAAAATGAAACCTAAATGGAAGATGAGAGACCAAAACGGATCAAATAAAAAATTAAGAACCAAAATGAAACTCAGTGCAAAAATAAAAGACCAAAACTGCTATTTAGCCTAAATCGAAAATGCTAACTATAAATCAGAGCAAAAATAAAAGACCAAAATTGCTATTTGATTCATGGTATGCAATAACCATTCTGAACCACTTCCCTGCTATAAATCAGATCTGAAATGGTTCTGAACTAGTTCATAGGTTTAAGACTTACAAGCTTTTATATACTATTTTGATAGTTTATTTTCAAAAATTACTATTGGTAGAAAGCTAGGCGTACACTAGTTTGAACCCCGTTTATTTTCTCTTTAATAACTAATACATTAATTAATAACTATAAAAAATCAGACAATTAGTCTCCTTATTTTAAAATTAAGACATTTAATTTCATTGTTTTAACCTCCTTCTTACACTCATTTGGTGTATTCCTTCGGTATTCCTTAACTCGTCAATTGAGCTGTAAATAAACAAGGTTTAAACTAGCGTACGCGTAGCTCTCTTTCAGACTCCGTCGCGACGCGGCTGTGAGGGTGTGACTGTGAGAGAGAAATTTTGGCGGTGGAAGCTTCTTCCCCTTTGGTTCCTTCTTTTCTTCTACTCTCACGGTTTCACTACCATCTACTCACTCATACCGGTTCGTTCTGCTTTCACTCTGATTACTGACTGGGATTCTCCATTTTATTTTTTAAAATAGTCCCTGCAATTAGTAAACGTTACTACTTTAGTCCCTGCTGTTACTACTTTAGTCCCTGTAATTCCATTTAAAAGGTACTTTTAGTCCCTGCAAATGTCAAGAAAATCCAGTTTAGTCCCTCCTTTTTTAAGAGTAAAGTAACAGCACGGACTAAAGTAGTAACGTTTACTAATTGCAGAGACTATTTTAAAAATTTTGGAATTGCAGGGACTAAACTGAATTTTCTTGACATTTGCAGGGACTAAAAGTACCTTTTAGCCTTATTTTTTTTACAACTTTGCCTATTTGATTTGATTCTTGCATTCTTATTAATATCAGAAATAAAAGGGTTCTCCAACTAAAGGCTCTGAATTATATGTCTCAGTCCAATATGCATAATATTTCTCAGATTACTCAGCAATTGCTATGTGTCTGAGATGAATGAAAGGCAATATCAACACAAGTATTATTCACTAGTGAAATGTAACAGATATATCTCTCATTCTTCATTCAATTGTTTCTATCATCAAGTTCCAGATTTATTAGGCCAATCCATGTCTTCAAATTATTTATCTATATAGCATTAGGATTCTTGGCATCCAGAATTGGAGAGAAAGATGAAAACATATTGTATATTGAATGATCAAAAATGAATTCTGCTATACAAGATATCAAACCAATCTCAGTATATACAAAGTGGGAGAGAAAACTATCGAAGCAAAAAAAGAAAAGAGTAAAGTTGTTACATCTAACTAACTATTAACTATTGTATGGTTAATCTAACTAGTATAGCTAACTATGGTTAAGTATAAATAACACAATAATAACTCTAATATCCCCCCTCAAGTTGGACTATGGATGTCACATAGACCCAACTTGGAAATCAAGGAAGAGAAAGCTGGAGCATGTAAATGCTTGGTGAATACATCAGCCAACTGGGCACTAGATGGAACAGGAAGGAGATGAATGATGCCCTGTTGAATCTTCTCACGAACCACGTGACAGTCTATTTCAATATGCTTGGTCCTCTCATGGAATGTAGGGTTGTGAGCAAGGTATATGGCAGACTTATTATCACAATGATATGCAATGCTTGGAGAGCAAGGAGCGCGAATGTAAGTCAGCAAGCATGTAGTGTAACCACTGTATTTCACAAGAAAGACTTGCTAGAGCTCGGTATTCGGCCTCAGATGAAGAACGGGATACAGTATTCTGCTTCTTAGACTTCCAAGAGATGAGAGAGGTCCCCAAAAAAACACAATATCCTGTGATAGACTTA
This sequence comes from Oxytropis ochrocephala, assembly GCA_020916435.1. Taxonomy (NCBI): domain Eukaryota; kingdom Viridiplantae; phylum Streptophyta; class Magnoliopsida; order Fabales; family Fabaceae; genus Oxytropis; species Oxytropis ochrocephala. The sequence goes on along the minus strand of CM037090.1, from coordinate 20,482,282 downwards.
CGGGTATCAGGGCAACATGCCCAATCGGAATCAGCAAAACCAGACAGAGTAGTTGTAGTAGATGCAGAAAAATGCAACCCTTTAGCTGGAGCAGACTTTAGATAGCGCAGGACACGAGTTGCAGCTCTGAAATGAGACATAAGAGGCTTGGCAACGAACTAACTAAGCTGCTGCACTGCATGAGAGATGTCTGGTCTTGTGGTGGTGAGATAAAGAAGACGTCCCACTAGGCGCCTGTAGGAGGATTCATCAGAGAATGGAGTGGAATCATCATTGCTTAACTTAACAGAGGGGTCTCCAGGGGTCTGGACAGGTTTGGTGGCAAGGCTCCCACATTCTTGTAACAAGTCAAGAGTGTACTTTCGTTGGTTTAGAAGAATGCCCTTAGATGAACGAGCCACTTCTAAGCCAAGAAAGAACCGCAATTGACCAAGATCCTTGATCCTGAAAGTAGTGTCCAGAAACTGTTTGACAGAGGATATATCATGCATGGAGTCACCTGCAAGAACCACATCATCAACATAGACCAATAAAATAGTAATAGAACCATTGGTGGCCTTAGTAAACAGAGAATGATCAGCCTGAGATTGTTTAAAACCCAAAGACAGCAATGTAGAAGTGAGCTTTTGGTTCCATTGACGACTGGCTTGCTTAAGTCCATAAAGAGACTTATGCAGCCTACATACAGGCTGAGCAAGCTTGCTGTGAGGAGGAGAGTATCCTTGTGGCAGAGTCATATATACCTCCTCATGTAAATCACCATGTAAAAAAGCATTATTTACATCTAATTGCTCCAGGAACCATCATTTAATGGCAGCTAGAGCAAGTAAAGTTCTAACAGTGGATAACTTTGCAACAGGACTAAATGTATCAAAGTAGTCAATGCCTTCGGTTTGAGTGTAGCCCTTGGCTACAAGGCGAGCCTTATACCTTTCAATGCTACCATCAGCCAAGTACTTGATCTTATACACCCATTTGCAGCCAATGGGTGTCTTGCCAGGAGGCAAATCAACATGAGACCAAGTTTTGTTCAAAGCAAGGGCAGCAAGTTCTGCATCCATTGCTTTGTTCCAACACTCTGATTTAGAGGCTTGGGTGAATGTGGTGGGTTCAATATGTGAAGAAATGGAGCAACAATATTTTGTGTATGAAGTAGAACAATGATCATATGATAAAACAGAAGAAAGAGGGTAAAGAGGAGAAGAAGAGATACCTGAAGAATTAGTAGCAGAGCTAGACAAGTTATAGTGATAATCTTCCAAATATCTAGGAGCAAATTTTAGTCTAGTAGATTGTCTAATGGGTTGGGTGGAGGGTTGTAAAGTGTTGTCTAAGGGAGCATCAATAACAGTAGGTAAAGGAGAATGTGTGTTGGTATTTGGGGAGGGGGGCAGATCTGGTGTAGCAGGCATAGGAGATACTGGAAGGCTTGGATCAGGCTGGGTTGGGCCAGGTGAAGGTGTTGATTCCCAATCAGCTAAGGTTGTAGAAGATGGGATAGGTGATGGAGTGTTGGTGCTTAAAGGTTTTGAAGGTTGAAAGGGAAAATGATCTTCATAGAAAATAACATTTCTTGAGATTAGAAGTTGGTGAGATTGTAGGTCATATAAAAGGAATCCTTTGACTCCATCAGTGAATCCAAGAAAGACGGTTTTTCTAGCCCGAGGGTCAAACTTGGTTCTATTAGCACATAGGGTGGAAGCATATGAGAGGCAACCAAATACCTTAAGGTGCATAAAGGTTGGAGGTTGATTATATAAAGCTTGGTATGGAGATTTGTCTTTTAGGATGGGTGTAGGTATACGGTTAATGAGGTGCACTGAGTGTTGGATGGCAAAATTCCATAGGTTGAGGGGTAAGTTGGATTGGAAGGAAAGGGCTCTAGCCACATTGAGGATGTGTTGATGCTTTCGTTCAACAATCCCGTTTTGTTGGGGTGTTTCCACACAAGATCTTTGGTGAATTATTCCTTTGGAGGAAAGAAATTCATGCATCATGAATTCCGGGCCATTGTCACTTCTTAGACATTTTAGGGTGGTAGCAAATTGTGTTTCAATGTAGGCAATAAATTTGGTGAGGTGGGCACGTGTTTCACCTTTGGTTTTCATCATAATAACCCAAGTAAACCTAGTGCAGTCATCTACAAGGGTGAGGAAGTATTTGTGCCCAAGTATAGATGGTTGAGAATATGGCCCCCATATATCAGCATGGAGGAGATCAAATGGTTTGGTGGTTTTAGTTGAGCTTAAGGTATAGGGGAGTTTTCTTTGTTTGGCTAGGTGGCATGTATCACAGGGAACTTTAAGATTTTCAAACTTGATGAAAGGAAATTGTCTAGCCATACATTGATGTCTATTAAGTGGAACATGTCCTAACCTCATATGCCACAAACATGAATCGAAAAGCAAGAAAAAGCAGTTGTCCGTAAGTATGTTTTTCATTATTTATCAAAGGTGTGTTACAAGGTGCAAACATTACAAGATTTATGTGTGGTGTTTGGTGTTGTGAGTGGTGTAGCATTACATGTATTTGGTGAATCCAGTGGTTCAGAACTACAAACAGAACTACTATTAGAAATGACAGGTTCATTGAAGTGTGAAATGTGTAAAATTTTTGGTGTGCTACTAGAAGTGGCAGGTTCACAAACAGAACTACAAACATTAGAATTACTATTAGATGGTGATTTGCACTTATCTACTGAAAGATTTATCCTGTATAGTCCATGGACAGGTCTAGCTATACCAATAATCCTCCCTGTATCCGCCTGCATAATGGATAAAGCAGAGATATCAAAAAAAGCTGAACAATTGCTAGATTTAGCAAGTTGTGGACCAGACATCAAATTGGCATGAAAGTTGGGAACATAAAGAACATTATGCAGACTAAGACCATTGGAAAAGTGTATGCTGCCAGCCAATGTGGCTGTGGCAGTAGTGTTGTTTGGCAAGCTAATATGAATAGGTTTTATAAAGAAACAATTGGATAAAAGACTCAAATTGTGAGTGATGTGATCAGTAGCACCTGTGTCGACTATCCACATATCTAACTCTTTATTGTAAATGTAAATTTTACCAGATACATCTGATTGCTGAACGTTGGAGGCAGTTGCAGAATTCACTGAATGATAAGGCACCATGGCAGTATTTGCAGAGTGAGAACCCGAACTGGCTTGAAGTTTAGAAGCTTGAAGTAATTCCAAAAGACTTTGGTATTGTTCTGCAGATAATGAGATGCTAGCCTTGGAATCTCCGTAAGTCTCCTTATCTTCATCCCGAGAATTGTTGTTACTATTAGAAGCGCAGCAGTTGGCGAATGCGCAATTCCCACTGTTATTAGTGTTGCCTTTGTTCTGATTTTGTTTTTGATATCCAGGGGGAAAACCATGAATGAAGAAGCAGGATTCAACTGTGTGATTGTTCTTTCCACAGTTAGTACAAACTCTTGTGCCTCTACCACCAGAATACCCTCTGCCACGACCTCTTCCACCGGAAAAACCACCTCTTCGGTTCTGAAACTGAGAGGCATTCGCAGCATTGGCCTGTACATTACCATTACTACCAGCAGTATTCCTATTACTATCAATATCAGCAGCAATTGGTGAATCAAGTTGTCTCTCTTGTTGAATAACCATAGAAAAAGCCTTTGTTATGATTGGAAATGGATCCATCATCATGATTTGTGATCTAACATGAGCATACTGTTCACTAAGTCCTTTTAAAAACCTAATAGTGTAATCTTGATCTCTATATTTTCTGGTGGATTTCAAAGCTTCACAAGTGCAAGGAATTGCACATTTACAAGCCGCTAATGGCCTAAAATTCTCTAATTCATCCCAGAGTGATTTCAATTCAGTATAGAAGTCAGAAACAGTGAGATTACCTTGTGAAAGACGGCATATATCTTCTTGAAGATCCGCGATACGAAACATATCGCCTTGGTCAAATCGATCTTGTAAGTCCTTCCAAGCATCAGAGGCTCTATCGAAGTAAGCAATGGATTTTTGCACGCTCGGAGAAACGGATCGTTGAATCCATGAAAGAACTAAGCTATTGCACCGATTCCACTGATTGTAGAGTGGATCGGTCTTCGCGAGCTCGAATAGTCTGCGTCAACAAAACCGATTTTGTTTTTGGAGATTAAACCGATCTTCATCGATCTAATCCATGGTTGAAAATTTTTCGAACCTTCCGGTCTTGGTGTGTACGAGGACGAGCGCCGGTGTTTCACTAGGATGAAGATAATACGGGTTTCCATTGTTGGTTGCGAAATCGGTGTAGGTTGGCGTGATCCGTGTCATCGCGTCGGAGAAATTGATCACGAATCAGAGAAATTGTGCAGCGAATCGATGAACGGAAGCGAAAGAGAAATCGGATAACGAAGAAGAATTCTTGATTGTATCGAAAGGAGAAAATGGAACGACGATGAACCAGAGCTCAACCATTGAGCTCTGATACCATCTTGGCATCCAGAATTGGAGAGAAAGATGAAAACATATTGTATATTGAATGATCAAAAATGAATTCTGCTATACAAGATATCAAACCAATCTCAGTATATACAAAGTGAGAGAGAAAACTATCGAAGCAAAAAAAGAAAAGAGTAAAGTTGTTACATCTAACTAACTATTAACTATTGTATGGTTAATCTAACTAGTATAGCTAACTATGGTTAAGTATAAATAACACAATAATAACTCTAATAAGGATTTTTTGAATTATGTAAGCCTTATCTCTTCAATTGGCTTCTTGAACTAGTTTTTGAACCAATTTTTTAACTAAATCTTCGATTCATTGTATGCAAGAACCATTCTGAACCATTTCACTGCTCTAATTCAGTTCTGAAATGGTTTTGATCTGGTTCATAGGTTTAAAACTAGGTTTAAGACTTGCAAACTTTTGGCTTGGAGAAGAACACGGAATCCATGAATGTGTTGCTTGACACCCTATCCAAAGAGAAATTTGTTGAGCAACCACGCGAAATATTTTTGGAACTGAAGCATTACATTGCTCCAAATGCTCACACATTTAACATTATTCATCCATAGAAAACTTTATTATATTCCAAGTATTCAGAAACTTGGTTTTGTTCCACTTTCAAGTCCTCTCCATCACCATTGGTAACCCCCTCTTTTCTTCATTTCCTTTTATTTATGGCCTATCATCTCTCACTCACTCTCTGACCTCTAATTAACTAACTAACTAACTATTCCAACTAACTAAAGGGTTACCTAACAATTCTTCCACATAAACATTCTTCACCTTGTCCTCAAGGCGAAGATGTTTTTATGGTCCGGAAAAATAATGAAGTCCTCCTGTTAGCAGCATAATGACCAAGTTATGGATGAGGGGCAAGAATGTTCTATACACCAGACATCTGTTCTTCATCTAACCATATATCTGTGTTATGTTTGTTCTTTCTACCTTTCTACGTTTGCCACTAATTGTTCTTCATCGACTTGTTTCAAAATACATTTTTCTCATCATATATTCCAGCAAATGGATTGCTTCCGGTGATTCTTTATGATAATCTTTATGTCCACTATATTTTCAATAATCTAATATACATATTGCAGGTGCTTCTCTGCATTTTTTATGTAGTAATCTTTTTTGATACATAATATGTAGTTGTAATTGTCATTCTTTGCATTGGTGTCCACTGTCCAGGGGATTCTTAGTTATGCTTTTCACTTAGAAGCTGATGTTTTAAATTAATTCTTTAGGAATGACAGAAGTAACTCATCATATATTCCAGCAAATGAATTGCTTCCTGTGGTCTTTTTATGATAATCTGTTAGGATATAGATTAAATGGTAATTAGAGTAGTTAAGGGGTGTTAGAGCATTTAGTTAGTTATTAGTTAGTTGTGGCGGTTATTAGTTAATTGGTGGTTAGAGGAATATCTTGTATAAATAGAAGTGTCTAGTGTTCTACGAGACTATTCATTGTATTACTTTCTCTGTAGAACTGCTTGGCAGTTGTGAGGGGTTAAGCCCTTGATAGTTGTAAGGGGTTAAGCCCTTAGTAGAAATAATAACAGAATTTAGTTCCTTTCTATCTTTCTCTCTTCTTTCTCCTTTATTCTCTCTGAAATTCTTAGAAGAAATACTCTAGCTCTATCATAATCTTTGTCTACTATATTTTCAGTAATCTAATATAAATGTTGCAGGTACTTCTCTACACTTTTTATGTAGTAATCTTGAGCTTTCCCTTTAATATTTTCTACATGCCTTCTTGGTACTTTTTGATGACATTATTGCTACAGGGAACATACAACACCCTGATCTTCTCATTGGTTGTCCTTTTGTCTGGTATGTTCATTTATATCGAGGTTGGGCCACCTTATGAAAAACCTACATTTAGGCATAATTGTGTGTTTGCTTATACACACTCTTTGATTTTAACGTTTAATGACCAGTTTGTGGGACCATTACTCTATGCATTGTTATTCCCTCGTTGATGGGTGGCATTAATATGAAGCTGCTCTTGATATTCTTTCTCTTGTCCTCATATGAAAAAGAACATTCGTGTTAGAGCATTTGGAGGAATGTATTCTGCATCTCGACTAGAACAGTTGTTCCCAAATTTTGATTGGCTTCTAAGAGAATGGTGTCTATAAACCTTATGTTGCCATGCTCCATTCCATCACATATTTTGATTGGCTTATTTTCTGTCTAGTCTTAATCTTATTCTTCATCTCATTTGTCTTTCTCTTATGGGCAGGACTTTTATTTGGACCTAGTAGAAGATGGCAGAAAAATAACTCTCTGTGATTATCTGAAACTTGCTTTGAGGCCTATCCAAGGGGGTAGAAGAGACATAGATGCTGAAGTGAGGTATCTTTCTACTTCCTATTTTTGGTTTTTCGAGGAGGGAATTATCGTTAATACTTTCTTGATTATTAGTAATAAATTTGAGAGACTTATCCATCTGATATGATCACTATCCTTTGATTATTATTGACTCATGATGCTTATCCATCTGATCATGATCCTTAGATAAGTATTTGCATTTCTTCACTTGACTTGAGACATCCTAATAAATAGGACTTTAATGGGTTTTTGATACATTTCAGAACGCGTGAAATAGTGTTGGAAATAAACTAATTAGATAGATATCTCTTTATCAGTAGCGTCGATCGAGTAGTGAAATAGATGGTCGAGCAGCAAACAATAGTTCATCTAACAAGTGAGTGTTGATTAAAAGCTACAATAGTACAATATTCTTAGGTGTCAAACAGCCAATGACAAGTAAAGTCATGGGATTGAAATTGAATTAGAACAGAGGAAAGGAGGATTTCTCTGCCTTTTTTTCTTCCTTTCACGGGATAACTTTATAGTCCTCTATTTTTAGGGAACTAATTAATAATTTTAGCATAGGAGAAAGGTGTATTTTACTGACCTTTTCTTGTTGTTGTGACTTGTGACTGATCTCTTTCATTATGAATATGTATAAAGGGTCTGTTTACTTTCTTTCCCCACTTACTGTTTTCATTTTCACTCATTCTCACTTAAACTAAGAAATAATAAAGATTTAATTGTTAAAAAAATATATTATTTTCAGAAACTTTGAGAATGTCAAAATGATCGTTTCATTTTTTCCCAAAATACATTCTTTCTAACTGGTCATTCATCTTTTCTCTATCATAATTGTTCACTACAATAGTCATTCATTGTTTTTAGAAAGTAAAGAGACTCTTATTTTTTATTTTGTTCATCCGTAAATTTCTCTAGTTTGTTTTTCATATTTAGAAACTAGAATTATGCATATCGGTTCTTAGAACCACTGATTCGTACCATACATTCTGGCTCTTGCAGCTGGAATTGTACTCTTTCTTCTTGAGGAGAAGCTAAATAGAGGCATGCTAAAGAAAGCGTTATCAGATATGTGATATGTCTACTGCTTTTTGTTATTAATTATGTATATTTTATATTGAGTTTGCATCATTACATGAAAATAAGAAACTTCACCATGTAATTGTCTTGGAAATTATATTGTGATTGTGTGCTATGAGTTTGTCATATTGAACAGCTAGAATCAATTTATGAATCTATGGATGGATATGACGTTTTTGGAGTGCGAATAGGCTCAATCCAGTTCATTGGGCTAAATTGCAAAATCGGATCGGACAAGATCAGTCCATAAATCCATTGGGCCATGTATTCTATGGTTGAACCCAGCCTAAAAACTCCGGGTTGGATTGGGTCAGGCCAAACTCAACTTTTTATTCAACCCAGAGGGCCAACTGGGTCAATTTTGTTCAGTTATTCAAATGTTTAGTTGCAACTTTGACAACTCACGATACTCACGAAATAAAAATAAATAAATAATGTAAGCAAAAGTGCGGACTTAAATAAATTATTTAAGCAAAAATGCAAAACTTTAAGATTGATAGTATAATTTTCGTCCCGAGGCTTATTCAAAGTTTAGGCAAATTGTCCTCTGAGCGTCTGCTGCGGTAATCCCAAGATAGAAAGCTCGGGATGCCACCGCCTCATGCCATACTTTGCCTCCAGTTTGTGCTCGCTCTCTGTCTCGTCTTTGAAGCATGGAGCCGATTATGCTCCGAGAGTCCTCGTAGCGAGCATTGATACTTTTTGCATTGATTGGATGATTTTTCGCTAATCGATATATACGAGTCTTGCCTTATATACGGGTTGATTTTGAACGTATACTGTTGGGCGTTGGTCCCCTTTTTGGTATTTTCCACGGTATGGTGGTTTTTGGATTGGGTCCCCCCACCCCATCCCTCCCACCCCACCCAATAATACCAAAACCCCAAAATGCCATTTGAAAACTTATATAACCCCATTGAAAAGGTGAAATCTCAAAACGCCTTCCCATAAAAAAAGTATTTTTTTAAAAATTTGTGTCGTATATACACTTGGGGGTGTATATCACGACCACTTACATTTGGCCATCGCATATACACCCCCAAGGCGTATATACGATTGGCAAACCCCACCCTAATCGTATATATGCCTTGGGGGTGTATATACGATGGCCAAATGTAAGAGTCGTCGTATATACACCACCTCACCTCATATATACATAAAGTATATACAATCCCTATATATCGATCCTTTTTTTTTTTTTTAAAGTCAAATAAAAATTAATTAAGCCCTGAAAATAGGTTTAGTGTGTAGTTCATTAAAATGTGACGATGTTATACGTCGAACGAATAATTTAGGCTAAAAAATCGATTTTCGGGCAGCATACTCCGATCGTAATGAAACCACAACCATTAAATCCAAAAAAATCAAGAATCAAGACTCCCTGAAGAAGGACTTCTTACGGAACTACGACTCAAAAATCCCAAATTCCATCAAGCATTATTTTTTACGATTTTTTTTAATTTTTCATAGTCTCCAAAAAATCTAAAAAATTTTGCATAGCCTTATTTTGGTTTTGTTAGATTTTTAGTGGTGTTTTTATAATTTTTTAGAGTAGTTTTGACTATTTAACGAATTTTTAGTAGTCTTTTAGTAATAAAGATTAAAACAAATCATTAAAAAAAAATAAAAAACCCATCATATATACGTTTTGAGTACGTATATACGATTGGACATAAAATAGCCATCGTATATATGTACTCAAAACGTATATACGATATTTATTTTTTTTAAAAAAATTAATTTTTAAAGGGTCATTTTGGGATTATCCAATTTAGTGGGGGTATGGCCGTATGGGGGAAAGGGTGGGGGTATGGAAAAAACATCCCCTTATTATTTGCTCCACTAGCATGACCATGTTTATTCATAAAGTCTCAAACCATGATAATAATAGGGACTAAAAGGGACCATGTTATTTCCTTACTACTATTAATTTTTGGGTTTTGCTTTTCCCACTTCCCCTATGCCAAAAATAACTTGCGTGCTAAACACCGCTTGTTTTATGACCTTTCAACATCACGAACGCAATAAAAATGGTAATGTATTTTATGTAATAAAATAGGGTGTTGAACACCCTCATGCGAACAAGTGAAATTACGCAAGAGGTTGTGTGAAGTCAAGATTTAACACGCCAAACGATGATGTTATTCGAACTGCTCGAAGCCCCGTCTTGAACACGTGAAATTTCTTGAAAAAAACGCGCTTTCTTTGCATTTCACACCCTATAAGGGTGTGTTTTGAGTAGGAGGGGGTGTGGGAAAAACAACACCCTAATTTTTTTACCGCTTCTTGATGCTTTATTAAAATATTACTCTTTGTAAAGTTTAAATGATTTTTTTTTGAGACAAACAAACTTAAGTCATTTCATTCATTAAAATAGTGTTGATACAATGAGAAATAACAACATGAATATGGTGATTAAAGAAAAGATTGAGCCTCCTGTAGTGCGGTATGAAGCGGCCAATCGGTGGTTTGTCTTCTAACATAATTGAGCGTACAGTTTTGAAAACGTTAAAAAAGCCTCGACAATTAGAAATAATCACCCCAAATTCTGTTGAAAAACTCGACCCGTCTTTGACTTCATCCACCACGTGATTACAATCGAGCTGAATATCAACCTGTTGATAACCCAACTGAGTCACCAACTCTGAGCTTCCAGCAAGCCTAATGCTTCAATTTCCTGAGGTGTTAAAAATCCATCAAACCACACTGACTTTGCTGAGATAAAAGACCCCATATGGTCCCTGATACAAATGCCTATGCCACACCGATTTGCTTGTTCGAACCAGGCCCCGTCCACGTTGCATTTGAGGCGACCAAGTTCAGGTTTCAGCCAGCATATCTGAGCTGCTGTGCTGCTGCTGAGGTGCTGCTGACTTGCTTTGATGCTGCTGTGTTGCTGAGGTGCTGCTATGATGTTGCTGTTCTGCTGAGTTTAAATGATGAAAAAAATCAAATCATATATTTTGACTTAGTATTCAAATAAATCAAGTTTTAATGCAACAATTTAAATGTCTGCAATGAACAAGTAATAATAATTGTTATTAATTCAGTCCAGAAAATAAACAGTTATGGTTTAAAATGTGTATACCTTTTAAAGTCACTCAATTGTCCCATATCATCTATTGGAGAAGAGACAATATATATAGAATATAGGGTTATGTTCAAAAGTATATCCCCTTTACTTAATCATTGAATTTCTTTTACTACTTTTATCATTGGAGTATCAATGGAGGACAGAAAGAAAAAAAGATTTTTCAAATTTTGAAATATAACAAGGATAAATAAAAAGTAAAAGGCTGAAAAGCTTAACAATCATTGCACATCCAATTCAACCGATGATCACTCGCACTGGAGTTTCTTTTTATCATTATTTATTTACCAAACGCCAACAAAAAGAACTCACAATCTCTATGAGGATCTTACCATACCATTTTATGTTTAATCGGTCGGTAAGGATTTAGTTCACACCTACAAGGTAGTGGGTTCGAATCTCGCTGTTAATGTGAAGATATTGTTGGTAGATAATATGTAAATATCTTTCTAAGCGCTAAATATCTTGAAGCTTTTTCGGACCCCAATGAGCTTCCAAGACTCAATTCGCCTAAAAATTTTGTAAACAAAAAATATTTGCAAATGAATAATGAAATCTGCAACATCATCCCTTTCCTCACCCACCTCCATGTACCAAAAGACAAGAAAAGAGAATGATTATCAAATATGTAAAAAAGGAAAAGGGAAAAGCTTTGATGGAAAATGTTACTTTTAGCAGTTCAAACAAAGACGTATATGCAGTTGCACATGATGAGGAACAAAGCATTGGGCATAGTTCATATCATTTACAACGACGTTGGTCCCATATGTGAATCAAAAAGTGCCTCCCATGGGCAATAGCCTATTTATAGTGACTAGTAGTAGTGAACGTTTTTGTGGGAAATATCTCAAACCCTAAATTATGTGGACCTTATTAGGGTTTGGAATTTTTTTTAGCACTTTGTCGGCATATGTGCCATATTTTTGTAATACTAAATGTTAATTAGGTCTATTGGAAATAGATTTCCTATTTTAAATGTGTCACACAACTATCAATCTTAGTTGTTCGATCTCAAATCAACCATCGAGATTATGTAAAGTTGAATTGATATAGGTGTAATGTGAATTGTCTGATCTCAAATCGATGATCGAGATTCATTACTATATGTAAATGCGTGATACAGTTAGTCCAGTCAATCCAAGTCTAATTCTGGTAGTGGATGAATTTAAACCTATAATTCTTGTGTTCCTCCATAGACCACCAAACCATGTATCACTTCGAAAAATGTGTCACCAAATGATATATTCTTGAATAGTTTTTATTTTGTAAACCATAGTATCTCGCACGCACGTAACTGTAGAGAGCTAATCATCGGACGTATTTAGACCCATTTAAGAGGTTGACATCTCTCACAATATGTTTTTTCATACGCATCGATCAAGAACCGTACTCTTGGCCAAATGGTTAAGAAAGTCAAGTACCTATGACTTGGGCTACACCAAAAAGAAAATAATGTACTCCTTAATAATCATTAAACCACGGTAAGCCATTCAAGCATTTGATACCCCTCTCCCCCATATGCAGGTGGAATATTTCCCCCTTATATGTATGTTAGTCCTTTTACCTTTTCATTAAGAGTTATTTAATTTTTTATTTTTGATAGGCAAAGTGGTTAGTAATTAGTGTGTCAGTTGTTAGAGGGGAGAAGTAGCAGAGTTCGAACCCCGTATACCTATGTTTCCACCAACGGTGTCTCTTTCACTCAATAATGTGAGTTACCCTTCCGGAACAAGAGTTATTTACTTGATTAATCTCTACTCTCTAGCTTGCATAACTGACACAGTAAACCAGTTGGTGGCATTTTCCTTCTTAATATATGAATCCTGAGCTTTACAAACATAGAGTTAGGTATATATAACAATTTGCCCTCCCTTTTAAATTATGCTTGATTTGGTCTTCCTTGTTTAGAGAGAGAAAAAAATTAGGGCCCAGTTACTCTTAGGGCCAGTTTATTTTTCCCCTCTTGTTTCTTGAAAACATGTTCAAGAAAATAAACATGGCCTCTATTTGAGGTAAAGAGGTTACAAGTGAGTTACAGTATATATAAGCAAATTAAGTGGAATCCAGAGAGATGAAAGCATGGATGTTACATGGCTTTTAGAGATGCATGAAAAAAGTTTATAAGAAAGTTAGATTTGCCCCACACCCAAGTGATATGACCCGACGGGTGTCCCACATGTACCAAGTTCAACTTACTTTCCCATATTTAAATTCTGCATAAGTGAAACTTTTCCTCAAAATGATTGGTGAATACCTTTCATCAAAGGATACCTTTACAAAATTACAGTGAACAAAGGATAGAAGTATAAGATCACATTATCACCAGCACCCTCTAATCTTGTGAAAAAAGAAAAAAAAATTCACTTATTATCAGTAGAGTCTAGAGCAACTGGTTGATGCTAGGGTATGTGAGTAACTCAGAGCCGGTCTTAGGACTTTGAGTGTTTTGGAACAACTAATAAAATGATGTCCGTGTAATTATATTTGAATATCATTCTCGTTGCATTTTTGTTGAAAATCATTAATGAATTCGTTTATAATTAAGGTTTTAAAAATATTATTTTCAATAGAAAACAAAGTGAGATTATTTCATCTCTATTTTGCGACATTGTAAGTTGAGAATAAGATTTCAACAATTTCAATTTAGAAAAACACTTTTTTAACAAAAGGAATAGTTAATATTATGTTATATGTCTGCATGTATTATCTATCAAAAAATATGTCTTTATGCATTTAAGAACAATTAATTGTCTTCAAAGAAATTCAATATTATATAATTTGATTTTGATTCGACTGTTAAAATCTCTCTCTAATGATTTTAAATTCTTTAAATAGAATTGGTTAAATTATAGTTTTGTCTCCCCTATTTTAAAAAATTCAGACATTTAGTCCCCTTATTTTAAAACTCAGACATTTAGTCCCCATATTTTGAAAAGTTCAGACATTTTAGTCCAAAGGGTTTTTTATTCTATTTTTGTTGATTTGAAGGTTTGTCAAAAAAAATGACGTGGCAGCTGACATAGACTATATACGTGGTTGTCATGTCATTATTTATTTTAAAAATGTATTTTTAATTAAAAAATATTTTTAACTTTTGAATTAAAAAAATTAATTTAAGTTTTAAAAAAATAAATTCAATATTTTTAGTATAACAAAGTTATAAAAAATAAAAAAAAAGTTAATTAATTTTTAATTGAAAAACTAATTTTGACTTTTTCATTAAAAAAAATAAATTTAATATTTTTAGTGACGTGTCATACTATGTGAATGTTGACATGGAAGATCTATGGTTATATATAATAGAGATATTACTAAATAAAAGAACTTTTGGTGCCCCTCACAAAATGGAGCCCTGAGCAGTTGCTCTTCTCGCCCATGCTCAGAACTACCACTAAAAGAATGTAAACTTCGAAGTAGCAAGTTGTAGTTTTGCTGATAAAAAATCAAGTTAATGAAAACAAAAATAATCCAAAAAAATTATGAATGGTTACAAAGGAATAAAACACTCAAGCTCCTTAATGGCAACAAGAAAAAGAAAGAAAGGGAGGAAAAAACAAACCCAATTGTTTATTCTTTACATGAGGAATGGTCTTTCATTGTATCATTATATGAATTTGTACGTGAATTGGAAGTTTCGTTTGGTCATTAATTCTTCCAATTTGTATTATTGTCATAGAAGAGAATGAGTGTGTCTCCTTCTATCGCAATAATCATGGATGATAACAAAGTCCATGATTTGGGAATGATGACAAACTCTGCAAGCAATGAAACTACAAAATTGCCGTTACTTGTTTGGTAGCTACTCCATATATAGTTTGACCTCATCTTTTAAAGGTTACCGGCCAAATTTTCATCATTCCATTGTTTCCTTCTCTCATACTAATAGTTTATTTTTACCTTATACTAATAGTTTATTTCATGATGATGTGATATGAATTGTGTGACTGTGCAAACGACAATAACATCGGCTACATGCATATAATAAGCAATGTAGTCTCTTATATATTACTGTAGCTAGTGGACGACATTTAAAGTTTTCAAATCTTAATCAACTAGACCTAATGTTCAAGTTTATCACAAAAATTGTGGGGTCCATTGGGTCATGGCTCAGCTCTTATAAATAATCAATGTGTACTAAAAGTTATTAATATTTTTTTATTTACTTTTTATATAAAAGAAAGGTTTAAATGCAATTTTGTTTTCATGTTATCATCGATTTTCAATTTTAGTTCCTATTTTCTTTTCCGTAATTTTGGTCTTCAAATTTCATTAGTTTATTAGTTTCCGGGACTTGAACCCAATACCTCCTTCCTGCACTCATTTGGTGCACTCTTTCAGTATCTCTTAGCTCGCCAACTGAGCTACCTACTTGGGATAAACTTCATTAGTTTATAAAATGTTAACCAATTTTAAAATTGGTCTTTTGAGAATTCATTATGTCACATTTTTGAATGACGTGGTAGGACAAATGTTAAATGAAATTACACCTAGGTACGTCATGTTACCATTGTAATTAAAAAAAATCAATTTTTAAATTAATTTGTAAGATATGAATGCATAAACTACCTCTGTCTTCAAGAACCCAAAACCATAAACCCTAGCAACAACTCATCTCCTTGATCATTGGATTGATTACCGATTGATCATCACCATCATTGTACATTGATAACTCTTATTTATAAGAACTATTAATGCTTTATAGACATAAATCAATGTGAGTTCTAAAGTAATATTGTTGTTTAATTAGTTAAAATGTGTTTTAGTGTAAAAGAGAGTTTGAATCTGGTTTGTGATCATTTGACAATTTGGTACCCCATTTGTGTTTTAATATGTTTGTTCACCGTGTTGCCCCATTTACCATAAAGGTTTCTGGGGCAGATGAGAGAGAATTGATGAGGCGCTAATTTCAATGCACTCAAGTAGTCATCACGAAAGGAATGTTCTCTGTGTGGGGACAGATCATATTATCATAAAATTATTTCTCTTATGTGGACACATTGTACTCTTAGGCATATGTAATGACAAATGGAGCCTCCTTAAGGTATTTCCTTGGATCACTAACCGTAGACCTATTTAAGGCAGCTCTCCTTCATTTAGGAGGCTGGTTCAAAGGAGAAAAAATTTAGACATGGTTGTTCTCTCCATTTTCGTTCCAAGTCTATTTTCACAATAAAAAGTAGAAATTATGCACAACTAATGTTGGGAGCAGTGTTGCAGCATCACCGGAGCTGTCATTACTTAGAGTATTTTCCTTCTCATTATGATTTCAATTTTATGGTTTTAGGTATCACCTTTATGCTTTATTTCTTATGTTTGTTGGTCACCATGAGCTAATCTTATAGTAGAAAGATTCATTAGATTCACCGATCAAATTAAGATACTCGTACATTATTTGCAGTAACTCAATCACTAAAAACAACACACTCTAATTAGAAATAAAGTTGGATATATATACTCTTGCCCTCTAAACCCTAGTTGTCTCGGTCAATTTTCTCTCACTCTTCTCTTCTTTCTCAATCACCATCAAAGGGGTGGTTTTAGGTGAGTTATTGGCCTAGAAAGATTTTTTTTTTATCAAAATAAGCAATCAGATTATCATTGTCTAGAAAAATCAAATAGCATTGTAAGTAAGCAAAGTGGACGTCAAAAAAGTTGTTTTCTTATTTATTTAACCTCTTTTTTCCCCTTTCAACAAATTTTTTGTAAGTAATTCAAATTTTGTAAAGAAAAAACAAAAATGATTAAAAACCTTAGAACCATTTAAAACATCCACATTAATTACCCTAGCTAGCACAAAAAACAATCCAATCTCATCTTTTAGCAGAGAAATATAGCTTAATTTTTTGTCTTGTTTTTTTATTGACACAAAAATTATGTCATGTTTTTTTGTTGACAATATCATGTTTTAGTAAATACTAGTTGTTAGTTACGTAATATTCTAAGGTTGTGGATTCATCATATTTAATTATGGAATAAGAGAAATGAAGAAAATGGTTTTTTTGAACAGAAAATAAAGAAAGTGATGACTGATTGGGACAAGTAAATTGGAAGTTAAATGGTTTCATTTTGTCGACATATCTCAAGGAAAAGGTGGAAAACAATCCTTCACCTTTTTATTGATTATAGGATATTTAAAATACAAGGGTTTTTTTTTATAAACTTAAAATAGAAGGTTAAATATATATATTTTTTTGGCAACAGGTTAAATATCTCTTAAGACTTATAAAAAAGTGGTTTTCATTTTTAATCTCCCGTAAATTATTGATCAATTTTTGGGCTTCATTTTTATCTTCTTTTACAGTTTTGGTTCCTATTGTTAAAATATCATGAAAAAACTATTATTAGGATAATAGCAATAACAATGTTATATATATATTATGTGTAGCGGAAAAGCTAATCGATAGACATAAGCTAAGGGATAGCGGATATGCAAACAGATAATAAATAAGCTAACTTACAACGGATAAGCTAGTAGATTGCAGATAAACTAGTTTATAGCGGATAAAATAAAAAATTGAATTTATAGTAGTAAAATTAGTCGTTGAACTAGCTTATAAATATAAAATGACATAAATAGACTTTTGTAATTAATACATAAAAATTAGAGATAAGATTTATATAATGAAGGATAAATGAAGAGTTTAATAAAAGTAAGAATAAAAATGAGAGAAAAAATGAAACACTATATCTATAAACCAACTGCTACTTAAAGTAGCTTGTCAAAAAAATATTACAAGCTAATGAAAAAATGTTATAAATTAATCATATCAAATACTTACCAAAAAAATTTATCCACTATAAACTAGCTTATTAACTTTGCTTTCATAAAAAAAAGCTTATTAACTTTGCTAAACAGTGCTTATTTCATATAGTCATTACAATGCTTTATTTGGAGAAAAGTTTCTTTGCCTTTAAAAATTATAATTTAAGATCCCCATTTTCATCAAAAGGAAAACATAATTGAAGACGAATAATAATAATAATAATAATAATAATAATAATAATAATAATAATAATAATAATAATAATAATAATAATAATAATAATTTCAAAGAAATAATAATAATATTATAATTATAATTAGAAAGAATTGATCGGAGTGGTAATCGTGTTTGGATTCTAAGCAAAATTATATCAGGGGTCTTTTAAGTTATTTAATTGCAACAAGTTGGTCCTTTAAGTTTTTTATCAGATCTTACTTGGCCTCAGTTATTCAATTGTAGAAAGTTGGTCATAAGTTACATAATCATCATCATTAGTCCTTTTTTTCATTTTTTGTTACAAAAAACTCAATTCGCACTAAATAGAATCGACGTGAGCGTGGGCGTGAGAGCTACATGTCATCATGCAATGCAGTAACAATTTTGTCATTTAAGATTACCGTCATTTAAAAAATTTAGTCATTTCAACTTAAATGAAAAAGAAGATAAACCATCCATTTTAAAAAAAAAAAATTAAGTTGAAAGTTCCAAATTATTACATTACAGTAGTCATAAAAGACCAAATTCTTACAAGATAAATGATAAGTAGCATAAACGCACGCACCACATCATCTCTGTTAGTGCGAATTGAGTTTTTTGTAATAAAAATGAAAAAAAAATAACGATGATATACATTATGTAACTTAAAAGACTTAAGTGTTACGAAAAAAACTGAAAGAACCAACTTATTATAATTAAATAACTTAAAGGACTTTCGATATAATTTTGTGCGGATTTAGTCATTGTCAAGAAAATCAGGTTAGTCTGCGCATTTCAAAAATTTTAAAATAGTCCTAAAAGTAAACGTTAAAGTCCTTGAGTATTACTTTTAGTTAAATTCCATTTTAAAGATACTTTTAGTTGTTAAGAAAATCCAGTTTAGTCCTCAATTGAAAATGAGATGTTAAAACTCAATTGGAATGAGAGAATCATACGAGCCGACAAAACGGATTATACGTTGTTAGTCAAATATTGATACTCGTGAACTTTGTACTCGGACCATTCCATATTTCCATTTCTTAATAAAATATTCGTTTTGCTCTTAAAAAAAAAAAAGAAAGTGATGAATTTTGTACTGGTAGGACACGCAGACGAGAAAATAACGTAAAGGACGGTGGACAGCGTGTTATGGGGTCACTTTCTTTCGTTTTTTCAA
Organism: Oxytropis ochrocephala; assembly: GCA_020916435.1. Lineage (NCBI taxonomy): Eukaryota > Viridiplantae > Streptophyta > Magnoliopsida > Fabales > Fabaceae > Oxytropis > Oxytropis ochrocephala. The sequence goes on along the minus strand of CM037090.1, from coordinate 20,463,164 downwards.
ATTTTTCTTTTTATTATTAATTTTTTGAATGAATTAGAAATCACTTTTATTGAAATTACTTCAAAATTGTCATTTTCAAAAAAGAAAAGAAGTGAAGATAGATACAAAACCTGGAGCCAATTAGTGTTTCAATATTGTTCATCACGTTCCAAAAAATGGCTTACCTGATAACAATAGCAGAGCTGCGTCCCACCAATAAGAAATTAACATATTTTACTAAACAGTATTATAAATGACTAGTATGAGTTTATGCACTATTTTAAGTAGTGTGAATTTTTTTTTATAACTAGCGTTTTAAAAACTGTTTTAAGTTGGTGAAAACAATTATGAGTTAATTTTTTAAACCAAAAAATTATAAGTTAATCATAACAAATAATTACAAAGACTTTATCCACTATTAATTAATAGACTAATATTACCAAACATAGCATAAAAGTTGTTTTTTTAAGCAAGCATAAAAGTTGTTTTGAATCTTATATTTATTTTTGTCATAGTTGAATCTTATATTCATTACTTGTAAATCTTGACTTTTCCCTATCAAACAAGCAATATTTGTAAGTAACGAGAAAATAAGTTTATATAACTCAAATCTAAGATCAAATTTTAAGGTGAGTTAGCATATGTTTCTTGATATTTCTTACTGAAAACCCCTCTCTTTCAAGCTTCAACTGATTCATAGAAACAGTAAAACAACATCCAATTTGAGATAAATAAATTTTACTAAAACAACAAACAAAGTGGAATAGAGGGATTAATACACTCAGGGCCAGCCTAAGGTCCAAACAACTAAAGCAAATGCTTTGGGCCTCATATTTTTGGAAAGTAAGAGTGCTTAAGCCCGAGAAGAACAATTAACAACAAGTCCTAATGTTTAGAAGCACAAGCCCCCCAGACATGTCGTCAATAATCTTACTAAGAATGTTCTCACGAACGTCTTCTAGAAAAGTGGTCTCCATAGAGTCAAGTTGTAGAATGCAGTTGGCTAGTCAATCCGCACAATTGTTTCCCTCTCTCCACGTATGAATGACTTCACCTCTCAATCGCTAGTAAGGATTCTTCTTATGCGCTTGATGATGGTGATACTAGTATCTCGATTATCTTTGGCTCTGGTAAGCATGTTTAGAGTCACTCTCAATTATTAGCTTGCAAGTGCCAAGTTGGTGGGTCGTCTCAATGTCAATCCACATTCCCCACGTCTCTACTTGCAAAGTAGTGCAGGTGCCAAGTCTTCTCACAAAACCCTTGATCCATCTATCGGAATCATCCCTCAATTGCAATACCCTTACAAGCCCCATCCATATTCAGTTTTAGTCATCTGTCGTTTGGGTTATGCCACCTTACCAACGTTGTGTCCACTCTGTAGTCAACATGATGTGTACAAAACGTAGTTAAGATGTCCGCCACATATTTGGTGACAAATTCCTCCTTGTTGTGTGGTCTTTGGAACTCTTCTTCAAATATACTTTTGTTGTGCCACTGCCGTAGAAACCAAGTAGTAACCATGAATGTTGTCGGCCAAGGGTAGCCCTACACGAAGTCTCCTTTGATGATAGATTATCAAATACCCAATTTCTGCCAGTGGCTTCAAAGAACTTGGGTATAAGGTGTGACGGAGCACCCCAAATCCAAAGGCGGATAGCGAAGCTGCAATCACAAAATACATGCATCTGGGATTCCTGTTCCTAAATAATTGTTATATGTCTTTCTTTTGTCCAATAATAGTAGCATTTATTATCTATTAAAAAAAGAAAAAAGGGAAGAAAAAAAAATAGCAAAGGAGACGGGAGACCAATTGGCATACGCCACTACTAATAATAATTAAGTATAATCGAAGCTAGTTGAATTACCATAAAACCCCAATGTTTTAGTTGTAATATCATACTTGAACACAGACAATGACCCATTGGAAATTACCCATCTTTTTGAAAAAAATTGGAAGTTACCTCAGACACACGTGAAAAGAAGAATTTTTGTATTATTCTGGGGTCATTTTCGAGAATGATTTGTTCAGAGTCCACCCGTGACGGGGTAAGGTTAGATTGGTAATCACCCGCTCTAGGCGGCTGATTCTTGCTCATAGTGGCAGCTTTGTTATTTTTACGAGAGAACAAGGGTGAATTAGGAACAATAGTGTTGGTTTAAAATATCCCCAGAAACAGACAAAGCTTCCAACTTGAAGCCTTCGTCCTCTAGCAACATCAAATAAATTAGACTTTTTAAAGACTACACAAATTAAGTGCCCATAATACCCTTCCCCAGACCTTGGTGATAATATTTGTAAACATTTTCTCTCATTGCTATAACTTATAAAATGAGTTAATTAATTCAATTATTCATTTCAGCAAAACAAAACAAAACAAAACTCTGTACTTTGCTGTTCTTTAATTAGAACGGGTTCTATTTGCATATTATTCAATTGGTTTATTGTTTGATATACTTACAGTTACAGCAGACATGTTATAAATATGAATGAATAAAGTTATTGTGTCAAAAAAATGAATAAAGTTAGTAAACATAATATGACTAAAGATTCAACATAACTAATTAACATAATTAGACTTAACATAAACCCAATCTATTTATTCACTCATTGCTGTTGTTTAGGGCTAAATTATTTTTTGATGGTTAAACCAATCCCCAATTTGAGAAGTGTATTTTGTTTTTTTTCCTTTTGTTAGTGGCCGGTAAGAGTCTCTTGAAACTCACACCTGCGAAGTTCTAAATTTTGAATCTGAGACATCATATTCAGTCTAATAATTTCAGCATTTGTCAGTTGAGTCGAATCTTATGGAGTGAAAAGTGCACTTTATGATATTGAATTTTGGGTATTAATCAATTTTTTTTTAAAAATAATTATAAAGACTAAAAATGAGAGGATGGCGGTCCGATTTCATGCACAAACTTTTTTGGACTTTAGCATTTATGGTACAAATCCTATATGATAATTTGTTCCTGATAATTTTTTTGTGTAAACCGAATTTCATTCATGCATAATCAGTAGAATTATCCTCGAATCGTGTATGATCACATCGCGATGCGAAAACAAAACTTCCTCCGAGAGTTTTAACGCAACTACATTCTCAACAAGGCTGAATTTGAACCAAATATGTTGGCCAATGTGAAAGAGACCTAAACCATTTCATCTAAGCACTTTTGGGCAATTTGTTAATTTTTTTGGGCAACTTGTTGATGATAAATATTGTCATTTTTTTCTTAAACATGCATATTTATCTTCTTAGAAAAGGAAAATTTTATTACATTCTTCTCATCCTAGTTAAAACACACAATATTATATATCAATTATGAGTATGTTGATCAAGAATACATAATTATATATATAACCAGAAAAATAAGTGAAGGGTGTTTTCATAATATAAAACAATCCCAAGGGCATATCTAGAGTTACAAGAAACAGTGCCTATAATATATTATATTAATTTTGATGGAATGCAAATCCAAAGTCTGTCTTGTTGTATTGTTATGCCAGCAAGCAAGCACCCTCGTCTCATCTCAACACCATAAAAGGAGGAGAGTTTTCTGCTTTTTGTCTTCCTCTACTTCCACAAATCCCTTCTTTTCTGTTTCTATTTCTATTTCAGTTAATTACCTCTCTTTTTTCCCCATAATTTCTGAACAAAAGTTTTCTGTTACAACCAAGAGTAGTGAAATAAACACTCACTAGCTAGCTAGTTTCCAAATTAAATATTTTCAATTGATTCTTCTTCCTTTTTATTTCCATGTCAAACATAACAAGCTGTGATAGTGGGAGCTTCTCTACAGAAAATACCAGAGAAGATGCATTTAAACAGCAGCAACCAGAATTACTTGGTCACTTCAATAGTCCACATTCTAATACTTCAACAAATAATAGCAATGGTTCCAACACAAATTTACAACCACCACCATCTATTAATAAGAAGAAAAGAAGCCTACCAGGAAATCCAGGTAATTTAAGTTTAAGTTGACTCTTCTGTTCTTTCTTTTTTTTGGCATATCCTTTCTTGTTTTTTCTTTCACTTGCTTTAATATATGTAACACTTTCTGATTATTGCCTGCACACACTGATTCTCAAAATAATATTCTGATTACTTTTCATCTGTACAGTATATATTTTCTTCAACCTTCTCATTAATTCTACACATAAAATAAATTGCTTCTATATTTTCTCAAAATATTTTTTTTTAATTTAAAAAAAGACGTACTGAATTTCTGAATAATGGGATGCCTAATCAATTAGCTAGAGTGGAGATAAAAGATCTGTGTGGGCGTTTTAAGCCAGAATTTATTTAATATCAAAAAATGATGAATTATTGGTGTGTGTAAGAAGGAGAAGAAGCTCAATTATTGGTTTGCTGGGGTTTACAATTATTGCTGTTCACTGTTGACTTTACTTGACCCTTGTTTCTCCTATTTTTGATTTTTCTTTCCTTTTTTATCTTTGTTTCACACACGTTTCTGGTAAATTAAAAACCTCTTCCTTGGTCTCTCTCACTAGCTCTTTCTTTCTTTCTTTGATCAGTGTGTGTGTGAGAGAGAAGCAAATTTCTTTATGTGTTTGTTTCCTCGTGTCTGTATATGTATTTGTCAGAAAACAAAAAATTGAATTGTCAGCATAATAATACATGGATGTCGGCTTTCAAATTCGATAATATGATTAACCGTGCGATAGTGTGTAATATTTATTTACCATTTTATCTAAATTAAAAAAACATACGATATCACACATTTTTAAATTACAGAACATACCTTCACCTTTTTCAGTGTCTTGTCACTTTTTTCTGTCTTATATATACATTGAATAATATTTTTGTTATATTCTTTGAGTGCACATTAATAACTAATGGTGAATGAAGTTATATAGTATAGGAGATATACATATGACCTAATATATATATATATATATATATATATATATATATATATATATATAGTTGAATTTAATTTGTTGTTATTGGCACTGGCACTTATGCAGATCCAAGTGCTGAAGTGATAGCACTATCACCAACAACACTAATGGCAACAAATAGGTTCATATGTGAAATATGCAACAAAGGTTTTCAAAGAGATCAAAATCTTCAATTACACCGAAGAGGCCACAACTTGCCTTGGAAGCTTAAACAGAGAACAACAACAGAAATTCGAAAGCGGGTTTATGTTTGTCCAGAACCTTCATGTGTTCATCACAACCCTGCAAGAGCTCTAGGTGATCTCACTGGCATTAAAAAGCACTTTTGTAGAAAGCACGGTGAGAAGAAGTGGAAATGTGATAAGTGTTCTAAGAAATACGCTGTTCAATCTGATTGGAAAGCTCATTCAAAAATCTGTGGTACCAGGGAATACAAATGTGACTGTGGAACCATATTTTCCAGGTTTATTCATTTTTTCTTGCACGAGTACTGTTGCATGCAGTAGCTAGCTATCTTTTAGTATAGTATAAAGTGTGCGTGCCGTTTGGGCTGGTTAGATAGCGAGGTCTTTCTTTGACTATATACACTAAACACCCTTTGCTGAATTAATTAAAAATTGATCGATGAATAACTTTTCTTCTAAGTATTCAATTCAAAACTTTTTCTCTTAATAATGACACTAACATATATATATATATATATCATCAACTAATGATAAGAAATTGATTATCATTTATATATATGCATAAAGAAAGTATTAATGGAGTATAAGTCACTAGTAGTACATGTACATTATTAAATAAATGTTTTTGGTTTGGTCAAAGATTCCTTGATAATAAAATGTATACCCATCGATCCATGCATGGTCCTCATGAGCAATTATATATTATCTTATTATTGCAGAAGAGACAGTTTCATTACCCACAGAGCTTTTTGTGACGCATTGGCTGAAGAGAACAACAAAGCTAACGAAGGAGAATTCTCAAAAATGGGTTCAGATTCAAATTTGCAATGCCAAACAATCCCAAACCCAAACATTATAATTTCCTCGTTACCTCAAAATACCAACCCACAAATTGGTAGTACTTCATTATCAGAATTCAACCATTCTGATCAAAAGCATTCATTATCACTGCCTCCTCCAGAGCTGATACCAGTGTCACAGCAACCAAAACCCTTCAACAATAACATTGGCGGAGGAACATTATTCAGTACTCGAACCCTTGCATCCACTTCATCTCCCTCTCTTCAATTAGCTGCGGGTTCAGCTCACATGTCAGCAACGGCATTGCTGCAAAAAGCAGCACAAATGGGTGCAACGGTGAGTAACAACAGTGGTAATAATGGTATGGCGTCGACGGAGAAAAGCTTTGGCACAAACATGGGACCACCAACGCTATTTGGTATGGTGCAACAACAACAACAAGGGTATAGTTTCATGAACCAGTACATGATGCAACAAGCTGCTCATTACAACAACAATAATAATAATGATAATGATAATGATTTGAATGGAGTGGATATGTTTAGTGCTATGTTGGATCAAAGCAAGGCATTATCGAAGATGATAGAGCAAAACAATCAAAGCAATAATGGAGGGTCAAGTAACATTGGTGGAAGTAAAGGAAGTGAGGATGTAACGACACTGGATTTGTTAGGGATAGGAGGAGGGGGAGGTGCACATGGTAATTTCTATGGTGGTAGTCAACAACAGGTTGGAGGAGAAAGTGGAAGTGCAGCAGCAGTAGCAGCAGCAGCAGCAGATGAGGTTTGGAGAAATTGGTCAGCTAAGAACGCAGGGACGTTTGAATCATTTTCAGCAACAAGCAACATTTGAAAAGACCCCACCCACCATCAAGAAATAATATTCAGCTATTTTAGTTGGTTGCTTTTATTTTTTATTATTGTTTAATTACGCCACCCCAAATCAAGCTCCAATTTATTTACCATGACAAAGTCAGTGTAACAGTCTAGACTCCTTTGGTCGGATATATATTTGTTTTCAAATGCCAAATCATTAAGAATTCCCTCCCTCCTCCTCCTCAATATAAAGTCATATGTATGTATGTATTGGCGTATTAATGCACCAATTAAATTAAGGGTAAATAGTCTTTTTATTAGTTCTGAAAATGTGTGAGACACTCTCATTATAGTTTTTGAATATATCAAAATTACAAATATGTCTCTAAATATCTCTTTTGTTAGTAATGTTAGAGACTAACTTGAACAATATATAGAAAACACATTTGAGGACTTTAGTGACTAACAAAGAATAGATTTAGAAAACAAAATGACTTACTGCTTAGATGTGTGGTTGCAATTCCGATACATTCTGAGACTATAAGTACAATACCTCATAGATATAGTTCCTCTCTTTCAATTATTCCATCCATCTCTCTCCTTCCTCTCTAGCTCTCTCATGACTTCACTCTCTCTCATCATTATACCTATTATTTTAATCACTTTCTCTCTCATTGCTCTCGCTTATAATATTTGAAGGGGAGAGATATATAGAGGGAATAATATTGGAAGAAAAGGATCCAAACAAATGCAATGAACAAGCTAGGCACTTGGAATTTGGAAGGAATGAGAACCACAAAAACTAGATAAGGGGTATCCATCCACATAAAGAACCAATCAAAATCCACCGTTTGGTGGTTCATTATTTTGTCCTACATTTACATGCATAGTAACTTATTCATTTTTTGGTTACTTAGAAAGGTTGCAATGGGTAGTTTAGCTAGTAGATGAATTATTATTCAACGTAGAGGAGGATAGGATACACTATACACATATTGATGGCGGTGGAAGGTAGGTTTGGGGCATGGAACAGAATTGGCATTGGCATAACACGGTGTTCAGGCGACGGAGAAGGAAATTCCAAATTCAGAGATCAATTTGCACCATTGGCCGCCAAATTTGAGCGGCGGCTTCTTATTGGCGTTGGGTCAGCTTCACTTGTAGCTGTGGGTGCAAATTTTGGCGGCGTCACTAGTTTTCTATTGGGTTTGTCGCCGGAGAATGGCCGTAAACTGAAGCTCGACGTGCTTTATCCCATTGCCGGCTACACCCGTTGCTTCGACGCAAAAGAAGGCTTCGGTAATTAATTAATTTACTTTAAAACATTATTATCGTATGTATTCTATATATTATTAATGTGAATTGTTAATTAGAATTCATATACCCGGCAAATTGGGTGGGAGATCAGACGGTGTTGTATCGAGCTGCTAAGAAAAGAGAAATGGAAAGATCATTGGATCCTCCTCCCCTGAATGTGCGGCCACGTAGTAATGTTGCGGAACCTCTTGTCGCATTTGGTCCCCCGGGTTCCACTGGGGAACTCAATCTTAGTCTTATTGTCTCCCCCGTTGCACAAGACTTCTCGTAAGTATCATCCCTAAACTACCAACTCATGCACCTGTCTGTCTGTCTGTCACTTTATTACCAACCAAATTTAATACCCCCCATTCAATGAGATAGATATTTAACCTTGACCCAAAGAAAATTGACTTCAGCCTCTTAGTGAAAAGAAATTGTAGGTCAAAGTCCCCAATAAAGTTGTTTTTAAATGTTCTAAATAATAATAGCAGTATCATTATTTTCTTACAAGGATTGAAGCATTTGGAGGGCCAGAGGAGGTGGGGGAAGCTGTAATTCGGACCATAACAGGATCAGGACAGCGGCCCGACCTGAAGGGAGGAACATTGATAAAATCAAGTTTGAGAGAGGACCCCGTTGCAAATGTCAAATACTATGAGCTGGAATTCAGAGTTGAGAGTCCCTCATTTAAGAGACACAACGTTTCCGTCTGCTGTGTTCGTGCTGGTAGGCTTTTTACGTTAAATGCTCAGGCACCTGAATCAGCCTGGCCAGAATTGAAGTCAGATTTCTATAGAATTGCTCACTCATTCAATCTCACAACTCTCTAATTAAAATGAAGTTTTTGTAGGAGATAGTTCCCTTAGGTCGAGCTTGTAACTCCTTTATTTTGTTTCCAAAAACAAGGTTTTTATGTGCTTGGACAAATGTTACCTTAAACTCGTGCACTTTCAGCTGTGCGTCATCAATGGGGTGCTTGCTGCTAACCACAAACATTTCTGAATTTAACTAAAGGGCCAGCACGGGTAAAAGGAAAAAAGTCTGTAACTTTGTATACATAATACATTTTCTATTCACTTTTTGAAATAAAAATACAGATCTGAAGTCGCTCGCATTACCCGATTCTCTATCTCTAATACCGCCCGTTACTATTATACACATTCAACAACTATCTACGTATTTGACCAACTACACTGAAACATACCAACCCATAAAATACCATCTCACAAAATACTGCTCAAATACAGTTACTGTACATAACCACTTTCCTGATTCGAGAACAAGCTCAATATGTACGTTCAAACACAAGCAATCTGCCTCCGCTTAGACATCTTGTCATAATTCTCAGAAACCATTGCAGTCAAATTAGGGTCTCCATATCCAATCTCTGCGCCAAGTCTGGTAAAACAACAGTAAAGAAGCCATTTCATTATTTTAAATTGCAAGAGAGAGAAAGAGAGAGCAAAAGCTAGGACAAATGTGTAATTTACATACTTTGGGTCAAGTACAAGTTTCCGAACTTCCTTGATGGCTGAACTTGCGGCATAAAGAGATATCTTACCAACCTGTATAATTGTCCAAAGATTAGTTCAGGCCTAAGACCCAAGTGTCAATGCAGATACTAACTGAATCGCCAGTATTACTGAAGAGACAAAAATGATAGACAGGTAACGAACAAAAAGGAAGCTTGATAATAATTATATGTAACTCTTCTTTTTCCTGACCTCCAATACTTGAAGCTTTGCCTCATGTTCATTAGGTAGACAACGGACTTCCTCTGCCAATCTTACAGCCTCCCCCAGGCTTTCCGGAGATAAGAAATCAAGGCCCAACTGAACAGTGGACTGAAATTTTTTATAATATAGAGATGATCACGATCCCGTTACAAGTTGGATGCAGGAGAATTCATATTGTTTTCATGAAACAAAAATCCAGTTTAATTCATCTAAATATTGTATGACAATTATTTAGAGTTAGTTGAAAATTGTAATGAATCTAGGTCATTATATTACAACTTTATGGCTAAAAACTAGAGTAAATTAATATCTAGTCCCAAAAGAACTGCAATATAATTTTTATTCAAGTTAAAAAGCATTTCCGGTATAACCATAATTCTAGACCAAAAGGTAAGAGGGAAGGTGCATGTAATTCAGGAAAATCTTATGATGAGCAATATAATTAATCTAATAAATATTCCAACTCTGGACAAGCCAAATCATTAATCTGCACAGAAGCAAAAGCCCTTAACCTGTATTAGGGAAGGAACTTCATAGATAATTTAAAGAAGATTAATGAACAAATCACTGTATTAATCGGTTACAATCTAAAAACTGACTTAGGTATACACACATAGGAATACTAGCGTGGTTAGCATCAAATAACCATGCAACTATTTGTTTCAGTTTCCTACATAATTCTAATTACATTAGTTATGCTACTATCAGCTCTGGAATATCACCTCTTTAACTCATATGCTAGATAATATTAATAATGGTAGACACTTAATCAGATAAAAGTTTCATCCTTTGAATGTGGTTAAAGTTACAGGTATAAGATTATGAAGGTCGTCAATTAAAATGTATGAGGTGAACTGACAAGGAAAATGAACTCACCTGAATATTCCTTGCTTGGAAAGGGCAACCAGCAGGAACAAATATAGCTTCCCCCAGATTCTGTTCAAATGACCATGGCTCCACTCCTACGAAGGAAGACATTACATTAGAAAGGAAGAAGATAAATAATATCGATAATTTTCAGAAAACTTTAGTCTACCCACAATTTGGCACATCAGTACTGAGTACTGACTACCAAGTTTTTGATGATAAACAGTATACATGCGAATAACTCAGATTCCACTAGGCCTCGTACAACTTGATTTTTGCTAGCAAAATTAATGTACATTATTTTCTCACCAACCATTGAAGAACATAATGAAGACTGGAGACTGATAGAAACAGGGAGAGGACTTTCAACCGGGCAAAAACGTTTTACTGAGAATTGGTAAAATAAAGTAACAAAACCAAAGGGAGAGGACTTTCAACTGGGCAAAAACGTTTTACTGAGAATTGGTAAAATAAAGTAAACAAAACAAGGGCCAGACCCATGTTGGAAGATGAATGAGGTAGCTACCCTTCCCTTTGGCTCGAAAACTTCCAAGTAGTACTTGGAGAATCAGGGGGAATGGTTCCCTTCGTATTCACTTCCCCTTCATAAATTATTAAACTCCCAAACAAGGGTTGAATAATGAAATCAGCCTCTTGCAAATGCAAGATAAGTCTGACTACAGTAGATCCGCACGGGATCTGAGTTCTGACCCTGCCCTGGATCCTGCATGGCGGGAGGCTTTGTAGCACTAGGTTCCTCAAATATTGGGAATTATTTTGTTATGCTTCCATTTTTCTTCTTGTCCACCACTAAAAGAAACTAAATTTGTTTCAACTTTAGGGGATCCCTATGAGAAAGGCCTATGTGGTTTCGCCGGTGTCAACCTAACCTACCACTTCTCTATCTAGCTCTTGAGAACTGATAAAAAGAAAATAAATATCTTACCAAAGTCTTCCTTCAACTTTCTCTTATGTTGTCTGTCAAGAAATATAGCTCCATCATAAAGAGGCCATGTAACCTTGATTCAAGAGAGTGCAAGTACAATCAGCAAAAAATAAAAAACTAAATTAACCAAAAAAGGGGGAAGGCAATGCAAGTCCCAATGTATTTTAAGACTTACAAATTCATTTCCTATATCATCGGACTTCCCAAATTCCTTCGAATGCATTTTCAAATATTCAGTCACCTTTGGAACATCCTGCCGACGGAAGACATCCCAAAGAACTCCTGGATGTGTTTTCTCAGAGACGTCTCCATTTTGTCTGAATGGAATTTCACAATTAACCATATTCCCTTCAGCACTAGAACAAATTTCAAAACCCTGAACTGTAGTCGAATTATTCTGGTCTGATTCCAAATCCAGTCCATTATTTTTTGTACAAAGTGATGAATCGGGTGAACTCCCTCTCGAACTTTTTTGTAGATCCAAGTGAGATTCTTTCGCCTCAGATTCCATATAAGCATTTTGCATCATTTCAATTTTAGTCCTCTGCCGGTCCTTCAACTCCACTTTACTTGTATGGACCAAAAGGTACACCTGTTGAGAACAGTAAATTTATTATTTTTATTTTACTCACAGCCAACTGGTTTCCTTTTTTTCTTCAAATAAATCGAAATTCTATCATCTCACTCTAGACAAAATAGCAGGAAAAAGATAAAGATAGACAAAAATCTAAATTACGAAACACAAACGCACATTTACTTTACACAGCTTGGAAAACAATCCACGTGTTTGGGCATTTTAACTTAAACAGGACACTGTAAATTGTTGCTAAGTACTTACATTGAAAACTGCAAAGTTTTATAACAAATATCAACAAGCTGCATATATTAATCTGAGAATTTGAACAGCAAAAAATACATAACGAAACAAATTAACGACGAAGCATCAGACTAATATTTTTAAGACACGTGATATTTTAACCAAAATTATAATGAAGTTGCAGCTAGTAAAATAATTTGTATCCACTTAAATTCAAAAGTGCAAATGATAAAATGACCATTTTTCATATCTTGGGTTGAGGAGGATAAAGCAACATACCATGTCTCGCATATTAAAGTGGAGATTTGTCACTGAATCACCTCGACCAAGTTCATCACTAATTCCATAAGATAAATAGATCTTAGGTCCTACATCATTCTGCAAGGAGTAATGAGGCAACTTAGCTGCAACATTGAGAAGGCCCCACTTGGAGTGAATATACTGAAGTAAAGGAAGTTTGCTGATAAACTCGGGTCTTTGGTACATAAGAAATTCTTCAGATGCGCTAGGTGAAGGCCAGTCCTTCAACTTCAATATTTGCGGCCAACCATTTTCACGAATCCGTCCCTCGGTGTACCCTTTCATGAACTGACAAAGCTCAATATCAATCTGTCAATAAGAAAATAACAAATAAATAAATAAATATATAAATAAATAAAAAGAACCAGTAAACACAGCAATAAAAAAGCAACTAATCAATACACTCTCAAGTCTCAAATGCCAAAAAGAGAAAAGCTCCAAATAAATGTGTACCTCAGACCCGTCTAAGCAATCTATGGCCTTAACCATTCTGTTTTCATCTTTCATTTTCTCATCTGTTGTCTCTAGAATCCCTCTCCATATGACCATTGGGTCCCAGCTTGAAATGGATGACCTGTCAAATACTTGCTTCACGATAATGGGCTCACCAGTTTTCCAGTGCTTTCTAAACATGCCGATCCCATCAGTTTTGAGATCTTCAGATGTTGGACAGTAAAGATAATTATCATTGTCAGCCTCTCTTTCAGAATATCGACAAAGTCTGGGAGCATTCATCTCGGTTTCCAGTGGACCATCAGCATCACTGGTTCTGCAGCCACAAACCATTTCCTCTACATTTTTCACCAATTTTGCAACCCAGTTCATCTTGAAAATCCGACTCAAGTGTAATGATGAACAACCACAACCACCATACTCCTTTGGGGGGCATGGAATACTTCCATCGTCATTGGATCTCCAATGAGGAAACTTAAGTAATATGTTACGATCAGTAGTTTTTACTGCCTCTGTTTGGGGCTCTTTACTGTGATGTACAGTTGCATCTCGAAGATCTCGACAACAATTTAGGCACAAATCATATGAACAACTTGGACAGCGCCGGTGATAATCAGTAATAGGTATCCTACAAAAATTGCTGAAAGAAAACGATTCAAAATAAATAATTAGCCATAGACATTTATAAATTAGAAACATCTGCTCATGATGCTTCTGCACCCATAAAAACCATCAATTTTAATGAAAGCATCATAGATGTACCAGCACATCTGCTCATCTGCATTCAATTTTGTCCTAGGAAGATCTATTTCAGCACCTGAGAGAGAAAGCAACATTTCAAGATTGTCAGACACTAGTACACCAGAGGAAAGAAGAAACTATAATCAACTACCACTAGCAGCTCAAGGCTGCAAGCAAATGTAAAGAAACCTTAAAATGCATCTTACCACGCAATTTCTTTTCAAGTTCAACTTCAAAACACTGTTCATGATGGATCTGCTTTACTACAGGAAGCACCGAGGAGAGCAGCAAATGAAGATACTGTAACTTATCTAGTACAGGTATCTCACGTATCCGAACCTAAATCTCAGCAAACCAAAAATTTTACTAACAGAAAAAGGAATTGTATATTATAGCTATAAACTTTGATGGCATGCATAATCAAAAAGTTGGTAATTGTTAAAATACCTTAATTGAATTATCACTGCGTAAACAAATTTTACAATTACATACACCACGGCATGCAGGACATATCCGCTGAATTTCATCCATCGAAATGTCTGAATACCTACAAAGAAGTAAACCGCAACATCCAGTCACCATCTGTGAAAAGGGGAGGAAATAAAATCAACTAAAAGGGATTATATTTACTAAACTACCAAGCTCACCATGTTGATATACAGCTATCACAATATCCTCTCCGATCACACCTAAGGCACCAAGTAACTCTGTCTTTGACATTCCTCCTGCACTGATGGCAAGTCTGGCCACCAGTATCCTGAGAAGAATCTGAGGTTCCATCAGAACATTCCTGCCAAGCAATTGCAAATCGCAACCTTTCAATTCAATTCAGCAACATATACAAAAACTCCCATTGCAGGAAAAAAAATAAAAAAAAAACTAGCCAGTAAAGCATTCAAAACTCACAGTAGTGCCATTTGCATCCAGGCTCCCATGCGACCTTTTCCGGGAAGAACCCTCAGCACCAGAACCAGGCTGTGATTCATCAGAGGCAGAGTTATCTTCATTAAGAGGGACATCCTCATCCACATCCTCATCCTCATCACCATCACCATCCTCACGATCAGGAGAATCATCACTGTTCTTAGCGGCTTGTTGAGCAGAGGAACCCCTTCTGGCATCAGGGTCAGGTGTATAACGAAACTGGTTTTTGGAAACCTTATCGAATAACTTCTTCCCAGACCGGTGGTTATTGTTATTATTAAGAGCAGTTGAAAGAGGTGCATCTAAATCATCACTCTTACTCTCCATATAAATATCAGAGTCACCATATGACTGTGAGTTCCTCTTAGCTTTCTTAAGATTAGCTCTCATGGCGGAATTCGCTGCTCTCTTCTTCGCTTGAATGTAGTGTTTCTCACAAACAGTCTTATCAGGCATCGACATCGCTGTGCATCTCCATTGCTTCCCATCTGACCTCTTACAACGCAAATCGTCCGGAATCCCTACATTCTCTTCACCGTTGTTGTTGCTGTTGGATCGCGCGTGATCCATTCTCGCTTGAAGAAAAAACCCCAATTGAATTGAGAATTAGGATAATGACATGTGTGTGTTGTGAATTCAGTGAATAAACTAAACCCTAACAATTATCAAGAAAGAAACAAGAGAAAGAAAGAAAGAAAGAAACCCTACCTTGTGTTATCGTAAAAGAGGAACGCGAAGCGAAGAGAGAAGTAAGTAGAGTTATTGTGTTGTGATGGATGAGTTGAGAGTATGTGTTGTGTATGTAATGCAGTACATGTTGTTAATGTTAGTTACTACGGTGGGAAATTTATGTTGAAGATGCGACGTCGTTTAGTGTTAAAATGCAGAAAGTAGGGTGAGAATATGATAAGACAGTTTACAGTAGGCGAAAGCCAGGGAGAGAGAGAAGGGATCACCATACGGACGGGCCTCCGCTTCCAGCACTACTAGATTAGTGCCCGTATAGTCTGTCTGTCTGTTTCGCTTGTTTGTTTGGATGCTCCAATGGTAAAAATAATAGAATTTTTTTTTTCTAAAATTAAATGACATTGTGTATTAAAAAATTCAGTGATGATTATTAATTACTAATTAATTAATGGTACACATGGATAAATTTTTATTGGCAACTATGATTGACACAATAACATCAATTAAGTTTTTTTTTTTATCAACTACATCAATTAAGTTTTGTTGGCGTTATAGATAGTGTTGAGACTTATAGTATTTGCTTTGGCCCTTGATTTTACCGGATTAAGGAATATTTGGAGAAACTAGAATGGTGTGTGTTTTTTTATTGGTACTAGAGTAGAATGGTGTGTGTTATCTGGATAGTATTTGGATAAGATGGTAGGGATCTCTTGATTTAATCAAAGTTAAAATTCAAATCCAACTTTTAGGCGTACAAATAATGTTAAATCTTTTGAGGAGAGTTTTGTAAATCAATCGCGATTTTTATCCGACAAAAAGATACCTAGTTTATATAAAAAAAGTGGTGTGTATTCTTTTTATTAATTTTGTTCTTTATCCACACTAATTAATTTTTTGAAACACAAAATGAATACATTTTTAGCGGTATAAAATAAATATATTAAACTATCTTGATATACTTTATTTGCAAACCAAAAATATATACTTTATTTAATGGTCGCACTAATATGGATCCTTAAAAGGGTCCAAAGATAGACCACTTGGAAATTACCTGGAGGTAGTAGCTTGAGTCTACTTTTTTTTATAATAACTTGTGGTCATTAGTTGTAAATATCACTTTATTTATTTTCTCTTTAGTCCCTAATATTCAATACTAACAACGCACAATGAAGCCTCGCAAGTAGGGTAAACATGAAAACCAGGAACCCCCTTTTTCAAATGCGACCAAGGTTTTGTCGTAGTCTCGTAGAACCTCAATAGCAAGGGTCGTAGTAAAAGCGTAGTCATCAGAGTTGGTCGGATTTTGATCTAGGTTTATTGTCCATTGTGGATTCCCTTTTTTGGATTGTCTCGGTTGAATGTCGATGTGCTTGCTGCCTTTAATGAGTGTTGGTTGTGGTAAGTTTCTCAACCCTGTCTGTAGTCATGTGGTTACAACCTCTTTTATACCTTGCTAGTCGATATTGATGTTGTCTTTGGAGCCCATCACAAATTTCAACACAAGTTATACTAGTCTTTTTTAAGATGGCATTCTGCAAATTTGATGGAAAACCAAATGTTACAGAAATATGATAGACCTAAAGTATGCAATCCATTGTGTGTAGATCAGTTTAAGGATAATTGTATTGTTGGATTTTTAAATGAATTGTGTGTGAATTGAAAAAGTCTCACATTGTTTGGAATAGATGTGAGTGTTTATAAGTGGGAATCTCACCCATTGGGTTGGGCCCCAAGGGGTACTCAATTTTGTGGATGGGTGAGGACACACAAAATGACCACCACACGCGCGCGTCGCGTCTGTCTGTTCGACCAGCTTGGCTTGGGATTGTTGTGAATTTTAATTTTCAGAAATAATCATTTTATTGAAACATAATTATTTTTATTTTGACTGGTTTGACTTGGTCAAACCGTAACCTTTTTATTTATCATAAAACCATAACTTTGTTTTATGAATTGGAACGTTTCTTTTTGATAGGAAATGAGAGAGCCGTTGGCTCTCATTTATTTCCAACGGATCCTACAATTTTTTGCTCCTATATAAGGAGTGCTCCCATACTCTTACAACTTACACCAAAACTTTGTGAATCAAGAGTTTTCTTCACAAGTTTTTTCTCTTCTCCCTTATAACATTCTTTTTCTTTGAAAGCTTGAGATATTTTCCAAGCTAAGAGTGGTTTTCATAACCATATAAAGTTTTCCATAAACTATATTGAGGGTGTATTTCTGGAGCGAATTTCTCACAGTGCAGTGAAAATTTGTAACAGTGTAACTGAGCTGTGTTATCCTGGGGACGTCATAGTTGATAGCCTATTTGCACCTTTGAGTAGTGCCACAAAAAGTCTTAAAGAAAGCGACCTAGTCCTCGACTCATCCCAGTAATATCTTCGGTTTATTTTAAAAATAAAACTTAAAAACACTGTTGTTTGGGGAAAGTACTGGCTAAGAAAAGACTTGGTATTTAAGTGTGTCCATTGTGACTCACCTCTCTTTCCTGGAAACCTACTCGGATTAACATGTATTGATCGAATTCATTGCAAATAAGTTGTTCCTTATTGAAGAAATAGTTTGCAAAATAAATACCTCTGTCCCAAATTGTTTGTTGTTTTAGCAAAATCAATTTGTCCCAAATTGATTGTTGTTTTAGATTTTCAATGAAACTTTTAATGTTCTTTTACACTTATACCCTTACTAATCATGACAACTTTTTACCTATAATAAAAGTTTCACATTTATCTAGATAGAGAGATAAAGGGTTAAATGGTAAATTAAACAACACTTTTTAAAGAATCTATACTCCTAATCATTTTTCTTAAAGGGTGTGTCAAAACCTTAAACTGCAAACAAAATGGGACAGAGGGAGTAATATGGATAACATGAATGCAAAATATTTGCAATTTAATGATTTACTAGGTGTGGGTGTGATGTCAGGTGTCAAGTCCATGTTGATTATGATAGTGGCTAGTGGTATATTAGGTATTTTAATGATTTACACAATCATATGCTACTTGATGAAATTTCATTGGTTTCCTACACATGAACAACTTCAGGAATGTTGTAATCAGGACTTCAAAAATATATGGTCCACTTCTAGTCAATTTTGTGAGAATGAACATGGGGGATCCAACCATAATTTGCAATAGCGGATAAGTAAAGGCAAGGTAAAAGGTTCTCATTCAAGAGTTGCAATAGCATATTTATGTGGTTTGAAGACGGGTGATCCAACCATGATTTGGAGACACACAATTATTGATAATAAAGGAAAAGTGGGGTGACAATGAACCGAATCAACTCGAACATAGTTCAAAATTCGAGTCAATAAATAGTTCATTGAACTTAGTTAAATGAACCAAATGAAATTTGACTTGAAAGAAAAAAAAATGAGCTCGTTAAATAAATGAGTAGAATTTGAAATTTAAGTATAGTTACTCGTTTGGTTAATGAACAAACTCGATATATATATATATATATATATATATATATATATATATATATATATATATATATATATATATATATATATATATATATATATATTACTCCACCATTTTTATTTCAATATGAATTTTGTTATGCATTTTGTATTTCTAGAGCAACGTTTTTTGGTTATTGGTTGTTGCAGTTTTTTTAGCACTAATTATTATATTATTATACAATTCTCAAATTATTTTATATTATAGTTGTTTATATTTTTTATTAAACTCACGAGATATATAAACAAAAAATTATAATTATATTTATATTTTCATCTAGGTAATTATTTCATTCAAAACTACTATTAATTGTTATTTTGAAATGTCAAAAATCTAGAATATTTTGGTTTTTTTTTTTTTTTACAAAAAAAAATGATTTTTTTAACTTTTTAATTCCGCAGTTTGAACTAACGAAATGAGCCGAGGTTGCTCATGAAATTTGACTCAAGTCAGTCGAAATGAGAAAAATGGTTCATGGTTAACTGTCGATCTCGAGCGTCTGAAGTTAGTCGATTTTATCGAAATGAACCAAGTTCGACTCAGCTCGACTCATTTCCAGCCTTAAAGAAAAGTACAACATTTATTCTGAAGTGGTGGTATTAGCCAAATGGATGATTATCGAGTATTTGAGGATGTTTTAGCCTTTGATGCCACCTATAAGAAGATCAGATACATGTGCCCACTGATTTTATTTTTTTTGGAGTTAAGCATCACAACCAAACCATTGTCTTTAGTAGTGCCATTGTCTCTGATGAAACTGAGTAAACCTATGTTAGGTTGTTGGAAAAAAGACGTAGCTGGGGAAAGATGCCAGATTTAGTGATAACCGATGGAGACATGTCAATGAGAAATGCAATCAGAAGACTATTTTCCAGTGCCTCCACCACAGGTTGTGTGTTTAGCACCTTACATAGACCGCAACGAGTAAAGTATTTTTAGTCATCTATATGACCCTAGCTCCTATATAATCCATTAGTGGTTTTACCTATTATATCACCTCTGTTGATGCATATACCAAATTGTTGATGCATATGTATTGGTCTTCATGTTTCAATTTAGGATAAAGCCATACAATTGATAGTGTAAAGGAAATTATTAACATTGAATAACAAAATTAACCGTTACAATGCCCACTACATTAATAAAATGGTAGTTCATATTGACAATCGGTACAATGCACATATCTATTCAGTGGAAAGCTCTCCGTTGTGGCAAGCAACATTGATGTCATTTGGTTTGCAAATTTTTGACCTAACAAAAATTTCCTCATGGAGTTTAAACCTTACACAATATTCATCTACTCATTGCAATCACCCTGCCAATGAGCAATAATATTCAAGTAAAATTATTTTGATTACACCGACTTCTTTTTTACTTGGAACAAATATAATGTGATGCATTTGTCATGAAATGTACCATATTTGGAACAGCCCATAATTTTCTGTTGCAATTAGTACAAACTTGGACATAAAAGAAGTGAATGTCATGGTTAGAAAAGGTGAGCAACAAAGCAAAGTGAAACCGAACCATCAAAAAAAGTTAAATTCTAGTGAAGTATTAGTTGAAATGAAGGTGTGTTTAGATTTGGGGAACCTAAAACCACACATAGACATGGTTTCCTAAAATTATACGATAGATGCTCGAAAAAGTAGGAGACTAAAATTGGGAGAAGGAATAATCTTCTTTGTTCCAAATTGTTGCTTTTGATTTTTAAATTTGTTTTAAACGCAAAGAAGAATTTGTACAACTTCAAGATGAGTGTGAGTGGTCAATGCACTCCATTTAAAAGGATAGACTCGACTAGTACCCCAGTTCGATTACTAGTGATGAATATACTTCACTTACCTCTCGAACAAACTTGAACCATGCTTTATGTATCAGGGGTGTCCGAAAAGGCCGACCTGGATTCCCACTAAGGAGAGCCTCCGCTAGCCGAGGAAGGGTACCCGAGGAGTGCAATGGACACCTGAGGAGGCATGAATAGTACTGAATGAGGCACCTGAACTGCATGCACCGCCGTACGGACCATGCACAGACTAGGACGTGTTTGCCTAGATGAAAATGAGGAGGACGTGGCAGTCAACCATTGGTGCCAAAGTAGTGGTCAACCGACTACCTCGGTGGTAGGCAACAGATAAATATCTTGTGATATAGAACACCCCTTTTTGGTATTGGTAGTGCATGCAAATGTTATATTAGAGATATTTGGTTCTATATACTTGGGAGGTCCTCTTAGTAAGGATATATCCTTAAGGGTTGCACCACCCCATTTTTGTATACCAGAACATTGGCGTACACCGTGAGACCGCTAGTAAAAAATTCTTTTCCCGATGACTTCACAAGCAAAGAGTTGATGCTTCCACTTAAGCCATGATGTAAACGCAACGTTCAAACCACACTACCAATAGCCACGTTGAAGAACCAAGCTAGGAAATGCACTACATGTCAGACAACATTTGTGCGTAGGAAGAACATAACACAAAGCGACAGCACGCAAGAACTGAGCAACTCCTCCTAACATAGACCATGGAGGCTCACGAGCGTGAACTTCAAGAGCAAATAAAGGCTCTGAAAAGCAGCTCCTAGACTTCTGTAGCAGCGATAGGGCTCTCATGGGGACTTTTCAACCATTATCAGAAGAAATACAAGTATAGGTCGTCCCTCGGCATTTCACAGAGTCGGTCATAACAGCCTATGACGACTCTAGAGACTCTCATGATCACGTTGCAGCTTTTCAAACACAAATGTTCATCAGTGGCTATAATAATGGTGTCAACTACAAGATGCTCACTAGAACGTTGAAATGTTAGTGGTTAATAATTAGGAGAAGGGGGAAAAGTTATTTCCAGAGTTTAAACCTGAAACCTCCTTCTTGCACTCTTTAGTTAAAGCTTGAATTAGGAGAAAATATATCTCTGAAAGCACAACTTCAACACTTTAACCAAAAAAAAAAACACTGCTAGGTTGTACAGCAAGTTGAAAATAATTTTAATCGATAATTAATAACTTGAGGTCGTATGCCTTGTGAAGAGGCTTTACTGTTTTGATGTACAATATTTGGAAATAAATTACAACAAAATTTTGGAGTCAGTTGTAAGGCTACGTAGGTAAAAGCAAACAAATCAAATAGCCTTTGTCTTTTTATGTTTTTGTCTATCACTGCTGTTGTTATTGCCTGCGCCAGCCTTTTTAAAAACTTTGTGCGGTCTTTTTGATCCCTGGAAAAAAAAAATGTAATCCGTAAGTCAGATACAAATACAGACGTAGCATACCAAAGAAACAATTGGCCACACTCTTCCCTGTTGAATTCAGGTTTAGACATTTTTTACACGCAACCATATACAATCTAATGGCTCAATAGAAAGGTTATTTTTTATCCAGTGGGTGTTTGGTATTGCGTCAGATACCCTCCATAAAAAGTTTATTTTTCATCTAAACAATTTAAAATGATTTAGCATTACCCTCCATCAAACTGTCAAAAAAGATTTATATCAAACCCACTTAGCCTTCTCCCTCACCCCAATTGGAAAAAACTACAGTGGTAAAAACCCACGAGAGGAAATCATACCCCAGAAGAGATGGCCAGCAGAGGGTCTCCGCCTTTTCTTGATTTTCTCTTGGATCCCCGTTGGCGATTATTATTTCCCATTGCATCTCTTGTAAGCTTGACCATTGCCCTTGCCTCTTTTGTTGTTTTGTCTATTAGGTAGTCTGGGACATCACGAAGGTGTGGAGGAGGGGCATTCTTGCTCAAAACTTTATCGTGTTTCAAGAGATCTGCTCAAATACACATTCAAAGCTTGAAGCTTAATTTCTTCAAACATGGAAAATACATAAATGAATGGCAATAGTATACAATAGCAAAAAAATCAACCGATAACATTACCTAGGTCTCTTGGATTAGTTTCAAAATGGGCCTTCAACCTAAAACAGAAAAACCCAGCCGGGCAGAAATGATTCAGAAAGGGAATAAAATTTAAGATCAGAGTTACAGTTCTCGGGCATAATACATGCAATACCAGCCACTCACTTTTCAGAGTTCAAAATTTCATTCCTCAAATCCTGGGCTCGTGATTCTCGGACAGCAATTCTAGTTACACTCTTTGCGACATCCTTCAAAATAATGCCAATAATCAATACAATTTGCAAAAGCAGCTAGTTACTACTTACTACATATCCACCTAAAATCAGATACGTAAAAGCACAAAGAGAAAGCGCATGGCCAATATATTTTCTATATAATATTCACCTAAAAGAAAAATGGCTGAGAAGATATGCAAGATTCTAGTCGATCTCGCTTTTCTCAAGTTTAATCCAAGGCACTGACATGACAATCAATCATCAATCATAAAAATAATATTTCTTGTTTTTCTGGACACAAACTTTAAGGGTTCATTTGGTAGCTAGAATAAGGAAGATAGATAGGATAAACTATCCTATCTTTTTTTTGAGATTAATAGGGGTCAAAAGACCCAAACAGAGCAACTATTACATCACCACAAAGCGATGAGTACTAAATCCAACAAGATCAGCATGCACCAAGTGCACAACACTAGAAGGGGGTTGGTCAAAGATGATCAAGCCCTCATGTCGAGTACAAGCAAAAGAGGCTAAACCATCTGCTACCATATTAGCTTCCCAGTAAGTATGGCTGATAAGGACTTGAACATTTGATCTCAGCAACTGCCTGATATGAAGCAAAATAGCCCGACCCTCCACACTTCCATTGGAGGTACCATTTAAGCAATTGACCACTACTTGGGAATCCATGTGAAGTTCCATCCTCAGGTACCCGCGGGATATGGCTAACCGCAGCCATTCCAACGCACCCCAAAGCACAGCCACATAAGCATTAGCCGCCTCAACAAACCTGCAAAAACCAGCAAGCCATTGCCCATGCATGTCTCTAATAACACCACCACAGCCAGCGACCACTCCCCCATCTTTTGAAGCACCATCAGTGTTCATCCGCACCCAAGATGAAGGGGGAGGATGCCATCGGATAGCCATTGGCACCTTAAGAGGGCCCTTAGAAGGATATAAAAGCTCCTTCCCCTAGACATATTATTTCACATTAACTATCCTATCTTAATATAATACAATGTTTGTTGAGTCAATTGAGTCAATGGGATAAGATAAGCTTTACTTAATTGGCTTGTACTATCCTATTTCCTTAGTATGAAATTTATCTGAGGGAGGATCTGGATAAGACATTATTTTCCTCTTCACCTTTGCACATAACCCACTCTTCCCTCTCTCCTTCCTCTCCAAGACAGCAGATAAGCGGATGCTGCCAGATACCTTCCACTACAGCCACAACTGGTGGCAACCCTCCATCACCTTTACCACCTATTATCCTGCGCCAATGCCACCACGTCTCTACAATTTCCTTTGCTGTCAGGCACCCCTGTCGCCGCCATCACTGCCACCTGACATTTAGTGTGTTTGGATACGTGTTCCAATGGTTACACTCACATTCCAAAGTTATTTTTTGTGAGAAGCAAGTGTTTGTAGCTTATGCCTCATAGTGTGTTTGAGCCCATTCCACTGCTGCCTAGCATTGTCCACCATTGCACTATATCCCTTTGCAACCATCGCCACCCAACACCTCTACCGCCGTCGTTCATTGCCACAGCCCAACACCCTCTATTACTTTCCACCGCCACAGGGCATCTTTTCAGTTCCATCTTACAAAGAGATAATTAAGTCATTTAGATATAATTTTTTCTGCTATCCTACAATTATCTAGTCCACCTCAAACACGAGAGAATCACCTAATACCTTACGTGGACTATCTGGTGTGCATCATAAAATCATATCAGGCTCATTTCCTAATTCCTATCCAACTCCCATCAGCTTCTTTTCTGCCATCTATCCTTACCCTATCCTCGAGACCATACCAGCCTAAAATAATTTTTACAAGTATGAGTGCTTAAAATGTTGACACATAAAAGATGAAAGAATTTCATTTTTAAACTAAAGGGTTCATAATAGAAATTTATAAAGAATAAAAATATACTAATTCAGTCAAAAAGGCTCCAACAGGTTGATGCATATATGCAAGACTGCAATAACTTTGTTGAGAGTAAAGGAAAAGATAAATCACCTCAGCCCTATACCGTAAGGATTCAACTGCGTTCTTGGTGAGTAAGGGAAACTCAACAATTGAGTTTGAGCCCTTATTTTCATCATCCCCAACAAAAGATCTTATTTCTTCAAAAGTATCCATCTCATCCGTAGAAACCTACAAGGAAATACGGAAGATCTAAATGCCTAGTATTATGAAGCTCAGTGCCACCTTAGATCTCAATAGTATACCCAATAGACCAATATCAATAACAGCTAGCTTTGTTTGTTTAACAAACTCACTCACCAAGGAGATAGAAGCACCAGAACTGTATGCTCTTCCAGTACGCCCAATTCTATGTACGTATCCTGCAACACTGCGAGGCATTTCAAAGTTTACAACCTGTTGATCAACAAGAGGAAGCATTAACTAAATTATCTAAGACAACAGGGTAATGTCCCAAATGAAACAAAGAGATATGTATGAGATTGCATACCGTGTATACATTTTTAAAGTCAATTCCCCTTACTACTCCAAATTCAGAGTCTAATTTTATCTTTGCATTTTTTTTAGACTTCCGTGATCCAACATTATTTTCTTTAGATGTTTCATCTTTCTCCTTTGACTGGCTGATATCTGATGCAATTAGATAATCGAATAGGCCGGCATTGAATTCCTGATGAAAACAACTTTCTCAAAATCACGTAACAAAATATGGATCTATAAATGCTAATAAATCCTCTGATGCATGTGCAATGTTTCGTTCAATAGAAAACAACTTTATATTCCATGATGGAAGACAAATATAAGTTCCTCACATCAGATAGATGATAGTAGAAAGTTCTAGATAGACAACAGTGCTTTAATTATTAGTTAATATTATCAGTCCTAAAATGTTACTTTTTGGTCCACCATGATCAAATGGAGTTATGTTTTACTCATGTCAAATATCTTTGTTCTAATAAATCAATTATGAAACTTTGATTTAGGGGCGTAAATTTTATTAGCTTTAGAAACAAAGTTATTAACAACATAGTTAACTAAAATAAGCAAAAGAAGATTACACATGAAAGAGTTGATATTAATCATTAAGAATTTCTATAATACAACCGCATTGCATTTTGCAAACCCAACAGCAAAAAAATCATTATTTTTTTGCTTTTTTATTATTGGAAAGTTTCAGACATTATGTTTTGTCAATCTAATAGAAAATAGTACCTCAGACGCACATAAAGCACTCATGCGTTACACGCTACTATGAATCTATAATCTATAATAAATAGTACTAAATCATTCTTCAGAAGGCAAAAAGGGGCTATTTGATATCTGATAAAGCATCACTTTTAATTTACAAAAATGTCACTTTGTTTTCTTTTTTAGTGATGTTTAGAGAAAAACGTCAAAACAAGATGAAATTTTTGTAATTAAAAGTGAAAATACGGAATGAAAACAAAATATTTTTCCCAAACCAAACTGAACTTAAACTTCTCCAGCTATCATGCTTCACTAGTAGGAACATGCAAATTGCAATAGCACTGCGATAATTAGAAAAGCCTTATCAGCTATCACACCAAAAGAAATATGGAACAAGATAATATTCCATACCTCAAGAATATGGAGGCGAGAATTCTGTGGCAATTCAGCATTTAAAACAGCAGACCTGATCCCAAACTAGAAATATATAAAGGGAAAAATGAGAGAGAGAGAGAGAGATTATGACAAAAAAGAATCAGAGTATAGAAAATGGGATCATTAAGTAATACCAATTAAATGGATAAAGTTTGAAAATCAAAGCAAATTATTTAAAAAATGCTCTAACATTGACACAAAACATGTGATATAACCTGCAGGTTCAGGCAGATCTAATTTACTTAATGCCTAAAAAAGCTTGCATGCTGTCAAGAATCAAGTATTCCAAAAGCTTATGCTGTTAGTTATAGGATCATGACTGGGTCATAAGCTTATGCTGTTAGTTATAGGATCATGACTGGGTCATAGAATTTTCAGTAGTATGTCATTGACCATCTATCCCAAATGCATAAACTTGTTAGGTAAAGGGTTGTGAATTGTTTTATATCTAGCACATACCTTTTCCAAGAATAGTTTCAATCTGAAACTCATGTCTATGGTATTAGTGAATATAAGAACTTTCTTTTGGACCAGCTCCAACTTCAGCATAGCAAGGATGTAGAGCAGCTTATCACTGTCAGGACATGAGATCTGATACACAAATTATTCAGTGAAAAGAATCAAAAGCCTATCAACTCCACAGAAAGAAATAAAAGATAACAAAACACTGCCTAGAATCAATCACGTAAAAAGATAGCTTTCTAGAACATATTAGATCCTTAAATAGGCAACAATATCAATGTCTATGATTCTGAACTCATACAAAGCTTATCATTTTTTGCAAGTTTTAAAACTCTTTTCATTCTTAATTAAACTTTTTCTTGCCAAAATGATTTTTTTTCCTCTATGTCTGATACAAGACAGATCCAAAATACAGAAAAGAAGGAGTCTCCTTCTCATAGAAAGAAATGATGTAATCTTTTTGTGATATAATAAAATTTTACTTTAACCGCAACTAAGGTCATAATATCAACAAGACAGAAGTAGAAAATTTGATAAAATGTCTCACCCAGAACTGCTGAACATTTTTAGGGATGACATCATCTTTATGATTTCCCACTTCAGGCAAAGTCAATATAAAGGGGTTGTGTAAAATCAACTTCTTTAGTTTGTCAACATCAGCACTGCAGAAGATAATAGTTCGTTGAAAACAAATCAAACGGGCATGATTTTTATGTAAACTATAAAGCTATAAAAAGAGAAAAAGATAAAGCATGAGAGGTGTAGCATTATATTACAAGCATTTGAACACAAAGATGAAAAATATGATAGGTGGTTGAAACACCACAAATAACACACCTTGATGTTGCAGACATAAGTAGACACTGGCAACTTCTGGGTATATGAGGTGTTAAAGCTTTTATATCCGCTTCATACCCATAAGATAATAGAAGATCTGCCTGAAACCATCATTTTGAATACCAATCATGTTACTGGATACAAATAATTGGAAGAATGAATGACTGTTCAACTGCACGTCATTATAATTTTAGTCCCTCTATCATGCTAACATGTGACTTATGTCCCCCGAAATTTTTGAGTGAAGTTAATCTCTTCTACATTTTAAATTTAATATTTATAACTGAATATATCCATCACTTCCTTCTAGTTAAAACTCTCAAATTCTCCTTTTCCAGACAAAATCTTCACAGGTTGAATCGATTGAATAGCTTTGAACCTTCTTCGACTCAAACCAAGGCTAGCTAAGAATATAAACAAAGATGCTAAACAAATAACAGGGTGTATCTAATTTCACCTCATCAAGAACTAGGGTTTCAAGGGAACCATTAATGGATGCCGCCTGGAGTATTTCACCGGACAAGCATTTGGCTATACAAGCAGGAGTTGAGATTAAAACATCAGGGGGGCCAACCAGTGCGGCTCGCTGCAAACCGAAATTAAAGATCCTTATATCAATGACAATGCATATTCAAAACTAACATCAGATAGAATTTCCACGTGTGTGCAATATGAACCTGCCCCATAAAATGGTGACATAGACAACAAAATAGGCGAAATCAAGGAGGGGATAACCAACCAAGTCAGTAGCAAGCATATTGCTATTCAACTGCACAACTTTCAGCTGAACTCTGCATAACTCGAGGAGTGACTTAACCTCCGCATATATCTGAAATTACATATAAGAAAACGGGATATTAAATTAATTTTACAACAATCATTTCAAAAACAAGGATATTAAAAATCCGCATTTCAACTATCATTTCAAAAATTTCTCTCAACATCCGCATAATTGTTTGGATATTAAAAAACATGGAATGGAATGGTAAGTTATGGCATACTTTCCTCTATTTTGTTACACTCCAATTTGGGCAAAATGAGATGGAATGACGTATTAAATTAATTTTAAAACTATCACTTCCTGACTTCTAGATAAAAAAAGTTATAGCTCATTTTGTTGTGTCCACTTTAAAGAATGGAAAGGACACTTTGTTAAGTTTTATGATAAAATTCTCAAACAATGGAATAGGAACTTTCTTTCATTGCGCTCAGTTCCAATTCAGGTCGTTATAAAATATACAAGCATACCCATAAACAAGTGAAAATACAAAGAAAATATAGAGGTCGAAGCAAACGAACGCACCTGTTGACATAGTTCTCGAGTTGGGACGAGAATGAAAGCATTGGGAGCTAGCTTCTTCCTATCAACGTTAGCAGTGAAAAGTTTCTGAAGCAAGGGGAGAAGGTACGCAAGCGTTTTTCCAGAACCAGTCTTTGCTCGAGCAACAACGTCTTTACCTTCCTGGAAAAAGTGAGTGAACTATAGTTTATAGAAACTGAAGCAAGAAACGAATGCAACTCAATAGTTCTGAGGTTGAAGGGAATGTTACCAGAATCAGTGGAATCGCGACGTGCTGAATTGGAGTAGGTTTATCTATTCCCTTCTTCAGCAAGGCGCGAACGAGGCGAGCGTCTAATCCAAGCTCTTCGAAGCTTCGGTCCTCGCTTGCTTCTTCTTCGTATTCGCGTACCGTTTCTTTTGATGTGTTTTCGTTTGTTACCGTCATCACTGCTTGCCGGTTTCAGAAGAATAGAACCGTTCTGAAATTGATGCTGTGGCGGTGGCGACCGGCAAAATCTCAATGCGCCGTCGTTTAGCGCGGTTAGAGTTCAAATGGAGAGACTTGGGAGTTACGTGCACCTGCTGAGTGTTTGTTTGTTTAGGTCTTCATTCTGTTGGGTCGGGTCATACATCATGGACTTTGCTTTTCCCACACCCCTCCTACTCAAACACACCCCCTAACTTCTTAAATCCCCAAAATACCCCTAATTCAAAAAACATAAAATTCCTCCATGCGTACGAACGAGAGCATGCGTACCTGTTCGCATGAGGCTGATCGAACATGGTTCGCATGGTATTGTTCGAACCATTGTTTGACAGCACAGTTTCTGTGTTTTGTTGGGAGTTTAATTTGTTGGTTGATTTTATTAAATTGGTTTAGTCCAATTGGGTATGAATATTTATGACTTATTTACTAATTACTAATCTATGTTACAGTGGTGTTTAAGTTAGACAAATAGTTTATTATTAAAAACGTAATCGTACATCAAATACTGAAAGACATGAAAAAGCGAAAGACAACAAATACGAAAGACTTAAAAGCAACATAAGCAAACAACTAACTAAGAAACTAGTGTTTGGTGAGTCCTGCTCCGAAGATAAATGACCTCTTAGAGTGCGTCTTGTGTCCACGTACAGCTCCAAGATACTACGTCTCATTGGAACGTTAGCTAGATGTTCCATCATTGCGCGGACATCGTCGTCGCTTTGGATCTCCATGACTGAATAATGGACAGTCTCGATCATCATCTCTACAATTGTACTTTCTGAAGCGTATACAATCCACGTCTTTACGCCACGCTCCCTTAGGACGAATCTTCCTCTCAGCCTTTTCCTTCAGTTGGGCGAAGGTGATGTCCTTACTCATCCTGCAGAAGATATGGTTGGGACAACGAAACACAACACCATATTCGTCAGTGGTGACAGTTCCATGGTGATGAAGGGTCGTTAGGAATTTGTCGTTTGAGTACTGTGTTGGGCACAATTGCCATTCCATTTCAGGTTGGTTGTATCTGTCAAGAGGGAGAGTAATCTGGGAAGAAGGAGAGTAGGGTTTGGTGAAGAAGGTGTGAGGATGTGGTAAATAACCTGAACCCCCTTTGATAATAGGCGTAGTTAAATGTCAGCCGTTGATTTCATTTTTAGATCACAAATCTAAGTCATCCGTTCAGGCACGTTTTCCAAAGGGAATGACATCCACTCATTTATTTGACACATTTGACTGATTGTAAGCCGTTGATTAAAACTGTCGGTGGAATCTGAGACGTCCAATATCTGTCATTCTAGCGCCGGTTCGAACACCCTCATGCGAACCTGTTCGCATGACCCCATTCGAACAGGTTAAAAATCGCCAAAGAGGGTGTGTGTCCATATTTAACACACGCGAACGGTCTCGTTTGAACCTGTTCGAAGGCCATGTGTCGAACAGGTGAAATTTCGTGAAAAAAAAGTTTTGGCTGACCTTTTGGTCTTTTCACACCCTTATGAGGTGTGTTTTGAATAGGAGGGGGTGTGGGAAAAACAAACGCCTACATCATAATAACTTTGTTTTAGCCCTGGTTTCTCATAAAAGGCTAGTAACTATTGGCACCCCCTATTTTTCCTAATACACCCCGTTTTAATGTGTTTATTTGGAGAGCCAAATATTGTCCAAAAT
The DNA here is from genome assembly GCA_020916435.1 of Oxytropis ochrocephala. Taxonomy (NCBI): domain Eukaryota; kingdom Viridiplantae; phylum Streptophyta; class Magnoliopsida; order Fabales; family Fabaceae; genus Oxytropis; species Oxytropis ochrocephala. Next base: position 20,431,785 of record CM037090.1, on the reverse strand, counting down.
AAGCACTCGAATAATTCTTTTTTTTCACCACCTTTAACGAAAAATTCCAGTCAAGGGTTTCAAAGTCTTACAAATATCAATTGAGAGCCAAATTGCTTCCAAAACTCCTCTTATCCGACAGATTAAAACATCCCATTCTCTAAACCTAAACCTTTGGCCATAAAGAGAATGAATAAAAAGAATAAAAGTTCAATTCAAACTTACAATACATACAAATAACTCAAGCATTGCAGTTCTAATCGAAATTATTTATCGAATACACTTCCAAGACAAGTTTGGGTAACGAATTGTACAACCCAAATACATACACACACCCTAATGGCCTACAAAAGCCCTTCAGTACAAACCAAACACATTATTGAGTGACAATGTACCCTATCATAGAGGAATTGTCCTCTTTCGCATCATTTGTAGTAGAAGGCTTGTTCCAATAGAATAACTTAACCATACTAAGACAAAGAGAGTCTCTACATCTTTTAATATAGAAGTAGAACAACATAATATGTACGATGGGCACTCTATTTTATTAAACTTGAGGTTACTTTGTAAATACTAACCCCTACCACACTAAGTCGTCTTTAAAGAGAGAAACCAACATTGTCGGTGGGGATATTAACCCCCCACATTAATGATTTCTCGTGTTATTGTAAAACGAGCGACCACCCTAGCTTCTTTAATGAATCAAATGTTTGTACTTGGCTAAAAAATGGTTTTTCTCAAGAGGAATTTTCTTTACTCATTTCAGCGGTCTCGTGGTAGTGGCGAGCTCGCAACACAATGGTCATTGCTAAGGAAGATTTCTCTTTCCTAACTCTACAGTATCCGACCAGGAATTATGCATCATCGGTGAATATGTGCAAGCAAGTTAGCCACACCTCCGTTAGCGTCCTCGATGGGTCAAATGGCATCCTAGTAGGGAAGATCTTATTGTTCTCAATATTTATGGTAGCGATATTAAAAACCTCGACCCTTATGGATTTGGGGGTCTTCTTCGTCGCTCTGATGGCTCCTAGATTAAAGGGTTCGCATGCCATATTGGTATTACATACAATATTCACGCTGAGCTTCTGACGCTTCTTCATGGTATACAACCGGTTTGGAATGATGGTCATCGTCAAGTTATTTATTATCCAGACTCGCTCCATGCTATAATGCTCCCGACCTCTTCCCCTCAACAAGTGACATGTTTATGTGCCAATTATAGCCATGGTTCAAGACTTGATGAAACATGATCTTGATACCTTAACTTAGTTCATACTCTTTGAGAAGAAACATATGTGCAGATATCTTAACTAAAATGGGTTCTTTAGTTACTCAAGCTATGATTATTATGTTATGTCACCTAGGAAAATAGAATTCTTTCGCACTTAATTTCTCTCCTTTGTTTTTTTTCCTTTTCATTATTGTACTAAAAGAAATTCCCTAAAAAAAACAAATGAATAACAGATTGCAAAAGACAGATTATAAATAGGCGTGTCGACAATGTACAAGTGTGGTGGGTGGATCTGTGAAGGTTAACTTGCATAGCATAGCTAATAATAAACGACATATATATAAATTAAAACGGCAATTCCGACTCCCACATCACCTGGTTCATGTTGTAATCCCATATTTGTAGTAAATCTCAATAATTAACCACTGCATTGATGAATTAATTGACTACTTGTCCTACCGTGATCCAAAGAGAAAACAAGAAGAAAGCATTGAAAAATGGCGATGGCGAGAGCAAGCTCTGGTTTACAATATCCAGAGCGCTTCTACGCCGCGGCCTCTTACGTTGGATTCGATGGATCCACCTCTCCAACCAAATCCCTCACATCCAAGTTCTCCAACTCCACCGCTCTTCTTCTCTACAGCCTCTATCAGCAGGTAACTTCTTCATTATCTCTTTTCGCGCGCATTCCGTTATTTTCAATTCTCGCCACTCCAATTGATCTGAATACGGATTTTCGCTTTTAATTTTGCTATTCCCACCCTTTTCTGTTAACTGTTATCTCGTCGGTGATGCTCTCGAGTCTAATTGTTTGGTAGATCTGGTTTCTGGAATGGTACTCTATTATGCGTTAGTGTCATGAGTGGTGAATAAGAATTTTGATTGTTAAAATAAAACTACTTGCCGTTAGATAAGCTCAGATTCTGATGAAATGCACGCGGATCAACATAAAGTCACATTTTAAACACTTAGGAATGGAATATTGATTTGCTTATGATTGATCCTAGCTACCATTCCAAGATTGCTCAAATCAAATTGCTTTTTCTCGTTGTGTCAGGCTAGTATAGGACGTTGTAACATCCCGGAACCCAGTTCATGGAAAATTGTGGAGCATAGCAAATGGGCCAGGTTCGTATGCTTTATACAGTCATCCTGATCCATTCACTCAAATCATGTGTGCATTTGTTGTAATTCTGATATTACTATTATGCAAGTATTTTGAATCTTGATAACTATACTGTACTAGTTTTTATCAATATTTTTTATTTGGTATTGTTCTTGCATTGTACTGTTGCATCCCTGCTTTAATTTTGTTGAGAATTTTACTAAAAATTAGTTGTTGTTGTTGTTGTTGATGATGTAGCTGGAATCAGCTCGGAAACATGTCTACCACAGAAGCCATGCGTCTTTTTGTGAAAATACTGGAGGTCATGCCAATGATTTTATTTCACCATTCCTCCTTAGTACAATGCAGGATTTTAACTTGTTACTTTTGTTCTTGTTTTCCTTTGTTGTGTAGGAAGAAGATCCTGGTTGGTATTCAAGAGCATCAAACTCCTTTGTAGACCCTGTTATTGATGTGCAAATAAATGTAAGTGTCATTATGGGACTAAGGCTATATATAATGCTGTGTCCTTTTCCTGCTTTGGCACTTTGCCATATGGTATACATAGTTTTCATCTATTACTTGCCAATGACTTGCTATGAACTTATCTATCTATTTCATTCAGAATAACTTTAGAATAGTACTGAAAGGCCAATATATGGTCTTATTATGGTTAAACGAGTAAGAAATCTGTTCTTATGAAGATAAAAGTTCAAGATCTTGTATATACGTTACTGTGTTCTTACAACCTTTCACCCAGACGACATGCAACTGAAAGTGCTGAATTATTTTGCCCTGCAAGTCATGTGCCAACTTTTTGATATGATATGTCATTTAGGAGTTTATCTTTAGATTTAAATTAATGTAAGAGACATGTCATGTGAAGTTAAAGAGAAGTACATTGAAAAAATTGTGCTTTTCTCCAATTTTTCTGCTTCTGTTCACATTGTAATTTCTCCCTCTTTATTCTTTCGTTCTGGTTTTACAGCACTATTCCAAAGTCGAACCAGTAATCGAGAGTGATAACTTATATCCAGAGATAAAGACTATTTCCACTGAAAATGGAAATGAAGTTGTTGGAACCCAGGATAAAGCGGTTGTCATTGAAGCCTTTGGTTCAGTTGGAGTCTATGATCAATGGATTGCTCCTCCAGTAACTGGTCAATGTCCAAAAGCCAGATACGAGGTCAATATAAAATTCATTCTTTTTTTCTTGTTTTTTTACTATTGTTCTATTAATTTGTGCCCTCTTAGAATGTGGTTTAGGCCTAACTCAACCCCACAAAACCGGTTGTAAGGTGAAGGTTGTCTATTCATTATAAACCCTCTTGAGATCTTATCACTAGTCAATGTGGGACTTGGGATTTTCCCTAATACACCCCCTCACGCGCAACACTGTTGGGCTTGTAGCGTGTTTTTTTAATGGTAGGTGGCCCGATAGATCTAGGATAGGCTCTGATACCATCTTAGAATGTGGTTTAGGCCTAACTCAACCCCACAAAACCGGCTTGTAAGGTAAGGGTTGCCTATTCATTATAAACCCTCTTGAGACCTTATCACTAGTCAATGTGGGACTTGAGATTTTTCCTAATATGCCCATTTCCAAGCTACTGATTTATTTTTTATTTTTTAATTTCAGCATGGAGTCATGGTGGTCGTGGAAGATAAATTGTACATATATGGTGGAAACAACAACGGTCGTTACCTTAATGATCTTCATGTAAGCATACACTCATTATCTATATTGTATGAAGCTATATGCATTTTGGCTAAGTAGTTATATATCTCTTGAGGCTGATTGAAACCACCAATTTTTGTTTAAATAATGTTCAATCATGTTGTTTTATAGCGAAGATTTTCTTAATCTCACTCTTGAGATGATTACGCTATATGTTATTGACTTCGAAATACACTTAAACAAATACAGGTTCTAGATTTGAGAAGTTGGGCCTGGTCGAAGGTTGACACCAAGGTTATAGTTGAGTCTACTGACTCGTCATCCTCAGTAACATTAACCCCTTGTGCTGGCCATTCTCTGGTTTGTATTAAAAATTTTCCCTCTCATTTGAAAACCGTACATAATCTATCTGGCATCTGCTATATTTGATTTGTGTTTTGTTAGTTTCTAGTACTAACTATGAAATATTTTGGGTTTTGGCAATTGAAATTTGTATCATAGATTCCGTGGCAAAATACTCTTCTTTCAGTTGCTGGCCATACAAAAGATCCTGGCGAAAGTATCCAAGGTATACAATAATAGTTACTGTGTTTTATCATTCTATTAGGGGTTGGCATCATACCCGTGCAAAACTTAAAACATGTAGAAATGGGAAATTTAGGAGTGGCATTTAGATGCATTGCAGAAAAGAAGCTTTAAGAAATATGATGGTTTACTTTTCAGTTCAGCTAAAAAACAAAAAAGCAAGATACTCTTACTGTATTCGCCTTGAAAGTGATCCCTGATACAATGGTTAGTGTTGTTGCTTATGTGACTAAGAGGTAAGAAATTCGAGTAATGAAAGCAAAAGTAAGGTAAAGTTATTATAATAGATCTCCAATGGGTCAGACCCTTCCCTAGATCCAGCCATGGTGGGAGCTTTATATTTGATAGGGACTTGGATATTATGGGATGCTCAAGTCCCACATTGAGTAGTATGGGATGCTTGATGGAGTATTTAAGTGGCTTGGTTCTCCCCCCTTAATAGCTAGCTTTTAAGGGAGGGTTCCCCAAGTGCTTAGGTACTTATCAATTGGTATCAGAGCTGGTTGTCGGCGTCTCAGAGAAGGCTACCCACAAAGGGTTTTGACCAACAAGAAAGTTGAGTGAAGTGCCACCGAGTAAAGTGTCGTGGAGTTCAGCCGTCGAGGACGTTGGCTCTCAGGGCCGGTGCTTTGATAGGGACTTGGGTATTATGGGAGGATGCTCAAGTCCCACATTGAGTAGTATGGGATGCTTGATGGAGTATTTAAGTGGTTTGGTTCTCGCCTCTTAATAGCTAACTTTTAAGGGAGGGTTCCCCAAGTGCTTAGGTACTTATCAATATTATCAGGTTGTTCTTTGCCCTTTTTATTAACATATTCACCTTACATAAGATAAGCAATCAAGAGTGTAGCCATTTCTATAAGGGAAACATTTATGTGACAAATTTTGTTCATAATTGCTTTTTCCTCCTCCAAGTAAATTTTAGTTGAATGCTGAAAATTTACGACATTTGCTTCACTGAATCATACTAGGCTCTTTTAAGGGCCTTTTCCCGACGTGTCTATTCTTTTATTGTCATTATCTTTTCTGCCGTAGTCACAATTAGTCATCCATTTTTTTATATTATTAAATATTAGTGGCCTTTTCACGACGTGTCTATTCTTTTATTGTCATTATCTTTTCTACCATAATCACAATTAAGCATTCATCTTTTATATCATTAAATATTAGTTAATTTTATGACAGTCAAAGTGTTTGATGTGAAATTGGCAACTTGGTCAACTCTAAAGACTTATGGGAAACCCCCGGTATGTATTGGTTATTCTTCCCCTTACACTTACTAAACAACCAAAGATTCTTGGAAACTTTTGAATTTTCTGATTTATGTGACATGTTATGTTGGCTCTTCTCTAACTGCCAAACAAGAAATTCATACAACTAATGGTTTTTGAACATATGTTCCAATATTATTATTTTTGTTCCTTTTATTGTACAAAGGAAAAACACATAAATGAGCTGTCACGTTGCATTTTTTGTGTGCACTTTTTAGGTATCACGTGGAGCCCAATCAGTTACCTTAGTTGGGCCGACCTTGGTAATTTTTGGCGGACAAGATGCGAAGAGAACTCTCTTGAATGATCTACACATTCTTGACTTGGAAACCATGACATGGGATGAAATTGAAACTGTGTAAGAAGTTTCCTGAAGCAACCCTTTCCATCTAACTTGTTTCTTATCTTACTTTTTTTGCGGGCGGGAGTGGGTATGGACTTTTTAATTAATATGCTGGGAAGTTTGAAACTTTTAATGATTTGAGGATGTAAAGTGTAAACAATAGTCTGTAAAAAAGTCATTAGAACAAATTACGCCTTGACTTTGTTTTGCAACCATCTTTACTTGTGCCAAGATCTGGTTTTGATACATGATAATTATGTTATTTACATCAATAGATTAGTGAATATGCCATATCCTGATTTTCCTATTGCTGTATAAAGAGGAGAAAAATGTTGAAGGAAACATGTTAATGTTTGATGCTAAACAATTCTCAATTGGCAGTGGGATACCTCCTTCTCCGAGGTCTGATCATGCTGCTGCTGTGCACGCGGAACGATACTTATTTATCTTTGGTGGGGGTACACATGCAACTTGCTATAATGATTTACACATTCTTGATATGCAAACTGTAAGACCATTGCCTCTTCTGTTGGGCTGTTGGGCTGTGGACCGAAAAAATCATCACTTAATAATCTATGGGAACAATGCAGATGGAATGGTCTCGACCAACACAACTGGGTGAAATACCAACAGCACGTGCTGGACATGCTGGTGTGGCAGTAGGGGAGAACTGGTTTATTGTTGGCGGGGGTGACAATAAAAGTGGTATGGCTTTTCACTACCTGGTCACTTAAATTAACATTTCATTTTAGGAATAGAATTTTCCGGTACAAAATATTGCTTTTTCATAAACATTTTCTTTTAAGAAATTCTTGAAATGGACAGATCTGTTCTTCTGTTAGAGGTCAAACAAAATAAAAGAAACTAGTTTTCTGGTGGTGGCGGTGGTGCTGCAAAGTTAATTTAGGTGGTCTGGGCTTTCAACCACACAGGCCCACACACACTTCCATGTTTGCGTGTGTTTAAGAAACTAATTATATGATTTAATTCTTAGCTTTAAAAACCATGTATTTTGTATACTCTTGCTGATAGGCATGGCCGAGCTTATAAAAGGTTTAAGTAATTAAACTAATCATTCATGGTTCAATGTAGAGTAATATTCAAGACTTGGTTGATAATCAGCATTTTATTGATTGCCCAAGATACTCGTGTTGAAGGAAACACCTTATTCAGAATAAAGTTTATTGAATGCGCCAAATGAAGTTCATTGTTATGTGCTATAATTCAAACGTTTTTGTGTTCTTCACGTGAGTGAAGGAAAATGGGCGGCCTTTTTCTCATGCATATCTCCTCCTTTAAGCAGTTACCCTATGAGATGACTTGCTTCTCGTTATGCTTCCTCTAATTCTTTAGTTTCTCTGGTTTCGGATATTTCATTCATAGTTGAGGGAGGTTAGTTGTCAATGTTTGCTGCCTTGATCCTTATAACAGATCTGTAGTTACTGTAGCAGGTATAAAGTTTATGACTTTTGAAAAGGACTATAGAAACTATGAGTACTAATTTATTAAGCACTTGATTTTGAATTGAGATGATGAGAGAAGTCCCTAGTTGTGGGAAATTTTTAAGCATACTGTTCATTGTAAGAGAAAGTTTACAAGGAAAAACATTGCTGCTTTATTGAGATCCTTGTGATGGGTAACATATGGTGTAGTTGTTAATTATATCTCAATGACTTCATTACCTAGTTTGTTGCAAATTTATTTATGAATTTAGATTAGAGGACATTCTGAGGCTGCCTTGCTGATTGCTATTGCTATATATACCTCGCCCCGCTTCAGGTTATATTTAATGCTATTTTGCAGGGGCCTCGGAGACTGTTGTATTGAATATGTCCACATTGACCTGGTCAGTGCTAACTTCTGTTCAAGGGCGTGTTCCTGTTGCTAGCGAGGTACTTTTAGTTTTGAAGGGCATTTTATCATAGAGTTCTGAATAACAAACTCTTGTTAGAAATAAATATTAACTATCTAGTAAAAGTAACCACTTGAAGTGGTTATTATTATTATTATTATTATTATTATATATTATATATAATATATTGGACTTCTCCCTTTATTATATATATATATATATATATGTATGTATGTATAATTTTTCAAGGTTTCATGTGCTATAAATTTTAACTAGATTACTGATCCTTGTTAGCTTCATGCCGTCATCAGAGGAAGATAGCCAGACATTTCACATAGTTTTCTACTGACATATGCTAAGATATTAAAATGTTTCTCACTGTAGGGCTTGAGTTTGGTTGTAAGCTCATATGATGGTGAAGACTTACTTGTATCGTTTGGAGGATACAATGGGCGTTACAACAATGAGGTGAAGATTATTTCAAAATCTCTGGCCTTTTCTACATTCTTTTGCTGTTGCTGTATTCTTCTTACTTGATGTAGTTTGCTGCATTCAGGTCTATGTCCTTAAACCAAGCCACAAGTCAACCTTGCAATCAAATATGTCTGAGAATCAAATACCAGACAGTATTTCTGATGTGCCCAATGCCACAAATGCTACCCGAGCTGTGGAGTCTGAATTTGGAGCAGGCCATGAAGGAAAAGTTAAGAAACTTGTGGGCAATTCTGATTCAACAGTATGTATTATTCCAAAGCATGTCCTTTTCACTTAAACCAACACAGACTAAGACACGTTGGCCAATGTTATTGGGCCCCACATATCACTTATTTCCGATCATAGAACTAAGGCAAAAATTATGGTGAAAGATTGTTTGGAAGCTCATAAGAAACTCTGAACCACAAAGATACATTATACACACATTTGTATATCTTGGATACTATTCCACTCTCCCAGAATTGCACATCCTGTCTGAACCATTCAAATATAGGCATAGGTCACATTCAAATATAGGCATAGGTCACATCCTGCATTTTGATTTGGTGCATTTCATTTCAAGACTTGCATGACACCACTTTCACATTTTGATTATTGGGTATGTTACAGAAACTGAAAGGTGATCCTATAGCAGTCCTGAAGGCTGAGAAAGATGAATTGGAAACATCACTCAGCAAGGAGAAGTTGCACACTCTTCAACTAAAGCAAGAACTAGCAGAAGCTGAAACCCGTAGCTCTGACCTTATCAAGGTAACTACTTAATTGTTGGAGTCCCTTCATCATACCGGGATATAACGTTATCAGTACAAACAGTGCATAAGTGAGTATTATTAAATGATATTGCTAAACTCACATTAAATCGCCATATTGTTTTTTTTTGGTGACTGGGCGAGCCGACGAAGACATAAGCCCCGAACCCTACAGTATCCCAACGTGGACAACGAAGGACTAATCTGCAGTCGGGCCGTCATCGACAACCCTGGCCAACGGAAATTTGCTCCAACCGGGAATCGAACTGGGGAGCATACCCAGCCGACCCCCAGCGGGACTCAATGGGGGACAAACCCACCAATTAAATCGCCATATTGTGACAACTGACAACTCCCTTGTAAAATGTAGTGCTAAGAAAGGACTTAAGCGATTTGGAGGGGCTTATGGTGAATATAAAGTGTTTCTAATATAAGCCAAACAAAATCTATAAACAATTTTTGGACATGATTTGTTGTTTTACACTTCTACCATATTATCAATGTGTCCTCACTCCTGACATTTATTAAACTGATAATGCAGGAGCTCCAATCAGTGCGGGGTCAGCTTGCTACTGAGCAATCCAGGTGTTTCAAACTTGAGGTAAGCATTAATGCTTCTGACAGCCTTACTGTCTGCATCATCATGATAAAATGTTTTCCAGCATTGAGTATCATGGCATTGGAAAGTGAAAATGGACTACGTCTAAAATGCTTGCGCTGATCTTTCCAGTAGACCCGACTTATAATCTGTATAGTAAGAGAAAAGCCATGATGAAATCACAATTTATGTCACGTAAATGAAAAATGGAGTGGTTTTGAAATTATAGTTGATTGCTTGGATTTGACTGAGTCACACTACTCACTAGGATTTAAATAATTGCTTAGCCTGATAACTTATCAGGCATGGGTATTGGTATGAAGTGATCCATATTTCATCACTGGTGCCATTGTGTGACTCCCAGAAAAGTTATTCGGGAAACATGGTGCATCATATCATCAATGTACTAGGCTGTACTTCTGTTAGGATATTAAATATGTAATAAAGAGTAACTAAAGTAGTTAAGAGGTTTTGGGGAAGTTTGTTAGTTAGTTAGGAGAAATATGAGTTAGTTAATGGGAAGTCACATCCCTCTGATCTATAACTAGGTATTAGGATCTTTTGACATTTGTATTTTGAGTGGTGAATAACCATTTTAGGTGAGTATTCTCTCTTGTCGGAGAGTATTCTCTTTGGTGTATCATTTTGGAGATAACCTCTCATTCTTTCTCAATAAGCAGTATTATATTCTTTGTCAATAAACAACTATTTTTCTATATTCAGTTTCTTGGTACCTATCAACTTCAAAGTGTAACAATTTAACCACAGTGATCAAGAGTTTGAATTTCATTATTTTTTCTTCGCAAATATGCTTATTTAATATATTGCAAACACAAAAAATACATATTAAACTATGGTCAGTTTGGTGTACTGGTGATTTAGCGGGGCATGTTTGTCTGAGAATCTCTCATTGAATTTATAAATCGTTTTAAGAAGATTCGTCTTTGTGATGGTCTGTAGGCTGCTTTAGAAGCTTGGCGTTTGTCTCCTTTTATATTTTTCTTTTTAATGAAAAAGAGAGTATTTTGGATCACAGGTAGAGGTTGCTGAATTAGGACAGAAGCTCCAAACAATTGGGACACTACAGAAGGAACTGGATCTCCTCCGGCGACAAAAAGCTGCATCTGAGCAGGTCACCCTAAATGCAAAACAAAAGCAAGGTTCGGGTGGTGTATGGGGTTGGCTTGCTGGTGCTCCCCCTAATCAGAATGCAGATGATGAATGAAGCTCGATTAACCTAAGTGGATAACAGTGCTATAGTAGGCTTTGCTAGCCAATTTTATTCCCATACATTTTTTGTTTTGTTTTGTTTTGATTAAGTTCTTTTTTAGTGAAGGAAATAAGATTTAGTTGGTGTTTGGCCAAAGTAACCCCTGGGGGGTCTTGCAGTAATATTTGTTTCACGTGCTGTAATTTTAGTGATGTAGCTTTATATGGTTGTTAGTTTGGGACGGTGCATGTTACTACTGTTCCCATCATTTTTGCTGATTGTATTCAATTCAAAATGAATCCATGATTGAGCGAAAGGATATATATATATTCTTTTTTTATTTTGAGAGCTTCTTTATTACTTACTGTTAACCGATAAATCAACGCTTAAACTAAAAAAAGAAAAGAAGGAGTCTTGCAAAGGTTTGAACTTTTTTGGTCCAAAGAGGTTTGAACTTTGAACCGTGAAATCAATTTCCTGCAAAATACAGACTCTTCTCAAGAAAACATCGTTATGCCGAGAACACCGTAAAATCGGCCTGTCCTTAAACATAAATGAAAGAAAGAAAAAAACAAGCTTTTGTGCTTTATAGTGGGAAATTATTGTTCAAATGTCTAGTCCTAAAAAAGAGTTTTTTTTTTTTTTTGAGTTTTTATGACATTTTGATAATGAAATAACTATATACTAAGTCAAGTCGAAGTCAATCAAATCAAATATTAATATAATCAAATGATATATGCTAGCTTTTATATATACTATACAAAAAATGATGTAGAAAAAATTTCAAAATAGTCCACTTGTGAGCTTGCCACAAATCAAATATTAATACTATGAATCAAATATCAAATACTAAAACACTCCTAACTGAAAAAAAAAATCAAATCAAATGATATGCTAGCAAATTATCCAAAATAGTTCACTTGTGAGTTTGCCACATGTCCATTTTTAAGGGCAAAAATGTAAACTATTCACACAAAAGGTGATAACTTTTTACTTTTTGACTTTCCTATTCTCTTTCTCTTTCTCTCCCTCTTCCCCTTTTTTTTGATGCATTCCTCTTTCTCTATTCAAATCAAATACTAATACTATGAATCAAAAATCAAATACTAATCAAATCAAATACTAAAGCAATCCTAATTGAAAAAATTAGCAAAACATCAATTAAAGGATAATTTTTAACTTATAAAAAAATAACAAAGAGAACTATAAAGAGACAAAAGTCGTTGATGCGTTGACACGCTCCGAGAGAATATTTTTTAACTATATACTATACTCTACTAAAATCAATCAATTTAACCACTAACAATTAACAAAAGAAATTAATCATTAACAAAAATATATTAGTAGAGAGTATAGGCGTAGGGGGAGTTTTGGAGGGAAAGTGGAGTTGGAGACTCCACAAGTTTTATAGATAAGATGACTATAAAAATTAAAGAAATAATAATAGTAGGGTGAACCTTACTTGATCATTCATGGGAAATATATTATTTTTGGAGGCTACTTCGATACTCAAACACATGTTTAACTGTGTGTAAAAGCTTATCTAAAAAAACCGTGTGTAAAACTAACTTAACTATTTAAAAAAATTAATTGCTTCAATTATATCAAAAATTGCCTAATTTAATTTCCTTGCGAAAATAACAAGAAGAAGAAGTACTATGTGTGGAGACTTCTATAAATAGCTTTAAAAATTTAAGAAACAACAAAAGTTGGACCAAACTTACTCGACCATTCACGAGAAATAGATTATTTTCGATGGAGATTTCAATTCTTAAATACATGTTTAATTGTGAGTAAAACTAATTGCTTTAACTATTTAAACAAATATGCTCTAAGATATAAAATGTTGTCTAAATTTAATTCCCATGTATGTAAAAGAAATACTACGTCGAGAGACTTCTATAAATAGCTTTAAAAATTTAAGAAACAACAATAGTAGGGCCGGTTTTTGATCACTCACGGGAAATAAATTATTTCCGGTGGAGACTTTGATACTTAAACACGTGTTTAACTGTGTGTAAAACAAACTTCTTTAACTTTAATTAATAATCTTAATCTTAACTATTAAATTAATTTAAAAATCTAGTGTCAAAAATAAAATCCAATACAAATCTTTTTTTGATCAGTAATCCAATACAAATCTAATTAAAATGATATACTAGTTAATTAAAAAAAATTAACTGCTTTAATATGACTATATAAAAAATTGCCTAATTTAATTTCCATGTCGAAATAACGAGAAGAAATGCTACAGAGTTCAAAAACATTTTTCCGTTCTCTCTCGCTCTCTGCAATTTAGGGTTTTAATTCATTCCAGGAGCTCAAACCTTCAGTTGTGTCGTGAATTTCTCCCGATTATTCATCTCGCACGATACACAGAAATGGTACGGTTCCTATTCTTTCACAGATTCTTCATTTTCCATTTGCTTCTTTAAACTTCAACATCACTCATGAGCCACCATCACATACATCGCACAACCGTTACTGAACCAACCGGCGATGCAAATCCCGATAACCACCAACTCGCGAATTCATCGTCGGAGCTTGGTTCAGTAACCGACGTCGATGCTCGCATTTCCGAGTTACCAACGGTCACTTCGACGGAACAGTTTAGGGTTAGGGCTTTTTCCGAGGGAGATGTGGGTCTCGCAACATCCACCGGTAACAATCACGGTGAAGGGCACGTGTCTGGTAGAGGAGCCGTAGCAGATAAATTGCGTGGTTCTGATGGTAAATCTATGTTATCAGATTTTGATGATTATGTAGGTTCTGAGAGAAATGGTGGTGGTGGAGTGTCTAGGGGTTTAGGGCATGGTTTCGAAGTGGGTGATATGGTGTGGGGAAAGGTGAAATCTCATCCATGGTGGCCGGGACATATATATAGTGAAGCTTTTGCTTCTCCTTCAGTGCGACGTACCAAGAAGGAAGGGCTTGTGTTGGTGGCTTTCTTTGGTGATAGTAGTTATGGGTGGTTTGAACCTGCTCAGCTCATCCCATTTGACGCTAATTTTGCAGAGAAATCGAAGCAGACAAATTCGAGAACTTTCACCAAAGCTGTAGAAGAGGCAGTTGATGAAGCTAGTAGGAGATGTGCTCTTGGTTTGATTTGTAGATGTAGAAACCCTGATAGTTTTCGCCCTACCAAGTTTCAAGGGTTCTTTTCTGTTCATGTACAGGACTATGATCCTGGAATCTATTCTGAGGCTCAGATTAGCAAGGCAAGGTATGGTTTTGGACCTGCCCAAACACTTGCTTTCATCAAGCAACTGGCCCTTGCTCCGCATGGTGGTGATGAGAGAAGTGTTAGTTTTGCTAAAGATAAGGCCACTGTTTTCGCACTTCGACATGCAATGTTTGAGATGTATGATGAGCCTTATGCCCAGGCTTTTGGAACACACTCATTGCACCTTTCTGATCGTCAGGATAAACCACTGGATCGGCCTGTGAGTAATCCTGCTGGAGGTATCTGCTCTTTCCCATATTCTATTTTGAATGTCATTATACTTTTTTGTCAACATTTAGTTTTTGCTTCCCTTGGACTATCAGTAGTACAGTTCTTCAAAATTTTCTCCATTAGGTTTACCTGAGGGATGTTTGCAGATTGGATTAAATTAGTTTTGAAGAGAAAGTTATTGAGTTCTATTTCTTTAATTTTCTTATTCTGTCATCTAAATGGTCTGGATTATATTGGGTTTTTAGTTTTAAGTTTCTATGTCTGGTACACGTTACGTTAGAAGTAGAATTGTTAGGTACCATGTTTGGGCCTTAAACCCACAAATGGGCCAAGTAGACTATTGGTTACAATTTGCTTATGTGGCAAACCTGTTAGAGTGGAAATAGAATTATATTCAGGAGAAGAGTAGCAAAGGGACATGACATTCAGAATAATTTTTGGTTAGCACCTAAGGGGTTCAGGAAGAGAGAGACTTATCTCTTCTATGAGGAGCTGTCCTATGGGGTAACATGGGGTTTTCTTTCTGTAATACATCTCTTTTTCAATCAATGATACAACTTCATTTCTTTAATTTGAGTTTCTATCAATTGGTCCGACCTGCTGGATTCTTGAGGAAGAGTGGGAAAATTGATCAAATATTTCATGAAGGAAAGACGGTCATAATTTGTGGGGGGAAAACCCCAGGATCCCTAAATCAGAAAGGTTCTTTGAGGAACAATAGATCCATTCATTGGATACGCTACAATGGGCATTCATGTGAATGGAATGTGTAACAATGCCTTGTTTTTCATCTTGGTGCCAAGAAGATTGCGATGGAGACTGGGAGTCATTCTCATCTTCTATGAAAGGTTTGGAACGCATATGGAGTATTCAGTGGATAAACGAGATCCGACAAATCTAGGAACAAAACTCGAACCAGGAGAAGCAAAAACAATGGAGATAAGAGACGAGTTTGAGTTGGAGGTGAATGACGAGAAGTCGACATGTGGTTTTGGCAGAATCCTTAACGATTTCAGCAAGCCTTATCTCTTTGTCAAAATTGACGAATTTGAAATTGCACGCAACCTCAACAATGACCTCAGTTGCCAAAGGTCCGTCCACGCTCCCACCGCCCTAAGCCACCAAAACTGCCTTTTGCTAATTCACGACTCATGGCTCTCTCATCGCCACAAAAACTATTAGATGTTAATTGTAACCACCGAGCCCTAGTCCACTTGCAGTGGGCCCTCCACAGTCAGTATGATTTACCATGGGAGTGCATAGAAGATGCCCTCCATTGCTTCATCATCTTCTCAGCGAGTTTCCCTGATTTTTCTTGTTATACTTGTTGCGGTCCCCTTGACTTGTTCAACACCTTTTCTGCGACTCTCGTTATAGGAGATACAACCTTGGATGCTTCAAATAAGTTAACTCTTTTTTTAGCCTGATGAAAAACATGTTAATCCCTTTGGACATAGGAGAAAGGAACTCCATATGTGAATTTGTGTATGTCTTGGTTGCTTAGAGGGGGATTCTCAAGCTTCCAACAACGTGATCCTTGTGGCATATACTTTATTTTCAAAAAAAATATTTTGTAGGTGGAAACATAAGGTTTTTAACCTACTAGGGTTGGTATTGTAATGACATTTTGACTTTGTTCTTTTTGCTACCTTGTTGTGTGGTGTAGCAGCTAAGTTTTGCTGAAATTGTTGATGCTTGATTTCTTGGATGCCTCATAAGTTGTTCATCCATGGGGTCAAGATTGTTATTCTAGATGCTAATAGTGTTAGGTTGTGTTTTAAAAATCAGATGATCATCGACTCATTTGGGTCATTAGGTCAATGGTCGAATTGGAGGGTCACTTATTGAACTGCATGACTCGGTTTCTAATAAAAATATTGTAACAAATAGAAATTATACTTTAAAAAATTAACAAAGATACCATACATAAATACTTTTTTGATATCATTACTGATTACCTATGTATAAAAAATGTTTATCATTACTTCATTCGTGCTCTAGTGGCAATCCACGGGAGTTGTTGCCTTGACACATTGGTCGGTTCCCATAGATAATATTTCCTATGTTTTCTTTTATAAGAAAATTTTTGATTCGTTTTTTAGTCCTAACTATAGGAAAAAGATACATTTCAACGTGCATTAATTGCTAAAATTTCTTTTATACCACTGTTTGATGTGAGATGTGGTTTATTAAAAAGTCACACACTGGGTATAAAAATGTAATCCTAGGGGTTTATTTGGGGTTTAAAAAGCACATTTAATAAGTTTATTGGACTTGCTGATTTTTGTAATTTCTTATACTAAGGACCAATGGTAATATTTTTGGCAATTACATTTAATTGAGTTTACTGAGATTTAAAAGATATTTTATGGAAAATGGCAATTAAACTTACTCCACACATGGAAAATGACAAAGGAATGGAAAATCACGCATAGAAAACGGAGCAGCTAACACCAAGGGGTTGGTCTGGCTCGTAATAACTCTATCAAGTCATCGACTTTATTATAAAATCGGTCGGGTCATACCAGTTTTCATCAAAGAGCATGTCTGATCCAGTAAACAACCCAACTCGCCCATAGTTCAGATCGATCAAACTGGTCGATTAAATACCAACTGCCAAGTAGCTTTATAATTAAGGAATGCATTACTTAATTATAAATAGTGAATTTAAATTAATAGTGACTTGTTACTATAAACAAATTTTCCTCCTATGTTTACAAAAAGGTTACGTGAACGCTGATGCTTTCCAGACACCATCAGGCTATTTAAGCCTTTTGCATTTTATGAGCTTGTTGATTGACTGTGTATTTGTTATTAGATTGTAAGAAATTTATATAATTTATCCATATGCATGGGTGTTAATTAGCGCCAAATGGATATCTGGCTGATTGCTGTCTGTCTAGCTATTCGAGTATGTTTCATACGTGGGTGCTCTTTTCCTCCTTTCTAATGGTCGTGTTGTTTGTTCTCCAGCTCCTTTGAGTGGTCCGCTGAGGGTGGCAGAAACTTTAGATAATGAGAAGAACACTTCAAAATCCGTGAAGGACAATTTGAAAAAGGATAAGTATATTTTCAAGCGCCGAGATGCAGCTAGTGACTCTTTCCAGCTAGCATCCGGGGAGGAGGAGACACCATATACAGAGAAGAGTCCTTTAGCTGTGTCTGTAGCGCCCCAGGTTTTAAAGAAGCACGAAGACCCGGGGTTTATAAACCAGGATGGTGCAGTTTCAGCTATAAAAGCCGGAGTAGCAGTGGAAAAGCAGGTTCAACCAAATGGCAGTGGTCTTGCATCCCAAGAAATTACCTTGGGCGAAAAGCATCATCTTTTTGACCAGGGCAATGAAACTTCTGAAGAAATTACCAAAAGCTTTGAACCTATAGATGTTGCTAGTAAAAGTAAGAAAAGACTTGTGGTGTTGGCATTGCCGAGCGTAAATAATAAGACATCTCTATCTACCCATTTAGAAAGTAAAATTTCTACCAATGTTACACATGGTGGAAATATAATACTGTCAGGACTACATGAAGACTCTCAGCAGACAGAGCAGGGACTACTGACTATAACTGATGAAGTAAAGCATCACAAGCTTGGCGTTGATGGTACGATGAAGAAGATAAATGTTCAAAAGCGACCTGCAGATGATCCGGCCTCCGAGAGTTCTGCTGTTGGGGTGAAAAAGAAGAAAAGGGAAGAGACTTCAAGTTTACAACCTACCTCAGGTCATTTGGAGAAGCCTTCTACTTCTGAAAAATCTGTACATCTCTCGGGAAAATTGGTAGGCAAACCTGTCTCAATTGGATTAGCTTCCAGAGAGGATTTACATTCAGAACCAGTGGAGGTGGATGTTTCTGCCAGTAATTTGCTGCCTGTGTGTAACATAGCAAAAGTTAATGATTTGCCACAGATTTTTTATGAATTGCAAGCTCTTGCTTCGGATCCTTTTCATGATGTTAAAAGGGGGATCCCTGCAGTTGTTCGGAAGTTCTTTTTGCAGTTCAGATCTCTTGTTTACCAGAAAAGTTTGCTTCTGTCTCCGCCAACAGAGAGAGAAGCTCCTGAAATCCATGCTACTAAATCTCCTTCCAGTGGGGAATCTGACAATCCTAATGATCATGCCAGTGCTTCACCACTTGTAAAGCCTGTAAAACATATTGTTCAGCCTGATGATCCAACCAATCATGGCGAAAAAGGCCTCTCTCTGATCGTCAAGAAGAAATTAGTGCGAAGAGATTGAAGAAAATTATGGATTTAAAAGCACTGGCTGCAGAGAAGAAGGCAGCTAGCCAGAAATCTTCTGAAGCTCAGCAAGTAGAGGCAAAAGAATCCATGGTCCAGGCTCCACGCAAGATAGTTAAACCAGATTCGACCAGGAAAGTTGAGCATCCAGCTAAGCCACTTGAACCCACCATACTGGTAATCAACTTTCCTCCCAAGACATCACTTCCATCTGTTGCAGAGCTGAAGGCAAGGTTTGCTCGTTTTGGGCCGATAGACCAATCGGGTCTTCGTGTCTTCTGGAAATCCTTGTCGTGTCGGGTTGTTTTCTTGCGCAAGAATGATGCAAAAGCAGCATATAAATTTGCTGTGGCAAATCAATCCTTATTTGGCATTGCAGGTGTGAGGTACTATCTCCGGGAATCTGGGGATTCATCATCTGACGTTTCCAAAGCTGGTAAGGCCAGAGGAGACGACGAAACACCTCGGATTAAGGATCCTGCTGTGGTTCAACACCAGCCCTTAGTATCTGCACATCAACCTCTTCCACAGCCAATCAAATCCATCCTGAAGAAATCTTCCGGGGACGAGGCAAGCCAGGGAGCTGGTAATGGAGGTAGTAGTAGAGGTACCCCACGTGTAAAATTCATTTTAAGTGGGGAAGAAAGTAATAGGAGAGAGCAATTAGTTGTGGGTAATGGAAACAACTTCAACAATGATGGTAGTGCACCTTCTCGTGGTGCCATGGATTTTAATAGTACGAACGTTCAAAAGGTCATTTCTCAACCATCGCTCCATAACGACCTTCCCTTTCCTACTCATCAGTTCACTAAAATCCCACAACATAATTTGCGTAATTCCGAAAAGCCTCCTAGAAATATTCCCAATTTTATAAACACTACCACATCAGCCACCCCAACCACAGTTGATATTTCACACCCTATGATATTGCTTTTGACAAGGTGCCATGATGTTGTGACTAACTTGACGGGTTTGCTAGGCTACGTTCCCTACCATCCACTTTGACAAAATGGCAGCATTCTAATCAGTACACTTGGTCCATTATAGAAAAATGCGGACGACTTGGATTGTGAATGACTTTGGGCTCTTTGGATAAACAGCTTATATAAACACTTATGGTATTATAAGAGTTTATCGCATGAGAGTTTATTCCGGGGAATGAATGCAAGAACCGAGAAATATAATCATTCAATTGTTATTCTTTAGGGCTGGGATTCACAATTTAAATGTACCTTTACTGTGGTGACAAATAATGTACCCGTACTGAGCATTGATAAGAGCCTCTTACCTTGCCTTGTTTTCACATTGTACCCCTACATTTTCATTTCTGCTTTTTAGTTAAGACCAAATATCACCGAATTTAATTTTGTTAGTCTTATCCTTAATTTAAATCCAATTGAAATAATTTCTGACTAGTGGTCTCGAATTCAAATCTATGACATGAGAATTAGGGGTAGACACAAGAACACTTTCTGCAACCCAATCCACAAAATACAAGTTGGTTTGGGTAACTAGGTTGTGTTGGTTTCGAAATATTCAAATTTATAGGGCTCTTGCTTTTCCCACACCCCCTCCTACTTCAAACACACCCCATAAGGGTGTGAAAAGACCAAAAGACCAGCCAAAACCTCTTTTTTTTTCACGAAATTTCACTGTTCGAACACGGGCCTTGAGCAGTTCGAATGACATCGTTCGTGTGTGTTAAATCTTGACTTCACACCTCTCTGTGCGTAATTTCACTGTTGAGCGAGGTCATTCGAACAGAGTTCGCATGAGGTGTTCAACACCCCTATTTTATTACAAAAATGGACTCTCACACCACATTCACCTTTTTTACCTGTTCGGTTGACCTCAACCGAATAGATTCGGTTGACCATCCCCGAATAGGTGAAAACACGCACTCCACTTAAGGGTATTTTTGGAATATTTAGAGTTAAGGGGTGTGAAAGAGTAGGAGGGGGTGTGGGAAAAGCAACACCCATTTATAGTGTACAGATTTTGGGTACTGGGTTTGAAAAATGAGAAGCCAACTAACCCAACCAATAAAATGTAACCTTCAAGATGTCAAGTCCAAGTCTAGGACTATTAAAAGGGATATTATGCAATTGTTTATGGAAGAAAAAGTAATATTGAAGTCTTTATTGTTGTCTTTGAATTGTCAAATGGTTCTGTTAAGAGTCCCACATCGGATGAGATATGGCCTGAAAAAGAGTTTATAAGTGGGTGGCATCCCTCACCTTACAAGCCGGTTTTGTAGGGTTGAGTTAGGCCTTAAACCACATTCTAATATGGTATCAGAGCCAGCCCAAGATCCGTTGGGCCACCCGCTATCGGGCCACTCGGGTCACGCTCCAGTTGTCCAGTCCTGGGCGTGAGGGGGGTGTGTTAAGAGTCCCACATCGGATGAGATATGGCCTGAAAAAGAGTTTATAAGTGGGTGGCATCCCTCACCTTACAAGCCGGTTTTGTAGGGTTGAGTTAGGCCTTAAACCACATTCTAATAGGTTCCACTAACAAATGAACATAGACTTCAATTATGTGTTTCACTACTCGTTACATGGATGGTGAATGACAATTGAATAAAAAATATTGAGATTTGGTTTGATTGATGAGCTCATTGCATTGATGTTAAGACATTAATTTTAATTTGATGTTGGTTTGTTTCTCTTATTTCTTGTTATTGTTCTAGTTTTGTCTTCATTTTTTTTATTTTAAAAATGATATTTAAAACCCAGTACCGAACCGACCCATAAGTATTTGTCTGGGTTGGGTTTTTAAACGCTTTGAAACCCACCCAACCCCAACTCGCCCTCAGCCCTAATGAGAATGCATTGCCATTAAAATCTTTGAGGAAGAGCTTTGTTGTCCACATGTTCTATCAAACTCAAATGATTAATCTTTGCAGTTGTATGCGGGATATATGGTTAGCACAAAAAAATTATTTATTGTTTTTATTTTCTCTCAACTTAGGCTCTGTTTGGTAAAAAATAGCGGAAAGCTAGCGGATAGCGGATGAGCTAACTGATAGCAATTGATGTGTTTGGTAAAACTAGTGGTTGAACTAGCTGATAAATGTAAAATGACATAAAAAGATATATTTATTTAGTTCATGATTACATTTAGTTAAAAAGGATAGCGAAGAAATTTAAGAAAAATAAGAAGGGTAAAAATGGCAAAAAAAGTGAGACGCTATCCGCTAGTGTTTTTTGAAACGCTACTTGAAGTAAAAAACGCTAAACGCTACCTGAAAAATGCTAAACGTTAGTGCTTACCAAACACGTGTACTCTTCACCCGCTAGTTCCATCCGCTACTTTCATCCGCTATCCACTAGCGGATGGAACGTGCCAATGATAATAGAATCTTTGAGGAAGAGCTTTGTTGTCCACATGTTCTATCAAACTCAAATGATTAATCTTTACAGTTGCATGTGGGATATATAGTTAACACAAAAAAAATTATTTATTGTTTTTATTTTCTCTCAACTTATTATTTAAAGATGCAGCAAATATAAAAAGAAGCATACCAAAAAATATCATTACAAAGGAAAAATTCGTACAATGCGTTTCATGCTAAAAAAAATTATGCAGTTATAAACAATGTTTTTTATGAGTTTTTTAAAAGTAAGTGTTGGTGATTAATATTTACGCGAAAGGAGAAATGTTAGTTTCTAGGCTTTAGATCCTAGACCGCCTTCTTATACTCTCTAGGTGTCCTTTAACTCATCAACTAAGCTATCTATTTAACTTTTTTGGTATAAATCAGGTTTCCTCTGTGCGCGCACAACTGTAGAGACTAATCTCTCGAGCTGGGCAGGACCACGATGGGCGGCAGAGCTCTCCCTTAAGAGATTTAACACCGCTGCATGCCCAATGCTTGATTCGAACCTAGGATATTGGTTAAACTGAAAAAGACTCATACATCTCATCCAAGTACTCTTGGGTCTAAGCTATCTATTTCTTCTAATTAATGAGTTAACTTGTTTTTTTTTGTGTGATATTGTTTTTTTTCTTTTTTACAAGTGTTTGATTAAACTTATTTTTCATTACAAATTATAATAAATAGGACATGAAATATTAGAATTGATTCAAGATGTCCAAATTCAATATGCTTTTATATATATATATATATATATATATATATTAGGGACGACTCAAATTAGACCACTTGGTTATTAACGGTTCAGCTTAAGTCATTAAGTACAAAATTTCTACGATTGTTTTCTTTTTAGTTGAAGATCACAAGAGACCTTGTAATTAATGACTTAATCTAAGCTATTAATTTTAATCTAATGATTATAACTAAATGTTCTCATTTATCATAATAACCAAGGGTTCTCACCAGTTGTAAATCTTATATATATATATATATATATATATATATATATATATATATATATAATTTTTTCAATTATTTGTGAGAATGACAAGTACCACTCATAAACTCACATGGTTTCTATACCAATGTAATATTGAAAAATTTGGTCCCTAACAGAAATTATATGAATCTATTCCGCAATTTTTAACATGTCAAAAGTATCCAATGAAATGGATTGCAGTAACCACAATAGTCTAGTTCAAGTGATTGGTTCAGAAAGTGTGTGGGTATTTTAAACCGGGAATAAATTCTCTCAAGTGATATTATAGTGAAGTGAAATCTCAACCATTAATTAAAAACTAAGAGAGAGAATCCACTCCCAAAAACCTTGGATACAGAGTTCTATTCCTATTAATAAACAAATAGACCATTAAATTTCATCAAACTGAAAATTATTTTACCTTTAAACTCATGTTTATTATGATTTTAGTTTTCATTTACAATTATGCTTTGGACTCTTTTATGTTATGCCGAAATTGTTATCAAATTAGATCAACTTTGTTAGAAATTGAAAATAATATTAGCTCAGTGAAATATTGATATTTATTTTTTCTAAAAAAAAGAAATATTCATATTGATATATAAGTATTGTAGTAAAATAATAACTTTATTTTTTTGACTAAAAAGATAATTTCATTTTTTTTGAAAAATAAATAACTTTATAAACATCATTACATTTCAATAAATAACTAGTAACATACTCGTGCATCCGCACGGGTTGAACACATTACGTGGTTTGATTAGTATTCAAATTGAAATTGAAAGTTTGAAACTGCATTGTTCTATATATGAAAATAAAACAACAAAAAATGTAATAGTTTTGTTTTGTGGGGTAATAGTGAAATTGTGTTGCACAGGCGATTGCGTTACGTGGTAAGAATAGTACTCAATCAGAAATCTAAAATTAAGAAGGTCCACTCTTCTAAATAAACTTATCCAACCCCATAATTCCAAAATCGCCTTTATTGGTGATTTTGGGGGGAAAAACATTGCACATACATGTATGTGACATAATGTCAATTGTCATGTGCATGTATGACATATGTATGTTGCTAAAAAAATATCCAATGGCACGTTTGTAATTTAAACAAAAATCACAGACAATTAAGTAACCCCAATATTGTCACACTATTTACCAATATACCCCTCATTTTGTATCCCACTGTTTACCAATATACCCCCACTCTATATTTTTGGACCGACATACCCCTGACAATTTTTTTTTGTCCAACACTTTTTTTTATTATCAAAATTTACCCCTCATTTTGTACCCCACTCTATATTTTTGGACCAACATACCCCTGACAATTTTTTTTTTGTCCAACACTTTTTTTATTATCAAAATGTACCCCTCTTTTTGTACCTCACTGTTTACCAATATACCCTCACTCTATATTTTTGGACCGACATACCCCTAACAAAAATTGAACCAATCTGATTTATGTTTGTAATAGGTAAATACAATTTATATTTGTTTTCTTAGTTATCAATATGTACCCTCATATTTTGGGTTTTTGTACTCCCACTTTGTTTACCAATATACCCCACTCTATATTTTGACGGACATACCATTGACAAAATTGAACCAATCGATTTATGTTTGTAATAGGTAAATAAAATTTATATTTTTTCAGGTCGTATTTACCTATATACGATTTCATTGACGAAAACCAAATAAATTTTAAAAAAAATCCTATTTATCTCAGAATATGGTAAATACGATGCGATCTTTTATGGAAAATCAAATTTACTGTTTTATGAAGATAAATACGACTTACTATTTTTGAAGCTTATGGGAGGAAATCGTATCTAAATAAATACGATCACGAAATGTCTTTGAAAATCGTATCTATCTCCCTCGAAGGTAAATACGATGAGCTTTAAAATATTTACGGTCAAATCATATGTAAGTGAGAAATGGTCAATATTTTGTAAAGGGTTTAGGGTTTAAGGTCAATGACTAAATTAAAACACTTTTGAAAAAGTCAATGACTAAATTGATATATTGTAAACGCTTTTAACACAAATAATGCAAAGTCTATCCGTAGCAGTAGCAGACTAAATTTGGTGTTTCGATAATTTTAGTTAAAAGCAAAAGTAGTGTTATAAAAAGTTTTTGCATTGGTAAATGTGAAAGTAGTGTAATCAATACGGGTAATTAATGCAAACTTTATGTCCATTATTAATCTAGCAAACATTAAGGCCCCACTCATTGTTTTTTTTGTCCAACACTTTTTTTTTAATTATCAAAATGTACCCCTCATATTTTGGGTTTTCTTGTACTTACACTGTTTACCAATATACCCCACCAATTTTGGTTTTGTTATACCCCACTCTATATTTTTTTAGCGGACATACCATTGACAAAAATTGAATCAATCGATTTATGTTTGTAATAAGTGCATACAATTTATATTTTTTCAATCGTATTTACCTATATACGATTTTCTTGTGAAAACCAAATAAAAGCTCCACTCATTGTTTTTTTTGTCCAACACTTTTTTTTTAAATTATCAAAAATGTACCCCTCATATTTTGGGTTTTTTTGTACCCCCACTATTTACCAATATACCCCCCTCTATATTTTTGGCTCATTCTTTTTTTTGTCCAAAACTTTTTTTATAAGTCCATTTGTGTGTGTATTTAGTCATGTATGTGTTATAGTATGGTACACTTTACACTGACTACTTTATTAATCAATTTGGGAAGGAATTTTTTGATAACATTAGTTGCAAATAATGCAAACTTTATGTCCCTTATTAATCTAGCAAAAATTAAGGTCACACTCTTTGTTTTTTTTTTCCAGCATTCATTGTTTTTTATTATCAAAATGTATCCCAATTGTTGTGCCAACTTTTTTTACCCCGACTATTTAACCACATCTATGTCTCAATTTTTATTTCATCTATTACGTTTTCAATTGGTATACAGATATCGAATGGTCGATTATTTCCTGGCCTCCCCGTGCGTATGCACGGGTGTATGTGTCCTGGTTTATGTTGGTAATGAACGTGTGGGATACTACAATATTTCTCAAACAATCAATAATAGACAATAATATATATATATATATATATATATATATATATATATATGTATGTATGTATGTATGTATGTATGTATTATAATATGTAGAATCACTCCATTAAATTAGTTTTAGTTTGATGATAGTCAAGTATCAAATAATCCAAGTGTCCGATAATAAATAAATAAATTATCTTTTTTGACTAAAAATAAATAAAAAAAACTATCTAATAATTTCAATTCAAGTCATCTTGTTTCCCGTATTGAAAAAGTTAATATAATATATTAAATATTTAGAGTAAAATACTTCAACAAAAATAGAATTGATATCTTATATGCGTAATTTCAGAATCAAGCTACTTTTTTGCTAAGTATTAGCTATTAAGAAATAGGATACACAATTTATAAGGCCTTACTTGTCGTTTTGAAAATGAGAAGAATATGTTTTCCCATTGACACTTAGTATTGTGAATAAATATATGTAACTGAAAAATACATATAAAAAATGATTTTTTTCAAAGAAAAAGAAACTATATCTAGAAAGTGAATATAAAAATTGGTACATGTTAATCTCAAAAAAAAAAAAAAAAAAAAAAAATTGGTACATGTTTCTCCGCGAAGAGTCAAGAAAAAATCAAAGAATAATTACATGCGTGATATTTGTATGTGCCAAAATGGAAGCAAATCTGTAAAAACACCGGCAATATTCTCCTTGACCAAAAATATTGGTAGAAGCCATATAAGAAGTACACAAAACTCTATAACTTGGCAATATTTTTATTTTTTCACCTTTTGACCTTCCTACAAAAGAAATTAAATATTTATTGGTGTTGAAAAATAAAAAATAATTTTAAAATAATGAGCTTCATCAGTTAAAATTTAAAACCCTGTCTCTACATAGTTAAACAGTTCAAGCATATATTTTGATAACCCACTAACGTAGAACATAAACAATAAATCTTTTTTTCTATGAACAAAAGACAAATGTTGGTCACTAAATAAAGACAATTACAAATAAAAGATTAGAAGAAATAAAAAAGAAAATAAGAAAAAGGAGTCGCAAAGTAAAAAGCAGACCCCTTAACATTATGATCCAAACCCTTCACACAATCAAAGCCTGTCTGATTTATATATGCTCAAGCAATAACAATGGAAATAAGATTCGGTACATGTGGCAATAAATCTTCGTTCATTTTAATATGGGGTTTGATAATCATCAGGGCATCATCTTGCAAGATGATGGTATATGTTTCGATGGGAGATATGTTTTATCGTGTAGGTTGAAACATTGCATATCATTTGCTGCTCTTAAGCAGAAACTACTGCAGAGGGTTCAACCAGAGAACGACGAGCATGAGATAATTCGTATCGTTTACCGGAAACCGAAATGGACTGATGGAGGTCTTTACTGGTCTGTCGTGGATGTCAACAACGAGGATGACCTCCGACAGATGATGTCCAATCATATTATGTTTAAATGGAAGAGTTACATTCATCTGTACGTCGAAACCAGAAGGACCGTCGCTGAGATCCTTCGTCGATTAACTCCACCACTTTCGGTAGTTTCTATTGTATTTTCTTTTTATCTGTCTATTTTTATTCTAGTTGTTTATGTTTTATCGCTTGTGTAACTTTGTTTTATCGAATCAATGAAATCAAAAATTTATGGAAACTCGTAAAATAAAACACCCGAAAAAAAAGTAATAATAAAGTGCCAACATCAAATACATCAAAAAAGTGATAAAAAAATCCTCGTCGCCCTCCTCGTCGCCCTCGTCCTCGTCCCCGTAGTCTAAGTTCCTCAGAAATGTCATCCGGTGCTGCCATCCCCACTAGCCTATGGAGTGTCCGATACGCCTGACTGCCACGCGTGATCTCGCCATCACGAATCCCCTCCCTAGAAGCAGTCACAATCTCCCTCACCCACTCAGCATTGTCGTATCGTAGCTCTGGGGAGGGTGTCCAGACCTCAGCTACTGGTGATGGTGGAGCCGGTAATAGTCTGGGGATAGATGCATGGACGTACCACTCTAAGTATCTACGTACAGTCTCATCCGCCCGCTGAGCAAACCGAGTAGTGCGCAGGACGTCATCCACAGATGCCATGAAGTGGGTGATCTGAATGACACACTCAGCATGACTCAGACGACCTCTGAGAGGGTCACGCGGGATGATCTGAACGCACCCCAACCGCCGCGAGCACCTATCGGGCATGTAGGGAACTCAAGTCACCACCGATGAAGCCTCAGTATAGGAGATCTGCTCAAAAGGTCTACCACCTCGTGCTCCTCAAATGGCCGCCAGCCAGACATCCTCGGCCTCGGCTCATCAATCATCCTCTGCGCAGTGGCTCGGCCAGGTGGTCCGACTTCTTCTTCCTAAAGCGCCCGACCCGGTGGCTCCGCACCACAGTATATGGCCAAGGCAACCTCTCCGCCATCCGAGGGAAATACCACATAATCCAAGCTTTGATGCAAAAAATAAACAACATATTTAATTCAAAGTTTTTACCCAAAGTCGGTGTGATTTAACAAAAAAATGAAGTTAAAATGTGTACACAAATAGCCGGCATACCCTCCACATCTCACTGTTGTCTCTCTCAAGACGCGAGTGTTCAAGGACTCATACATGGCGGCTAGTGCACTGCACCCCATGCATAGCCTCCAAGAACACTGCACTCGGATCATGCGGTAGATCGCCACTTAGCCTCCGCCTGCTCTCCGGTCTTCGTAGTGAGGATCTCAGTAGGTCGGAAGTCAAGCGTATAAGCCTCACAGCAGCAGTGATGTCACCCCTCCTCCAAGTTACGCTCATACACCGCTCCACCATTTGAAGTCATATCTGAGACCCCACGGGTGTTGTTAGCTGCCTCAACCCGTGACACACCCAGATATGTCTCTGCAAGCTGTGTGGCATACTCCGAGCTCACAGTGATGGTGGGAGGTGTGGCATAGTTCCCCAGAGTGATCGTCATTTCACTTGTCAAATGGCAAGTGAAATGACGAAGTATCTGAGTGTCATCTCTCGATAAAAGCCGACAGCAACTCATGGACTACTATGGCGTGGCCAGTCTGGAGAAGTGGGGCCAGTTTGGAGTCCCTGACCACTATGGTACACTAAAGTAGGGCCGGGTAATGTAGATGGAGTCTGGTATGGACTTTGTTGCCATGAGCCCATACCTTGGCAACACGCAGATACTCTTGAATTAAAAATAAATAAATGATGTAAGCAAAAAGTGCAGACTATGTCCGTTAAATAAATTATTTAAGCAAAAAAAGCAAAACTTACCGTGTCAGCGAGTATAGAACTGCAGACATGATCTGCCATGTCTGTGAAGAGAGAGGCCTGAGGCTGAGGCTCCTCCTGATGCCCCTGATCCTGCTGAGGCTCAAACATAGATTGATTTGAGAACGAGCGAATCGATCGATACCCTCATGCCGCGAGGTCGCTCCGCTAATACTCTCGGCAGACGGGGGATGGTAATGAAGAGGCTGTGACTGGTATTGAGGAGCTTGGTGATAGTATTGAGGAGCCAAGTGATGGTACTCAAGAGGCGGCCTCCCCCGATACCAATCCTCGTGCTGACTCTGCTGTAAGAAATCCCCGTGATAGAAATCTCCATCATCCTGATACTGAGCTGGGTGATCATGGTGCTCAGCTGGCTGCACATCATACGGGGGTGGCTGGGGATGCTGATACTCAGCTGGGTCAGCCTGTCTCCTATCCTGTCTCCTCACCGAAGCATGGAGCTGATTATGCCTCCGAGTCCTGGTACTCGGAGCAGTAGATGACTCCCCTCTCTCTCCGATAGGAGATACCTCCCATCTCCTCTCTCTCTGGGACTGGACACCGTGCAAGCAAAGGAAAAAAACAATCAAAAAAAAAATTTGCTCATCGTATTTACATAAACATGGGGGTATATACGATGCTTACTCTTTAACGCGTCGTATATATGGTCTGTAGGGCGTATATGCGAGTGGCTGAAATCTAGCTAATCGTATATACGCCTGGAAAGAGGTATATACGATGGGTAAAAAAATGTGGATCGTATATAGGCTGGTGGTGGGGTATATGCGAGTGGTGAAATTTTAGGGCAATCGTATATACGTTTCTGTGGCGTATATGCGAGTGGCTGGTGGTCAATCGTAGGTATGACCAATAATGTGAAGAAATTGTGATTTTGTAAAAACGCGGGAGTATTTTCGTCTTTTCACAGGGTGGGTGGGGTATGAGGGGAAAGGACGGGGTTAAAAAAAAACCCAAAAAAAAAGGTGCATATAACAGCCAAACACATGAAACAAACTTCAAGCAATCAATAATATCAAGCATGAGTAGTTTCTTTGACTTCAGCAAGTAAAATAATGTTTTATGGAACATTAAAAAAAATTGAGTTTCAAAACAAAAACTACCCTCAAAAGCAAATGAAGGTAAGAAGAAAGTGAAAAAAGTAAGAAAGAGAATGTAAGAAGAAAAAGAGAGAAAGAGTGAGTAATTACACATTTATCCTTAAATTATATATGTGTAATGTTAATAAGAGATTCAAATTGGTAATTTCATTGGAAGTTTGTTTGTATAAATAGATATTAGATATTAGATATTAGATAGATTAGATTAGATATACCCCTAAATTTAAGTTAGACCGAATCCGTCTTTAAAAATTGAATCCAAAAGCCGATGCAAAAATAAAAGACAATCTGTTTGAATTGAGTTTTAAAAATTATTTTCTAGTTTTTAAAATTTAATAGAGAACAAATTTGTTCATTAAAATTTTTTGAAAACTAAAAAAACAGTTTTTTGAGAAGACAGTCAAACCGGATAATTTTCACTTTTTTTTTAGTTAGAAAAGAAAGTTGTTTTAGTTAGAAAAAAAAGGAAACTAACTACTTGAGCTGTTAATTCGTTTTTTTTAATAAGCTGTTAACTCGTTCTGGAACACGTACTTATGTTAATGTCCCTTTAAGTACAAGTAATAGCCTTTCCAATTCCATTCCAACCTATCTGGGAGATAGATAGATTCTTCTCCCTCATAATAAAAATCTATTAACATCTTCAATTTCACGAACCCTAATTCCCCAAACTCTACACTTCCTTCAAATCAATTTTCAAAATCCACGATTCTGTGTCTCTCTTCTTCACACAATTCCCAAACCCTAAATGTCTCACACCTCACAAACCCTAATGCCCCTCGATTCCGACGAAGCCCCTCCACCGCCTCAAATATCCACTTCCCCCAACCCGATTCCCAATTCAATTCCCACTCTCCTCCACCTCTCTTTCAATCAAGACTCCGGCTGCTTCGCCGCCGGCACCGAGCACGGCTTCCGCATATACAACTGCGACCCCTTCCGAGAGATATTCCGCCGCGAATTTGGTCCTGGCGGTGGAATCGGCTTGGTCCACATGCTCTTTCGTTGTAATATCCTTGCTTTTGTTGGCGGCGGGTCAGACCCTCGGTATCCGGTCAACAAGGTTATGATCTGGGACGATCACCAGTCTCGGTGTATCGGAGAGCTATCGTTTCGATCGGAGGTGAAAGGTGTTCGTCTTCGAAGGGACCGAATTGTTGTGGTTCTTGCGCATAAGATATTTGTTTACAATTTTGCTGATCTTAAGGTTTTACATCAAATTGAGACAATTGCAAACCCTAAGGGTCTTTGTGAAGTTTCACATGTTTTGGGAACTATGGTGTTGGTGTGTCCTGGGTTGCAGAAGGGTCAAGTTAGGGTTGAGCATTATGCTTCCAAGAGAACTAAGTTCATTATGGCACATGATTCCAGAATCGCTTGCTTTGCTCTTACTCAAGATGGACGCTTGCTCGCCACTGCAAGCTCCAAAGGCACTCTCGTTAGGGTTTTCAATACCTTGGATGGTTCTTTGCTTCAAGAGGTTAATTCAATTTTTTTTATTTTTTATTTTTTTTTTGCGTTTTCAGAATATGATCGTTAGTTTTTATTACCTATGTGATTTAATTTATATATGCATATAGTTGGTGTTAAGAATTTGTATACTCACAGTTAATTATAACTTGACATTTACACTATCAGTCAATTATAACTTGACAAAAATTAAAAAATTGGATTTTAGTCATCACTATTCACTACCTCAAAAGTGATGGTTGCCGGTGTAAATTTTGTTACACTGGCAATGAATCAAAATTTAAATTCTTATCTATGTGGCTGATTACTTTTATTTTAGAGAATGGGCTTTTCAGTTTTATAGCTTTGATTTGAAATTATGGTGGAGGTTCATTTGGTGCTGATTGGTTTTAAATGTTGGTTGGGGATTCTTTTTTTTTTTTGTGATGAGTTAAATTGTTTTGGATGATTGATTGGAGATGATGATTTCTTTCAGGTACGGAGAGGGGCTGACCGAGCTGAGATATACAGCCTTGCCTTCTCAGCAACTGCACAGTGGTTAGCTGTTTCGAGTGACAAGGGAACAGTTCATGTCTTTACCCTGAAGGTTGATTCAGGATTGTTAGGGCTTGAGAGATCAAATAGCTCATCTGAATCTGGTCCTGCTAGCCCGACAGCAGGATCGTCTCTTTCATTTATAAAAGGTACATGCGCTCTCGTCAACTGTGAGTTATTCATCACTTATCATGTATGGAAATTAGGTATCTTGTTCTGTAATTCTGTAATGATGGAAAAACTGGAACAGCATCTGTTGCTGGAGCAGTACAAACAAGTTGTTGCTCTTGCTCATAATCATATAAATTCTGTCTGTTTTATAGGCGTGTTGCCTAAGTATTTTAGCTCGGAGTGGTCTGTTGCTCAATTTCGCTTGCAAGAAGGTTTGCAACATGTCGTTGCCTTTGGTCATCAAAAGAATACAATTGTAATACTTGGCATGGATGGCAGGTATGATATTTCAGTAATGGACCATATCTGTGTGTTTTTTTAGTTTTTGTATTTTCCAGGTGTTTCTTAGAGATATGAGACACATTCAGATAGGAGTAGTAATGGATCATATCTGTGTTGTTTTAGAGATATAAAATTAGGGTCATTTACATTTTCAAATGATCAAACTTTTCTCATATCTATTTGTAATCATGTATAAAAAAAGTGCTTAGTACTTGTTCTTTATGCACCGCTTGCACTTTTTATTCGTGAATTAAAAAACTCATGCAATTGTTTATTGGATTGTTAATGCAGCTTCTATAGATGTCAGTATGATTCTGCAACTGGTGGAGAGATGACCCAACTTGAATATCACAATTTCCTAAAGCCAGAAGAGACATTCTAGTATGAATGCATCGTGATGTATATATCTTCAGTTGCTCTTGCTGTGAATAATACTATTTGAATTTTTATTTACCCTCTTATTTATGAAGTTAAGTTGTAAATACGAGCACATGCAAAGCAAATAATGTTATTCAATCCTCTCTGTTGCCGAATATATGGATGCTCGTTGTCAGTTAAAATGAACTATCATCAGCATTGGCTCCAAACTGGCACTCTGGTAACGGTAATTTTGTTAGGAATGATGGATATTGTTTTTTTGGTCAACTAGTAATGTTTGATTTGTAATGCTGACTATTTCTAAATGTTCTAGGTCTTTGCTTGGTGTGGGTCTTATTCATGAACCGTTTTATTGTAGTGAGAGCCTGTGTTAAAATTTCAAATATGAACTAGGTATTACGTCATTAGAACCCACAACCGGCTTTAGTCTATGTAATTTTTTTTCTATTTTTAGTAGGAGATAAGAATTCTTCAAAGAGTAGTTCATTTGTTTTCAGGTGGTTTTGGTTGAGAGGAAAAAATCAAAAAGAGAAATAAGGGTTCTGAAAGTTGAAAAAAGAGAAACATAGTAGAAATAAAGTAGATTTTAGGTTTTGTTTAAAAGTTAGTATATATAAGAGAGTAAAATAGTAGAATTTGAAAAAGTGTTTTAATTATTTTTTATAGGATAAAATATTCTTATTTGCCAAACAATCTACTATTATTTTTTTAATTTATTTTTTTATTTAGTAAAATTATTATTCATTTTCATTCATTTACAATTTTCCTTAGTTTTTATGAATGAATGAGAAAACAAATGCGACAATTGTTTGGCAATGAGCGGAGTATTGGGGAAAAGTTGAAAATACATTTTTGTCTATTTTTCTTTTATTTAAAGTTATTAGTGCGTTAGGAGACATTATTCTCTGTGGAGTTCGAGGAAACATTGTGAATAAAGAGTTAATGACTTGGATTATTAATAAGTTTGGATCTTACATTTCCACACAACTTTAAGGTAATGAGTACATAGATCACCTCTCATATATTACTAGTTTTGTTTCTAACATTTGGTATTTTAGACCTTTTATTTTTTCCCAAAACAATGATACTTTTAAAAACTCAATGTACAATTTAACAAATCGCCTGACTCCATCATCGGGAAGTCTTTCAATACAAGGATCCATTATACTTGAATCCCCTCCACCTCTCCCATCAAGCTAAACCACGACTCTGATAGCACTTGTTTGGATTCCAAGTATAAGAAACAACAATGAGCTAATGACCTGACCACTAAGAGACCTGAACACTACATCTCCACCAAAAATTTTAAGACAATAGATATATGAGTCACTTATTCGAAATATTTTTCGTTTAGCTCAGTCCTAATCAATGTGAGATTAACCACTCAATGGAATTCCCAAACCTATATGAGTCACTATTCTGGACTAAAAAGTGAGAATTAACCAACAACAAAATGTTTATGAAGGCCAATCCTAAATATTTTTCGTTTAGCTCAATCCTAATCGATGTGAGAATAACTCCTAAGAATAGTTTCTGTTTTTGTTGGGCCTGAGGGCCTATTCCTCATAAAAAAATGGAATTCCAAGCAACAACTTCACAAAATTTAGGGTTTTGCTTATCCCACACTCCCTCCTACTCTTTTACACCCCTTAACAAATTTTATTCCAAAAATAACCTCGCGTGAAACGCTGTGGAGGACGTGTTAATGACTGTTCGAACGACCTTGTTCGAACACGTTCGAGTGACCCCATTCGAACAGGTGAAAGTACGCACAAGAGAGTGTGAAGTCCTTTTTTACTCACGCGAACGATGTCGTTCGAACGGGTTCGAACAAGGTCATTCGAACAGGTTCGAGTGACCTCATTCAAACAGGTGAAATTACGCACAAGAGGGTGTGAAGTCAATTTTTAACTCACGCGAACGATGTCATTCGAACGTGTTCGAAGGCCCATGTTCGAACACGTGAAAATTCTTGGAAAAAAAAGACGTTTTGGCTAACCTTTTGGTCATTTCACACCCTTATGGAGTGTGTTTTGAGTAGGAGGGGGTGTGGGGAAAGTAAAACCCAAAGGTCAGCAAATGCTTGCATTTTTGAGTTGTGGGTTGCATTTCGTGGTTTGATGATAGCTAACGAAAAGGAGAACTTAAGTGTTTAGTTTCAATTGGATTTTGTTAGGTTTTTTTTTTGTACCCCCACCCTCTCCCCTTAAACCCCCACCCACGCTGAAATTCCCAAAATGCCCTTCAAAAATCTGTTTTTTCACTAAATTACACGAATCGTATATATCTCTTTTGGGGCATATATACGATGGGTAAAATTGACATCGTATATATGTTCGGTGTGAGTATATACGATTGATGCGTTTAAGTCAATCGTATATACGCAAAATGAACTTATATACGATGGGTAAAATTTGACATCGTATATATGTCCCAAAAGAGATATATACGATGGGCTTTGTTTTTGTTAACGCTTTGATTTTATTACGAGTTATAATTTGAAGTCTCGCGATTTGATTAACATCAACGGTGTAGATATATTGAATAAAGTAAACGCGTATAATTACAAAAACGCGATATCATAACTATATTAATTCATGAGTTGTCCATATGTGCATCCACATAGGACCAATAACAAATGACACACACATTATTGAAAAATACGTGGCACTGCACTTAGCACATCACCATCCACGTCTGATCATACGAACGGGTGTGATTACATCTCACACCCAATGAGACCGTGAACAGTGTTGATCAAGGCATGTAACACACACTTGCTGGCTTCGCTGGTCAACTTACAATAACCTCAGTACAGCAATTGAAATTCCCTTTATTTGCAATTAAAACACGGCAATTAATTTTCGTACCCCCCTAATTATCGACCACACCCCCATAAGTATCAAAATGCCTAAAATGCCCCTGGCATTTAAAAAAGAAACGAACTGGCCCTACATAAAAAAAAAAATTTCCGGAATTACCAAAAAAAAGAGGTATTTCCGAAATATTGTAGGTGATTTTTCCGGAATTAGCGCAGAAAATTGGTATTTCCGGTTCACAATTTTTGAACCGGAATTATCTCCAGAAAAGGTAATTCCGAATTTTTTGTGTTTTTAAATTAGATTTTTTTCGGAAATACCTTTTTAATAGGTATTTCCGGTTCACAATTTGTGAACCGGAAATACCTATTAAAAAGGTATTTCCGAAATTTTTTTTTTTTTTTTTAACATTTTAATTTTTTTTTAAATAGATGGTTATTACGGATTTAACCGGTGCCTTTACTACATCTGAGATATTTCCCACTCGTGATGCAATGACACGTTGGGTTAGAATCTTGGGAAGCGAACGGAGTCATTGTGGTTATTGTTCGATCGAGACGGCGGAGAATGGGAAAGGAAAAAGAACAAGGTTCTTTATGGTCACATGAGAGGCAGGGCACATACAATCGAGTAGATGTTGGGTGTTCTGCGGGTAGACACAAGAGTTCGAAAAGATGTGGTTGTAGGTTTCGATTGAAAGCTAAACCAATGTTGCCTCCTAGTTCTAATTGGATGGTGAGAGTGGTGGATGGGATTCACAATCATGAGCCTCATAAGACTTTGTTTGGAGCAGCTATATTTGGTAAGTTTAGCAAGGAGGAGCGGTCAATTGTTGGGGAGCATCTGTCCTTGGGAGTGAAAGCATCCAAAAGTCTTGAAGCATTAAAGAACAAATTTAAGAACAACTTGAGCAACATTAGTCAGTTGTATAGAACCCGCGCCAATATTCGGAAGGGAAAGAGAGGTAATATGACTGAGATCACGTGACTTATGACACCGATTCAGCGAACCATTACTTGTGTTGGGCGAGACGACTTAAAGGTAGTGATATTGTTGAGGAGATCATGTGGTCACATCCTCGATAGTATTAAGTTATTGAGGATGTTTCCCATCGCTTTTTGATTATGGATCGTACTTTTAAGACCAACAAGTATGCATTGCCTCTGCTGGAGATTGTTGGTGTCACTTCCACCGAGTTAACATTTCTGTTGCGCTTGCATATCTGCTCTCATGAGCGTTATGATGACTACACGTGGGTCTTTGCAGAGCCTCACGAGATTTGATCTTTGTGTGATATTGTACTTCCTCAAGTAAGTCAATGCTAATCGACTTTAGTTTTTGCCATTACATAACCTGTTTTTTTATTTTTCCATTTCTAATAGAACGTGTGAATTGTGTTTCTCGAGTTATCCTCACCGATTGTGAGGAGGCTTTGATGATCGCTATCAAGGTTGTGTTTCCGAGGTCGTGAATTTGCTTTGTCGATATCATATCAACAAAAATGTTCATGCTCAAATTAAGAAATTTGGTGAAGGGAGAAAGAGTGGAGTCACTGATGACACTTTGGCATCATGTAGTTGATGCTACATTTGATGATGAGTTTAGTGAGGCTTTGCATGATTTGGAGCAATCGCTCATCGACATACCCCGACTTATTGCATATGTCAAGAAGCAATGGTTGTATCCTCACAAGAGAAAGATTTTGTGGCGTGGTGGACGGATAAAGTAAGACACTATGGAAATACCACGACTAATAGATACGCAAATTGTTTTCTTATGTGCTTTAAGTATATGATTGTGGTTTCTTTGTTTTAATTTTTCCTTACGTGCCATAGGGTTGAGGCTGCCCATTGGGCATTGAAGAAGTCATTGGGTTCTAGTGGTGGTGATTTATGCAAAAGCTGGGAGTCAATTAATGGGATGATCAATGCACAAATTAATAAAATTGTGGATTCTTTTCAAAAGAGCATCAACCGTATAGATGCCCAACACAACATTCCATTCTACAAGAATCTACACGGTTTGGTGTCTATTGAGGCGTTGAATCATATTGCCGGGGAGTTTGATAACATGATGGATGGTGTGGGCACGGATAAGAAAAAGTGTGCTGGTTGTGTCATTAAAGTTACTCATGGGTTACCTTGTTCTTGTGAACTTGGTAGGTTACACCTAATGGGATTACCAATACCATTGGACATTATTGACTCTCATTGGAAGAGACTGAGTTTGGAGGCAATGGATGAGGAGCGGATCAAAGAAGCGTCAGAAGGAGGTGACTTAAGCTATACAGTAGAGGAGATTTGGAGGCAGTGGAATGACATGCACCTTGAGGAGAGATGTGTTTGGAAGAGAGGTCTTGATGATTATGTTTTCAGAGGCACTACATCCATTGTTCCACCTAGCCACAAAGTCAAAACTAGGGTGCACCGGGAAGGGAAGAAAGAAGAAGTAGTATGACGTGAAGAGAGATCCATCTGCGTGGGAGCACGTTGATGCATCTTTAGAAAAATCCACACGATACCTCCCGACGGTCCTTCCAAGTACCATCGACACGCACCTTCAAAGATACCTCCCGACGGTCCTTACACGGCTAGCATCACAAGTACCATCGAGCTACCGTCACAGAGGTCGGCAAAGGAGCGAGCACAAAGATGACATCCACTTGGTAAGTCACTTTCCGAGTTCTTACATAGGTATATTGACGACATTATCAATGTCGCGGGGATGGAAACGTGGCTTTAGATGCATCTCTACTTCACTAGACTGGCTCTGAACACGGTTGGCGGATGGTTAGGAATGATTTAATTAGTGAGATGGATGACAACCGGTTTCAAAGACACACAACTTGATGGGTGACAATGTTCGTAACATTAGAGATTCATTAGTTGCTATCCCAAACAGCACAGAACAACCTATTGAGAAGTGGATGACCATGCCGACACAGGACATGTCATAGCCGTAACGCATAAAAAAATAATTTAATTATTTATTTAATTAAGTTATTGAGGGATTACTATATTTGGATTAATAAAATAATTAAATTGGAGTGTCCTTTTGATTTGGTGAGGTGAATCAAATAATCTAGGGGTGCAACTAGGGCCCAAGTCAATTAATTGACCCAAGCCCATTCCTAATACCTAAACCCCATGATGGAGCGTTCCAATCCCTGGAATTCAGAAGCAAAAGAAAACCGAAAAACGTGAAGTGTGTGTGTGTGCGACGGCAAGCAAGGAAGCGAAGGAGAAGAAGGATTCTTCTCAAGCGTTCAATTGGTAAGTTTCAATCTTCCTTCCTTCCTTTTTCCTTTCTTGTTACGTTTGGTTCCTTTTCAATCCTCTCATTCCTTCCACCGTTGTTTCCTCACTCCATAAGGCGTTCGATCTTACGAAGGAAGGGGAGGAGGCTGCTGCGTTGGTGCTTGGTGTTGGGTTCGAAGTTGCAAGCTTTCTCCGTAAGGGAGTTTCCTTTTATAGCCAATAGTCTCTAAAACATGGGACCATAGGATGGAGTATTGGGATATAGAGAGGATTGAATTGGGTGTTTTACGAATATATATAGGAAATTTATTCTTTGTATTATAAATTGTATATCTTTCTTTGGTTGAGGTGTGTCACGAGCCATATGATTCTTGTTTGTGTTCCATAAAAGCATGTATTCTTCGTTTCTTTGCTGACCATCCATACATGCCATTTGTCGTTTCATAAAACGATAATTCTTTGTCAAGTGTATAAAATATATATGTGTCTTTGTTTTTGCATTTTACCACTTGTGTATAAGTTCTTTGTCAAGTTGTATAAAACATATATGTGTGTGCTTTGTTTTATGCGTTTACCACTTGTGTATAAGTTCTTTGTCAAGTTGTATAAAACATATATGTGTGCTGTTTTTGCGTTTTACCACTGTATATATGTTGCTGTCTGGGTTTAAAAAGTACCTATACGTCGCTGGTTGGCGCCTAGAGAATATATATAAGTTGTTGTTGGTGTTTAAGGAATAAAAATACATAGATAGACAAGGGGGGGGGCGCCAAAAATCCCCCAAAATGGCGCCCTGGGTGTGTATTGTGTGTGTGTGCGTGTGCTGTGCTGATGAGTGTGAAAGGGGCGCCAAAATCCCCTGAAATGGCGCCCTGTGTGTGTATTGTGTATGTTTGCGCGTGTTTTGCAGGCAGACTGAGAGGGGCGCCAATTTCCCCTGAAATGGCGCCTGGTGAGTGAGTTGGAGCGTGTCAGTGTGGGTTTGTGCAGGTGGGCAGAGGGAGGCGCCAAATCCCACTGAAAATGGCGCTGAGTCTTTGCCAGTGGGATATTGTGTGTGCTTTGGTGTAGCAGACAGGGGGGGCGCCAAATTCCTCAAAATGGCGCCACAGTGTGTGGTTTCGGGTCTTGTGTGCGTGAAGTGCGGATGAGAGGAGAGGCGCGATTCCCGGAAATGGCGCCTGGGTATGTGGCATACGTGACTTGCGCGCCATCTTGCGCGCGCGTCCTGCTGCAGAACCTCGCGCACACCTCTCTCACGAAGGACGAAACTTTGAGAGTTAGAGCGACTTATCCGCGCGCTTCTGCGCGCTCTCTTCTACAGCGCCCGGTGTGTGCGCCTCAAGTGGGGATCTTTCAAAACCGTGTGCTAAAATAAATATTATGGTGCTAAATTAATCCCTAGGTGCTAAAATAAATACTATGGTGCGAAATTAGTCCCTAGGTGCCAAAAAATAATTATTATGATGTTGAATTGGTCCTTTTGGTGGGGCATTAGCTATGGTGGTTGTTTCTAATGGTGATGGGATTAACGGTGAGTTGATTTGGGTGATTAAGTGGTCATGACCCCTATTGGTGACCAGGTGCAAATAAAATTATTGGTGAATATTCGGTGTGCTATTATCGTGGTTGTTTTGGTGTGGTGTTGCATAGTCATGCGTCGCGTAGGCATGTGCATTATTTTTAGGTGAATAGGCCTCGGCCTCATAAAATATTTTTGGTGAATGCCTTCGGGCTTTTTGGTGATTGGTGAATGCCTTCGGCCTTTTTGGTGATGGATCCACATGCATATGCCCTCGCGTTGATCGCATTCTCATGCACTTGCATATGTACCGGTGTTTGTTTGGGTGTGTATGACCATTGATGAAATTGCTTGAATCTTTACGGTGTTTGTGTGCTAATGCTTGTCCGATTGTGTTGCATGTTTTATTTACTATTTCTATGAAATGAAACTCACCCTTTCTCGCTTGGAATGTTGCTCCTACGTGGCAACGCCAGCAGTGATGATGGATCAAGGTGACGCGAGCACCTTCCGCTAGTATTTGTCGAGTCGGCTCGATCACGTAGCACCGGGAGGATAGATAGATTTGTCATTTATGTTATATTATGCTTAAATTTCCTTGGATAAGCAGATACTGTATTTTGGTTGTTATTTCCATTGCTACGATTTCTATTCCTCAAATGCGGATTTATGGTGCTATGTATCACCTTTTGGAGTTATTTTAATTACTATTTGGAGTTTTATGTGGTTGTTTGAATGTGGCACCCTCTGGTGGTCGTGCTTAAAAGGTTTTTCGTAGACTCGATTGTTCGAATTATTTAAAATAATAGATTAAATAGAAGGGGTGTTACAATTGGTATCGAGAGCGATTCGATCTGTCCGCCAGTAGTTGAGTCGCAAGTTATGTAGCACTTAAGTTTTATTCATCGATTCTGAATTACATTTTACATTGCGGTACTAGAATGGCGGGGCGAACGACGCACTTGCACTTGCGCCGCTGACCGCGGCTATGGCCGGGTCAGTGGGTGATCTGCGTGGTGTTGTGGACCACGAACGCGCGCAGCTTGGCTATCTTCCACGCGGAGAACCCTCCTACTTTCGGCGGGTACAACCACGATGGTGCCCTTGAGTGGTTTGGGAGAGTTGGAGCGAATATTCCGTGATGGATATCTTGATGCTCGAAAAGTTCGTTATGGTACGCCCATCTTTGAAGAAAGAGGTCGATGGTAGTGGATGACCGTTAGGCGAGAGGTTGATGGTCGACAACGAAGAGATCACACGGCCGTGTTCGAGAGAGTTCCGGAGGAAGTACTATCCGGAGGATGTCCGTGGAAAGAAAGAAGTTGAGTTTACGAGGCTCGAGCGAGGTAATATGTCCGTGGATCGAATATCTTTGCCAAATTTACCGAGTTGTCCAAGTTCTATCCACACTATGATGGGCGGATCTTTGAGTTCTCTAAATGCATCAAGTTTGAGAACGGGTTACGTCTTTGACATAAAGAAATTCATAGGGTATCAGCAGATTCGCGTGTTCTCCGTGTTGGTTAATAGTTGCGAGGATTTTTGAGGAGGACAAAGAATGCTCACTCCGAGAGTTATGAAAGAGAAACACAAGAACTTCTCGGGCCGGAGTAAGCCGTGATGAGGTACCCTTTGGTAAGGGCAAGGGGAAGTTTGTTGGTGGGTCTAAGCGAAGTGGGAGATGCTCTGCTGCCAGATACTTGCTACGTGTGGGAAACCAGGTCATAAGAGTCCAGACTGCCCAAGCAAGGATGAGAAGAGGTGTTATCGGTGTGGGAAAGCGGGGCACATATCTTCCAACTGTGATAAGAAGGATGTCGTATGTTACAACTGCGGGGAGACAGGGCATATTAGTACTAAGTGTTCCAAGCCAAAGAAGGAGCGGGCGAGTGGGAAAGTGTTTGCTCTCGCGAGTTCGTTGATCGCTAACGAGATTAGAGGTGCGTGTTTCATTAAGGGTACCCAATTGCTTGCTATAGTTGATCTTCGGTGCCACACATTCATTTGTTTCTCTGCTGCATGTCTTTGATAAGTTGAACCTAGAATTATCTGTCATGAAAGGAGAGATGGTCATCGACACTCCAATGGGTTCGGTGACTACCTCTCTCGTGTGTGTTAAGTGTCCTCTATTGGTTTTCGATAGAGAGTTTCTTGTGGATTTAATTTGCTTGCCACTAGGAGGGCTCGATATCATATTAGGTATGGGCTGGTTAGTGAACAACCATGTCCACATCAACCGCTTTAATAAATCAGTGATTTACGCCTCGATCGAAGGAGAATGCGCTTTGTTGCTCTTGGCGCCGATTGCATAAGATAATGAGGACGAAGTTAAGTTGTTTTCCTTGATGGCGTCATTTGTCTCTTGAGAGCCGACTAAGATCGACGAGTTGCAGATAGTGCGGGACTTTTCTGAAGTATTTCCGGATGAAATCCCTGATGTGCCACCGGAGAGGGAGGTGGAATTTGGTATTGACTTGGTGCCCGGCACTAAACCCGTGTCTATGGCACCGTATAGGATGTCTGCAGCAGAATTGTCGGAATTGAAGAAGCAGCTTGAAGATTTGCTAGAGAAGAAATTCATAAGGCCGAGTGTATCTCCGCGGGGAGCCCGGTGTTCTTTGGTAAAAAGAAGAAAGACGGGAGTATGAGGCTTTGCATAGACTATCGACAGTTGAACAAGGTTACAATCAAGAATAAGTATCCGCTCCCAAGGATCGATGACTTAATGGATCAGCTGGTGGGTGCTCGTGTATTCAGTAAGATAGATTTGAGGTCGGGATATCACCAGATAAAAGTTAAGGATGAAGATATTCCGAAGACAGCATTTAGGACTCGGTATGGGCACTACGAGTATTCGGTGATGCCATTTGGAGTTACAAATGCTCCGGGGGTATTCATGGAGTACATGAATCGCATTTTTCATGAATATCTGGATCGTTTCGTAGTGGTCTTTATCGACGACATTCGATTTATTCCAAGTCCGAGGAAGAGCATGTCGAGCATTTGAGGTCGATGATTGGAGATCTTGAGGATAGGAAGTTGTATGCTAAACTATCTAAATGTGATTTTTGGTGAAGGAAGTAAGTTTCCTTGGGCATATCATTTACGAGGATGGTATAGCGATGAGACCCATCCAAAGTTGATGCGAGAATGTCGGTGGGAGGCTCCTAAGTCGATTCTTCGAGATTAGAAGCTTTACGGGGCTAGCCGGTTACTATAGACGGTTCATTGAGGGTTCTCGAAGTTGGCACTTCC
Source organism: Oxytropis ochrocephala (assembly GCA_020916435.1). Classification (NCBI taxonomy): domain Eukaryota; kingdom Viridiplantae; phylum Streptophyta; class Magnoliopsida; order Fabales; family Fabaceae; genus Oxytropis; species Oxytropis ochrocephala. The sequence goes on along the minus strand of CM037090.1, from coordinate 20,387,502 downwards.
GCTAACTCACCGTGACTTGTAAAGGAAGGCATTCGTTTGGGACTCTGCATTTGTGAGGAAAGTTTCAATGAATTGAAGAGGAGGTTGACCACTTCGCCTTGTTGACGTTACCAAAATCAGGAGAGCCTTTCGTAGTGTATTGTGGACGCTTCTAAGATGGGACTAGGAGGTGTCCTTATGCAAAATGGTAAGGTGGTGGCCTACGCATCTAGACAATTGAGAGTCCATGAGAAGAATTACCCCACTCATGATTTGGAGCTAGCGGCGGTGTGTTTGCATTGAAGATTTGGCGACATTACCTGTACGGTTCGAGGTTTGAGGTGTTTAGTGATCATAAGGGGTTGCAATATCTATTTGATCAGAAGGAGTTGAACATGAGGCAAAGAAGATGGTTAGAGTTGTTGAAGGATTACGATTTCAGCTTAAATTATCATCCGGGTAAAGCTAATGTGGTGGCAGATGCCTTGAGTCGGAAGGCCTTACACGTGTCAGCAATGATGGTTAAGGAGCTCGAATTAGTAGAGCGGTTTAGGGATATGAGCACGATTTGTGAGTGACACCTAAGAGCGTCGATTTGGGTATCCTGAAGATCCATAATGAATTCTTGGATGTCATCAGAGAAGCTCAGAAGCAGGATATTAAGCTGGTGGAGATCGCCGTAGGGATTGATAATTCTGATGATAAAGACTATGAGATCGATGCGCAAGGTGTATTGAGGTACCGTGGGAGGATTTGTATACACGATAATGAGGAGATTAAAAGGCAATTCTCGAAGAGGCCATAGGAGTAAGTTGAGTATTCACCCGGGAGCTACGAAGATGTATCAAGACTTAAAGAAGTTGTTTTGGTGGCCCGGTATGAAGCGGGAGGTGGCTCAGTTTGTTTATGCCTGTCTAACTTGTCGGAAGTCAAAAGTGGAGCATCGGAAGCTGCGGGGTTGATCACGTAGTTGGAGATCCCTAATGGAAGTGGGATGACATTTCCATGGATTTTGTAACGGGGTTGCCAAGCACCGCAAGAGGATTTGACGCTATTTGGGTAATTGTGGATGGTATCGACGAAATCGCTCACTTCTTGCCTATTGATATCACTATCCCGGTTCCGAAGTTGGCGGAAAATTATGTGAAGACGATTGTGAAGTCGCACGGTGTTCCCATGAGCATTGTGTCGATAGAGATCCCGCATTCACTTCGAATTTTGGAAGAGTTTACAAGAGGCCACAGGTTCTAAATTGAGGTTGAGTTCGGCGTACCACACCGAGCAGGATGGACGAGCAGAGAACTAATCGATCGCTTGAAGATTTCTTTGAGGCGTGTGTTCTTGAAAGCGAGGAGGTTCGTGGGATTCTCATCTACCTTTGGTCGAGTTTACTTATAACAACATCATCATTCGAGTATTGGGATGGCACCGCTCGAGGCATTGTATGGTAGGAGGTGCGGGACTCCTCTGTGTTGGTATGAATCGGGAGAGAGTGTGGTACTTGGTCCCGAAATAGTCCGTGAAACTACAGAGAAGGTTAAAATGATCCGGAGAAAATGAAAGCTTCGCAGAGTAGGCGGAAGAGTTATCACGATAAGAGGAGGAAGGATTTGGAATTTCAAGTTTGGTGACCACGTATTCTTGAGAGTCACTCCCACGGCCCGTGTCGGGCGTGCTCTGAAGTCTAAAAGTTGACTCCTCGTTTTATCGGTCCGTGTATCGAATCTTTGGAGAGAGTAGGAAGGTTGCTTCTGAGTAGCCTTGCCACCCAATCTTTCAAATTTACATGACGTATTTCATGTATCTCAACCGAGGAAGTATGTTCCCGATCCATCCCACGTGGTTCGCATTTTGGACGATGTGGAGGTGAGGAGAACCTCACCGTAGAGACTATCTTAGGTTAGAATTGAAGACCGTGAGGTAAAAGTGTTAAGAGGCAAAGAGATCAATCTTGTGAAAGTGGTTTGGTTGGGAGCCGTGGGCGAAAGCATGACGTGGGAATTGGAAAGTAAGATGAAGGAAGCGTATCCGGAACTGTTTGACTCGGGTAATTTCGAGGGCGAAATTCTTTAAGTGTGGGAGGATTATAACGCCTAAAATAATTTAATTATTTATTTAATTAAGTTATTGAGGATTACTATATTTGGATTAATAAAATAATTAAATTGGAGTGTCCTTTTGATTTCAGGAGGTGAATCAAATAATCTAGGGGGTGCAACTAGGGCCCAAGTCAATTAATTGACCCAAGCCCATTCCTAATACCCTAAACCCCATGATGGAGCGTTCCAATCCACGGAATTCGAAGCAAAAAAAAAGCGAAAAACGTGAAGTGTGTGTGTGTGTGACGACGGCAAGCAAGGAAGCGAAGGAGAAGAAGGATTCTTCTCAAGCGTTCAATTGGTAAGTTTCAATCTTCCTTCCTTCCTTTTTCCTTTCTTGTTACGTTTGGTTCCTTTTCAATCCTCTCATTCCTTCCACCGTTGTTTCCTCACTCCATAAGGGCGTTCAGTCTTACGAAGGGAAGGGGAGGAGCTGCTGCGTTTGGTGCTTGGTGTTGGGTTCGAAGTTGCAAGCTTTCTCCAGGTAAGGGGAGTTTCCTTTTATAGCCAATAGTCTCTAAAACATGGGACCATAGGATGGAGTATTGGGATATAGAGAGGGATTGAATTGGGTGTTTTCTGAATATATATAGGAAATTTATTCTTTGTATTATAAATTGTATATCTTTCTTTGGTTGAGGTGTGTCACGAGCCATATGATTCTTTGTTTGTGTTCCATAAAAAGCATGTATTCTTTGTTTTCTTTGCTTGACCATCCATACATCTTTGCATGTCCTCGTTTCATAAAACGATAATTCTTTGTCAAGTGTATAAAATATATATGTGTGCTGTTTTTGCATTTTACCACTTTGTGTATAAGTTCTTTGTCAAGTTGTATAAAACATATATGTGTCTTTGTTTTGCGTTTTACCACTTGTGTATAAGTTCTTTGTCAAGTTGTATAAAACATATATGTGTGTCTTTGTTTTTGCGTTTTACCACTTTGTATATATGTTCTTTATGCAGGTTTAAAAAAGTACCTATACGTCATTTGGTTGGCGCCAGAGAATATATATAAGTTGTTGTTGGTGTTTAAGGAATAAAAATACATAGATAGACAAGAGGCGCCAAAAATCCCCCAAAATGGCGCCCGGTGTGTATTGTGTGTGTGTGTGCGTGTGCTTTGCAGAGCAGTGAAAGAGGCGCCAAAATCCCCAAAATGGCGCCCAGTGTGTGTATTGTGTATGTTTGCGCGTGTTTTGCGAGCAGAGGAGAGAGGCGCCAATTTCCCTGAAAATGGCGCTGGTGAGTGAGTTGGAGCGTGTCGGTGTGGGTTTGTGCAGTGGGCGGAGGAGGCGCCAAATCCCACCAAAATGGCGCTGAGTCTTTGCTGTGGGATATTGTGTGTCTTTGTGTGTAGCAGAGGGGAAGGCGCCAAATTCCACGAAAATGGCGCCACGTGTGTGGTTTCTGGGGTCTTTGTGTGCGTGAAGTGCGAGACAAGGGGAGGGGCGCCGATTCACGGAAATGGCGCTGGGTATGTGGCATACGTGACTTGCGCGCCCGTCTTGCGCTGCAAGGTCCTCTGCAGCGTAACCTCGCGCGCACACCTCTCACGAAGGGCGAAAACTTTGAGAGTTAGAAGCGACTATCCGCGCGCTTCTGCCTGCGCCTCTCTTCTAGCGCGCCGGTGTGTGCGCCTCGGTGGGGATCTTTCAAAACCGTGTGCTAAAATAAATATTATGGTGCTAAATTAATCCCTAGGTGCTAAAATAAATACTATGGTGCGAAATTAGTCCCTAGGTGCCAAAAAAATAATTATTATGATGTTGAATTGGTCCTTTTGGTGGGGCATTAGCTATGGTGGTTGTTTCTAATGGTGATGGGATTAACGGTGAGTTGATTTGGGTGATTAAGGGTCTATGACCCCTATTGGTGACTGGGTGCAAATAAAATTATTGGTGAATATTCGGTGTGCTATTATCGTGGTTGTTTTGGTGTGGTGTTGCATAGTCATGCGTCGCATAGGCATGTGCATTATTTTCGGTGAATAGGCCTCGGCCTCATAAAATATTTTTGGTGAATGCCTTCGGGCTTTTTGGTGATTGGTGAATGCCTTCGGGCCTTTTTGGTGATGGATCCACATGCATATGCCCTTGGCGTTGGGCTGCATTCTCATGCACTTGCATATGTCCTGGTGTTTGTTTGGGTGTGTATGACCATTGATGAAATTGCTTGAATCTTTACGGTGTTTGTGTGCTAATGCTTGTCTGATTGTGTTGCATGTTTTATTTACTATTTCTATGAAATGAAACTCACCCTTTCTGCTTGGAATGTTGCTCCTACGTGGCAACGCCAGCAGTGAGTGTGATGGATCAAGGTGACGCGAGCACCTTCCGCTAGTATTTGTCGAGTCGGCTCTGATACGTAGCACCGGGGAGGGATAGATAGATTTGTCATTTATGTTATATTATGCTTAAATTTCCTTGGATAAGCAGATTCAGTATTTTGGTTGTTATTTCCATTTGCTACGATTTCTATTCCTCAAATGCGGATTTATGGTGCTATGTATCACCTTTTGGAGTTATTTTAATTACTATTTGGAGTTTTATGTGGTTGTTTGAATGTGGCACCCTCTCTTCGGTCGCACTAAAGGTTTTTCGTAGACTCTGATTGTTCGAATTATTTAAAATAATAGATTAAATAGAAGGGGGTGTTACAATAGCTACTAGATATCGAGACCAGTGGTTATGTTGTCGCTTCATGAGAACCGGACATTCTTCCTTTTGGAGAGATTGTATTTCGATCAGTCGGTTGGTTTGTGTTGGGTTCATCCATAGGAATCATTGGATTCTTGTCAAGTTGAACCACACTAGCCCTATCCTCCTGCGCACATCCTTCTTGGGGTCGTCGTCTCGGATGAAGCTAGATCGTGGCAATATCCATACGTTGGGCGCATGCGCTTATGGTCTTCTTTTGTTCTGATTATGTTCCTACAGATTATGTTCAAATGACACCATATGATTATGTAGATATCACATCTTGATTGTTTATATAATTTCACATTATTATTTGTTGGTTTTTTTGTACACGTTAACGATCGTAGAATATTTAAATATGTCCACGTGTCAAAAAAATCGAGTAACGGATAGAAATAATCCACAAGTGTCAAAGAAATTTAATCGACGAAAACAATTATGTCCACGTGTCAAAAAAATCGAGTAACGGATAGAAATAATAAACAAGTGTCAAAAAGTCATTTTTAACACTAAAAAACATGTTTTTAGGCCACTTTGGTGTACAATTACAGTCGTAAATAATTTTGTATCTCGTTTTTAACCTCAATATCGTAGTATTATACTTTTTCTACAAGTTTGTAATTTTTAAAAAATTTAAAAAAATTACGCATGGTAAAAATTGACCGAACATAGGTAAAAGTCATTTTCTTCAAGTAATAAAACATTTTTTTATTTCATTACTAATTAACGGCCTAGATCTTGCGACAAACTTTTAACGATCTAGATTTTCCCAACACTTTAAAGGGTCCAGATTTTGCCGACCACTTTTCATCAATCGGTGGAAATTCATTCAAGGTTTCATTTTTCCCTATAAATACACCCTTCCATTTCACTTATTTCACACACACACAACACTCTCATGGATACTGCGAATACACAATATTCTCGTGATTCTGCACTCACCGCCTTCACCATCGAGGGCACAATCACAAACAGAGAAAATGGTGTCTACTTGAGAGTCCAAACCCCATTTTATGCGAGCTTAAGGACGACATCACCTTTGAAGCTCTGAAAGAAAAATAACAACGAAGGTGCACCGGAGGGTGACGAGAGAAGTCACCGGATCATTTATCGCTACCCGACTATGGGCGATAATAATCGTGTTCGATGGTCCACCATGGATGTGAAGAACAACGATGACGTTCGAGTGATGATGGACACTTTTGACATATTTCGGATCTGAGTCCTATTCAATTTGTATGTCGAAACCGAAGGGCCGTTCTTTGAGATCCTTCGGCGTCTCCAACCACCATCTCACTAGTTTGTCACCGTGTTTTTATTTCGTTTGTTGTTGCGTTATGTTATTTTTTCATCAATTTCATGTATTGTATCGTTTCGTGATCGAAAACGCGTCTTTAATTAATTTTAATTGATTTTTAATTAAATAATTTTTTTTTCTAAATACCTTCAAAACTAGGTAATTCCTAAGGAGATAAAGGATTTCGGAATTACAAAATTGAGGTAATTCCGGTTCATAATTTTTGAACCGGAATTACCTCAATTTTTGGTGATTCCGAAATTTTTTATCTTCTTCCGGAATTACCAATTCACTCAGGTAATTCCGAAATTTTATATATTCCTAGGGGCATTTTTGTCCAAAACGTATAATATGGGGGTGTGGGAGGGAATGAGGGGGGTACCGAAATTAACTGCCTTAAAACACGGTCAATAGGATCCTTATTTCATGCCCATCATAAATGCACCTGCCAAATGAATTACTAGGAGACCATACAAATCTGATAACCGCAATACAGCCTGTAAAATATGCTTTTATGATGAATTAACACACAGTAAATCAGATCCATTTTTCTTCGATCAAGCTTTGTTGATTTGGAAATTTGAAACTTCCAAAGGAAGCCATCTGTAACCACAATGATGCGCTTTATACCAATGAATAAATATGAGACCATGTAGATCTGGAAACAATCCCTACACACTACTGTTAATAGTTCAATTTCTTCTAATCCAAACAGTTAACTACCGATTGTTCAGGTAATTTCTGCGAAAAATGTAAAATTCTTCTAATCCAAAGTGTTAACCAACGATAGAAGGATCTCACCAACACAACTTACTTTTTTGGACTCACTGTAACAAATACAGGTAGTATGATGTAAACCCACAAATTTTGAGTATCTTAATACCCAATTAAGAGTGAGTATGAAGATAGAAAACAACATTGACAATTAAATTTGCTTAAAAGAGTCAATCACACAAAACATAAAAACATATACTCATTAAACTAAGATTGTGCTTGGGACCTATATGCTTTTTTGTGCAGGATTATTTACTTCATGCTATCTAAATGTCACTCCTCTGTTTTCGTGTTTGTAGCTGAAGCTACAATGTTCTATACTAAATGGTATAATTTTCAATATATTATTAAATAGTTGGCATATAGGGTTCATACCAATTTGTATACCTTATTATTTGTCAAAACAAAAACAGATACATCCGTCAAGGAGAGTCGAAAATTGGTTTAGTGGAGACGTTAGACACATTGAAATTTTTTCTCAAACTCTATGACAAAAGTAAGTAATTAAAATAATAAAGTAGGCGTAGAAAATAGAATCTACACATACTTTATTTATTAGTTTTTTTATCAAAATTGCACTAAAATCAAATAATACTCATCGTTTTTTATTTACTAATAAATAAAGTTCATATATATATATATATATATATATATATATATATATATATATATATATAAAAGATTATACACACATTTTTATGTTTCATCTAATTAAATAAAGAATTACCGAGTGACATTTTTTTTTGGACTTAGCTGAATTACAAGTTGCTCTTTGTTTTCTAATAAATCAATCTACAAATGTGTATTATATTTTAGGCTAAATACCACTTTTGGTCATTTATCTTTGCTCTAAGTTTCACTTTGGTTCTGGTCCGTTTTGGTCATTTATCTTTCATTTTTGTGTCAGTTTGGTCCTTTATCTTTATTTTATTTCATTTTGATCATTTATCTTTCATTTATTGTTTCATTTTGGTCCTCTTAAACAAAACATTTTAGTCGCGTATTGCGTGAGTTATTCAAGAAACAAGAAATTCATGTGTTCTTGGTGTTCTTGAGCACATTTGTAGTGTTCTTCATTTTTTATTTTTGTTTAAGAGAACCAAAATGAAACAATAAATGAAAGATAAAAGACCAAAATTAAACAAAATAAAGGTAAATGACCAAACTGACACAAAAATGAAAAATAAAGGACCAAAACGAACCAAAAAAAGATTAAAGACCAAAGTGAAACTTCGAACAAAAATAAAAGACCAGAGTGGTATTTAACCTATATTTTAACAACATAATTACAAATTAAATTAAAAAAAATATGTATACCCGTGCAGCGCACGGGTTATACATACTAGTAATATATATACACGTGTAATACAAAAAATGTGTGAATCTATCTACAAGCCGTCAATAGAATCATCGGCTAAATCTATACATCTAGACGCATCACTGTGAGTGGGAGGCCGCACGGGAGGACACATAGACTGCCATAGGGTAAAACGTCCGGCATACGGATGCAACCATGAAGCAGACTCCGGTAAGTAGTGTTGGTACCACTGTGGGGCAATAGGAGGCAACGGACAAGTGGGAGAGATTGAAAGATGCAACCAGTGTACATTTTGCTCGTTCAGAACAGATATGATTTTCAACTTAGATGAACTGTAGAGTGCCTGCCTCTCAAAGGCGGATAAGTGAAATTCATAGGTAAAGAAAACTGAACCACAATGCAACATTATACCGGGTTGCAACCATATACCCCATCTCGCGCAAATCAAACCACTTTGACTCGGTGACGTCCGTATGACTCGATAGTTAAAGCTTTGCGAAGCTCTAACAGTCGGTTCTTCCCAAACATGTCAGAATACAAGGTTTCCACATGTCCTTTGTTTCTGAATCAAAGCTTGCCTAATCGAGGCCGTGAGTCCTCACCCATGTCAAGTCCAACCCCGATCGCTCTAAAACCGCGATTCCGTCACCTTCAACATCAACAATTTTTTCAACATAGTTGCGCACGTGTCTTTGGAAGAAACGGTAAGTGGATTTTAGTCTCAACCGTCTGCGTGATAATACTCTAGAAGCACCACGAGATAATTTGGTTGACCATTGTGTGTAGGAATTTTGGAAGCCCCGGATTCTTCAGTCTGTTTTACCCTCTCATCCACGTGCTCCCACCCAGAAGAATCACGCTTAGCATCAAAAAAATTCCCTTTTTTCTTCTTTGGTGCACCTTTCGTTCTGACTTTTGATTTAGGTGCAACCATAGAAGAAGTAGAAGGGAAATCTTTCGGATAGAAATAATAAACAAGTGTCAAAGAAATTTAATCGACAAAAAAAAATATGTCCACGTGTCAAAAAAAATCGAGTAACGGATAGAAATACCTGTTGGTTGTGGAATTCCCCAAGTGTGGGATCTGGTTAGTCCATGTTGAGATAAATCGCTCCTTGTGCGTTGCCAACCATGTGTCGTGCACATATTTAATGAGAGCGGAGTTTATCGAGCAAGCGACCTCAAAAACTTCGATTAGATAGATACTCGACTCATCAACAAAATCAATAATACATAGCCGGGGAGATTCGACCTCCTCCCGCCTATCCTTGTGAACCAACTCCTTAATCTTCGCTTTGACATTTTTGTAACATGCCAATGACACAATAAATTTGTAGCAAAGCAGGAAAGACATCAAGAATAGCGGACATACACCCGAGATCTCATGCATCAAGAAAACTCGAGGATGAATAGAATGCAACTCACATATACCTCGCAATGCTCCAATACCCAAGAAAAATGAATAGCAAGCTCCCGCCCAATATAAGCAAATGCAACGTGGAAGCTTATCTCGGTGTTTGTGACTCCCACAATGTGTAGAAGAGGCAAATTATATCTGTTGGTCTTGTAGGTTGAGTCAAGAATGAGAACTTTGGGAAACAACTTTGAGCAACTTTATAGAAGTGGGATGAGCCCACATGATATCACCGACGACATCGAGTTGCGGAATCTTTCTAGACCAACATAGATAATTATGGGATTCAATCAATCTCAACACCTCCTGAATGTCCGCTTCTAGGACCCTCTTTGTAGACCTGTTTGTGGCCACGCTTGCCTATAAACTTGGCGAAGACTAGTCACATTCTCCTGATCTAGCTTCTTCAAAGCGATAATAGTAGCTTTCGGTCCGACATCAAGATCCGCATGCTCGTTAACTGTATCTTTTGCGCCTTAGCGGGCGCCCCAAATAAACAAGTACCAACGGAAGTTTTGAGCAACTCGTGCGTGTGTCTACCACATTTAACCGTGACACACCAACCCCCACGGCTAACAGTGCAAGTAGCTTTCAATCTAAAAGGACAGCCTCTCCTTTTAGAACCGAAAACCCTTGAATCATTAGTAAACTCGCCTTGTTTCTCGCAGCCAAAAACAATCTTATCTTGCCTTCCCCTCTTTCCAGCTGCTTTTTCAGATCTCACAATAACAACAACTACACCGATACTTCTACCAACAGCTTTGGCCCACTCCTCCACAGCCTGCCGTGTAGAAAATATCTACAAAATATATAACTTACTAAGTACTTAAGTAAATTAATTCCATTTACCAAACTTGAGTAACAAAAATATACCGTATCCGTCGTGAAAGTCAATGTAGTATCAATATCAACAGGAGCCAACTGAGAGTCGGAATCTGCTGCTGTAGGCGGGTCAATATCTGTTCCAACAAAACAGATAGCAACTCAGGAAAAAACGAAAAAAAATAGCCCGATCGTATATATACCTCCTCAACCATGTATATACGATGGGTATTTTTTCACATCGTATATATACATGACCCGGATGTATATACGATTAGATCTTCATAGCCCACTTTCGTATATAACCTATATACGATGGGTAGTCAACGGCGTTTAATAATGCAATCGTATATATGCCTTGAAGGACATATATGCGATGGGTAGTCAACGAAGCGTTAAATAATGTAATCGTATATATGTGTTGAAGGACATATATACGACAAAATCTTTTCGTCGCGCGTTCAATATTTAATGTAATCGTATATACCTTCCATTGAGGTATATACGATGCGTTATCTTGTGGGTCCCAGTCAGAGTGAAATAAATGAAAGTCAAAAAGTGATTAATGTCAGGGGTAAAATTGGAATAACAATAATGGGTGGGGGTGGGAGGGGATGGGGTGGGGGTATAAAAAAACAAAGCCATTTTGTTATGGTGGTTATGTGCCCCCACTGGGTCACTTGGTTCATAATACTCGCAACATTATTTCCTGTAGAGTTGTTTGTGTATCGGGAGGTAGATATGGTTTTAGATGCATTAACAAGCTTGGGTTGCAATAATAGAGATCCCTAACGATCTGTGATAACCCTCTATGTCTAGGTTAAACAACTACCATTAGTCACCAACTACTATTAATCTTCTTTGCCTTTTAGCCAGCCTATTTATATTAATAATAAAAAGTCAATGAGGAGTTTTATCTCGTTGGAGTTTCATCTCATTTTCTGTTTGATTTTAGAAACAATATTATACAATGAACACTCTGGAAATAAACACTTAATCAAAATGTTTATCCAAACCACTTCCAGATACACATCACTGCTTCACGAACAGAGAAAATATGGTGCATATTAAGGGCCAAATCATCTTACACAAACATTGAAAAATTAAGAGCAATTCATTCAAGCACCTCTTGTGTTGTGTGGCCAAATCATCTTAATTGGTTGGCGTCCTTCTTGACGTATCCATGATAGTATTGATTGCATCTGGGAAAGACCTAATGATTTTAAGCTGAGTTGATCTCAAATCAACAGCAAAATCCAATGCTTGTTTCATGGCTGCTCGAGCACCCGCTAGTGCCTCAACAACCTCTGCGTTGGTCAAGTAAGACGCGTTTATTTGACTCAAAATTCTATCATGTCTTTCTTGGTATCTCTCTACTCTTTCTTCTGCTGCTTCCAATGCCTCGCTAATGATTTTTAGTTTTTCCAATGTCACTTGTTTCCTTTGCCATTTCTTGAAGTTAGGCACACAAAATATGAAGGACGTAGAGAAGCCTATTATGGCGAAAACGATGTTGCCAATGTCCATCATACATTATGTTCACGGTTCAACATGTTCTAGAGGATATATATATGAGTAAAACAATGCAGACCCTTATACTTTGCTTCGGTTTGGGGGTTAGTACATTTCTTGAACATGAATTAGTTATCTATTCTTTCTTTTTCTCCACTTTTCTTCGTGGGAACATACGTATCCATGTGCCCCTCAAAGGCTCAAAGTCTGCCAACTTCAAATCGTTATCACTAACATGGCATGGTATATGTCGAACAATTTTGTTAATTTTCAATGAGACTGTGACAATGAAATTACCGTCATAAAATAACTTGTATATACATAAATAAAATCTACACTGATGTTACAATTAACCTTGAGATGATCATGATGACAATGAGTAATTCATGCATTTTAGTAACTATGAACTTGACAAATTATTTATATTTTGAGAGTTTTGCTGCCAGTCTACCTCTAGAAGTCCTCAAATCAGTTTTGACTTTTTTAGCTTTCCTCTTTGAGTGTTTTTTGGCACTTCGCGGCGTCATTGGAGATCTATCGAGTTGCATTCTTTCCAGGCGCTGGCGACGGATCTCAGGATCAGCCCAACCTTTTCCCCATTCTGAGAATGAGGAATATGGTTTGTCAGTTTTCCCTGCAAGCTGCATATCTGCCTCGGGGTAAACATAGAAAGTTTGCTCACTGGCGGACTTCACAAATTCCAAACCCAATTCTGTTGGCTCTGGGTATTTTATCTGAACATGTGTCTGCAATTGTATAGAGGAAAAATTGAGGTTAAATGGAAGTTGAATTACCAAAGCTCATCGCACAAGGCCGCATTAGTGCAGATAAGACATAGGGGTGGGAAACTTCAGGTCCTGGCCAAGCCTGACTTTTTTTAAAATAGGTAAGACCAATGCATTTTGAGAAGCTTATCTAGCTAAAAAGATCAGATTTTGGGCCACACCTTTTCAATAGTTTAAGTATATTGGCCTTCATAAATTTTTGACATGTTTAAAGATCTTATCGCATATAGAATTTAAATAGACTATCATATTCATTCATTCTCTCTAACTGGTCAAGCTAGACCTCAAAAATTATTTATATCATATAAATAAATCAAAATTGGACCATGTAGAACTCAATTTGTTCTCTCTAATTCCACCCCTATGTCTCAGGTCTCTTAGTGATAATAATTTTGATTTTTTATAATTTATTAGAAATAAAACTTAAAATCATTAGCCTATTAGTTTACATAAGATGGGTCAGATGACTTACTTAAAGACTTTCAAAAAAAAGGCTAGATCAGGTCTAAAAAGACTTTCATAATAGATTATTCTTTCTAGTTAAAGCAAGCATACCTTGTCATCTCCTTCCCTGATGTATCCTTTAACTTCCAAAATTCGAGCAAGACCTCTCCACCATAACATGTCAGTAGTTAAAAAATTTGGAAACTGCAAATGGCCATTATATACGAACTCAACTAAGATTTGTCACATGGATTGGAAACAACATAGAACATCCACCATAAGAGTAACTCAGTGATAGCTGATAATTATAAGTAGGTTCACCTGCTCCCTTATATTTCTAACTAACACAGTAAGACTTGGCGTCTCCCCTGGTCTTCTATGTTTGGAACCAACATGGAAATCATCATTATATGAGGAATCCATGTTATAGCTACATGCCTGAAAAGTTAGACCCATGACATATCAGTTTAGTTCCTGTTATGGAATATAGAAAATGCAATCTCTGGACAATGACAATTTCATTCCACAAAACCCGAGCTTTTAAAAGTTAAACTGTAGATCCAGAAACTCCACAAAACAAAGCATCTACTTAATCATTTTATCATTTTTGAAATTTAAACCAGAGAAATAGCAACATAAAATACACATGGAGTAGGATAAGGTACATATATTTGAAAAATGTGCTGTAAAAGTCCAAGACTTAACCTTTTGGTATAAAATCATATGTGAGACAGAAATGCAAGTGTAGTTGGTATAAATATGAAATTGAAACTATTCGACATACATTATGGGCATCCATAGTTTGAAGTAAAATACAGGCGTCCTCTTTTAGATTCTGGCTTTGAGGTGGTCCATTAATGCACACATCACATCTGCATGAAAGGAGATAAGCTAGATACAGTCATCTAACAAGAATTGATAAATGATTCAAAAAACTTAACACACCACCATATACAGCCATAAGATAACACTTTGATCATAAAAGAAAGCAGATAAGCTACTGCAATAAAAAAGGTAATTCAGTACCCGATATTGGTTTTATTAGAAACTCATACAGGATCTCAAGTTTAACCTATTGTAGACTAACTTTTCACTTCAATGGATACTTAACGATACTAAAACAGCAAGACATCGAGACAAAACTTTACATACAAGAGACATTTTTGATGACTGAAATCCTCTCCGAAGTACTCCACAAGTGTCTTTGCTCGGCAACATGAAGTATTCATTCCATATCTGCACGCATGCATTAAGATTTTGCACTAACATAAAACCAAGAAAAAAGATATATTTATCAGAGCAAACCTGAAACAATCAGACAACATGATATATGCTTGTTTTGTCATATCTTCACTTCTACGACTTGGCAAAAGTGATGGCGTTCTTGCTAGGTTTGCATATAGAACTGGTTGAAAATGTGGGACAAAGACAAGATATAAGTGACACAAAAGATTTAAGCAATAAGCAACCTACGAGTTATGTGAATTAAGCCAAGGGTTCAAAATTCAAAAGAGAACAAAGAGATGAACAAAGGAAAAGTGCATCACAAGGGAAAAAGTTATCCTCTAGTATAGGTTAACTTACTGCAATCAGCTATCTTCCCATCTCGACCAGCCCGCCCAGCTTCTTGGTAGTAGGCTTCCAAACTCTAATAAAATTACACAAATTATTTGAGGTCTTTCCAAAAGGAAAAAAACTGACAACTCGGGAAGTGAAAGTTTAAAATATGGAAAGCACAAGAAAATACTGATATTCAATTGTAATTAATTATTTAATTATGCCAGGAAAAATGTAGTTAAAAAAACAAAGACCTGCGGCCAACCATAGTGGATAATTCTTCTGACATTTGATTTGTCAATTCCCATTCCAAATGCTATTGTTGCAACAATAACCTGAAGTTGGTTAAAAGAAAAGCAGAGCAAGTATAACCATATTTCTGAATCCATAACTGATATACCAAAACTGATAAATCAGTCCCTCCCACCCCCTACCAAAAAAAATGAGTAGTTGGGATGTTGAACTGAGACATATAAATATTCTGTTTAGGCACAAGATCCATACCTCTAAAGTATTTTCATGAAACTCTTTATGAGTCCTTCTTAGATGCAACTTCGGCAGCTGGAGAAAGAAATTGAGCTCAAAAACATGTTTAAAGTAACTATTGAGCGGTTCAATGAAATCTACAGTGGAGCATGAATAATTTAAAAGTAGAATAGAAAGAAAAATAACAAGTAAATTTTAAATTCTTCTGTACTAGTACTTCATGGTGTCTTACAATTGACATGATCATCATGATAAACATTACTTCATTAAAAATTTAAATAACCATCTAATTAAAAAAGCTTGAATATAATATATAACCCATACCCCAGCATTATAAGCAGCAGCCTTTACACCAAACTTGCATAGATACTTTGCAATTCTCAGTGTATCTTTTCTGGTCGGTACATATATGATTGTTGGTCCTTTTTCCAAAGGCTCATTACGAGTTTTGAGTCTTTTTTGTGGTCTTGTAGGTGGATCAATTGTCTCAAAGAACCCACATTCCTTGGGAGGAGGTTGTACACAAAACTCACCACATGCAACTGCATTTATAAAAAGTTAACCAATACACTAAATTAGAAATACTACTAGCACCAAAATTCCTTTCAGTTTCTAAACCAAGTATGACCAGTTATTTGTAATAAACTAACTAAGGTAACAGAAAGATCAGTACCATCCAAGTCGTCCGCACTTTGAAAAACATCAAGATCATTTTCCAGAAACTCAACAGACAATTTTTTTCTGTTTTTAAAATTGTTCGTGTTTCCTGAATGCTTTGTGGCATTAATATCTCTGTCATCATAGTCACCCTGGTCGCTCTCCACATCAGAAGAAGAAACACTGTCTGTATCAGATATTTTACCAGCATCATCATCTAAAACATCTGAGATGAAAGCTTTTTTATTTCCACCAATATTTTCCTTTCCACAATAAACCTTGATCAATTCATGGAAGTCTTTCTCATAAGAAGCCTGCGATGTTCTACTATGCTTTACCTGGATGAAGCCACAGTGAATTCAAAGTGTTAGAATAGAAAGAAAGATAAATATCCGAATTGTGATCAACAAACTCACCGTGAAGCGTAAGTTAGATCGAAAAAATGATGTGAGAACAACATTTGTTTCTTTTGACATGCATAGCGATTTTAAAATGTCTTCTCGAACTCTCTTTGTAGCTGTAGCTGTCAATGCCATCAGAGGTATATCAAATTTCAGGGATTTTAGCTTGCCAGTAGTGAAATTTTCCCTCAACACAGACAGTCGGCTGAAACAAGAGAAGATATTTAAAATCAGATCATGATTCATACTTATGACATTAGAGTAAGTACATCCAAGAAACTGGGAACAGTGCAAAAATCAAACAATCAAAAGTAATGTGTGCGATAATAATATAAAAACCAACCAATGAGTGCTTTTAGTTTCCTTGATATACATTCAAACCACAACTTATGATAATTCAAGATGTTGAATGTACACTAATTGATCCACAAAGAATGAGGAAATAGAACAGACCTGTAAGCCGGACGGAAATCGTGACCCCATTTAGAAACACAATGTACCTCATCAATTGCAAACAAAGCAATACCATGGCTTTCTGCAAGCTTCTGCAGTGGTTGAATCAATCTACATTGAATTATATCATAGTTACCAACCATAAGAAGTACAAAAAACAAAAAAAAAATAAAAACTCCAAGGCCCCTAAGGCCCTAACAATATACCTTAAGACTGTCTCAGGGCAAACATAAACAATACTATACATGCCTCTCATTGCTTTCTTTTCAACAGTATTATCAGGTTGTCCCGAGCCAAGAAAACAAGCACTGATTCCATGCTTTGTTAGCTTTAAGCATTGATCTTGCATCAAGCTTATTAAGGGTGAAATGACAATCACCACTTTCCCAGTTAACAATGCAGGAATCTGAAAACATAGAGATTTCCCTGCCAAAAAACTAATTATGAAAATAATAGCTAGCTACACAGAAGTCATTAACAGTTAAAGTTAAAGAATAAAACCTGATCCAGTAGCAGCCAAGACAAGACAGTCTCTATTAGCAACCCAGGCAGAAAGGGCTTCCTTCTGAAAACTTTTCAACGATGAAAAACAAAAATGCTTTTGCAATAGAATGCTGGTTTTCTGCTCCCATTCAGATGCAGAAGCAGTATCCATGTCATCATCAACAACTCCAATTTGAGGTAAACTCTCCATGTGTTCTTCCACGTCATCATTATCATTATCATCATCATCATCAACAATAACAAGATTGTTGTTTTTCTCAGTGAGTTTATGAGTGGATTGGAAATAATGATCGAGTGTTCTAGACTTTGGAACTTGAAAGGAAGAGGAAAAAGCTCGTTTTTTGAGAGGCTTCCTCGCATTACGAGGACGCAGTGTGGAGGTGTGAGAAGTGGATGGTTGAGTGGTAGTGTTATTGAAGATATGGTCGACAACGCTGGGAATGGAAGGACCTACTACTTTAATGGCTTCCACAATTTTGGAATACTCAAAACCCATTTCAACCATTTCGGCAATAACTTGCTCCGAAGATTTGTTGTTGGGATTGGGATCCATCATCGCATTCGTTCCTCGCGAAATTGGGAATAAGAAAAATCCCCCTTTTGATTTGGGGGAAAAAAACGGAAATATCGAACTAGGTCTTCTCTTCTCTGTTGTTGTTTGGATTTCGAAGTCGCAATCCCGCCAAATCTGTTATTCTAGTACTACTTTTTTTGTGTCAATTCTACATGAACTAGCCTTTATTACCCGCGCACGGCGTTGACTATATTTAATTTGATTTAAAGTTAATTTGTTTTTAAAAGCAATGGTAATCAAGTTGTTTTACGTTATTCATCAAAAAAATTCTACATTTGTGGTGTGTTGTCTCTTGTATATTATGAGAGGGGAAATTTTGACTCTATAGTCAATTGGTATTATGAATGTTTATAAGGAGTTGTTTTTTTAGATGACAAAAGTGGTTAGGAATTAGTGTGTTAGTTGTTAGAGGAGAGGGGAGCGGGGTTCGAACCCCGTGACGCCTACGTTTTTTCCACCAACAATGTCCCTTCCACTCAACCATGTGAGTTACCCTTCCCGGACTTATAAGGAGTTGTTAACGTTTGTTAATTGCGCCTCATTGCCTCATTCCCGCGCTTTAATTGCGCTTTGAATCGACATCGCTTTAATTTACTCTCTCTTCTTTCCTTTAATGTCTTCCGATTACATTTCCATGGATTTAATATATAATCATTATGAAATTACTCACAGAGGAAAAAATGGAGACAGAGAATGGAAATCGATCCTACCTAAGTTTGGTTTAATGAGAGAAAAAAGTAAAGAGGAGGAAACATCACTAAATAAAATGTGTTCAAGGAGAGAGCCACATACAAAGTTATTATCAATTCACTGAATTAGTTGTCAAATGGATTTTATTACTTTACTTTTACCAATTTTTGATAGATTTAGATTAACTTTTATTTTTCATGAAGGAGAACTATGAAAATGAGGAATTGAGATTTCTCTCGAATTCAAAATTTTCTCAAAGCAACTACATTCAAACGCATTTAAAACATATTCTTATTCTTTGTAAAGGCATCGAATCGAAGTTGTTCTACCATGTTGTCTGTTTCATGAGGAAGTTAGTCTCAGTGTACGAGATGGAAAACAAAGACAAAAAAGCAAGTCAAAAAAAAATGTAAACATTTGACTACTATTAAAGTTATTATTAAATAAAGTAACATATTACATTAGTTATATACTACAACAAAGACATAGTTAGCACATAAGAACGAAATCAAAGGACCGATACATCATGTAATGCATAATAAAAACATCATAACTAATTATAATTTAAAAACAAAGTATTTGTTTCAAAACTAATACCCAATTTAAGTATGCTTTTAATACTCGTTGGTGTGAAATTATCAAAATAAAGAATAGAACACCAAATTTGACATGTAAAATTTCTTTTGGACCCTAAAGCATTCTGCAAACACAATCACGCAGAATCACACTTTACGTTGTTTGTCACAATTTGTTTTTATTTTTCATCTAACTATTATTGATGAATAAACTTCGCGTATTTGAACTCCAACAAAATTTCTGGACCCTAAAACACCCTAAACTACACTCTCAGCATCGCACTTTACGTATTTTATCACAAACTTGTTATCATTTTTTACCACACTAATTATTTACGATGAAACATCTGGTATTTGAAGAATTGTATTTTTTTTTCCTGAATCCTAAAGTACCCCTAAACACATCACTTAACATTTCACTTTACGTATTTTGTTACAAAATAATTTTTTTCCCATCAACTACACCAAAGTACATTGTTTAGCATAACACATTACGTATTTTGTCATGAAATTAAATCGTTTTTCACCGAAAATTTGCATATTTAAACGTCAAAAATTTTGAAAACCGTAAAGTACCTCTTAAAATATAAAAAAAAAAAGAACCTTGGATATGGTAAAAACTCTATTGGGGGAGAACTACACGGACCAACAAAACCGGATACTCGTGGTCAGCCAGACTCCCTAACGTAAATTAATCGTTGACAAAGTCGATGAAAACTACGCACTAAATGACATAGGAAAAAAGTAAAAGAAGAAAAAATAAATAATAAACAAACGGAAATAAAATCTGTTTAAAAACTCATGGCCAAACGTGTGGGCCACTGGATCGTTCTAAAATAATACATATAAGGAAAAACCTATTTTTTCTTGTAAAACTAATTTAGCTTACATGGTGACACGTGACACATCCGAAAGTAGCCCAATTGGTAGTGGGAATGCATTGAACTTGTACTTGAGTCTCAGGGTACAAGGTTCGATTCCCACTTAAAAGCAAAACTCTACCTAGGGGTAGAGAAAGTCGTGATGTACAAAGGTTTGGTACCCTACTAAGATAGAAAAGGACCCAGGCTGTTACATAAAGTAACCCTAAACACACCGCTTAACATTTCACTTTACGCATTTTGTTACAAAATAATGTTTTCCCCCCTCAACTACACCAGAGCACATTGTTTAGCATCACACATTACATATTTTGTCATTAAACTAAACCGCTTTTTCACCAAAATTTGCATATTTAAATAATTAAAAATTTCGGATCAGTAAAGTACCCAATAAAATATAAAAAGAAAAAAAGAATCTTAGATGTAGTAAAAACACTAATGAGGGAGAACCACACAGACTGACAAAGTCGAATACTCGTGGCCAGTCAGACTCCTCAGCATACATTAATCATTGGCAAAGTCGATGAAAACTTTGTACAAATGACATAGGAAAAAAATAAAAGAAAGAAAAACATAAAAAACAAAACCAAAAAATTGAAGCAAAAAACAAAAAAAAAAGTAAAAGAAAAAGAGAAAAAAAGACAGATATATCTAGATAAGCGGAACATATTTTTAGATCAAACCATCGTATCTTGTCACTTTGGCGGGACATTGTTTTTTTTGCATTTCCTCTTTTTTCCTTTTTTCTTTTACTTTTTTTTTGTTTTTTGTAAAGGCATCGGAACTGAAGTTGTTCTACCATGTGTGATGCACGGGGTTGGCTTTAATTGTATAATCGAGTAATTAAATTTTTATAAAGACTAATTAATATCCCGTCGTGCTTGAAAGCAATTTCGCATGTGCCAACACCGAAGTTTGTCAACCGTGAGAATTAAACTTAGGAGCACGGGGATCGACACCGTGCCCCATAGTAGCCTATGTCATTGGGCAAATGGTGTTAGTTTGCAAAATATACAATTTAATAACTGTGAATAAAAATTGAATTATAAATATAAATTAAATAAAAAGATTATCGATTTTAAAAGGAACATTAACAAAGACACACACCCTCCTTAGATAAAATAAGAAGAGAAAATCTAGAGAATTTGAATAACATAATTTACATTCATCAAATGCAAATATTAAAAATTAATTCATAATTAGAATGAAAAGAAAACAACACAATTAAAAAGTGAAACGCGTAGGGGGTATCATGCATGGTTGAAGGAAAACCCATGATAAAATAAGAGTAGTTATACAAAGATTGTAAATGTGGTTGAAATTCTCACGGGAGTCAATGTAACAACAATGTACTCAAATATTAAAGAAAGATAAAAATATAAACACAAATTAAAGAGTGGTTTTAATACCCATTGGTCCGAAATGATCAAAATAAAAAAAAAAAAAAACACAAATAAAAAGTAAAGCATGTGGTATTGTGCAGGGATGGATGAAAATTACCAATAAAATAACAACATCTATAAAAAGTTCCACCGAATTTATTGTTAAAGGACAAAATTTGCATATTTAAACATCTAAAAATTTTCGAGACTGTAAAAGTGCTTATAGGGTGAGAGAGCAAATCAAATCTCTCACCAATGAAACACTAAAATTGGATCGTTGGATATTGTTTAAAATGTTGTGAATGGTTAAGATTGAATCAACCAATATTAAATATCAATCATTGATGAATTTTTATATTACATCCAATCACAATTTTAGTGTTTTAATGGCTAAATATTTAATTGGCTTCTTTCATCCTAAATTTCCTTAAAATATAAAAGAAGTAAAAAAGTGAAGAAAAAAAACTGAAATAGAAAAGAAAGAAAGAAAAAAACTTAAATGGTAAAAAAAAAATGCAACAAAAAAGAAAGAAAAAAGGACAAAAAAAAATGTCACTTGCGCGCGCAAGTGACAAGCCGATTAGTATATACTAGATTCATTTTGCAAAAAAAAAAAACAAGAAATCATTCATGATGGGCAAAATCCACCTACTATTACACGAAGTGAATACTAAACAAGCTACTTATATAGAGCATTGAGCCGCAACTTATATAAACTCTAACTATCACAACTAGTCGCGTTAGTGAAATTTAACTGTTAGGCCAATCATCTTTCATTTTAGTACAATTTTTATAGGGTGGTTTTGCTGGTGAACAAAAGATTAGCTCTAGGGGAGGCTATACCTCATGGTTTACTTTATGGACACTCGAGAAAGGCCTTTGATTTTGACTCGCTTTGGATTAGATTCCTCGTCAAGTGCATTTATATTTTCTCATTGTCTAACTTGTCCACATTGAGGTCCTTGTGGCCTTATACTCCAATTTTGGAGGGTTGGATCAAGAGGGGAGAGGTTTTAGCCGTGAGAGGTTTTAGAAATCGTTATGGCCCTAACAACCTAAAACCTAGCTAATGACTACTTGTTGCAAGTCGTAACCAATAGAGGATTGGATGTACTAGTAAATTAGTGATTTGGTCAAATCCAACCAACCTAAAATTGTCTTTAGTCTGAATGGGCTGACTCAAATGATTGAGTCAAGCTAGCTCGAATTTACATCTCTAGTCGGAGGTACGTCGATTAATTTACTAGGTTGAAATACATTTTCTTTTTCTCTCATTCTGATCTCCATATACAAACAAACCAATATAAGTGTGGGTCTAAAAGAAGTTGGGATAACAAGTTTTTGAAGTATAAAAAGCATTAGTTGCCCACTATAATAATACTAGTACTAGTAAAAGTCAAAGAATAAAAAGTCCACAAGTTCCAAAAGTCCATAGAAAATGAAAATAAAGTTACACTCGATCATAGTATATTGTTTGAAAAGTGTGAATCTATCTGAAAGGAGCAAGAGGGTTAGGGGTACGAGCAACTTTAGATTTTCTAAGCTCTTTACAAACATTATCCAACATACCCATAAAATCTCTCACTATCACAAAGATCCTTAATGGGTTAGCATCCTCTTTACTAATAACATCACCATGAAAATACTCAGCAATTTCTTTCACACGTGCTAACACTCTATCTTCATCACCTCTTAACTCCTTCAAATTTCTATCAACATAGTTTAAGAAAAACTTCATAGAATGTACAAAATTCTTGCTCCTTTCATCCTCGTACAATTCCTTATCCACTAAATGTTTCAGCCTTGTCATTCCATCTGATAAATTCGACACTGAACTAGCAAGAACATCTAAGTCAATAGTAGCTGTTTTTTTAACGTTGTACAATTCAGTGCTGAGACCAGACACTAATTCTAGTCCCATTCTTTTGTAATCTTCTTCTTTCTCTTCTTCTGTTCTGTTTTTGTTGCTCTTTTGGCTTATTTTTCCCATTATGCTGTCTGAAACTCGAATACCTTCTGAACGAACAATTTCTTGAACAACAAAATGGAGTAAAGTTGTTTTTCCATCAGTTCCTTTAACATCTGATAGTTTGAGAAGCGCGTCGAGCTTAAATGCTTTTGCACCTCCTCTGATTGTTCCAACATTCATTCTGTTTCCTGTTTTAAGTACTGCTTCAAGTAGTTTCAAGAATAACCTGCTTGATCTTAGCTCCTTGCATGCCTCCTGGTAGTGGTGTTACACATTCAATTCTTGT